>OY743096.1:0-1408333 GCA_963555665.1 Dircenna loreta
CAGCCGGCGGTGTAAGAAAAAAAAAAAAAAAAAAAAAAAAAAAAAAAAAACCTAACCTAACCTAACCTTTTTTTTTTTTTTTTTTTTTTTTTAACGTCAGGAAGCATCATGCTATCCCTGCCACCCAGGGGAAGATGGAAGGGGGTATGTGGGACTCTAACCTAACACTAAACCTGACGGTTGCCGCCTGCCGTTATAGTGGGACACCACGGGATCGCTTTCGCATTCAACCGCAGCGCCCCGACGGAGACTACCACGGAGAGGGCACCCTGCAACAAGTGGACCCTCCCTTTTTCGCAGGCTTGATAGATTGTGGAGGGCTCACCCTACCCCCCACCCAAGCCTGCTACAGCGCGGAGGAGGCCGAAACCCCCTCCGAGCCGGGCCCTGTCGACAGACTCCGACCACTCACTCACTGGAGCAGTCGGACGCAGGACGAACCCGCACTCTTTGCCATGTCAACCGTTCGGCCAACGGGACTAGGCTAGAGGTCCGGACTAGGCCCAGCGCCCTCGCGGTGGTCTCCCCGAGAGAAGAACCCATCGAGTCCCCAAAATAGGCAGGCTCCAGCCAGCCCGCCACAAGAAGGGGACCCAACGACGAACCCGACAGGCCTCTACCGCCAGCCACGGTGGTCAGCCGAGACCAGCTAGAAAGAGGCATAAGTCGGGAACCCACCACGCCCAGACCAATCAACGCCAAGCGCAACCGTGGCGTCGCACTCAGCAAAGACCAGCCCAGGCACGTCTACCCTCCCCTGTCAGCCATGGACCGGGCATAAACCCCCATGGCCAACCCCCCGTGTCGGTTGTTAGCCGTGATGGGCAGCAGTTCCGCGAAAGCGGGGACCTGCCCATCCCGTTGCCCAGGGTGTACCACGAGGAGGTCACCGACACACACCCCAACCTAACCTAACCTTTTTTTTTTTTTTTTTTTTTTTTTTTTTTTTTTTTTTTTTTTACGTTGGAAAATCCGTTACGGATACCCCCCGGCCGAGAAGGTGACGGACGAGGTGGTTATGTGGGACTACCCGGCAGCATAGAAGACGCTGCCATTTTTAAGGCTACCCACTAAAAACCAACGGTTACCCTCATCGCCATAATGGGACGCCACGGGATCGCTTGTCGCACTCACCGTGACGCCCCGGCGGAATCGCCACCCCCGATAAGGGTGCTCCGAGTAACGAAAGCACCCTTACGACGTAGGCCTATGGCAGATGGGAGAGGTCACCCTCCTCTCCCACCAAGGCCTACGGCTGAGGAAGGAAGCGGCGGGCGTATTCCCGCCTCCTTCTCCCCAGCCTACCCCTTCGGAGCGGATCAGCGGTGGAGGCTGACTCCCTGATCCGCTCCGCGGCCGCCTTCGCGGCAATAACTTGCTCGCAGAAGGAAGCCACCGCGACCCAAGACCTCTCGCTGTCAAGCATCGCGTCCACGACACTCGACAGCGAAAGGTCCCTGCCAACCACGGCCGTCAGCTCAGTACGCTGACGGTCCCAGGCTGCGCACTCCGCCAAGGTGTGAGGAGCCGTGTCTACGGACTCCTCACAGTGGTGGCAGGAGGGGGCCGCCTCCCTGCGTGCTATCCTGTGCAGGTACTGACCGAAGCATCCATGCCTCGTCAACACCTGCACAAGACGGTAGGTTAGGGTCCCGTGTCGCCGGTTGATCCAACGATCCATGTGGGGGCGAATTGCCCCCACTGTCGCCAGACCGGCGGCAGGAGACCCCAACCCCGATTTCCACTGTCGGATCAGGGCTCGGTGAGCTAGAGCCCTGACCCGCGCCGCCTCAATCCTTTGCCCATCCCTGGCTTCTGCCCGGTGCCAATACACCCTGGCGAGCACCTCCGCGTGTAGCTCCCACGGCGGATCACTCGCCAGGAGTGTGGCCGCAGTGAAGGACACCGTACGGTACCCCCTGATCACCCTCACCGCTAGGACCCTTTGCGTTTGGCGCAGAAGGGCCCTGGAGTCCGCGGTGAGGGCTCCCGACCATATGGGAGCACCGTACAGGGCCATGCTCCTCACGATGCCGGCATATAGGCGCCGGCACGGAGCCTGCGGCCCACCGACGTTGGGCAGAAGCCTCCCCAAGGCAGCTGCAGTGGAAATCAACTTCAGGGCGAGCAGGGAGAAGTGCGCCCCGAAGTTCCATCGTCCGTCCAGTGTGAGGCCCAGATACTTCATCTGGGCCTTCAGCGCCACCTGCGCACCCTGGACGGAGATGGACGCCCGACGAGGGGGACCTCGCCGAGGGCCGTGGAACAACATGGCCTCCGTCTTCGTGACGGAGACCTCCAGTCCCAACAGCCCCGTGCGGTCCGCTACCAGCGTAGCACCGACGGAAGCAAGACGGGCCGCCTCCGCAAAGCTCCCTCCCCGTGCAGTGACGAGGGTGTCATCTGCATAACACAACACCCTCATCCTGGGGAGGAGCGGACAGCGGAGCAGCCAGTCATAGCCCAGGTTCCACAAGACCGGTCCCAAAACGGACCCTTGTGGAACCCCTCGGCTCTCGCTCCGTCGGTATAGCCGCCGGTCGCCGCCTACCCACAGGACCTCTCTATCCTGCAGGTATGCCTCCAACAGCCGCCGGAGATAGGGAGGCACTCCATGGTACCGGAGCGCCTCGACCAAAGTCTCGAACGGCAAACTGTTGAAGGCGTTGGCGACGTCCAGCGAGACCGCGACGACGACGTCCCCCTCGGACACAGCCTCCTGGGTCAGGTCCTTCAGAGCCCTCAGGGCGTCGATCGTCGATCGACCCGCCCTGAAGCCGAACTGGGCTTCTGAAAGACCCGGACCCACCTCCTCGAGGTGCTGGACGAGACGGGCAGAGAGGATTCTCTCGAAGAGCTTACCCATCTCGTCCAGCAGCACGATTGGCCTGTACGCGGAGGACGAGTCGACAGAACGACCTTCCTTCCGCAACAGGCACAACCGCCCCTCCTTCCAGGCTTTCGGGAACTGTCCAGTGCGCAAACACAAGTTGAACAGTTCCCGAAGCCTGCCCCCCAAGTATTCCAGGGCAAGCACCAGAACTCGCCCCGGAATACCGTCCGGCCCCGGCGCAGTGTTGCGGGCTCGCAGGCGACTCAGCGCGACCTCCAGCTCGACCTCTGTGATGTCCGGGATGGAGCCCACCCCCCCTCCAAGAGAAGGAGGGGCCATCACAGGAGGAGAGTGGCCGGTGGAATCCGGGAAAAGTTCCCCCACCAGCCGCTCGAGGAAATCCGGCTGAAGGGACTCCATGACCGGGGCGCCAGCGCCGCGGGTCTTATTCCGCGCGACGCGATACGGGCGCCCCCATGGGTCCCTGTCGAGACCGGCCAGGATTTCCTCCCGAGCCAGGTCCTTCGCCTTCCGAATCGCCAGCCGCAGAGTCAACTTCGCCTCGCGGTAACGACTCCGCAGCTGGGCCTCCATGTCCGGGTCAAAGCCGTGACGACGGCGACACCGGACGAAGACCCTACGAGCCCTGCAACAGGCCGCCCGAAGTTCGGCAATTTCGGGCGACCACCAGTACACTGCCCTGCGCCGGGGCCTGGACCCCACCCTCGGCATGGCCGCATCGCAGACCCTAGTGAGGGCCTCGCGCATGCGGCCCGCCGACCCCTCCACGTCGGTCTCCTCGTCGGGCGGATCGGGAAAGGCCCAGCCCTGGACGATGGCCGCCTCTTCGGCCATTTCCCGATCCAGCCGCTGGACTGCCCAACGAGGAAACCGACTCCCCCCTCGCGGTGGTCTGGCCAGATCCGGCCGGGAGGCGGAGATCTCAAATCGGACGTATAAATGGTCCGACAGAGTCTCCACCTCCTTCTCCACTCTCCAGTCGACGACCCGACGTGCGACAGCAGGGGTGGCGAACGAGACGTCCACCACTGAGCTCCCTTGCTGTCGCACGCAGGTCGGTTCGGTCCCTCTGTTAAGGAGGGACAGACCGGAGAGGAGCGACCAAATCTGGACGGCCCTACCCCTAGCGTCCGTGGCGTGGTTCCCCCAGGCCGCGGATTTGGCGTTCAGGTCGCCGAGGACGATAACGTTCCCCGACGCCTGTCTGCTAATCGCAGCACCGACGGAGTCGAGAAAAACCTCGAACTCCGCCAGGCTACGATTGGGGGAGAAGTACGTGCCTACGACAACGTACTCCCCCCACCGCGCCACTACCAAACCCGGGCCAGTCTCCAAGGTGGAGAGGGGGGGACCGGGACAAGATCCCACAACCACTGCCACGGAGCCATTTATGTCCCCCGACCAGCTGGAATTAGGGGGAACATAATAGGGCTCGCAGACCACCGCTACTTTAATGTCCCACTCCACCATAGCCTGGATAAGGAGATCCTGGGCCCTGGCGGAGTGGTTGACATTCGCCTGTAAGAAGCCATGTCGCTGTCTGGTCATTGCGACATGGCTTCAACCGGCGCTTGCCCACGCACTACACCTCTGATAACCGGAGACGCCTTGCCTTTTTTATGGGGAGCCTTACAGGCACGGCTCCCCAATTGATGCCCCGCCTGTAGGCCCAAATCTGCGCAGACGGCGCATCTAAGCACCCCGGTGCAAGTGTCACAAGTGTGGCCCGTCATGCCGCACCGGAAGCAGATGGAGCTGCGGTCCACATCAGAGGGGCAGAGCGCTCGCGTGTGCCCGGGTTCCTGGCACCCGAAGCACCGCATTGGCCGCTCCTCCAGGAGATCGACCCTCGCCGAGCTCCACCCAACAAGCAGCCGCCCTGTGCTCAGGAGGGATTTTGCCGCTTCAACGGGGCACCGGGCAAAAGAAAAGCCCATGCCGCCGTAGCCCCAGCGAATCTCTCCGATATGAAGCGATTCGCTGGAGCAGTTTGTGGCTCGGCAAATTGCGGCCGCAACCTTATCCTTTGTGGCAGAGTCATCCAGCCCATTTATTTTAAGCGTGACCCGCTTTACGGGCCGGACGACATCTGCCACTCCATCCAACGCAGTTTGCAGGGAGGCTGCCAATTGGTCCACCTTATCCAAAGCCGCTTTCGGCAATTCCAGGAGCCTGGCTCCCGTTGCCGATCTACGGATCTTCATCCCGCCCTCTAGACCGAACGCACCGAGATCGACCTTCTCCGCGGCGCGCTCAAGGACATGGGCGTAGGTGACACCCTTGTCAGCCGCCTCGGTCTGCAGTTTTAAAATGACCGCTGGTGGCCGAGCAGGGGGCAGCTTTGGCTTCGGTTTGCTTGCCAGGGCTTTGCGGTCTTTTTTAGCCCTGGCCTTTCTCCCCCCCCTGGATCGTCGTTTCTTGCCAGCCGACTGGGCCTCCAGTTGGGCTGCAGGAGCAGAAGGCTGGGAGGCCTGAGAGGCCTGGGTGACCTTCTTTTTTCCCCTGCGGACCACTGTCGTCCACTCCTCAGCATTACTGCTGCAGGGTGCTGTAACTACGACGGGTGCCGGGGACGGTCTCGAGGCCTTCTGCTTCGGCACCCTTTTGTGCTGCGGCTCACCTGGCGTCACTGGCGCACTAGGGCATGCGGGTGTCCGCACGGTGCGGCTCGCTTCTGCAGCTGCCTCTCTTTTTTTGTCCGCTGCGAGGGGCGGACGAATTCTCCTCTCCGGGAGGAGGCGCTCCTCGATTCCTGCGAAGCGGGCGTTGATCATAACGCCCACCGAGGACACAACCGAGCGCCTCAACTCCTCTAAAAATTCGCTATCGCGAGGGGGTGTCTCCGCAATTGCAGCAGCGGTTTTCGCTGCTGTCGCCCTCATGTCCGCGAACTCACGCCTATGAGCCTTCAGTTCGGCTTGGAGGTTACTAACCTCACGGGAAAGGCGCGAGTTATCCGCTCTCAGGCGACGCGTTTCCTCCACCTCCGTTCGCCCTACTAGGGCTTCAACAATCTCAAGGAGATCCCGAGATGCCTCCTTGAGTGTCTTCACCATGCCGCCTTGAAGATGACCCGACTTTCGGCTCACCTCAATAATTGAGGCCGCACATCGGCCCGCAACCGCACGAAGCTCTTCAGCGCCCAACGCCTCCGGATCTGGCCTTGGCGACTTGACTTCCCCTTCGGAACAATCCTCCGTAATGTTGGCTTTGCGAAAAGCCTGCGCAGACAACCCCTTCTCGAATGCGGCCTCCTCCCCCTCAAAGGTAAGCTCTCGTAAGTCCGCTCTTGCCCGAGTCAGCCCACTACAACGTGCGTTTGGGGCAACGCGTCCACGACGAGCGGTGCTGCATTTACCCAACGCAGCACCAAGCTCAGAGTCGCTTCCAGACGCGTCGCTCTGTAAATGAACAACCTCAGAGAGAGGTCGCTTCCTACGAATGTCTGCCTCTTTCCCGATCAACTTGACCGCACTACGAGTCAGCATTTTGGTGCTCTCACCTGGCACCACCTTATCGAAAGCAAGTCTGAAACCTTTGGACTTGCTAGGGTCATTAGCAGAAGAGCTGACCAACGGGGTCGACTCTTCCGCATCCGAATCGTCAATTTCCTGATCGCTGAGCAAATCAAGAACCGTAAGCATAGCCGTGTCGTCGTAGGGTGTACTTTTCCTGGAGGCCATATTCTAAAAAGAACTTTGACGTCCAACGAAAAAATATCACTAAACTACAGAAAGCAGTAAATGCACGCAAAACACAGTGTCTCTTAGCCGCTGCCCTGCCACTCCGTTACGGTGGTCAGGGACAACGTTGCCCGGGGCGTAGTACGTGGAACTGGACACTGGGGGCACGCCCCACCTAACCTAACCTTTTTTTTTTTTTTTTTTTTTTTTTTTTTTTTTTTTTTTTTTGCGTGGGGAAAATCCTCATGGATACCACTCCGGTACGGGGGACCAGAGTGGTTATGCCGGACTCTTACCGGCTAAAAACCCCACGTGTCAGCAGTCCTCAGCCATAGTGAGGCAAGATGGGGTCACGCGAGCATTCGCCACCTTACCCCGGCAGTAAGCCCGGATGTGATTCTATCCGGGCTCCGGCCTCAAATTTGGGGCGACCTTGCTCACACAACGCCACCCCTCAGACGTATGGGGTCATTTGACTTGTCCAGCCGGAAGTCCCCCGACTTCCAGCCGGTGACCCCATTATTACGGAGGGAGGAGGAGGTTGGCGAACCGTCGCCTCCTTGCCCCCGTACGTCTGCGCCGGAGTGAGTCCAGGGAGGCATTGTTCTCTCTGACCCACTCCGCGGCCTCCTTCTGCATTATCACCTCTTCACAGAAAGAGACCGCCGCCTGCCACGATCTCTCACTGGCGAGCATGGCGTTCACAACACCCGGCAGAGAGAGATCCCTTCCCAAGGCCTCCGAAAGTGTGTGCCGCTGCGAACTATATGCGGCACACACCTCCAGTGTATGGAGCGCCGTATCCTCTGGCGCTCCACATTCGTGGCAGACCGGGGTGGCCTCCCGTCTCGCGATTTGGTGCAGGTATTTCCCAAAACATCCGTGTCCGGATAGCACCTGCACCAAACGGAAGGTAAGCGACCCGAACCGCCGCCTCACCCACTGTCGGAGGACCGGCCTTATTGCGTCCACCGTCCACTGCCCGGGGACTGGTGGGGCCAGGTCCACCGTCCACCGCCTTAATAAGGTGTCCTGCGCCTCTCTTCGCATGCGTGCGACCTCCTCCCCAGTCGGGGCCTCCCCCCGGTACTTCCTCGCCGCCACAAAGTGATACGTTGCGGCGAGGGCCTCCGCTTGCAGCTCCCAGGGAGCATCCCCGGCCAGTACGCACGCCGCCGTCCAAGAGACCGTCCGGTATCCGCGTATCGCCCTCGTCGCGATGACCCGCTGCGGACGTCGCAACAGGGTTTTGTTGGTGCGACTGAGGGCGTCCACCCAGACGGGTGCCCCATACATGGCCATACTCCGGATGACTCCGGAGTACAGCCGACGACAATTGGCGCTCGGGCCGCCTTTATTTGGCAACAGCCTGCCAAGTGAAGCGGCGGCTCTGACGACCCTCGGGGCCAGTCCCGCAAAGTGAGCCCCAAAACTCCATCTCCCATCCAGGATGAGACCCAAATATTTCATCTGGGTCCCTACCCGGATCGGGACCCCATCCAGTATAAGCCGGGTGCCTGGAGGGGGTCCTCCCCGAGGCCCATGAAATAGAAGGGCCTCGGTTTTAGGGAGGGCGACCTCCAGCCCCAGGGCGCGTATACGGCCAACCACGAGTGCCGTACTGACCTCGGCAGAACGCAGTACCTCCCGAAGATTCCTCCCCTTAGCTACGACTAGGGTGTCATCTGCGTAGCAGACCACCCGCACGCTCGTAGGGAGCGTGCCCCGGAGCACCCAGTCGTAGCCAATGTTCCACAGGAGTGGACCCAGAACCGACCCCTGTGGAACCCCGCACGAGACACGACGGCGTTTTAGACCGTTGCATCCCTGGACTAATACCTCACGGCCGTCAAGGTAATCGGCCAATAACTTTTGTAAATACAGGGGCACTCTATGATATCGCAGCGCCTCCTGTATTGTCTCGTGCGGGAGGCTATTAAAGGCGTTGGCAATATCGAGGGAGACAGCCAACGCCTTTTCTCCTTCACGGACCAACTCCTGCGTCCAGCCCTTGAGCCAAAGCAGGGCGTCTATTGTAGATCGCCCCGCTCTGAACCCGTACTGGGCCTCAGATAGTCCGGGCCCAGGACCCTCCAGGTGCTGGATGACCCGTGAGGCCACCACTCGCTCTAGCAGTTTGCCTGTGTCATCCAGCAGTACGATGGGCCTGTATGCCGAGGGCGAGTCGATAGGTCGCCCTTCCTTCTGCAACAGGCACAATTTTCCTTCTTTCCACGGCTTCGGAAATCGTCCAGACACAAGGCAGGCGCTGAAAATTTTCCGAAGCCGACAACTCATCTCCTTTAGGGCGATCCCCAGCACCCGGCCCGGGATACCATCCGGGCCAGGCGCCGTCTTCTTACCATGAAGGTGGCGTACTGCAAACTCCATCTCTGCCTCCGACACAGGAGGGATTGAGGTTTCGGAGCGTGGCACATCGACGACGACCATCTTTGGAGGGGTATGGTTTGGGTCTCGATCGGGAAAGAGCCCACCCAACATCCGGTCCAAGAGCCCGGACTCCATGGATTCCGTAACCGGGGGCGTCTGCTGCCGGAACTTTTTCCGTGCAGCCTTGTACGGACGCCCCCACGGATCTCTGTCCAGGCTAACCAGGGCTTCGCCATATGCCTGGGATTTGGCCCTAACGATCGCCAGCTGCAATTCACGCTTGGCATTGCAGTACGCTTCGTACAGCTGGCGCTCCGCCTCAAGTTCCACGGCCGACATCTGCTCGTCGGTTCGGCCGTGACGTCGTCTCCTGCAATGCCCGTAGGGCCGTCGTGCAGTCGTGCAAGCGACTCGAAGTTCTGCAATCTCCAAGCTCCACCAATAGACCTCACGATGTGTGGGATGGCGGCGAGACCGCGGCATGGCCGCATCGCAGACCGCCGTCACCGCTTCACGGAAACGACTTGCCGTGAGGTCTACATCCGTCTGCACGGGCAAAGCCAACCACGCTTGGACGATCGCCGCCTCACTTGCAAGTTCCGCATTTAGGCGGCTGACGGCCCAGCGTGGAAATTGCACCACCTCAGCGGGACGGTGGGGTGAACTTCGGTTGTGGGAGGTGGAGATCTCAAACCGTACATATTTGTGATCCGAGAGAGTCTCCACCTCTGATAGCACCCTCCATGCTCGAACACGCGCGGCGATTGATGAGGTGGCAAACGTTAAGTCCACCACGGAACCCCCGTTATGTCGCACGCACGTATGGGCTGACCCTGTGTTAAGCAGTGTCAGGCCCGTGGTGACCGCCCATTCCCTGACAATCTCCCCACGCGAGTCAGTGGAGGTATTGCCCCAGTCCCTGGCCTTAGCATTCAGGTCCCCAAGTAGGAGGACCTGCCGTGGCGCCTGTCTTCCAACCGCAGCGGCCATGAGGTCTAGGAAGGCCTCTAGTTCCGCTGCGGTTTTATTAGGGGAGAAGTAAACGCCTACAACAGAATACTTCCCCCACTTGACCACCACGTATCCTGCCCCCCGTTCTTCGATTGAGAGGGGCGGGTTGCTGCCACCAGATTGCCTCAAGATGGCAACAGAGCCATTCAGGTCTCCCGCCCAGCAGGGATGAGAGGGGGGAACATAGTACGGCTCTGCCGCCACCACCACGTCTATCTGCCACTGCGCCATGGCCTGCATTAGCAGGTCTTGAGCTTGGGCGCAGTGATTCAGGTTTGTCTGTAGAAAGTTGTGATGTCTGACTTGATCCATGAATTATTCAGACATCACAACCTCCTCCTCGTCCGCCGCTTGGGGAACGATAGCCGTCACTGTGGTTGCCTGATTCTCAACCGATTGAGTAACCCGGTTCCCGTTTGCCCTCCCTTTCGAGGTCGCAGGCTTGCATTTGCGACCGCACATAACATGCCCAAAGGGCTTGCCAGACTCGGCACATATCACACAACG
The DNA here is from genome assembly GCA_963555665.1 of Dircenna loreta. NCBI lineage: Eukaryota > Metazoa > Arthropoda > Insecta > Lepidoptera > Nymphalidae > Dircenna > Dircenna loreta. The sequence goes on from OY743096.1 coordinate 10,447, forward strand.
TGGAGTGGCCTCCTTGCAGACAGCAATCTTGTGACCTGCACGTCCACATCGGAAGCACAGGTCCCCCCTGTCTGCTGATGCTGGACACTGAGGGCGCGTATGGCCCAGTCCCATGCACTTAAAGCAGCGCATGGGAAGCGCCTCCATGGCCGCCACACGCACTGAGCTCCACCCAATGAGCAATCTGCCCTTCTCGGTCAGCACTTTCGCTGCTGAGATCGGACAGGTCACGACGACGGAACCGGTTCCTCCAAAACTGGGCCGAATTGCCCCAACCTTCACCATGCCAACCTCAACCGCTGCTGCCTTAGCGACCGCCGCAGCGACATTCTCCTGGGTGGCGGTGTCGTCCAGGCCTGAGATCTTCACCTGTACAGATTTCATAGGCCTGGCAACGTTCGCCACGCCAGCTAGGGCATCGCGGAGTTTTTCCGCGAGCCTATCTGCCTTCACGTGATTTTCGGAGCCCGGGATCTCGAGCATTCTGGCTCCCGTCATCGTCTGACGGAAGCGGATTTGCTCGATACCGAGTTCCTGCAGATCAACTTTTTGTTGAGCCGTCTGCAGAATGGCGCTGTAGGTTAGCCCTTTAGCCGCAGCTTCAGGCTGCAGCGACAGCACAACCGCCGCAGTCTTGGGGGGCTTCGACACCTTAGGCCTTGTGATTTTCTTGGCTGCGGGCGTAGCGGCTTTTTTCGTGCTCACCTTTGCGGTAGCTGCTCCCTTTGTCGAGTTGGGCCGAGCGGGTGGAGAAGCGCCAGCCGTAGGGGTGGAAGATTTTCCTTTCCCCTTACCCTTACCCTTACCCTTCCTCTTCACCACCGTTGCCCAGGACTCCTCCTGGGGTACCGTCTTGGGGTCGGCTATCGGTGCCACTTGCGGTGTCGCAGGCACACTAGGCACGGCACGCGTTACGTCCGCTCGCAGTGGTGGACGCATCGTCGGTGCCGGCAAAAGACGGTCCTCTATTCCTGCAATTCGGGCGTTAATCATATCACCCAAAGTGCAGGTCAAGGACCGCTCCAGTCTTTCAATTAAGTCAGCCCCCATCACGGCCACAGGAGGCGTCGTCGCACCAGCCGCATTAGCGCTGGCAGCAGCAGTGGCAGCTGCAGCAGCCTCGGACTTAGCTTCGGCGAAACCACGCCGCAGCGCCTTCACCTCCGCTTTGATGGCTTCCACCTCGAGCTTAAGGCGGCGGTTCTCGGCTCTCAGTCGCCTCGTCTCCTCAGCCTCACTCCTCGAGGCAAGAGCATCTACCACCTCGCTCAGGGCCGAAGTGGACCTCTTCAGGCGGGACACGAACTCGCCCTTGAGGTTGCCTGATTTTTTCGCAACCTCCATAATTATAGCGAGGCCTTCACCCGCCTTCGCCTTCAACTCTTGCGCATTTAGTGCGCCCACGTCCGAATCGTTATCGTCCGTAGCGGTGTCATACTGGGTATCAGTCACTTCAAGCTCGTCTGATCGCAAAGAAACAGGTTTCAGAAAACCTTCGCGAGAAGAGCCTGACTTTGCTCCCCTTCCTCTTCGGGCGGAATGAACTTTAGCGGTCGCAATCTCTTCGGTCTCCGTGTCTGAGCAAAACCGCCCAGGCTCGAAGAACGAAGACGACGGCCGCTTGCGTTGTCCTTTTGTTGCGCGTGCAACTAAGACATCGGAATCCTCCGAATGGCCCTGAGAAGGACCTTTCTCACTCATATCTATTTCGATCTCCACTTTGGAGTCGACGTAGAATCCGTCAGCGTCATTTTGGCTCTGAGAAGGGCCTTTTGGCTGGCCCTGAGAAGGGCCTTTTGGTTGGCTCTGAGAAGAGCCTATTGGTTGGCCCTGAGAAGGGCCTTTGGTAAATCTTCTGAGGCTGTTACGCACAGGAAGCATCGCGACAATTCTCTTAAAGACACACTCACCCAAGTATCGTTTGCAGTATTTGGTCACCCGCCTGCCACCTGCGTTACCGGGGTCAGGACGGGGTCCAGGGGAGACGACGAGGACGTAACTTGCAAACACTTGGGGACTCCCCCACCTAACCTAACCTAACCTAACCTAACCTAACCCACCCTCTTGCAGTTAAATTTAGAGACACCATTAGAAGTATTCAATCCCAAAACAAGAATGTCTCCTTGTTCTGGATAAAGGCTCACGCGGGGCTAGAAGGAAATGAGAGGGCCGATCAACTGGCGAAGGAGGCGGCGTTATTCTCAAAAAGAAAGCCCGACTACGACCGATGCCCAGTATCTTTTGTGAAGTATGAAATAAGGACACAGACTCTTCAGAAGTGGAACGAAAGATATATAAAGAGTGAAACTGCTGGAGTTACAAAAATGTTCTTCCCAGATGCTATTATAGCTCACAGAATAATTAAGAAAATAGAGGTGACCAATACCATGACGCAGCTTTTTACTGGACACGGAGGATTCTCTGCGTATCTAAACCGGTTCAAACGAAAAGACAGCCCATCGTGTGCTTGCGAACCAGGAGCCGAGGAAAACATACCACACTTACTTCTAGCTTGCCCTATTTTTGCAAAAGACAAACATGGAGCGCTCCTGAAGAAAAATATGGAAGAAATGGAAAATCTGAGGAAGGTCATAGAAAGCAAAAGGGAAAAGATAGAGAAAGTAGACGACAACATAAGACAGGATCACCAACAGGTTCTCCTGGAAGTGAGAGAGCTAAAACAGAGCACGCAAGAACTGGGAAGCAAGATCATAGGACTCACAGGAGCACAGTCGTACGCCGAGGTACTCTCTCGGCAAAAAGATCAGGAAACTTCAGCGGGGAAGGTTTTCATAGACCTGCAACATGTAAGAGTTTCCGATCAAACCCCGCTGATTCAGTGCACGAGATGCCTTGCCTACGGGCACGGGCGTAGACTGTGCACTGAGGATACGGATCTATGCAACCACTGTGGAGGCCAGCACCTTAGAGCGGAGTGCCCAACACTGGCGATAGGAGAAGGACCATCTTGCAAAAACTGCACTAAAGCGAAAAACCTAGACGTGCGCCATTCAGTGTATAGTTCGGAGTGCCCAATTAGGAGGAAGCTAGATGCTTTAGCAAGAGCCGCAATAGCATACTGCTAAGGTGGTCCCGAGCTCATCAACTGAAATTAACATCCGACCTCAAAAATCAGAGCTGACAACGATAAAACACATCAATGAAATACGGAGCTATCTCGTTATCAAGGGAAACCTTCAAAGGAAAGAACTAGCTACCTACGAGCTCATGATTGAAGCCAAAAAGCGAAAGGCGGCCTTTGCGTTAATCCAAGAGCCATATGTTGGTAGTATTAAAAGGATGAAAGAATACAAAGGTGCAAGAATCTATCAATCCTCTGAGCAAACTGAAGGGACTGTCAAAGCCGCAATTGTGGTTTTTGACCAGGACCTAAAGATAACGCAATACCCAAAATTTACCACAAACAATGTCGTCGCTATAAGGATCCAAACCAGAGCTTGGGCTGTCATGGCTGTCTCCTTTTACTTCGAACCGGATTCTCCGATAGAACCGTACTTAGAAAACTTAAAAGATATTTACAACGAATTAGGCCCATACAGATTAATTTTAGGAGGGGACGCAAACGCAAAAAGCACTTGGTGGGGAAGTACAAAATTGGACCACAGAGGAGAATCTATGGCAAGCACCTTGGAAGAAATGAACTCGCATATCTTAAATAACGGAGATACCCCAACTTTCGACACTATAAGGGGCGGCAAAAGATACACTAGTTGCATAGACATAATCACGTGTTCCATGGACATGCTAGATTTGGTAGAAAACTGGAAGGTGGACGAGAATCTCATCAGCTCCGATCACAACGGCATAGTTTTTAAAATAAATCTACAAAAATCAAAAGGAATTATGATCACAAGAACAAAAATAATAAAATAAATAAAATGACTCAATTTATGCGGGATTCAAAAATATCAATAGTTAATTTAGAAAGGATAAACAAAAAAGAAGAAATTGAAAAAACCATAAGGACCTACACAAAAATTATAAAGGATACATGCAATGAAACAATACCTTATAAAAACAAAAAAGATATACTTACCCTGCCGTGGTGGTCCAAAGAGCTGGAACAGATGAAGAAATCGGTGGCCACCAGAAAACGCCGTATCAGATGCGCCGCAGGAACCCGGAGATCAATGGTCGTACGCCTATACCTGAAAGAAAAAGAAAAATATGAAACAGCTGCAAAAGAAGCACAAATAAAGAGTTGGAAAGACTTCTGCGGGAAACAGGATAGGGAAGGGGTATGGGAAGGAATATACAGGATCATTGGCAGAACCACCAGTCGCCAGGAAGACTTGCCCCTAATTATGGAAGGAATGGCACTCACTCCTAAGGAATCAGCGTCCCTCCTGGCAAAGACATTTTATCCTGGAGATGATGAGGGAGAGGATAACGATGAACATCGCAAGATAAGAGCTAGAGCAGATCAGGTGAACAAAACGACACATGACGAAAATCAGGATCCGCCATTCACTATGTGTGAATTAAGATCAACAGTACAAAGCTTTAATCCCAGAAAGGCCCCTGGAGCGGATGGCCTCACTGCGGATATCTGTTCGCGGGCGATTTTTCAGGATCCAGCAGTATTTCTCACGTTGACCAACAAGTGTCTGGAGTTGGGATATTTTCCGATGATTTGGAGGGAAGCCACTGTGGTCATACTGAGAAAACCAAATAAGGACAATTACACCAGTCCGAAATCGTATCGACCAATAGGCCTTTTACCTGTCCTCGGGAAGATACTAGAAAAGATGCTAGTAAGGCGAATTAAATGGCACCTAATACCCCAAATGAGCTGCCGGCAATACGGCTTTATGCCACAGAAGAGCACAGAAGACTCCCTCTATACAATGCTCCAACATATAAGAACAAAATTGGAAGCGAAAAAGATAACAATTTTAGTTTCACTGGATATAGAGGGAGCCTTCGACAGTGCATGGTGGCCCGCAATCCGGTGCAGACTGGCCGAGGAAAGGTGCCCCGTTAATATTCGAAGAGTGCTGGACAGTTATCTTAGTGACAGAAGTGTGGTGCTTAGGTACGCTGGAGAAGAAGTAAGAAGGAAAACCCACAAGGGATGCGTTCAAGGATCGATCGGTGGGCCCATCCTTTGGAACATCTTGTTGGATCCACTCCTTAAAGGGCTGGAGAAACGAGGTGACTACTCTCAAGCGTTCGCCGACGATATTGTCCTTGTCTTTGATGGATCGACCACCCAGGAAGCGCAACGGAAAGCAAACGCCGCTCTAAACTACATCTGGAACTGGGGAAATCTAAATAAGTTAAGATTTGCGCCACACAAGATCTGTGCAATGTTGGTGACAAGAAAACTAAAATACGATACGCCGATACTCCACATGGGTGGAGTAGACATTTTGACGTCAAAAGAAATCAAAATTCTGGGACTCACAATTGACGAAAAATTAACATTTAATGCTCACGTGGCGAACGTCTGCAAAAAAGCCATAGACATTTACAAACAGCTCTCAAGGGCTGCGAAAGTAAGCTGGGGCCTACACCCAATAGTGACAAGATGCATATACATAGCAGCGGTAGAACCTATTGTCACCTACGCGGCTAGTGCATGGGCACCCGCCGGGAAAAAGATCGGGGCAAGGAAGCAACTGGATGTTGTCCAACGGGGCTTTGCACAAAAACTCTGCCAGGCCTACCGCACGACGTCACTGAATTCGGCATTACTCCTATCTGGATTGCTACCCCTAGATCTTAAAATTCAAGAAGCGGCTGCACTGTTCAAGGTCAAGAAAGAAGGAGAGAACCACCCAGAGCTCTGCGGCAGGGAAGTGGAGCGAGCGGTTCCGTTCAAAGAGACACCCCACCCGGCCAGACATATGGACATGGAGTTCGTATGCCTGGAAAACCAAATCCAAGTCGAAGAAAACAACACGCAAGAAGTGCGAATATTCACCGATGGCAGCAAATTTGACGGTAAGGTTGGAGCGTCCCTATCCATATGGAGAGGAGAAGCCGAGATCAGAGCAGTCAAACTTTGCTTGCCATCTTATTCGACGGTCTACCAGGCGGAACTCCTGGCCATATGTAGGGCCACAAGGGAGACTCTGCAACGCTCGGAGAAAACTTATGGTATTTACAGCGACTCAAGGGCCGCGCTGCAAACTATCATAAGCCAGGACAACCCACACCCACTAGCAGTCGAAGCGAGGAGTAATCTAAGCCAAACTTTGCCCCAGAACAAAACTGTTGTTTTGTTCTGGATCACAGCACACGCTGGATTACTGGGTAACGAACGCGCAGACGCCTTGGCCAAAGACGCAGCTGCCGCAAGTAAAAGGAAGCCAGACTATGATCTTTATCCTATGTCCTACGTAAGACGCTTAATACGAGAGGACTGCTTGAAGGAATGGAACCGAAGATACGAGACAGGTGAGACGGCTTCTGTTACGAAAATATTCTTTCCAAATGCGTTAATGGCTTACGCACTAATAAAAAACATAAGACCCAAAGGGACACTTACCCAAATAATGACGGGGCACGGTGGGTTCTCTCAATACCTAAAGAGATTTAAGTGTAGGGAGAGCGCATCGTGCATCTGCGATCCGGAAGCAGTCGAAGACGTGTGCCATGTTCTTCTCGAGTGCCCTGTGTTTGAACGGAAAAGACGGGATCTGGAACAAAGAATAGCAGTAAATTAAACCAAAACACAATTAGTGAAATAATGATGGACAAGATTAAAAACAAAATATTTATAGAATTCTGTATAGATATAGGAAATAGTGTAATTTTAAGAAATAAAGATAAATAAATTGTTATTAATATATAATAGGTGTTTACAATATAAGCATAGGACAAGAAATAGTATTATAAAACGAATGCTCTATGCAAAAATAGGTAAAAGTAAAAGAAATTAGTTCAATTATAACTGTAAGAATGTAAGTAAATCCTGTAAATATATAATTGTAAATGTAAAATAATATAAGCATAGGATGATAAATGTAATATAAAAACGAAAGAAATATGTATGTACTAAGCTAAATTCATTAGTTGGAGTATAAGTAAGAATGTAACCTGTTTTTGCTAATAAATAAATGTTAAAATAAGGTCTCTGATTACGTCAGGGGAAAAGACGCCAACACTCTGCCTTGGCGGGTGTTTTTAAAAAAAAAAAAAAAAAAAAAAACCTAACCTAACCTAACCTTTTTTTTTTTTTTTTTTTTTTTTTTTTTTTTTTTTTTTTTTTTTACTTTGGAAAATCCGTTACGGATACCCCCGGGCCGAGAAGGTGACGGCCGAGGTGGTTATGTGGGACTACCCGGCAGCATAGAAGACGCTGCCATTTTTAAGGCTACCCACTAAAAACCAACGGTTACCCTCATCGCCATAATGGGACGCCACGGGATCGCTTGTCGCACTCACCGTGACGCCCCGGCGGTATCGCCACCCCCGATAAGGGTGCTCCGAGTAACGAAAGCACCCTTACGACGTAGGCCTATGGCTGGTGAAAGGGGTCACCCTCCCCTCTCACCAAGGCACTACGGCTGGGGAAGGAAGCGTCGGGCGTACTCCCGCCTCCTTCTCCCCAGCCTACCCCTTCGGAGCGGATCAGCGGTGGAGGCTGACTCCCTGATCCGCTCCGCGGCCTCCTTCGCGGCAATAACCTGCTCGCAGAAGGAAGCCACCGCGACCCAACACCTCTCGCTGCCGATCATCGCGCGTACCACGCGCGGCAGCGAAAGGTCCCTGCCCACCACAGCCGTCAGCTCTGAACGCTGACGGTCCCAGGCTGCGCACTCAGCCAGGGTGTGACGAGCCGTGTCTCCGGCCTCGTCACAGTGGTGGCAGGAGGGGGTCGCCTCTCTGCGTGCGATCTTGTGCAGGTACTCGCCGAAGCATCCGTGCCCCGTCAATACCTGCACAAGACGATACGTTAGGGTCCCGTGTCGCCGGTTGATCCAACGATCCATGTGGGGGCGGACTGCCCCCACTATCGCCAGACCGGCGACAGGAGACTCCAACTCCGATTTCCACTGTCGGATCAGGACTCGGTGAGCTAGAGCCCTGACCCGCGCCGCCTCGATCCTTTGCCCATCCCTGGCTTCTGCCCGGTGCCAATACACCCTGGCGAGCACCTCCGCGTGTAGCTCCCACGGCGGATCGCTCGCCAGGAGTGTGGCCGCAGTGTAGGACACCGTACGGTAGCCCCTGATCACCCTCACTGCTAGGACCCTTTGCGTTCTTCGCAGAAGGGCCCTGGAATCCGCAGTGAGGGCTCCCGACCATGTGGGAGCACCGTACAGGGCCATGCTCCTCACGATGCCGGCATATAGGTGCCGGCACGGAGCCTGCGGCCCACCGACGTTGGGCAGAAGCCTCCCCAAGGCAGCTGCAGTGGAAATCAACTTCGGGGCGAGCAGAGAGAAATGCGCCCCGAAGTTCCATCGTCCGTCCAGTGTGAGGCCCAGATACTTCATCTGGGCCTTCAGCGCCACCTGCGCACCCTGGACGGAGATGGACGCCCGACGAGGGGGACCTCGCCGAGGGCCGTGGAACAACATGGCCTCCGTCTTCGTGACTGAGACCTCCAGTCCCAACAGCCCCACGCGGTCCGCTACCAGCGTAGCACCGACGGAAGCAAGACGGGCCGCCTCCGCAAAGCTGCCTCCCCGTGCAGTGACGAGGGTGTCATCTGCATAACACAACACCCTCATCCTGGGGAGGAGCGGACAGCAGAGCAGCCAGTCATAGCCCAGGTTCCACAAGACCGGCCCCAAAACGGACCCTTGTGGAACCCCTCGGCTCACGCTCCGTCGGTATAGCCGCCGGTCGCCGCCTACCCACAGGACCTCTCTATCCTGCAGGTAAGCCTCCAACAGCCGCCGGAGATAGGGAGGCACTCCATGGTACCGGAGCGCCTCGACCAACGTCTCGAACGGCAAACTATTGAAGGCGTTGGCGACGTCCAGCGAGACCGCGACGACGACGTCCCCCTCGGACACAGCCTCCTGGGTCAGGTCCTTCAGAGCCCTCAGGGCGTCGATCGTCGATCGACCCGCCCTGAAGCCGAACTGGGCTTCTGAAAGACCCGGCCCCACCTCCTCGAGGTGTTGGACGAGACGGGCAGAGAGGATTCTCTCGAAGAGCTTACCCATCTCGTCCAGCAGCACGATTGGCCTGTACGCGGAGGACGAGTCGACAGAACGACCCTCCTTCCGCAACAGGCACAACCGCCCCTCCTTCCAGGCCTTCGGGAACTGTCCAGTGCGCAAACAAAGGTTGAACAGTTCCCGAAGCCTGCCCCCCAAGTATTCCAGGGCGATGACCAGAACCCGCCCTGGAATACCGTCCGGCCCCGGCGCAGTGTTGCGGGCTCGCAGGCGACTCAGTGCGACCTCCAGCTCGACCTCCGTGATGTCCGGGATAGAGCCGACTCCCCCGTCAAGAGAAGGAGGGGCCATCACAGGAGGAGAGTGGCCGGTGGAATTCGGGAAAAGTTCCCCCACCAGCCGCTCGAGGAAATCCGGCTGAAGGGACTCCATGACCGGGGCGCCAGCGCCGCGGGTCTTATTCCGCGCGACGCGATACGGGCGCCCCCATGGGTCCCTATCGAGACCGGCCAGGATTTCCTCCCGAGCCAGGTCCTTCGCCTTCCGAATCGCCAGCCGCAGAGTCGACTTCGCCTCGCGGTAACGACTCCGCAGCTGGGCCTCCATGTCCGGGTCAAAGCCGTGACGACGGCGACACCGGACGAAGGCCCTACGAGCCCTGCAACAGGCCGCCCGAAGTTCGGCAATTTCGGGCGACCAAACCTTTTTTTTTTTTTTTTTTTTTTTTTTTTTTACGTGGGGAAATCCGCACGGATACCCTGCCACCTCGGGGGAGGCAGCCTGGTTATGCCGGACTCCAACCGGCTAAAACCCCACGGTGTCCTTCTCGTCGCCACATGCCAGGGTCGCGGGAACATCCAGATGGCAAACTTCCGCAACCGTGGAGTGATGGGCTCCCCCGAGTCCATCACCCACTAGCTCATATTAAGGTGGAAGGTGGCGAATATACGCTTCCCTTCGACGTCCCCTTTTACGGCGGCGAATGGCTAGTGAGCTGGTAGCTTCTCTTGCTCTTTCCGCTTCCTCTTTAATGACCATGACTTGGTCACAGAATTGGTGTACAGCTTCCCACGATTTAGGACTATCTATCATAGAGCGAACTACTGCAGGAAGAGACAGATCTTGGCCTATAATTTCAGTCAGAGCCACTCGTTCTGCGTTCCAGGCTTGACAAAACTCCAACGTATGTTGAGCCGTTTCCACGGGGCAGATATCACAGTGGTGGCAGATTGCGGTTGGCTCTCTGCCTGCTACCCTATGCAAATAATCGCCAAAACATCCATGTCCAGTGAGGATCTGTGTGAGCCGGAAGGAGAGGGCACCATGGCGTCTAGTCAACCATTGTTGGAAGACTGGGCTAATTGCCTCAATAGTTCTGAGACCTGCACTGGGTTCTGCTAGCCTCTCTTTCCATAGTCTGTTAGCATCCTGCGTAATTGCTCGTCGCATTCTGCTTCCTATCTTTGGTTGGTGGCACTGGGTTAGCGCCTCCCTACGTCGATGATAGATCGTAGTGAGGGCTCTCGCATCTAGGTCCCAGGGTAAAGAACCAGCAAGAACACAAGCAGCCTCAAATGATACTGTGCGGTAGCCACGAATCAACCTGATCGCCATTGCTCTCTGGGGTTTACGTAAGAGAGCAATGTTTCGGCTATTCAGGGACTCGGACCAAACTGGTGCACCGTACAAAGCCATGGACTTCACGACCGATGTGTACAATCGCCTATTCAAAGTGTTTGCTCCACCTAGGTTCGGCAGTAATTTTCCCAGAGCTGCCGCCGCAATAAGCAGCCTTGGAGTTAGACGCTCAAAGTGAACGGTAAAGTTCCATCTGCTATCAAGTACAACACCGAGATATGTCATGGTCGACCCGATGCAGATGCGGATGCCACTCACATTGAGGAACCTGGCATCTGAGGATGGCGCGTTCCGAGGTCCATGAAAACATAGAGCCTCGGACTTGTTAAGCGCCACCTTAAGCCCAAGACGACGTATTCGCTCTACGATGTGCGCTACTCCAGCTTCTGCGAGTATTATTGCCTGTCTTGGACTTTCAGCGCGGGATGTCACTAAAGTGTCATCAGCGTAGCACGTGACATCTATACCCCTAATGTTGCCACCACGCAGAACCCAGTCGTAACCGAGGTTCCACAGAAGCGACCCCAGAACCGACCCCTGTGGAACCGACCCCCTGTGGACCCGCATGTCATTCTTCGAATCTGCTGCCCCTCTCGTGTTGGGTATACAACAGAACGGTCAGAGAGATAGGCAGATATAATACGACGTAGATAGAGAGGAACTCTATGGAATACGAGTGCAGTTCTTATGCAACTCCAGGGCATGTTATTAAAAGCGTTGGCGATGTCCAGAGACACCGCCAGCACTACCTCTCCTCGTTCAGTTGCTTCTTGCGCGATGGTTTTGACCCGCAAGATGGCATCCACGGTTGATCTACCGCTTCGAAAACCAAACTGATTATCAGCCAGGTTAGGACCAGTGCCTTCAAGATGGCTAACTATTCGTGAGGCAATAAGGCGCTCAAATAATTTACCTACCTCATTCAGCAACACGATGGGACGATAAGCCGAAGGGGATTCAGTTGGACGTCCATCCTTATGGAGCAGCACCAAGCGGCCTGTCTTCCACTGTCGTGGAAACTTCGATTGCATCAGGCACGCATTAAGTAGCCTCCTAAGTCTGGGTTCCAATTCCATAAGAGCCAAACCTAACACCCGACCGGGTATTCCATCAGGACCGGGAGCAGTATTTTTGGCCTTGAGCTTCGCCACTGCTACCTTAAGTTCCGTGTCAGTCACCCCGGGTGTTTCAGTCAGATCACTCCCATCTGTTGGGGGAGCCATTGGGGGAGGTGAGAACTCAACAGTGCTCGGGAAAAATGTTTCCACTATTCGTTTTGACAGCTCTGGCTGGAGAACCTCAGTCAGTGGAGGTGCCCAGGGTCGAAGCTTTCCTCTTACCATCCTGTAAGGCCGCCCCCATGGGTCCCTGTCGACAGATTCGATGAGTTCTGCTCTTGCTGTATCCTTTGAGCGCGTTATAGAATCCTTCAAAGTTTCTTTCGCTTCGACTTAGAGAGAGTAAAGCTCTGCCTCTTGATCCAGGTTCCTGAGCTTTCTCCTGCGACTACGAGTATATTGGCGCCTCGCTGACACGCAGGCAGCTCGGAGCTGCGCGATTTCCGCGGTCCACCAATAAACTTTTCTAATAGGACGATTGAGCCTGGCTCGGGGCATGGAGGAATCACATATGTGCTTCAATGCTCCCCGAAACCAGTCCGCTTCTTCCTCAATCTCAAAAGATTCATCGTCCATAGGCATCCAGGTCTGTACGATGGCTGCCTCTACGAGCATGCTTTCATCTAGACGTTACCTTAGGCTTTGTTCTCTGGTATTTCGCGTCAAGTTACTTTGTGGGACAGTTTGAGAGAGTATCTCGAACCGGATATATCGGTGGTCCGACAGAGTTTCGACATCCTCAAGAACTCTCCAACCCTGTATACGCCTCGCCAACACAGGGCTCGCGAATGAAACGTCTACGATAGAACCACCCTGCGACCGCAAGCACGTGTGAACTGACCCTCTATTTAGGACAACTAACCCAATGGATGGCAACCATTCCTCCAGCAACTCTCCTCTAGCATCTGTAGAGGGTGAACCCCAAGCCTTTGACTTAGCATTAAGGTCTCCCATGACAATCACAGGATAGGGAAGAAACTGTCCAATGACTGCTCCGATTTCCGTCAAGAAAACTTCGAACTCTGATAGAGACCAGTTGGGGGAGAAGTAAGCCCCAACGAAGACGATATTGTCTATTAAAGCCGCGACACATCCCTTTCTCTTGGCAACCTTCGCAAATGAGTTTTGAGAAGCCCTATTCGATGCGACGATTGCGACCAAACCGTCGTGGTCACTGACCCAATTATTTGAAGAAGGCACTAAATAGGGTTCAGCTACAACAGCTATCTGGATCGACCACTCTGCTAAACTTTGGAGAAACAGGTCCTGAGCTCTAGCACAATGGTTGATGTTAGTCTGTATTAGTTTGATCGGAGCCATTAATTTAGATCTCTTTGAACCTCTTCTCTTAATCTCGCTGTAGGTGCTGGGGGCTGAACCTGTCGCCGCGGAGAATTCGCCGAAATTGCCTTCTGATCTCTCCGTTGTGTCTTTTGTAGAGATGTAGCACAGAGTGTACTGCCAAATGTATGATCTGCAGAGCTATTAGCGTCAGCACATAATGCACAGTGTGGTGCTGCCGAGCACGTATTTGCTTTGTGGCCAGGCGCACCGCAGCGGAAGCATAGATTACTGCGGTCGATCTCGGACAAGCATCCATCCCTTACATGACCCGATTTCAGACAACGGAAGCAATATCTCGCTTTCGGCATCAACAGCTTTACTCGGGCAGACACCCAACCAATTTTAATTCGCCCACTGTTTGCAATTTCTTTTGCTGCAGCGACTGGGCAGCGCACCCAGATGGTAAACATGCCACTTTTGTCTTCCCTTAAATTGCCAGTTTTGATCTGACTTTCAGCACAGCCACCTATATGAGATATAGCGGCGGCCACTTCTCCTTTTGTGACGGAGTCATCTAGGTCCGAAATGCGCATTTCTACGCACTTCGTAACCCTAGATACTCGAACATCACTGTTATTGAGTGCATTCTCCAGCCGTTTCGCCATCTCATCCGCTTTCTGACCACTGGATGCACCTGGTATTTCAAGGATCCTAGCTCCAGTCGCAGTCTTCCTTACTCGGATGGAGGTGAGCTCTATCCCAGATAGATCCGTAGTCTTTGCCTCTCGAAGAACGCTAGCATATGTCACTCCCCTACCCTCGGCTCCGGGCTTCAAGGTCAGCACTATGGCCGCTGAGCGAGGTGATCGTAGCGTAGAAAGTTTCTGACGTTTTATTATCCCTTTTTTATTTTGGTTTTGTGGAGCACCAGATTCTTTCTGACGATTGGAGCGTCGTTTTGTCACCTTTACCCATCCATCGTCCGTAGAGGCAGGGACCGTGGTAGGAGAGTGAGATTTTGGAGGCACCAGTGTTGGTCTGCCTCTGGCGACACTGCTTTTCTTCGTTTTTTTTCTTTTCTCTTTAGATTTCACTTTATAATTATCCTTACCATGCCTAGATTCGGTAGCTTTTGGTACTACTGGCATTTCCTGCAGCTCCGGATCTAAAGTGGTCTAAGATGAGAGCCTTCACTGTTAATTTCATTGCCTAGAGTTATAGGAGGGCTCTTTTCTGGCAATAGTTTTTCCTCCAGAGCCTTAAATTTTGCATTTATGATGCTTCCTAACTCTGCCATGATAGAATGTGAGAGCTGTTGTAAGTCAATATCGCGGGTTTTAGCTGCGGGACCGAGTTCTTCAGAACGATCTTTTGACGGTTGCTCACTAAGGGCACGAAGCTCATCCACCTCTTTTTTTAGTTCAGCCAGCTGAGATTGCAGGCGGGCATTAGCTTCTTGAAGAGGTTGTGTCTCATCCGTCACGTTCCTCTCTGCCAGGCTCTCCACGCAAGATCTGATGGTTGCATCTTTAAGAGCACGTTGGAAAGTGCCTTTTAGGTTTTTAGATTTCGTCGCAACGTTGCTGACGATAACCAAATTTTCCTCTATTTGCCTCTGGCGATCAACAGCCGAATTATTTTGTGTTGATGTGGCTAGCCGGCCACGTGCATTTCTGTACTGTTGGCGCACCCTAAGTTGTTCTTGCAGATCTTTCTCTGCCTCTAACTCCATCTCCTTGCGTTGGAGTCTGAGGTAGTCCTCTTTGGCCTTCTTCAGACCAACATATTGGCCCGTGGTAGGAGGACGACCTCTCCCTCTCTTAGGTGTTACAAGTTTCTTAACCGTTGACACCTCCATTTCACTACCACTCGAACTTTTGCTCGAGCCCAAACGGCTCCTCTCTTTGAGGCACGGCCGTGTTTTAGTACATGATAACGGTTGCGGGGACTCCCTTGATCCAGCCGTTATCATACTAGCGTCTGATTGTTCAGAATCGTTTGAATGGCGGTCTTTTCCCCCCCCAGAGTACGAGGGGAAGACGGAGGCCGTAGCGTCCGTGAGGGATTCTGCAGCCGCTGAGCAGCTGCTACCCTCCTGGGGTAATTGTCTTTTTAGATTCGCCTTCATTATTTCCTTTTAGGGGTGAGGTCCCCTTTGGGACGCCCTCGCCATTACACAACCCCTCGGCAGGCGACAGACCTTGGGATTGACACATGACAACAAACACCCACGACCTCGAAGACAGAAACAATACAATCTCGACACATGGAAACAAAAGACAGAGGACCAAACAAACAAACGACGAACACAAACATTTCCCCCTTTGTCAACTACGTATCGGGTATAGTATGATCCCCGTAGCTGATCCCCGATATATGCTCTCACGGAAACCCTTTGCTGTGATACAGAGCGCCCCAGAGAGCATTCCCTCGTGTCAGTTGTTAGCCGCGATAGGCAGCAGCTCAGCGAATGCAGAAGTGCTGCCCATCCCGTTCCCCAGGGTGCACCACGAGGAGGTCACCGACACTAGCACCCCCGGGCGACCAAACCTTTTTTTTTTTTTTTTTTTTTTTCGTGGGGAAATCCGCTCGGATACCCTGCCACCTCGGGGGAGGCGGCCTGGTTATGCCGGACTCCAACCAGCTAAAACCCCACGGTGTCCCTCTCGTCGCCATGTGTCGGGGTCACGGGAACATCCATCTGGCAATCTTCCGCGACCCCGCGACGATGCGGTCTCATCAGACCCCTGCTCGGTAATGTGGAGGGCATTTGTCAATCCACCTTACTCGGATCAGAGTGGCGTGTAGGAACACACCCACGCCTACTCGGGCTAGTTTAGATAGACTGATGGTCTCCCCCGAGTCCACCAGTCTCTAGCAGATGTTAGGGAGGGAGGTGACGTATGAACGCCTCTCTTCTTCGTCCCCTTTTACGACGGCGGATGGCCAACGAGCTGGTAGCCTCTCTTAGCCTCTCGTCATCCTCTTTCCGAAGCATAACTGTCTCGCAAAATTGTTGGAATGCTGTCCATGCCGACCTGCTTTCGACGATCCTTCTAGCAACGGTTTGGAGTGAGAGTTCCTGGCCAATCACTGATCGTAAAGCCACTCTCTCTTCCTCCCAGGCTGAGCATATTTCAAGAGTGTGCTGGGCTGTATCCAGGGCGCATCCGACGCAGTGATGGCAGTTTGCTGACGGCTCTCTTCCCACAATCTTACAAAGGTACCATCCAAAGCAGCCGTTATTAGTAAGTATCTGCGTCATTCTGAAGGTAAGTAAACCGTGACGTCTGTTTAGCCACTGTTTAAGAATAGGATTAATTGCCTCGATCGTCTTGACTCCTGAACTGGGTTGTGCTAGCCTCTCCTTCCATGCATTGTTAGCTCTACGCGCTATGACTCGACGTACATTATTCACCCTATCGCTTGATTGGTGGTCCTGGGATGGCGCCTCCCCACGCCTTTGATATATAGATGTGAGGGCTATCGCATCAAGATCCCAAGGCAAAGAACCAGCCAATACACAGGCAGCTTCAAAGGAGACAGTGCGGTATCCACGAATCATTCTGATGGCCATCGCTCTTTGCGGTATTCGCAAAAGAGCGATATTTTGGCTGTTTAGGGATTCGGACCACACTGGGGCCCCATACATAGCCATGGACCTTACAACACCAGTGTAAAGGCGCCTACTCAGATCGTTGGGACCTCCCAAATTCGGCAATAGTCCTCCGAGTGCTGCCGCCATTCCAAGAAGCTTTGGCGTAAGCTGTTTAAAGTGGGCGGTAAATTTCCACCTGCTATCGAGGACAAGACCGAGATACCTCATCGTTGACCCGATGCAGATGCGAGTACCACTGACCAAGATGCTAGCGTCTGAAGATGGCGCGTTCCGAGGTCCATGAAAACATAGAGCCTCGGATTTGTTAAGGGCCACCTCAAGGCCAAGACGACGAATGCGCATCACAACATGCTCCACTCCGGCCGTGGCCAGGATCGCTGCTTGTGTAGGTGTTTGAGCCCGAGCCGTCACAAGAGTATCATCGGCGTAACATGTGATATCGACACCTCTGATGTTGCCACCTCTCAAGACCCAGTCGTAGCCGATGTTCCACAGGAGTGGCCCCAGCACCGACCCCTGTGGAACACCACAAGACATTCTTCTTCTCTGCCAACCTCTTCGCAGTGGGAACGTTATAAAGCGATCGGACAGGTATGAACCGACTATGCGACGAAGGTACTTTGGCACCTGATGATAACGCAGAGCCTCTCCGATGCAGCTCCAGGGCAGGTTGTTAAAAGCATTAGCGATGTCCAAAGACACCGCCAACACGACGTCCCCTTTTGCAACTGCTTCCTGCGCAATGGTCTTAATACGCAGGATGGCGTCCACAGTCGATCTGCCTCGGCGAAATCCGAATTGGTTCTGCGAAAGATTAGGTCCAGTGTCCTGGAGATGGCTTACTATCCTTGCGCTAATTATACGCTTGAATAGCTTACCTATCTCATCCAATAAGACAATGGGGCGGTATGACGATGGGCAATCTGCAGAACGTCCTTCCTTATGAAGGAGCACTAACCGGCCTGTTTTCCACTGATACGGGAAGTGTGATTGTAACAGGCAGGCGTCTAACAGACTCCTCAACCTGGGTCCGAGTTCACACAAAGACAATCCTAGTACCCGCCCGGGAATACCATCTGGACCAGGAGCGGTGTTCTTGGCCCTGAGCCTATCCACTGCTGCACCAAACTCACTGTCGGTTACCCCAGGTATTTCGGACTGCATTCTGTAGTCCGTGTTGGCAGTCATCGACGGTGGTGAATATTCACCTCTTTGAGGGAAAAGTGCTGTGACAACACGATTTGTCATTTCCGGTTGAAGAGACTGCGTCAGTGGGGGGGCCCAGGGTCTAAGTTTCTTCCTAACCATCTTGTATGGCCGCCCCCAGGGATCTCTGTCTACAGAATCTAGCATATCCCTTCTTGCATCGGATTTTGCACGCATGATGCAGATCTTTAAGGCATCTTTTGCGGAAGCGTACACTGAGTAGAGCTCTTCCTCACGAGCGAGGTCTCTTCTTCTTCTTCTGCGGCTACGAGTGAACTGGCGTCTTGCTGACACACATGCTATGCGCAACTGCGCGATTTCAGTTGACCACCAGTACACCTGTTTCAGGGGAGGACTAGGCCCGGATCGGGGCATTGATGAATCGCATATCTGCATCAATGCACCACGGAACCAATTTGCTTCATCCTCTACCATAATAGGTCCTTCGGGCAAGGGCACCCAAGTTTGGGCAACTGCCGCCTCCTGCAGCATACGTTTATCCAGGCGTTTTAGTTGCCATCTGTGGTCTTTCTTAACTCCACTGGAATAAGTCTCTCGCCTTGGTGAGGGTTGGAGGATCTCAAACCGGATGTACCTGTGGTCCGATAATGTTTCCACATCCTCGAGAACCCTCCACTGCTGTACGTAGCTCGCCAAAGCTGGACTAGCGAACGTTACGTCCACGATGGATCCGCCTCGCTTGCGTACGCACGTGTTCACAGATCCCCTATTCAAAACGATCAGCCCAACGGTAGGCAACCACTCCTCGAGAAGCTGGCCTCGTGGATCAGTTGCAGGGGCTCCGCATGCCGTAGATTTAGCATTGAAATCTCCGACCACCATTACGGGACACGGAAGAAACTGTCCTATAATGGCTCCGATTTCCGTCATGAAGATTTCGAACTCGGATATTGTTTTATTTGGGTAGAAGTATACCCCAACAACGACAATTTGACCTATTAAGACCGCAACACATCCACGACCTCTGATGATCTTCGTGGCGGTAAGTGAAGCATCCCCACCAGTTATGACTGCCACAAGTTCGTCTTGATCACTGACCCAGTTAGTTCTTGACGGGATGAAGTATGGTTCGGCCACAACTGTTATCTGTATCAACCATTCTGCCAGACTCTGAAGTAGGAGATCTTGAGCCATGGCGCAATGGTTGATATTACATTGAAGGAATGATAGCAGAGCCATGACTTTTATTTGCTTGAACCACCTCTACTCCTTGTCTCGCACTGGACGCCAAAAGACGAATTGACTGCCGCTGAATGTTGGTCTGTTGTCCTCCGCGTGACCTAAGCGGTAAGCTAGGAAGACATGAGTTGCTGCCCACTTTGTGCATAGAAGGTCTTTTGGCATCAGCACAGACTGGACAATGCGGAGTTGCCGAGCAAACATTTGCATAATGGCCAGGCAAACCACAACGGAAACAAAGACCGCTGCGATCGACCTCGGATGTGCACGAACTTTTGAAGTGCCCTGCTTCCAGGCATCGATGACATCGTTTTATCCTCGTTGTCAGCAGTTTTGCTCGTGCTGATACCCATCCAACCAGCAGTCGTCCGCTTCTCACTATTTTCTTGGCTGCAACGACTGGAACGCGCGCCCAAATCGTAAATAACCCACTACGATCCATTCGCACTTCTCCGGCCTTTATCTGGTTTGTAGTGCAACCACCACTGCGGGAGATAGCTTGGACTACTTCTTCCTTAGTGACGGAGTCGTCTAGGTCCAAAATGCGCATCTCTACGCATTTCATTACCCTAGACACTCTTACGTCATCAGCGTTGAGGGCAGTCTCAAGACGTTTAGCTACCTCATCCGCCTTTTCACCACTCCCTGCTCCAGGTATCTCAAGGATTCTTGCTCCTGTTGCCGTCTTTCTGATTCGGAAGGAGGAAAGTCCAACTTCCGAAAAATTTGCCGCTTTAGCTTGGCGGAGAACACTGGCATAAGAAACACCTCTGTCTTCAGCTCCTGGCTGCAATGTCAAGATAACTGCAGCCGAGCGAGGCGGTCGGAGGTTGCTGGACTTAGCCTTTGAGTTCTCCTTTTTTCTCTTCGCCTTTGCAGCCCTGCGCCGTTTCGTAACTTGGACCCACTCTTGTTCCCCAACAACAGGTACGACATATTGAGGACAAGGTTCCAACACCTCTTGGGTTGGTTCTGTTCTAGAATGGGCACCCTTTTTCCTTTTAGTTTTGACTTTGGATTTTTTCCCTTGCTCCGCGCAGAAACCATCTGGCGTTTTCGTTACAGGAGGCTGATCTTGAATGACTTCAGGAATTTGCTCAGAAGCGGACTTTTCTAACCTCTTTGCGACTACCAACGAAGAGTGATTTGGTTTCTCCGGGAACAGTCTCTCTTCGAATGTCTCAAGCCGTGCATTTATAACCGAACAGACTTGAGTCATGATGGAATCTGCAAGATTGTTGCTAATACAAACAGGAACAACTTCAACTTCTTTTGCTTGAAGAGCACATTCACTTGCTGCTCGGAGCTGAGCGACTTCCTTCTTTAGCTCAGAGAGCTCGGACTGCAAACGATCATTGGCTGCCTGAAGTTGGCGCGTCTCATCAGTCGTGTTACTTTCTGTGAGACTCTCAACGCAAGTTCTAATAGAGGACGCGGCGTCTTTAAGGGCTCTTTGAAAAGTTCCCTTAAGATTTTTGGACCTGGTCGCCACCCTGCACACAAGATCCAAATTTTCCTCGACTCGCTAACGGATTTCTACAATATCTTCAGTCTGTGGGGACGTCCGCAGGCCGCGTCTGATCTGTTGACGCTCTCTTAATCGATCCTGCAGATCTTTTTCCGCTTCCATCTCCATCTCTTTTCTCTGGAGTCTGAGATAATCCTCCTTGGCCTTCTTCAGGCCCACGTATTGGCCAGTCGTAGGAGGACAGCCTCTCCCTCTCTTTGGCGTCACTAGTTTTTTAACCGTGAGCACCCGTTCTTCACTTGAACTTCTGTTCGAGCCCGAACGACTCCTCTCCGTGGAGCAGGGCCGTTTCTTTTTGCATGATACCGGTGTTGGGGACTCCCTAGAACCAGCCGTTACCATACTGGAATCTGAGTTATCAGACATAACTATGAGGTGATCTTTTCCCCCCCCAGAATACGAGGGGAAGACGGAGGCCGAAGCGTCCGTGAGGGATTGCCCGGTTGCTGAGCGACCGGAACCCTCCTGGGGTAATTTCTTTTCAAGAGGCACCTTCATTTTAGTTTCCTTTTTAGGGGTTGGGTCCCCGGATGATGAAGCCCTCGCCATTACACAACCTCTTAGCAGGCAACAGACCTTGAGATTGACATAAAACAAACACTCCCACGAATCACCAGACAACAACAAGACACTTTCGATACAATGACAAAAGAGACAAAGGACCAAACAAAACAAAGAACGATCACGAACATTTCCCCCCTTAATGTCAGCTATGTACCAAGTATAAACCCCATAGCTGACTTCACCTAAGGCTCTCACGGAACACTCTGCTGCAAGACAGAGTGCCGGAGCCCAATCCCCGAGTCGGTTGTTAGCCGCGATGGGCAGCAGCTTCGTTAATAGGATGATGCTGCCCATCTCGTTGCCCAGGGTGCACCACGAGGAGGTCACCGAACCAAACCTAACGTAACCTTTTTTTTTTTTTTTTTTTTTTTTTTTTTTTTTTTTTTTTTCGTTGGAAAATCCGTTACGGATACCCCCCGGCCGAGAAGGTGACGGCCGGAGTGGTTATGTGGGACTACCCGGCAGCATAGATGACGCTGCCATTTTTAAGGCTACCCACTAAAAACCAACGGTTACCCTCATCGCCATAATGGGACGTCACGGGATCGCTTGTCGCACTCACCGTGACGCCCCGGCGGTATCGCCACCCCCGATAAGGGTGCTCCGAGTAACGAAAGCACCCTTACGACGTAGGCCTATATCTGGTGAAAGGGGTCACCCTCCCCTCTCACCAAGGCACTACGGCTGGGGAAGGAAGCGTCGGGCGTACTCCCGCCTCCTTCTCCCCAGCCTACCCCTTCGGAGCGGATCAGCGGTGGAGGCTGACTCCCTGATCCGCTCCGCGGCCTCCTTCGCGGCAATGACTTGCTCGCAGAAGGAAGCCACCGCGACCCAACACCTCTCGCTGCCGATCATCGCGCGTACCACGCGCGGCAGCGAAAGGTCCCTGCCCACCACAGCCGTCAGCTCAGAGCGCTGACGGTCCCAGGCTGCGCACTCAGCCAGGGTGTGACGAGCCGTGTCTACGGCCTCGTCACAGTGGTGGCAGGAGGGGGTCGCCTCTCTGCGTGCGATCTTGTGCAGGTACTCGCCGAAGCATCCGTGCCCCGTCAATACCTGCACAAGACGATACGTTAGGGTCCCGTGTCGCCGGTTGATCCAACGATCCATGTGGGGACGGACTGCCCCCACTGTCGCCAGACCGGCGACAGGAGACTCCAACTCCGATTTCCACTGTCGGATCAGGACTCGGTGAGCTAGAGCCCTGACCCGCGCCGCCTCGATCCGTTGCCCATCCCTGGCTTCTGCCCGGTGCCAATACACCCTGGCGAGAACCTCCGCGTGTAGCTCACGGCGGATCGCTCGCCAGGAGTGTGGCCGCAGTGTAGGACACCGTACGGTACCCCCTGATCACCCTCACCGCTAGGACCCTTTGCGTTCTGTGCAGAAGGGCCCTGGAATCCGCAGTGAGGGCTCCCGACCATATGGGAGCACCGTACAGGGCCATGCTCCTCACGATGCCGGCATATAGGCGCCGGCACGGAGCCTGCGGCCCACCGACGTTGGGCAGAAGCCTCCCCAAGGCAGCTGCAGTGGAAATCAACTTCGGGGCGAGCAGAGAGAAATGCGCCCCGAAGTTCCATCGTCCGTCCAGTGTGAGGCCCAGATACTTCATCTGGGCCTTCAGCGCCACCTGCGCACCCTGGACGGAGATGGACGCCCGACGAGGGGGACCTCGCCGAAGGCCGTGGAACAACATGGCCTCCGTCTTCGTGACGGAGACCTCCAGTCCCAACAGCCCCACGTGGTCCGCTACCAACGTAGCACCGACGGAAGCAAGACGGGCCGCCTCCGCAAAACTCCCTCCCCGTGCAGTGACGAGGGTGTCATCTGCATAACACAACACCCTCATCCTGGGGAGGAGCGGACAGCGGAGCAGCCAGTCATAGCCCAGGTTCCACAAGACCAGCCCCAAAACGGACCCTTGTGGAACCCCTCGGCTCACGCTCCGTCGGTAAAGCCGCCGGTCGCCGCCTACCCACAGGACCTCTCTATCCTGCAGGTATGCCTCCAACAGCCGCCGGAGATAGGGAGGCACTCCATGGTACCGGAGCGCCTCGACCAAAGTCTCGAACGGCAAACTGTTGAAGGCGTTGGCGACGTCCAGCGAGACCGCGACGACGACGTCCCCCTCGGACACAGCCTCCTGGGTCAGGTCCTTCAGAGCCCTCAGGGCGTCGATCGTCGATCGACCCGCCCTGAAGCCGAACTGGGCTTCTGAGAGACCCGGACCCACCTCCTCGAGGTGCTGGACGAGACGGGCAGAGAGGATTCTCTCGAAGAGCTTACCCATCTCGTCCAGCAGCACGATTGGCCTGTACGCGGAGGACGAGTCGACAGAACGACCCTCCTTCCGCAGCAGGCACAACCACCCCTCCTTCCAGGCCTTCGGGAACTGTCCAGTGCGCAAACAAAGGTTGAACAGTTCCCGAAGCCTGCCCCCCAAGTATTCCAGGGCGATGACCAGAACCCACCCTGGAATACCGTCCGGCCCCGGCGCAGTGTTACGGGCTCGCAGGCGACTCAGCGCGACCTCCAGCTCGACCTCCGTGATGTCCGGGATGGAGCCCACCCCCCCCTCAAGAGAAGGAGGGGCCATCACAGGAGGAGAGTGGCCGGTGGAATCCGGGAAAAGTTCCCCCACCAGACGCTCGAGGAAATCCGGCTGAAGGGACTCCATGACCGGGGCGCCAGCGCCACGGGTCTTATTCCGCGGGACGCGATACGGGCGCCCCCATGGATCCCTATCGAGACCGGCCAGGATTTCCTCCCGAGCCAGGTCCTTCGCCTTCCGAATCGCCAGCCGCAGAGTCGACTTCGCCTCGCGGTAACGACTCCGCAGCTGGGCCTCCATGTCCGGGTCAAAGCCGTGACGACGGCGACACCGGACGAAGGCCCTACGAGCCCTGCAACAGGCCGCCCGAAGTTCGGCAATTTCGGGCGACCACCAGTACACTGCCCTGCGCCGGGGCCTGGACCCCACCCTCGGCATGGCCGCATCGCAGACCCTAGTGAGGGCCTCGCGCATGCGGCCCGCCGACCCCTCCACGTCGGTCTCCTCGTCGGGCGGATCGGGAAAGGCCCAGCCCTGGACGATGGCCGCCTCTTCGGCCATTTCCCGATCCAGCCGCTGGACTGCCCAACGAGGAAACCGACTCCCCCCTCGCGGTGGTCCGGCCAGATCCGGCCGGGAGGCGGAGATCTCGAATCGGACGTATAAGTGGTCCGATAGAGTCTCCACCTCCTTCTCCACTCTCCAGTCGACGACCCGTCGCGCGACAGCTGGGGTGGCGAACGAAACGTCCACCACGGAACTCCCTTGCTGCCGCACACAGGTCGGTTCGGTCCCTCTGTTGAGGAGGGACAGACTGGAGAGTAGCGACCAGATCTGGACGGCCCTACCCCTAGCGTCCGTGGCGTGGTTCCCCCAGGCCGCGGATTTGGCGTTCAGGTCACCGAGGACGATAACGTTCCCCGACGCCTGTCTGCTAATCGCAGCACCGACGGAGTCGAGAAAGACCTCGAACTCCGCCAGGCTACGATTGGGGGAGAAGTACGTGCTTACGACAACGTACTCCCCCCACCGCGCCACTACCAAACCCGGGCCAGTCTCCAAGGTGGAGAGAGGGGGACCGGGACTAGATCCCACGACCACTGCCACGGAGCCGTTTATGTCCCCCGACCAGCTGGAATTCGGGGGGACATAGTAGGGCTCGCAGACCACCGCAATGCTAATATTCCACTCCGCCATGGCTTGGATAAACAAATCCTGGGCCCTGGCAGAGTGGTTCACGTTCGCCTGTAAGAAGCCATGTCGCTGACTGGTCATTGCGACATGGCTTCAACCGGCGGCGTACCGCGCACGACGTTTTGGGCAGAGGATAAACCTGCTGCCTTTCCTCTTTTGTAGGGAGCCTTGCAAGAGCGGCTCCCTAGTTCGTGCCCTGCCGGAAGACCAAGGTCAACGCATACGGCGCAGCGCAGGACTCCGGTACAGTTGGACCGGTTGTGGCCCGTCACGCCGCACCGAAAACAAGTAGCGCTGCGGTCGGCCTCGGTAGGGCAGAGTGCCCGCGTGTGCCCCGGCTCCTGACACCGGAAACACCGCATTGGGCGCTCTTCTAGGAGCTCTACACCAGCCGAGCTCCACCCTACTAGCAGCCGACCCGCGGCCATCAAGGACTTTGCTGCGTCAACAGAGCACCGGATTATAGAGACTCCCATTGCCCCGTAACCCCAGCGAATCTCCCCGATATGGAGAGATTCACTAGAGCAGTTCGTAGCGCGGCTGATTGCGTCCGCGATTTTCGCCTGAGTTGCGGAGTCGTCAAGCCCTTTTATTTTAATAGAGACCCTATTTTCGGGCCGGACGACGTCCGCCACTCCGTCCAGCACCGTTCGGAGTGTGGAAGCCAATTTTTCCGCCATTTCTGGAGCCGCCTTGGGAAGCTCCAGAAGCCTGGCCCCCGTGGCAGACCGCCGGATCCTTAGACCACTCTCCAACCCCATCTCGCTGAGATCTACCTTTTCTGCGGCTCGCTCCAGGATTTGGGCATAGGTCACGCCTTTCGCAGCCGCCTCGGTCTGCAGCGTGATCATGACTGCAGGTGACCTATGCTTCGGTAGCTTCGGTTGTGCCGTACCTCCTACTTTCTTTCCCTTTCTGCCTTTCCTCTTTCTCTTTCTGCCACCTTTCCGGGTAGGTGGATTCGCGATCTGGGCTTCAAGGTGCTTTGCCTGTGTTTGAGCTCCTGAATTTACGGGCTTAGGGGCCTTTTTCTTTTTCCCCCTTTTGACAACCGTCGTCCACTCAGATGGAGGTGACGGTCTGATGGAAGGCACACGCACCGCCACACTTTTGGCCTGAGTCTTTGCCGTCGAAGAAGGTGGCCCAGAATGAGCAATAGACCGCGGTACCAGATTAGCGGCAGCGGCAGCAGTTTCTTTCCTTCGCGGTCGCGCTTCTTGGTTCGGGGCAGCAGCAGACCTCTCTCTCCTTCGCTCTACAGCAGCAGCAGCCGCGTCCTTCTTTCGGTCCGCCGCCAGGGAAGGACGTAGGGCTTTCTCCGGGAGGAGGTGATCCTCAATACCTGCAAAGCGAGCGTTAAGCATAACGCCCACCGAGGACACAATGGAACGCCTCAACTCCTCAACGAGATTTTGATCCTTATTGGTTGCTGTAGCCACCGTAGATTTCGCGGCACAGGTCTTCATCTGGTCGAACTCGCGCCTATGGACTTTTAGTTCGGCTTTCAAGTTCTCCACCTCACGGTGGAGGCGCGTGTTGTCCATCCTCAGACGACGCGTCTCATCCACCACTGTCCGGCTTGCCAGCGTTTCTACTGCTTCCAGAAGATCTCTTGTTGACTCCTTTAAAATTCGGATCATATCTCCTTTAAGATTTCCCGATTTCCGGCAGACCGTGAGTATGGCTGCAGAGCTGCGTCCGGCGAGTGCCCGCAACTCCTCTGCCCCTATGCTATCAGGATCTGGCTTCCTAGACTCCTCCAGCTGCAGTTCCTCCTCGTCAGAGCAGAAAACATTAATAGGCGACGCTGCCGCCTTTCGATCCGCTCGAGCACTGAGATCTCTCTCAAACGCGATCTCCTCTGCCTCTTGAGCGAGAGCACGCAATTCAGCCTTCGCCTTTGCCAGCCCACTTCCTCGTATAACTCCAGGGGCTCCAGTGGAGCGCCTGCGACGAGCGGTGCTGTACTTTGAACAGACACCAAGCTCCAAGTCACCCTCCGACACATCACTAGCTGGCGATGTAACCCTCGAGATCGGTCTTTTACGGCAGACACTGCTCATATGGCCAGAAGACACATCTTTACCACAGTCCCGCATAAACGTCAGCCTGATACCTTTGGGCTTGCCACGGTCATTTGTGGAAGAGCCAACCATCGGGGTCGACTCCTCCACATCCACATCAACAATATCCTCCACAGAAAGCTCATCAGAGTCCTCTTGGGTTGCCCGGTCGTCGCGGTCAGAATCTCCACTCCAACTAAACTCCTCACCACGCCTCGCACTATTTTTGTTTAGACAGGTCCGTGCGGATGGGACCTGTGCAGGGACTCCTGCTCCAAGGCGATTTTTGCCCCCCCCAGAGTACGAGGGGCAGACGACAGCCGAAGCCGCCGTGAGGGATTCCTCAGCGTTGTCGCTGAGACCCTCCTGGGGACATACTTGAAAATCGCGCTTGTTCATGTTGTTCCTTTTAGGGGTGAGGTCCCCGGAGCGCTTGCCAGTTTACCCTACGCCGCAGCACGCTAGACTACGGTTTCGGGGTGGTTTTTTATAGAGGTTTCCTTCCTCGCAGCCCAGCAAAACTTTGCGAACGCACAAAGAACCTAGTCCTAGCGGTGCGGGTGTTCAGGGGGTACTGTACGGTGTCCTACACTGCGGCCACACTCCTGGCAAGTGATCCGCCGTGGGAGCTACACGCGGAGGTACTCGTCAGGGTGTAATGGCACCGGGCAGAATCCAGGAATGGGCAAAGGATCGAGGCGGCGCGATTTCTAGCTCACCGAGCCCCCTGATCCGACAGTGGAAATCGGAGTTGGAGTCTCCTGTCGCCAGTCTGGCGACAGTGGGGGCAGCCCGCCCCCACATGGATCGTTGGATCAACCGGCGACACGGGACCCTATCCTATCGTCTTGTGCAGGTATTGACGGGGCACGGATGCTTCGGCGAGTACCTGCACAAGATCGCACGCAGAGAGGTGACCCTCTCTGCTACCACTGTGACGAGGCCACCCTGGGACCGTCAGCGTTCTGAGCTGACGGCTGTGGTTGGCGGGGTCCTTTCGCTGCCGCGCGATGATCGGCAGCGAGAGGTGTTGGGTAGCGGTGGCTTCCTTCTGTGAGCAGGTTATTGCCGCGAGGGAGGCCGCGGAGCGGATCAGGGAGTCAGCCTGCACCGCTGATCCACTCCGAAGGGGTAGTCTGGGGAGAAGGAGGCGGGAGTACGCCCGACGCTTCCTTCCCCAGCCGTAGTGCCTTGGTGAGAGGGGAAGGTGACCCCTTTCACCAGCCATAGGCCTACGTCGTAAGGGTGCTTTCGTTACTCGGGGAACCCTTATCGGGGGTGGCGATACCGCCGGGGCGTCACGGTGAGTGCGACAAGCGATGAGAGTAACCGTTGGTTTTTAGTGGGTAGCCTTAAAAATGGCAGCATCATCTATACTGCCGGGTAGTCCCACATAACCACCCCGGCCGTCACCTTCTCGGCCGGGGGGTATCCGTAACGGATTTTCCAGCGAAAAAAAAAAAATTAAAAAAAAAATAATAAAAAAAAATAAAAAAAAAATAAAAAAAAACAGTAAAATGTTCTAAATAATTCTTAACCATAATTATTATAATAAATCAAACAGATATTATGTCAACGAAAATCAGTAGTTGTGTTTGATTATATTTATTTATATGACCTACATAACTCATAACTAGATTGTAATATATATTATATGTAATTCACTACCATAATATAATACGCGCGCACATTTTTATTTTTCACATCACCTTATATTATATTCATCTGTATAGTGTCTTCAAGAAAATAGATCAATATTAAATACAGTCCATTATATATTTATTCCCGCCATACGACCGCGGGACCTCCTCAACATTTGGTCCTTCTACCTTCAAGATTTGAACCGAAAAGGAGTTGCCGAAAAGCTACTGTACTTTTGTCAGACCTGCGGATACGAAGCATCTTTATTGGAAACGATTTATATGTTCAGATTGTGGTCGTGCATTGAGAACATCAACATCTCCACGTCACATCAACATAGTGGTTTGCTCCAGAAAAACCGTAAGATCGATCCTGTTCCTTTCTTTACTTCACTTCATATCCATTTTGTCATTTTATTCACGTATTCACTGCAACAACGTTATTATTTTACGCAATAATAACGTGATTTATACAATTTAATTTCCATTAAAATTGCGGGTAATCCTGTGATTTCGGACTTTTAACTTTATATTAGACACATTTCATCTATTTATTCGTTCGTTCATTACTTAATGCAAAAGCATCATTATTTAATCATCCCAATTAAGCTTATGTTACTAATTTTGTATTTAAGCAATTTATTAAAGGTAAGTAGTGTTATTTGAATTCCTTTTATTATATAGCGCCTGGCATTATTAAATAGCAATAAATTATTTTGTCCTTTTTCACCTTTCTGTAAGGCACTTACTTTAAGATCTCAATCATTTTATTATTTCTGGCTTAATTATACTTGAACTTGAACTTCAATCAATTGCGCTTTATATGTCTGAAGCCTAAAGCTTAACCAAAAAACGCGCTTCAATCAAAGCCAAACTTACACAGTTTTCAGCTTATATAAATATAGCTAAGTCCTGTGAAAAGTTAAGTGATGTTCAAGTCATTGAAATCGATTACCGTCTTAACATTTTTGAAGGCTTATAAGAAAAAAAATGACGCGTTACAGATGAACATGGAAGCTTTGATGGATGACCCCGAAGAGCAATATGCTGAACGCGAGGATTTCGAAAGACAGTACTACGAATTGGTGGCTACTGCTCGACAGCTTATAAGCAGTGCGCGCAGCCGTCGCGCAGAATCTGAGGTTGACGTTAAAAGTTATAATCACACACACAAGCTAAGCAACATACGTTTCCCAAAAATTGATTTACCCAAGTTTTCCGGCAGTTATCAGGATTGGCTAGAGTTTAGGGATACCTTTTCTTCAATAATTCATAATAACGACAGTATTGATAATATTAACAAACTTCATTATCTA
Source organism: Dircenna loreta (assembly GCA_963555665.1). NCBI lineage: Eukaryota > Metazoa > Arthropoda > Insecta > Lepidoptera > Nymphalidae > Dircenna > Dircenna loreta. Next base: position 40,472 of record OY743096.1, read on the forward strand.
CGTGCTTCTCTAAAGGGCAGTGCTCCTCTTGTCGTGGACAACCTAGATTTCAGATCAGACAATTATGACGCTGCCTGGAGGTTTGCTTTGTGAGAGGTATGACAATAAAAGACTGCTTGTCAACAACCATGTTCAAGCTCTCTTCAATTTACAGCCCATCAAACTTGAATCCAGTAAGTCATTACGCCATGTTATCGATTATGCCTTTCAGTACAAGATCGCATGAAAAAGGCTATTAGTTATAATATTTGTATAAATTGTTTAAGACCAGGTCATAATGTTAGAAATTGTAAATTAGGACATTGTAAGTATTGTGTTAAAAAACACAACACTTTACTACATGATCATGACACTGACTCTAATACACAAAATATTGCACTATCAGCAAATCACTCCGCCTCACCCAAAGTCGTGTTCCTTACCACGGCACTCGTGCGAGTGGCGGACGGCAAGGGTAACCATCACACGGCACGAGTTTTATTGGACAACGGGAGTACAGCAAATTTCATCGCTGAGGATTTTTTGCGTAAGCTTCACATTCCTACCTACGATGCCAACTCGAAGATTATAGGTATTTTATTTTATATTTAAACTTTCGTGAATCATGACTATTACATTTATATTTACCCGGCTGTATTCACGCAGAAATTAAATCGGAATGTGCCCGACTAGTTTCGAACCCATTCGGGGTCCTTAATCATGAGCTCTGAGCGTGGCGGACTCGCGGCGAGAACCTAATTTTAATTTCTGCGTTAATACAGCCGGGTAAATATAAATATTATAGGTATTAACTAATTGTCTTCTACTTCTTCACTAGGATGTCATATTTCATTAAAATCACAAAATAGCTATTGACTGTTTCGTTTTGCCAAAGGTATCAACATCAGTCCCAAGTACCTTTGTTAGTCCTAGCAAAATACGTATACCTCAGAACGTTCGTCTTGCCGACCCCGAATTCTACATTCCGTCATCGATAGACATACTTGTAGGTGCGGAAGTATTCTGGGGCATTATAGGCACGAATCGCATTGCTCTAGGTAAAAACATGCCATCTTTGTTCGAATCAAAGTTAGGTTGGCTTATTTCAGGAGTTTTTTATCAATCGAATTCCGCCCCACAATTGTGTATGCTTACTGATAATTTATATACAGACTTAACTTGTTTTTAGGAACTGGATTCGATTGATTCCAAACATAAATTAACAGCTGAGGAGCGAGCTTGTGAACAACTTTTTGTTGATACTACTAGTCGTAATTCAGATGGTCGGTTCGTAGTAAACATCCCTCTTAAAGAGTCTCCTAATGCTCTTAGTGATTCATTTAAAATAGCTAAACAAAGATTTCTGTCTCTAGAACGACGCTTTTCTAGAGACCCTAATTATAAACATATGTACGTTGAGTTCATGAATGAATATATTAAGTTAGTGCACTTGTCTATTTGTCGCGATGAACCAAGAACCCCTTCATATTTTATGCCACATCACGGAGTTTTGAAAGAGTCCAGTTCCACCACAAAAGTTCGAGTAGTATTTGATGCTTCCGCCAAAACAACATCAGGCAAGTCATTCAACGACATTCAAATGATTGGTCTAACACTACAAGATGATTTATTATGAATTTTGCTTCGATTTCGGCAACATAAAATAGCAGTCAGCGCCGATATAGAGAAAATGTATAGACAAACGAATGTTAAAAATGATCACCGAAGTCTACAAAAAATTTTGTGGAAAGCCAATACCACTTTGCCTTTGCAGAGCTATACATTAAATATGTTGACCTACGGTACAGCATCGGCGCCGTTTTTAGCAACTAGAAGCTTGATCGAATTAGCGAGGGGATGCTTGAACCCCACTTTACGTTTTACCATAGAACATGATTTTTATGTTGATAACTATTTGTCGGGTGATTCGTCTGTTTCAGAAGTGCTACAAAAGTGTCGTCAAGTCTTAGCTACTCTTCACTCTGCGAAATATAATCTCCGAAAATGGCAATCCAACTCTCCAGAGGTGTTGCAAGCTTTATTTACAGACTCTAAGCACTCCGAAATAGTATATTTAAGTCTTCAGGAGACTTCCAAGACCCTAGGGCTTAATTGGCGTTGTTATAGCGATTCGTTGTCATTTATCATTAACTTACCTAACATACCAATTGACAAAGCCACTAAACGTCAAAGTTTGTCAATAATAGCACACATTTTTGATCCTTTAGGTTTGGTGGTTCCTTGCGCAGTGGAGGCTAAAATCATCAAGCAAAAGCTTTGGCTTTCAAAATGCTCCTGGGATGAACCAGTCCCTGGAAACATTCAACTTGCTTGGAATAATTTCCAACATACTTTACCCATGTTGAATGCACTTAACATACCGCGATGGGTGATATGTGAATCACCCCAATCTTTACAATTGCACATATTTGCTGATACTTCCGAGAAAGCCTATGGATCTTGTGTAAATGTTCGAAGTGTTTCGCAGGACGGAAAACTTCACGTGCTTCTTCTGACTGCAAAGAGCAAAGTTGCTCCCATCAAGCCAGTTACCATCCCTCGACTAGAACTTTGTGCAGCCCTACTAAGTACAAGGCTATATTCTAAGATTTGTCAGTCACTTACACTACGCTTCGATCAAGTAACCTTTTGGTGTGACTCTACTGTGGTTTTGGGTTGGCTATCTATGACATCTACGCAACTAAAGGTCTTTGTTCGTCATCGCGTATCTGAGATCCAAGATTCTGTAGGGGAATTGCCTTGGCGCTATGTACCTTCTCAAGAAAACCCCGCGGACCTCGCTTCGCGTGGACTTAGTGCCGAAAAATTGCTTACTTCGTCCATGTGGTGGAGAGGACCGAAATTTCTTCATCGAGACTCGTCCCTGTGGCCATCATTTCCTAACTCACATTGTCAAGATAAGTCGTACTCACAAGAAATAATAACATCTTTTCACGTAGATACTTTAAAATCTACTATTAATCCTATTTCTTTGGTATGCAACAAGTTCTCTAACTTTAATAAACTGCAACGTGTGATTGCATATATCATGCGATGTCTAAACAACTGCAGAAAGCAATCATTAGAGCGTAGTTCACTTACACACATGGAATTAACCAATTCCTTAAACCTTTTATTAAGAGTAAGTCAGCAGGAGTCATTTCCTGAAGAGTATAAACTACTCGTGCTAGGCAAACAGTTGCCGTCTAAAAATAAACTTTTAGCATTGTCACCATTTATAGATAGCTCTCATAATCTACTACGTGTAGGTGGTAGATTAAACAATTTATTTTATGACTACAACGTAAAGCACCCCATTCTCTTATCCAGTAAACACAATATTTGCAAACTGATATTTAAAATGTTTCACCTTCGTCTTTTGCATGCTGGACCACAGCTTTTACTTACCACTATCTGACAGCATTATTATCCTCTCGGGGGTAGAAACTTGGCAAAAAAGGTGGTACATGAATGCGTTAAATGCTGTACGATTAAAGCTAGCATCGTCCAGCCCCTCATGGGTAACCTACCAGAGCAAAGACTGCATTTAGAATTTCCATTTTTGAATACAGGTGTTGATTACGCTGGGCCAATCCTGATTGCTGACCGAAAGGGTAGAGGTTGTAGGGTAAACAAATGTTTTATTTGCATATTTGTGTGCTTGGCAACAAGAGCTATCCACTTGGAACTCGTGTCAGACCTAACGAAGGAAGCCTTTCTTGCTGCTATGAGTAGGTTTATTGCTCGCCGGGGCAAACCACGTAACGTTTTTTCCGACAATGGCACGACCTTTGTCGGCGCTTTCAATGAATTATCAAAACTTCTTTCACAGGACTTTGACTTCCATGATGTTGATCCAGGCATCAACTTTTCATTCATACCTGCATACACTCCACATTTTGGTGGATTGTGGGAATCAGCCGTTAAATCGACTAAGCATCATCTCAAGCGCATCTTAGGTTTGACTCATTTAACCTTCGAAGAGATTGTTACCTATCTAATACAATTTGAAGCCATTCTTAACTCCAGACCCCTTACTCCTCTGTCTCATGACCCCTCCGACTTAACACCCTTAACTCCTGCCCATTTTCTAATTGGACGATCTTTAATCATGCTGCCACATCCACAGATTGAACATCTCAACATCAGCCATTTGCAGCGATTTCGCCGAGGGGGGGGCACGCGACATGTACCTCTCTGCACGGGACTCAACGAGTGAAGGAGAGTGACGAGACGCAACCACGCGCGCGCACATTTTTATTTTTCACATCACCTTATATTATATTCATCTGTACAGTGTCTCGAAGAAAATAGATCAATATTAAATACAGTCCATTATATATTTATTCCCGCCATACGACCGCGGGACCTCCTCAACAAACGGCAAACTGTTGAAGGCATTGGCGACGTCCAGCGAGACCGCGACGACGACGTCCCCCTCGGACACAGCCTCCTGGGTCAGGTCAGGGCGTCGATGGTCGAACGACCCGCTTTGAAGCCGAACTAAGCCCCGGAGAGACTAGGACCCACTTCCTCGAGGTGCTGGACTAGACGCGCAGAGAGGATTCTCTCGAAGAGCTTACCCATCTCGTCCAGCAGCACGATTGGCCTGTACGCGGAGGACGAATCGACAGAACGACCCTCCTTCCGCAACAGGCACAACCGCCCCTCCTTCCAGTCCTTCGGAAAATGACCAGAACCCGCCCGCCCTGGAATACCGTCCGGCCCCGGCGCAGTGTTGCGGCTTCGCAGGCGACTCAGTGCGATCTCCAGCTCGATCTCCGTGATGTCCGGGATAGAGCCCCCCCCCCCCCCCCCGAAAGAGGACGCTTCCGATAGACGTTGACGTCGTCAACGTCTGAAACCTCCGACTGGCCCTGAGAAGGGACTCGTAACCTGAGAAGAGACTCGGGACTCCATATCGGACTCGTCGTCGCTGTCCACGACGATTGTATTGTTTGGCCCTGAAAAGAGCCTTTTTTTGGTTGGCCCTAAGAAGGGCCTTTGGGGTGGCCCTGAGAAGGACCTTTGGGATGGCCCTGAGAAGGGCCTTTGGAGGATGCTCCTTGACTGTTAACCGAAGAAAGCATAGCGGCGGAAAATACGTAATCACAACAATCACCCAAGTATCGCGATCAGAGTTCGATCACCCACCTGCCACCTGCGTTACCGGGGCCAGGATGGTGTCCAGGGGAGACGACGAGGACGTCTCTGATAGCACTTGGGGACTCGCCCAACCTAACCTAATCTAATCTTTTTTTTTTTTTTTTTTTTGCGTGGGGCAAAATCCTCGTGGATACCACTCCGGTACGGGGGACCCGAGTTGTTATGCCGGACTCTCACCGGCTGAAAATCCCACGTGTGAGCAGTCCTCCGCCATAGTGAGGCAAGATGAGGTCGCGCGAGCATTCGCCACTGGACTGGTGGTGCCAGGTCCTCCGTCCACCGCCTTAGTAAGGTGTCCTGCGCCTCTCTTCGCATGTGTGCGACCTCCTCCCCAGTCAGGGGCTCCCCCCGGGACTTCCTCGCCGCCACAAAGTGATACGTTGCGGCGAGGACCTCCGCTTACAGCTCCCAGGGAGTATCTCCAGCCAGCACACACGCCGCCGTCCATGAGACCGTCCGGTATCCGCGTATCGCCCTCGTATCGACCCGTTGTGGACGACGCAGTAGGGTTTTGTTGGCGCGACTGAGGGCGTCCACCCAGACGGGTGCTCCATACATGTCCACACTCCGGATGACTCCGGAGTACAGCCGACGACAATTGGCGCTCGGACCACCCTTGTTAGGCAGCAGCCTACCAAGTGAAGCGGCGGCTCCGACGACTCTCGAGGCCAGTCCGGCAAAATGGGCCCCGAAACTCCATCTCCCATCCAGGGTGAGACCCAAGTATTTAATTTGGGTCCTTACCCGGATCGGGACCCCATCCAGTGTCAGCCGGGTACCTGGAGGGAGTCCTACAATAAACAATACAGTAAAATATTTTTTCATTGTCACAGCGCCAGCTCGTAAAATTAATTGCCACTGACCTGAGAAGAGCTGGCGACTGAATCTCAGTGCAATTATCTTCAGTGTCTTTAGTATCTTCAGTGTTACGTCATTTCCAAACTCTTCAGTTAGATATGTATTTTTATTTTTATTGCTATTTATTTGAAGGTCATTTTGGATCAGGGTCATCGTGTAGAAGGCAAATTGCTTGAAGATATCCCTGACACATTTATTTCGTTATTATTGCAATGTTTCATATTTACTCGTGTTTGTTTTATATATTGACATGAAAAAAAGATGTGAGGATTACGGATGGCTTATATTATTAGATAAAATATGAAATATAAGCAATCTGTAATCTACACAACTTGTATCAAGATGGAATGTCTACTATATATGTATATATTTACTTTAGTAGATATATGCTCAAGTCTAGGTAATGTATCGTATATGTATATGTGTAAGATTATACTTAAGGTAAGTGCCCTAAATATATCATACCGTTTTATTTCATTAAAAAAAAAATTTGAAGATTTTAAAGGCTCTCTCGTTTTAGTAATTATAATCGTTAAACTATTTCAGAATAACAATTTTACAACAGCCATAAAGGAACAAACTTTGTAAAAAAATCACTAATCATTATCATCACTATATGCAAATAAGGATGCTATAAAGTAAGGTGTCAAAAATGGACCACTAAGATTGGAATACGGAACTTGTGGCACACCTTGTGAACACTAATGTGGCAGTATATATATGACATGCTGTATAAGACAGACCAGCGGGATGGGGTCACCGAGTTTCGTAAACTTCTTTTAGCTAGAACATCGACACCTGAAGAATTACGGCGTTCGTATTACACATGTATAATCACAAATATATATTCTATTTGGAGAAAGCAATAAAGCGAAGCGCGATTTATATCTTGTTTAATTTAATGTGAGCCAGGGTAACTATACCGACAAAAGGTTAAAAAAAAAGCATTAAAAATACGGCAGTTAAATCACATAACGATAAGTTATCAGATACGGGTTATATATCTTATACTAATAACTAAACTAAGTTAAATTAAATAAGTTTATTTTGTACAAAATTTTCATTTACAAGACTTAAGAAACTATTGTAAAAATTACGATATTTAAAGTAAGACAACTAACTGTAAGTGTTGGCGTCATCGGTTACATTGTAGCTCAAAACACAACATACCACATTCATTATATGTATTAGAAAAAAAATAACCTAAGGACCAGGTTTCATCCCGTTACTATTTTATTATATGTATAATAATAATAAATTGTTTCTAATAGGTTCTAGGTATTAAATTAAAGCCATGTTATATATTGTTGAGAGTTATATTATTATTTGTAAGACTATAAAAGTATATATAAAGTGATGGTGCAATACATTTCAAGGGTATGCATACATATTAATTATTATATATCTGTGACTTAGAAGTCATAACATTTTCATTAAAATCGGTTCAGTAATTTATAAGATGAAGTTCTAAATACTTAATGGAATCGAATGTGTTAGTTTTCACTCTTGATTGTTCAGTAATAATCTAGACTTATTTTCTTTATCGCAACACTAAGAGAAAATCTATATCTTACTAGTTAAGATAATTTCAAGGTATTCGTATAGGTATAAGCAGATCTAGTTATCGTCGATGATAAAACTGAAGTGTTTTAATATCACAAGAAAACAATACGAATATGCTGATTTAAAACGACCTTCGATGAAACATTCTACAGTCTCATTATAATTATTAGTAGAAGTTTATTAAGATTGTTATAATTTTAGTTCTAATTAATCGCTACTCAAGATGGAAATTATTGATTGATGTAGTATTTTATACAAAAAAGGCGACACCTTACAACACTGTAGAATACAATATCAAGATAGCCATAAAAGACAGTAACTCGGCCGTCGTGGAGATGGGTCAAAACATCAAAGAACAGTAGGCCGTTACGGCAGTGCTGTGGTAGACGACGATCAATGGGAGACTACATCAATGTAAATGTTTAAAATCAATAAGTGAAATTTAATAAAACAATTTACTGACAATTAGTACTTTAAATAAATCACATATATAATTACACATTTAAAATATTTATAATAATATTAATAAAAATAAAATTAAAAAAAAAAAAAGCCGGTGCAAAGGACTCCCTAACATAGTTTTTAAGATTCCTACTAATAATCTCTTCTGCTATGCATGTTTTTCAAATGTCTATTTATTAATAACTAGCTGTTGCCCGCGACTGCGTCCGCGAGAACTTCAGAACACAGGGCTCGCAGAACATCCTTCAGGGTTCCTTCGTTCTTTTATTGGCCAACATATTTCAAAATTGTTCTCTATGATTTCAAGGGAATAATATAATATAGCAAAGATTCAACATGAAAGTTATTTCAAAATATTGTTTAAGTCATTTTTAGATTTGGATAACTTACATACTTTGAAGATTACCTATTAAGAAATAAACTTATAAATTATAAACCCACAAACATAGACACTTTACCTCTTTATAATATTAGAATAGATTGATCAAAATCAAAATATGAGATTTTTTTTTAGTTAAAGTTTATATTGAAAATGAGTGCTGAAAGTTGAAAATCTATTATAAATTCGTATTGAATAAGTTATTTTTTTACTTTCATATTTATCAATATTAAGTATATATTAATCTAATATCTAATAGTCGCTCAATACTCGTAGATTGTCACCTGGCGCAATAGAATCCAAATATATTATATATATATATTGAATTTCATAGTATAGTATTTACTAGAATATAAATGTAACTTACAATTTACCCTCAACAACACGAGGCCGGTTATCCTGTTGAGTTTTAGCTTATATGAAAGATTTGTACTTTATCAAAGCACCATGTATTGGATGCTTACTCCATGCAGTCAACGAATACGCTTGTATATTAGGATAGTTTAGAACTAACAGATATGGTGACTGTCAGATAATACTGTCAAAAAATAATTCGCATTATTAAATAAATCTAGATTAATGGAATAAAGTATCCTATGCCCGTCTCCTGGTTTTAAGAGCTACCTCACCGCCAATTTTCAGCCAAATCGGCGGCTAACTAAAGTTTCTTTTATATAAATAGATTTAACATAACTCAAAAGAAAAATTGTAAAACGTCAAAAGATCACGGAAGACGTGGCCGTAGGTAATAATTATTAAGAAAATTGAACATAGTATATTACTTTGAATATAATTAAAAGTAATAGTACTTAATTTGTACATAATTTAAGTATTTTTATTTGTTTCATTATTCGAAAAAATATTATTTGAAATGTACATAGTAGTTATATGTCTAGTAACCAATAAACAAGCTTGGTTTATGTAAAAAGATAATGACAGACACAATTTCGCTACGTAATATCACCGACCGACGACTATCCAGTTTCGAAGTGAAAATGAAACCGATGTAACGTAACTTAGCGTTGCGCTTGTGTTGGGTTTCTTTTTTGTTTTTATTTTAAAGCTGATAGTTCACAGTTTTTGTGTTTTAAAATTAATAAGTTCTTGCTTGTGAAATAAGGTTAGTATCAATATGCATATTAATAAGCAACGTAATGTTGGCTAATTATTTTCTGAGTACTTTAACCGAATATAATGTATTTTTTTATATTATTTTATATACAGAGAGTTTTATTATATATTTTGAACCGAAACAAAAAAAAAACCTATGTGAAACATTAAATATTTTTAAATATAATAATATATATGACAAGAATCTCAATATAAAAGATTTTATAACATATATCTCTTTGTCCGATTGCTTGTTCACGGTCTCCCAAAAACTACTCACAGACACCTACAACTCGTCTTCCCGTGAAAACGATTACTGCAAAGCATTGGAAACATCTGGTTAAATGTAAATATTAATAAGTCAATCTTTAATCCAATAAAACAGCTTTATTTAAATGTATAGCTCCAATAAAAATAGTTTTATTTAATTAAATATTTACGAATAACATATATCCGTACCCGCCCTTTCTTGAGTCAGAAGGTATCCAGAAAGGATTTCCAAAACAACAAAAACAATAAAAAAGCGATATGTCCTACTCTGTATAATTCAATCCCTTTCCAAGTCTCCAACTTTTTCATCACTAAAATAAATAGTTGTATGTTTAAAGATATATCTCCCTAAATCTGAGTTACTTAACATATTTTGTACCGTATTAAATTTTCAGATGACTTCCCAATTCGTAAAATGGGTTAGCAATCATAAACTGCTAGTATTTTTCGGAGCTATGACGTTTAGTTTCTTCGTGTCCACTGTAGTCCTTTCTGTAAAAAATAAAAACCTCAGAAAATCAATCAATATTTCTCCTGAATTGGTGAGAATCGTACAAAAAAAAAATTGTTTTTTTTACATGTAATGACTTTAACAATTTGTTTTTTTTTTGTATTTATATCTATATTTATATTTTTTTAGAATAACCGATATAGGCTACCAGATTATGTAAGGCCGACAAATTATGAATTACAATTGGTGCCAAATATTATACTAAAGTCATTCGAAGGCATTGTAACAATTTCACTTTATATTTCAAAACCAACCAGTACTATTATGTTACATACAAAGGATTTGGATATAAAATCTGTTGAACTAAAAGACAATTATAATCAAAGTTTAAAAGTTAGTTCGTCAAATATAGTAACCGTCGCAGAGATCCTTCAAGTAAATTTACAGGAGGAGGTAATAGCGAATACTAAATATTCTCTCAGAATATTTTTTTCTGGAAAACTAGATAATGGGATTGTTGGTTTCTATTCAAGTACCATACGAAGCGGAGAGTAAGTACACAAAGAAATATATATGTTATCTAATAAAATTAAGGTAATCAATTCGATATTATTTGTATATATTTGTGATGATACATAATATATATATTTTTAATTTTAAAGCCTGGAATTTAAGGCCGTTTTCGGACGCAATTGACAGTATCCTGTACCGTTGTCATTCGAGACATTTGTTTTCTTTATTTTGATAACTATTAACAATAACAATAGTGAATTGATAGAATAAAATGATAAATTTATATTTGTAATTGGCCTTTTGCTAATTTGGTGACTGCCGTTTCTTTGTATTTATATTCCGTTTTAATTGAATTGACATTATTTTATCTATTATATGTACCCCAAAAAATTGTTTCACTTTAAATGTGGAATCAAAAACTTTTTAACCATTAAAACTTGTCGATTATTATCAACTCATTCCACCAACATTATGGATAACTCATATAAAATTAAGCTTTCTGAAAGACTTTGTCCGTTAATTCGACCAGTGCATTATAAACTCTTGTTAAATCCAAATCTTGAAGATGGATTCTTTGAAGGAGAAGTCAACATAAATGTGATCTTAAAACAAGAAAAAAAAAATTTGGCTCTGCATACAAAGTTTTTAGAAATAAATGATGTAAAAGTTTGTAAAGATAGTGAAGAGGTTTCTGTTGCTAAATATTTAGAAATAAAATCTCTAGAACAACTGTTGATTCAATTTGATAATAACCTCACTCCGGGGAGTTATAAAATAAATATACATTTTAAAGGGAGTTTAACTCAAAATATTGTTGGATTTTACCTTTCTCATCTTAAACATAAGAGGTAACAAGTTATATATAATTTGTTAAAGTCTTCATCCAAGTCTTAAATACGACATTCTTTTCACTATCCATCTGTCACTTCTTTTTAGTACAATGGTAGCCAGTAAGTTCCAGCCCACTTATGCCCGTCAAGCATTCCCATGTTTTGATGAGCCAGAATTTAAAGCTACATATGATATCACCTTAGTGAAGCCAAAGGACTATGTGGCGCTGTCTAATATGAATGTAAGATATTATTTATCATCAACATCATTCAAGAAATAGAATAAAGAGATAATACAAACTGTTTTGTGATTTAACAGTTCATTTATAGTGATATATGTATTCTTATACATTGTAGGAAATATCCAGATCTTCAATTGAATCATCTAACTCAGAAGCTGTAACTTTTGCTACAAGTGTACCAATGTCCACATATCTAGCTTGTTTTGTTGTTTGTAATTTCGATAACAAAGAAGTTGATATCATGGCAAATGGGATTGGAAATAATTTCAAGTTAAGATCATTTGCACAGAAAGATCAAACTCATAAAATCAATTTTGCTCAAGATATTGGAAAACGTGCCACAGAGTTTTACATTAAATATTATGAAGTTCCATTTCCATTGCCAAAATTGGGTAAGTATATTAGATGAAATAGGGCAATAAGATAAGCATCCATATATATGTTATATATATTATAAAAATAATTAATAATTACTCATATAATATTTAAACATATCTTTAATATCAGTATGGATATGTTAAATTGATTTTTAATTATCACCATCAAATAAGATGTGATGAAATGTGGTCATCACAAAATAAGGTGTGTTATAAAACAAATACTTTTACTACTCCTGGTCTCAACCGACTGTCTGTTTGTTTTGTTGTCTATGTTAAGAATTTATGATGTAATATAATTAATATTATATATGTTACACAAAACCACAGCTCAATATTGTTCAAGTTTCATAACCATTTCAATAGAAGACTATGCATTAGCACTTTCTTAAACTGTTATTTTAATGTACTAAAGTGCATTATATTACATAATTATAGTTATAAATCAATATTATAAATGTTGATAACTTTTTATAATTGCTATAAAGTGTTTGGTGTTGTTATTATATCTTGTTCTCAACAAAGGAATTTGTACTAAAATATTCAGGATCAAGATTTATTTTCTAATTGGTACCTAAACATAATTTTAAGTGAGTATACTAAATGTTTCAGATATGATAGCCATTCCCGACTATGTGTCTGGTGCCACGGAGCATTGGGGCTTAATTACCTATAGAGAGACATCATTCCTGATTGACGACGATACATCATCTTCTAGAAATAAGCTTAGTGTTGCCAATACTGTGGCTCATGAATTGGCACATATGTGGTTTGGTAACTTAGGTTAGTTACATCAATTATTCAAATGTTTCTATGAACTTGGTTACCAATTTAAAGTCTGATATTATCATAATAACATATTAGTATATTTATAATAAGATTTCCTTGTAAATTTATGGAATAATTTTCTTTATTTGCTATATTTTTTTTTTGTACAAATTTGTTCTTTTTATTATAATAAATATAATGAAGGCGAAATTTTGCATATTTTATTTTCAGTAACTATGAAATGGTGGGATGAGGTCTGGTTGAACGAGGGTTTCGCTTCGTACATGCAAGTCAAGGCTCTAAATGCTATAGAACCGTCTTGGAGCATGGTATAGTAGTATACAGTATAGTGTAAGGACGCCGGCGGTACAAAGTAAACTAAGATTTTGATGATACCAATAACTTACCCGACACGTTTGGTGTTGTTTTATTATTATTTTCTAAGTAGGCTGATAGATAAACATTAAATAGTACAACAAGCCATTGCACATTAAAAAAAACCGCAAATACATTTATTTTTATGATATTTTTTAACATTTGACATTAATATCTTCATAATTTTAAACATCTTGGGTCTACATATTCCTTTTCTTACGTATTTTTTTCCTGAACGACCATAAGCCCTACAATAATACATTTCCAAGGCTAACCGTTAATTACTGGGCCTCTTGTATATTTAGGTAACCTATTTGTTTTATGACAGCTGGAGCAGTTCTTAACAAAGACATTGCACTCAGTGTTAGTAATTGACTCTAAGCTGTCAAGTCACCCCGTCGTACAGACAGTTGACACACCGGACGAAATAACAGCCATATTTGATTCCATCTCATATAATAAGGTACCTAAATACATCAGCTTGAGCTTTCATTACTTAAAATCTCTAAAAAATATATTCTTTTTTAGATTTTACATAATTATAGTACGAAAATGTTATTACGTCAACGAACATTTTGCCTCGTACCTACTTTTATAACTACTAAATTTAATTTACAGGGTGCTTCAGTTTTAAGAATGTTAGAAGGTTTTATTGGGGAGGAAAATTTTCGGCGTGGTGTGTCGGACTATTTGAAGAAGTATGAATATGGTAACACCGTCACACAGGACTTACTTTCATCGTTAGAACCTTACTTCCGGAAAGAGAATCCAAATCTAAGTCTTACGTAAGTACATTTATAAAGGCTTGATGATTCACTGATAACGAAACATCCAAATATGTTGGCAAAACGAACAGCATGCTGTATAATTTGTAGATATGTGATGGACACGTGGACCAGACAGACGGGCTACCCTCTCATAAGTGTGAAGGCGAGTGACAAACCAAAGACCTACATTTTGTCTCAAAAGAGATTCCTAATTGACCCAGAAGTCGAAGTCAACGAGCCCTCAAAATATAAGTATGTTATGAAATATAACCAAGTGATATTTATTACAAAAATATTTTTTCAATGTATTTAGTTTATTTTATTTTTCAGTTATCGCTGGTTTGTGCCCATTTCGTACACAACTAACAAGGGACATCAAGAAAATATTACCTGGTTCCCGGACAACGTCGACACCGGTAATATAATTATATCATAAATTATATAAAGATGTATATATTTTATTGAACGAACTATTTGTCCGCAGTTGAATTAACGCTGCAGGAGGGAGAGGACTGGCTCAAAATAAACAACAACCAAGGCGGCTACTACAGAGTTAACTACGAGGACGGCATGTGGCTGAATCTAATAAAGCAACTCAAAACTAAATCTCAACAGGTATGTTTTTATTAATTTACTTTAAAAAATACTAAATTTACAGATTTTTGATACTTCAGAGAACACACTCTATAACAAAATTTCAACTTATCTTTTTGATTGTTTTTGATTTAATTATTTAAAATTATTAAAAATAAAAAAAAGAATTGTTTTTTTTATAACAGCAGATTGCGATGAGATGCGGCATTTCTTGAGATCTCATCCGTGGCCGCAGGTCTGCTTCTCTTCGAGTTGCGCGAATGCTATAACTGATGTGGTGAAGTCCTATAAAAAGGACTTTTATAGGACTTTTTGTATGCCTTTTATAAGGCTTAGCAGGGAGGGATGTCTCCCTCCCTCCGGAGGGTAGGTCGCGATCATATCGCTAAGGTTGGTGAAAAAGTTTCAGTCCAGCCATCAGACCATCGAGCTTTTTGGTCCCTTGCCAAAGCGATCTAGTCGAATTTCTGCCGAACCTCACTGCTAGCTCTGCTAAAGTCAGATCGATGACTAGCTCATAGAGCGAAAGAGAAAGCGAATCTATTTGCTTCTCTTTTCGCTAGTAATTCGCATCTAGACACTGGCAACACTACCCCAACACACCTTCCTCACTGCGGGATTTCGATGCCTGAATTTCGCATCACTAACAAAGAAGTATGGAGATCATTGTTTCGTCTAGATGTGAATAAAACCGGTGGTCCTGGTGGTATACCAGCCATTCTGCTCAAGACATGCGCAGCTGAGTTGTCTCCTATATTAACACGTCTGTATCGCCTTATTTCAATACTGGAATAGTACCGAAATCCTGGAAGCTTGCTAACGTGCAGCCAGTGCCCAAAAAAGGCAGCCGTGCCGATCCTGCCAATTACAGACCGATTTCAATCACCTCCATACTCTGCAAGATTATGGAGCGTGTACTGAACTCGCGCCTTCTAACATACCTAACGATCTCCTCAGTCACCGACAGTATGGGTTTCGCCGAAATAGGTCCACTGGGGTCCTTCTAGTGTATACTACACACGTTTTAGGTAGGGCTATCGTGAGGAATGGAGAAGCGGTCGCCGTCTCTCTAGACATCTCGAAGGCATTTGACAGGGTCTGGCATGCAAGCCTTATGAGCAAGCTTTTCGCGTACGGTATATCTCCCGGTCTGATCTTCTGGAGATCCCTCCGAGTAGTTGTTGACGGATGTTCCTTGGAGACCTTGACAATAAATGCCGGATTATTTCTGGTGCACATAAACGATCTACTAAAGCCCGGTGTCCATGGGTATGCAGACGACAAGACAGTTGCAGAAAGCTATCTGCCGAGTACTCAGTAGAGCCAGTAGAGATCAAGTACAGGCTGAAAGAGAAGCAATGGTGCAGCGTTTGAATGACAAGCTAGAGGCAGTCTCCGTATGGGGCAACGCCAATTTTGTTAAATTCAACGCCACCAAAACGCAAACGTGTTTATTCACCGCCAAAAAGAGCCCTTTTACCTTGGTCTCCTACTTTCCAGAATCTATCCTTCGAATACAGGGACCGATTTCAGTTGCTAGGAATAGAAATATTTTCGAACCTCAACTTTGGTCGGCTCACTGAGTCTAGCAAGAGCCACCGTCAAGCTTATCGTTCTTGCGAAGATACGACAGTACTTCACACTGGAACAATTGTTGGTATTATATAAAGCACATATCCAATCGTGTGTGGAGTACTGTGGCCATTTAATGGCTGGTGCCGCAAAATGTCATCTTGCAGCTCTAGACTCAATTTAGAGTCGACTAAAGAGTCTAATTGGCGACCCTGAGCGGGTGGAAGCAAATCTACATTCTCTCGAACATACACGTAGAATTGCCAGCCTTTCAGTATTCTAGGTAAAGGATATATTTTGGTGATTGTGCGAAGGAATTACATGACCTAATTTCTCCATCCCCCTACCATCACCCGACGTTCCGACGCACGGCGAGCATCCATTCTTTAGTTAAAGACGCGCCGCATGTCCCAACTAAGCGCTTTGCTTCATCTTTTTTAAATCGGACAGCGAAGGAATGAAACAGCTTCCTGCGTCGATATTTCCGTCTGAGTACGGTGTCTTCAAGGCAATAGTGAATAGGCTTTTGCTGAGTTGATGCGCCTTACCACCTACGACTACATTTCTACTTCCCAGCAGTTGGAATGTAGTCAACCGTCAACTTAGTTTAAGTGTAAAGAATAATAATAAACGAAATCGATATATCAAACAAAAATTAAGTTACTCTATCAAATTCAAATTCCAAAATATCTTTATTCAAGTAGGCATTTACATGCATTTTTGAATCGTCAATTACATTACAATAAAAAATATCAGTATAGTATTTCAGTATGTCAGTCCGCGAGTAAGCTACCACCAGTTCGGAATACGTCTCTGCCGAGAAGAACTGGCCAGAAACTCAACAGTTGCTCTTTTAAAAACAAAATTTAACAATGTTTTATGTATACATTAGAATATCCTGCAAATGAGTCAACAAGCAAAGTTCCACAACCAAACCTTTTAGAACATTTTAGTTGATCGAAAAACGATCAACTAAAAACTCTTGTATGCTACAATAAGCTCTATTTAAGAGTATATTTTTAATTTTAGATTTAAAAGTACGAGAAGGAAGGTCTAAGATATCTTGTGGAACCTTATTATATATACGTACACGCAAGCCCATAAAGGATTTTTTAACTTTTTGAAGACGATATTTCCGCGTTAAGATCCCTTAAATCTTTCTATCCCTTAAATTTCATTATACATATGAATTTAGATACAAATTATTTAATTTTCCTGACCAATTAATCATTGGGATCATAAAATGTCTAGACTATTTCCAAATTGTTTTTAGCTAAGTATATCAGACCGGTCCAATCTCTTAGACGACGCGTTCGCGTTGGCTGAAGCTCAGTTTATCTCCTACTCCACGGCACTGAACTTGTCTACTTATTTGGAAGTGGAGACCGATTACGTCCCTTGGGAGACGATTACCTCCATATTCGCTGACCTCTCTGAAAAACTTATGAATACTGATGCTCATGAACATTTGGAGGTTTGAACGATAACTTCTTGTTACATCATTTTAGTATATTATTAAGATTATATTCAATAAATTTAATTTATTACAAAGACAGCACTGATGTTCCAGATGTTAAATACCTTTTTATAAGTATAATTTTATAGCATGGGTCATTAAATAAATATTTATAGATTTGTCATATTGTTAATATATTTTTTTTAGAAATATGTACAAAAGTTAATAAAACCTCTGTACGAGAAGCAAACATGGGAGCGAACTAATTTGACTGTTATTGAAGGGTAATTATCAATCGAGGTGCCGGGTATGAGTTCCAGTTTAGTTTAGTCTCTAAGAAATTACCATTGTACTAAAGTTTCATTATGAAATATACAAATATTGACTACCACACACCACACACCACACACTGTCTTTGATATAATAAAAGACACTAATTGCTTGCTAATATGCAAGGTTAACCATCTTACCTTCAAATATACTAAAACATAGCCAGGTGTCGTATACTAATGAACGTATTCTTATTCTATATTTCTTCTATACTAATAAGGTAGCTAACTCGGACCATTGATTATAAAGTTGTAAGAATAAAGTTGAAAATACAACATTAGATAAAAAAACATAGTCAAATATGTAAATGTATTTATAATTGTATTTTAGTTTGTTACGAGCGAGAGTGCTATCGCTCTCTTCAAATTACCGACTACCGGAGGCGGAAACGAAAGTCCGTAGTTTGTTCCTGTCTTGGCTGAACTCGACAGACACACAGATAGAACCCGACCTTAGAGATTTTGTTTATTATCAAGGTATGTATTTAACAATATTTTTTTATATTTTTAACTAGATTCTTAGATGACCCATCTGTGTGATCAAACCCGGGTTTGCTTTATTAAGCTTTATTCACACTTGCCAAACAATTGTCAAAGAGAGAGAGAGAATTTTATGAGATGAAGAAATTAACTCATTCTATAAAACTGCAGTTAGTATAAAATCAAGCAGATACTAACAAATTGGTTATCGGTGATTTTAATGCTACAATTGGCCAATCAAAAACAGAAGAATTGTTGTGGGAAAATTTGGACACGAAAACAAACATGAAAGACGACAAAAACTAATTTAGTAAGCGCTAGCACACAAACTATCTATAATGATTGAATTTTCAAAGCCACAAGATTTTATAGTGTCAAATCACCCCCGTGGATTAAAAACGTTTAATTATTAAATGGCTTTAGATTCGCATCTGATCATCGTTAAGTTAGAGCTACATACGTACTAGACTAAGGAAAAAAGGGGAGATAACAATCAACCTGAAACACAACAAATAGAGTATTAAAACATTCTACCACAAACTAGCCGACAGCATAAAAATCATCATCACGCCTTGCTTGCAGACCAGAAAACAAAGAACTTAAGAACTTTCAATAAAATACTTAGTCATCCAACTAGAACTCTTTTTATCTCTCTTCTCAAAATTATCGAAAAAAATGTATAAGGAATTGATCAAATACAAAAATTGGATTCAAGACTTAAAACCGAAATTTCTTGTAAAAACTAATGTAAATATACATAAAACAGTCTTTCAAAATATATAAGACCGCTTTACCACCCGTGGATGAGTTGGGCGTCATTAGACACACAAAAAATTTCTAGGAAGATAAAAGTCCTCGTCATGACGACATACAAAACGAAGCACTAAAAGCTGACGATATTCTGCTAACTCGCTCTCTTACGCACCTATTTAACGTTTTGAACACAGACCAGGTACTGATTCAGTGGCAAAGATCCGATATAATAGTGTTATACAAGAAATTAAATCCTCTTAATATCTTTAATTATCGTCCAATTAGTCTTCTCTCAAGTGTGTACAAGTTGTACTTATAAATCCTACAGAGTCGGTTAAATTCCAAAATCAATAACTACCAACCAGTAGAATAAGCAGGATTTCGTTCCGTGTTTTCAACGACGGACCATGTACAAGTATCTACTGCAATAATTAAAAGAAAAATATAAAGAGATCCATTGCTTTCATAGATTACGCTAAATCGTTTGACACGATCTCTCATAATGCCATCTGAGAAGCGCTGAATAAAGGCATAGACGAAAATTACGTGAGAGTACTGAATAACATTTATGAGGGCATCATAAGCCAAGTCAAACTGGAGACACGAGGTCCTGACATAAAGATGTGAAGTGGAGTGAGACAGGGGATCCTCTCTCACTAAAACTATTTATAATAATGCTACAACACATTTTTGACAACATCAACGGGCAGTCGGAAGGGATTACAGTTAGCGAACATCGACTTACACACTTCAGATTCGCGGACGAAATTGTCTCATTCGCTGAAACAAGTAAAAGTCTGGGAAAAATGAAAAGCACTTCAAATGAAGAATGTGAAAAGATGGGCCTCGAACTGAAGGAGAGTAAAACTAAAATACTCACAAACAGCCAAACAAACGCTGTACAGCTAAACGAAAATCCACTCGAGTATGTAAATAATCACATTTACCTCGGAAGGCAATTATCATTCGAAGAATTAGAAGACGAGAGGCGCATTAACATGAGATTAAAATTTTGGACTCTGACGGAAATATTAATAATAAAAAATTCCCCTTCACCTAAAGAAAATAGACTTGTATACTTACGTCCTTCCTACTCTTACACGCGGATGCGAAACGTGGGCATCCAATACAAACATTGAAACTAAACTAATAGCATGCCAGTAAGCAATGGAGAGAAACGTACTAAAAATAAGAATAAAACACCGAAAATACCGAAGTAAAAAAATAAATATGATACCGAAGAAAATGACAGCAAATAAAATAAAAATAAAAAATAACGTTATTATATATTAAGTGATATAAGTGTAACAAGTATATATTATTATGACGCACACAAAAAAATCAGATCAGCATAAACGTTCTTTATTAATTTATTTTATTTTTATTTAATTACATTGATAAATAAATAATATTTCAAAGGCATGAAATCCGCAACACAAGAAGAATGGGACAAATTATGGCAAATATATTTAAAAGAGGAAGATGCACAAGAACAGTCCAAACTACGCAGTGCTCTGTCTGCTCCCCGGGATGTAGGAGTATTGAAGAGGTGACTAGGAATATTCATATTAATATATATTATTTAGAAGAGACCTCAACCTACGTTGTTTACAATATGTAGGTGTCTGATTGATTTAGGTCATACTTACACAGTACGTGTGGCTTTGATTTTTTTTGTACTAAATCATTTATTTTGTAGGTATCTGACTTTAGCATGGGACGAGAATAACATTCGAAGTCAGGATTATTTAAACGTTGTTCAACTAATAAGCTCTAACCCATCCGGGACTGCCTTAGTGTGGGATGACGTCAGAGCCAATTGGACTAAACTTGTGGATAGGTTCACTCTGAACAGCCGATACTTGGGCAGTCTCATACCTGGTGTCACTGAAAGCTTTAAAACTGAGGATAAGCTCAAAGAGGTAATATCATTTACTTAAACAGGTGACCTTCAGCTAAGCTTGCTATCGTCCTTTGCCATAGTGTACAATTGTAGGCCAATTTAGACAGTCCTTTCTACACTTTACAGTCCCCCTGAAGACTATTGTCTTGCTTTTAAAACACCTGACTTGACTCGCTCCTAAAACTCACAGACAAATACAATTAAAATTCCAGATGGAGTCATTCTTCGCTCAGTACCCGGAGGCGGGCGCGGGCGAGCTGTCCCGCATGCGGGCGCTCGAGAGCGTGCGGAACAACATACAGTGGGGTCGCACGCACAGCGGCGCGGTGGCGGCCTGGCTGCGGGACAGTGTGTGATGACTCTATATTTAGAATACTTGTTCGTTAGTGACTGTAATTGGTGTAGTTATTATTTTATTTTCACTTATCTATATATTATTTGAATTAAAAACATTTTGCTGGTGTAATATAATTGTAGTTTTATTTAAATTAAAAACTTGTGATGTCTATTACTACAAAACTTTCCTCGTTTTATTGAAATGTTTGTGTGTGAGTGATTTGTGAACTAACACAGCACATACAAAGCGTAAGTCCCAGAGAGTAGATTTTTTTAGGGGACAATTTCAATGCCAGGATGGGACAGGCCAGGACATAAAGTGACCTAGAGCTGCGTACAGGAATTTATAACGAAGTTCGAAAACTTATCGATACGAGTTCACTTGCGAAAATGCCTCTTAAAGACGCGTTTACGAAACAGGTCGCAAATCACATAACCACATTGACAAAGCTTCACTACGCACACATACGCATGTATAGTCGCGAAATAATGGCTACATGAAACTATTTTGATAGTTTGAATTTATTGGTTTTTCATATATTTATAGTTGAAAATATCATATATTATATTTTGGACCTTTTGGACGTTTAGGTCACAAATAACACGAATATCATATAATTATATTCGTGTTCTTTGTGACCTAAAGGTCCAAACGTTGAAGGCTACAACTTCAGCTCCTAGACGAAAAAGGCTAGGTAAGCAGAGTTTAGGCTTGTTTTGTTAGTTTTGATAATATCTTAACGTCGGACTTGATTGACCTCGAGTGACCTTCAGGTATACTGGTGGATGGATGCTATTGGATCTCCTAGACAAATAGAGCTAGGTGCTCCGAGTTAAGATTTATTTTGTTAGTTTTGATAAGATCTTACCGTTGGACTTAATATTAATCCTTATAAATATAATAATAAAGACTTAATATTAATTACCTTGAGGTATAGTGGTGGATGGATGCTACTGGATATAGACGAATAGAGTACAAATATTAATAATATATATATTTTTTTAAATATATTTTGTAAAGTTTTTATAATTTTTTTGATAGGATTGTAGTTGAGAATGTTTTCTTACCCAAGGTATTTTTTTATTCTGAAATATATGGTAATTAATACAAGAAAAATTTACCGAAACTGCGCCTGTAATCGTGGAATATGTGTGAAGAAGTCATGAAAAGTCGTTATATTAATATTAAAAGCCATAATGTGATATTTTTACATTTTACTGATCGAGCTGGGCTATATTGCAAATGCAATTCCAGGCCAGTAATTATCAGGCCGCCCTAGCCGCCTGGATAATGACAGGCTTAGGCACAATGTCATAGTTTTTATTCGTAAAATTAACTACATAGCTTAAATGTAATATTTCTAGGCTATCACTGATAGGTCAAAGACCTTTGATAAACATATGTTTCCACGCCAAGGACCTATGCATATTTAATTTATTAAATGAGATAAAGGAAAACAAGGACAAAATGAATTTTATTGTACTCAGGTAAAGAGTAGCACATAATACGACTCAAACATTAAGAACGCGTTCTGAGCGCTTGACAAATGACAAAACGAGTTCTGGCCGTTCGACATTTACTAGAACGCGTTTTGAGCGTTTAAAAGCAGCCAAAACGCGTTCTACGCATTTGAAAACAGCCAGAACGTGATGTGGTCGTTAGTTCCGTCCACTGAGCGTTTTCGGCTTTCGGGCCTAACATATATACTAATCTTATGTATTCAATATATGTCCTTAGCTTAAATACTAAACTTATGAACTTAGCTTATATACTTATGTTCTTTGCTTATGAACTTAGCTTATGTACTAAGCTTACATACTTAGCTTATATACTTATGTACGATAGTAATAAAACCCTTTTGTCAAAGTTAGATGCAAACGTCATAAAGATATTGAAGTCGTGGTTTGGGCTGGCGCGGTCTGCGGAGTCTTCAACGTTATTCCGAGACTGAAACAATTTTGGGATTAAATTAAAGAAACCATCGGAGCTCTATAAACACCTAAGAGTTACCAAAAGACATATCATCGAAAAATCTGATGATGATGATGATGAGGATATTGTAACATCTCTTCCAAAAGATAAAAATGCATCAGACCTCGAGTCACGACTTTAATTCCATAAACATTTCATGATAGGTGCTCAAACAAATAAAGTAGGGTAAGGATCTAGCCGGAAAGTTCAGGATATAGACTTAACAAAATCCAGTATTCGGCAAGATGAAAACGATAAGTATCGAGTGCACGCGATGAATCTAGAAATACGAAATGATTGGGTGACCATAGACGACTTTTGTATTCCATTAGCATTGAGGTGGCGCACCTTACTTCATGATTGGTCTCCAGCTTTATTAAAATTCTATCTAATTACTATCTGCATTCCAAATGACACTCCCAGATCTTAGCTTTTGTACTTTACTACTTAAGTATTTACCTTTAGTACTTAGCTTTTGTACTTTACTACTTAAGTATTTAGCTTATTTACTTAGCTAATGTACTGTGCTTATGTACTTAGCTTATATAATAATATTCTAAGTTTATGTACCTAGCTTATATACTGAGCTTATGTACATACTTATTTACGTAGCTTATGAACTTAGCTTTTGTACTTAGCTTATACTAAGCTTAGTTCATAAGCTTATGTACTTAGCTTTTACACTTATGTACTTAGCTTATGTACCAAGTTTTTGTATTTAGCTTATTTACTTAGCTTCATACGGCATCCTACTATAAGGTAATCTATCAAATAACGATACTATATTTGTGCTGCAGAAAAAGGAGAGAAAAGAAAGAAACAGAAATAAATATAGAGGAATTAAAATTATGATTGCATATAATTAATTTATTTTTAATAATATATATGTACTTATGAATATTCTTACTTAAAGAAAAATTGTGAATTACACAAAATTAATATTCAAAACAAAAATAATTGGTGAGAGGGGAGGGTTATCAACTGAGCTATATGCCGTTTTCCATGGGAGTAACTGTTTCTTAATAAACATTTACGCTTTATAAGCTTACATGTGCTAAAACATGTAAAAAACTAATAATATACAATAAATTGACTGTATTTTAAAGAATCACCCTAGAAAGAGATTGAACCCTCACCTTATATGAAATTTAATAAAATTTAATATTCGGGGTCATAAGCAATACAAAAATCCTATCGCAGGCTTTTTATTTTAAAAGTAGGTACACTTTTTATATTATTTTATTAGTTTTGTAGATTTTTTTTATATATTTCAAATTTGTTTAAAAGTGGCTAGAATATTTATCAAACAGGTGATATTTGACCACTTTTTTGCTATTTATTCTTGTAAAAAATTAAGAAATTTAAGAAATATTTTGACTAAATGTACAATAATAGTACCTATGTAATTAGTTAAATCCATATAATCAATATTATAATATATACTTACTAGAATAAATTATTATGACATCTACTACCTACCCTTACCATTATCTAATCATAATACTACGTGCGTGATCAGTATAATGTATTCGTTACCATTCTAAGCACACTGAAACTTATTTATTCTTTGGAACACCTGTGCTCTGAAAACTATGCCTAGGCCCGGTGGCGGCAATCAATTAGTGTCAAATGTTGTGATTTCGGCGCGGCGGCACCGATTGTTGTATGTGATTTCAAAAGAAGCCACCGCCGCATGTATCATCACCATGTACTCCCGAAAAGCGGCAAATTTCT
This sequence comes from Dircenna loreta, assembly GCA_963555665.1. Taxonomy (NCBI): domain Eukaryota; kingdom Metazoa; phylum Arthropoda; class Insecta; order Lepidoptera; family Nymphalidae; genus Dircenna; species Dircenna loreta. Next base: position 65,711 of record OY743096.1, read on the forward strand.
TTGAGAAGTCAGTACAAAATCTTTGATGCCGCATTATCAAAATGCCAATGGCTAAAACAAAACTATGCATGCACTCTGTTTGATTTTAATGGATATTTTTTTATTCGCTATGTATGCTTATGGTAGGTATGGGTCGTAATGCGTAATGCATAATGCGTAATTTTTCATATTCTTTGATACAGTTTTTTGCGTCTCATAGAATTCAATTTTGAAATGATGTCAGCATTCCAAATTTGTTATTTATTTCTATGCAATGAAATAGATTTTCAAAATATTTAAGTAATTTTCCATGTTTATCAATGAAACTCGAAATTTGAAAACTCTTTGAAACCAAGTTTTTTATAAACTTAAATGCAACTTTCATTAGATTAATTTTCAAACAACAAATATCTTACAGCATTCATTCTATAATCATTCTCAGATTTTGAACAATTTAACATTTTTGAATATTGTTATACTACTAAGGTGATAAACAAGCAAACAATAATGACCCCATGCCCTAGCCCTGCAGTAGAAATTAAAATAAAATTGCAAAATATGTCAATAAAATATTTTTGTACATATAATATTGTTAGCAGACAGCAGCCATATAGCGAGATAGCCTTCAATAAAAATAAAGCAGGCACGCATTAAAATCTCTTCTTATTGCGGTGTGCATTTTTAAAAAAGGAAAAAGAAGAAAAAAAGCTCTGCCCGTTTTGAGTGGGCATTTGTTTTTTATTAGAGAACGCTCTGATTGAATATAATGGTGGTGTTAATTATTAATCTTAAATGTAAATAATTTGTTTGTAGTTAAACCGTTTTGTTTTTCTGCTATAATCCTTTTCTTTTTATCTTTTTATTTTATTAAATAGTAAAGTATTTATTTATCTGTGTTGGTAGATAGTTGTTAAAATGCCTAATAACAATCGTAAAAGTATAAGTCGTCCTAGAAGTCGCAATTCACATTCAAATCATAGAGATTCACGGGCTAGTTATAGTAAGAGACAACGTAGGTCCTCTAATGATGTATTAACCCTACAAATGCAACAAATTTTAAATAGATTGACATCGTTAGAAGAATAGCGCCTCCCGTCTTCGCCACCGCAAACAGAGCCAAGGGTGTCGGTGACTACATCGATGCGGCCTCGGTCAACTGAGCCTGTAACTACGCCTGGTCCAACTATAACAGGGTGTCTAGAGCGTGCCGCTACGCCTTCACTAGAGCATTCTAAGAGTGCTGCTGCGACTCGTGACCTCAACGCAACGGAATGCATCATCGACGCGTTACGTTCAATAAACACGACGCAACTATCATTAAATATTTAGGCATAAGTATAAGCCAAGGACGGGTACGACCGAGCTAATCAAAAAATTTGTCCTTTGATAGAGTCGCTAATCCAAAAAAATTTTAAGCAAGTCCGTCAATTTTTGTGGTTGGCTAGTTTATCCGGCGTTAATAGCTAGTTTCGCTACGAAACTGATTCCTGTCACAAAATTAATTAAGAAAGGTTACCGTTTATTACTAAACACTGGCACGTAAGTCGACGCAACAAAAGAAAGACCCGTTAACACGCATGGCCAGGTGGTGAATATATTTTCTGGACTTTGATTTTACCCTTGAATATCGTAAGGATACTCTTCTATGTCTATGTACTGGCAGAATTAATGGTCAAATGTTATGTGTCGACTGCAACTGGTACTGAATTTGACCAAACAAAGGACAACTAGCTTATTACCCATAATATTAATTTTGTAAAACAAGCACAAGCACCTAGCAACCTAAGCTCGGGTATGTGCGGATCATACCATGTCATCAAGACGCTACTTCGTGCTCAGTATGAGCTGCAATTATTGGGAAGCTCCTATGGGTAAGTCGACTCAGGCCGCAGCAGAATTTATAGTGCCGTGGCGGGGGGAGTGGACCCCTGAAGAATGTGCTATCTTCTTTAAGGGTAAGTTGTTACTACACTATATGATATGCTAACGTGGTGCCTATGTCATTTGAGATATCTTATGTATCCAGCGTGTATAATATGCTAACGTCGTGCCTATGTTATACACGTGTGGGGGACTCATGATATGCTAACGTCGTGCCTATGACATTTAATGCCTATGTAATTTAGTGTGACCCAACGTGTGTAATATGCTAACGTCATGCCTATGTTATACAAATGTGGGGGCTCATCATATGCTAACGTCGTGCCTATGTCATCTGAGTAATTTAGTGTGACCCAACGTGTGTAATATGCTAACGTTTTGCCTATGTTATACACGTGTGGGGGGCTCATTATATGCTAACGTCGTGCCTATGTCATTTGAGTAATTTAGTGTGACCCAACGTGTGTAATATGCTAACGTCGTGCCTATGTTATACACGTGTGAGGGGCTTATCATATGCTAACGTTGTGCCTATGTCATTTGAGTAATTTAGTGTGACTCAACGTGTGTAATATGCTAACGTCGTGCCTATGTTATACACGTGTGAGGGACTCATGATATGCAAACGTCGTGCCTATGACATTTAATGCCTATGTAATTTAGTGTGACCCAACGTGTGTAATATGCTAACGTCGTGCCTATGTTATACACGTGTGAGGGACTCATGATATGCTAACGTCGTGCCTATGACATTTAATGCCTATGTAATTTAGTGTGACCCAACGTGTGTAATATGCTAACGTCATGCCTATGTTATACACATGTGGGGGCTCATCATATGCTAACGTCGTGCCTATGTCATTTGAGTAATTTAGTGTGACCCAACGTGTGTAATATGCTAACGTTATACCTATGTTATACACGTGTGGGGCGCTCATTATATGCTAACGTCGTACCTATGTCATGTGGTCGTATTAGCAGGGATAGCGAACGTAGTACTTCCTCCCTGGCTTTACTGTGTGAACTACGCTAACATCGCGCCTATGGTTCACTATAATAATGTGTGTTTACTTACAAAGCTAAGTATAGTGTGTGTTATGTTCTCAGATGCAGAATGTAGTAACGATGTGGAGTCCACGCCGCAGCGAGCCATCAGAAGTGCTGGTAGGGATACGTTTACAGTACCAGTACCCATACCCGCCACTTCTTGTGCTATAGAAGATCCGCAAGTTGATATTTGGGAGAACGAGGACGTCCTCCAGTCAGGAGAGGCCGTGTTAGCAGACAGCAGCCATATAGCGGGGTAGCCGTCAATAAAAATAAAGCAGGCACGCATTAAAACCTCTTCTTATTGCGGTGTGCATTTTTAAAAACGGAAAAAGAAGAAGAAAAGCTCTGCCCGTTTTGAGTGGGTATTTGTTTTTTATTAGAGAACGCTCTGATTCAACCGTTTTGTTTTTCTGTTATAATCCTTTTCTTTTTATCTTTTTATTTTATTAAATAGTAAAGTATTATGTTTAGCGTATCTTTTCAGTTATTTTCCCTTATGGTCTCCAATAATATATATAATATTATATATGATATATATATGATATATATACAGTCGCGTGCAAGTAAATCGACTCAAGCCTCAAGTGCGCATAAAAAGTGATATAACTAAAAAATTACTTATTTTACCTCTATATAATGTTTTACATAATTAAAGCCTAGTAATTAGGCTTTCAAATGGTAGCATAATATCAGTAATTTAAATAAACACTTGTACTTAGAATGCAACTGAACGCAACCTCCCGTAAACTGCTCTGCGCTCTATACACAACTTGCGCGACACAACCCCCTATAAAAACCCTCTGTAATCGTTTTTTCTTATCAGTCGCTCATTAGACGTTGACCTGAACACATCTCTGCAAATTAAAGCCGTCATTTGAAGAAAATTATGGATACAACACCTGAGGAAGCCGCTCAAGTCGTTGCCCTATTGCAAGAAGGGTTGAACCAGCGAGAAGTCGCTCGTCGTTTGAATATGAGTCAGTCCGCTGTCTCGAGAGTATACAGAAAGTTTCAAGAGACTGGTGCCTTCACTCGGAGGCCTAATACCAGCCGACGCCGGTGCACCTCAGAGCGTGACGACCGGTTTTTGGTCTCGACCTCTCTCCGAAATCGACACCTTACCGGCGTAGATGTGCAGCAGGAGCTACGTCAAGTTCGCGGGGTGACTGTCAGTCAGTGGACAGTTAGAAGAAGGTTGAAAGAAGCTAACCTTTCTCCGAAAAGACCCGCTACAGGCCCGAAGTTGACCACAGCTCATCGTCAAGCACGGCTTCACTTTGCTCGAGAGCATTTGGATTGGAGCATAGAGCAATGGCAGTCAGTCCTGTTCACAGATGAGACGAGGATGTGTCTCCATGGCAGCGACAGGAGAGGTCGGGTATACCGTCGTCCCGGTGAACGGTTTTCACAGTGCTGCTTTGTGGAAACCGTTGCATATGGTGGCGGATCTTGCATGATGTGGGCCGGAATTTCCTTAGAAGGCAAAACGGAGCTTGTTTTCGTTCCTGGGGGAGGCCGGGGAGGAGGTCTGACCAGTGATCGTTACATTGAAAATGTTCTACTGGATCAAGTTGTCCCTTATCAAGGCTTTATTGGAGAAAATTTCATCTTGATGCATGACAATGCCCGATGTCACACTGCTCGGGCCACACGTGATTTCCTGAACGAAGTTGGAATTCACACTATGCATTGGCCACCGCTCAGCCCCGATTTAAATCCCATTGAGCACATATGGGACGAGCTCAAAAGGAAAGTTAGAGCGAGGAAATCAGCTCCGACAAACATCAATGAGCTCAAGACTGCGTTGGTAGAAGAGTGGGGTCGAATACCACAATCATCCATTAAAAAGTTGATAAGGTCGATGAAGAATCGCATGAGAACAGTGATCAGAGCTAGAGGAGGAAATACCAAATATTGACACGAATAAATTTTTTATCTTACGCGCATTTTGTTTCATTTAAACACAATAGCCCCATACTGTGAAATTGTATGAATTTTCAACATTTTTTACATTATCATTGGCATTAACCTTTTTTACTAAACTACTGAATCGATTTTCATGCAACTTGCACCATTTTAAAGCTCAATTACTAGGCTTTAATTATGTAAAACATTATATAGAGGTATATTAAGGCATTTTTAAGTTATATCACTTTTTATGCGCACTTGAGGCTTGAGTCGATTTACTTGCACGCGACTGTATTATACATATACTATAATGTACTGAAAATGTTAGCTTTAAAAATCTACTAATCTGTACGTGCTTTTTAATACGCACATCAACTAATAGACCAGTGCCCAAACTTTGAAAAAAGTAAAAAAAATGTAACAGAATGGAACCCATTGGAAAAGGAAGAAAATATAACAAAAATAAAAGAAAATTTCTTTACGGGCGATCTGAGGTCGGGAGGTCGAGAGGTTCTTCCTTTTCTAATGGGTTCCCTCCTGTTAAAATTTTTTTGGTCTCAAAAATTGTCGACCCTGGACTAGATGAATTTTGATGTAAATTATTGACCTAGCCAACATTTTTTTCTGCAAAAACTCTCACTTTGCCGGAAAAATAATAATTGGTTTGAGCTAATTAACAATATAACAAAATATAAAAAAACTACCTGAGAATAGCATTTGGTATTATTTCCGAAGACACGACAGAGTGCTCGTTTCGTGAAATAACCGATAGATGGCACTAGTTTTTTTGTGAACAAACTAAAAATGCTTTTCACTGCAGATTCTCGTTTTCATCGGAGAAGGCAAGGATTGGTTTGAGCTACAGTTTTAATAATAAAATTAAGAAGATTTGATTTTGTAAACATTTAGTGTCAGTAAGGTGGCTTCTAATTTCTGTTTGGAAGGGAGTGACCGGGGCGTCACGGTGAGTGCGACAAGCGATCCCGTGACGTCCCAATGGCTATTAATTGCTAGTTTAAAATAAGTTTTATAAGTAACTACCATCGAACTAATACAATAGCAGTTTCAAAATAAAATATTTAATATGATTGTTTTTTTATTAAAACACAGTATTTTTATTTTAATAAACATTGACTTAGGTATTTTTTTATTTTAATGAACAATGTATTGTTTGACGAACTTACGTTAAATAAGACAATTATGCTAATTCTGCTTATACTATATATCTACATATATAAAAACTATATACCTACAAAGCATTTATATTTAAAACTAGCTGTGATTTTGTGACTTCGTCTGTTTTCTGACTATATTAAATTCAGTGCCACGCGGTTTAAACTACCTTTTTAAGTCAGTCAGTGAGAATTAGCAAAAGTGTCAAAATACTTACAAAGTGTTAGAGATAAGTAAATATTGTAGTTTTACAAGTAAGTATTAAGAGACGACTATAAAATCTTTATGAATAAAAAAAAAAGTCGCGTGCTACATATTTAATCTGCTATACATATTCATTAAACTTACGTTGAAAATCTATTGAATCTGACGATACAAAAGATATATAATTAACATGTGCAAAGAGAATAATTAACAGCGATATATTATTATTATGATAGCAGAAATGCCCAATAAAAATGTTCATTTTACAGGTAGTTTTTTTATATATATGAATTCAAAATATCAAATATCAATTCTCAAGACGAAATGCATAAGTAGATATGCTATACTTTTATCACTACTAACGCTAGAAGGTAACATTTATACGAGATATAGATACACTTATTATAGAATTAGAAATTGATTATACTTACCTATCTATATATATATATACCCACGCAGTTTTAAAACACATTTCAAAGTAATACTCTTATGGAGCATGCAAGAGTAAACCGAAGTGCATATTTTATTTCTTGTGTCTTTGTAGATAAGTAGAAAACATTATAAGATATAATAAGCTGCATAAGGTGATTAACTTATGCTTATTTATTTATTAATTTAAATCTTTTCCACTTTGAATCATTCTCAGTGATCACTTGTGTACGTCAAATAGAGGTGTCAGGAGGGCCTGTTTGGATACCATACTTATCGAAATAAGCCCTTCTGCAAAAGCACCTCTGAACTTAAAGTTAAAATTACGAGGGTTCCAAACGCGCCCTGGTCTGAGAAGAACCACACAACAAACTCAGCCGGGTGTTTTTTTTTATTGTGATCACTGTTTCACAAATGTCAATATAAGTAAAATGAGCAATTTACGAACAACTAGAACCTTGGCAATCAATTCACGTAGAAGGCTTAATAATTTAAGAAATAAATACCTTACCTATTGCCTATATTTATATATATATATATGGACGGCTCTTATATATAAGAGCCGTCCATATTATTTTGAAATGTGTTTTAAAACTGCGTAGGTGCTGTAAGCAGCACGAACAACCTGCAAGTATGATTTATGATTGATTTGAATTGAATTCAAACTTATCTTATTTAATTAATTAATACATTATGTTTGTTTTTAAATCTAATGAAAAGTTATTTATAAAAAATAATGAGTTAAAACGTTTTTTTCTCATAACTAAAGATTCATCAAAAATGAGGTACATGATCAATACAATAACAGATTATGAAAAAAAAAAACACCTGTATAAATGACGGCAAATCGAGGGTATTGAAACTGGAGTGGCCACGAATAGTGAATTGGCCGAATACCGAATACTGAATATTCGGCAACGTTGTCAAACGTAACACAGCGCAGGAAAGTATTTATTTCAATTGCGAGTAAATTACGTCACAATACGCTTTGTCAGTATAATAAATAATAGATGAAATAAAACTTAATTACTATTTTATTAAGAAATTTGTTAGTTAGTTAGTTATATATTTTTCGTTAACTGGCTTATAGAATGTCAAAAAACCGCCCATATGGGAATATTATGAGATATGTAGTGAAAATAATAAACTGGCCGAGTGATTACTATGTAGCATCAAGATCTCAAGAGGCGAAGAAGGAAAGAAAGCAAGTAAGTAAAACCTTAAGTTTATTTAATATTTTTATTTACTTAATTCGTTTATGTATGTTTATGTAGGTCAGTTAACTTAAATTTAACTGGTTAACTTAACAGGTTTCGTCTTAAAATTGGACAACAAAATCGATGGAGTTGTTTCTGACATTTTCACATTTTTTTTAAAAGGATTAAAAATGTATCGTTTTTGCGAGGTCTAAGTTCGCGGCCAGCGACTAGTTATTATAATTAAAGTTTTTTTTATTTACAACAACAACCTCTTTAAAAAACCACCTTAAAATCAAACATTCTGGCCTATACGCTGCTTTAACACTTCTACTTCTAAGCACTTCTACTTCTTCCGATTCCAAGATCCCAGCAGTACCTGGAACGTCCCGACCAAAAGAACAGCAGCTAACCCTGAAAGAACCATGGGAAAGGAAATTGCTCTGGGAGATTAATGATCCGAAATCAATAAAATATCATTATTTGATTGGTGAAATGATTCTTTAGACAACGAGCCATTGTCATTTGTTGAATGCGTTGGATTTCAGAGGATTATGGCAAACGCTTTGCCCCATTATAAAGTGCCTGGTCGCACTTACATGACCGATAAAATTGTTCCCGATATATACAATTGAATTTGTGCTAAAATAGAAGCCAGTGTTTCGCAGGCAGCAGTATTATCAGTGACATCTGATATATGGACATGCCAGCACAATAACAATAGCTTTCTCAGCTTCACTGCGCACTGGATATCTCCAGAGTTCGTTCTGAAACATGGCGTTTTAGCTATGAAATCATTTCCAGGCTCATATTCAATATTGCAAAAGAGCTCAATGCTATTACAGAAAGATGGAATATTCCTCAATCCAAGATCCATTTATTGGTCCATGATAGTGGCTCCAATATGATAAAAAGTGAAGGATAAAATATCATTCAGGCAGGTGCTTTATTCATTCACTGCAACGAGCTATAGATACGTCGCTACAATCTCAACCAAAAGTACTACAGATGATAGCTGCTGCGAGACGAATTTAATCATTCTGGCCTAACAGAGCAGAAACTTAAATCCATTCAACAAGAACTTAACCTGCCAAAACACCAACTAGACCAACTATAAGATGTGAGTACGCGCTGGAATTCTACGTATTATTTAATGGATCGATTATTAGAACAAAAGCGAGCTGTCTCCTTTTACATAACAGACCATGAAGATTTAATAAATCTGACGCATGCTCAATGGAACCTATTGGAACAATATATCAAACTCCTTAAACCATTCGAAGGGATTACAATAATAACCAGCTCAGGTATATCTTGCATCTCTGAAGTGATTTCACATGCAATAGCTTTATTAAAATATCTGGAAAAAGCAGAAACAGCTGAGAAAGTACCAAATTTAGTAACAATGAGATCTTCACTGCAAGCCGAGCTTGAAAGGCGATTCAGTTTTGATGAAAAAAAGTTGCTCGTTTGCTTAACTCCACTTGAAAGGATCAGCCTCCAATCTAGGCGAACTGTTTTCAAGTAAAAATACAACTCGTTTAATAAAGCTATTGCATGTGGAATCACTTCAGAGATGCAAGATATACCTGAGCTGGTTTCCATAGTATTTTGTCTTACGGCATTTTATTGTGGGGCAGTGCTGCTGAAATAAATTTTGTATTTATTTTACAAAAAGGAGCTGTGCGGGCATTTTTAACATAAAAGATAGAGATTCCCTGAGAGATGTTTTTAAAGAAATAGCCATTCTTACGGTATTTTCTCAGTACATATTTATTAACATCTAATTTGTACGTCACAATTTGGATACATTTGTAAAAAAGGTTCCACAAGACATCTTAGGCATTTTTTTCCTTGCTTTTAAATGTAAAATTAAAAGTATACTGTTAAAAAAAGCTTATTATAGCATACAGGAGTTTTTAGTTGATCGTATTTCGATAACTAAAAGGTTAGGTTGTGGAACTTTGCTTGTTGACTCATTTGCAGGATATTCTAATGTATACATAAAACATTGTTATTTTTTTTTAAAAGAGCAACTGTCGAGTTTCTGGCCAGCTCTTCTCAGCAGAGCCGCAGTCCGAGCTGGCGGTAGCTTACTTACGGACTGACATACTGACATACTATACTGACATTTTTTAATGTAATGTAATTGACGATTCAAAAGTGCATGTAAATGGCTACTTAAATAAAGATATTTTTAAATTTGAATTTGAAACAGTATAAACTACAAAAAAACATAATATTTTTACAGTTAGCTAGCTATTAGTTCAAATGGTAATTAGGATTATATTTACGAAACAAAGTTCAACCTGAATATTTATCTCCTTTGCACTAACTCATTCATGATATTAAATATGACTCAAATATTCTTGCAGTTCTTACCAGTGTACTCGCGCGTAAAGTGCAAACATAACCTAACTTGACACCTCCATTGAAACTCACGGTAAGTCAAGGTCATGAGAACTAATGGTATCGGAATCTATGTAAGTCTTTTTAAACTAATATCTAATAAAGGTGAAATACCTTTTCATTTCCCGACGTTTCGGCTGAATTTCACCAGCCGTGGTCACGGGATGACTAATGTCAGCTCAGCGTCGTCTTCGTGAGGCGCGAGTCTCGGTAACTACCCTCGCTTGTTCCTCATTATTTGTGTTGTTGATATTGTTACTATCGGAAGTGAGGGTATTTAAACAAACGACACACGGTGTCTACATACTGGCTTTTTAAAATAGGCTTAAATTTTTATAAAATCTAAGTATAAATTTATTTATTAATTTATGCCTCGGGACTTAAAACTTCTTGCTCAATATACATACGCCATAACATTAAAAGTTGTTACAGCTAATTATATTATCTGTTAAGCAAAAAAATACTATTGATGTTCTTAAAATGCTTTTTCATACAAATAACTACATAAAACATTCAAATCTGTCAAACCCATATAAAGTGATTATCAACAGTCAAACATCGTCAATTGATTTTTAATTATGTGAATACTCTAAACGCAACTAGAGCTAACTATCTAGGTCTCTGGTCAACAACAATTTACATTGTGTGTACGACGAATAAATTTTCCCTTGATTTCCAAACTCGACCCGCGTTGAGCTCTGCAGTTTTTATTAATTATTTCAAGTGCAGTGACTCCTGTAGTCCCTAATTTCCATTCCCGCAATTATATAAGACGGGAGGAGATGACTATACTGTAGTGCAGTGTATATTGTGCACCCATACTGCGATCAGCGCATTAGTGATCGCCGGCAGCCACCGCAGGAAGAGTAGAAACGAGGACTACGACAAGTAAGTCCACTCTTACTTTTTCCCATCCCTGCGACATTGCTTTCTCTTATCTTCCACCCGCTCACGATATCTAAAACCTAGAAATAATCTTTAGCATCACTGGCACTCGTCAGTGAATTGCTACTCCACATGTACTGCAGGAGAGATATTATCTGTGTCGCGCTGAGGTCCTCCTAAAATACATAAATATTATATTTAAATACGGATAAGGATGTATTCGGAGTACACATGGAAAATCTTTCTTCCCGGGATAAAACATTTAAATATCTTTTGGGTTTTAATTTGGAAAAAATAATAAGAGTTTAGGCCGACCCGATCAAGGTTAGATTTGTTACAATATGAATAAACATGAAGAATAAAATATATAGGAACATGAATAGATCTAGAATCAAGCGACCTTGGATAGAAGAACCCTTATTGGTTATGACCAGACAGGCGTGTCACCTAGAATGAAAGTAGAATTCCTGATATGTTCGTGTAATAGTATTATTTAGACAATGTGAAATTTAAAAAAAAGCGTTATTTTGTGTTGTGTTTGTTTTGAAATTGTCAAAACAACGGTCGCGTGTGTACTGACACTTTGGTATCCTTATTATTATAAACAATTAATTAGGTATTGAATTTGAAAAATATTATTAAAGCTATAAAACTTATGTAACGATTTGTGTGTTAAGCTGTTGGTGTGTAAATAAATAAATAAATCATTACACACTAATAAGATGTACACGTATAATATCATAAAAATAATCTAATAAACAATATTTAAAAAATGATATAAAATTATGCACACGTAATAAGTATATAAATGATTGTTCAATAGCATACTTTACATCGTCCTTATTATAAAAAGAAAAATAATAATTATTTAAATATGTCATTAGATTTTGACTGACGTAAGGCGTTACTTAATGTGAGAGACAGTAAAGGAATGTTTATAAAATTGAGAATTATTGATAGGCGTTTTAAAGTCGTGATGGACGAAAGTCAGAGTGAACCCAGAAACTCAAATGTTTCCTTCATATATGACTGTGATATTTGGTAAAATAAGAGAGTGTACAAAAAAAAGGAAAATGTAAATAGGCGTCGGCGAATATGGAGCCGCTTGACTCGCTGACGAAAATAAGAAACATGGTCATATTTACGCCAGCCAAATATGAACCATATAGCAATGTTTTGAAGTTGCTCAAGTTTGTTTACGTAGTCCTCGATCAAGATAGGGTAGCTGTATTGGACTAAACAAGAAAAAGGGATTGTTCTAACATAGTTTTGGTCGGAATTGCAAAAAAATAAACCAGTTTGCTGTAAAGAGAGAGAGAGACATACCGAGATAATATTTGATCTAAGTATATACCCAAATGTTTGATGGTGTTAAAGAGTGAGGAAACAGGAATGTCGTTGTAAAGCGTGGGAGGAGGTTTTTCCTTAAAATTATAGCAGCACTGCCAAGAATAATTGTCTGTGACTTAACAGGATCGACTTTTAAACTATATAAAGACTCCATTTTAAAATTGCACTCAGGTTATTGTATTGTATTGTATTGTATTGTAGCCATAGAAAAAGTAATATTCTCAAGATGAGAATGTCGAATAATAAAGGATATCTCCTTTATTATTTCAACCACCCTGTGGTTTGTTATTAGAGAAGTCACACCAAAATCGACTTATCAATAAACATGATGCGCTGTCTACATCCCGTGAGATAAACTTTGAAACCAGCCCATTACAGATGAAGATATATTAATAGAACGCATCAAACTTATTAAAATATCATAGTCGACAATGTAAAATGCATTACTGAAGTCCAAAAAGATAAGTAATGGGAGTTGTTTAATATTCACAGCTAACCGAATGTCACCAGCAACCTTGATAAGTGCTGAAACCGTAATATGACCAGGTCGAAATCGGGACTGTAAAGGACTTAGAAGGAAATTTTGGTTATACAATATGCTAATCGGATCAAAAACTAATTTCTCAAGAATTTTGGTGAAAAAGCTAAAATTATAATAGATCAGAAACGCTTTATATTTGATGGCATGGCTTATAATAACTGTCTCTTAGTTAGAACAATTAAGTAGGAAATTTTCTAATGGCAATGGAATGGTTAAGGATAAGTATTAATGCAGGAGAAACAAAATCAAACATAGGTAAGATTATGGTACGACTAACACAGCCAGCGCTGATAGCATTTGGAAATGCGAAATGTATAATGCGTTCATCCTAACATCATATTCAGTGAAAGAACGAAACTTAAAACGTAAAAAGGCACGAGCTGGTAGGGATAAAAGACCTTTGACTGTGCATTGTTTGTCAGCCTTGTCAATTACGTCGGAGAAGAAAAAGTGTTTGTTAGAAAGGTGAAAAGTGAGAAAGTGTTCGTTAAAAATATCATGGTTTATAGAAGTTATTTTAAAAGATTTAACAACTTCCAGTCTCAAATTATTGCGATTAGTGTCAGAAACATTTAATTTATATTTTGAATTATATTTCTTCTTCATTAATTTTTTCAATTCGTATATTAACCACGATGCTAGGTGTTTTTTTTATTGGTCTAATTGAAGTATGCATTAATATTCAGTGCACGCGTATGAAATACTCACCTTACCGAATTAAGGAAGTATTATTACGTTTACTTATTAATCATTAAATGCAGAAGAGAGAGCTATCTTGCAGTCATTATGTTAACACATAAGATTATTGTCATAAATAAGGTTAAATATACCTACAATAAAAACTATTGACGAACACCAGGCTTACACTAAAAGCTATAATTTGTTACACAACGGTCACAATGGGAAAATCCAAAATAATAAAAATTTTCAACAAGATATTTGGGAACAAGACTAAATTTAATGAATGAAATTATATTAAAAAAAACTGCTGCAAAGCAAATAGAACAAGCAAAGGTTTCGGAAATCGTTTAATTTTTTATTGAAAGTTGTTTTCTAAGTTGACGCTTGACTACATTCCACCTGATGGGAAGTGGAAATGTAATCGTAGGTGGTCAACCCACACCCATATAGTACTCGGACGGAAAAATCGAAATCGAGCAGGAAAGCTGTTCCACTCCTTCGCTGTCCGATTTAAAAAGATAAAGCCTAGCGCTTCGTTCGGACATCTACCACAAAAGGAAGGATGCTCGCCGTTCGTCGGAACGTCCGGTGATGGAATGGGGATGGGGGAATTAGGTCATGTAATTCCTTCGCACACTCACCAAAATGTATCCTATAGAATACTGAGAGGCTGGCAGTTCTACGTTTATGTTCGAGGCTATGAAGATAGGCTTCCACTAGTTCAAGGTCACCAATTAGCCTCTTTGCTCGCCTCTGAGTTGGGTCTAGAGCTGCGAGATGACATTTTGCGGCACCGGCCATTAAATGGCCACAGTAGTTCACACACGACCGAATCTGTTTTTATATAATGTTAGGAGTTATCCCGATGTGAAGTACTGCCGGAACTTTTCAAGGACGCCAAGCTTGATGGCGACTGCTTTTGCTCTAGACTCAATGAACCGACCAAAGTTGTGGTTCGTGGAAATCTCAATCCCTAGCAACTGAAGTCAGTCACTGTATTCCAAAGATACATTCTGGCCAGGAGACCAAAGATACCATCCGGACCATTGGCTTTATTCACATCTAGACGACACAATGCTTTCCATACCTCTTTGTTAGTGATGCGGGTTTCAGGCATTGAAATTCTACAATGAGGAAGATGTGCTAGGGTAGCGTTGTCAGTGTCTAGATGAGAATTCTTAGCGAAAAGAGAAGCAAATAAATTCGCTTTCTCTTTCACTCCATTAGCCAGAGATCCAGCTGGTTTCAGCAGAGGTGGTAGTGAGGTTCTCTCTCCCAGCGTGCTTCTGGTACGGGAACAGTCAGTCCTGATAATAGGCATTGAAGTCCCCCAGAAAAACGAGCTGCCCCTCACTGAGATACTTAAGCAATCTAGTTGTCTCCTTATCACCGCTGTACGAACAGTAAACACAGGAATACAGGGTTTTTCTTTTCCTGTGTCTACCAAAACCCATAGACTCTTCATAAACATCATAAACTTAACTTCATAAACTTACTCTTCTTTTTCTTACTTTTTATTTTTATTTTAAATGGAGTGAATAGGATGAGATGGCAGTTCTACGAAGCACTACCTATCGAACCCGACGACGAAATTGGTGTTGTTATGTCATTCGGACGCTAGTCTGGAAGTTGCGGGAACGTCCGAACCCCCAAAGGGATCATCATCGGGCCTCTTCATCTGGTCATCAACCAGCACAATGGACTTACCTTGAGATTTTTCGCAGCTGGCGGGGCAGCTTTTCATGGGGGCTGACCCACCACTTGAGCCCCCAACTATCTGCGGGCGGCCAGCGGAAAGCTGTCGCTTCGGATCCCGTTTTTGATATTTGAATATCTTGTTTTGTTTATTCATTTATTTATTTTATTTAGATTAAAAAAAGATTTAATATAATATAAGAATAATTTTATTTATTATTTAATACAAAAACGTCTGTTAAAAAATAATACAATTTTAATTTACATCTTGTAAACTCCACATGAATGTACTTGCATTGAATGTGTTTTAAATAAATAAATTGACTCTGCCATTGCATTAAGACAAAATGTAAATACAAGTAATACATATTATATTAAATAAGATTGTTAGTGCGATTGATAAGTCATTTTTTTTATTTAAAAGATAAAGGTTTTTAATGGATATTGATATGGTCACTATAAGATGTTGTTATGTTATCTTATTACGTAACAACTAGAAGGACAAAGAGACAGAATGTCCTTAAGTAGGGACGGAATAAATTAATAGCTGACTTGGTATTACATGAATCTTACAACTCTTTACAGAAGACTGGTTTTTTTACAAGTATTCTTTTTTATGAGATCTCCTTTCTTTTTGTAAATAGTCGTACTTTTTTCCTTTCGGGCACCTTTTTACTTCTTGAATTATAAGAATGCTCGCTCGCACGTATTAATTAATTAATTGATTAATTAATACGTGGACACTGATTAATTCACTGCAAATGTAACTTTGTATAATCCCATGTATTTATATGACGTTATATTTTTTTTTACGTATTTGGTGTATTTATATAATTAGACCGAAATTGCAAAATATTTTAATAATTCCTTGAATTGTACACTAAACACTTATTTTAATAATACTTTATTTAAAATGAGATTTATTGTATTTTTTTAAGGGTATATAGGGATATGTTTTGAAAGTGTCGCACTATGATTATATTTATAATTAAATCTATTCGTCTTATGAGTTTTTAAGTACTTCCATACAATCGTTTTTAAATGTTGTCTGTTTGTTTGTTCGCGCATAATCGGATGGATTTTCTTACATTTGATGTAGCGATAACTTATTGTAGGAATTAATTTTTATAAGTCAATATAAGATAACATTACCTAAAGCAATTTGTCTCTTACTCACGGGAAAATACTGAACTGCAATTAAGAAAAACAACTACGATTAAATAAAAATTGTAAAAAAAAACCTTTAATTTAACGAATTAAAATATACGTATATATAATTTTAGGTAGTTTATATGCAGAAACTATCAAAATCCACCAATAAAACCCATATACTTCATTTAACAACTAACTTTAGTACAGATTTTGTTTATTTACTTTTGCTCCAAGCTAACCTTATGCAAGTATTATTTGCTGTCAATTTTAGTTAATTTAAAACGGATAAACACGTTGCGAGTGAAGTATCAGTTTGGTGAGAATTTTTTTGTGTGTTTTGTGTTTTAGTTTCTCAGGAGTATTAAACTAATTCACGTTTATGCTTTAGTGTGTGTGTATTTGCTATAAAGAATTTTATGTAGGTTACATGTCGTAAACTAGCATTTGTCAATATGTTATATAATTTAAAACGTTGTCTGTTATATCTATTAACGGAATGACGTCATTAAATTATAAATACTGTTGAAATAATATAATTATGTAAGACTGTTTAGTATATCTTATTCAAAAGTGTAACGAGCTAAGTTATGTATAAATATATTTATACTGTATGAATACATTTATACTGGGTGTATTTGTACCCTTTCCATTAAATGAAATGGTACATGAAATGTAACATTTAACTACTTTTAATCCTATAAATACATTTCCCGTATTTAATTTTTAAAAAAATAAGAAAAATACATAATCAAACAAAACAATTAAATACTTAATTGAATAAAAAGAATACAACATTATTGGTATAACCAATAATGTATGCTGTACTCGCATGGTTCACTAACTTGTCACGAATGGCAACAGCGCACTTTGAATTATGACACTAATACTAACAAAGACAGAGGATAGAGGTACTTTCGAACTAAAACATGTTCACTAACTCTTCATAAACAATACTCTAATTTGGTACTTCATCAATCACAAAACCATTCGCTCATATTAAATTTAGTGCAGAATCACTTACAATCAAATTTTTAAGTTTTCAATGCGGCCCATTATTTAAAATACATATATTACATCTTCTAATTGTTTCGTACCCGTGCAAGTAAATCACTATTGTCAGAACTACTTTTTAATTTATTGAAGACACATAATATTCTATTTTTTAAAATATCTACTGTATCAATCTCCGTTAAACATATATTTGTATTAATATAACCCCACAAAAAAATCAAGCGGGGTGAGGTCAGGTGATCGCACTAGCACTGATCTAAAACGGCCAATCCATTGCTGTCCAAAAATTTATCCTAAAAACTCTCTTGCATACAGCCCGGAATGCGGAGGAGCTCTGGCTGCCTGACTTACTAAAATAAGCATTTGCCTGACTAAAATAAGAAACTTGATAATGTACCGAAAACATTTCTTGCAACATTTTAAGGCCAATTTTTTTCTGTTTTTTTCTTTTGTATTAAAGCGCTGAATTACTTCAAAGCTGATGGAATGATCATTTTATCATTCCGTCAGCTTTGCTATATATTATATACTATACTATGAGCTAGGTTGAAGCTGGTTGTAGCTGTGTTGTAGCTTGTAGCTACAGTGTGGAGGTATTTATGAGATACCGTAACAAGCTATTCTAACTAGGATTTCTTCGACTTCAAGATTTAAGTTAAGAGAAAAGAGCCATTCAGTCAAACTTACCTTACAATCAGAGGTTCATAGGGTAGAATTTAAGTTTATGATTTATTTTATTATATACAATAGGAGCTCGGGCATTATATTGCCGGCTGGCAAAAACTGTACGTGCTGGATATGTAGGAGCCACAGCATTGCCCCGTCTTTTGTTCAATTTTTTGTTATCAAGCGGTAAAGTTTTGTGGTATCTTAGAATCATGTGTAACATATAAAGCTTTCTAACAGAAAGTAACTTTGTGAGCTTGTATAGGGTTTGGTAGAAAACCTAAAGGGCTTACAGTGCATTACCTTGATTAATGACCTCTGTGCCCGCTCTAAATCTCGGAATTCAGATTTAGCTGCTCCTCCCAAACCTGAGATCCAATATATTGTAACAGACTGGGCTAGGGCAATATATATCCTGTACCAAGGACACTGCTCTGCGGGACACCAAGTGTTATATTTTCTTCGTCACTACGATGATCATCAATTTTTACATTTTGAAGGTAACTGGTAAAAAGAGAAAGAACCTTACCGCGAATACCAATACGTTCTAGCCCATGAAAAAGAGTCGGGATTGATACAGTGTCGAAGACTTTTTTTAGGTCTAGAAAAATCACAAGACATTTGTTGCCTTTGTCTATTTCTCTCGTGATTAGGGATGTAAGATCCGAGATCGCATCTTGTGTTGACGCAGTCGCGCTCATCGACGCTTAGACCAATAGACTGCAAAAGGTTTTTAACCATCTTTATTTGGTCTTCCCTGGCTTCCTGAGGTTTAGGGACATTCTTGATTTCTAGATAGGTCTTGCGGGAAGAACGGTGAAGGTCTTCGACTATATCTGCCAGGTAGCTTATGTATTCTCTATCTTTTTGGGTTTGTTATTGCTATTTAAAAATTGTTAAGTGGTTGGGTGAGAATTCTTCATCTCTTGGGCGCTTATTTTGATGAGTGATATTTTCAGTAAGTATAGGGAGACTAGTAGTAGTAGATATGCAAAAATATTTGCGTTTATTATAATTGTCGTCTCTGTCCCGCGTAGAGGTCCGCGAACGCGCTCAGCGATGCCAGAGCAGGATGGCAATAAAAAATAATTCTTGTCTCAGTCTTACACTTGCTTATCAAGTTACCTGCGAATTTATTTGTAGATTCATTTTTGGGTGAATTTTGAAGCTTATTGCACAGTGAAGCAACACACGTCTAGATGCGGAGACACCACAGAGGGAAGAGGAATTACATTTCTTCTTAGTTTAATAATCTTTCTATCGATTAGTAAGATTTTTGGTCTGGATATAAAAGTGCATAATTTAGTAATTAAGTAGTCATACATTCCCGATCTCCTCTACGTTACTTACGTGTGGTTAAATAACTCATAGATAGACTACGAATCGAGCCACGTACATGAGGTTTGGATGTTTTTAATTATCTGGAGTTGGCAACTAACAGCAAAAATGTGTGCAGTTCGTACAAATATTTATAGTTTGTTGTTTTTATGTGCAATTCTCTTATGACGTCTTTGTAATCGTAATGATCTATGTCATTGGTATTTTCTAGAAAGGTCAATTTCTATAATATGCAAATGTTATCAGTAATTTAGTATATTATTTCATAAGTGATTATTATATTTATTTATAAAAATAATATGAAAGCCTTAGTTCCTAGTACTAAATAGTTTTCGGTTGTAGAACGATAGTACTTAATGATTATTTGACTTCCATAACATAAATGATTGAGCAAGTATTCATCTCTTTTGGATTCTGTTAAATATTAAATACTTATTTTATTTAATAAAAATACGGCTTTATAACTCTGCATTGTATGCAAAATCCAAATTAATTAACAGATTTGCGTAAATATAGCAGTATACCTCTTCTGACTTTGACCAATAATTAATTACTTTACTGTAAAGTCTTAGATTTCATCTACAATCATATTAAATTTTAATATGGAAATGGATTCACAATAGAACATATTGTTACAATGTACTAAGAGCCTAATTGCCTTTGAAAAAAAATCCTTAGAACGGAACACCTTTTCTAGATTGGAAAATGGTTTACGCAAAGCTCACAAGTATGTTAGATAATGGATTTAGTAGAAAACAGATCTGAAAGATCCAACAGCTATAGAAACGCTTGCGTATTCAGTGATAACTTTACAAAAAGTATATAAAGTTGATTTGGTTACTGCTACTATTTAGTTCTTAAGAATTAAGGTCTTGCTATGAATGAAACGCAGATGAATAATTGAACAATCAATATATAAACAGTCCTACGAGAGTTAGCTAAGTGTTTTATCTCTTCACCTTCACGTTTCATATTGATAAAAGTTAATCTTTGCTCTCATTACATTTCCAAGTATATTTCCACGCGATCACTGAATGTTTCGGACCTTTTCCATATAATTTCTGGTCTTATTTACATATATTTTTCTAAAATCCTTACATAAATTGATGTTTTATTTAATTTTGTCCCTTTATGAATGCTAAATTATAATAAAACAATTATTCAATCAGTTCTTGTCTGTTTTGTTTCCCTTTCATTTGTTACTTTTAACTTTTTCTGAGAACAAATAGTCAAATTGATTATTAATAATTAACAGAGAGAGGAAGCTATAAGTATTTCTTTCTTTTTTTTGCGAATTATCATTGAATGACCAGAAAATTTAGAAAACCTAATTTTATTAATTTATGTACCGGTTTTAGTGAGAGAATAAAAACAAAAGGAAAGAAAAAATATATTAGATCAGTTTTTTTCTAAAAAGATATCTCTGCCAGCTAGACAAAGAAAATCTCGCCATTTTCGTTTGAAAGACAAGAAAAATCAAATTGTTTCTTAAAAGTAATATACTAGATTTGTACAGATAGTACATAGCGTGGTTTAAACATTCATATTCCGGAGAAAGCAAATAAGGAGCCTTGAATTGAAAAATTAACTGTATTACACAGCTCCTCGTAGCGTCAGTTTGTTAGCGTCACGGTTGGCGTAATCAAGAAGGGGTAGTAAGAGAAAGTATGCTCGCAAAACTTCAGTTTGCATAAGAAGGATATTCTGCAGCCATTTCAGGAAGTGGATTGATAAATTTATTTATTTATCTTAATCTTTTCCACTTTGAATAAACACTTGTGTAGGTCAAATGGAGTTGTCAGGAGGGCCTATTTTGATACCACACTTATCGAAATAAGCCCTTCGGCAAGGACACCTCTCAACTTAAAATTAACATTACGAGGGTTCCAAACGCGCCCTGGTCTGAGAAGAACCACACAACAAATTCAGCCGTCTTTATTGTGATCACTGTTTCACAAACGTCAATATAAATTGAGCAGTTTACGAACAACTAGAACCATCGCCATAATTTTACCATAATTTTAAAATAAAAAAAAACAATAACCGTTGCCAGCAACGCGACTAGTCACCGCAAGCAGCACCCGTTCATTAGCATAACGCATGGGTCAGCCATAACCCCTTTCGCCATGTTTGAGGGAGGGAGAGTGATCCGACCCCCAACGCTACCGCAAGTAATGACTTCTAAGGGAACGGAGTGATGCAGCCAGCTGATCAAACAAGAGTCACTAGCAACTCAAACAAATTGCGCCAGTTACTAGTTTATCGCTAAAATACAATTTATTCCAAGGCCATACCGTCGTTAATGTAATCCCTTACACTATTATATATTTTTTTTACAAATGTCTTTTAATGTATAATTTAAACTTATTTAATGGCAGGAATAGCTGCCAGCAAGCTCGGCGTTATTGCGAGGATCTGACAGTACTTCACACCTGGACAATTGCTAGTACTATATAAAGCACAGTTCCGGTCGTGTGGAGTACTGCCGCCATATATTGGCTGGTGCCGCAAAATGTCATCTCGCAACTCTGGACTCAATTGAGTGGCAAGCTAAGAGGCTAATTGGCGACCTTGAGCTGGTTGAGGCTCAACTCCATAGCCTTAAATACAGACCTACCTTCCATCACCATCGCGGCGAGCATCCATCCTTTCGTTGTGGACATTCCACCTCTCCGTACGAAACGGTTTGCCTTGTTTTTTTTAATTCGTACAGCGCAGGACTGGAATAGCTTGCCTGCGTCGGTATTTCCGTCCGACTACAATGTGGGTGTCTTCAAGCGAAGAGTGAATAGCCTGCTCCTAAGTTGATGCGCCTTACCACATATGACTACATTTTCACTTACCATCAGGTGGAATGTAGTCAGGCATTAACTTCGTTAAAGGTAAAAAAAGAAATGACAAATTTAAGGCTACATTAGGGAGTTATTATAAAAACGTATACAATAATCTTGAAGGAATTTCCTATTTTTTGGAGTCTTGTGGTTGGCGTAGCAAGTTGATTTTTGTTTCGGGTAATAATTTTGTGTAAATTACAATTTTGTAAATATTTTATGTATTAATTAATTGTTAATTAATAAAATGTTTCGGGTATTAATTTTGTGTAAATTACAATGTACATACACTAAGTTCTCATAAATATATTTATTACATATAGAGGTGTCAGGAGGGCCTATTTTGATACCATACTTATCGAAATAAGCCCTTCTGCAAGAACACCTCTGAACTTAATGTTAAAATTACGAGGGTTCGCCATATTTGAAGAAGGGAGGGCGACCCGACCCCCAACGCTACCGCAAGTAATGACTTCTAAGGGAACGGAGTGATGCAGCCAGCTGATCAAACAAGAGTCACTAGCAACTCAAACAAATTGCGCAGGTTACTAGTTTATCGCTACTATACCATTTATTCCCAGGCCATACCGTCGTTAATATAATCCTTTACACTATAATAGGATTTTTTTATGAAATTTATACTTTAAATTTATTTAATCACAATTTTAAGGCTTCATTTGGGAGTTTATTATAAAAACGTATACAATTAATTTTGAAGGAATTTCCTATTTTTTGGAGCCTAGTGGTGGGCATAGCAAGTTTATTTTTGTTTCGGGTATTAATTTTGTGTAAATCACAATTTTTCTTGAAGTTATTAATATTCTTATGTACATACATTAAGTTCTCATAAATATATTGATTATATATAGTCATAATTTTGAATTCTTTGAATTTTTTTAATTAGGAAAGAAATAAACTCATCATTCCATGAAGGGTAATTAGAGTGTTCATAATATCTACAGAGAAAGGAGAATATCAGCAAACATTATTTAATTAAAAACAATTGTCTGATATAATTAAATGTATAAATAAAAAAAAATATATGCTTCTTCTATATTTTTCATATATTTGTAGGTTCCGAAATCTTCTCTCTGTTTTGTTATTACTTGACGTTAATGTTTTGTTTTATTGAAATGGTTGTTATTGCTGTATAATTGTCAAAAACTTGTATACAACTCTTTCTAATATAAACTGGCAGGATCTTCTATCTTAAAAAAAAGTTTACACTACAATGCGATAACTTAAAATATGTATGTATTATAATAAATATATTGTACAATGTTCTGGAGAATCTCGATTAAATATAATGTATAGTTATGATTGTGTTAGTGGTTCTGTAAGTCATATCCATCCACTTTCAGAAACTTGAGACTTCAATCGGTATCTCGCTATTACTAATAACTTTTCAACTTTTCCATTTTTCATACATTGCAATATCCCTAGTAAGAGTTTCGCCGTAATAAAATGATAATAGTTTTCGAAACACAAAATAAAAATTTGGTTTCACTTTTCGTCGCTCAACAACACAGATGCTGGTGTTGAGTTATCGCAGAATACTTTTGCAACCTCCAGAGAATCACGAGATTATCTGCCCATTTTATGCGATTTGTCATTCAGAAAATAAATGTAAATAGAAAGCATTCCCCTGTTTTATTAGTTAAAATGGGTGTACCATAAGGCTCTATATTAGGAATTTTCTTGTTCCTAAGTTACAATTGTCTTATTTTGTAAGCGGTAAATATTAGATATTTCTTTACTTCTCTTATTTTTATTTTAATAAACAGCGATCTGTAATTAACGATGTAAACAATGCTGTTGATTACATTGTTTACATTCAACTTTTAAATTGCAATGGGGGGTTCCAGTGATGGTGATGGTGATTGTGATTTGTCGAACAGACTTAGTTCTGCCTGCTTACGCGTCCAAAGAATACGCCGGTGGACAAACATTGGAACATCTAGATTAGTTTACTTTATTTATTTTTACAGTATAATCAATATTAATCAGCATACTATTGTAGGGTAATCATCCGATATTGATACTATATTTACGGCAGAAGAGGGCTGTTTGTGCTATCTATATAATGAACCCTAGGGATTCATTAAGAAATAAAGTTTAAAAAAAATATTTTTTGACTATTGTTACGTGAGCCGTGCTACGCTGATGAAGCCTACCTACTAACCTAGCCTTGATGAAGCACGTTAAAAAGCCCTGGCTCTTGCTTCCAGATCACACTTAATTTAGATTGTTTTATAATTTTAGTTTAATTGAACTTCTTGGTAATTATTTCGGTTTTTATTAAGACCTTCGGCTGTAAACTCCATAATTCTATATTAATAAATTCCTTCACGGTTATACACGGTTGTATACCTTTTAATAACAATCTCCCCTATGAAACCTTCAATTTGGAATTAAAAAAAATATTCGACGTTTGTGAAACAGTCATCATAATAAAGAAATCAGTCCAGACCAAGGCGCGTTTGGAACCCTCGTTATTTTAATTTTAAGTTAAACAGTGTCCTTACAAAAGAGCACATTTCATTAAGTGTGGTATCGAAATAGGTAAAGATTCAAAGTGTTAAAGTTAAAAATAAATAAATCAAATGAAGAAACCACAGCCAAGAGCTCGTGTACAATACACGTGAAATGTTATTACAAAAATATGTTTTTATAAACAGTGTACTTATTTACATACAGTGATAGAACAGCCAACAGAGTTAGAGTAGACTTTTTACTCTTAACTATATAAATTATATTTGAATTTTCATAGATTTAATAATAAAAAGTACTATAAAATACAAAAAATGTCACATGCAATATTCATTCTTCCAAAATTCATCCATTCTTCCATTTTTTAAGGAAGGTGGTGACATAATTTTAAATTGTGCCGGAAACTGGTTATATAAACTTATAGCCATTCAAAAATAATTGTACTTAAATCTGTCTTTATGTCTACTCACCTTTCCGAGGTGCTTGTTCGTCTTTTGACAACGGTATTATCTATTGCCAAATCGAATTCATAAATAGCTTCATATAAAATTTCACCATCGATGTTTCATGCTACAAAGGCGGTGAGGCTTCCATGTAATAATATTTAGACTAGTTATATGATGATTACCTAACTTACAATGATAAAATTTCTTTAGCTAACAAACCATTATAATGAAAGCTTTAGTCCAGTAGCAGTAGTGTAGTACTACAAAAAAATATTGCTTGGCACTTAAACTAATATTGATGCAGAATAAAAATATATCAAATTGGTCACGGTAACAGTTTTAGCACGGCTTATTATTTTCTTTCCGACCTCAGTACTCAAGCGGTCAGTTGAAATGCGGATATAGACTATTTCGCAATTGATGGTTACAATATGGTGGCGTGATGTCCAATTTAACAATTCGTGTACACTAGATGTCACTTCGAGGACTTTAGACTAACAGCCATTTGTCTAATGACGTTTTGCATATCTTATTATATATGCATATTTTAAGAAATGTTATTAATTTTATTGCTTGGTCTTGATGTAAAAAATGCCTAAAGCAGATGGTAAGTATTGCACAATACTATATAGTAGATTGTACTTTAGCCTTGTGTTCTTAACAGTTTGGGATAATTAAAATAACTGAATATACTGACCATTACTTATAACATTGTTTAAATCTTATTTATAAATAAATATTTCACAATTATTTTAGATTCAAAAAAATATATTTCATGTGAAAGCATATTTCGTGCAACAACAGAAGTACAAGATCTGCAACTAAAATATAGATAAAAGTCGTTTGACTTGTAGATTTAAACGTCACGTGTCACGTCTTCAAGATATACGTATGTGTTTCGCAAACAGTGGAATATTATAGTTTTACTAAAATATATCAGAGGAGGGTGTTACAATGTGAGGTAGAAACAGGTTAAAGTTTTTTTTTTGTTTCAACATAAAATTACATTATTTTATTAACTTGATACGCCCCTAAAAAAGCCAGAACAGGGCACCGACCGCACGGTTCGTCTCTGAGACTACCCTCAATATATCGTGAGCTGCTGAAATCTGTTTTAATTACAATAATCTTGGTTATTCGCTTACCTCATAGGCACGGACAGCTATCTTATTTTATAGGTTTAATAAGTTTTGTGGTCATATAAATGTCGTAGGTCCGAGTGCCCTATTATAAGAAAGAATGGAATAATTCGTATATTTAATCCGCCATATTTTTGTATATTTTTTGGTTTATTAGGATTATTAAATGTAAGTATTATGTTTTATTTATGTTGATACATGGTCACGGTCAGAGTTCAAGGATTGGATCAGTCAATAAAGAAGTAATCATAAGTGGGTTCTGTAGTCGGCAGCCATCGACCACACTGTCAGCTTTGTTAAGAAGGTTTTATTCATTCTCTTATTATTTTATATGAATATCAACCTAGACAAGGGTCCTGATATGTTTTATTGATCTGGTGAAGTTCAATCAAATAGACTTCATTTTATTATTATTATTATTGGAGTCATCTAAAAGACAAAGTTGGTGTTAGGATGGTGACAAAATTATATATATAATGTATAAAATAAAACAACAAGAGACATAATTAAGATATAAATGTTCGCCGTTCCATATCATAAGAGTCGTTTTTATTTGATATATTATTTTTGCGTTATTTTTCAATGCAACACTTTTCATCTCATTCTCATCTTTTCATTCGTAAAAATATATTTTTCTTGTGCGCCGCTACTTTAATGTTATTTTGTATTCATTTTGTTTTGTTATTTTAAATTTTTCATTTTATTTCACACACCTAAGTGTTTTTTTCTATAAAAAGTTAGTATTTACTAGATATTACCATAAACATTCCATATCCAAAAAGTCAGATAATCAGCGAAGTAATTTATAAAACATTAAACAAAATAGCATTTGTCTTCATTCAAATAATGAGTTGAATAAACAGAAATGATTTGTTCCTAGCTAGAAATCGCAATTTGGTAATGAGTGATAATAGTGGCGTGCTATAATATTCACAGAGTGTCAGTTGGAAAGGCGCCATAGTCAATGTGCAGTCGTCTCTGACTTCGTCTTAAACATTTTAACTAAAAAAAAACTAATCTATTATTGCAAATTGAGCTATTAATAAAAAACAACGTAACCCTGAAGGATACAAACAAACAAACAAACAAACAAACAAACAAACTAAATGACTGATATATAACCTGTGTAAATATTAATTCGCTTCGCAGTCTTCCTAGACGAGTGAGTCCGATTGCAATTCACACTTAGTGCTGACTTCATAAACTTCTTTAGTGATAATAAGTTACATTATAGTTCCTTGAATAAAAGGTAAGTGAAAGAGTGTATATATATATTGTCTTATAAACTTATTAAAACATAAAACGTGGTTCTTTAATTAACTATTCATCCTCATTTCTTAGACATATTATATATTTTAAATAATAAGTATCAGATATTTTGTATATTTATAATTAATAATTACACAAAAAATATAAATTTTAATAGAATTTAAGATTTAGCCAACGTTGTTAAGAAGTCATAATACAAAACAATATTTTTATAAATATTCAAATTAGAGATAACTTGAAAACACAATGAATGTAAAAACAATTTAAATAATTAATAAATTATAATAATATGTACAAACGTTATTTTACATATTTTTTATGGCTTTTAATTTTTAAAACCCCAATATACAACAAACTCAAAGTTTCTTACTTTAGGTAAGCATGTATTGCACGGCTCTAAAGGAAAGTTCCATGGAGAAGAACAGAATGTATTTTATCTTACAAATATAATACGCGGAAATACGGAAAAATAATACGCGGACTTAATAAACTAAATATATTGTTGTTATTACTACAAGTGAAAATAATTACTTTTACGTGTCTTAAAATATATCAATACCTATTTGTCATTTTAACTACTGTAGCCATAATAATCTACTAATATATATGTTCATCGTTTTATTGAACATATTTCATTGAAACTTGTAATGTATCTATAAATGTTTGGATCATATATCTATATCAAAGCTTTATACAAATAAACCGCTGTACAGTTGACATTAGGATAGAAGAAATTTCAATAATTCAATTATATCTACCATATTTGTATATAAAATGATAAGTACATATATAAGTACTATCATTGTTTATCTTAATGAAATGATCTCTTCATCCCACAGTCCACGTCTACATAAGCTCGGACCACGCGGTCAAATGTCAACAATATTTTCCTTTCGACTACAATGAATAATTATCTGTTTATTGAGCGGAAGTTGTATTCAATGAGTTGTCAAAAAAACATTAATCAAACATGGTCGCTAAAAACTAAAACTTCACTGTTGAGACCCTTCTGCCGATATAAAAAGCTCTACCTTCCAAAAGTATTGACGACAGTTGCGACATAATTAATTTAGAAACCGTTTTTTACCAAAATACACTTAAAGAACCCCTCAATCGGAAAATAACAATGTTTTAAAAATATTAAGTCGTTTCGAACATTTTCCTAAGCAGCAGAAGTTTTAGATAGACCCTTATACCTACTATATTTTTGTATATAAACAAATATTACTTAATTTTAATTAAAAGAAACAACATTTACGTAGGATTTAATATTATAAATTGAGACTTACGTATTGTACTGGTACGTAAATAATTTCAAATATATTATTTATTTTTTGTATTTCTAACAACTAGGTACAAATAATAGTTTAGTGTATAATTTATTACAAAAAGTTTTTTTTTAAGTAAATTGTTAGAATAATTTTTATGACTTAAAAAAAGCATAATCTAGTTTACTGATCTTTATACAAACATTAAACTTTTATCAACAAAAGACATTTAACAAATACAATCCGTGAAAGTATAAAAGAAAACAAATATCGTAATGTATTCCACTTAAACAAAAAATACGAACAATCAAATATTATTTTTCTCTGAATAATGAAAACAGAATGTAATGAAATTACTGCTCACATAACAATGTATAAAAAATTATTCGTACCTGATTATTTGATTTATGACGCCAGGGACCCGATAATAACGACAGGAGACAGTTGTCTCTTATTTAGTTTATACAAAATAAAGCAATTTTCGATATAATGATTAGTAAAAATATTGTCAAGAATATATAATGCTACATTAATAAGTACTGTGAGATCGAAATAGGGAAAGTAATTAGCATATTTTGTTTGTTTATGTAACATTCATATTATTTTATTCAGAAAAACTCAATGACAGCAAAAATTAGTATTAATTTTAGCCTATAGAAGGTTTGAAGATGTTTAAGAGAGGTTATATTTTTCAGACAGTCATGCCTCCCCAAGGGCAGCCGACGGACTCCTGGGTCTTAAACGAAACAGATTTGAACAAGGATGCTGACTTGCCGAATGTACCGCCCTCTGCTGGGAAGAGAACACTGCAAATAGTGTGGAGAAACGTGATACTGTTTGCGCTGTTACATATTGGAGGTGTTTACGGCGCCTACTTATTTTTAACTAAAGCGATGTGGACCACGAACATTTTTGGTAAGTTTATATATATGTAACTAGTTATTGCTAGCGTCTTCTGTGCCATGTCATACAATTTATAGAAATCCATATCTATGGCAAGGAGACATACGCTGTATTGTACTTTGACAGACAGAGAATGTCAATGAGATGTGCGTCAACCGATCATCATTCTAAATCATAGTGTATGTGATGCCGAGGACTAAAACTATAGAAAATATAGTTTATAAAGTTCTATAAAAATATATTTTTTTGATTGCACCACCCTCAATAAAAATATTATCAATTTAAAAAATAAATATTATTGAACATTATCATACACGCACACATACACACATACACTAAGCAGAGCTGGTGTCGTGTAAATCAGTCAGCTGATAAACGTACATATGAAAACTACTTACTAAATACTGAGATACTAAATACTAAGACAGAACAAAAATTTAATTATTGCGCTGGGTGGGGATGGAATCAAGTCTTTGGCAACGTAACCCTCAAAATACCCCAATCACAAAATTATTTCTGAAAACTTACTCAAATATAGATTTTTCAGTGATTGATTTTGCATATCTGTGTCCAGCCTTATTTGACCTTCTTAACCTATCCCCATTAAGAAATATTTATTACAGAATTTTTAATTTAGAAAGGTCTGCCTCAATATACATTTTATAACAATATATTCGAAAACAAAGAAGTTTCATACATTCGTTGTTTTTACCCTCTTAGGGTTGGAATTTCAAAAATCCTTTCGTACACTTTTCCAAACTAAGACACACACTCTCACCAAATTTCAAGGTCATACAACCAGTGATTTGGTCTGTGCGTTATCTCTAAGATGCTGTAAACGTATGGGGGACTATATTTTCATCATTAGTGTTTTCTAAAATAATGGTTTTAGCATTGTAGTATATTTTCCAAAGTATATTTACAAAAAAAATATTAGAATGCAACATTATTACGAATCTATATAGATATTCTTAAAAGTGACACTTCAACAAATATTCTTTAGTATCCTTTAGAAGGTATGTATTAAATAATTCAAAAATGAAATCATTTAAATGCTGATTATTTTACGCTTTTAGGTGTTAACTCCTACCATTGTCATTGAACTGCTGTTATGAATTGAAATATTCAAGCCTTCAATAAACCTTCATATTATTTCAAAATTTTACCGTAATTCCACTTGTTCGTTTTATAAATTAAGCTGAGCGCTGAACAGACGCTTTTATTCGTGACTTCGTTTACGCTACAGTGCCCAGTATTAGTAAGACGTCATTCATTAAATCAGAACTTATCACAATCGGTTTCATTGGTGCATATAAATGCTAATATAGCTCTATCTATTTTTATGTTCTTTTTCGTGAGTGTGAGAGATTGTTCTGTATGCAAATGTGCAGGCCTTCATGTCGATTCACAAAAAAATATTTGTTAGTTACTTGTTTATTAAGTAACTATATTTGTTTACAAATATTATTTCTATAAGCATCGATTTTTTATGTCTCTGATTGTTATTTTTTAGGTTTGGAAAACCTAAACGGTCACTTCCAAACCAAGATTATGATGACCGCTTCCTCAACGTAGGCCGGTAGTCCTACATTGACGGTTATGTAGGACTACCGGCTTACGTTACGAATGCATTCATTTTTATAGTAAGTTTAATTTGTTTCTTACAGCTGTAGTGCTGTACGTGTGCTCTGGACTCGGCATCACAGCGGGCGCGCACAGGCTATGGGCACATAAATCATATAAAGCGAGACTCCCACTTCGAATATTACTTACAGCATTCAACACGATTGCCTTTCAGGTACCTATACTATACAAATATTATAAACACTCTGAGATATCTTATGAGAAAAAAAACTACTAAATTTGGATATGTTTGTTTACTTACGGAGATATTCATGAGATAAATCATTAATTATACATGAAGAAATATTTATTAGGGTTTATCTTTACGACTATTATTCACGAATTTCTAGCTTCCTTTTACATAAACATTAATGTTCATAAATAAGCTTCTTTGGGATAATAATATATGATTTTTTTTTTTAATTCTACCAGCTTTTGCCCGCGACTTCATTTGTTCCACGAACGCTATTCCTGTGTAATGAGATTATATCACCATATTTGTTTTACAAATAAATCATTTGTAGTTAGTTTTATGGAAATTTTAGCTCCAATTAATTTCTCTTTCTTTTCTTATAAAAATAAAATGAAAAAAACAACCGTTTCCATAAAGTTTAATTTCCTTTTTTTTATATTACAAAGTTACCTTCACGCCAAATTCAATATTATCGTAGCCTAGTTGTGGCGTAATGAGCAAAGAAACATTCAGACCAACATTTTAAATCTTTTGATTTTGGAATTAGACACGAACGAATTACTTTTATAATACATATATTTAAAGATAGATTTTATATTTTCAAAACAATATTTAAACATGATGACAGTTGATTATTTTGGAATTCAAGTATTAAATATAAAATCGCGTATAACAAATGACTACAAGGTCTTACATATTCTTTAGTTTAGTAGTTTAGTAAGTCATAATAGACCATTATATATGTTTTGATATTTATATGAAATGTAGTGCATCTCTAATATGTATTACTTGTCTTATCTTGTTTTTAAAGAAGGATATATATTTTTGGTAACTTTCCCTTATTTCATTCTGAGGTAGTCAGTTTGAATTATACTACATATATTATTTGTATGTAATCAAATTTGCTTATTAAAATATTAATATTTGTTCTCTTTTAATAAAATTTCTTATAAAAATTAATAAGACTTATCATTTCTGGCTGATATATCAACGGACAGCCCAAACGGTTGCTTAGACCAAAATGTTGAGTGTCTTTCTTAGTTAGACTGGAACCGATATTTCGAACGAAAGTTATTTTTTTCAGTAAGCCTTAAATTATTATTAAAAACACTTTAATTACTATAAAAGGGGGTTAGGTCTGGAGTCGAGCAAGATTTAAAAAGTCATGAGATTAAGACACCACGTGTGCTTACAATGTTCAAGCGTGATGCGGGTCAGGCCTGGACCTGGTGACCTGGACATAAGCAATCAGGTCACTGTCAAAGTCAAGTCTTATCTCTCTTATTTATTTACGTCTATTATTTATATGTAATAGTTATATTATGTACACGTCATTGGATAGTTTCTGACTGAGTTCTTGTAGAAAAAAAATATTTGTTAAATTAAATCTACTTTAGATTAAATGATCTGAAACTTTTTGAAATTTAATCTGGCGTAAATATTGAGTCATATTGTGTTTGTGACATTATCAGAATATGATACTGATTTATCTTAAAAATGATTAATAATAATAAGGAACGTTTTTAACAAGACGATAATTGTCCAAACGTATAACTTCTTAGGTATATTGGTTGACTCTTCACTTATTTACTTATAAATAAGTAATTAATATTTTCCCAAAATAGTCACCTAAAATTGTATGTACAAACTCATAAAAAATATAAAAGTGCCATTTTTACCTACACATAGTTAAATATAAAAGATTTATTTTATATTCTATGCACATGTTAAAACATTTTTTTTA
Source organism: Dircenna loreta (assembly GCA_963555665.1). Taxonomy (NCBI): domain Eukaryota; kingdom Metazoa; phylum Arthropoda; class Insecta; order Lepidoptera; family Nymphalidae; genus Dircenna; species Dircenna loreta. Next base: position 99,165 of record OY743096.1, read on the forward strand.
AACAACAATAATAGAAAAATATTTTTTTTCCAGGATTCAGTGATAGACTGGGCCCGGGACCATCGGATGCATCACAAGTACTCAGAGACGGACGCGGACCCCCACAATGCAACCAGAGGGTTTTTTTTCTCTCATGTGGGATGGCTGCTAGTGAGGAAGCATCCAGAGATAAGAGCGAAGGGCCACACCATTGACATGAGTGACCTTAAAGCTGATCCTGTACTACGGTTTCAGAAACGGTTAATTCTTATAGTACTACTATCATAAACATACATACATGCCCATGTAGTTAAAGTTTTTTTTAATTCAAGTAGTTACTTACATAACGTCAAACCCCAGTCGCACGCTTCCAAGAGAAGATGATGGATGATGATTTCCAAGATTTCTATAAAAAAGAACCGGAAAAAAGCTAATACATATCCTAATAATTTTCCATTAATTTGGAAATTAATAGTATACTTCAAAACCTCGTCCTAAATTAATTATGGCTTAGTTATTTCAAAATAGAATATCATTTTTTAATTAAATGTGAGGTAATATTAGAGAAAATATATTCAAATAATATTTTATTTGACATACGTTTAGAAAATGCTTTGAACAGAAATTGGAAACCTACTCAAACCATAATAATCGCATACCAGAACATAGTAGTAAATAAAATTCTTAATCAAGTTCCCGGTGGAATAACATAGGTTAATTTTAATATTAGCCTTTGTACGACATCAATTTAAATAGTAGGAGGAGCAGACCGTCTCATTTGTGCAATTTAAATTTGAGTCTTGGGGAGCCTTCAATATTTTATAAGCAGTGCGATAAATTGCAATGAATCTCTGGAATCTTATAGATGTTTTAAATAACCATTTCAGTTAAAATAAAGAAAGTGTTCCTCCACGACATTATTGAAACTACGAGATTGAAAAACGTTCGCTCATAACGTCTTTTGTTTTCAGTTACTATCTCCTCTTGATGCCTCTGGCTTGCTTCATACTGCCGACTTATATACCAACTCTGTGGGGCGAAACTTTGTGGAATGCCTATTTTGTGAGCGCCATCTTCCGTTACGTGTACGTTTTGAATGTCACATGGTTGGTAAACTCAGCTGCACACAAATGGGGCGATAAACCATACGACAAGAACATCAACCCCGTGGAAACTAAACCTGTATCTTTAGTGGTGCTCGGTGAAGGATTCCACAACTACCATCACACCTTCCCATGGGACTACAAAACAGCTGAATTGGGAGATTATTCCTTGAACTTGTCGAAGCTCTTTATTGATACGATGGCGAAAATTGGTTTGGCTTACGATCTTAAGACAGTATCATCTGAAGTCATCGAGAAGAGAATTAAGAGAACGGGAGACGGCTCTCACAAACAATGGGGCCACGATATCAGTGAAGAGAAAATGGTTCAAGACTAAATTCCAAATTCTTTCCTATACTATAAACGGAATGGGTAATTAATATAAGTAGCCATAGTGCTTCATTGAGCTTTATACATAGGTATATAGACGCGACTGTGACAAATTGGTTTAGAAATAATAAAATATATATGTATGTTCTATGACAGTCTGATTTGATTTTAATTTATTATTTGTTATTGTAATACTTATTGAAATAACTAAGTACAAATTGTTATTGTTTCATTACCCTAATTTTCCTGCCTGACCTTTTAACGTTTGTCCACAAATAATATACTATATATACGCACGATATATTTCATTGTAATTTCAATTAGGGGTGACTGTCGTTTCACTCACTATGGTTGCCAGCAATTGGACCACTTGTTTGGATACTCTCAATTACTAACTATATGGTGCTCTTAAAAATAAAAATATTTAAATCAAGGAATATTACTTTTAATATTTTACCTTCACGATTTCTAATCGGACGTATGTTACTTATAATTGATTTACCATGTCTTAGACATCTAATACCTAGTTAACATTCTGTTTAATACTCATTTTCGTATAGGTCTGATATCTAATAACTTTTTATAACTTTTTTCTCAGTGTTTTAATATTAAATCCAACCAATCCAAACCAATCCAATCCAACTTTTATACGTATATTGCCTGGCTGTATTCACGGCAAAGATATTGAAATTTTAGCTGCCTAGTTGAATAATAAAACTTACGAATACACTCAGACTAACAGATTAGCTATGAAACATATACTGTGAATTTATTTTCATTTTAGTGGCATTGATTCAGTATCATATAAGACGTTATATGCAACTTTGTAATATCATTATATTGAAGTTAACGTTTGTATAGATATACTTTAAAGAGTGGACTTTTTATATGTCCTTAGACACATTTTACATTTATATTTAATAATCACTCTTATATTCAAATATTAAAAACTTTCAGCTCCACAATTACTTTATACAATATTTTAAATAATTCTGGTGAACATCCTGTACAAATGTTATTGCTTTCCACGCAAACACAGTTTTGCTGTAGCGCGCTACTGTTTGCTGGACGTGTAAAATATAAAAAAAAACCTCCTTATAAATATGCTGTCATTTAATGAAACATACAGAAACAATATTATATACAATTCGTATGGCATTGGACTGTCATTATATGACGACAAAAGTTCTTATGAAGAAAGTGTCGTAATTAAAATCATACTAAGTTTATTTCTCGGTGCGTCTATGGTTGTTAGTTTGATAGGAAACGTGTGTACCTGTGCTGTCATTGCGAGAAATAAAACCATGAAGACTCCAACAAACTTTTATCTTCTTAACCTTGCCATCACTGATCTCATTATAACTCTCTTTGTCCCAGTGGAACTGTACATCATCTGGGTACCAGACTATTATCCATTGGGCGAGAATGGGTGCCGAATTCACTTTCTTCTTTGGGATCTTCTAAGCAACTGCAGTGTCCTTACAATACTTGCATTCACAATAGAGAGATATCTCGTCATTTCCAAACCATTTCTAAGACAGAGACTTCTTTTGACTTCTCGTATTTTTAAAATAGTAATATTGAACTGGGTGATATCATGTATTTTTTCATTTCCAAGTGTGTTCTATATTTATTTTATGGAAAGAAAGCAGAATGTGTATTGTGTCTTTACAGTGTCGGAAAGCGATAAAGTATTTTTAGTGGCACTAGAGTTATTGGTGTTTTTTATTATTCCAATGACAGTTATTTTTGTACTGTTTGTAATGATAGTTCGTAAATTAAAATCGACCAAGCAGAGCTCCAGAGCGAACCCGGCCAGTAGTGATCTTAACAGAAACAAGGCCGTAAAAATGTTAGGTTAGTTAAATAATTCTTTACAAACTATGATAGATGAATAAAAAAAAATGCCATAACCTTTTATATTTCCTATATAAAAGGTTATGGTTACATTTAAATAAGAACACAAATTGTTAATAAGTGCTACTAGTGTTCTAACGCTTGTAATAGTAATAAATAACTTTCTTATTATGTAACAATACTACGAACCACAATTGAATTTCAGGAGCTGTCGCTGCTTCATTTTTTATTTGCTGGTCGCCGTACTCGGTACTTCGCACAATGTTACTATTTCCGGAACTAAGCTATGAGAAAAATTACAACGTAAGTAATATATATGTCAGAGAAACAATAAATACCAATGAACGTAATTTAAACGTTATCGCTGAACATTTATAACACCAAATGTAATATTGTATAAATATTTACCCGACTGTTCTGAATAAGCCCCACCAGTTTTGAATTTGGGTTTCTCACTCATAAGTTCGAAGCATTGCGAACTCGTTGGGTGCTCTGTATGAAATTATGTTAATATTAATTCTGAACAATTAACGTGAATATAGCCAGGTAAATATTTAAAAATTAAATTTATTAGATTTATTAGGTAAAAGAATATTATAAATATGTATTTCTAACGATACAAGTTTTGTATAGTTGAAAAAACAGTCTTTTATAAATATATCGGAAGGCCGTCTAAAGGTTATTAAATCTTTCTTTCGGGAATCTCTTCGGGACAGAAGTTTATTGTTTATTGTCAGACAACATTTGTGCAAAATGAAATGATGACCAGTTGAATAGATAAGGCATGCTAACGTAAGAAATAAATTCAATATATTTGTTTATATTTCAAGTAGATTCATTGTACTGTATTCAAACGGGACTTAAATCATATTGGCGATATTTTTTTCTTTAACGCCACGTTCCCCTTTGTATATATGGTGTGCAATTATATTAAATAAATAAATTTATGATAACGAAATGTACCTACATATTTCAAATTTCAAGTTCCATATAGGTTTTATTGGATTTAGAACTTTCCAAATTATACTAGTAATTAAGATGTTATATATGTATTGAGCTGTTATATATTATTATTGGAAGATTTCCTTTTACTCGACATTACGTTGATGTTGAGACGAAGATTCTTAGTATTCCATGTATTCACCGCGCGGGTGCCGGGCCTGTCGCGTGCTGGGAGAGGAATGCAAACAGCTCCTGGGACTTGCGACCCAAGTGAAGGTTTAAGAGGCCCCTTTAAAATGCGCATTCACGCTCACCTTAACTGGTTACGCTACCTACCTAATCAAATTTGAAACGAACCTACTAATGCCGCCTTTGAAGTACGTTCTAAAAATGAACTGATGATAGCTCGAGAGAGAGAGACTAAGAAGAAGGTTATAGAGAGATTTCGCTATTATACCTCTCGCTTCTACTTCTACAACTAGTAATTAACTATATTCCTGGTCAGTTCGTGGGGTAGTCCATAATACTTGTTTACCTTAAATGTGTGATCTTTCGGTATTATATTTATATTTACCCGGCTGTATTCACGCAGAAATTAAATCGGAATGTACCCGTCTAGTTTCGAACCTAATCGGGGTCCTTAATCATGAGCTCTGAGCGTGGCGGACTCGCGGCGAGAACTGCGTGCCGCAGCTCTCTGAGCCCGACGCGAAGGTGGGGGCGGCGGTGGGAGGGAAGATGTAGTGATGTATTCAGAGGTCTCTTACAGGTCTTCGTTACTCTGTGTTATCATCTTATATTATCAGCGTACACTAGAAATAGCTATCAAAAAAGATGTTTTTGAATTTGGTTCAAAGGAGTTTTCGCTTGGATTGTCGTTTGTCGCTCTGTCTCGGGTTCAAGCTGTAGATGGCTTATTGATTGGACACTAACTTATCTAGATTTCAAGCTATCAACGAGCATATAAGTTGGGCCCAAAACCGAACTGAATACGAGCGATTAATAAGATCGTCGCCTCAATGATTTCACTTTTACTACATGTCCTATGCTTCCATTTTACACTTATAAATGTATATTTCAGTAAGTGATTGTTTATGGATTGTCTTGCGATATTCTCTTTGTAAGTCCTAGAATGTTGGCTCATTGTTGAAATGTCATTAAAATTAGCCAATTGAAGTAAAACATAGGTAATGACGTTCCGCCGGACCTCTAATGAGTGAAGCTTTTGCACTTGGTCCGATATAAGTAAATATACTACAGTTGATTGGTCCAATGTGGTGGTCGTGGACCAAGCAGACCGTCACAAACTAGAACCATGTTAAATTATGCTTCGTTGGAATATTATACGATTATTCGACGACCGGTGCAATATCAAATCTAAATGATTACATAAATAATAGTTAATATTTTTTTATTTCAACGCCACTTTTCACTGCCACGATTTTGTAACACTGTGCCGGCTCTATCCGTTTGCATGCTGGCAGTCCTAGTAACTAAATGCTTCCATTTTTTTTCAGCTGTGGCGGGCGTTTATTTATTTGAGCGCCATAAACAGTTACATGTCAACTGCAGTGAATCCAATTCTCTATAACGTGATGTCTCGAAAATTTCGACAAGCATTTATAGTGAGTACTCAATAAATAAATATTGATTATTCTTATAGACATTTTCCCACAAAAAAATATTTATTTCGTTGCTAAATACCTTACACACTTGTAATATGAAGCACAAGATTATATATTTAAATGTTTATAGTCTATCTTTTCTAAGAGGTACCGTTTGACCGTTTGGCAAATTGAAAAATAGGGATAAAGTCAAAAAATCGGTTATTACAGTATTCAATTGTCAAAAGATATCAATAATATTTCCTCACTTCCTCACTAATCAAAATTAAGTTTAGGGATTTTTTACTAACATTTTTATTTAAATAAGACAACTACTATCATTATTAAAAAGTTTGAAATAAAAAGAAAAATCTTGTTTCATACCCACCATGAATGATCATTTAAGGAAAAGTTAATTTTTGCTATTATGTAGTATTATTAGTATTAAGATAACTTGACGGTATAATACTGAACGTTGAGGTTTATTAAAAATTAAAAGACGAGTTGTCTGAAAACGGTTCAATTATTTTTATATTTTTACCGAGTATTCGTATACAAGTGAGAATCTTAACACAACAGTAAAGGATCAAACTACAGTCGCGTGCAAGTAAATCGACTCAAGCCTCAAGTGCGCATAAAAAGTGATATAACTTAAAAATGCCTTAATATACCTCTATATAATGTTTTACATAATTAAAGCCTAGTAATTGAGCTTTAAAATGGTGCAAGTTGCATGAAAATCGATTCAGTAGTTTAGTAAAAAAGGTTAATGCCAATGATAATGTAAAAAATGTTGAAAATTCATACAATTTCACAGTATGGGGCTATTGTGTTTAAATGAAACAAAATGCGCGTAAGATAAAAAATTTATTCGTGTCAATATTTGGTATTTCCTCCTCTAGCTCTGATCACTGTTCTCATGCGATTCTTCATCGACCTTATCAACTTTTTAATGGATGATTGTGGTATTCGACCCCACTCTTCTACCAACGCAGTCTTGAGCTCATTGATGTTTGTCGGAGCTGATTTCCTCGCTCTAACTTTCCTTTTGAGCTCGTCCCATATGTGCTCAATGGGATTTAAATCGGGGCTGAGCGGTGGCCAATGCATAGTGTGAATTCCAACTTCGTTCAGGAAATCACGTGTGGCCCGAGCAGTGTGACATCGGGCATTGTCATGCATCAAGATGAAATTTTCTCCAATAAAGCCTTGATAAGGGACAACTTGATCCAGTAGAACATTTTCAATGTAACGATCACTGGTCAGACCTCCTCCCCGGCCTCCCCCAGGAACGAAAACAAGCTCCGTTTTGCCTTCTAAGGAAATTCCGGCCCACATCATGCAAGATCCGCCACCATATGCAACGGTTTCCACAAAGCAGCACTGTGAAAACCGTTCACCGGGACGACGGTATACCCGACCTCTCCTGTCGCTGCCATGGAGACACATCCTCGTCTCATCTGTGAACAGGACTGACTGCCATTGCTCTATGCTCCAATCCAAATGCTCTCGAGCAAAGTGAAGCCGTGCTTGACGATGAGCTGTGGTCAACTTCGGGCCTGTAGCGGGTCTTTTCGGAGAAAGGTTAGCTTCTTTCAACCTTCTTCTAACTGTCCACTGACTGACAGTCACCCCGCGAACTTGACGTAGCTCCTGCTGCACATCTACGCCGGTAAGGTGTCGATTTCGGAGAGAGGTCGAGACCAAAAACCGGTCGTCACGCTCTGAGGTGCACCGGCGTCGGCTGGTATTAGGCCTCCGAGTGAAGGCACCAGTCTCTTGAAACTTTCTGTATACTCTCGAGACAGCGGACTGACTCATATTCAAACGACGAGCGACTTCTCGCTGGTTCAACCCTTCTTGCAATAGGGCAACGACTTGAGCGGCTTCCTCAGGTGTTGTATCCATAATTTTCTTCAAATGACGGCTTTAATTTGCAGAGATGTGTTCAGGTCAACGTCTAATGAGCGACTGATAAGAAAAAACGATTACAGAGGGTTTTTATAGGGGGTTGTGTCGCGCAAGTTGTGTATAGAGCGCAGAGCAGTTTACGGGAGGTTGCGTTCAGTTGCATTCTAAGTACAAGTGTTTATTTAAATTACTGATATTATGCTACCATTTGAAAGCCTAATTACTAGGCTTTAATTATGTAAAACATTATATAGAGGTAAAATAAGTAATTTTTTAGTTATATCACTTTTTATGCGCACTTGAGGCTTGAGTCGATTTACTTGCACGCGACTGTAGATGATTGACGAATTAGAAAAAAAAAGTCGTTGTATATAACGAATATTTGATAATTATTGAAACAATTAGTAATTAAATTTAGTGATGAATAATTGTACATCTTAATATAAAATAAAAATAGCTTAATAATACGTTTCACCGTACAATTTATTTAGATTGCGAAAGTTCGCCAGCACAAAGTTGTTACGACTTGCAAAGTATGGAACGTCAAAGAGTACCTCTTAAATTGGATGTACAACACTTATTGACTAAATGCAGTAACTAAAATGTTAAAATCGATATGTGTGTGTTCCGGCGCCTCCTCGAGGCTTCGTTATTAAAAGTGTCTTTGAGTTTTGTTGACGAGATCACTTTTACAAATATCATTGTTTAAGGTAACTAAAAACTGCTCTCATATTACTTACATAAGCCTTTGTATTTTTATCATAAACTGTATGTAATTACCGAATATAAACTTAATATTTTTTTTAGGATCTACTAAAGGGAAAAAATGCATCAGCTCTAAGGAGTAGTGGACTTACAAATATACAGATACAGTCAAATGTGCACGATAGACAAAAAATGACTGTCATAGAATTACAAAATATTTAAGAGAATATTCGTTTATAAATAACTAAGTAGCCGTCAACTGGGCTTGCGGTGTTCCAACCGCTACGATATTGGTTAGTTTGAAAACTTCTCGATTTATGGAAAGTTCATTCAGATCTCAGTTTAATAAGTCAACGTTAGTTAGATCAGTCGCTTTAAAAAATAATCCATCCAATAGCCAATATCAGACGGTATTCAATAGTTTTATAAAGTACTACTTTATTGGTGACACGTTATATTTAAATAAATAATCTCTTTTTATGAAGCCAGTACAGTTAAAACTAAAATAAATTGTATCTCCAAGAAACAAATATGAAAATATCTTGAGCTTTAGATTTCTTTTAATTTATCAAATTTAAATTAAATATTGTTATAATGAATTGTGAGTATTACATATATTAATTCAAACATGTTGTGTAATTGTGTATGTGTGTGTAATTCAATATTTGGTTCAGCATTTTATAACCTTCCTTTGTAATGATAGTATTAGGCTTAGTTAAATTTAAAATTAATATTATAATTTTTAACTTATGAACTTAGCTCATAAGAAACTGCTTTACCCAATCTCCAGATTTTTTTATTATTACACCCCCGCAATCCCCTTCGCAAGCGGAGTTTTCTAAAATCCGTTTTGATCTGACCTCTACATTACATAAAAAATATTCACTTTAAATTTCAAGTCTGTTGAGGCGATAGATTAAAAAATCAATTTTTTTATAGTTACACGCAATTCCCTTCGGGGGCAGAATTTTATAAAATCCGTTCTTAGCTAACCTCCCCATGGCAAAACGCAAATGCCTAACAATGCTTATATAAACATGAGAGCTATAGATTGGAACCCATATGACTGTGTGGAACCCCCATATGACTGTGTGGAACCCCCATATGACTGTGCGGAAGATACAAATAAAAAAAATGTATCTTCCGCACAGTCATATGGGGATGAAATATCATGAAATTTATTTTTAGTAAATTTAAACATGCCAAAAAGAAAAACCTGGCCAAGTTATACTGTTATAGGAGCTTAACAATGAATAATACATTTTTTAACGCCCCCGCACAGCCTTTTGAGGGTAGAATTTCATAAAATCAATTTTGGGTAAATTCCGACATGCCAAAAAGACTACTCTGGCCAAGTTTTGTATATATAAGAGATATGGTTTGTAAATGTTTTGTGTGTAATTTTTTTTTAAAACCCCTGCAACCCCCTTTGTGGGTGGAGTTTCGTAAAATCCGTTTTTATCTGACGTCTTCATGACTTAATAATTATGTCTAACAAATTTCAAATTTGTACAAACAATATATGAAGAGTGTGTTTTTTTTATTTTTTTTTGTTACACCCCCGCAAGCCGATTTATGGACGGAATTTCGTAAAATCCTAATTAAAGGAATATTCCTACTAAATTTCAAGTCAATCGGCCTTATAGATATCCAGAGATATCGTGATGAATTAGTTCAAAAAGGGGATCTCCTATCTATATATATAGATAGGAGATATATATATATATATATATAGATAACAGCAGTATAACATCAATAAAGTCCTAGTTTATTCCACCTTGGAATTATAGATAGTAAATGTTTTCAGATGAAACGTATAATTTCAACGGTTATTCGAGTATATTTATTAAGCACACTCCAGCCAAAGTTAATATCATTTCTACAAATGTACTATGTCCCGTTTTCTAACCTTTTTCAAAATCGATGGGGTCTGTACAACAGGTACATCTATTTTCATTTTTATCTTCTAACATACTATCTTTCACACAATTCATCCAATAAATGTGGCAGTTATGCCAGCGTATTATAGAAAAACGAAAACCGGTAACGAATTTTACACCGTAGTATTTAAAGCAACAAATAGTATATGGCATTGATTATCTCTTCAGTCTTATTCTGTGATCACTTTAGTTATTTTAGTTACACGTAATAATTATAGTAAAATATTAACACCTGTTCTTTATCACTTATACAGATAGACTTAAAAAATCGATAGTTATACCAGTGCATAGGTCTGGGAGCAAAGATGATATTAGTATTTCCAGGCCAATCTCAGTTCTTCCTGCTATCTCTAAGATCCTAGAAAAGATACTACACTACTTAGTTACTTAAACAAGTTTAACATTCTTTCTAACCATCAATATGGTTTTAGACACGGGAAATCCACAGAAGGCGCTATCATAGCCTTAAGTTACCTGTTAGTAAAAGAACTCGAAAGCAAAATGAAATGCATCACAATATTTCACGACCTCAAAAAGGCTTTCGATACTGTCTTTGTTTCCATCCTTATGTAAAAGCTAGAAGCCATTGATATTCAAGATCATTGTTTGAGTCTGTTTGGTAGTTTCTTGACTGGTCGTAAACAGAAGGTAAAAGTTGAAAATTACACAAGTGATGAAGTTGATGTAATTTTTGGCGTCCCCCAGGGCAGTGTCTTAGGTCCGACTTTGTTTTTAATATATATTAATACACTTTGTAATATACAACTACCTAATGGACATATATTTTCGTACGCTGATGACACTGCCGTGTTATTTACTGGAATCTCATGGGAGGACGTCCATTTCCATGCAGAAGTTGGTTTGGCGCATATAGCTGAACGGTTTGATAGTATTCTATTATCTATCCTATCAACACTACAAAACAAATTATATGTGTTTTGCTGTTTCTGAACGAACACAACCTGGAGATAATTTTGTGATCAAAATTCATAACAATTGCGTACGATTTCAAGGGATGTGTAATGTCTTGTAATATCTAAAACAGCTTCAGTGAAATATCTTGAAGTAATTTTAAATGAACGTTTGTCATGGCATCCCCATATCGTGTTGGTCACAAACAGAGTAAGAAAGCTTCAACAGAGGAAGACCCTACAGGTTTCCCACTGATGATTTATATCTTACCAATAATGTTCTTTCCGTCAGGAAATTGTTTATTATTAACGTTAAAATAAGAAAACAAAACCTCTCCCGTATGAATGTATGAGTTTACAAACTTTAAAAAGGAGAAAAGATCCTGCTGCTGAACATAAAAATTTAAAAAGAAACGTTCACAAAATGGCTTCTTTCCCTGAAGTATGAAGTCCGTTACCCAGCTGATCAGACCAGGAGATATAAGCTGAAAGCTTGCTTAAAAGGCTGGCACGCCAGACCCTGTCAAGTACCTTTGAGACGTCTAGAGAGACGGCAACCGTTTCTCCATTCTTCTCGATGACCTCGCCTAAAACGTGTGTAGCATACACTAGAAAGTCCCCAGTGGACTTATTTCTGCGAAACTCGTACTGTCGGTCACTGAGGAGATCGTTACCTTCTAGGTTTGCAAGAAGGCGCGAGTTCAATACACGCTCCATAATCTTGCAGAGTATGGAGGTGATTGAAATCGGTTTATAATTTACAGGATCAGCACGGCTGCCTTTTTTGGGCACTGGCTGCACGTTAGTAAGCTTCCAGGATTTCGCCACTATTCCAGTCTTGAAAGAGAGGCAATACAGATGTGTCAATATAGGAGACAACTCAACTGCACATGTCTTGAGCAGAATGGCTGGTATACCACCAGGACCACTGGCTTTATTCACATCTAGACGACACAATGCTATCCATACCTCTTTGTTTGTAATGCGGATTTCGGGCATTGAAATACCGCATTGAGGAAGACGTACTGGGATAGCGCTGCCAGTATCTAGATGTGAATTTTTAGCAAAAAGGGAAGCAAATAGATTCGCTTTCTCTTTTGCTTCGTGGGCCAGTGTTCCATCCGGCTTCATCTGGGGTGGCAGAGAGGTTCGGCAGAAATTCGACTAGATCGCTTTGGCAAGGGACTAGAAAGCTCAACTGCCTGATGGCTTGTTTGAAAGCTTTTTGCCAATCTTAATGATTCGACCGAGACGATTCCTCCGTAACAAGTTTTTGTAGGACTTAGCAGCTTGGTTAAAGGCTCTCTTCTTGGAACTTACATCCGAAGCTTTGCGGTATCGAGCATCAGCCCAAGTAACATATGCTGAATGCTTCGGTTTTTCAGCATGACTACATTCGGCATTGAACCATGGGCAAGCTTTGCCATCGATAGGTACATCAGCAAACGGAATAAAATACTCCATTGCCTGATGCACCACATCAGTTATAGCATCCGCGGAACTCGGCGGATCCTCAGAAGAGAAGCAGACCTGCCGCCAAGCATAACATGCAAAGAAGTGGTGCATCTCATCCCATTCTGGTGAATTGTATTACAATTTAGGTGCGCGTTACTTATATCTACTAATGTTACTGTATTATATTTTCGTTTACTTGGAAACCTATCTAACAGAACTTGTTTAATTAAAGAATATTCTGCACCTGAGTCGAAACAAAATGAAAACTTCTCACCGGTTTCATCAAGAGCTGATCCATAGCTGGCTGGTTGGAACAGATATCCACGCGTCGTTCGGTTCATGCATCGCTGGCATTGAAATCCACTCTGGGGCATCTCGCCGTGATGTGGCAACATTCACCATACTTGAAGCAAGTTGGAGTAATCGTCTTCTTCAGCATGTCAGTTTTTTTCGACTGTTGAGTTGAGGAGGTGGTATCTGAAGTCTCAGGACGTGTATTGTGGTCACAGCTTCTATTGCCTCGACATTCACTAGATACGTTACCCGGTTTGCCACAGTTATAGCATCGCCGCGTAATATCCAGACGTGGCTTCTTCACTTCCATATTCGATGTAGTCTTCTCGGTATTCGGAGGTCCTCTTTTTCTAAAGCTAAAAGGTATGATCTCCTGTTGTAGTTTATTACGAGTGCGATTTCACTACTAAATGTAATTCTTTGCAATCACGGCTTAATTTTAGAAGCATGTGCAAGCGTAAGCGCGATCGCAATCTGGTCCATCGCCAGAGACTTCCATCGCGTTAGTATAGTGCTCATAAATCGCCCGGCATATGCAGACAAAAACTCGCCTTCCTTTAGACTACTATTGAGTAACCGCCAGCTGGAGTCTCTGCAGTATCATATCGAGCTAAAAACAGGTCTTTTAATTGCGGCCAAGTGATTTCTGGATAACGGATTGTGCAAGCTATGATGATGCTGACCCTAGAGTGCCTTGCTCATTCTGATTATTAAGTCATAACATATGTCGACCGTTTCACACCAAGCGCGAGCATCGTGCTCTGGAGTATCAAGTTTAAATTCTGGTAACCTTATTATCATGCTGGATATACGTGGTTCTCGTATAGTACCAATTAACTTCATTATACTTTGATGCTGCATTTCAAAAAGCCATTAACTTGAAGGAATTAATAGAGTAACGTTCTATTATTTTCAAAAAGTGATAAACAGTTCGCAAAGCTCCAGGCCTACCATGAACTCATATAATAATAGTATAATAATCTTACCTTCGAATTCGTCCTTAATGTAATATTTCTTTAATAATGATTCTATAAGAAGTTTTGATAACGTCATCTTAAATATTTATTTATTATACTATAGGAAACATTATAAACTCGTAGCATAGAGTGTTTCGACATTTGAAATATTAATGTAATATTGTATTTATGTACAATGTTTGACATTTAAAGAAAGCATTCAGAAAGTCACCTAAAAGGACTTGATTTATTAAATTAATTATTTTTCATTAGCTTATTTAATTGTCATAAATTAACTGGTGTTATAAGGTGTATCTGCCATTGGCAATCCTTAAATAAATAAATATTATTAGTAGAGTATGTATAAAGATATTGTTTGCCATTCGATGTCTTTAAGCGTAGAGATTTTATTATAAGCTCAGCGGACGTAGTAATCAGAACTTTGTGATGTTAACTCGTTACAGAAGTTTTGTTTAATGGCGCGAACGGAACTGATAAGGCTGCAATAATCAAATCCCCTTATATTTTGTTATTGTCTTGTAAAAACGGACTATCCTGGTGGTATTAATAAAGCCAACAATTTATTCTGGAGGTGCCGAGGTGATACACGCAATGGAAGCCAGAACTACTCATTTTGTTCTGGTGCCTCCCCTTTAAATTCTGTTCACCTTCCTGAAGTTAAACGCAGAATATTGAAATTATTTTATCCATAAATGGTACAAAAGTCACTTGTAAGTATTTATGTAGGATCTAACAATCAAAATCAAAATCAAAAATATCTTTATTCAAGTAGGCATTGCACATGCACTTTTGAATCGTCAATTACATTACATTACATTTAAAAAAATGTCAGTATAGTATGTCAGTCCGTGAGTAAGCTACCACCTGCTCGGAATGCGGCTCTGCTGAGAAGAGCTGGCTAGAAACTCAACAGTTGCTCTTTTAAAAACAATTTAACAATGTTTGATATATATATTAGAATATCCCGCAAATGAGTCAACAAGCAAAGCTCCACAACCTAACCTTTTAGTTGACCGAAATACGATCAACCAAAAACTCCTGTATGCTATAATAAGCTTTTTTTAACAGTATACTTTTAATTTTACATTTAAAAGCAAGAAAAGGAAGGTCTAAGATATCTTGTGGAACCTTATTATATATGCGTACACTCAAACCCATAAAGGATTTTTTAACTTTTTGAAGACGATACGATTTTTGAATACCTGTAACTTTCATTTATTATATGAGTAAATTCTTAAATTAAAGAGATATATTTATTTTAATGCAGATCTGCAGATGATGGATAGATAGATGGTAGCAGATAGGATCGTCATGAAATGGAGGTCAGCAGGAGAATATTTACCTCTGCTGTGCAGATTGTGCAACTTTCTTTCAACCTGTGCATAAATTGCTTTGGAACAGTCTTCGGTTTCAAATACAAACTTGATTAGGCTAACATGCTACCTTGGCGTAATTGAAGAGCTTTTAAACAAACTCGAGAACCTCCAGAACTTCTGTATCTTAATATGACCACGTTTCCCGCTTTCGTGCTAAGCTCAAGTGGCTCCCACTTCGTCTTCACAGGAATGCCCACATCCTCAATACCCTCTATTCCATTCTGTTCAATCCTACTTATCTACGCTCATACCTTATGACATTTACCCAAAGGTTGCCTGAAAGAGAATTAAGCAATAAGGCGGCATATTGTGCTATCTCTTTATTTTATTTAGTTTTTGCATCTTTTTGTATCGTAGTTAGTATACACGCATTAAATTCGTGTTTCTGAGAGACTTACATCTCATGCGGCTACACCACCTCTGGTGGGGATGGTTCGTTATTATTATCATTATTTTTACTATTATTAAATGTTAAACTGTAAACAAATATCAACTTATTAAATGAATATTAACAAGAAACCCACAACTCGTTTGTAGATTATCCGCATATTTAACATCTTAGTACGCCAGCTTACCGTATGAAATAAAGTAAGAATTAATTGTGACCCTCGGTTACGAAGTTGGGATCAGACTTATGTTACCTCTCTCATGGAATAGTATCACATAAACAATGACATAACCGATAAAATTGGATTGGAATAATACAGGATTAACTTGTAGCTCGTTAATAGTTTGAATTGTATAAAGTTATTACAAACAAACATAGGAGTATGTTACAGAATTAAACTTCTTACCTATTGTTCAACGTTGAGGATGACAAAGCATTTTACAAAGAAATTTAGATACCGCGTAATATTAAGATGTCTCTTAAAATAGATAGATATCGTTTTTTGGATTATATCTTTTTTTTCTAAATATGTACTAATTATGGTTACTTATTAATAATAAAACAACATCTACTATAGCATTTAATGAACAACAACCACAAAACAGCGATACTAACATTTTAAATATACTTACAACAAGCACACGCTGAAGAAGGATGTTATTATTTTTAAATACCATTTACATGTATCTTTTTCTATAAAAAATAATTACATATGTTAAATACTTTAATGTTTCAGGACGTTACATTTCTTTCAGAATTAATCACACTATTAACAACCTTTTATTACATCAGTCAAACTAATATTCTTAACGTTATTTATAAAACTACAATGTTATATATAAATAAGTACCTTCGCTCAAGTGCTACAAGATGTCAAATTGTTGTCACTCAGTCCAATCTTCCAAATTCAATAACAATCAATTCAATGTCTCATCTTATTATCCATGTAATTATAAAATATATATTTAACGGCGCGCGCTTAATTTGATTGATTTTTATTGTTTAGAAATAAATTAAAATTAGGGTAATTGTAAAATAATGTTATCAAGTTGATTTATTTTCTTAAGAGCGGTTACCGAACCGAATGGAGTTGTGAGTGTCATGGTGGATGAGACGTCATTATTTGGACGGCGCGTCATACGAGTTGGTCGCTTACAAACCCATTTGCTCTAAATCGTGATTTATTGTTGAAATCAGTGAATATTCAAAGTTATTGTGATTTGAAACGAGTAGTACAGTAATAAAACTAAATTGTGAGACTTTTATTTTGATGAATACCTGCGCGTACACGTCCACACTATCAAGAGATGTCCGACCAACCTCCAAATATACTGGTTCGACATACGACACTTAGACATATTCATAATATATTTTCACATAATGCTTCGCATAAATTATTTATTTTATATTACAGATAGTTGTAAATTACAAATAGCAACTGTAGTGTATCAGTTATACTCGTAGGTATGCACTCTAGATTCACTGGCTCTCTGTCACACCAAGACGTCACTGCACGTCGTGCAGGCTGACTGGCAGTCTTATCAACTGTCCATTGTTAGTATAGGGTGCTTTTAACCGTGAAAATAACATTTGAAGCAGATAGGTGTGTGTCACTGTAGTCCAGTTAGTATTTTGTCGTCGGTCGGAGCCGCGGGTAGCGGTAAATTAGTAATAAATGTGTAAACAAAATCGTTTTGAGTGATGTGTCTTGTTTTCTTTTTATTTTATACAATTTCGGAAAAAGTAACAATGGCAATTTTCATAGTTTCATCAACTTTCATAGTGAAAATACATGTTTTAGAGTAAAATTTTCGTAGTTAAATTATATGTGTTAATATAATGTATTCTACTTGGTCCTTGAAATGAGAATAAAACATATACATAGTTTTATTTTTTTATGTAGGAGCAACCTGAGTTTTAAATTACCAACATTTGATTGAAACCGTCGTTAAGCTGGTTAAGGAACAAGCATACAAACTTACAGGCTTGGATTTTTTATAATATTGATCTTATATATATAAATATATTTGTGCAAATGTGCCACATATTTTATTCGTATACAAATCCAAATTCAAAATATCTTTGCTGAAATTTGGCATTTACACGCACTTTAGAACAGTCAATTATTACATTATAAAAATGTCTGTGTAATCATTCCGTGAGTAAGATACCAGCTCAGAACGCTGCTCCGCTGAGAAGACCTGGCCAGAAACTCAGTATGGAAAAAATATTTTTTATTTATGGATTATGTGTTTATATTACATATTAATATAAACACATAATCCATAAAGAAATACCCATGCATATCTTGGTTTTAAAGTGTGTTCATGTTTTTAATAGTCCATAAAGAAACAGTTTATGATCTATTTATATAAACCTTTAACAAGAATTGAAATACTCGTAGTGTAGTCGAGGGTCAACAATTTTTAGGCCAAAAAAATAGTAACGTAGTTCTTATTCTAAAATTTTCGGTAGGTTATCAAAGTATAAAAGTTATCTTGAAATAACAATAAATCTTGAAATAAAAAAAAAGGCATCTACGAATATAATTTAAAAATATCCTACAACTTTCTAAAATATTATAAATGTCTTATAAAGTATTAACTTATTTAGATGTTAATAACAGTAATATGTTTCCATATACAATTCCTTATTTTCTCTTTGTGTTCAGATTTTTTTCATAAAATTTTCCATAGTAGTGTATAGTTTTTTTTTACACCATCAAAAAGTAGATATTTCAACGAGCAAAAAGCACACCGAGTTTTAAAAAAAAAACAAATATTTTGACATCTGAATTGATGAATTTATTGAAATTTAGGGGGATTTTGCGAAATTAAATTAAAGAAACTGAAAAAAAATTCACAAAAAAATTTAAAACTTAAAATTACGGTTTTTTTTATTTTTTGGCATAAATTTTGAGGTTATGTGAAAAAGTATATGGAAAAGTTGTTAATCTGTTTATTACCTGCAACCATTTAACATTTTTTCATAGGACTTGTAGTTTTGCTTGAAATTTCTTTTAAATATAATTTAAACTCTGCTGCTAAGTTGAAATTGAGATTTGTAAAAAAAAACAATACAGTAGTACATATACATTTTGTAATATTTTATCTCATAACTCAACAATGTTCTATTATCCAACCTTAAAGAGACATAATTTTTGTTTAATGTAAAATTACGTAAAAAAAAAGAGCTCTATGAGTAATTTCTACACTTTTTGCGTTCTTAAACCCTTTGGTCTCATATCTTAAATTTTCGTCGTTTGCCATACATATGTCATACATATAACATGTCATACATATAATATGTCATACATATAATATACTCTTAAAATAAGTATGAATAATACACACACGTCCACATCTAATATATAAATAATCATATTAGGTGTGGACGTAACATCCTTATTTCTCGAAGGGTATATTTCAAGTTACTTTGATTTATATAGAGTTTCATAAAAATACAGTTAATAAGCTTATGGTCACTATACAAAAACCAAATAGAAAAAAGTAGTTACTTTTTTTTTCTAATTGACGCATTCACAAATACCTCAAAGTCGTCCCGTATAGATAAGGGTAGAACGACCAAACCGCTCCCAAAGGTCGCGGGTTTGAATCCCTGTCCCAACTGATTTAATTTTCTTATCATATTTATTTAAAACTTATAAAATCGAAGTACGTCAACACAATAATAGTTCTTACTAAAAGATATTCAAAAACTGGACCCTCCTTTTTTTTTTTAATTGGATCAAAAAATCATTTCATCATTTTGCTACTAGAGATCACATACATCAAATATTACCAAGTTTTAAAATATTTTTTTACATCTAGTCTAAGTCACTCTAAACACAAACTTTTACATAATCAATTATTAAACACATTTATTACAAGCATACTTCATATGTTGTATGACGTACCATTACTACACTTAAAATTACATGGGTCCATCACGTATTATCAAGTTTTAAAACAGTGTTATTTTACGTCTGTGATATCTAGGATACATTCTAAGAAGAGAACAGGATACAAAGAAACTCACCACATCATCATACATTGAAGTTAAATCATGATGATACTCAATCGTCCTCGGAAAGCAACGCAGTTTTAAGATATGTTTGATAGCTGAATCTTTGTGTGTAGAGTTGTTTGTCCTAAACAGACGTGTCGTCAGTTTGTTTTATAATCTTACAATTCACTTCGTATAAATAAGTAGCTAGTTCATCGCCGCTTAGTTCTTGGTCTACTTCACGAAGGCTGGAGTTTGAAATGCTTTGCGGTGACGTCAACTTATCCGAGCCTTGTGCTAATGGTTGCCTCCAGAGCCAGGATTGGCTTTCCTCGGTCACGATGGTTACATTGCATTGGTTCAGAGACTGCAAGAAGAGGTGAGATGAGAAATGTATATATTATGGTAGCATTTAAAACAAATTTAATTATAACAACTTTGTCATAAAATTGTTTTCGTAAAGGTGAAAAACAATTCTGAATTTCACTTTAGAATAATAATTGAATTATTGAAATTGAAATACAAAAATCAAATTCAAAAAACTATTTCTTCAAGTAGGCATTTACATACAGATTTGGATCGTCAATTATTGCATTATCAAAATGTCATGTTTGATATACTTAGTCTGGCCATAAATACTGTTAGACTTAAAAATAAAAAAAAAATACATTTGAATTTCGAATATGTCATTTATATACGATTGTTCATTGTGTTTTCACATTTTGGCGCCAATATATTGTACAATATTTTGCGATATTAAATTGGAGTGGGTGATAAAAAGAACCGAATCACTGTGATTGCATTACACAAAGTAGGTATGGAGCCAATTGCAATTTTTAAAACTCCCCATACACTTGGTATTAGTAAAATGTTTGTGTACCGGGATATTAATAGGTACAATAAGGCTTCCTCTGTTTGTGACAGAAAAAGATCTGGCCGTCCACGTAGTGTTCGTACGAAAAAGGTGGTCAAAGCAGTAAGGGTAACAATTCGAAGACATCCTTTCCGAGAGCAAAAGATTTTATCTCGGGAAATGAAGATAGCACCTACAACCATGTCGCGTATTTTAAAAGATGACGTAGGACTTGCAGCCTATAAGAGACGCACTGGTCATTTCTTAACTGATAATTTAAAGAAGAATAGGGTGGTAAAATCGAAAAACTACTGAAGCGGTACGCAAAGGGGGGTCACAGAAAAATTTTGTTTACGGATGAGATTTTTTTTACAATTGAGCAACATTTTAACAAACAAAATGACCGTTTTTATGCTCAAAGCTGTAAGGAAGCTTCCCAATTAGTCGACAGAGTGCAACGTGGACATTATCCGACTTCAGTGATGGTTTGGTGTGGTTTTAGCTATGAAGGAGTGACTTAGCCATATTTTAGTGAAAAAAGTGTCAAAACATCGGCACAAGTATATCAAGATACCATTCTTGAGAAGGTAGTTAAGTCCCTTAACATCACCATATTCAATTACCAAGTATGGCCCTTCCAGCAAGACTCAGCGCTGGGTCATAAAGCTCGTTCAACGCAGTCTTGGTTGATAGTGAACGTTTCGTACTTCATCAGATCTGAAGACTGGCCGTCGTCTAGTCCCAATCTTAATCCGCTGGATTACAATTTATGGTAAATTTTAGAGAGTATAGCTTGCTCTAAACGCCATGATAATTTGGAGTCCCTAAAATAATCTATACGATTGGTAGTAAATAATTTTCCCATGGAAAGAGTGCGTGCTTCTATTGATAACTGGCCTCAACGTTTAAAGGACTGTATTGCAGCCAATGGAGACCACTTCGAATAAGTTTTATATATTTTTAATTCTTTTATATTTATGCACTAAACAAACATACTGTAAAAGTAATAAATGTTATTTGCAGTTAAAAAAATACTTTCAAGTGTAACAGTATTTATGGCCAGACTAAGTATATGTTATGCCCGAAAACCGAAAACGTTCAGTGGACGGAAAAAACGGCCACATCGCGTTCTGGCTGTTTTCAAATGCGCAGAACGCGTTTTAAACGCTCGTAACGCATTCTAGTAATTGTCGAACGGACAGTACAAACGTTTTGCCATTTGTCAAGCGCTCAGAACGCGTTCTTAAATGTTTGAATGATATTATGTGCCACTCTCATCCTGAATACAATAAAATTCATTTTGTACTTTTAAAACAAATGAATTTTAATTATTGTTTCATACATTTAACTTCTCGTGGAGTACGAAATAAACTTTAATTTATGATCTTTTGGTTAATTATGAATTATTGTTCTTCAGTTCTTGGAAGAAATTCCCACTACATATACACTTACTATTAGATATCTTAGACCTTCCTTTTCTGAGTTTTAAATCTAAAATTGAAAGTGTGTTGTTAAATAGAGCTTATTATAGCATACAATAACTTTAAGTTGATCGCATTTCGATCAACTAAAATCTTAGATTGTGGAGCTTTGGTTGTAAAATCATTAGCAGGGTTGATATTATAACGTACTCGTATATCATCGACAATTATTAAATTTATTTAAAATAAGCAACTGTTGAGTTTCTAGTTAGCTCTTCTCAGTAGAGCAGCAAAACAATAAATTGAAAGTAATTCCTACATAAGTTATTGTAGCCAAAAAATAGGATAATACAATTGAAATATATATTGCTTTTGTCGAGGATATAACAAAACATAGGAAACTATATTTTTTAATCAGATTATTTATTATGATTTTAATAGCAGTATTTTTTTTTAAATATGATAAAATTATAAATAATCTGTATTATATTTTTATGGACCAACTTTTATTATAATACAAATAAAAATAACTCTAGAAATAAAAAATCTAGAATAAATATCAACAAGTTTATAGACATTTTCAAACATTGATATGGGTTGTGTGACCTATACTGCAAAGTTAAAAATATATTAGTTAATGTTAATCTGTACTGCAAAGTTAAAAAACCATTAGTTAATGTTATTCTGTACTGCAAAGTTAAAAAACCATTAATTTGGATTTTCAAAAGAAGCCTAATAGATATCACCACTGTCTCGATAAAGACGAATATGTATAGAATGATAAATACACCGAGTCTGGCAGCAATACGATAACTCAATTGGTAGAGCGACGGGACGGATTTCCAAAGGCCGTGAGTTCGAATGCCATGCCCGCATCGGTTTTTTTTTCATTCTATATTTATTTAAAATTTAAAAAGAACTTAACATGGCAACATATGCTTATAGATGTTTTCCAAAAAAACATTTAAGTTTTCATCGTTTGAAAGTAAATATTGATTTAAATAAAATACTCTTCATAAACAAACGGTCTCTTATAATCTTAAGTGTCTTTTATAAAGCACAAATTACTTTTAGATTTAGATTTGATTGAAACTTTGTTAAATTTACCATAATTTCCCAATCCTCTTAGTTTGGTTACAATTGTTTGGACGCGTTCTAGCATTGTAACAATTTATCATATTAACAAAGGGCATGAATGCCTAGAGAACCTTCTTTTATTTTTTTATAAAAAAATCAAATAGGTAATTAATTTTAAGAATGAAGCAAAAGTGTTATACCAAAAACATTCAAAAACACAACAAAATCGTAGCGTTGCGTATTCAGAGGGTAACTACCCTCTGAATACATTAAATCTTAACATCCCAGAAAGTTTAAAATCCTTCACAGAATGTTAGGTAAAACCGGATATCTAAAATGCACTCGAAAAGTAAAAGAACTAAAGTGGCGATGGACGGCGATGGTCACATGATGAGATGCAAGGTAGAAAAATGGTCCAAAACTATAACGGAGTGGTACTCTCGGGATGGCAGTCTTCCAGAGATAGTTCCTAATGGAAGAGTCTGGAGAAGGCCTATGT
The DNA here is from genome assembly GCA_963555665.1 of Dircenna loreta. NCBI lineage: Eukaryota > Metazoa > Arthropoda > Insecta > Lepidoptera > Nymphalidae > Dircenna > Dircenna loreta. Next base: position 122,792 of record OY743096.1, read on the forward strand.
CTTAGGACATCCTGACAAGGAAGCCGATATCTTTAGAAATAAGGATTAGCATTAGATTTAGATAAATAGGCTAAGATGTAAGATAAATAAAGGCTATTTTATTTATTTATTTTAATTTATCTAAAATGTACTCGTCCTGACCTCACCTGCGCTCGAGGTGACGCATCGTATTGCTGAGAAGAAGCAGTGATAGAAGGTCGCTGCAGCCGTGGGTTACGTGGGCGCTGTGATACTCTGGCCGCTTCGCGTTCCCTTCGGGCTGCCAGCAGAGCACTGTAGGTCCTTTCCGACTGGAATCTGTCTCTACGAGTGCACCATAACGAAAACGTGACCTGTACAGAAAAGACAAATTGTAAGCATATATATTATATATGTATAAATACTTAGTCTGGCCATAAATACTGTTACACTTGAAAATAAAAAAATATTACATTTGAATTTCGAATCTGTCATTTATATACGATTGTTCATTGTCTTTTCACATTTTGGCGCCAATATATTGTACAATATTTTCGACTATGAAATGGAGTGGGGTGATAAAAAGAACCGAATCACTATGATTGCATTACACAAAGTAGGTATGGAGCCAATTGCAATTTTTAACTCCCCATACACTTGGTATTAGTAAAATGTTTGTGTACCGGGATATTAATAGGTACAATAAGGCTTCCTCTGTTTGTGACAGAAAAAGATCTTGCCGTCCACGTAGTGTACGTACGAAAAAGGTGGTCAAAGCAGTAGGGGTAACAATTCGAAGATATCCTTTCCGAAAGCAAAAGATTTTATCTCGGGAAATGAAGATAGCACCTACAACCATGTCGCGTATTTTAAAAGATGACGTAGGACTTGCAGCCTAAAGGAGACGCACTGGTCATTTCTTAACTGACAATTTAAAGAAGAATAGGGTGGTAAAATCGAAACAACTACTGAAGCGGTACGCAAAGGGAGGTCACAGAAAAATTTTGTTTACGGATAAGAACATTTTTACAATTGAACAACATTTTAACAAACAAAATGACCGTTTTTATGCTCAAAGCTCTAAGGAAGCTTCCCAATTAGTCGACAGAGTGTAACGTGGTCATTATCCGACTTCAGTGATGGTTTGGTATGGTTTTAGCTATGAAGGAGTGACTTAGCCATATTTTAGTGAAAAAAGTGTCAAAACATCGGCACAAGTATATCAAGATACCATTCTTGAGAAGGTAGTTAAGTCCCTTAACATCACCATATTCAATTACCAAGTAAGCCCTTCCAGCAAGACTCAGCGCTGGGTCATAAAGCTCGTTCAACGCAGTCTTGGTGGGAAGTGAACATTTCGTACTTCATCAGAGCTAAAGACTGGCCGTCGTCTTGTCCCGATCTTAATCCGCTGGATTATGATTTATGGTAAATTTTAGAGAATATAGCTTGCTCTAAACGCCATGATAATTTGGAGTCCCTAAAACAATCTATACGATACGATTGGCAGTGAATAATTTTCCCACAGAAAGAGTGCGTGCTTCCATTGATAATTGGCCTCAACGTTTAAAGGACTGTATTGCAGCCAATGGAGAACACTTCGAATAAGTTTTATATATTTTTAATTGTTTTATATTTATCCACTAAACTAACATACTGTAAAAGTAATAAATGTTATTTGCAGTATTATTTTTTTTTTAAGAGTAACAATATTAAAGCTAGACTAAGTATATATTTGTTTAAAAGTATAAGTAATTGTATTTAAGATTTATAACTAAAAAACTCCAAGCTAAACGAATACATTTTTCATACAAATGAATTTTAAATTTTTGGGCGTTAATTCTTCTTTGTGCTATAAAGCTGCTTTTGTGAGACTCACTTAACTATTATCAAGATTGGTTTACTAACTATTAAGCTTGTGTTAGATAAAAATTATTTTACCACATACACATAATAAATTCTAAATTCGGTATTATTATTGTCCAAGTTTTTTAAATGTAAAACCAGTTTTCAAGTGAGGTATTTAATTACTCATTTCTGCGAACTTAATGTTACCAACGAACTCTTAAGACCTGTTTAGTGAAGACAGAAAAAATGCATATGTGTATTTCTAAAAGAAGTCAACGAATATAAATTTAAGAGGGGACCTTAGGAGACTAATTTTCCTAATAAAACATCATAATAATTCAGTGACTGACGAAAGTTAAGACACAATGAAAGACGATTTTGTCAAATATAATTCGGATTATTGCCAACCTTCTGCTAGTGGCAATGGGCTTGAAATGACGAACTTACGACCGCTTAATGAAGTCCCTATTAAATATATATACAGACATAGAATGTTCATTAAAATAAGAATGTTTCATGTAAGAAAATATCACATAGTGAGAATAATAAAGGTTTGGGATATCAATGAAATTGCATTTCAAAGCCTTATTATTTTTAGAACTATTGACGTTTCTCCGTCATGTACCTGGCTGCCTGAGTGACGTCACTCAGGTAACCAGGTAAAAATATCGACGGTTCCAAGGCTATTTGGTCTAAGTGATTTTTTTTTGTAAAGTTGCAGGAGAGAAGTTTAAAGCTTATTATTATTATTTTTTCATATAACGAATATGAATGTGTTGATTTTTGAAATTACATACTGTGATATCTTAAGTATGTATCTTGCTACAAAACCTTATTTTCTGAAATAAATGTCACATAACCCAAAATGTATCCGATTCTATTTTATATTTATATTTACCCGGCTGAATTCACGTAGAAATTAAATAGGAACTACGGATACAGCCGGGTAAATATAAATATAATAGTGATGGTTCACGAAAGTTTAAATATAAAAATTGCTAGCCAAAACAGCGCGGATTCTATTTTTTAAGAAGAAAATCATAACAAAAGCTGAAAGTATAAAAATGAACATAAAGCAGAACAAGAGAAAATAACTTATGTTACAAATGAGATACAGAATTGAATACTGCAAATTAGTTGAAGTTAAATGTACTGGGAAAGCAATTTTGAATATTTATGATAAATACGACGATCAGTATTTAAACTAACTCTTGAAAACTGACCTTTTCCGAGTGTTATGATAAGGGTAGGTAAATACCTAGAACAAGGACTCAAATGAGTCCTTGTTCTAATATAATATTAGTATTAAAATATTGTAACTATGTTTCTTTTCACTACTTAATTTTGAGGTTCCTAGCTCATTACGGTGATGGAACACAAAATGTTTCTTTGTTTAGACACAATCAAGTATTTGTCTAGAAGGTTAATTGTCCTAAGGCTCTTGTCATAACAAATAGTGGTAAGTATAATTATTTAACCGTCTTATAGTAAAATGTTAATAAATGCACAATAAGTTTAGATTACCTGCTGCAATTAAAACAGCACTCTCCACTTTACTATAAGAGCCGATCCTGTAAGGCGGCATCTAGCTGAAAACAGTATAACTACCAAGCATGGGCAAATGCAGCGCCAGAACGAGATGTACAGACCAGCGCATTAAGAAAGGAGTATAATTATGCTTCCAGGTCCTTCAAAAGAGACGTAGATAAGACAAGTCGCAGCGCATAGTCAGAATTGGTGAGAGACTGACGAGCCTTCCTTCTCGAGCTCGCGCGTTCTGGTCTCTCGCCAAAGCTGTCGAAGGGAACTTCTTTAGGCCATCCCTTCCTCCCCCGCGCAAGGAATACCGTTCGTTGGCCCATGACGCCAAAGAGAAAGTCGATCTCCTGGCCAAACTCTTTGCGTCCAACTCGACTTTGGATGACCGGGGAAAGGCACCGCTGTCCTTCCCACAGTGCGAGAGCTCCATGCCGGAAGTCCAGTTTTATAAAACTCTTCGTATGTAAAGCTTTTCTATCCCTGGACATTCATAAGTCGTGTGGACCCGATGGAATCCCTTTCATTGTGTTGAAGACGTGTACTCCATAGTTGTCACCGGTTTTGACGCGTATTTTCGGCATTTATAATCTTCAGGCTTCGTCCCAAACTCCTTAGAAGACAGCCTTAGTGCACCCAATCCCTAAAAGAGGTGACCGCTCGGATCCGCCTAATTACAGAACCATTGCCATCACCTCTTTGTTCTCAAAGACAAACATAAAGTAGGTCATAAAGTGGGATGCGCCACCCCAAAGCTAATGTAATAAATACAAAAGTCACCCACTCATTTTGAATTTCTAGGTTGCACTCGATATACGGCTATCGAGTGCACGCGATCAGTTTTCTTCTTGCCGAATAAAGGATGTCCGAGTAAATAGTGTCCAACCTATTTTTATTGACATAATAGTTAATAGACTTGTTATACGTATATTATTTAATATCATTTTGGACTGAAATATTTTAATTATAGAACGATGAAGAGTTTCCATTTTCTTTTAAATATAATAAAAGTAGGGTTGGTTCATAAAAGGCAAAACCGTAATACAGTTTTACACTAACAGTTGGTAATAACTAAATCATATAAACTATATTACTATAAACTAGAAAATAATTGTCAATGTAATTATCAATTTCTTATCACAAGGTTTTATTTTAAAAAAATCCTCTGAAAACAAACAATTGCATAATAGATACAAAGAGATTCGGTCTGTCGTACTGTCGATGTGACGTTTATATACACAATTTTTTATTTAAATACACAAATTCTATTGGACTGAATAACTTAAACACATTTAACTTAAAAGATTCTTTGTTATTTGATTTTGTGTTATTAAAATATTATAAATCAAATAAACGTATTACTACAAAATTATCGTAATAAAACCAATAACTGCAACGTATAGAACAATTCTTTATATTTATTTACTCACCGGGTAAGAAAACAACTAAATTTTTTTTATAAAAAATATAAAATGCCCTAGGTGGTATGTCAAAAAATAAATAAAGAGTTTATATTTTTTTCACGCATTTGTAGTAAATATATGTGAATGAGGTTCATTTTACTTGCTTTTTTTGTTGAAAGATTCAACACAAATATTTATAAACTTCAAATCTCAGTCGGTGAAAAACCACTGTCGTGAGTGGTCACTCTCTCTCTTTTACAAAATATTTTATATAACCTAACATAATACTTTACAGGTTATACAATATTCTGTATTGCCAACTGCATAAAATTTTGTTTTTTTTTTGTATATTTTTTTGCCACAAGTACGTAAGGATTACTAAAAATTTGTATTGACTTAATGGAGTGACCTGCAAGTACGCTGATGGATGGATGCTACTGGGTAACAAATAAAACAAAAAGATAACAAAAAAGCCTTTATTCGGCGCACCTAGTTCTATTCCTCTAGGAAATTCAGTAGCATTTATCCCTCGGCGTACCTTTAGGTCACTACATCAAGTCTGTAACATATTATTAAGATATTAAATATCTATTAAAAAAAACTCTAATCCATAAAAAATGCCTAAACTTGGCAGTCCTAGTACTTGATGTCTGGGAGATCATGTAGCGACCTTTGATGTTGGAACTTTCAGCTAACAAACAATACTTTTATCATAAAATAATATACAATATTAATACATGAATAGCATGTACATAGTCATAAAAAATAATTTAAAATATTGCAAAAAATAAGAAAAATAAATAAATTCAAAGTGTCAAATTTATTTTATTTACACGTTAATTTTACATGCGTATGTCTGTATGGAGTCATAAATAATAATAGGTATTAATTTGATTTTATAATCTATTAAGAAATATAATATCAAATCAAGTAACTTAGCAGACAACCTTGAGAAAACAATTAAATTACCTTATATAAGGAAAAAATATATTTTAAATATTTGAATAAAAACATCAACATGTTTAGTAAATTGACCAACAAATAAAACATTTATTTTTTGCCGGTAGTGATAATTTACTTCAATTTTATACGCCCGAATTTTATTTTTGATTTTATGTCCACACGCTGGGTTACATTCACAAAATTGAAAGCCTCCGGAGTGAGGAATATATTTAATCTTTTGTTTATCTTACCTTAGTAACATTTCATCTCGTAGATATATATTTTAACAATACATATCACACAAGATAAATAAATATTTAAAAAAAATCCCTGAATAGTACCGAAGGTCCAAACATCGGCTGCTGGAATGACACGAAGCTACACTGGTGGATGGATGCTACTGGATTTCCTAGACAGATAAAAGTAGGAGCGCCGTGTTAAGACTTTTAGTTAGTTTTAATAAGATCATACCGTCGAACTTGATTAAGTAACCTAAAGATGCAGTTATGGGTGGATGCTGCTGGATCTCCGACATTATATATTCTCTTATATTTAAGACACCCTTGGACCTCGGAACATTAAAGTTATTATATCATAATCATCAAACAGTTGACGGAGCTGACTTTGCAAAACACCTAACAAAAAATACATACAATGTATAATTAAACTATGTAGGTTAATTAAATTACAAATTCATTGACCTTACTACAGTTGTGATTGGATGGTTATCACGTCATCATACAGTTAAAGGTTTGTTTCGTTTTACTGATATAGTTTGCTCAGCGGCAGGGAAACTTACAGAGACCTATGCATATTCGGCAAAGAAGAGTATTTTTTTTATAATTGAAATTTTTTTAAAACTGGGACTTTGAATCCCGTGAAACCGATATTGAAATAACGTTAAGATGTTTTATTTGGTAATCTACTTTATTACAATCTCTTCAAACGTCAAAGTCTTATTCCATTTTTATCGACCCACCTCGAATATTTAAGCTTATCATTAACTAAAATTTTTAGTAAACAATTTATTTTAAGTATAATCAATGTTTCTGTATTAATCCGATATACACAGTATTAATCCGTAGCGTTTTTTTTTATAAATGGACTTATTTTAGATTAAATTTGCAGTTATTGAATACGTAAATAAAACTTAACAGATATTATAATTTACTTTAGTCATTATAACCAATTTTGTTTTCTAGGAATTCTTTATTACTTTTTTTAAATATACATAATTTAACACAATCTTGATAAATATTAAAAATATATATTTATATTGATTATTCTATCTCTTTTGTTAAATATTTTATTAGAATTCATAGTCTATGATTAGTTTCGACTTACCTTGAATGCGTTTCTAAATTTGTTAGACATGATGTTGTACAGGAACGGGTTGATTGAAGTGGACAAGAAGTAGAGCACGGCAGACAGATGTGTCAGGACTATGTACACCTAACACCAGAAACACACATATAATAATATTTAATAACTACGAAACATTAAACATTAATAATGGATCAGACATATTTGATAGTAAATATCATTTTACACACGTACTAGGAAAACAAGTATATGAAATCCCCTAAAATAATTTAAAAACATTACATTAAGTAAGCTGAATATAAACTTTATGATAATTATACTGTTTAAAAAACAAAAAAAATCTTATACAATTTATTAGAAAATATAAACAATAAAATTAATGAAGAATATTACCATGAAATGATGAACGAAAAAATATATGACGCCGCAATAAGGCAAGTCATTCCAAGAGAAAATTATATTATATATTTTTTTGTTTTACAATATCTAAAAAAATTAAATTCATAAAATATATATTTACAGATTATACTCATTCATTTAGACAGATTTTACCGCTGTATAAATGGACGTGTTAAGTTTGAATTGTAACTAGCTGTAACTGTAATTGTAACTATGATCTCGTTTTTATTTCATTCATAATTGACATATAATAAAAAGTCAGAGTTCGAATCCATCAAGTCCATCACAGGCAGCCTACTTACAACCCTACTTACGTCTTAACCAATTATTATTTTTAGTAATCTTACAGTTATAAGTCAATTCGGATGAGTCAGACTAATAAACCATATTTTTTTGGTTGTGGTTGTGTAACTTATATTTAAAGTCATTGTACGTCTGTCTGAATTATTGAGCGTATTTCGAGAACCTGATGGACCGTAAGTCTGTATTTTTCTCTTCTGATTAAAACATTATTTTAGCGGTAACGTTTTGAACATTTTAAAACTTTCAAACAAATAAATTCATACAAATTTAATCCTACCACTACTTAACATTTTTAAGCGTATGAGGATGTATATATATATAATTCTTGTACGTAAAACTACTAAACAGTTTTAGATAAAACTTCAAACTCGAACAGCTCATACGTGATTTAACACAGGCTCTTATTAATAAAAATTATAATGAATATTTTTAACAATTTTGGGAGTTGAAAGAGAAATGACAATTAAAGAGTTAGTTATTGACGTGGTATTTGTAAAACTATGTCGATTTTAATGAGACGTCCTTCCCGTGCCTTGCCGGTTTTTACTGGAAGGTACTACGCAAGTGCTTGGAAACGTATGTAAAATACTAATAACAACAAAAAAATACACTAACTAAAATTATCAAGAAACACTTAATGCTTAAACTATCGCGACTTGTACACATTTTAAACTAAGATAGGGTTTGCAATGTAAAAGATCCCTCGACCACCGCTGATAAAATTCGACCGAAACGTCAGAAAAATAAAAGTTCACCTTTCATTTATATCGAAAAATATATCCGATCTTAGTTAAAAATGTATCAACAAACACGTGAATATTAAAGTAGGTCCGGATTACTGCGGCAATAATAATGTTTGATCTTTCTTGTAAATAACGTATAGCCAAAGCTGTAATTACCCTTATTTTAAAAATGACATAAAAAAATTAAACACGGAAGGAGGTTAAAAACAGAATAAATAGATACCACGTCAAGTCAAGTCAGAAACAACTTCCAGACTCAGAAATCAATCTGTCTCACAACCTATTTTACCGAGCCACTAGACACGACAGCAACAAGACATCGTACCTATTTACCTTATAGAAAGTATCCGTGGGATGCTCCATATTCTTTCCATAAATGGCTATTAGTCTTTGTACGTGGAATGGCGCCCAGCAAAGGAAAAACGACAGCGCCACAGCAACTGTAGAAACAATGTTGGATTACTGTAAGATATGGTCTGCTCTCTTATACACTCTGATGATGTGCAAATACCATACTACTCATATTTAATGTTTTAGAAGCTATATCACTTTTCAGTTGAACTACCTTCATCCCAGTCCAGTCAGCAGTAAGTGCTAAGCCAATAAACATACTAACTTTATATAAGTATGTAAATATTATTTAAAGAGCTCCCGCATTGAGAAATAACCAGAGTGGTTGGGGTTCTAGCAAACTAAAATAGTTTTTATAGAAGTATATTATATAGTAGTTATAGTATAGAAGATTTTTGTGTTATTTTTTTTTTGTTGTAAAAATTAAAGTCACGAGGATGAGCGGCTAGGGTCACTAACCAGTAGACCAACAAGCCATCTCAAATACTCGAGTTATCTTTACTAATATTATAAAGAGGTAACATATTCATTTGTATAACCGTCTTCCACCGCAAGTTAAAATAATGTCACTACCTGTCTTCATTTTATTGCCACTGATGTGCATCTTCTAGAATGGCTTTATTAATTATAAGGTGATGCTTGCAGCCCCTAACACCACGTCTACAGCCTCTTTGTTCCGGTTTTATTTTAATATTATGTTCACAATGTGCATAAAGTTCGTTACCTATAATGGAGGTTAAAAGTTGGTACATCGTCGGGAGACAAGCTATAGGACGTCAGTATTGAGGTTCTTTCGTGTTCTCATTTTTGGAATTAAAATAACTTTTCCTGTTGGAAACCATACTTCTAATCGTTCTGTTCTATGTATAATTTTACTTTAGAATCTAATAATGTGTTTGTGTGTGTGTGTGTGAGGTATTTTATGTAGTAGTTTTGGATTTTATCAATTCCAGGTGTTTTCAATTATGAAGCCTTTTAAAAGTCTTGTTAAGCATAACTTTATCAAATTTGTATTTTCGATATCTTATTTTCAATATCAGAAATCCAAGTTGTGTCTTTGTTGTACATTGAAATCTTGGATTTCGTCCTTTGTCGGAATTTGTGTAGGTATTTGTTGCGGACCGTTAAGTGATTTGAACAAAGTGTGCTGATTTTGATGAAATTTGTTGTTTTGATCTTTTCTATCATTTATGTCCTCGTACCGCATAATTCTTCCTGCTAGTGCTTTTATATTTTATTATAAATTTCCATTTTATTATCTAAATCTTGTGCAGTAAAAATGCTGTTTGTCAAAAAGTTTCTATTTAATTTTCCTCACCTCTCTTCATTTCTATTAACTGTCCTAGTTCTTTTCTATTTTTTTGTTATTTATTATTAATTCTTCTTTTAGACGGTGGATCTTACTTTTGTTTTATGACATCTGATGGAGTGTATGGTTTTTGGTTATTATGCACTATCAAAGTTTTAGCAACTGAGTGAAGAATGTTATTTATATTGCGTAAACTGCTTTCACCGGTTAAAATATTTGGTAGATAATTGTTAACTTTATTTAATTTAGAAATGAAATATTTACTAAATCTCGGTTTTGGTAAAAAAAAATCTGTTGGATATAGGTATTTCCTTTGTTTCAGCTAAAATTTGCAATAAGTCTGATATAATTGCTCCTTCGTTATCAGTTGAACTAACATATTGTGTTGATTGACGCAATTCCGATCTTTCAGCGTGTGTTTCTGGTGTAGGTGTGATACGTGATAGAATATTAAGAGTGTTCGTATTGGGATGTGTGCTTTAAGTTTAATTTCATCTAAAAGTTCTGAAGAAAGAAATTTGCGTGTTATTATACTGCGGGCTTGAGTTGAAAGTGTATTACCGTTAAATTTGCTGATTTTTGAATTTGTGGAATTTCTGTCTCTTTTATTTATATTATTTATAAAGTCTTTTAATGTGGCCAGGCCCTTCGACTTTGGCTCTGTAGTAACAGAACATCAGTTCCTCTAATTCAATTTGCGACCATTTTCGTCTTTCGTCTCTTTTAGCAGAACGTTCCATGGTCTTATCCGATGTACCGGCAAGGCTAGTGAGAGTAGTTAACCTGTCTCGCAAAATATCATCAGTATTTCCGTGGTTTTCGGCTGTAGTAACTTCGGGTTCCCCGGCTCTGGCCCGCCTGTTCAGCAAAGAGCCACTGGCGGTCCATAGTCTGTCACGTCCAGCGCCGGCTCTAGACATGCCCCGGCGATTGTCCCCAGGTAGCGGCATTATACGTTCAATATTATCTCTTTGCTCCATAATTAAAACGGGTTGCCATTGCCATGTTAGCCGTGTTGGTAAATTATAAAAATAATATCACGTGTCCGCCCCCCGCGTGAGTCTGATGGTCGACTCGGACGAATGGCTGGACTTTAGGGGGCTTATTATTATTATTGTATTTTCATATGTTTGTATTGTTTCCACACAAAAACTAATGGACCGATTTCAAAAATTCTAAATTAAGCTAAAAAAAAAATAGAGATGCTTAATAAAAATGCAATAGTGTAACTCATGGTGTGAAAAATTAGTTATAATGAAAATGTCACCGCGTGCGCTGCGGCAACTATGGATGATAGAACAAAAAAATATTCTGCAGTATCATAGAACGTATCTATCTACTATAAAGTCCGCAATACCACGTGTCCAACTACTGTAGGTTAGGTTATGAAACTATAACCACTTTTTCACCTTTTAAATTTGATAAAATAATTCCGGCAATAATATAATCATATTATTCATACCTCTGTATTAATCCTTATTCTATTAAATGATATTTTACTAAAAACCGTTGCAATACCTGTAAATACTTTTAAAATTATTAATATCGGAGATTCAAATTAATTGATTTCTTGAATTTATAAATGTCAATCTATAGAAAATAATGAAACAAGCTAATAAAAGCGTGTTAAAAATAAAGCAATGCTGGTGGTAACATCTATATTTGTACTTTATAATTTCAATTGTTGGAGGTAACTCTTCAAAGTAACTTATCGAAATATAAAAATATCTTAACCAATATTTAGTTATAATTTTCACGTTGGATCTAAGCTATATTATATTATACCTTTATAATATTGGGTTTTTTGTGGATAGCAATTCTACAAATATATAAATATATTCATAATTATTACTCACGGACAAGTCGTCCGTGCTCTTTTGACGTTTTATAATTTTTGTTCTATTAAAATATTTATAAATTGAGATCTGTACAACATGCATAACAGAAGAGAATAGTAGGAATCTTAAACAATATGTCAGCAAGTTGCATTCCAGCGAGTCCAGCGAGTTTTATTATTATAAGTATATATAGTATTTTTAAATATGTCATTTTTATAAAGTATAAATTGTGAGTAAAATACATTTTTTTTTTCGCTTAATAATTGATGTAGCCGCCCATTGATTATTGTTTTGTGGTGAGAACCATAAATAACAAATTATATGTACTCACCTAACATCCTGATGACTTTTCTTTGGGAGGCAGCTCTTCTTCGCAATATATTGTCAGATCGATCTCCACTTTCAACCGAAGGCTTCTTGACGGGATGCAAAATACGAGAAGTGTACAACTTAACCCCAATCATCACATATAAAACGGTTATTGAAGTCATCGGCAATACGAAAAATATTAAACTGGATGTAATAAAAACCTGATGCACGCCGTGTCCTTTCACTGTACACGTACTCACTGTAAGTCCGTTCTCCTCATAACTTACTATTCCGAACTGCATTACTTGAGGTACAGCAGAGCACAGAGCGCATGCCCATATCAATATAATATACCTCACTGCCCTGGATAACTTGGACATCTTATGCGACATGAAGGGGCGGCAGATTGCGATATATCTTTCTACTGTGAATGCAGTTATTGTCAAAACTGTTGCATTTGCTGACGTTTCTGATATCAAGCCCAAAGTCATACATAACGCGTCTGCAAGCGGATACGACAGGGGGTTCCATAAACGATAGATTTCCAGCGGTAGTCCACATATAAGGAGAAGAAGATCAGAGATAGCTAGAGTAAATAAATAAAAATTAGTAGCTGTGTGCATGGAACGATTTCGCCCAATTACAATGCACGTGCTTATGTTTCCTAAAGTCCCCGTTACAAATATTATTCCATATATCACACTCAAGGGAACTATCACATGCAAAGAATCTGGTTCCGAAAATCTTGATGTCTTCGTATCATTGGTTTCATTGAACAACTGCATTTCTTCTTCATCCATAAATGACATTTTATTGCGTACGGGTGTAATACCTGGAATAAACAATATTTTCTTAAATTCTTTAATATAATTATCTTGTATACAATACTTTTTTGGTACTTATTTGAAAGTATTTTTATTTATATTAATTATTAATTGCTTTAACTAATACATATATATATATATGTATATTAATCTTAATTGCAAATATTATTTTATTTTTACTCTCAATAAGGCATATCGTTTTTGCCGGGAAGGTAAAACGCATTTTTATTAAATTTACTGCATCGATCATTCATTGGCACCTTTATAGAGTTGTCGTGGATAGCGATATAGTTTTAATTAAAGATCATTTATTGTTTTAATTAAATAAAAGCCCAGTGACGTCATTATAAATGATTATAATGACGTCGATGACAGAATCGTTTTGGAGAGTATAGATAGTCCAATAGTCACTTCTTCATGAGACGCGGAACTGGTCACTTCTCCAATACGAAACTATCGGTGGTAGTTCTATGTTATAAAAGTAAACTTGTTATTCTGTAGAGTGTAAGGGTAAAGTGTAACAGTGCCAGTGTTGTTATCTTACTACAATAAAACCTTGTAACACCGAGTTTAGATGATGACAACCCTAGCGCTCCGCCATCAATGGGTTCGACATATTTTTTTATAGCATTATATTTTGAAGGACCTTAAAAAATATAGGATATTAAAAATGTTGATGTTTCCATTTTTTAATAAGATTTTCTATTTGTAAGATTATATTTCCATTTGAAACAGTATTCGTCTTTGCGGAATGTAAATAAGTTTCTTCATAAGTGGAAGTAATAATAATAAAGTAATTCAGAACACTTTATTTAATACTTGCCAATAAACTGAAACCTACCATCCTTATTTGTGGAAAAGTAAACTATTTAAAGAATTTGGTTTTACATAATATTAATTATAAGATTAATATTAAGCTTGGTGGGGAGACGGTCCGGGCAACTGATGTTGCCTGAATTGCTTTACTCGGAGCGCCCTTATACGGGGGAGTTCCGCCGGGCGTCACGGTGAGTGCGAAAGCGATCCCGTGGCGTCCCAGTAAGGCGATGAAGGTAACCGTTGGTGGCCTGAATTGCTTCCAAAAAAGAATAGTACGGCCGTGCCGCTTTTTTGCTCGACTTGGGGGCACTGCCGTGCTCGTAGACAATGACGTATCTACAAAACAATTAATAAAAATAATAATAATCCAGAACCTTTTTTAATTATAAAATCAATATAGTTTTGTCTTTTATAATTATAAAATCATTATAGTTTTATCTCGTGACGGAACGGACAGACGGAAAATTAGATAGAACTCATCGCTAGTAATCATTTAATAGAGATTATATAACTGCGAAGTAAATAAACAGTAATACATAAGCACATATTAAAATATAGTATTGAATAATATAAAAAAAAACGAAACTTTGTGATATGTTAAACGCTTTTCTTTACTTTCACTAGGTCACGTCAAATCTTGTAATGTTAATTTGACTGCCTTTACGTCAATAAAAATGAATGAAACTTCGCAGTCATATTTGTTTCCGGTGACAATACACGAATATGACATCAACAACAATTTTTGTTTTTGTTGTTGTTCAATAGAATAATGTTAATTTGACTGCCTTTCCGTCAATAAAGATGAATGAAATACATACACTCATACTTGTTTCCGGTGACAATACATGAATATGATATTAAAAACAATTTTTGTTATTGTTATTGTTGTTGTTTCATTGAAAAATCATTTTCTCACTGAAATAATCGAAATCTTCCGGTTTTGTTAATCAAAATGGATGAAACTTTGCAGTCATACTTGGTTTTGGTAACAATACACGAATATGACATCAGCAATAATTTTTGTTATTGTTGTTGTTCAATAGAATAATGTTAATTTGACTGCCTTTCCGTCAATAAAATTGAATGAAACGTTGCAGTCATACTTGTTTCCGGTGACAATATACGGATATGACATAAACAACAATTTTTGTTTTTGTTGTTGTTCATCAGAAAAATGATTTTTTCACTCAAATAATCGAAATCTTTGGTTTGACTGGACATATAAACCTAAAACATCGACAACTCTTAGTTTGTCGTATCAATCAAGCATATTTGCACATCCCATGTTGAATTTTTTACGAAATTAGGAAAAAAAATGAAAATCAACAAATTAAAAAAAATTACAACTTTCTTTAAATATTAAATGGAAATGATTTTGTTGTTGTTCTCGATTTTTAGTAAACCGTGCAATATAAAAGCATTGGCAGAGATGGAGAGACTGCGAAAATCATCTAAAGCGTGAATATTGATCAAAATGTGTAAAGTGGAATTAAAGGACAAAAAGATTGTATAAAACAGTTCAGATTAAATAAAACAATTCAGCACTAAAAAGTAAAAAATAATAAAAAAAAACTTTTTTACGAAACGCTTTTCTTTACTTTATAAACTTAAAAATATACTACTTAAAAAATAACTAAAAGGTAAAAAATAAGGATTTTTTCACAAGTATCGGAAAAAAAGAAAAGAAACCAATTGTACTTGCAAGGTCGATAGAGTTCACTAAATGTCTCAGAACAAGTATCCTAGTGAGATATCCTAGGGATAATCAATCTACGTTCAAACTATCCTCTCTGTCTGCTCATGTATTGTTATGCATTTTAATGTGCGATTTATCCTGTTATGTGATTAAGAAATAATTAATGATTTTGACGGTATTAGATCTGATGTTTTAGACTCCGCTGATCTTTCTAATCTGAAAAATACAGGGAAGTGAAAAATATAATCGGATTGCCACCGTTTCCCTCACCGTCGACAGGATGTTGAATTCCTAAAACTACAGTTGTTCAAGACCAGAGACATTATTTTTTTTTAGAGCTACAGGAAATGTAATAATGAAAACAGACAGGTATTATTTAATAATACCAATAATGCAAGGTAAAATAACTTAGTGAGGATATAGATTAAAGTCGGTAACGAACTTTTCATTACAAAACACAGACTTAACTTACAATTTGATAGTCGACGGCGTGCAACAACGCACTGTTTTTACGAGGCTGCAACAATAGCGGCATATTTGGATTTATGGCAGTTATTTGTGGTAGGTTTACAAAGCCGGCTGCTATTATTATCATCGACTTATAAACGTTGAGAACCACACAAAAGTTGTCTAATATTTTATGGGAAGACATCAATTTAAATCCATTATGGATTATTATATACGCCAACGATTAATATTAATAAATTCTACCAAAATATCTTGCTTATTAAATATACATGGCCGTAAACAATTCAATCCTGAGTACTTGTCTAAAAGTCTGATTTGCGGTCAAGTCTCAATTACTTTTTATCAACGTATTGCATTATACATGATGCCATCATCTTCTTGTCACGTGTATCCGTAACGGATTTTTCAAATGCAAAAAAAAAGTTTATAATGATTGGGCCCGATGGTAAGCACCATTCTATTACTTCTGATGTCGAACTTTACTCTATGTCAACAATCTATAATAGCGAAGAAGTTGCCTGTGTCCCGACTGGATCCACTGCACCCACTTCTAAGCCAAAAGCTGGCATTTTAAGAGCGGTAAAAAAATAACGGTTTGTTGTTTTTATGATACTCGTTTTTAGCACTATTTTCACTTTACTTGTCAGTTATATTATATCCGTAATTTTAAGTTATTAGTCTAAGCTACTTTAAAAATGTAAACAGTAGTAATTTAATAAATATATTTTCACTATTAATAATGTCATGATAGTTAATAATATCAAAATATTGGAACCTTAAGTAAATAATTTTATTTTCTAGGCAAAAAGGATCAGTGTTAAGTCATATTTTTAAAAGGTTTTATAGATTTCTAATTCAATATTTGATTCAATAACATTCAATTGTTTATTTTTATTCCAAAATAGAAAAGTTTAGCCAGTAGAGTAACGGATGGTTAGTTCTTGTTGCTTGAATATCAAATATTACTCTGTCTAGAGTTATTACGAGGACATTTAAGTTTTAATTTGACAACTAAATATGATGATAGATCTTGACCTCTTTGAGCACTTCGGTAAAGTCTACTTAGATAAAGTTAAACTTTTATATTGTCGGAAGAAACTGCTGTAAGATTATAAATTTTATTTCATTAATATTCATATTATTATTTTACTGACAAACAGTAAAATACAACAGTACAATTACAAACAGTAGCTGCATACTTTAGAATCAATCTATCATAGGCATTATACAATTACATTATATAAACGTTGAAGAACGCTTCATCTCTCCGGATTAAATCAGCACAAATCGAACAAATTTAATAAACGTGACTTTGAGTCAATGATTACACCAAGACTTTTCACCATATTAACGTTTCACCATTAAATTGCAAAAATAATTAATAGTGGGATGTTTTACACTTTTTTTTAAATTAGGAACAGCGGGTTTACGAGAATATTTACTAATCGATCTAAATCAACGAAATCATTCATGTTTTAATTATTTTCTGTATATAACAAAACTTGGAGTGTTTAAAAGCTGCAGTAATGTCATTGAGATATAAATTAAACAACCACTCTATACTTATTTAAAAATTTAAATAAGCTTACCATGGCTTTACTTTTTTCGTAGATATTTTCAAATACTTTAAAATGGTATTACAGTAATTGCGCTTTTGCCTTTTCTTTGATATTTTTATTACAAATGTTGTAACTTCAATTGATCGTCAAAAAAGAAGCCGAAGTGTAAAAAGATATTTTTTTCTTGTGTATTTTCTATAATTTATTACATCTATGGTTATTTCAACTTTTAAATAAGAGTAAATCAAACTTGTATTATTATATTTCAAAAAGCATTCTCTCATTTTTAAATTTGTAAGCATTTATCATAAAATCAAAGTAACGTATAAATTTTTAATGCATTGCAGTAAAACCACACATAAACATTTACTTTAAAGTTATTACCGATAAAACAAATGTATTAGCTATTGTCTGAAACAGTCCTGCCTTTATTTAAAACAGATTATTATAATTCTAATAATATATCACTGCTCGTAGGTATACAGATATATTTGAAGTAATGCACTTTTGCTACAATAACATTTTACACGTATCGTTAAATTATTTTAGAGTAAATAGTTAGTGTTTTAATCCGTTGTGTTATTGTTTAGTACACAAATAATATGCTTTAATTAGCCAACGTTTTTACACAACATTTATTGACACAGATTGACAGAGTTAACCAAGTGACAGTTGACATTAGGTTAATGGAACATAAAGTTTGAATTTGAAAATACTAAGGTTTTACATCAATACTTCCTCTAAAACATTAGATATTTCAATTCATATAAAAGACGTAAACAAATTTGAAAACAATTTAGCTCATTCCCAGAGCAGAACGTAATTCAGCGACTCTCGTGCGTGGCAGCGGCTTTGTCAGGATGTCAGCGAGTTGTTGATTACTTGAAACATGTTGAATGTTCAACCTTCCATCCTGCAGTTCCTTTCGAATAAAATGGTACCTCACTTCAATGTGCTTGGTCCTCTTGTGGAACTCGTGATTCTTTGCCAACTTGATCGCGCTTTGGTTGTCTACATAAAGAACCGGGATGTCGTCGAGCGGAGAAACTTCTGCAAACAGTCGAGCCAACCAAACCGATTCCCTGGCAGCTTCACTGGCAGCGACATACTCAGCCTCAGTTGTAGATAAGGACACACACTCTTGACGCCTGCTGGCCCAAGATATTGGTCCTCCACTGTGCATGAAGACTATCCCACTGACCGACCGACGTGTGTCTGATTGACTAGCATAATCAGCATCACTGTAGGCCTTCAAGTTACTACCTCCGGAACCTGCCTCGTACTTGATGCCAACCGAACTAGACCCTTTAATGTACCTCAGAATCCTCTTGACCAGCAACCAGTGAATTTCTTCCGGATTTTCCAGAAACTGCGACGCGTAACTAACAGCAAACGCGATGTCGGGACGAGTAGCTACAGCTAGGTACATCAAACACCCCACAGCTTCACGATAAGGAGCAGATGTGCCCAAGCCAGTTTTCTCTTCCTCTTGCACGTACTTGTCGATAGGCGTGGAGACTGCGTTCGCTTCTGCCATGTTGAACTTCTGAAGAAGACTTTTGTTCCAGCACCTTGGTGATTGTTTCAATCCGTAGAGACTTCTAATCAGCTTGCACACGAATCCGGAACCATCTTCAAAACCTTCAGGTTGATCCATGTAGAGTTCTTCGGTCAAAATACCATTCAAAAATGCGGTTTTGACATCAAATTGGGCCAACTTCAGATGCTCCTTGGCAGCAATACTCAAAATTGCTCTGATGGTATCGAAACGAGCTACGGGACTGAAAGTTTCGTTATAATCAATACCTTTCCGTTGACTATATCCCTTTGCAACCAGTCGAGCTTTGTAACGACTGATCTTCCCTTCTGCATCTCGTTTAATGCGAAAGACCCAACGATTGGCGACTGTCTTCCTCCCTGCTGGTAACTTCGATAAAATCCAAGTTGAATTTTCTTCCAGCGAAGACATTTCTTCGACTTTGTCAATCACCTCAGCTTTCTTCTTCAAAAAGTAGACCAGACGAAATCTGGAGTAGTCACACGTGAAACAGACAAAGTATCTTGAACCAGCAATAGACTCCTGTTCCATTGGACCACAGACATCAGCATGGATCACTTCTCCTGGCTCGGAAGACCGCTGTTGACGTGACTTGAACGAATCTCGATGTTGCTTCCCTTCTACACAGGATCCACAAAACACGTCATCAGGTTTGACATCTATTCCGTGTTTCTTCAGTACCTGCACAACATGACGTTTATTCTGATGGCCTAAACGTTCATGCCAAACTTGAAGAGATTCCTTGGACGCCAGGTTAGCTTCAATCACACAGCACGTATCCGGTTCCTTGACTCTGAGCATCATCTTGAACAGCTGACCAGTTCGTACTCCTTGAGCCTTGATAACACCATTGAGCTGAAATCGACATCGATCCTTAGAAGAGGTAAAAGTCATACCTCTATCCAACGCACGTGTAACCGAAAACAGATTTCTTCGAGCATCAGGAACATACAGCACGTTTTCCATATGACAAGGAGTCCAACTTCCATTTACAAAAGCCTCGAAGTTGATAGTTCCTCTTCCCAGGGCACTCATCACCGAGTTGTTTCCGATATGAATTTCAGCTGGAATCGAGAAAGCCTCAAAGAACGAATACCACTCCTTCTTGAATGTCATATGATCTGTCGCACCAGAATCGATGATCCAAACGTCGTTCTTGGTTTCCGCACTGAAGACTTCGCTAACAAATGCTTGACCCTTACTTTCGTACGATGCATCGCTCTTCGACTCAGATTTCTTCTTCTTCTTCTTCTCTGTTGGACAATCTCTTCGGATATGACCGACTCCTTGACAACCGTAGCACTTGAATGTAGGCTTCTTTCCTTTCTGGGTGGACTTAACATCATCTTTGGCCTGTTTACCACCGTGTTGACTTCCACTTGCACCTTTGGATTGAAACTTCAACTTGGTTGCCATCAATGCCGATAAATTGTCCTCCTTTTCTTGCCGAAGCTTTCGTCTGTGCTCATCAGATGTCAAAACATTGATCAGGTTATCCAAAGTCTGTTGATCATCCGATCTGGCCCACCAGGCTTGTCTGAAACTTTCAAAACTATCAGGCAAAGTTTCCAGCAACTTGACCATCAACGCTGACTCATCGGGCTTGACTTTCAACTGCTGCATACGAAGAATCAATCCTTCAAACTTAGCTATATGGCTTACCATATCGTCTGCTAAATTCATGTCGAAACTGAAAAACTCAGTTTGCACTGAATGAACAGCTTGCTTGGTTTGTTGTTCATAAATACCGTGCAGTTTGGTCCACATCTGATGAGCGGTTTCACAGGCGACGATGAGGGTCATCACACTCGTATCAATTGTCTTGATAATAATTTGACAAGCTGCGCGATCTGCCTTATCCCAAATTTTCATCGCTGCTGTGTGAGCCGCAATTTGACCCGCCGTAGCATCAGCCACGAGCACCGGTTTAACTAACTCACCGATACTCACTTCATAGGCCCCATCAGTTGCACGCAATAAATTACGTACCATGAATTTCCAAATATTCCAGTTCTCCGAACCCTTCAACTTCTCAATACCTTGAAATTCCATGATTGTCAGTCACCAAAATTCCAGCAACTATCACCACCAGGTTACTTGACGAAATTGTTCCGGAAAACACTATTTGATTCTCTCAATTTTCGTTGAAAACGTTGGTCCAATCAAATCGAACCACGCTCTGCTACCATGTTATTGTTTAGTACACAAATAATATGCTTTAATTAGCCAACGTTTTTACACAACATTTATTGACACAGATTGACAGAGTTAACCAAGTGACAGTTGACATTAGGTTAATGGAACATAAAGTTTGAATTTGAAAATACTAAGGTTTTACATCAATACGTTGTATAAAAATTAAGATATTTTTTGTTTCAGAATAATACTTGTATCTCTTATTAGCAGATCTTATAAGCCATGTTACTAAAATAGTTACATCACCATTACAATAGAATATAATTGTATTCATTAACATAATAATTACAATTTATTTCATTACATATGGCGTCCAGTTAGAGGAGATATCTGCGTTGATCATATATTATCCAGGTTTAACAATGTATCCGTCACAGTCATTATAACTTGAGATATCGCTGAGCACTGCAGATGGTTTATTCAACCCTCAGCTAACAAAATAATCGCTGGGAATGAATAACTCTAAAATTATTGCTTTATGAGGAAGAAATGCACGGTCTAAATTTATTAAACCACAACCTAAGCCCATTAAATTGGATTCCTAATATCACTGCAGCTACTGCGACAAAAGGAATCCAGTGGCCACCCAGATCTCGAAGCCATCCGGATGAGAGGTCAGCAGAAGGTCTAACAGTGAAGAGCTCTCCACATATGGAACATGTGTAGGTTGCAACCAGTTGTGTCAAGCTGTATGTCAGGGCTGGGGGGCCTCGCCGGGAACCTCCTCGTGTGCCTGTCCGTTATCAATGCCATCCGGATTCGTCTGGTGGCATTGGAAGCGGTACGGGCCTGGTGCCCCCTGGGCAACAACGATTGATGAGTTCTTTCGGGGGCTTGTCAATCGTTGGCTAATACCCGGCGCGGCGGGGGTCGCCCATGAGGGTTCGTGCCCGGTTCATGGCTAACTCACCGAGTATCACAATGTCTGCGGATGGGATCTGCTGCAGCACGAGGACTGTGGACATTTGGACGTGGTCCAGCTGAAGGTCAATACTGGCATCACCGCTATGGGACCAGTCTAAGCATCCAAGCCTAGACACATCATGATCTGAGCTTAGCCGCGCAGATGCGTATTCTCCAACATAGTGCAGTTGGTTGGTACCCCTGGGGTATTGTTTTGCAAACTGCGCTATCATAGGGGAATTAGGCCACCGGAAACCTCACTCAGTGGAAAAAAATATCATGGTTTAAGAATAAGCCGGCCCGGCCAATTCATGCCGAAGCATGGTTCTACGACAGAGAATACTTAAAATTATAAAAAATATAATTTAAAATATAATACAAAAAATAATAAAATATAATAAGACTACTTAATTTTACCTCGAAACGAAAATAACTAATCATTATCCTAAACGTACCCGAATTATCCACACTATTCCGAAAACATAAAAAATATCCATCTATTTCTTTGACCGTTCTTGGTATAAAGTTTATAAAATATTAAATTTAAGAAAAGCTAACAAGAACGTGTTAAAAAAATAGTAGTTAAATGACTATTATT
Source organism: Dircenna loreta (assembly GCA_963555665.1). Taxonomy (NCBI): domain Eukaryota; kingdom Metazoa; phylum Arthropoda; class Insecta; order Lepidoptera; family Nymphalidae; genus Dircenna; species Dircenna loreta. Next base: position 145,675 of record OY743096.1, read on the forward strand.
AACTACATAGCTATAAATACACACAATAACAGTTTAATTAACTAAACCAGCGAATAACCTACGAGATTCATCACACTCTACAGTTGGGATCGATAAGGGCTCGCGATATTCAATACTGGTTATATTCAATATCGTGAGCTAGTTACGATACTTTTGACAAGCATTTTCGTGCATTGCATTAAAGCATTTTGAAATATTTCCATTGACCACTTTTTCAATGTAGAAGCTTGTTCGTTCGAGTAGTGAACTTCAAAGAACATGTAAAATTTACTTATTGAAGAACTAAAAATATAAAGCTCGTTCAGACATCTTAAGTAATGTCTGTAAGTGTCGATAAGTAACAAGTAACGAATATTTGATAAAATAAATAATAATCCTTCAGGCAATGAGTGCGCTTTGAAATATTTAATTCAATAAAATTAATTTATAATTTAATTAAATTTTATGTTCTCATTCTATTTATAAGATAACTATCGATCTTTCCACTTGTATGAAATATTAAGTTACCAAAAAAAATTAATAAAATAGACTGTCCTCTTTAATTTAAAGTCTTTAATTTAAAAAAGGATGTATGTTTATTATTTCAAATTTTCAAAGAATTTAGTAGAACATTTAACGACGATAAGAATTTTTTTATTACGGAAGGCCAGTTAATAACACACTTCCAATACATGTCTCGAGTGATGCCGGACAAATGAAAAGTAGTTTAGATTCCTACGTATAAATTCTTCGAATTTAATAACTTTCATAAATATGATTACTATATAGCAATGTACCTAAAAGAAACATAGTGAGTACATTTATGTGATTAAACAAATAATATATTTAATGGTTATAATATTCGTATCCAAAAAGATTAAATATTCTAAACATAAGGATGTCATTGGTAAAAAAACTTATAAAACAACATTTAAAAACAACTTTGTGGCTATGTTATTGTTTAAAACACTTATAATTTAAATCTGGTAAAGGTTTTTTATTAGTACCTGTTAAATTGTGACTTACCTTGAATAATAATTGCTTATCACCAAACCAAAATTATAAAAGTTATTTATTTCAAGATTAATTTGATTACACAATAAACACACAAAACTCGAGATTTTATTCTTAGTTGTTTTGCAGTTTTTTGGTTTTAAATGTTGAACGATTTAATCGTTTAATTTATATCTATTTAGTTATTACATTTTTCGCGCGAGAACAGTAGGGGAGCTCTCCTCGTGAACAACAATTCGGTTGAAGGCTGATGGTCGACTACTTGGAACAGCGATCATTCGTCTTTCGATGCATGCGTAGGTCAATGTCAATTCTGATTTCACAAGATATTTATTTGTATTCATACTTCTACCGTATTTACTGCCTTTTGGAAGTTTATTGTAATAAATAAATAAACTAGCACCTGAAATATGATCTGCAAAAGGAATCTACCCATCAGAATTCGTAATTATAAATAAATTATATTAATATAATCATTCTTTTTAATCTGTGCTAAAATAAACAAAACAATTTTCAATAAAATTGATTATTAACTAAAAACTTTTTTTTTAATATAGTTGTTCGGTTTTATTATATACAGTCGCGTGCAAGTAAATCGACTCAAGCCTCAAGTGCGCATAAAAAGTGATATAACTTAAAAATGCCTTAATATACCTCTATATAATGTTTTACATAATTAAAGCCTAGTAATTGAGCTTTAAAATGGTGCAAGTTGCATGAAAATCGATTCAGTAGTTTAGTAAAAAAGGTTAATGCCAATGATAATGTAAAAAATGTTGAAAATTCATACAATTTCACAGTATGGGGCTATTGTGTTTAAATGAAACAAAATGCGCGTAAGATAAAAAATTTATTCGTGTCAATATTTGGTATTTCCTCCTCTAGCTCTGATCACTGTTCTCATGCGATTCTTCATCGACCTTATCAACTTTTTAATGGATGATTGTGGTATTCGACCCCACTCTTCTACCAACGCAGTCTTGAGCTCATTGATGTTTGTCGGAGCTGATTTCCTCGCTCTAACTTTCCTTTTGAGCTCGTCCCATATGTGCTCAATGGGATTTAAATCGGGGCTGAGCGGTGGCCAATGCATAGTGTGAATTCCAACTTCGTTCAGGAAATCACGTGTGGCCCGAGCAGTGTGACATCGGGCATTGTCATGCATCAAGATGAAATTTTCTCCAATAAAGCCTTGATAAGGGACAACTTGATCCAGTAGAACATTTTCAATGTAACGATCACTGGTCAGACCTCCTCCCCGGCCTCCCCCAGGAACGAAAACAAGCTCCGTTTTGCCTTCTAAGGAAATTCCGGCCCACATCATGCAAGATCCGCCACCATATGCAACGGTTTCCACAAAGCAGCACTGTGAAAACCGTTCACCGGGACGACGGTATACCCGACCTCTCCTGTCGCTGCCATGGAGACACATCCTCGTCTCATCTGTGAACAGGACTGACTGCCATTGCTCTATGCTCCAATCCAAATGCTCTCGAGCAAAGTGAAGCCGTGCTTGACGATGAGCTGTGGTCAACTTCGGGCCTGTAGCGGGTCTTTTCGGAGAAAGGTTAGCTTCTTTCAACCTTCTTCTAACTGTCCACTGACTGACAGTCACCCCGCGAACTTGACGTAGCTCCTGGTGCACATCTACGCCGGTAAGGTGTCGATTTCGGAGAGAGGTCGAGACCAAAAACCGGTCGTCACGCTCTGAGGTGCACCGGCGTCGGCTGGTATTAGGCCTCCGAGTGAAGGCACCAGTCTCTTGAAACTTTCTGTATACTCTCGAGACAGCGGACTGACTCATATTCAAACGACGAGCGACTTCTCGCTGGTTCAACCCTTCTTGCAATAGGGCAACGACTTGAGCGGCTTCCTCAGGTGTTGTATCCATAATTTTCTTCAAATGACGGCTTTAATTTGCAGAGATGTGTTCAGGTCAACGTCTAATGAGCGACTGATAAGAAAAAACGATTACAGAGGGTTTTTATAGGGGGTTGTGTCGCGCAAGTTGTGTATAGAGCGCAGAGCAGTTTACGGGAGGTTGCGTTCAGTTGCATTCTAAGTACAAGTGTTTATTTAAATTACTGATATTATGCTACCATTTGAAAGCCTAATTACTAGGCTTTAATTATGTAAAACATTATATAGAGGTAAAATAAGTAATTTTTTAGTTATATCACTTTTTATGCGCACTTGAGGCTTGAGTCGATTTACTTGCACGCGACTGTATATAATTCTGAAGTACAGAAGGTATCTTTAATACTTTCGTTAATATTTCTCATTTTCGGTCAATATGTGAGATCACTTCTGATGATTTCAAGTTTATAATGATAACAGAAACATCAAGAATGTTTTCTAATAATTCATTTTCTCCTTAAACTCTAATGTACCTAGATACATTTCGGCAACTACAAGCTCTGTCTTATATCTTCTCATATTTTCCACGTACAGGTATGGTAGACTACTGAACTGAACGATTGAAAAAACTCAACACTCTTTACTATATATACTATGACTTTAACTTTGGGTTAAACTTAAACCTTCATGTAGTGGCTCAAGTCACGAACTGAATAATTAATTTTAAAGTTGAAGTCTGAAGTGAAGGCAACATTATCATACTAATTAACTGATTTATACATTAGATATATAAAAGGATGGATGCGCCCTTAAGTGATCTATTTTGTTTGTGACTTGCGACTTTTAATAAAAAACGAAAAGGGATTAGTTTAAACGAACTTCGTTTCGGATCATTTATTTTTATACGCAATTGCTATTCCAATGCTTCAGACAGATGTAAAACTACAACTATAGAATGAGTCAGCAGTATGAACCGTAGGGTCGAGGCGGCTACAGCGGCTGCAGCGGCTACAGCGGCTGCAGCGGCTGCAGTAGCTACAGCGGCTTCAGCAGCTCACTTTGTTTTCCCAGTGACCTACACTAGATGTGGTAGAGTTTTGGGAAGATGTAATATAAGTAATACATAGTGTGCCCAATGTACTTTCATTATTAAAATCGATGTAGTTAAATCAACGCTATATAGAAATAAAAGTATTAAAAAAAACTGATTTGCCACTGCACCAGCCACTGTGTACACTGTGTGGGGTCGGACACAGTGAATCGGCCTTCAGTACTCAGTGAATCAGGTAGGATTTTCAGTGGTTCAGTAAATAATACAATAAAATAATGAACTGCTTTTTTTACAATGTATTTATTAAATTTACAACGAAACTGTAAACGATACATTTGACGACATTTATTAAAGCTGTTTTCTGTTATCTATATGTCGTCTATCTAAATCTTCCTTATATTCCTCACTTTGCGGGACGACCCATACTGTAAAATAAACATATTTTATAAAATAGAATAAATGATCTTATTTTATGAATAAATCTAAGATTAACTTAATGTATGACATCTATTATTATCAGCACCATACAGTGGATGATGAGCAACTGTATACTCAAACGATGTGAGACACGACAGTTATGAATTAATCAAGGTGCAATATATGCCAAAATAACCTCAATCAAACTAATTTCTTATCTGATATATCCATTCATTGGTTTAAGGACATTTTAGTGAATAAATATAAGATATAACTTACCTTAAAACAAAACAAAAAACTGCTTATAATTGTATGATCTAATTCCCCCATCCCCCTTCCATCACCGGACGTTCCGACGCATGGCAAGCATCCATCCTTTCGTTGAGGACATTCCACCTATCCGTACGAAAGTTTTACCTCGTCGTTTTTAATTCGTACAGCGAAGGACTATAATAGCTTGCCTGCGTCGGTATTTCCGTCCGAGTACAATGTGGGTGTCTTCAAGCGAAGAGTGAATAGGCTGCTCCTAAGTTGATGCGCCTTACCACATATGACTACATTTCACTTACCATCAGGTGGAATGTAGTCAAGCAACAACTTAGTTCAATGTAAAAAAAAAATACACTCACTCATAAGCGAAAGAGATTGAAAGTTATCTCTTTTGTTATTCTACACAACAGCCACTGCGCCACTGTTGCCGCCTCGACCCTACTCGAGATAGAGCTCATCTTAAAATGCACGACCACCAATAATATATTTTGTAAATGTAATTTCAACAATATTAGAAGCTTTTTATAACGTTATAAAGAAAAACACTAATTACATTTAATTATATTATTCTAAAGATGTAGCACTTCACAAAAAACCCTCCAAATAGTATTTGATTCTAACCATTGAATACCTAAATGTTTGTTCACGTCAGGTGTGACGCGATGAACTCGTTGAACCAGTTGTTTTTTACATATTAACTACGAGGCCGAAAGTATACTTGTAAATGTAACGTATTTATTTAAAGAAGCATTGTTTTAATTCTTTAACATTGGATTAAGAACTTAATATATACATTAGTTATCTTAAGTACTGATCATCCACTTTTACTTTTTTTTTTCAATTGTCTGCTTTTTTGTTGATACACCTGTATTTTAAAATATACCTGTCATTAATTGGTATATAATGTATCAAACTTAATATTTGTGACATTGAGGCATCCCTCACGTGGCTATTTTATTCAAAATTAAATAAAAAAAAGTAGAACAATGGAAAAGTAGTGAAAAATGGTAAAATGAAATTGGTTTAATCTTTTATTGCTTTAAGGACGCGTTTACAGTTTTGCCAAAAATGATCAAATTTTCGGTACATATTGCTACAAAATCAAACTTGACGTACTAAAACCTATACTAACAGCAGATAAAGTGTTTCTTTATTTTTAATTCCTTTAAAAAAATATATCAAATATTATAGCTTTTAATATTAATAAAATGATTTTTCATCACTTCTTCATACTTATTCCACGATTTCAGGCGTAGTTTCAGTACATTTTCCTTGTATTAATTGCCATATATTTGAGAATAGAAAACATACTCAACTCCAATCCTCTGAAGAACAAAATTATCAATACTTTACAAAATATCTTTAAAAAAATAATATATTATTTTTTTACATGTTTGTAGTTGACACATGAGTCTTAACTTACTGTAATAAGGTTTAATTTACTTGCATTTTTGTTGATTATTTACAACAAATATTTCTAAAATTCAAAACACCACCTCATAGTGATGTGCCGAGTAATTATTTTGGTGGATCGAGTCGACTCGATTCAGTTTATACAGTATTCGAATCCTGAATCGATTCACCGATTCAAGTACAAAACTCGGGTTCTATGTTTGGTAGTCGAATATTGACTCAAGTCTAGAACTCTAGACTAAAAATTTCCAGCCTGAGCTCCGGTTACCGATTTTAAAATGAGTAAAAGGTTTAACACAATGACACTTTCAGGCTTACTTAAAACTGTCTTTTAAAAGTCTCTTAAATTCTAGGTTACGTCACGATTTAGAAAAGTTAAAAGTTTTTATACGAAGTCTTCATACTTTATAGACCTCTTGATACAGCTATAATTTAAATCAATCCAGTATAATGCTTGGGAAGGTATCTATCTACTAAGGTACGGTACCTACCTAAAGCTACGGTACAATAAATTTAAATAATTAAAGGTGAACTAGCTATCAGTCAAACAAAATATTGATAAAAAAAATATTTGAAACAACTATTCAAAAAAAGTATTTGGTCAACCTTCTTGGATTCTAGTCAACTACGGCGGTGGTTGCATAATTTCTTAAAATACTTCCATATCTGAGGATTTTTCCGGTGCCTTTTTTTACAAATTTAACTAAAACAAAATCAACTGACTACTAGTACTAACAAACATATAAATAAATACGCACGTACGCACGCAAGCACAAACACACACACACACACCCAAATACATACAAACACTTTTTCTTTTCTTTGTAAAATAAATTGGTTACTAATTTATTTTTCTTTAATTTATATTATAGTCAAAGAAATACTATGAAATTCAATATAAATATATTATACTTTTTATTCTTTTCATTAACATCATAAAGATATATAGTTGACAATGACAGTGTGAAAGTAAACAATGAACTTATTCATTATGAATTTATAATAAAATTTCAACTTTCAGCACTCCTTTTCAATATAAACTTAAACTATGACAAATCTCATATTTTGATCTTAGTCTTTTCCTATAGTATAGTGAGGTAAAGTTTGTTTGTTTGTGGGTTTATACGTTATAAGTTAATTTGTTGGAGGTAATTTTCAAAGTAATTTATATGAATCTAATAATTCCTTAACAAATAATTAGAAAAACAAATAAACATTTAGTTACAAAGTTACAACACTAATTTGTACTTCAAAAGCCTCGCATCCTCAGGCGAGGCCCACCTCGACATACGCCGCACCGGTCGGTCGGTGTGACTGTGGACTGCCTGGGGCGAGGCGGACGCTTGCTATGCCTCGGGCCAACGTGCCCGCACCAGTTCACACTTAGCGAGTGGGGCGGCGGCGCATGCCGCGCGAGGCTGCGCGCTCAGTCTGGACGCGGATATAAACAATCATAATTATGAGCAAGGAAATTCAATCGGCTTTGCCTGGTTATTTAAATATAAAATTTAAACTTTACCAAACAATGTAACTTGTTATTAAAAAATTAAAAACGTACATAACATATATTTGAGCAAACAAACTCAATAGGAACTTTGGCTTTGCATAGTTATTTAAGTTAAAAAAAAAAACTTTACTAAACAATGTAACTTGTACATAAAAATTAAAAACTAAAAAAAAACATAAATTTGAGCAAACAAATTCAATGCGAGAGTTGGCTTTGCATGGTTTTTGATAGTTTGGATAAATCTAGCTCATAATTAGTCGTATTAATATTCAAACACGACTCTAAATTTTCATTTGTTAGTTGGCTTCTTAATTTACTTTTAATTATATTCAAGCAAGAGAACCCTTCCTCGCAAGAATATGGCGATCCAAAGATAGTCAGCACTCCAAAAGCCAACTTCATCACTTCACTGTAGCAATCTGGAAGAATATTCCATGCGTCGAATATAAGACTTTCAACTGGCACCATTTCTTTTAAAGCTGTCCACTTTTGTTGCGTTATGTACATACATTTCTGGACCTCCAGCTTTTCCAACTGGCTTTTTAGCGCTGTAAATTTACCACCCTACAAAGCTTTACTTTTTAAATCGATTGCATTCATCAACTGCATTTCTAGACATCCAGTATCAACTCCAAATGGATTTCTTTACTATTTGTGTTGAGATTTACTATGAATGCTAGAGTGGTTTTCTTGGTTTTTAATTGCTGAAAACTATCAGCAAATTAATCTTCAATTTTTTTATGGCTGTGCTGAAGTAATTCGTGTCAACAGTTGCATTTGTTTTATCGCGATATAGCTTTAAAAATTGAAAATGAAGTAATGTCCATTCTGAATATCTTCAGCAAAAATAATTAATTTTTCTTCCACAAACCAATTCTTCTACCAAAACACAGGCTGGGTTTCCCTTTCCTTGCAGTTTTAGATTCAGCTCATTTAATTTTGCGGTAATATCTAAAATAAAGTAAAATTTTTGTAACCACTCGCCTTCCTCTAATTGGAGGGGATTAATGCCTTGGAGAAATGTTGTTATTTCATTTAATAATAAAGCAAAACGATTTAACACTTTCCCTTTAGAGCTTTCTAATCTATTCTATCGCACTTTATTGTGAAGAAGGAGGTCTGAATAGTGAGTCTCCATTTGGTTTAAGAATTCTTTAAACTGTCGATGGTAGAGAGCTTTTACCAAAATGCTGTTAATAATTTTTATCACCAAATTCATGACCTCAACTATTTTGGCCGGAAATGTTTGGGCACAAAGCGCTTCTTGGTTAACTATGCAGTGAAACATGAGAATTTCGTGATCTATTTTTTTCTGGGGAAGCGTTGTTTTGTCCCTTTATTTATACTTGTCATACTTCTGGCTCCAGCGGTTGCTATTGATATTATTTTATTTAAATCAATATTATTATCTTTAAAGCCTTTTTACACGGCATTCGCTGTCTTCCCCTCTAGTTGGTTCCATGAGAGGTAGCAATCTTAGAAGTTCTTCTTTTGGACCCTGGGAAGACATACACCTGACAAAAACTGATAAAACAGAAGCCAGTTGAATGTCTTCCACCTGCGAATCTGTTACATTCGAAGATATTTAGGCTATTCTATCTGGTACTGTTTTAGTGGATAGAGGCAAATCTTTTATTTTTTTCAAGTCTTCTGGTTGGTTATCAAATCACGAAATAGTTCTTCAGATGCACGTATGAAGCATTATTTGATATACTTACCATCTGTAAATGGTTTGCCTTTTTTACAATTTCTAGTGATACCGCGAAGCTTGCCAGATTAACATTACCTGTAGATTATGTCCAATTACTTAACATGGAACTTGAATGCTGTTTTTGTTTTTGGAGGTCTCCGACAGTTTTTTTTCGTTCTTCGCCGGCTGGATATTTACTAGCAAACTGAGAATGTTTTGTTGTGAAGTGTCTCTCTAAATTAGATTTTTTATTGTGTGCGAGTTTTTCGTGGCAAATGACACAAGTAGACGGCCATCTGAGTAGCATGTAAAAGTGTATAACTCCGTCCCATCCCGGTTGAATTCTTCAGTTCTTCACCTTTTTGTTTTGTAGATGCCATAATTTCTGGTGGTGAAGCTGAAATAATATTATTTTATTACCTGTTATTTATTATTTAAAACCATATTTCTAGGTAGGTATTTAAAACAGCAAATAACTAGTTTTGCAATTATTTTTATTATTATTATCATTTCCTTTAGTAAAAGTTATTATTATTTGATTTTGTTTGCTTTAGTATTTTTATTATTTGCTTTAGTAAAACAGACATACTTCGTATGTATATATTGCGGTAAAAAAAATTTTTACAGAATATGCAAAACTTACGAGAGGTTTGACGCGTTAGTAAAAGTCACGTTCGTACCGGATTTCGGACGTTTGCAATCAAGCTCTAAGAGTGATCTCGTTGGTTTAAACATTTAAAGTGTCCACGTGACTTAAGCTTAATAAACGGACGCTTATTAATATTGATGGGAGAAGAAACAATTAGAAGCCTATTACTACCGTGCGCCTCCTGGGGTAAATCCTTGGCCGTTTTGCGTCGGTACCGACAACGCGAGCTACGCTTTTTACGAGCCGTTCCCGCCTTTGATACATCTCCAAATATCGTTTAACGAGCATCGGCTACGACGCACACTCCTAAAACGACCGGTACGCCTACGAGATGATCTCGAACGAACCATGCTAAAACGTATAGGAGATAAAAACTTAAAACGTTAGTAAAATAAAATTGCAAAATAAAAATGTTAATGGTTTACCCACAAACATAATTATTAAATATTTCTTTGTGTTGGGCTTACGTGTCTTTTAAACCACTTCTGATGTTAGAATATAAAGTAAAAATGACTTAAAATAAAACAAATGATAACACAATTTTAACAAAGTTACATCTATCAACGAGATCAACTTATACGAACTTACAAGTTCAATTGTAAGCTCACGAACTAATTATACGACGCCTAATAATTCATAAGTATCACTTCACTTCCGTACTATATGAACGAACGACTAACCCAGAGTTCCCCAAACTTTTGTGTGTCGTAGACCCCTTGCCATGTTTTTCTGTGTTGGGTAGACCCCCTACTTACCTGATATTGATTTTCTGTATGTTTCTAACTGTAGTGAAGTTTAGTGTTAAAAACTTAAAGTAAAAACAATATTAATTTATACATTTATTAATTGAATTTAAATGAAAACTACTCAAAATATAATTTTGTATCTATTATGTAAAATATACGTAATATTAAATAAACATAAAAAAATATAAATAAAATAACAAAAGCAATAAGTCAATATTTTTAGTGAGAAGGATGAACCTGATGCTTTAATAATAAATCATCAACATTTGGCGTCAATTTTGTAATAACCCTTACATCTTAAATTTCCTAATGCTAATGGTAACCTAATGGTAACAGCGCTGAACCCCCTTTCCACTAGGTATGGCGATGGAAAGGAAATTAAAAATTTCCTCGCTATATTCCATAATACGAGATAAGTAACGGGTATGTTGTTTTGCAGCCAGAATTGCTGATGTCCGTTTTTAAACTGAACCTTAAGTTCTTCGTTTGTACTTAGTTCAGTCAGTTCCTCTTGTATTATGACATTCGTTTCTTCTATGTCACCATATGGATTAATTATCCACAGTGGTAATACCATAGTCAAAATATCCTCAAACCTAGATTCAAAATCTGAATAGAGGGCATTTAAAAGTTGAACGTAAGTTGAAACGTCGTCTTCCTGGCAGCTTGTCTGTGACAAATTGGGGAACTGAGAAAATTCGCCCCGTCAAATATTTTGCTTCATTAGTTTAACTCTGGCAAGAAACGCTGATAAGATGCACTTTGTTTTAATCAAATTTAAACTGTCGCCTTGTAATTGCAAATCAACCATATTAAATTTTGTAAACAAATCTGTTAAATAGGCGATGTCTGTTTTCCTCTTCATTAAATTTTCTTTCTAAATTTTATCTTCAGTATCCAGAAGTTCTAAAATAGTCTCAAAAAGTGCAAAAAATCTTGTCAAACATAAGCCTTTCGACAGCCAGCGTACTTCAGTGTGAAGGAGTAATTGATGAAAATGTTTTTCATTTTCTTCACACAACTGCGCAAATAACCTCGTATTCAACTCGTTTCTTCGGATTCGGTTTACTGCATCAATGACTAAATGAAGTGATTCATGCAATCTAACACTAAAATTTTTAGAAACTAAATGTTATCGATGGATGACGCAATGTACTGCTAACACCCATGACATATTTTGTTTTAAATAGATTATATCCACGATAACGACCAACCATGGCAGGTGCTCCATCTTTAGCTACTGATATTATATTCAATAAAGGAATTGCTTTTTCAATGAAGAAAACCTTCAAAACATGAAATATTGATTCACCTTTAATGTCGGTTATCAAAGTTCTTGCGAAGAGCAGTTCTTCGTAGATTTCTTGATTCATAATAAAACGAACATATGCCAATAATAATGCGGCATTATAAGGTAAAGTTGACTCGTCCAGTTATATAGAGAAGTGGGTGCAAATAATTACATAAGAAGCTTTCAATATCAGAACTCATTTCATCAATACCTCTTTCAACAGTATTGTTGCTTAAGGGAATTCTTTTAATGATACCAGATGCAGGTTTGTGTAAAACAGTTTTTAGAACCACTTCAACGGCTGGCAAAATTAACTTATCTCCGATAGTAAGCGGTTTTCCGGATTTTGCTATAAATAACGAGATATTGTAAGACGAACGCAAACCATCATCATTTCTTTGTGACGTCGAAGCGAACATTCTGTCCAGTGTAGGTCTTCTGAAGTTCATCTTTAAGTGTTTGTAAGTTTTTCGTAGGTCTCTTCTGAAGTTCATCTTTGAGTGTTTGTAATTTTTTCAAATCTTTCTCTGTTTTATCAGGGTGGCATCTTCTCAGATGATTTTGCAGTTTAGATGGTTTTATAGCGCCATTGCCCAAAACTTTGTTGCATAAAAAGGCACATAGGCAATTGTTTATCCGGCAATGATGGAATGAAGCCAAATTTCAAATAATCAACACTGTACTATCTACATTTTTTTTTAGATTCGGACATGGCATCAGTCATTTGTGGGCAAAATTAAATTATTTAAATAAGACAGAAAATCCAGCAGCTGTATATTAAAAATATTTTTTGATTTTTCCGAAAACAGGATTAATTCAAACATCTTCTTGCAACAATTAGCTCAAATTACGGAGATTGCACTGTAATTATAATACCGACCGACCACTTTGGGAATCACTAGTCTAACCAAAAGAAGAGAGCATGCCGCCCGCCATGCTTGCCATGCTTGACATTTTATAGCAAGATAACGGAACAGCATGACGTCATGGTGACACTTGGTGATAAGTGTTGCCAACACTATATATAAATCATAGATATTAAATATCAAACACAACTAAATTATGTTCTATAACCTCAATATCTTCTTATTAGTGACACGAAAATGTTACAAATTTATATTGGTAAAATCATTCACCAATAAGTTATTGGAAATAAAATGAAGATCCTAATAAAACATAGTGCTTATATTTTGAATGCATTTCGCATCTACTCTAAAATAATATTACGAAGGAGTGAATTAATAAGGACCTCACCATTCCTTCCTTTTCTTATAATTAAATGATACATTGCTTTAATATATCACACAACTCTAAAAAAATATCTATATAAACAAAAAATAGATTAAAATATAAAACAGTATTCAACATTTAATTATTAAACAAATATATTCATTTTCTGTAATTATTGAAATGTATATCGTTGTGGACATTTCGTAATTATACATTTCCGAATCGACGTAGTTAGTGGCACGGATTTGTTGTCTTTAATAAAACGAATTCGAATAATTTAACCACTATTATTTACATTTTCTATCGTTAGAATCACTGAAAATAATTACCAATCGGTTCATCTAGTATAGTATTAGAAGTCGATATTATAACATCTAATTATTTAATCTTGAAGGTCTACCAGAAATTATACTTAGCTATGATTACAATCTTGATACTTTTAGTTATAAAGATTTTTAAATATTTTTTTGTAATAATTCATATAACCAAGTCTTCGATGCAATGTTAATGTGAGTTGAATAATCCAATTACAGCTGCTTTAATAATATTTGGGTCGTGGGTCAACGGATTGAACTGTCAAACTTAACTGTTCAAATAACTATTACTATTCAACAATTAAACAATATGCTAACACGGCTTCTTTAACACCAATGTGGGCTAATTAGTACATAATAATAACATACTACGGATCATTCAACTTTTCATGTATATATATTGATTGAACTTGTTAGGTAACTTAAGTAATTTTACTATTAGTACAATACTAATTCTCAAGGACTTATTAATACTCTTAATGTAGTTGATGATGACCTCCTCGCCCTTCCTCCCCAAAGATAGATAGATATATATATAGAGAGATAGATAGATAGTTAGAAAGATAGAAGTCTTAGATACTTACAATAGTTTCCTTTTACTTGAAACTTTTTTTCGAGGGCACTAGCGCATGTGTATTATACAAAAACACTCGAGCTCGTGTGAGAACCTTTCTGGCAGAACATTATTTGCTTATTTTTTTCAAAATTTATCACCTTTTTTCTATTCACTCTTTATTACTCCCATTTCTGTTAGCCTTATTTATTTACAGTTTCACCTTTATAGTTTATGTATATAATGGCCCCAGCTTTATCTACTCTCCTCGATCACTAAAATCGGAGATCCATTTACGTCGATCAATTAGGAACTCATGCGTATATGTTCTCATGCTCGGATAGATTTGATATTTCAATTTATTCTTCTAAATGTCATGTAATTATTATTTGCATCCGATAACCACAAGCTAAACTTGATGGCTTTTCACCGAAACGTGTAATGAACAATATTTATACAGTGCAACCTTAATATAACTAACCTCAATATAAGGACTTCCTCGATAGAACCAAGTTTTTATGACAATGAAGATGGCCTCACATGGTCGAACGGACACTTCACTCTGAAATTTGGTTTAATTTCAATCTATCAAAGCTACGACCTTTGCAAACACAATCAGTAACTTAACTAAATAAACTTATCAATTGACTAACAAGCCATCGGTGCCCGGTTGAGTTTTGATTTCACGGTCAAATGAGAATTTGTAATTTTTTAAATAATTGATACTAAATAAGGATTTGTTAATTAATTGATATTAAATAATTAACCAATCCTTATTTAACCGTGAATTGTACATACCGTACTATGTACTCGTAATGGCGGCAGGCTATAAATAAATTAACCTGTGCGGCAGCGCGCGATAAGTTTCCATGCCCGACTGCATGGCTGCCGCAATAGATATTTTAGATAGAATATTCGCCAAAAACGGCCTTTTCACACCCTCACAGCCAAGCACCCCTTTGACCTAGAGGTTCCAAATTTTTTATACGAGATACCTACGTCTACCGTTTTCTACCTCAAATCAAAAAATCAACTGTCTACCTTTACGCGAACCGGAAAAAAATAGGCCAAAAAGGCCTCATTTTGCTTTCTTATTCATAAGTAATGTAAATGATTTCCTACTTCAAGATATGGTGGGAAGCTGAAACTTGGTAGGCAGGTTCCTTATCCTCCTGACTATTTGAGGTACTTTTTTTTTTAATTTCACCATGAAACTTAGATATATTACTTCTGAAGTTCCTAATATAGTGCCAAAAATATTTAAAAAAATCTTTGGTCCGAAAATCTAGTTTTCCACTATGTCATTTGAATAGGACAAAAGAAGAGTATAATGATGTTCTATGAATAGGACATTACATTTTATATATTAATAACCTTATATTCATAGGTACTAAAACACTGAAACAACCTTGGATTTAAAGTAACGTATTTATTATTTAAAGTATTTAATAAATATTAGTCTCACTGTCCAGTAACAAAAATATTTGGGTCTAATTTTTGGCAAAAACTTTCATTGGTATAAAAGAGATCAAAATTAACTAGGTATGACATTAATATTAATCAACGTTATAATTATATCTTCATTAACCTTTTATAAAAAACTTAAGTTTTGAAAGTAATGACCTAAGACAAAAACTTAAAGACACAGCCTTCTAATTTCCATTACGCTCATGGAAATCTATGAAACACTTCCTATTTGGAACAAATCATAGAAAAATATTGCATTTCTTGCAAAAAAGTCTAGTTTTTTTTATCAGAACCTGGATCGCTGTATTGAGCTTGTTTGGATCCATAATCGGGCAGATGGGCTGCTTTTTGTTGTCTTCTTTGTAGTGAAGGTAAAGGCAATCGATGGTTATCTTCTATTTTTTATGCTGTGGCAATAGTTCGTCTCACCTTATTTGGATCACTCTCTCCTTCACTGCTTTCATGATTTTCCTCTATCCACTTGCACCCTAAATTTACTATGAGTAGTACGAGAGCGGTCAGGAGGTTAAATGTCATTTCCATAAAATTACACGTGAAGTAAAATTCTATTCATTTAACTGATCGATATTGCAAATAGATATAGATCGATATTGCATATAGATAACTGCAATAGATATTGCAAATGACAATCCAGGCCAGGAATCCCCAGACCGCTTTTACCGCCGGGGTCATACGTCTTAAAGACAATGTAACAATAAATAAAATTAAAAATTTCCAATTATGTCCAGTGGTTTAGATACTACATGAATCTTAAATGTAATATTACAAGACTAGCACCGATTTGTCAAAGACCTTCGTTGAACATATGTTCTCACTAAGGCCTAGACTCTTTTAATTGATTATATGAGATAAGTAATTAAAAACAGTCCTCAAACAGTGCATCTTATAATTTTATATATATAGTACATGTACTGTTCAATATTTTGTACTTACATGTAATATTACAGTATACAATATTATAAATTATAAAGGATAATTATTATTGTGATTACTAAATCATTCAAAAGCCGTTCCTTTATTAAAATTTATATTTTTTCAAAAAAAAAAAACAATTTTCACTTTTTAAAATTGTTATTTTTTTATAGCCATTACATCCGCCAGTAGATCAATCCTTCGGGAATAATTTTGGTTTTCGTGTTAAATGTCTGTTTTATTTGCGGAAAATATTGACGATGCATTTTTCTTAATAAAATTTTCCTCGTCAGATAGATCTTACTGAGACACGTATTTCAACGACTCCTCTTCCTATATGAGTTATTATCAAACAACGATGTTTATAAGAATAAGAAAGTTAAAACATAACACAGTTTATGCTCTCTTAAGCGCGATTTTTGTCCGCTGTCTGCGGCTATACGAGAAAAGTTTTCATACGTTTGAGGTTGAGGAACTGGAGCGAATATCGAGGCAGCCATGTCTACATAAGACATATATGCTTCGGAAATTTTGGAGGAGACTTCACTATCATTTTTTTTTTTGCAAATTTAATGTTTCTTTCTTTGGTGTTCAGGGTTGTCTTTATAGGTAGCTTGATTCTTACTTGAACATAAGATACAACAAACATTTTGAACTGTTTCTTGACAGTTATCTCCATATTCAAGAATCTACTTCTACTTCTACACTGATTCTTCACGTGGTCAAAGCGGCCACAATTATGATTTTGATTGTTGGTAGAAGATATTTTTCCACCGCCATTGATGTATAATATATCTACATATATACAGTCTGGTAAAATTTGCCCACTAAAGATTGATTCCACCAACCATTGATTTCAAAATCGTCTGCTTTTTTGCAGGAAGTTCAATAACTATATAACTATTCGCAGATCAAGTAGAATTTAAGAAGATATGAGGAGATATTTTCATGTTGTTAATTTATGTATTTTTTTATAATTTAAAAATAACATTTACAACATTTATTAACTTATCTAGAAATAACATTAACTATACTAATACTAATAAGCTATATAATATTGTTTCTAATATGTAATTTTAGCTTATTCTTAAACTGCTTAATATTGTTACAATTTTTAATGGTAACTTGTAAATTATTGTATAACATTACACCCTCACACCTTATATTTTTTACCATAGGTTTTTGTCCGAGGCTGCCAGCTATGTAATTTGTTTTTGTTTTAGTAGTTATTTGTTTAATTACATTGCACGTGTTGACATTCAGGAGTTTTGTATCCCTATAAAGGTCTTTAGATGGTTTTAAATATTTGTAATAGAATAATGCATTTATCAGTTTATTTTGTGATCTTTGCAGTTTGTTAAGATGTATTTGAGCAGCAGATCCTCAAATTTCTATTAAATATTCCAGATGTGGCTTGGCTACGTATTGTAAATAGTGGTAAGGATTTTGTGAGGAATGCAAGGAGGTGCGTAATTAGGATTTTTATTTTCTATGCTTTGAAGACGAGACGAAGCTTCTTAGCATTCCATGGATTCACCGTGCTGGTGCCGGGCCCATCGCGTTGCAGGGAGAGGAGTGCAAACAGCTCCTGGGACTTGCGACCCAAGTGTAGGTTTAAGGGGCCCCTTTAAAATGCGCATTCACGCTCACTATCAACTGGTTGCGCTCCTCTCCCTACCTAACCAAATTTGGAATGAACCTACCAATGCCGCCTTTGAAGTACGTTCTAGAAATGTACTGATGATAGTTCTAGAGAGGCCAAGATCTTTAAGTAGGTTATAGAGAGATTTCGCTGTTATATCTCTCGCTCCCACTTCTACCGCGTACAAATTAACTATATACCTATTCCTGGTCAGCTCGTTGGTCAGTTCGTAATACTTGTTTACTTTAATTGTGTGATCTTTGGGGATGTTAGTTTCCCACGGAACAGTAAGCTCCACAAGTATCACGCGCTTTAACTGTCTAGAGTACAAGAGTATGTCCGGTCTGGATGACGAGACAACAATATCCTCAGGAATTCTATACTGTTTATCATACGTATCCATCATTATAGTCCAATCGCGAGCCGCCTCTAAAATAGAGTGAGGCTTTTGTTTTGTTTTTTTAGACGAGCCTTAATGAACTCTATGAATCTTTTGGTGGTTGTTATACCCTTTTGCGCTCTAGCTACTGAAAGACTAACCGCTTCGCGTATGATTTCCAATACTTTATCATGGCGCCGCGAATATTGACCTTTTTCCAATAGCACCCTACACCCTACCAACAAGTGTTTAGCCGTTCCTACTGCCTCCCCACAGATACTGCAAGACTTTTACTTTACCCTTTGCTTTACCCCATCTTACTAAATTACTTTGATCTGGGAGAGTCATTTAGAATGCATTTAGATAGAATTTTAATAAGGCTGGAGACCACTCATGAAGTAAGGTGCGCCACCTCAATGCTAATGGAATACAAAAGTCGCCTATGGTCACCCACTCATTTTGAATTTCTAGATTCATCGCGTGCACTCGATACTTATCGTTTTCATCTTGCCGAATAAAGGATTTTGTTAAGTCTATATCTCGAACTTTCCCGCTAGATCCTAAACCTGCTTTATTTGTTTGAGCACCTATCATGAATTGTTTATGAAATTGAAGTCGTGACTCCAGCTCTGATGCATTTTTATCTTTTGGAAGAGATGTTACAATATCATCATGAGATTTTTCGATGATATGTCTTTTGGGAGCTCTTAGGTGTTTATAGAGCTCCGATGGTTTCTTTAATTTCATCCCAAAATTGTTTCGGTCTCTGAATAAAGTTGAAGAGTCCGCTCAATGCGCGAGCCCAAACCACGATTTCAATATCTTTATGATATCTATATTATACGTTTGCATCTAACTTAGACAAAAGGGTTTTATTAAGATCTTAAACTAGAAAAGGCCAATTTAGACGTGACGTTGGATAATTGTCATATATCCAAGCTTTTTTGATATTACTGATTGGTTGATCGTTTACCTTCTTAAGATCATTTAAAAAGCTATCGACTATAATATCTAGAGATGGAGTGCGACCTTTGTAATCTATTTTTTACCTA
This sequence comes from Dircenna loreta, assembly GCA_963555665.1. Classification (NCBI taxonomy): domain Eukaryota; kingdom Metazoa; phylum Arthropoda; class Insecta; order Lepidoptera; family Nymphalidae; genus Dircenna; species Dircenna loreta. The sequence continues at coordinate 165,129 of OY743096.1, forward strand.
AAAATTTGAATGGGGCTGCTTCAGTAATTGTAGCAACACTTTGACCGCTACAATTACTGATATTTGGTGTCTCGTCTACCCAGACACGGACAGTGGCATTTATTGGGTTTTGTCCTCAGTCCTTCAGTCCACGTGCAGAAATCCTCTACTTCATTTAAAAGTACCTGACATTGTTTAGGGTTACGTGTCAGTATAGCGAGATCGTCTGCAAATGCTAGTATGGATTCCGTGTATTTATTATTAAATTTAAACCGATAACCCCACTTTTTCTCATGACTTATTAATTTATCTATTAAAATGTTAATTACTATATTAAATATTATTGGAGAAATGCAACATCCTTGAAACAGACCTATATTATAGCTTAGCGGTCGGGAATGGTTAACGCTAGAAGTTATTGAAAAAAATAATTTTGAATAGTATGATGCAATTATGACGATAACTAAAGTAGGAAAGTTATACCATCTCCACGCGAACATCATCAGTTCATGTTGTACCGACCCAAAGGCGTTCTCCAAGTCTATCCAACACACCATAACTTGTCTTTCGCTCGTTCTGGCATCTTTAAGGCTTTCCGCTTTTTATTTTGTAAAAAAGAGAAAAAGATCTTAGAAATTGTGTTTGTTAAAGCTATCGGTCTAGTGTCTTTCGGATTCGTGACACTGTCTTTTTTTGGAATAAGGACAAAAATGGCTTTTCCGAATGTTACCGGTATTTGCTTCCTTGACCAGATTTTACCGAATATATTTAAAAGTTTATTACGAACCGACGGACATTTTTCATATACTATGTAAGGAATACCATCAGGACCTGGTGCTGATTTAGTTGGCTATATATGAAGTTTTTACGCGACAATTTTATAAGATTTCTCACAAACGTCGATAAAGAAGTTTCACTTCAATAATAATAAATATGCTTTATTGTACACCCAGAAAATACATTGAGACAAAACAAATATAAAAAAAGTTACAAATTTGGCGACTTTATCGCTAAAGAGTGATCTCTTCCAAGCAACCATTGAAGTAAAGAAAAGTATTAAAGAGACGTAGGCGTATCATATGTATAAGAATAAAAGAGAAGAAGAATAAGTAAATAGACAAAATTAATTTAAAGAAACAAATATCTATACATACCACTATAAGAATAAAAAAATACTATTATTTTATTTTCCGTAACTTGTTCAGTTATATCCAAATAATCTAGTAAGATGGGGTATATGCAATATCTGTCTCCACAGACAGTAGGGACGGCTAAACACTAGTTGGCTTGTCTAATAAAACAAAATATAAGCCTCAATCTATCTTGGAGGCGGCTCGCGATTGAACTATAATGATGGATACATTTGATAAACTGTATAGAATCTCTGAGGATATTTTTGTTTCGTCATCCAGACCGGTTTCGTCATCCTGTACTCTGGACAGTTAAAGCGCGTGATACTTGTGAAGCTTACTGTTTCATGGGAAATAAACATCCGCAAAGATCACTTAAGGCAAACAAAAATTATGAACTACCCAACTAACTGACTAGAAATAGGTATATAGTTAATTTGTACACTGTAGATAGAGGTGGGAGCGAGACGTATAACCGCTAAATCTTTCTATAACCTACTTAAAGATCTCGGCCTCTCTAGAGCTATCATCAGTTAATTTCTAGATCGTACTTCAAAAGCGACCTTAGTAGGTTCATTTCAAATTTGGTTAGGTAGGGAGAGGAGTGTAACCAGTGAAGGTGAGGATTACTGCGCATTTTAAAGGGACCCCATTTTAAGGGACCGTTTGCACTCCTCTCCCCGCAACGCGATGGGCCAGGCACCCGCAGGTTGAAGCTATGGAATGCAAATGTTGAGAAGTTTCGTCTCGTCTCAAGATAATTATAATCTAAGTGGAATTTAAAGGCTTAGTTTCTAGGCAACTTTTTAGTGTACCATCATAATCAACGGCAGTGTACTGAACTAGTCGTAGTGTGTGAGTTTCACACTTTGAAATATCTACGTAAATTTGCTTGTGATCAGATAAAGATGATTCAATAATTGAGAGTATCAAAATATTGTTATTTATACTAGTGCATACATGATCGAAAATAATCTTATTATTCAAACTTAAACCATCCAGATTCAAATCACCGAGAGTAATTATTCTGTGAAGTTTTTCCAAATGGGTTAAAAATGTTTCTAAAACATTATTGACATGAGACTCCTCTGGTTTGTAAATTATTTCTATAGTAATTGCATTTCGCTTTTTTCACGGAAATTATTAATTCTCTCTCTCTCTCTCTTCTAAATTATTTTTTTATTAAATAGATTAATATTTAAAAAGATCTTAATCGATTCTTTTCGTTAATCCATCCCTGTGGATTTATAAGTCAATGACTTTAATTGTCAAAAATGAATTTGACATTTGATGTCAAATTCTATTGACATTTGATGTCAAATTCTAGGCAAAGATTAGGGTAGGGATAAAGAAAGCAAAACAATCAAAATCAACTAGCAACTAAGGACATGCCTCGTATTTCATAAATATATTTTAAATGTAAATCAATAAAATGGAAAATAAATTAATCTTATTCAATTAATTTATCAAAATGTTTAGTTATGAAGTAAAATTTTTAACCAACGACGAATGTGTTTATCTAAATAACAGTGATTTAAAAAGTTTTAAGTAAGTGTTTGATACTTTTGTAAAGTAGTATTTGTGAAAACAAACTTAAAAACATTTATTACATTCAGGTATGAAACCAAGAAAAAAATAGAAGAAACGGTGTATGATAGTTGTAAACGAAGTTATTTAGAACGTCGAGGAGGCTATTGGAGGCCTCATATTCCAAGACAATTGCGCCAGCTAGAATCAAAACTTCACGACACTAATATAGTTTTCAGTGAATGGACTAATGACAATCTCATCACTTTAATATTTTCGTCAGGTGTTATAGCTTATATTACATTAAAATCAAACACATTGGATGTAACAAACATTTTATTTGACCGCTATTGTGTTGGCAAGCTAAGTGGGCCAACAGTTACTGGGGGTAAGTTAATGTTTTTCAATTGTAAATCTTTTGTCCTTTTACTCTCCATCCAACACAATGAGACTAATAAAATTAAAGTAATAATTAAATGCCATAACAATAGTTTTTATTGTTATCCATTATTATTATCATTATATTATCATATATTTTCAGTTGCTTTTTGCAAGTCACTGTTATTGCTAACACATACGGACAGGGCAGCAACTTTAATAACATTTGGGAAATGTGTTAATAATCCAACACCTTGTCAAATATCAGAAAGAGATCCACATTTACAGGTACCAATCAATATCTGAACAACATGTTTCTATTTTTTATTTTCAAAGTTTTGCAATAAATTCAACTAATCTTTTAAAAATTATGTCTATATTTTTATATGGAGACAAAGCTTCTTGGCATTCCATGGATTCACCATGCAGGTGCTGGGCCCATCGCGTTGCAGGGAGAGGAGTGCAAACAGCTCCTGGGACTCGCAACCCAGGTGTAGGTTTAAGGGGCCCCTTTAAAATGCGCATTCACGCTCACCTCAACTGGTTGCGTTCCTCTCCCTACCTAACCAAATTTGGAATATTTATATAATTTTGTATAAAGTTTATATAATTCAGTCAGGAAAAGGTATTTTTTTGTTATCATCAATACAAACAATTAGATTGTTTTGTTTGTTAACCTAACCAATTTTCCGTTTTTATTGATCATCTTTATTATCCATATATTAATTTAACTTCAGTCAATAGAACTTGGAGGTAGTGCTCGTAGAACAGAACGTCATATCTCGTGGAGTGAAAGTACCTCCCAGGTGCGTATACTAGTGTGGGGCACCAATGTTGCTGAGCCGGCACCCTGGAGCCCTGTGCCTGAAGATCACGCTAATCTTCACTTATATCAAGCCAATGGGTAATTTAGAACATTTTTATTGAATTATTGAAAAAAATATTATAAAAAAAATTGTTTGTACGGTTAAATAATTTTATTTATTGTTACTTTGTTTCTCATATTTCAGGCAACAGGTTACCTTACTGGCATACCACCAGCTTGAGAGTGAAGTGTTGTTAGCGGAACTGTCCCATGAATATGACAATCTTGTACATATTGTTGACCAAACTGCCTGTCATAAGGTATGCTTCAAATTCATTCTTAGTGTGTTTTCTCATTTATCATACAATTTATTGTTATTACTCAGCAGAGCTGATACAGTGTGTTGTACTTAAATTGCTTAGTTTTTTTTTTTGTAGTATTATTAGAGTCCAGATCTATTATTGTTTTGGGAACTTCATGTAATCAGTGCGTTGTATATAGAATCGTAAATAGTTATTTAAATGATGTCAAGAAAAAACAACAACCTTGAAAAAATATATATGTCTGTCTTTTTGTTTGTGTTGGGTAATCTTTGGAATGGCTAAGTAATTTGAATGGTACTTTCACTGGAAGATAAACAAGTTTGTAGGGTGACGTATACGCTTACACTTAATTCTAGGATTACATTTAGTATTCCAGCGCGAAAGTCTCTTAAAAATAATATAAAATTGAAATTTGCATATCGAATTTGGTGAGAAAAGAGTGAGACTTAATATTAAAGAAATATAAAAGAACAGCATCTAAGATATTTAAATTACAATTGTGAAAATTTAGCAGCTCTAAAATATTAAGCAAAATTCGAATACATATAGTTAGCGTCATGTATAAATCTGAAATAACCAAGCATTTCTTTTTATAAGGAAAAGATTTTTGAAAACAATTTTTTTCTATTATTTCTATCTACTAGGAAAACACGAGTATAATATACTCTGAGTGCCGGCGGCCTAGGGAGCAGTCCTTTCCTCTGTATAAAAATATATAAATAAATATTTTCAAATCACTATCAACCGTTTCTTAAAACATGCTAAGATCAAAAGTACTCCGTGCTCCGAGCGCATAAGAGTAGTCCGAAAGAATCTAAAATAACTAAATTAAGCAGAAAGTTTAATTTTTATTTGAACGCACGAATGTCCGATAGCCGTCGATGAATTTATTTGCCTTCGATATAATCTTTTATAAAGGTTTATAAAATATAACGTACACCGCCATCCCCATCACTAATTATACAGGGCGCCCTAAAAATACCGCAGTACGAAAAAATGGAGCAAATGGTGATAAGATTCCGTCTCCCCGGTTCGAACCGTAGCCTCGAAGTCAGCAGTAACGGCCGGTCCGTCCGCAGAGCGGTGTGAGTCTGTGGTGGCGGCGGTACGAGGTGCGCGGCGGGCGCGCGGTGCGGCTGGGCGCGCTGGCGCCGGCGGCGGTGAGCGCCAGCCTGCCGGCGCCGGCGCGGCTGGTGGCCCGCTCCCCGTGCGGCGCGCGCGTGCTGGCCGCGTGCCTGGACGCCAGCCTACTGCTGCTGCACCGCGCCGCCGGGGTCACGCACCGGGTCAGGGCAGGTTTCGTGAGTGACCGACCATACAATATTAATAATATTACATTTCTTTATTTGTGCCCGTTTCAACTTAGTATTTTTCTTCCGACATATTCTACCCGTTTTGGATGAGCGAATATCTTAACATTAAGTTTATAATAAAAAGAATTGTAATTTACTGACATTAATGTACTGTACGGGTTACGACAAGGTATCATTATCGATTACGATTGAATAAATAAATAGATATAGTTAAATGGTGGTCGGTCGGCGTGTGTGTCAACTGTGCCGATGTGTCCCGGTCAGATAGCGACGGATGTGAGATGGTCGGGGGAGCTGATAGTGGCCACGGAGGAAGCCGGTCGGATGCAGTGCTTCGACCGCGCGCTGTCGTTGCTTCATCACCACACTAAGTGTCTGGATCTCACGGCTTACATGCGGTAAGATGTAGAAGAATTTGAAAATTGGAAAATAAATCGATTCAAAATAGTTGCACTTAAATAGAGGACAGATTTTTGAATACACAGACATTTTTGGTAATAAAGTGTACTACAATTTATCTTTCAGGGAAACAAAACGAGTACAAATATTAGCAACGCAGAGTCTAAGAGGCGGACCGATTATACTGGCCTCCTTTAACGGAGGACCCTTAACACTGCTGAGGGTCACGCACGCTGCTCTGTCGGCGGTAGATCACTTAGTTATTTATTTCATCTTCAGTGAGGTGGTCAAATGTAACTTGGAAATAAAATTGATTTTATTTGTTTTTATACAATGTCTGCAATAGGTGTTATAACGATTTTCAGGGTTAGTTTGAAAAATCGGTCTTTAACAATTCAAAAGATAAAAAAATATATTGTTTATAAATTCTAGGCATATTTACGATTAAGGCGCACCTCAAACGCAGTGGCTCTGTTGCGGGCTTTGGATTGGGAGGAAGAAGGGGCGGAATGTCTTAAATCTATGAGTGAAATAGTTCGAAATGCGCTAAGAAAAGACAATTTGGGGGAGAGTGAGGAGGTCGGGGTGCAGATGGCGCTCGGAGCGTACTTGGCTCCAACCGCCCCGCTCCCCCTCTCAGCGTCGAGATACGCGCCCGCCGTGCACGACTTGGCCAGGAAGTTCTTTCACCATCTGCTTAGGTTTGTTTCTATATTATATACTTGTAGTGTATTTACGTTTAATAATAAACAAATAATGCTGACATTGGTGTGTGAATGTCGACGGAGTAGGGTGTCGTCGGCAGTCAGTGTTACTGTTAGATGTGAAGCCGAACCAATACTGATACTGTTTTCGGAACAACATGACACAACAAGTAATTTTCAATATTTATTGTTGTACATATTTTTGCAGTTTATAGTTGTGAATAAATAATATATTTACTTTACAGCTTTATTTACATTTGTTTTATATTATTTCCAGGCGAGGTCGAATCGAGAAAGCCCTGAGTCTAGCCGTGGACCTGGGCGCGTGGGACCTGTTCCTGGACGCGCGCTGCGCCGCCAAGCGCTGCGGGCTGCAACACCTCGTGGAGGAGGCCTCTACGTGCGCCGCGCACTACGCCGGGCTGGACCGGCCCGGCAAGTCTCAGCCAATTACAGCATATTAATAAGAAATTAAACTCTTTGTTTGCTTTAAAACTTTAGTATCTGACACTTAATTGTGATAAGATTCCTAAAAGCGACACCCCGTATTAAGTACCTAATCACAATATGGGCGGTTAAATAATATATAGTTTTTATTTTTTTTCTAGATTCTGAATGTTCGGGTTCATGCTCTCAGTGCAGTTCGAATTCTTGTTCGAGATCTGAAGATGAATCAAGCACTTCTTCCAAAGCTATCAAAGCAAAGCCTCCTCCCCTCCCGCGGGTGCCTTTTCCTCCGCAGCCCTCCATACTGACAGTCCCTATAACACAAAACGAGGCCTATACCACAAACAGTATACGACCTAACCTTCACCAGTATCTAGAAAGAGATACGACAATATGGGGAAAAAATATCAAAGATGATTCGTATATCACAAATACATACACGAAACCTATTAACAACAACAGTGTGAGGTGGAACAGTATGGACAATGTTCTCAATATTCAAAGAAATCCCAAAAACTCTTCCAGTTTTATCAAAACTGGCCCAAGTGTTGCCGTTCCGAGATCTCATGACGAGAGGATAGCGTCCCACTTCAAACATTTGTTCCAGTCCGAGCTCAAGGAAGAAGGGAAAATAAATGACAGATACAGTACTCAGAGCCACAGTAATTTTAATGAGAGATATCCTCAAGACAATTTCTGGACAGCACAAGGGAATAAACCTGAAAAGAACAAAGTCAAATTTCGTGACGCGGCTACCATCGCTGTTGCGTCTGTAAGTAGAGCAGCTCAACCTAAAGCAGACTCCTGCCGGGCTCATAGAGCGACACTACTCCATGCCAATTATTAACAGCCAATTAGTTCCATTTCAAAAATATATATAATTAGGTTTTATAACATAACTAGCTGTTCCGCTACGACTTCAGACCATAGGGCTCGTGAGAAACTGCTTCGCGAGGTTTTTTGTACATTATTTTTAAATTGCTCTCCTCGAAAAGCCATATTATTATTTCGAGGGAATAATATAATATAGTGGTGAAAGATATTTCTAAATATTGGTTAAAGAATAGTTAGATTCTACTTTGAAGATTACATCTAATAAATAACTTAAAAAGTATAAACTCACAAACATACAAACTTTACCCCTTTTTAATATTAGTAAAGATGAAATATGAGATTTGATATAATTAAAGTTTTATTATTAAATTATATTGAAAAGCAATTCTGAAAGCTGAAAATCTATTTTAAATTCATAAAGAATAAATTAATTATTTACTTTGACATTGTCAATGTCAAGTATATATGAGTCTGATGTCTAATAGTCGGTAAGTACTCGAAGATTGTCACCTCGTGCAAAAAATTAGGATACATTTATATTGAATTTCACAGAATTGCATTTTCTATAATATAAAATTAACTTATACTGTAGACTCAGCAACACGTGGTCGGTTATCCTATTAAATTATAACTTCTACGGTTCGTTTGTACTCTTAAAAAAGAGTCGTCTGTTGGATACTTACTCAATGCAGTCAACAAATCGCCTTATACTGCCAACTACTAGAGTCATATGGTAGCACCATACCGATAATTGTGATTCAAATAATAAATGAATATTTCACAATAAAATAAATTAATTAATTGAGATTTAAACTATCCTGTCTTTGAAATTAGATCTCACTGTATAATCATTAAGTGCATATTGAGCGAATTGTAGCATTTTATTGTTTTATAAACTTGAAATTAATATGTGATATTTCAATGCCAGGAGCCCCCAGTCCCGGACCCGGCCCGTGAGCTGGCTGCCAGTCTGCCGCTATGTCCTCCGCACAAATATCTCTCGGCCTTCGCCCCCTCCGGTACACTCGACTATGTTGAAGTGTGACGCTTGGCTTAACTAGGGTGACCACCTGTTAGGGTATTTTGAAAAACTGTATATGTGGGATTCCTCCTTCCGTGAGGATCGGGTTTGATGATAATTTATATCGTGAAATTTTTATTAAACTTTAAAATAAAAAAAATATTAAGTGGTCACCCTGAAAATGCACCAATGCATGAAAAAAGCATGTACACCATAATAATATTGACTCCTGTCTGTTTAATGTGTAATGCTAATTTATTTTGTGCTTTATATGTTCATTCATTATAATCCTAAATAATCTGTATCTAATATCAAATTGCCTTTTGGTAATAAATGGTTTTACTACATGTGTGTAACAAAATAATTAACATATAATGCTATAATACATATACAATAAGCCTATAATGGTAAAGAAATATCTTGCTTACTTATGTACAACTGTATTATCATTGCTTCTTTACAAAATGAATAACGAATATTTTTTTAATTATTTTTATTAGTATATAAATGTCATCACGTGTATATTATAGCACAAAATATAGTGATATGTATTTATTGACAAATTGTAACTTTAAATAAGAACAATAGATTTCTTCTTTTGCAGAAAGTGCTGTTCAAACGCCGCCTAAAATCAAAGTTGTACATTTTGGAATGGTCTAAAGTGTTGTCTGAATAGTTTGAACAGTTTCATTAGATTTAAGAAAGTTTATCCGTCCATTTGTTATTTTTATAATTTAGAGAATATTTTGATAAAATTATATTTAGGGTATACTTATACTACAAACTACCTCTTATCCACTTTCGATTGAATTGCACAAAATATAGCCATCAAATCAAACAATTATGAATTATAATATTGATTTTACTCAGAACTATTTTTATGAGTTATTATATTATTATAATAGTATATGTGCCCTCTATTGTTACTGTTTTAAAAATGGTTTTAAATCTTTTAAATTTGCATTTCGCCATATTTCTGCATTTGTAATTTAATATGGAAATTAAATAAGAGTTATGAATGCTTAAGTCAATTATAATTGTCTATTTAGATTTTTAAAGTGTAATAGGTTAAAAGATAAATATTACTAACAATAAACAATACATTCCTATATTTACTGTTTCAATATTAGGCTTTTATTCCTAAACTAGCTATCACCCGGCTGCTTCGTGCAAATTTCAAGTCTCTAGGTCTTGTAGTTCCACAGATATTGTGATGAGTTAGCACATGAAAATCTATGTTATATAGTTATCAGATAGATAAATACAATAAAAGGAAGTTTGTTAAGAGCAAAAGCCAGAATTGGATACCAGGACAAAGTTCTGTCTTCCTAAATTCTAGTTTTCCAGTCCTAATCCAAAGAAACGGCAAACATATATTTCTTGAAAATTATTATAGATACTGGTTTTTGTTCGTATATCAACCCAGTTACAAATTTGTTCATTAGTAAGGATTCCTTATTTTTAACTATTACTTTTTAAAGGAATTTAAAAAAAATAATTTACTACATTCAATGCATTACCCAAAATCTACTGTGTAGCCTTCTATTATGTTAAATGGAAGGAAATACTTAAATTAATAATGAGGACTACATTCAATAATAAGACCCAATAGCTTTTCCCTTTTTATTTGTTTTTACATATTAAATGGAATAGCAGATGGGATGCCACAGTCAATGAATAATAAAATGAAATTAATCCTTAAGCTTCTTCTTGGGGCGGAGATTGTTAGTGTGTCCACACTTTGTTTTGCGGCAGTTGGTAGCGCGAGGGTGGAGACGAGCATAGCATTTGCGGCAGATCATTTTGTCGCAATTGTATTTCATGGCCAAGATACGCAGAGATGGTTCAATGGTACCTAAAGTCGACAATATGATTAGAAATCATTTTTACGACGAATAATAATGAATATATATATATATATATATATATATATAGTTTTATACACAAATGTTATTTCTAAAGTCTAGAGAACCACTTACCGCCTCTAAGCCTCAAAACAAGATGCAAAGTAGATTCCTTTTGAATGTTGTAGTCGGACAAAGTGCGACCATCTTCCAATTGTTTTCCAGCAAAGATCAAGCGCTGCTGGTCTGGAGGAATGCCTTCCTTATCTTGGATCTTAGCCTTTACATTTTCGATGGTGTCAGAGGCCTCTACCTCTAGGGTGATGGTTTTACCCGTTAGGGTCTTAACGAAAATCTGCATTGTGGATCTGTAACAGAGTTTAAAAGTTATAAAAAATTACAATTTTGATTGACTGCCAATAATGGAATGATCCCAGAAAACAAAAGCTAACTTTCCAAAATGACATGCCACGCGGATTTTGAATATCGAATAAAACAAGTGAACAAATACTATCAGTCTCAGTTCACAGTAGGAAAAAAATATTTAAGACTTAAGATAATAAACAAACTTTATACCGAAAACTATAAATTATTTGGGTATTTTTAAAACTAACCTTCTGAAAATGTGCTCAACTAATTGTCTAACTTGCTAAAAAGAATGAATCGAAAAATTATTATGGCATAGACAATTTTAAAGACAGATAACTTAAATATAACAGATACTGTAAAAATAATAATAATCCAAAAATACAATATATGATGTATGTTATGTTTGTCAATTTAATTTTTCTTAACTTTAGGTTGCGAAGTAAACTGTTTTTTTGGAAATTGCAGCATACACATCATGGCGTCAAATCCTAATAAAACTCTTTTCCCGATTATTTGTCATCTTCAGTCCCTTCAGCCCGCTCTGGCCTCTGTTGTAATTAAACAACGGTGATTAGTCACCGATTTTGATGGTTGAGTTTTTAACTATAAATTATAATGTGTGTGCTCTGTAAAATATATTGACATCCAACCCTTTTTCAAATTATTTATTTTTTATTGCTTAAACCATGCTGGAGTCAAGTATGCTACCTATAAATATTAAATATCTACCGAGAGATCATAACACATAACCATTTCAGCGTTTATCGCATTTTATGCGTTATAAGCGAAATACTGTACCTACATTTTCAAACACGAAGAGTGTTTAAAAACTTCGTCTTTTACAGGCCAGGGAGCCTGTAAAAGACGAAGCAATAATTGATAAATATTGGGTGGCGATGTATATGCGGATTTCTTTAGTAAGAGATACTTCTTACTGGTTTTGCTTTTCCTTTTTCATATGTCATGTATCAGTAACAATAATGTGTAGTTGTAACTATGTTTTCTGAATTTAAAACAAATTAAAGCCTAATTATATCTTTTTAAACTTTTGAAAGCTTCTTAACATCTCAACAACCCGTCTTTTATTCTAAAGCAGAAGCAGGTACGTTGAAAACTATACAGAAGATTGGGAAAACCTATAACTTCATCTATTATTTAACCATATTTCTCCGAATGTATACACGTACATAAGCGAAGCTAGCAATTACAATAATGGCATTGAAATATTACAAAAACCTTATGTACAGCCGAATAATATTATTTTTGCAAGACATGCACTTGCTTCAAGAAAGCAACGCGTTGATGAAAATATTGATAATTAACTACAAATCCTTAAGTTACTATCCAGAAACTGAGTTTGCTGCCATTGATGCAGAAACAAATAGAAATGACAGCATACGCGTTTATATATCATCAAGTACCAATATTATTAGCCAAGAAACAATACACTGCCTTTGAAGCGTTAGGAAATCTGTAACATTTTATACGTATTAACTTTGGAGTCACAAACGGCGTTGCGAGTTTTGAAAGAACTATAGATTGGGTAATAAGGCAAGAAGAGCTGCAAAGTACAAAAAAATATATATATGCACACTGCTACAAAATATGGCCTCACTCTCAGTATGGAAAAATGCAAATTCCCCCAAAATTCAATTAATATTCTTGGCTACAACATCACAAACCACATCATAAAACCCGACAGTGAACGGATCAAACCACTCAGAGATTTGCCACCACCGACTGATTTACCTCCTCTACGAAGGAGCCTCGGTATGTTTGCTCATTACTCCTAATGGATCCCTAACTTTTCTCAACGAATCCACTTCTTTACCAAGACGACTAGTTTCGCTTTAACAGATGAACAAATTCGATGTTTCAAGAGTTTAAAGGATGACATCGCAAGGTCAGTTATATATGTTATTGACGATAAAATTTAATTTTCTGTAGAAACCGATGCCTCTGATCACTCTATAGCCGCCGTTCTTACCCAAAATTCCTAACCTGTAGTATTTTTCTCGAGAACATTAAACTAAAGCGAGCAAAACTATTCTGCAATCGAAAAAAAGGCATACGCAATCGTAGAATCTCTGAAGAAACCGCGACATTTTCTTATCGGAAAGCAATTTAACTTCATAATAGATTAGCGTTCCGTGTCCTTTATGTTTCATAAGATACACTCAAGTAAAATTAGAAAGAGAAGATACAGAGGTGGTGCTTTGAGTTTTCTTCTTTCAATTACGACTTTGTCTATCGTCCTGGAAAAGAAAATCTCGCTTCGGACACACTTTCTAGAGTCTGCGCATCTATTGGTTCACACACAGGTAATGGTATGGTATAGTGGTTTGAACTACATGAAGCGCTTTGTGATCCAGGTATAACCAGAATGTTCCATTGGATACACTCTAAAAATTTACCCTATTCCATCGATGAAATTAGAAGACTCACAAACTGTTGCCGCATTTGTTCAGAGATAAAACCAAGATACTACCGAAACGACTATGAACAAAGAAAACTAATTAAAGCCACATCCCATCGAACGTCTCAGCATAGATTTTAAAGTACCGGTTCCTTCTACAACAAGTAATAAATATAAACTGACGGTCATAGATAAATTTTCACTCATTTTTGCATTTCCCTGCCGACCGACCTAAGCTGTAATTAAACGCCTAAATGACTTGTTTACATTTATCGGCATACCTTTTTATGTTCATTCCGATATTCAGCCTTCCTTTCATGCAAATTACAAAATTATCTACATTCTCGGGGCATCGCCACAAGTGGAAAAACTGCGTACAACTTTCAAGGTAATGGTCAAGTTGAAAAATTGAACTCTACACTCTGGCGGCCTGTATTACTTGCACTAAAAACAAAGAATCTTTTTGTACATTCCATTAGTATAATATTCCATTATTATGTACATCGACAAATTGCACACCCCATGAGCGAATGTCTAATCATTCTCGAAGATCTTTTAACGGCACGTCAATACCTACTTGGCTAACAGGCACAGGGCAGGTTCTACTTAAAAGATTCAACCGGTCTAATAACTATCAACCTATCGTTGAAGAAGTAGAACTTTTGCATAGCAATCAAGATTTTTCATATGTCAGACTGCTTGATGGTCGTGTAACTACGCTTCTTTGCTCCTAGCTCCCTTGGGGGCAGGAGCAGATGAAACAAGACTAGAGGAGTCGCAATCACAAGCTAGACAGTAGGATACTGATCAAACTGCTGAACTTGAAGAAGTACAACAAAATGTAGAATCAACCGATGAACCCCGAAATATTTCTCAATCAGTTGAACCTGTTGACTCGACAAGGGAGAGCACTATTAACTCTCCTGACATAGGAGAACCTTTTACATTTGATCCTCAGACACTGGTGCTACGAAGATACAGTCGCCAGCGCCGAACCCCAGGTTACCTGAACTACGAGGTTCAAAATTAGAGTGTGGGTGAATGATTTATATACGGATCTCTTTAGTAAAAGAACCTTCTTACTGGCTTTGCTTTTACTTTTTTATATGTCATGTGTCAATAACGGTAATGTCTAGTTTTTCAGGGGGAGTCAATGTTAACGAAGTTAATGTTGCGACGCAATGTCGATGTGTCTAAGGGTCTAGTGAAGGGTGCTGTCGATCATATTACAGAAATTAAATGGCCCTGTTTCCAGAGAGCACATATGTACGATACGGATATTCCATTTGTCCGTATCGACTTCGACAAAGACGGGGTTCATCTTATTCTACCAAAGTCTGTGCAATTTCCAGCGAAACTGAGCCATGACATCGCTGAACGCAGAATGTTACCAATAGTGACTTGCACAGCGCATAAAATGCAGGGTAGTACGAATGACCACGCCGTTGTGTATTTGGACCCAAAATCGTTCGCTGCTGGCTAAGTACGAGGCCTTAAATAGGGTCACATCGATAGAAACCCTCCTCATAGAAGAATTAGACTGCTTGAAATTAATTCTGTGACAGTAACAATTAAATTATAACGCACTCAATGAAGTGAAAAGATTAAGAAAAATATTAACATAATTCATTACACAATTTATATGACATAAAAGCTGGTTGCGATATTTACCTGTGGAGACTGAACTTTTAAATTAACTAATTAAAAAAAACTAAGTTCAAACTAAGTAATACGAGTGCTTATATCTCTAAGAACTACCTATGTAAATCAACTAGAAATTAAGTTCTTGATCTGATTGATTTGATTCTAATTATTACGTGTGTTGGATAATTCAGCTATAGATAAATAACCATATTATGATTAAGAGAAAAATCAACATTTTTTCAAAATAACTGCATTGGATTATAAGATGTTGAAGTCCGTATAAATTTATTGAATTTAATATTTTTTTTCATACAGGCTGCTTCGCTTATCGCTATGAAGCGTAATGGGTACTTCTGAATGCTATAATATATAGTATATTTAAAATTATTTAAAAAAAATATTTTTTTTCTAAAAAAATTAAAGAACGTACAAAAAATATAGAAAATTTTGTTTTTAAGATTTATCTTCAATAAATAAAAAAATGAACTATTATAAAATAAAATAAGCTTGGAACGTAAATTTTTGATTTGACTTTTTACATTCTACAATCTGTATTTTGTGGATACTTCGTTTCTGAACGATTATTAAATTCGATAAAGTACTTGTTTCGTAACAGGCAGAAACTGGGATTATCATTTGCGTCTTACTACTGTAAAATTTGTAAAATCAATATGTATCACCAAATTAGCAGAATAACTGGCAGGCTTGTAGCCTCGTCTCACTTGCAAAGCCCACTTTTTCCAGTTGTAAGTATATACCTTCATAATATAGCCTAACACTTAGCACTCGAAGGTAAGACCCATATTTGATCCATCCAATAAACTTGTGTAAAATAAGTGTATATTAATTTCCTATACAAATCAAGTAGATTATATTTGTCAAAAGGAACTCTAGACATATCAATAATTTATAGGCACCCATTGCCTTGCAACGAGTGGAGGCTCCAACCATCCAATACAATACCGCTCATCTGTCTACCGTGACTGAGGCTGCATGTCCTGCTGGCCCCAGGCGTCTGATGCCAGGCACCAATACCCCTTATCCACAAGTCAGTGAAACAATCAAGAAGCGTCAAGAACAGTTCCAGGTATACACATTTTCGTAACTTAACTCAAAATTATGAATTACAAAAAAAAACAGTTAAACTAATTACTGCATAACTTAATAAAGATGAAAATGTTGATAGAACAAAAAGTATAATATTTGATTCTGTTGGAACTTACCAGTTATTTATTAAATAGTTTATCTTAATACAAAAATATTCTAGTGTTATATATTTTTTAATTCTTTACAATTTCAGAAAGACGATGATGTGCCCATCTTCTTGAAAGGGGGTCCATTTGATGCTGTATTGTACCGTTTTACCATGTTGCTGTGTGTTGTGGGCTTGGGTGGTATTGCCCACACCATCTACTCTCATGCTATCCCCAAAAAGTCATAAATTATATTCATACTTTTCCTCTTGTTATGTATTAGATCACCACATGATAATAATATAAAAAATAGCAGTGATAAATAAATATTATAAATTATAATAAGCTTTTATATTTAATATTCTATTTCCCTTATTATAGTGGTGTCACTTATTATATCTGCATTGTCTAAACGTTACACTGATTACTTATATACATTTTCTGCATTACTTACATAAATAACTCATTCGAATGAAGCATCTTCCTGCGCCCTGACTGCATGATGATATTAAAAAGGTAGCCAATGATAGGAACAAAGCAAAATATATTAAAATTAGAAATCAATGCAACAGGTTGTGTAGAGATTATCAATGACACTATATTTACAGATCTCTTATTATGGAAAAAGTCTGCTTATATCTGGAACTTTCTTACGTCTCTTGGAGTCGGCCAAAGACAATATTCTGATAACGTTTCTCAGTACAATTTAAATAATATTAATCAGCATTTCTCCTACTGAGCGTCTATGGATGATACTACAAATGCCTTAAATGACCTTTAATTTGTTCCCACTCCAACAGTTCCCGATTTCTCTTTACGTCGGCAGTTTTCCGTATGTGATGTTAAGAAAAATATTTAATCTGTGGGCTCAGATGCCATCGGTTCTGATGATATCAGACATAAAGGCGTTAAGACTCTGATGTAAGACTGAAGTCCATTAGAAATAGTAGTGCTGCTGTAAATGTAATAAAAAGTAAACGCCATCGTCACGATATGCAAACAGCAGAAAATACCTAATATCGATAAGAGTTCTATACCTTATTGTCATACCCCTATTCTTTCTATACGATTTTTTCTTGCTTCGCGTTCAGGACATAAAGATGTATTAAAAAAGCAATATCACTCATATCTTTCTAATCAGCTATACCTTAAATATCTCACGGGTGCTAAATTAATATACCACGCTGAACCTGAAATTAATATACTTTGGATCGAATTAGGCACCTGGTTGCAGTTCGTATTCTTTTATAGTAATAGATTTATATGTATAAATTGTGGGGGGGTTTATCATTACTATGCAGTAATAAAAATAAATAAGTATGTAACACAATTTATTTTTTCTTTTATAATTCCATACACTGGCCACGACACTACGATTGACTCAAATAAGTATTTTGATACAACATTTATAAAGCACTACTGCTACTACTAAATCCTATTTTAACCATGAATAATGATTCTTCAGATTACATTATCAGAATTGTCACGGAAATAAATAAAAACCTGAACTTCTTTACATCAATAACTTGCATACAAATTAGCGTTTTAGGTGAATCTTATTATTTTTTATAGAATACAATATACTTAAGTGAAAATTGTGTGGAAAAAAGAATCAACAATTCATATACGTTGTAGTGTTTACATTAAAAATCTGTTTCGTTTGGATTATATACGATACAATTTATAATTCCTTCTATACTATTATGTAAATTAGGTATGAAATAGTAGACGTGCTCCAAGTACTAATTTACAACATTCTATCAAACATACATGTTAAAAAAATATTTACTTAAGAACTACATACTTTAACGTTAGGGAAAAAAGAACAATCTTACAGTTCTATAAACATTGTAAGAGGCGACGCATTTTTTTCATTCATTTAATTAAAATTTGTTTGAACTTTATTCCATTATTAGAGCAACTCTTAATACTTATTGCTATAAAATAATTTAACTTGAAATAATAATAGTTTAGTCTCCGAAAACAATAATCTATCTGTATAATAATAGTATCTGCATACTATTTATATTATAACGTACAAATCTGTTAACAAGATTTTGAACCATCTTACATATTAGCTTTTATATTGTTTTCTATAGTTAACGTAATCCTTAAATGTTATCTGATATTCCTAATATTTCATTGTTCAGTTTGTTCTTGTCTACAAATATATCTAAGTAACTAAAATAATTTACTAAATAAAATCCATTAGAAAAGATAAATAATAAACTAATTACACTGCACTAGCTAACATTATAAAAAGGATATAAAAATTAGGAACCCATTACATAAATACATAACAACTTTAAAAGCATAAATAAAAGCTTAAGTGATACAAATAGTAAATAAGATAATGTATAATAGATATCGAGATCAACAGTAATAAATATACCTTCTTAAAGACGACTATAACTATATTCCGACAAAACGGTATACTTTGTCTTTACTTGTCCTACAACCAAGCATTATAAATGTTATCAATATTAAACGTTTCTCTAGCTTTCAATGGGACAGAATAAGCAATGCTGAGGAAGGCTATAAGAGTACCTTAGATATTCATTAACCAAAATCCAAACAACTCAAGTTCCTTACATTTAAGTATATTGAATCTCTCAATCTAATGAGATTGTATTTTTTCCTCGATATTAATTTTAACAATGAATTATTTTCTTGTTAACGTTACTTTAATCAGATAACAACTATATAGGTTTTGAAGAATTAACAAATCATTTATTTAAACCGATCGCCGATGTTTTAATAATCACAGCCAATAAAAAAAACATCCCAAGGAAGGCATAAATGAATTGTACCTTACTTAAAACGGTTCAGAAAGTGGCAGTTGTGCCTATCTTTGCACAAGATCTAATGATAAACGCACGAATACCTATTATAATCAAACCGCCTTGATAGCAATATCTTCGATTACTAATCGCTTCTGTATATACGAGATCTTCAGCTTAAATTACGGGTCGAGGACGAGCAGGTAACGGAGGTGGTGCACCTTGTCTGGCTGGCACGGGAGGCGGGGGGCCGGTAGGAGGGGGCGTGTTAGTCGGAGGAGGAGGCGGAGGGGCGCACGTAGGAGGAGGAAGGATATCTGCTGGCGGCGATGCCAAACTCGGTTGGGCATCCATTCCTGTATCTTGAGGAATTGGAGCTGGTCTAGGCGGCGGTGGACGGGCAGGTCCTGATGCTGGTGCTCTCGATGGAACGAGGGGTGTCGGCGATGGGGCCGGAGGTCTGCTTGGCTGCTGTCTTCGGGGAGTCGGTGGTGCAGACCGCAATGGGCGATCCGCTGGTATTTCCCCAAATAATGGAATTGTATTATTTGAACACAAACTCACTTCAGATTTAACAATATCTGCCCAATCAGGAGACTTTAAGGATATGATAAATTGAATATTACAAATTGTAATATATTTTTTCTGTACTGCTGCTAGCGCATGTTGACCATCTCTAAAAGTAATGCTTAAAGAATGATCATCGATAAATCGTACCAAAGTTACTTCACCAATGGTAGACAACTCCTGTAAAACGCCAGTCATTACATTATCATCAAAAATCGAATCTTCGTTGTCGACTTCTTCCAATGGTTGTACAATAATACTACCATCGGGGGGGCCAAGATCTTTCACAACTTCATAAAATACCTCCATACATCTTGTAAAACTGACTTGTAAAACTTCTACTTCTAATATAGCAATGACTGGACGATGATCACTTTGTTTCAACTCAGCTCTTCCATAATGCAACAATTTTCCAACAGCCAGTTCAGATGTATTTTCTGAGTCAATAGTATGTTTTCTACTTCTCCAAAGAACACGGTCGGTCCAAGCTGGTGCTCGACATTTTTCGCTAGTATCATAGTCGTCGCTAAATAAATCATATTTATAAGTTGGAAAGAATGTAATTTCTCCTTCAAAACAGTTTTTGAATACTAGATCCTGAGATTTTTGGCGTAATAATTGGTCTTGCTCTAAGAGTCGTTGCATATTATTTTGTGACGCTAATGAGCGAGTTTCATCTTTATCTAAATCAATGCGGTAATTAAAATCACCACACCAAAAGACGTAATCATGGGAATAGAGTGATCTTCCCATAGGAAATGCAACTTTCCTTGTAATTTCAGTGTAATCAGCATTTCTTTCTGTTACTTGCGACTGACCTGCTGCAAAATGGGCACAAACAAAGCACAAAGATGTTCCATAAATAACCAAGCGGATTGCAACTGCGCCTTTGTTACCCGTAGTGCCACCAAGGCCTGTTTTTACAGAATCAAGAGCCACATCTCTTATATGAGGAATTAAATCTTTTCTAGCAAACACAAAAAGGCAAACTCCAACTAGTTGATGACTAGATAGAAGAGTGTAAGAGGCATCTCTGCATAATATTTTTTCCAGCTCCTCACTCCAAGCTTTTGCATTGTCTGAACTTGCTGCCATAATATTACTAGCATTTAAATCAACAATTTCTTGGAATCCAATAGCAAAGATGTCTGATGGATGGTCCTTCAGGTTGACAGTATTTATCAATGATGAATTTGGGGAATCTAACAACCAATCAGCAAGTGATACATCTTTGTAGGCTAAACTTCTAAAATGTTTACCACCATTGACATTATATGTTCCAATTGTTATACGAATACTAGAAGGCTGAGTAAATTCACTAGCCCTTCTACACATCTCTCTTAACACTGGTGTTGAAGTATGCAAAATGTTGGCAGGTAGTAATATTCTAGTACGATCTGCAAGTTCTGAGTTTAATGTTGATCCAAGAAGCAAGATGTCAATGGCTTCTTGTTTTGAGTTATCAAGCAAATTATTCTGTATTGTGCGAGCTGCTGATCTTGCACCATCTATTAATTTAGACCCACCTTGAATTGCACCAGTCCCAGCATATATTTTTGACACTTCATTTCCATTGTTTACCCACATCTGTTTAAAAACCTCTTCAAATCGGTTTACATTTTGTTTTTTATCAATGCATTGCAGTAACATTAGCTGAATAGCTAGCATTTCCAGCCCAATAAAAGTTTGTATTGAATTTGTTCTGTCCAGGCAATCCAAGCAGTTCGTTCTTATAACACCTTTTTGAACATTGTAAATATCAACATCTCTAGCACTAAAAATGCTTACACTGTCATAGCATTTCTCAATTATTTTCTTAAATTTGGCTAAAGCAGTTTCAATAGAAGTAGCCCTTACCTCCTGATGATAATCAAATATAATCTGTACTATATCACACTGAGCAGATTCATTCAGATGTCTTTGAAAAGCATTACTCAGAGTTGCTTCTCCCTCGCTACCCCCAATTAAACTGGAGCCTAGAAGATTAACTACTACAATAGAACCATAGTTACGCTGTAATTGGGTAAAATGCCTTTCACATGCACTGGTTGATGCATCATATCCCCTTGACATTTTAACCTTGTGTGATCCAACCTGTATTCCTGGTTGCTCCCAAAATAAAGGTACAGACCCTCTAGTTTGAATGTAAGATGCTACAGAATCATCAATGTATATAGCCTGCTCAGTTTCTACAAAATTTGCAACATTTCCATCATCATTGCAACCCCTCACATTGAATCTAGTGCCAGCTCTCTCACAGCTGAGTCTAGATACTAATACAGCTCGTGCTTGACGATGTCCCACATAAATAGTTCTAATCTCAACAGAACCACACATAGCTCTAGTGAGCCAGTCTTCACAATCTATTCCAAACCTTATCAAATGGATAAATAGGGTTCTATTCCAAAAAAATCTGTTGTCAGGAGTGCCTCCTTTACTCTTTCTTTGAGCACACAGAGTGAGATCAAAAAGATTTTCATTATTTCTACCAGAATTCCATGAAAAGTAGAAAGTACCTGAGTTAAGTAATTTTCTCACCTCTGAGACCTTATCTTCACCCTGTGACTGATAGAAGAGTGGTAAAAATTGTGTCTGAGTTATCTTAAAGACTTCCACATCACCTACCTTGCCAACTGAGCAACAGCCAGTGACAAGAACTAGGTACAATAAACAACTTTCACCAGAGTTAAGTTGTAAAACGCCCAAGCAGCCGTAGGCATCAGCGACTTTATGATATTGCTTCCGTAAAGTGTCTGTTTCTTGAGAAGACAGCGCAACTACAGCTTGAGATTCAAATAATAATGCAGTATCTTTATTTCTATGTTGCAGTATAATACTATATGGATTAGGTGGAGATGACTTCTCTAAAACCTTGAATCCTTTAGACATAGCCATGATGGCTGTCTTGATCTAACGGCACTCTATAGTCATCCGCCCCCTTTAGAAAAGTTGTTGAGAAAAATCTACTAATTAGATTTTACGTAAAGACAACCAAGAACTAACACTGACAGCTTAAATGTCAATGTCACTACTAAACAGTAATCACTAGACATAAGTGATAGAGGTTACCGCAGTACAAAAAGCCACAGACAAGCTACAACAACAATAGGTGATAGGACAGTAGATGAGTAGACATTAAGCAAAGACTCATGTATACATACATATGTTCATAATTAAAAATCGTTACAACGTCTAATTTTATTACTGTATCGCTATTCATAATTTTATTATTTTATGAAAATTAAATAGAATACCGCTTTTTGAATAACGTTTATTCAATTTTTAAATGATTACCAATACCAAGTGTCTCCATTTATAATGTGCAATTAATATAAACTAAAATTATTGATGGTTGTTATAATAGAGTAAATTATTTGTGAGTTTACTTAACTTGGTATAGGGATGGTCGATATTAGAAAAACATCGATGTCATAATCGAAAACCCAACATCGATGTCCCATATTTATCGAAAATCGATGATTATGCAATAATGATTGACGAAGAAATAAAATACAGAGATATCGTTGTAAATTTATTGATAAAGAAGAACCTTTTTATCCATTTCTTTGTCGATAAAGAGTAGAGCCAGCTTTTAAAGTTTTAAAGCTTTTAAACAGTCTTTCGGATACCGTTGATGTCGCGATAGTACTCAGATACTTCACCGTTATTTTTCAATTTCGGGTAAGTGGAACCGATGACATTATATCAAACTTGGATAGGATCTTATTTGAGATCAGGCACTGCATTTTTCAAAAAGTAGCCAACTTGGAAGGCATTTTGTGATCACTATGCGAAGGTGTGGAGTTTTTGTTTTTTACAAGTTTATAATGTTTGCTCCACAAATTAAATTCTTCTGTTAGGTCTGGCGAACTACTAATAACTTTTTGTTGAGAATTGATCATTCATAACATTTTCGTAGTTCTGTTTGATGTTCTATTGCATTTAAAAACTGGCCAACTATATTGTTTTAAAGAAAAATAAAACCAAAAATAGAATTGTCAAAACGTACTATAAAAAATTGTGTCATATCTTTTGTAATATAGTGTGCACCAATCCGTTGATTGTTTTAAAACGTTTTATTTGGCCAAACCCTGATCAACCCTAAATTATCAACACTTCTTCAATTACTATATTATATTTCCCAGCAGCAGATAGTAATTCTTTGACATATTTGATTGGTTTAGAAAATGCTATGGGAAATGAATATTTTTCTAGCAATATAGATACAGCAAGTATTTGAATATGTTCCGATGCCGTTTTAGAAGCGTTTCCTTATTTCAGGCATTATGTTTATCTCAAATATAAAATTTTATAATCTAAAATATAAATTCAATTATACGCAAGTTAGATCTGTAAAAAAGTCTTATTTAATGCATAATTTGTTTCGTAAGTTGTATTGGTCGTGCGTAAGGCCCTGATTTGACATTGATTATCGATTTCGTTAACATCGATGCTCTTAATTTCAACATCGATGATCATCGAACATTCATGCATTGAGCATCCCTACCTTGGTAATTGGTTATTAAGCTGAAATGTAACTTGTCAAAATACAAAACAAAAAGTAATAATAAAGTTTTTAAAATGCGTATTTCTTGCAATAATTATCTACAAATTAATTGATATACTTTATAGTTTAATTAGTTTTGGTTCATCTAAAATATATACCATAATGTCTCAACAGAATCTTTTGTTTCACCCGATAATTAGTTCCATACAAAGAATAGCTCTTTATGAAACAAAGACGGTATGTGAAATTTTACTGTTATTATTGTACAAAATAAAAAGTTAAATGTGCTATTAATTTTTTTCAGAGATTTTATCTCATAGGCTCTAACAATACACAGACAAGGTTCCGAGTTCTCAAAATAGATAGAACGGTATCGAAGGAATTAGTTCTTGTTGATGATAAGGTGGAGTACAATAAACAAGAAATCCACCAACTATTAAACATGATTGGGTTCGGCAACAGGGGTGGCAGGTCTCCTGGGTTCAATAAACTTGTGTCTGCATTTGGAATTGTGGGTGTGTAGCATACAATTATTATTTTTGATCTAACACAATAAATATTTCTTTTAATCCAGACTACAAATTAAAACAACATTAAAATAACTTGTTACTGCTATTATTATTTTAGGTTTCATAAGATTTTTGGAAGGTTACTATATTATCCTAGTTACAAAAAGAGGGAAAATTGCTGTGATAGGTTCACATTCAATTTATAAAATTGAAGATACAGCAATGATCTATATTCCTAATGACAGCAATAGGCCATTACATCCAGATGAACAAAGATATGTCAAGATGTTCCTAGCTATAGACCTCTCAACAAACTTCTACTATAGCTATAGTTATGATGTCACACATACTTTACAAATGAATATGGCACCTCCAAGGAAACTAGCCCCAGCTCTATTTCCCAAACCTGTAACAGCAGCTGTGTATCAGTCAAATTTAACCTCAAATAAAGAATGTACCTGTAAAATGAAACAAGATGATGAAGATATCTTTGAGACTTGGAAAACTCAAATAGATGAAAGGCAGAATAAACCAGGGTATTCTTTTTTTATTATTATTCCTCAACAAACTAAAACTATACTAGGTTGAGTTGTATACATATTATAAGTGTATGTTTATATTTTAGACAAAGTAAGAAATTGGAATTTGGAGTTCGAACAGTACCTGAATGGAGATTTGTGTGGAACAGTCATCTTCTTTCTGTTGTGCACTCACAGTTACATCCAGATTGGATACTCTACATCATTCACGGCTTTATAGAGCAGAGCAACTTAAATATATTTGGACGTCCAATTTACTTGACACTCATTGCACGAAGAAGCAATAGATACGCAGGAACAAGGTTTTTAAAGCGAGGTGCAAATATTCATGGAGATGTTGCTAATGAGGTTGAAACTGAACAGATTGTCTATGATGCTATGATATCCTCTTTTTCAGCTGGCAGGTAAATGTACTTTATTTTTAAATGAAACGTAAAATTAAATTCTGGTTAAATATAATAAATACTACTCAATATAATAAATATAAATATCATAAGGTCAATATTCGGGAAGACCGGCATACTTTTTAACAAGCTGACTTTGATGGAATGAAATCAATAGAAATATACATTTTATTGGAATTATTATTATATTGTGTATTAACACAATACTATTATTGCTGCAATTCAACAAAGGCTTGAAAACCACCCTTTTT
The DNA here is from genome assembly GCA_963555665.1 of Dircenna loreta. NCBI lineage: Eukaryota > Metazoa > Arthropoda > Insecta > Lepidoptera > Nymphalidae > Dircenna > Dircenna loreta. The sequence goes on from OY743096.1 coordinate 191,012, forward strand.
TTTAAATCGGCGTGTAGACAAAGTTCCCACGTTGTTTTGGGCAAGACCTCTAGTAGTCATGAAAAATCAACTAGACGGAGAATATATATAGAATCACTTTTATCCGTTACAATTATTATTCATGTCATTAAACATTTTACTTAACGGGGCACTTATAAGTATTCGTCACTACACTCATTTTACCCAGAACATGGCAATACTGGCATGCTTCGGGGATATGCAGTTGTAAACATTTATATATAAAATAAAAACAAAATTGTTAAAATATTTTTTATGTCTTTAGTATTTTTATTTCAACTTAAGATTTTATATGTACTGCAATTTAGCAATAAATTTCAATAATCGTTAGTATTTATGATTAAGAAAAAAAAAATTCAAGAAATCAGTCAAAATAAATACAATGATAACATCCACGAGACAATATGAAACGAGCTGTTACCCGCGTCCAGTTTGATGACGTCAAGAACTGCAACATTTTATTTATTTTACATCGATCATAATTTCAAAATACAAGCGTTATTAAGTTATATAGTAAAGTAAATATATAAAAGTCTCTCTCTAAATATTTACACGACTATTTCGAACGCTCCCAATTGATTGACTTATAATTTTTTCCTTTTTGTTCCACAACACTCTTCGATTTTCGACTGAAAAAGACGAAGAAAAATAATTGTCTTTTTTCCGTGTAATGACCACTAGTGACACCTATGTTAGTAAATTAAAATTAGAGCCACAGTAACTCTTTACCGTAGATAAACTAATACATGACCTATATACTTTAGACGGACTTGCCTCATAAACGGACTTCCCCACATTCACCTTATATTTAGCCTAATTTATTTTATCTCCATAGATTCAGTTCATTTGTCCAAATGAGAGGATCAATACCCAGTTTCTGGTCCCAGGATATATCCAAGATGGTTCCAAAACCTGCAATAATGATAGATCGAAGTGATCCATATGCAGAAATTCCAGCCAAGCATATAAATAACCTAATGCGAAGGTACGGGTCACCAATCATGATTCTGAATCTAGTTAAGAAAAGGGAAAAAAAGAAACATGAGTCGCTATTGACCGACGTCATCAGCAACGCCGTCAAGTACCTCAACCAGTTTCTGCCACCCGACAAGTTAATACAATATTTCCATTTGGACATGGCGCGGATGAATAAAGGCGCCGACGCAAAGGTCCTCGATAAGTAAGTATGAGAGAGAGGGAGAGAGAGAGACAACTTGTGGATACAAAAAACAAATTAACACTAAATACTGCTTTTTTATTATAAGATTGTCAGCCATAGCCCGGACCGTGGTCCGCAGAACGGGTATATTTCTGAGCTGCAAGAGCTACGGAGAGGAGATGGGTCTGAGAGGACATCAGAAGGGATGGTCACAAACTGGACTTGTCAGAGTTAATTGTGTCGATTGTCTGGACAGGACGAACACCGCTCAGTTTGCAATCGGGAAGTGCGTGTTGGCTCATCAGGTTGGTGGTGGGCGCAGTCGTGGGCGCAGTCGTGGGCGGTCCTCTCGTGTATCATTAACATATTTTCTACATTTTAATAAGTATACAATGAACAATAAACTGATACGGACAGGGATTCGAACCCGCGACCTCTGGGAAACCGTCCCGTCGCTCTACCAATTGAGCTACCGTATCGCTGCCAGACTCGGTGAATTAAGAATTCTATACATCTACTAGACTTCTTTTGAAAATCTTAACCAATGTTTCTAACTTCGCAGTATAGATGAACATTGGAAACAGACAACATCCTGCCCTTATCGGTCTATTTTTCATTCTATATTCTCTATTCACGCCCACAGCTATGGAGCTATTGTCAAACTACAAACTGTCTCTTGTTAATATTACTGATGATTTTAGTTACATGCCTTAGGTCTAATTCAAGAACCGGTCATAGAGTTTGATTCAGACTGCGCTAGACTGTTAGAAGGGCTGTATGAAGACCACGGCGACACGCTGGCGCTGCAGTACGGCGGGTCACAGCTAGTTCACAGGTTTTTATTTAAATTAGAAGTACATTGTTCTTACATCTTAAAATATAAATTAAAAACAACATTTTTCAATTTAAGAATCATGCCTTCCGACGGCCACGACCGTTGTATCCTAAACAACATTTTGGTTACTTTTGAGTAATTTACAATTAATCTTTACTAACTTACATGGCTACGTGCGTACGTACGTCCAAAATTGGAGACAAGAATGAGCTTAATAAATGATATTATATTTAAAAGAATTCCAGCAAGGCAAGTTGACCAAACAAAGGTTTCAGATATCGTATCATTACATTCTAGGGTTCTGATGATATCTGCTTGATACATAGCACCATGGCCCAGTCAGCTGTTCCACGATGTACGGGAACAGGACGCGCCTGTCCACGAACAAACTAACATTACAATTACTATTCATTGATTTAACATTAATAAACGACGTCGTGTACGCTAATTCAACCTGCGAGTGTCTCACGTACGTACCGTCTTCATTACAGGATAAAGACCTACAGAAAAACAGCTCCGTGGTCTTCTCATGGAAACGATATAATGCAAACGTTGAGTCGGTATTACTCCAACACGTTCTCTGATGCAGAGAAGCAAAACACCATGAACCTCTTCCTCGGCCTGTTCGTTCCAGAGCTGAACAGACCAGCGATCTGGGAACACCCCACGGACTACCATCTACATCACCCCGAAACTATAGTTTACATACCGAATAGAAGGTACTATATGATGTTATTTCAACTGGGAGTACATTTTCATTCAAACTTCAAAAAACGAAGACTTCTCTATGAATTCGTTATTATGCTCATATCTCTCTCTCTCTCTCTCTCTCTCTCATTTGTTAATATGGTCATTATCAAATTCAAATATCATTATTCAAGTAAGTATTTACATGCACTTTTGAATCGTCAAAGGACAATTGACGTAATACAAATGTCAGTGTAGTCAGTCCGTGAGTGAGCACCACCAGCTCGAAACGCTGCTCCTCTGAGAACAGCCGGCGAGAAACTCGACAGTTGCTCTTCTAAAAATAATTTAACAATGTTATATTTAACATTTTATCATTAATTTAACAACAGTAACACATCTTAAAATGACTCCAAAATAGTATGTAGGTTTCATGTCGTCGTTTTATACATTAAGTCAAGTTCTAAATGAATTAATGATGTCAATATCCGACATTTTGGACTGTGACTGTGCCGTAGTGAGCTAGTACCGTTAACATGGACGTCGTCCACTTTCCGTCTCGAGTATACTCTAAGGACGTTACTGTTTCTAGATCGCTAACCAAGTGGTGGGACGACGACGTGATCCACTACCTCCCGCGCCCCACCAACGAGATGCGCAAGCTGTGCTGCGAGATTATCGGCCTGCAGGGGGACGCTCTCGAGATGGTGGACCCCTACCACGAATACACCAGACCCTACGAGTACACTGTCTTCGAGGGCTGCTTCGAGTTTAAGGTCAGTAGTAGGGGTGAGAGTCACCTATCACGACCGTACTGTTTTCGAGCGCGGTTTCGAATTTAAGGTTAGGTTAGTAGTAGCGGCCGTAGCCCCCACTATGCGTACTCTAAATAAAGGGTTGCTTCAAATTTTAAAAACATTAGTAGTCATCTATAGCCTCTGCCACAAGTAAGTACTCTGTGTTGGATAGCTTCTTCAAACATATTATTCGTAGTAACGGACAGTGTCACGAAAACAAAGACTGATTTAAATATAAGGTCTATAGTAGCGGCCGTAGCCCGACCCACGCGTACACTTTGCTCGAGGGCTGCTATGTATTTAAGGTCAGTAATGGCTGCTTTAGTCCCCTATAAGTAGTACACTGATCGAGGGCCGCTTCAAATATTTGGTTCGTCGTAGCGGCCACAGCCCTTACCGCGAGTGCACTGGATGCAGATTCCAGGGTTGCTTCAAATTTAAAGGTTCGTAATAGTGGCCAACGCCCCTACCACGAGTAAGTGCAGTGTTCGATCGACGGCTTTTAAGTGCTAACAAAACTATCACGTTATATATATACCCATTAGTAGTTGTGTACTGTGCGTGCGTCCCAGATGTTCCACACGCTGCGCGACCTGGTGCCGGGCGGCGGCGCCAGTCCCAGCCCCTTCGTGGTGCGCGGGCGCGGCGTCAAGAGCTCCAGCAACCCCGTGATCAGCGGCCGCTCCAGCACGGCCTCCAACAACTCCAGCGAGTGAGTCTCATATATTATAAACACACAAGTACGAAATTAATAATACGTTACTTCTCTTGATACGTACAAGACATACAATAATCAATTATAAGTAGTGTGGTATTAAAATCAAGCTACATTTCATTTATAATATGGAGCCAGACGTTATATGAGTGCTATGTGTGCTTGTTTTGAAATAAAAATGTCTTTGACGTAGATTTAATGAATGTACCAAACTGTACTAATACTTGCAGCTCAAACAGCGACTCTACTTCGGACGACGACCTCACCACCTCCTCCCCCAGCTGCCGTCAGCCGGCCGTGTCTCCGCTCGCCACGGTGATGAGACTGCTGGAAGCCAACGAGCCGGAAGAAGAACCTTCCCTTTTCCCCTCCATCAAGAGACACAGCACACTACAAGTACATGAGCCCGGCAAACGCGACATGTTACTGTGAGTACTGCACGGCTCTTAACTGACAAAATACTTAGCTCAAAGAATACTTGAGTTCAACACCAAAGGGTAGTTTAAGGTTAATTGAGAAATAATGATGTAGATACAAACGCTACGTGAACTTCGAGCGTCGTTCAAACCCGAAGTATAAAGTGGATCTGCCGGTGGTGCTGACGGTGAGCAGTGCCTTCACCATCGACAGCTCCGTGGACGTCATCCCTCCCACCGTCTCCAAGGCCTCGCAGCAAACATACCTGGAGTACATCGGCAGGAGTACTGGCGACGTCATTGTGCCACCGCAATCATTGGATCTCTATAAAAGATATGTTCATTTCAGCTGCTGAGTGTGTGTGTGTCTGTGTGTGTCTGTGTGTGTGTTCAGCGAAGTACATTATAGATCAAGGCCAGATTACTCTCTGAGTGACGTCACGAGTCTGTGGCGCAGTAGTCCGCAGTAGTCCGGACCCCTAACCACTAGAGTCTGGAGTATTTTAATTGTAATGAAAACAATACAAAAATATGTATATAATGAAAATAAAATGCCAAATTTGGACAGGATGGAATCATTCTTTGACCGTGTTCCGCGCGACCTTGGATTGAACTGCTCACTCCCACAATCTATGAGACTTAATGCCGCAGTATTCATTTAGGTCCAAACTTCGCAAAAGTAATTTTGAAATATCGACATAACTCGAGATAGCGGTTATATAAGTTCGGCATTTTAACATAACCCTACTCGGATAAATAAATAAATACAAATAACACAATAATATTATGGAGATATGATTTTAAATTTCTTTTTTTTTTAATAGTGATATTACTTAAAAATAATCACAACCTTCCCAACTCCACTGGCAACACTGATGTGTCGCTAAGGCCTTAGATATCAAATATTACATTTTAAGCATAGTTTTGTATTTTTTGTTATATTTTAGCCGATTTTGTTATTAATTGTCAAATATGTACTGCTATGTTAATAAAATAATTAAAAGTATTTTGTTTTCTCTTCTCGTCCCAAAGTTACCAACTATGACTGGGCACTGCAGTGTTAATTAAGTTATTTTGAGAAACGTCAGTCAATCGTTTTATTATTATTAATTTCTATAGACATCTTAGGGAACAAAATAATACAGTCACTTTATTATTATTTTGGGTGTACGTATAACATTATATTATGATTTTTCTCTTAATCACAATGATGCAATTTGTGGCTAAATAATCCAACACAAGTAATAATTATGTATTTTTAATGAAGCCACGGTGCAGTTATAACTTATAAACAAAACATGTAACCATATTAAGTGCACTCTGTCGTTCAATTTCGAAGAAGTGACTAATATACTCATATTCAAATTATCTATACATAGTTCTAATTAAATTAATTAGAATACAATTTGCTTTTCTTGATTGAATGGTAGCCAGACCACGACATTATTTACAGGACCCCACATTTTTGACATTAGCTAGACGTAATTATATAATCTAAAGGAGCACAGAGTACTATAAATTTAGCAAAAAATACAGTGCGCGTGTTAAATGTTGCAGACTAAAGGCTAAAACAGTTCAAGGTATAATGTGCTTAACTAAAACTAAACAGCGAGTTCAGTTCAAATGTGTTTTTCTTGACACACGCTTGTTATGCCAGGTCAGTGCTGATAGCTCATCATAAAATGGTGTATTTATTTTTAAGATTATACGGCTTTGCATCCGGAGCTTGTTTCGGATATGACAAAGGATGCTTTTGTATTTTACAGCTCGCAGGAGTAAGCTATGAACCATATATTCAGACAGTAGAACTATATTCTTTGGCAAATTCTAAGAGCTGTCTCAAATACTAAGACAGACTGAACTTATCTTAGTCCAGCGCAGGCACAATTTTGATACAAAATTTTATACTGTGGATAACAGAGCGGCTGGCAGAAAATTAAGTAAATTAATTGTTAGCAATACATACCTGGGGAACCAGGCTTTGCTTTCATCCTTGCGATAATTATTTTGTTGTTACTTATTTTTTTCATAATTAAAATCGAGATTTACTACATCAATCAGCTGTACATTACAGCTTAAAGCTAAATAAGTAAGCTGGTGAAACCTGACGTAATTGGCTCAATTCCTCAGACTGTTCCACTTTTACATTCATATCATAAAATATATATAAAAGCACAGCGAAATACTTTATTTTTTATGATAAACAATAAAGGGTAGTAGTACTTTGACCTATTTTTTCTGAAATTAGTAGGGTTATAAGTTGTAACCAAAACCACTTTCTAACTCCTGAACTATATTGGCATAGCTGGTATTTATTGGTGGAAAGGGCCAATAATAACGTTTTTTTTGTAAAGTGACAATCGCCTTTACTTTTGCAGTTACGACAGCATCACCGGAGGTGGAACTCAGCGGCAAGTTCCTAATCGATCATATAAACGCTAATGACAAAATCTTACCACCGCAATCTACAATTTCAATTATTTAGAAAGAGCTATCTGTTACCTTTTTAAATATAATCATCATGAACTATCAATATCATTATATGTTAAATATTATCCTAATAAAATGCCTCGGTTTCTGTCAAATTGTTTTATAAATTATTTATTTAAAGAACAGATCACTAATAGATGGTGCTGTACACTATTTTATACTGACAGCTATCGGCGAGTAGCAGAAACGTAATAAATAACAAGATAATACCTATTGACTAATTATAACAATAGATGGCGCTATGTTCATCATAAACTGCTTAACATAATATATTAATAAAAACACATATTTTCAATTCATTAATTAAGTTGTTAAAATGATCAAAAATAAATTCTGATAAATAAACTTAAACTAATATCACTCACATCACACACACATAAGTACATTTAAATTTCTGTTTTAGTTTAAGATATGTCTGAAGATATTTTGTAATTAATTATTAACTGGCTATTAAAAACTTTTTATAATGACGCCAAAGAAGCATAACTTCCTACGTGCGTACATAAGTAGACACAATAATGTTATATATATACATACAAGTATCTTAAAATGCTAAATAATCTAAATGACAAAGATTTCTTGAATTTTTAATTCCAGACTATTTACAGTTATTATACCTTTTATCTGTAAGTACAGACATATAACATACAAATTCCTGATTTTTTCTGGTACGGTTATACAAATGGGTCAGATATTTCCTAAGCACATGGACGAGCGACGTTAGGGAGTGAAGGTGCCACTCCCAGAGCCACTCAAATATTTGTGTAGATCCAAGTAGGTCAAACCTGTAGCCGTATTTATGAAACCAATAGTATATCAAACTCTTGAATTTCAGCGACAATGGCGGGCTGAATATGAAACTGACGTAATGCTGAAACTTTTAACAATCTGTACAATTATTTATTCATAGCTATATCTAATTCATTTTTGTGAAAATTCCATAGATGTATTTGCTCTTATTAAAATTGCAGGAGCTTGTTTCCTGGTGCAATCATATCGACTGTATGTGTATATGTAAAATGTAAATCGTACGGTTTCCCGAGTGCCAGTACTGGCAGTGTGAGACGTGAGGCGCTTGCGCGGGCGGGCGAGGGAGGGCGCTGGCGTCGTCCGCGGTAGTCCAGTGTGCGTCGCCGTACAACACTCACCTGTCTAACGACCCGTCTCTTCTTTATGCAGTGAACGAACGATCTCAATTAAACACATCGCACAGCCATGTTTTTGACTTTATCGTTTTTGCCACAGTGTTTCAGTAGTTGTTTTAGTGATTAATGCCTATTAAACGTGGATATATCGCGTCCGGTAAACAACCGGTTGAGATAGGGAGGCTGCGTCTGCCTCGCGCCCGGCTGTAGTGGAATGCGGCAATTTTAACTACTGCGGACCTCGGGACCCATATACGAATTGTGTTTGATCCACTACACTCTACAAAATAAGGTAAGTCTATATTTTGGCTAACAATGTTTAATCTTTACATTTGTACCTTTGTTCTTACATGGTCTGTATCTATATTTTTTATTTATCCATAAATAATGCATACATTATACTTGACTGCTTCTGTTATACGAATAAAAGAAAGATTCAAATCAAATTGTTATTTATTGTATCTTTATTCTTTGGCAGTAATTTTGATTTCTTTTTATAGTAACATTATAAATATTCCATAGTAACTCTATGATTGTAGAGACTCATCTTCCTGTTTCCGCATTCTTATAGTATTTATACACTATTATTAATATTTTCATTCAATTATAAAACATAATAACGCTATAAGTTTCTATTTAATGCGACAGAAACAATCATTTCATCTGTTATAATGAACACATCGTGTTTTCCCACGCTTCCAGTATGAAATATGTAACAGTTTGTGAGTGAAATCGAGCTAAGTGTAATAAGTTGTAAGTAATTCAATGAAATAGTAAAATGAACGGTAAATAATAAGATTACACAATACTCGGACGGCACTCGGACACTTTACTGTACCTCGATGGATTCGCTTAACTTAAAATGAGGCCATTTTTACTTACTTCATACGAATAGTCGAATAGTGTCGAGTGATATTATTTATAAATTAATATATAAATTTTATAATCAAATCCTCTGTAATAATAATTCATCAGTAGGGTCCTATTTATTGGATGTGAATATAGATGACAGTAAGTAACATTATGTATTTTGTAGTAACATATAAAAGTTACATTATCTTAAAAAAAACTGCTCCTAATTTCGCCTTACATTCGCCACAAAGTCCCCTACGAGAAGACAGAATATTCATTGTTATTTCTTTCGCTACTTCGCTCAGGTCAGGTATTTGTCTGTCGGTTTGTCTGCTTATTGTGAGATCAATAACGCCTCATGAACGCCTTTCCGTTTCTTCGATGGCATTTATAAAACGCAGTAGGTGTTCTTTGGCGTTTTAAAAACGATTTAATTTTGTGATAAATTTGATTGTGACAAAAAAAGTAACGCTCTTTATAATATAGTGATTTATTATAGCTATTTATTTTTTAAGCCATAGAGTCTAATGAAGTTTGTAAACAGTGGAGTATTTAGTATTTTAAGATGACATTAACTAGACGTGCTTCGTTAGTGTATCTGCGGAGATCTAGTGAGCTGCATTAAAACCTAAAATATAACAAGCATTGCTGCGTTATAGCTATGGAGCACTAAATTATCGAGCTAATGTTTTAAGTTTGCTTTAAATATATTTAGTTTGCATATTTAAAAGTATGATGTTAGCAGCTAAGGGCCATTGAAAATCTATGCAGTAATAAATAGTAAGAGGTGTTTCACATACGTTTTAAGAGTACAGTAAACCGTTTTTTTTTTATCTCAGTGGCATGGTTATTAAGTTGATTAAAGTATTTTGTTATAATATTAAACTACATATTTATCGATGAAAAAATATTTTCTAAAGAAATAATTAAATCATTACACCTAAATAAAGAAACGTGCAATTTTCTGTCACTATTACAATTTTGTGATCATTTACATCTTCAGTTTCAAAATCATTCAGTTTGATATCCATGATGTCAAAATAAAAATAATACCATCACTCTATATATCTCTCTATATATCACTGTATTTATCACTCTATATATCACTCTATGATACACCTAAATTTCTCTGATTCTCATATCTTCAATAGCGAGTGAGCTTTTGAGATGTATTAGAACTCCCTTGACTTGTCTTGATACTTTCATTGGAGTAGTGAAACTCAAATATTTGGAATTTTTCGAAGATACAAAACTGGATCAATAATCAAAAACACTGTCATGAATATATCAAGTGGTAAATTTATTGCCTTTTATATAGAATTTTGACCCCTTCGATGGACTACGAAGCGAATTGCATATTCGAAACTAGACAAACTCAGTCATCAAATAACTTCAACATATTTATATTCACGAAATTGTCAATAGCATACTGGGTTTATTCTTTTAGAATACTTTTTCTAATATTAATTCTAAAAGTCGTAGTGTGATGTTAGAACTAGAACTTTTCCCGAAAATGGAAATATCAAATATTTTTTTATGAATTTTGGAGTTTCTTAAATAACCGACTTCTCTGTGTGTATGATTGTTTTTTTTCAAAGTTGTGTCATTTGCTTGTTATTTGTATGTACGCCAACTTTTAGCAGCTTCAGAATTCCTTTCTGAACCTTATTTCTAAAACACAAAACAGTACTCAGACCATTGAATTGGTGTTTTGTTAATATTTTGTCAATAATTTGGCTCCAAATATTGGCCCTTCGTTCACTAATTGTTAATTGGCCGATACGATGATGACTCTTTCTCTTTGCCCTCCGATTTTTGTTATTTTTCCTTCACGAATTCAAATAAATATTACCTTTGTTTATGCTACATATCAATAAAGGAAGGTCAATAAATGAACCTTAGTTGTTACATATAACATGCTCGTCACAGGTCTCTCTCTCTGCGAGCGGCGGAGCGTGGAGCAATTCACAACTGCAGTATACGGTCCTTTATCTTCAAATAGAGTTGTTCAGCATTTCCTCGGATTCACTCCTTCCTCCGTGAATAATTCAATAGCGCCAGTCGCAAGAACCCTTTTAAAATAATTAACAATACTGGCATCAAAAACTATCTTATAACAAATGATGTTACAGAAATTAAATTACTAGTTGTCTATTACCGAGCGACATCTTAAACACGAGTAAGTAATACGGTAGATAAACTCTGTAATAAAACTATACATACAACAAAATATCAAAATCATTGAATTCTATTTTTAAAACTACAAAACATGTTATATTTAGGAGACAATACGAAGTATAAGTTTTTGTACGAGGCACAAGTTGCTACTTCAAATGTAAACACGCCGTGCCCAAAATATCTAAGGTTATTATAAATAAGGCAACTCTCTCACAGGAAGATAAAGTGTTAACGAGAGAAACTGAGTAAACCGTATGTTTGTGGATCAATTCACATCTTCAGGTCCAGTCATTCATAAATAGAAAACAAATAAAATATAGATCCATCACATTTGTATTTTGTTAAGAGCTTTTAAACATTGAACAGGCCTCGGTAAAGATGTATTTATGTTGAGGGGTTATCAACCTGAATATATTGTTTTTCAGTGCCTTAATAATATTAATAGTGGTATAAATTATATGGATAGAGAGTTGTATGACTCTTAGATCTAACTATAGTAAAAAGATTTTTATATATTGAGTTTCAGTTTCATATTACATACACAGCATTTTTAACGAAATGTGCTTACTATTTGGACCTTTTTAGAGGGATCTTATGTGAAAGTAGGGTACTAGCGAGCTGCACTCAACTGACTACAGATTTATACATATATATATAGATAGTTTTATTATATTACCGTTCTATATAGGTATTATTCCCCGCTGTACCCAAGTCACTAGATTCGGATTTTTTCCCCGACTCGTTTCGAGCGAACAGTTCGCCCCGCCAGCTTTCAGCTCATAGGTAAGATCCCCGAATGGGTTCGAAACTCCGATACTCTGACAAAATTCCGATATGATTTACGTGAGGACATACTATAAATAAATAAATAAAATATATATGAGACTATTGTCCATGTAGCTTCGTATAACAGTAACATAGTAATTATTTATACTTTTCTTTAAGTATCCAACAATATCATTGAATGAAGATAAGATAATGTTTTATCGGAGAGAGAAAACTAAAATAAATGGAGGATTATATCTTGCTCTTTAGTTTGATTGTCCGCCTGTCTGCCGCTTCTAGACTGTTCCTAAATATATCCCATAGAAATAAAAAACTAATAGAATAGATAGGTTGTTTTACATATTGTATTACGATAACATTATTTATGTATCATATCAACGTAGGTAATGTGCAAACTGCAATGACAAGTGCAGTGTAAGTTATCAAGTCTTACAGAGTAAATATATACATTGTACCATCAGTGTCATATTATCACTTAGCATACCTATTGTATAATAATATTCATTATATAACAGTTGTTACATCTGAAAACAGACAACATCTACTACGTGCTTAGAACATTCAAATATATACTGCGTTCTTTATAAAGGCAAGTACCGAGAGTGAAGTGACAACCCATCACCGCAGCCAAGTTGAGTACCTTCTTAAATAACTAAGAAATTATAATTCTAACGAATCATTATTGTGAAGTCGTGTAGTAAAAACAAACAAATAGAAATGTTCTAAGAAACTTACAAAGTTAACGTTAACGAAACGAAATCGAACCGATGTTTTTAACTTTAAAGATCGGCTAGATCCAGATTCCGAACGAAACACTCACAAAATGGCGTTTTGTTTGTACTACTTATGACTGTTGAATTATGGATCGCCACAATGCTGTCAATTCGACAACAAGATAAGCCTTGTCTTAAATTATTTTCTCTTTCTCGGAAGCAATTGCAGAATAATATTAAAAACCAATATTTTGGTTTTACCTTGGCTGTAATCGAGGAAGATATAGGTACTACAGACTCCCAGGTGTCGTAGATTCGAGTCCTGTTCGCGTCGAGATTGTTTTATTTTATAGGTATTTTAATACGTTTATTAACGGTAGATTACATAAATAATATAAGATATTTGTACCAGTCTAGTTTAGTTTCCGAATATATTAATTAAATAACTTTTTTCTCTATATTTTATTATATTATATGGTTCTTTTATAGAGACTTCCTTGAAATACACCATTGAAAGAAGCTTGAATAAATAAAGGCATTTTTTTAAATTATCTTTAAATTTTAAAAAGGAGCTTCGAAACCAGAAAGGAAACTTAAAACAATATTATTTTTCTTAACCGGTTGGAGCAATCAAATAATAATTAGACGAGGGAATGTTCCGATTGCTCCGTATTGATATATTATATATTAAAAACTGTCTGTTTGAAAGTGTACTCATTTAAAAACGAGCGTATGGTTCCATTCACTATTGTTATTATATTCCCACGGAGTTTCAAAAGTGGCGTCTAGTTTGTAACAGGAACTGCATATTGACGTCTGTGTTTTCATATTCACTACCTACTTGCGTTTTTTAATTTCACAATAAGTCTTTCATCTTACAGTTTTATGAAATATATTGAGAGAACAATGAAATAGATGTAGTACGGACTCAATATACTTGTCAGCTTGAAGCTGGCAGTGTTATATAATACGACAAGTGACCGCACGACCGGGCGAGCCGGTTCGACGCCCGCCAGGGCACTTCTTCCCAAATATCATAAACGAGTATAGCTAGTACTACTGCCCTTCAAATTATCAAGGTTTTTTGTTTTTAAAACATTTTATTTAACGTTTTCTGAACATCCATTATTCCGAGATCCATCATTTTTCCACTCATGAACGGGTATTGTAGAAATTTTAGCGTTGTACGATTTGCCAATATAAAATTATGCATAAGTCAAATATTCTTACTGGAATAATTAAAAAGGAGCTTTGCAGTAACACAGGCTGGTTAGTAATTTAATAATGGAGTTGAGAACGTAAGTTCTACACCCTCAAACATTACACCTCACTGACTGGTTCTCGTAAGCCGCAGTGCCGTATCTTGAACGCGTCGTACTTTAAACGCGTCTACTCTTTTACTCGAGACGAGACCCGACTAGGTGACAACTGACAAACCAACACCTCCTTCTGTATTATAATACTAGGTCCCTATATTGAGTGTTAATCAGTACCATAGGTACAGCAAGAACTGCACTTGCACTCAACGTGACTTTGAAATTACTTATACTGCTACTACTGATTTAGAAATTAATCGATACATAAATAAGTTTCTTTTTGATGGTACAAACGAAATGTCCAAATAAAAAAATATATTATATTTCCTTACTGTTTGAAATTATCTAGTCATATAGAATGTAAAGTTCATCTACACGGTCAGGGCTGGAACCTACGACTTTTGGACAACCGCCCCGAGAGCACCGAGCTAAGAATTGTAACTTTAATTTAAGTTTCTTAGATGTCGTAGCACCCGTCAGCACTGGGCGTGGAATGATTGTACTCGTATTAGTTAAGTAACTTGGAATGTATCCCATCGAGCGCCACACTACGACCGACGACACTGGGATGGACCTACTCTTCAAAGGACCTCCGAGTCCACGTTTCAATGACGCTGTGGTTTCAGGTCGGCATCTTGTATGTATACGTATCACCTATATATAGTGATTAATAAAGAAAACCAAATTGAGTTCGTATGTACAATATATACTACTTATATAATAATTGTATTGTTACGACGCATGCGCCATAGCAACATAAACAAAGGTTAGATATAGTTTGTTTCGCCCTTATATAGTCCTTTCACACATCCAGAACTACAGGTTAATTAACTTTTTAAACCTCGGGCGAGCTCCGTCAGTGAGGCACGTTCGTTATTAGCTCTCTAACTGTACAAACTACTGACGAACAATTTCAAACAACAAACAAAGGAACTACTCCACTACACGAGTACATTTTTGTATTCTGCAACTTATTGAGTGATGATACATTATTATATTTTATATTCTTTCTGACTTTGATACTTTCACGTTGTTTCACCAAACATGTTGGGTTCTGTTTCAAATTAAAGCAACCCGAAAGACTTTTATAACTCTCAAACTAGTCATTGTATATTAAGTACATTGTATTACAATCTAATCTCTGTAAATGTTATTACATTGAATTTATATTGAAACTATTTACCCATATATATTAGTTTTAGTGATATAAATATTGTTAAAGGATATTATCGTTCCATAAACATCAAACAAGTCATTGATATATAATATTAAATATCAAGAATAATATTCTATTTGTATTATATGAAAAGCAACCGAAAGCTTTGCCATTCCTACAAACTAATTCCTTGTCGATAAGTCTTACGTACAACAACGCATTGTACCAGAGACGGCTTCAGTGACTGAATAACTGTTTAGCTATTTAATAAGTACAGTGAAATGAATTCCATTATATAAATATACGTATATATTCTTTATAAATAAGTTTGTAGTCCAGCTCTGAATATTCCGGCACGAAGGCACGGAATAAACTTAGAGTAAAGCTCTAGACTGTACAGAATTATTAAACATAGCTACGTCATGTTTTTAACTCATTGCTTAAAGTTCTATAATAGTTTAATAAAACAATTTGCTAACTTTGTCAATAAAACATTCAAGACGAGCATGAAACCTTACCGTTGTTTTCCAACAGAAGAAGGAGAAGAATAAAAGAAAATAATGCTAATTTACAAAGAAGTCATGAAACTTTCACAAATACCATTTATTAGTTGATGGCATGAAGTCATCTTATAATCTGTCGTTGTGTTGTGTCGTGTGAGCGAGCGAGCTATTAACAGCGCCTCGCCTTGTTCATGTTAATTTCAAAAAAAATCTATTATGAACGGTAAATTAACCGTCAATAGGACTCTAACTGTCTAAGTATTTATTACATTTAATGAATATAAATGTTGCCATATTGCAGCAAACCAATATCCATCGGCTACATTATACATTCTTAATAAATACATAATAACGAGATCAAATTCAAACCAAATATGCATATTATTTTTAGTTACCATAATACAACCTTTAAACATTTTTTTTTAAAACTGTCTGTTTATGAGTATTTTATGTTTATTTGTTCACGCATCACGAGACACTACCGAACTGATTTTGATTAATTGTTATAGTAAAGCTGTTTGTCTGAGTTAACATGTCGGTAGGACCTACTCTTTACTGCGACATCACTGTTTCGAAAGAATTATATCTGATAACAGATAGTTTATTTATTTGATTAAACAAATAAAGCAGCTGTCAGCAGATAGGGACACGAAAAAGCAATTAAATGTTACATTCACCTATGTGTTTAAATCTATCGAACGTTGAACACATCGTAGTGTACAAAGCGGTTTAACGTAGCCTCAATATTTAAGGAAGCCCACGCAATAAGACTGTCTAATTGTATGAGTACAGTTCTATAGACAACTCGTTATGGAAAAAGCATGGAACTTCCCTTGGGTAGGTATTGTATTGTAATTTACAAATTTTGAAATTGATAAGGTTGGTAGAAAAAAGGCTGACAGTTATTTTATATTTATATATTTTTATTATATCTATTTTAATTCGTAGCTATAAAAAACATTTTTTTCTTAATTTTTTATTACGTTACGGAGAAAAAAATATTTATTTTTTTATTTTCCCAAACCGAAATACAAAAAATATACAATTATGACAAATTATTTAATTGTTTAATATTGAACTGTTGTTTTAGTGACAAGGTTCTAGGTTTTAAATCAGATTAATCTGACAAATCCTATACTTTCTTTTTAATTACGTCTTAAGCCCTCGAAATTAAAACGTTGAGATCATTGACTCTTAAATATATAAAAAATTATCGCTTCAATTTGATATATTTGAAGCTAATTTAATATATTTGAATATAGATATTAATTTATTTTATATTTTTCCTTTATCTTAAAAGCCCACCTAAACCAGTCAGTCATCAATAGGTTTCTTACGTCTCACTATAAATCACGAACGCCAAGTACAGAGTCGCTAACGTTAAAAGTCAAAATTGCCTGTCATTACACAAAAGAGGACGAGGTTAGAAAGATTATTTTTGTTTCATTGCACGCAACACTAACATTACATAATATTGTTTCGCTATTGCTACGTACTCAAATATTCAAATTACTATTTATTAATGGCGAAATTTCATTCCAATATTTAATAACAAATCTGTAAAAAATATAAATTATAACGTCATATTTATATTCTTCTGTTTCTGGAAAGACAAACAAAGAAACAAAATAAAAACATAATAAATAAATAAAGATAAAATAAATAATTAATAAAGAAATTTAAAAAAATAGACAATAATAATAATAATAATAAAATAATAATAAATAATAAAAAAAATATATAAAGAAATAATTCAGATTAGACTGCATAATATAGGGTAATTATATTTTTTTAAGTAGATCTTTCGATTAATAGCACTCAAGAACATATCAAAAATACATTGCAAATGGCGTACATATAACTTTTCTACAATACCTATTATTTTATCAAAATAATATCTAAACAAAGAAGTAATAACGAATTGAAATCCATACATTATATTTTTCCTAAAAAGTAATTCCATTTGTTAATTACGTGACAGATCCCTGAATATTTTGTATCAAAACTGCTGTCTGCCTGTTTGATCGCTGGAAACAACTTGTTAGCTACAAGTTTCCAAGTAACAAAAAAATACTGTAACGTTTCTTTATTTTGTATTAATTTTAAACAAGAAATCAAGAAAGCGCTACAAAATCAAATCAAAACTGGATATTTTTTATAAATGATTATGTTATGATAAATATATCAAATAAATAAGTTTGTATAATATTGTGATAGCAGTATGTTTACGAGGATGTTGACTCGCACGACACACACGACGCACGCACGACGCACCGTCCAGTCAACAGTTATATGTCATTTATTTTAATAAACTCTTATATAACTTACTCTCGATTGAATTGTGGCGTCGTTATTTAGTTATTTCTTTGTAATGTTCATCGAACTAAATATCTTAAATTTATATATGTAGGTGCTAAAAATGGAATATAGTGTACCCGTACATATATGTATATCGTAAAATATCTATTATAATATTAATTCATTTTCCTTACGAGTATACTCGTTCGGTAAGAAATATAATAGAATTATATTAGAAATATTAATTCACAAATAAAATATATGGATGAGAAGATAAAAACCTCTCCTATTCAATAATTGGCTAATGAATTGAGATCATAAAGGAGAGATGCTCGCGAAGAGTACCGACTCAGGAATCAATAGATATTTTATATATTCTAATAGTGATTTAAAATGTTCAATCCTACTTCGTTGATCATAGAAAAATTGAAAAAGGGATATCTATCAATATTTTTTTCTGACAAATAAAAAGTAATTCCTTGAAAATATATAGCTATATAGAATGATATATGAATCAACTCAAACCTATGACTTCTTGGAAACCGTCCCTACGTTCTATGAACTCATCGGCCCGCAGGCGATATCTTTGATAGGCTTCTTCTGAAATCCTAACCAGCGGTAAGGAATAATAACATAAAGAATATATCAAAACTTGTAATTAATGTTAGAAATTTTTTCTATAAAAATGTTGAGATGTGTGAAGCTTAGGTATTTAAATTAAAAATAAATGTAGAATGAAAACTTCATCAACACAGACAGGAGTCGAACCTGTGATCTCTGGGATACTGTCGAGTCGCTCTACCAAATGTTTAATTTAACTTTGATGTTTTGTGTGTTGATTTAGAATTATGAATGGCGGTCTTGTCGCTAATACGATAATATAAAAACCAACCAGATGTATTATTTATTAACGAACACTACATTACGACTTGATATTATAAGCACGTTAAATGTTGCTTAATAAATAAATCGCTGATCGATGAAACGTTCGAATCAATAAACGGAGCGCGGCATCAGGTCTCACCAACGAACCCGCATCGAACAAAGCGTAAAATTGCCATCGTGTAGTAAGCATTAGGGAGGGCAAGTACTGATAGAGCTGTAAAAGAGATTGTTTCCTTGGCTGAGTGCTTCATCTGCACAACGAGCGGGCTCGGGCGCTGCGGTGACGGCTCGGGTGACGGGATGTACCTAGATGTCGCTGCGGAGGGGGAGGCAGGGGGGGGGGGAGTTCTTACCTACATACAGAACGTAGCTACATACCGAGGACAGGTGGGAAGACGAAGTGGTTCACTTTAAGTGTTATTGTGAGATTTATCTCTAGCGGTTGCGGTGCCGGGAAGATGCCACGCTTCATTGAAAATAATCCGATTTAAATTTAAATGATTTATCTTTTAATAAGATGTGAAATACTCATAATTGTTTAAATTTGTCTAGTGATTTTGATTTAGTTTGTGAAATCATAGTGGTAGTGAAATTTATAAAAGTAAAATTAGTAACCAAATTGACTCATTACTTCATTAACTATACAATTATATTATCATAATAACTAGTTTGTAAAGACAAACTACAAAAATATATTGTCTCGAGTCTTTAAGTTCCGTGAATGTCATTTTATTTAACTACAAGGGAATGAATGTTATAAAAAGTATCTAAACTGAGCTGCATTTCACGCGAATCAGGCTCCGTCAATCCAGCTGCGGTCGGTACCGTTATGTCTTTGACTAGCCAGGCCCGGTAACGAGTCGAGAGGGACGCGGTGTTTACATTACATTGTAAGCGGATTACGAGATAAGACGAGTGAGTTCCTAGCGGCCGTTCGATGGACTGTAAGTAGCTTCTTTGAGTAGTCCAGTACTCAACTGGCTTAGAGTGACCGACCTTACAGGATAAATAATGGGCTGGAATGGAAGCGAGCTAAAAAAGTATTATTAAAAGATGATTACATTTGTCGCTTTTTACATGGCATTACATTATTAAAATCTACTTAAAGATTATAAACAGAAGGAATATAGGTACGTATGTGATTATATATATTTAATAAAGTAATAAAAAGTAAGAATAACCTTAAGTACGTGAGTTAAACTAATAACTTGAATAATTCAAGTTAAGCTTGAATAGGGATTTATAACATTGAATATGAGACAAACTTTTAATGTGATTTAGAAAATATATCAGTAGTCGCAGTAATGAACGTTTATTTTCCTAAATTTGGACAAGAATTACGAAAAATCGATTTATTCGAGTGCATTTGGTGCTGCGACTGAAAAGAAAATAAATGAAAAAATAATAAAAATATCGCACTTCAGGCGAACTATCGACGATATCCCGCACTTTCCACTTAAGAACGAATTGCATTCATAATACACGATGTACGCACTCGCCTACGTCGTGAATTGATTTCACAATTATTTTAAAAGTAGTAAATGCTAACAAGACATCTTATTAACCTCGATCCAAAAACTCGGTGTTATAATGCCTCCTCCAAACTACTCGTAAAGTTCCTCTTCATCTTCGCGAGTATGGTGAAGGAGGGGTAAGCTGAGTGTGTATGTGCATGTCTGTGCCATCATAGCTCCCAAACCGGTGAGCCCGTGATCGGTGGAAATAATAGCCGTATTTTCCAAGATATTCAGCTGTCGTTGGAACTAGTGACAGGAGGCCGAAATATGAAGTAGCTCTTTTCTAAATCAGAGAGATAGACGTCGACTAGCGAATCTTAAATATAAATAACAATATATTTATAATGAAATGTGATTGTATATATAATTAAATTATAACTTCACTATTCCCCGCTTATTGCTTTATGAAACCTTCGCTAACAAAGTAATATAGGTTACTGATAATACAAAGCACGCAAATCACATTACTCACGGCTTACGTCCAAGATGTCGGTAGTCCATTTAAAATACTAAATATATTTACACGAGCTACTTTATACTTTTATCGCAAAATGTAATTAAATAAAACATAAGAAGGGTAACTCTAGCTAGCTAGTAGGTACTACTACTTGAGTTAGTTTAAGTTTAAATATATTGTTGTCATTTTATGTCACGCCTAGGTTTTTAATAATAAAGATTACCTTTAATTTCTATATTTAAAATTGTTGATTAAAAAGAATGTTATATTTTTTTTTATTAATATATGTAACTATATTTCCAAATCGAAAATAGTAGCTTCGTGTCTATGTCTGCACTGTATCGTCTCTTATACATGGCGTATTTTGTTAGCTAGAGGCTGCGGAACGGGAAGCTAGGTTCTAACGGAGTCAATGACCTAACCGGTCTGACGGCTGATGCGCGCCTCTCTATATGTATCTCTATATCCGTTAATTATTACACCTTTTATTTATTTCTGATCTTCTAGAATGAAAGAATAAAACAAACAACTCTTGAGGATCCACTAGGTCGTGTCAAGACTCCTTCGTGCACACATCACAATGAATTCAGTGTTTCAGCCGTGTTTGACATTTGTGTCGTTTTTATGTAAGTTGGTGGTATATATATATATATATATATGAAGTAATTGAGATTTTGATAAGATTTTAACAAATTATCGTAAATATTTTAAAACAACAATGATAACAACTTGAAACAAAAATAGTGTTTAAAATATCTACGTTTAACCAAATAAAGGACGCAATAATTCATTATATATCTATTAAGTGGTTTTAATTGAATTTGTAACACGAATACCGACAGAAAATCAAATGTGCTTCCAATAATGCAATAATGTTGCTCAAAAAGCTCAAAGCAAATAGCTAATGAAAATAACTGGTAGTGTAAACAGTCGACGAGGTTTACATTCATGTATACATACATAGCTACATTCGTCGGAGCGGCTTCGAATGAATGCGTAGGCGACGGCCCTACTGCATTCATTCAAACTCTCATATATACATTTATTATAGAATATATTATCAAGCCGAATGACGAGTGAACATACAGTGAAGTAAAGTTAACGTACAATCGGCTGAATATATACTTGTAATGTTTATATGTAGTCCAAGATATAACCTAAAATATAATCAAAACAGATCAACTTTTGATTTATTGTACACGATAGGAACAGTCTGTAAAGAGCTTTACTGTTTTAAATATTCTATTAAATAGATATAGTTTTTATACTCGTTTGTTTGAAGTATTTCTTAAAGTAAATATAATTAAATAATAAACTATTCTCGAGTGACAAAGATTGTGTTTAAAATATTTTTAGTAATGTTAGTCTGTGTACTAAAATAATTCTAACGAATGATTTACGAAGACAACGTTATGAGACAAAATATATTTAATTTAGTTCTAATTCATGTTTGCTATACGAAAACTATCTGAGATTTAGACAAACTAACTAACTAACTTAATAATATAGGTAGGCCTAGAAAGCTGATAAGGTAGGTTGGTTGGTAGGCACAAATGACCTAATCTAACAGAACTATTTAAACAAAACAAACACACACGTCTCTCTCCCACACCGACGTACTAAGAGATAACGTAAAAGGGAGGGAGAATAATACACTGGAGCACCAACTACAGCTGGTAGTTAGCATAGGGAGGGAGCATGTCATGGACAATACTCTGTAGTATAAAATACAATAAAGGAGACACAAATATGTTACTTTAACAAGGAACATTGTTTTAAAATATTTATGACCTAAGGTCATAAACATAAGCGAAAACCTAATATTTTAATAACTATAAATCAATTTATATTTCCAGTTAAATGATTACGAAAAGCCATCATTTTAATAAAGTATTAATATTTGAGAAGTACGGAAGGAAGGATGTCGTAGTAAACTTTGGTAAATGTCCGTCATCTCGTAGGTGTTGTATTTACATACCTGTATTACATATGAGGCAATCGGGTCAAGGCATTCTTTGTCATCAATGATGCAATAAATGCGGTTGGTAATCAAACTATAAATTATTCTGAAATGTACTGTTTGTTATAATGATTTATACTGGTGCCTTTTCCGACTTAGTAGATATGTAGTGTTTCCAGATTCAATTTTAAATTTGTAAAAATTTTTAAGTTGAAGAGATCTGAGAGAATGGCGAGTGATGGTACGTTCCCGTTTCTGGCACCACACTATCAAACTTCATATACCATGAAATCCAACTCTCTTAATTTTCCTGAATAAAACATTATAGTTAAAACTGTTAGTGCTTCAACGTGTATAAATGCTATTTGGATCACGAGGTTAGTTTGAAATTTACAGGAGGGAGTCCTAAAATAGCTTGCTGCAACATTTATTTTCTTGACAAAAGACCCATTAGAAACTTTATTGAACTTTCTCTTTGAGGAAATTTTAATTACAAATATGTGTATGAAAACTGTACAAAATGTAAATAAGATAGAATGTAGCTTTTAATACCATGTGCTTAGTAAAAGCTGACGAGCACGTTGCTGTCATAAAAGATAACTTTAGTTCAGGCACGTGACGTCATAGCAAGAGGGGGGGGGGGGGGTTTAATATATATACCTCAAATCAATCAATTATAACTAACAGTTACGAGTTTATTATATAATTTAGTACACGCTTGGTTGATATTATAATATGGAGGTTAATTAATACTAATTTGAATATCGTGATTATTTCCAAACACGGCCGCCATGCACTTTGCCCTTTCTTATTTCGAAACAGTCAAAGCCTAAAGCAGTTTAATTTACAAGTTTCTAACATTTGAATGAATGGTTATTCATTCAAATGTTAGACTCAAACACCTTCCCTTCAGACATTTACAAACATACGCGTAAGTATCCAGAGTATTGATTCCTATGAAGGTACGGTCCGCGGTTGTTACTTTTGAAGTCATATTTCGCGTCGGTACATATATGTCTTATTTTAACTACCTTTCACCTTCTACTATCGTTAAAGTTATGTAAATCTTTACTGACTGCTCAATAAAATATGCTATTTCTTTGTGACAATTATGTTCAATTTTCATATAGATTAGTATTTAAATTAAAAATCAAGCTCCATTGTCTGATAATGACGTCATCACGTCAAACATTTAAATCTGTCTTTTTAAAAACGAAAACCGATCAAGCATTTTTTGTTTTAGTGAAAATTTGTATCTAAAGTTGTTATTATTACAAAAAGCAACTCATCAATAATCAAACACATAATATTTAAGATAAATTGAGGACAAAGCGTAATACGCATCCGATTGATTGCGTACGAAGTTGTGTTGGAAAAGAACTGCTGACAACAGCTCTTATTATCTCAACTGGCCACAACCAGACGACGGACGTTGTTATACAGCGCGATAGAATATTGACATAAATAAAATATTAATAAATAATATATTTAATAATCATTTCACATAATTACCTATTATAATACGTTGTTAAAAATGTATATGATTTAATTATTCTTTAAATATATTAAATTTAATACTTAATTTGAACTGAATGAACTTTAATAGTTTTATTATATTATGAGAAAAATTAAATAAAACGATTCAAAATGTTTTTATGAAGAGTTTATTTCAAGATTACTTGATAAATAATCCCTATTTTTCTTGATAAAAATAAATTGTTAACTTCAATTATATAAACGAATTAACAATTCGTCGTCGTCGGCGCTGTAGTGTTGGTCTTGATCAATCTCAGGAGATAAATGATAAATCAAATACTATTTTTATTTGATAGATGGCACCACTGATGGCAGTGAACTATTTGGTTGGTTTGCATTGAGACCACTTGGTGAATGTGGAGACTTGGGGAATTGTTATTACATAATAGGATTTAACACGTCTATATTGAACAACGATTATAATACCGATAGTGCATTGCTTACCTTTATTATAAGAGTCTTAATAAAACTCTAGAACACGAATACATGGGCAAGTTATTTGTTAAAATAAAGTAAATGTACAAAAAGATACAATTAGAGAACGTGAACCAAGAACACCTCGTTACAATATTAAATAAAAAACCTTGTAATGTTTGTATATCATTGAACCACTTGCCTGGTCATAGCTGAGGACGCGGGGAAGAGCTACTTTATACATACAATGGAAGTGGTTTTCTGTTTTTAAAACAGACTTGCACAGGTTTAACAAAAGCGTTGATGAAATATAAAGTATCCTGCCATCGTCACAGGTATCTCAAAGCTCTACAGGGGAGCGACCATTGCCGGAACTTGGTCTTTTGATAACACGCTACCTGAGAACACTTTTTAAGACTAAACATTTGTGAAGGTTTCATAAAGAAAAACAGAGTGTGCTAAAGTGTTCAAAGTTTAAAGAGCTCATGGGTAGGTGATCAGGAAGCAGGGGCTGTACCGGAGCTGTACCGGAGCTGTACCAGAGCACTGCTAAGTGTATCATTATTAAGAAGATTGTATTTGTGTACAAGATTGAGAGTTTATTCAATATAAAGACAGCTAAGTTGTGGTTATTTGATTGGAAATTGAATTGAAAATAGAGAAATAGATTTAATGAAATTGTAAAATATTAAAAATAGCAAGAAAACACTGTACAGATAAGTATCACATAATTGAGGAAGTAAACAAAATAACGAATAAATAATTAATTTTAAAATTACAAAATTATTCTAATGTCCGAGTTGATCAACGAGCTCATGCGCTAAGGGTTGCCGTGTCAGGGTATTGTCATTGCCCACAGCAAGATACTGCAATCAAATATTCACATGTGGAGGTTGCCATTTCACTACCTCCTCGCCCCTCACCCCTCACCCCTCCCCCTCCCCCTACACCTCCCTCCATATCCCTCACCCTAGCCGCGTCACCGACCTCGTCTCAAACAACTGAATGTGCTAAAATCAATAACTGTTGTTTGACATTTGGGATTACGGTATTATTTATTTATGAGCAAATTCGTTATTTTAAAATACGTAGTGTATAATATGTGATGCCAGTCCAGAAATATATATAATTCCACTCAGAGATAAACTACAAGTCTCACCGACAAAGAGTCACTTAGTTAATTATTCAATAAACAATTAGCGTGGGACACTTAATGAAGGACGACAGAAAAGTTTTAAAATAAGGTTTCATTTAACTATAAATAAAACGCCATTTCTTATCGAGGATGTAAAAATCCAACAGGCAGGTACTATACATAAAACAGACAAGTAGAAATTATAAGGGCTCTTGGTGGCTTTGGAAATCTACACTTGCGGTTTTGGCACAGAATCCCAACATATATAGCTCATCCCAACATACAGCATAATGGTTTTGTTGAGTTCATTTTTCTTGATATTTTGAAAAGCACACGGCGCTCACGTTAAACATACAAAACAATAATTGTCTATGTACTTATTGATGTCATGACAAAGTTTCTTTTATCACATGTTTTTTTTTAATAATTAACGAATAAGTAATTTGATAAGTCTTGGATGCATACATATTTGAAATATTCATGTTTCTTTAAGTCTTAGCAGTAAGTCTGTTCTGTTACAACAGTTGAAACATTTAACTTTTAACGTAATAATTAATATTAAAGCTAACTAACGAATAATACAATTTAGTGTAACATTAGACGGGGTTTCAATTTTTCCTGATTCGTGAATCGACCCGTAACCCCGCTAAAGAGGCCCCAGAAAATGGTTAGGTTAGTTTCCTCGGCCTACAGTATTCGTAAATACATGTAGACCGAGCCGGCTCAAGGCGCAGTATAAGAAGTGAGTCGATTATTAGGACTCATCTCACAAACATTCTGATAGCGCGATCTAAAATAGAGCAGCGCCATCTATTTGAAATTGCAATGAACTAATATAATGTATAATGTCACATCGTAGAGTTAAATCATGTCTGAGTATTTATATAGGTATTTTATTATTACATGGCCCCTGTGTCGTAATTATTTTCCTCCTTAACAGCAAAACCGATTCAGATGTTTTTATTTTGTTTTGATTGCTTTATCTGGACGCGCTTTGATTTTAGATGTCCGTTAGGTAGGTGGAGACCTTTTTTTAATATTCGTTTCAATTGTCAAAAGTACACTTTCCTAAACTTTTAGTTTGAAACTAATCACAAATTAAAGAATTTACAGACAATCTGTATCATATAGAATGCTTTTATTAATAACGTAGGCAGTGTCGCTGGACACAACTAGTTCTTACACAAAAACAAGTAATCGTTAGCATGCGATTGTAATTTGGAGATGAATGGATGAACAAATAAAGGAACGGAAGAAAACACACTTAAAAAAATATGCTTCTACATTTTAACATAAAAGCATAAAAAAATATGAACTAGAAAAAGAAAAACCTTTGAGATAGCGGGCGTGAAAAAAGCTAAACAAAAAGACTTGCAGATCTGTGAAAGAGTGTGACTTCCGCTGTGAAACGTCAGCGTTGGTATTTTTGTGCTTTGTTGGCGGATAAGATGTCGACCAGCTAAGGTTGCACGGATGGGTTTGCGGTCTGTGCTAAGAGTTACAACCGGGAAGACGCTAACCGCTTCCACCTAGGACTCACTTTCTTGATACACTTATGTCGGAAAGTATGAAATTACAATACCTTCTAGCAAATCTAAGGTTGAATTCAATATCGAATTGTAGAACGATTATTAAAAATCAATTATAAAATATATAATATACATCCGACCGATTCATCTGCTTTAGGACGATATTTCGCAGCGCGTATTTTATTATTCTCGCCAACTGTCAAACGTGTGGAACTTATTACGAAAGTAATAAAGTTACATTAACATTAAGTTGAATTTTTAATTCAATTTTAAAACTTCGCCAACTTACCAATTGTTTTATTTCGTAAAAACAGACAGTAACAAAAACAACAAAATTAGCGAAATCAATTCAGTAGTATTCACGTTTGTCGCTTGCAAAGACAAAAAATAGCTATATAACAAATATAAAATTTCATCAAAATTGGTCCAGTAGTTTTTGCGTTAAAGCCGGACAACAGACAGACGGACAAAAATTTTAAAATGTTTTTTGGTGTGTTACTCTTATAAAGGTGCCAAGGGGTATTTTTTATTTTTTTAGTCAATGCACAGAATTTAACTCTTACAGTTTTATTATACCTATGTTTACTTAGATAATGTTTAAAAACAACACGACAACACCACATACTAAATACAATTATAAAATACACTAAATACAATTATTTGATAAATCTACAAAACGCTATACTGCGTTTGAATGAAATATTAACATTGTCATATCTTGAGAACATTCCTTTGTAAAGATGTTCAACAACTTAAATATTATCCTGAAATAAACTTTGTGCTTATCTTTTATACAAAATAATATTGAAAATAACCAATCTCCGTCTAACAATGAAATAATCAACCACTTACTCCTTTCAACCGAAGATGACGACTTACAAAGAACACGGAACGAACCAAGCAACGAGGATAGCTCGATAGAAGAGTATATAGGGATAACGTTTATGAGATAGCTATATTATTAACACAAGTCTTAATATTAAATGTTTGTACTTAATTAAATGTTAAATTAAAATATCTAGTTATTTATTTACTATTAGTTGTGATGTTCAAATGTATATGTTTTTTACCGCTACGTTCCTTCTGTATAGAAGAGGTAGGTAGAACTTTTAGTAAATATAAAAAGCGTAGCACTTTAAAATTCGTTGAGAGCGTCTTTCATTTCTATTTTTCAAGTGTAAGTTAATGATTCATAGCAAGGGAATATATAATTTAGTTCTTATTGCGCAGTGAAATTCTTGCTCTCGTACTGTATACAATAAGTGCTCAGTGGTTGCAACTGCCTTTGAGTTGAAGAGTAGTGGGTTCGATACCGGCCGTGATGAGCTTATTGTATTCAGAGTATGCTCAGAGAAATCAGTTATATTTTATATTATACTAAATACTATATATTAAGGTACCTTATAGTACCTCTGTAGATGGTCAGCGCGAAGGGTTTCACAATTACAAGTGTGCCCAATTTATTTATTTATTGTTCTAACAAACATCTTATTTTAGTAAGATCACTGAATTTGTTTTAATAAATTTATGTAGGATTTTAGAATTCTTCTTCTTTTAGATATATTTTTTGATAATTTTCTTAATTAGTTTCTAATTGAATGAAAGAATACGCCTTGTACAAACAGGCTAAAGGTGTGTCTAGATTAAACAACACGGTCTAGTTTATGTGACTCCGCGGAGTTTATGTGACGGATACATTTCTCTAACTTGATAATGGCAATATGTTTTATAAAAAAGTTACTTTCAACAAAGAAATACTATTTTTTATTATATTATTTTTAACTACTTGTCCTGTCTCCGTCGAGCATCCGCTAATTAATGCCATTATTTTTATTTTTCTTCCACAACTTATCTAAATACTAACATAATAAATATTTTCTTTGGGATATCTTTGAGAATGATCGTCGAAATCTTTGATAATTACACGTTGACACAGACAGACAGACAGACAGACAGACAGACAGACAGACAGACAGACAGACAGACAGACAGACAGACAGACAGACAGACAGACAGACAGACAGACAGACAGACAGACAGACAGACAGACAGACAGACAGACAGACAGACAGACAGACAGACAGACAGACAGACAGACAGACAGACAGACAGACAGACAGACAGACAGACAGACAGACAGACAGACAGACAGACAGACAGACAGACAGACAGACAGACAGACAGACAGACAGACAGACAGACAGACAGACAGACAGACAGACAGACAGACAGACAGACAGACAGACAGACAGACAGACAGACAGACAGACAGACAGACAGACAGACAGACAGACAGACAGACAGACAGACAGACAGACAGACAGACAGACAGACAGACAGACAGACAGACAGACAGACAGACAGACAGACAGACAGACAGACAGACAGACAGACAGACAGACAGACAGACAGACAGACAGACAGACAGACAGACAGACAGACAGACAGACAGACAGACAGACAGACAGACAGACAGACAGACAGACAGACAGACAGACAGACAGACAGACAGACAGACAGACAGACAGACAGACAGACAGACAGACAGACAGACAGACAGACAGACAGACAGACAGACAGACAGACAGACAGACAGACAGACAGACAGACAGACAGACAGACAGACAGACAGACAGACAGACAGACAGACAGACAGACAGACAGACAGACAGACAGACAGACAGACAGACAGACAGACAGACAGACAGACAGACAGACAGACAGACAGACAGACAGACAGACAGACAGACAGACAGACAGACAGACAGACAGACAGACAGACAGACAGACAGACAGACAGACAGACAGACAGACAGACAGACAGACAGACAGACAGACAGACAGACAGACAGACAGACAGACAGACAGACAGACAGACAGACAGACAGACAGACAGACAGACAGACAGACAGACAGACAGACAGACAGACAGACAGACAGACAGACAGACAGACAGACAGACAGACAGACAGACAGACAGACAGACAGACAGACAGACAGACAGACAGACAGACAGACAGACAGACAGACAGACAGACAGACAGACAGACAGACAGACAGACAGACAGACAGACAGACAGACAGACAGACAGACAGACAGACAGACAGACAGACAGACAGACAGACAGACAGACAGACAGACAGACAGACAGACAGACAGACAGACAGACAGACAGACAGACAGACAGACAGACAGACAGACAGACAGACAGACAGACAGACAGACAGACAGACAGACAGACAGACAGACAGACAGACAGACAGACAGACAGACAGACAGACAGACAGACAGACAGACAGACAGACAGACAGACAGACAGACAGACAGACAGACAGACAGACAGACAGACAGACAGACAGACAGACAGACAGACAGACAGACAGACAGACAGACAGACAGACAGACAGACAGACAGACAGACAGACAGACAGACAGACAGACAGACAGACAGACAGACAGACAGACAGACAGACAGACAGACAGACAGACAGACAGACAGACAGACAGACAGACAGACAGACAGACAGACAGACAGACAGACAGACAGACAGACAGACAGACAGACAGACAGACAGACAGACAGACAGACAGACAGACAGACAGACAGACAGACAGACAGACAGACAGACAGACAGACAGACAGACAGACAGACAGACAGACAGACAGACAGACAGACAGACAGACAGACAGACAGACAGACAGACAGACAGACAGACAGACAGACAGACATTATACATTATACTTACTAAGTCTCTCTGACTTAGTAAGTATCAATGTAGGTACAATAGTTAAATACATTATTTTAAAGATGTGTAATGTAAAGGTATATCACAAATCTACTAAAATTAAATTAATAAAAAGTAGCCCCAGCACATCACGGGCGTCTCAGTCCAAACTCTATCTCAATCCAAACTCTATCTCAATCCAAACTCTATCTCAACACTTAACAGATATCCCGGCACCAATTTCCATCCTCACTTAGAAATAAACCGACAAAACTACAATGTACGACGTCGGTGTTGTTGAAGGGAACGGAGCAAGGATTGGCTTTTAGCTATTTTAAATAAACAATTCAACGTCAAAATAGAGTCAGTAGGTACCTGAAATTGAATTTTATTGTTAAATTGTCCACAATTAAGCAATACCTCTTATATTCAAAAGTTTAATAAGAATACTTTAGTTAATTATTTTTTAATCTTATTTATTTCGTGTATTGACATGCGATCGACATAAATCGAAATACATATTAAATTTTAAATTTACCCGACGTCTCGATTGATGGTCTTATCCTGCATCTCATCTTCCCGTGAACACGGCTGCTGCAAATTATCGAAATGTCGGGTTAAATTTATACTTTAATATGTCAATAATTATAGCTGAGCTTAATCTGCCAAAAAATAGTTTTAATTAAAATATTTTTTTGGCAGATTAGTGTTTTATTTCTCCTCAGTGTTAAAAAGAATGTTAAATTATGAATACTTTCTTTGAACAAAATTCGACATAAAAATAATATTACATCAAAATTAAAATTGTCCAAACACACTTCTTGGTAATAATTCCTTTCGTAGAAGAATGAATGATTTAGGATGACGTCATCGAAACTTCTTATCGCAACATTATTAGAGACGAGACGAAGCTTCTTAGCATATCATGTATTTACCGCGCGGGCGCCGGACCTGTCGCGTGCAGGGAGAGGAGTGCAAACAGCTCCCGGGACTTGCGACCCAGGGGTCTAGGTCTGTGGCTGAACAGATATAGATAATCATTGCTGGTATAGGAACACCCTCGAGAGACCTTCCGGACCAAAAAACGAAGTCGAAATCGAAGTACTTATATTTTTTACAGTTATGATGCCACTGTATGAGCATCACAGACACACATTGACCTTACTCCCTTTGTCGTCTTTAAATACAGAGTTTTAGATTTAGAGCTCCCATTGCATACAGACAAATGTTATATCAACATATAAACATGGATCCCTCCTAACATTCCCACTTCAGCCGGCGTTCCGCTCTCTTCATATAATGTAAAGCTCTAACGACCTCTATTATTAATGTATTTTTTGTATAACAGTCTCTTATATATTATATAAGTTAAATTATAAATATGAACTTTGAAATATAAATATATATCATACTAGCCCGCGACTTGGCTTAGCCTCAGCGACACGTGGTTGGTGATTTTATTAAATTGTAGCTTATATAAAACGATTGCACTTTAACAAAGCGCCATCTATTGGATACTTCCTCAATCCAATCAACAAAGACTCTAATACTATTCAGATATCTGAATCGTATGAGCTAACAGATACAAACAAATAAGTAAATGAATTCGGTTCTTTTATCCTATCTGTTAATCTGTACACGATTTGATTAAAATCGGTTCGGTATTTTAGGAATCCTTAGAGCGGACAAACATAGTGACACGTAATTCAAATATACTAAGATAATTTTTTTCCGCATTCAATTTGTGTATTTTTATTTATCTACTGGTTAAATTGCTACAAACTGTTCTGGAAAAACATTTTATTTAATAAATCTACAATGGTAATAATTTATTTATTTACTCATCGATAACTTAGGATGTATTACAATATATAATGTACGCAGTTGTGGAGATCCTCTATTAAGTATAAAGTGTATTTATACTTGTGTTAGAGTATCCCGCTCTTCCATATAAATTTACTTAAAAAGTATTTTTACATAAAATAAACATTTATTAAAATTATAAACTAAGAAGTAGGGAACCAAAAGTAATTAATTTAACAAAACTAAATTATTTTGTGGATGCTATGTATATGGGTGTGTGTGAGTGTGTATGTGTGAATGTGCTGTTGTATGTGTGTGTGTGTGTGTGTGTGTGTAAGAGTGTGTGTGTGTGTGTGTGTGTGAGTGACAGTGCGTGCATGCGTGTGTTATTCTTATTTCATGGTTATTGTTCAAGCATTCATTATCCTACTTTGGAACAGTTGTTCAGTGTCATTATATGTTAGACTTATTAACCACTCTGTCAGGGTTTTTTTACACTCATGACGTTGCATACTATAAATATTAATTTTTCTATTTATTTTGTTATAGATTCGAGCAGACCGTATAATAATCTGATGGCTAGCGAAATAAGTTTTTGTTTTAGCAACGCTAAAAACATTAGGGTTCCTTCTTTTATCCAAAATACTATAAGGAAGTTTCTGGAAATTATGAATTCGTAAAACAGCCTTCAGGATATAAAGCTTTCGCACAGTCAATAATCGACTCATCGTAAACAGGACGTCTGTGGAAAATGTATACGGTTTAAAGTACATGCCTATTAGTAATGATCTTTGTGCTCTCTCTATTTCTAAGAATGTTGTTTCGGAAGCACCGCCCCAGACCGGTAAACAGTATTCTATGATAGATTGTATCAATGCTATATACATTTTGTGAAGTATGTCTCTTGTCGCCACATGTCTAATTATTTTAAATATATATGTTAATTTTGTCAGTCTATTAGAAACAGCTTCTATTTGTGGTTGCCAAGAAAGTCTTCGGTCTATCATGACGCCATGGTAATATATAATAACATTAAGAGATCAAATAAATAAAGCTATTTTTAATTTATATTTTATACAGTTTCGCCTCACATGAAACCCATGCGGCTATTTTAATTGAAATATACTATTGTAACTTATTTTAGTTTAGTTTTAGCAAATATCGATACTAAACTACTGGAGCATATATTGGTAGGACGAGGGAGGTTCAGACTGACTCCTTATGAAAATAACAAATAACGACGGATTGGAATTTTCGTTTTTATATCGTGACATAAAAGTACGCTACGGTCGTATTCGCAGCGATAATTAAAAGGAGTGCTGATTATGTCGCGTGTCCTGTGCATTCACTTTGTTAATGAATGGGACGGCCGCAGTCATGCTTTTACCGGATTCATATACTTTAATAATAAATACAACAATAAAATATTAAACTGAAAATAATATACATTTATCGTAGACCATTAAATAAATCTAGTAATTAAAATGTACGAAATTATTTTTTAAAAATATAACATATATCGTAAAAACGTAATTATGTACCCACCTACTATAATTTCCCAGCACTGCACTACGGCCGCGATGCGCTTTATCTCATTATCAACGGATGGTGTCGTAGATTAATACAGGAAATATCAGGTTTGCAGTTAACTGAGCCTCGGATATTGATGAGTCGCCGAGACTTCATTTTGAACACATTCATGCTCGAATTGCGAATTAGCTTTTCAATACATTCAGAAATATTTTTTGTAATTTCATTTGAGCTTTTAATTAAAAGACTAAGCAGATTATCTCTTATAGATAATATTTTCCTTTAACTACTTTATTAACACTATGTATACAGTACTTGCCTATTTGCGTATCAGGGCTATAGCTACGAGATGTACGCGCACTTGAAACGCGCGTCATCTGCGATTGTCAGCTGTGTAATGACCGATGGCGACCGCCGCCAATCACACAATCGAATTAAAATAGCTATGCGTTGTTCCTACATAGTTAAAACAGGCTTACATGTTACACTGGGCCGAAATAAGACTCCATTACGTATTTTTTACACAGGGAATGTAATAATTGGCCATTAATATTACAAACTATACCTATGTAAAAGTTAGTAGGTATATTGTTATTTTTTAAACGAATTCTTACCCAAATTTCACGAATACATTCCAAGGTTATAATATTTATTTTAACTTATTACATTTATGTTTAGCTACCCTTGTATCTTAATTCTGAATTGTTAATAATACATCGCTAATATAAATTATGCTTTATATATAAAATGTTAAGAATCCACATCCGCCGTCTTATTGTCTGGAAGAATTAAAGAATTTCGAATTGCATTCCGTTGTCGTTCCTCCTAAAGCTTATAATGATGCCAGAAATACGATGAAGATCAATCGATAAAGAGCGCACGAGCTCCACATCAAATCAAGCACGCCACCTTCGCCTCGACACCTGTGACAAATGTGAACGGCTGCCAATGAACCGTGAACCATAGAGAATTATACCATAGAATAAAGATATTCCGGACAAGAATTCCTCGCGATATACCTATGGCATGAAATTACATGATGTAACTCTTTCTCTTTGAAGACCATATATTATGATGCTTATATTTTGAAATAGAGTTATCTGTTTCAATTTAAATATAATTTATGATCAAAATATGCGTATTGATTATAGAATTTAATATATTATATTATATAACTAATGTTACTTTAATTAAAGGTCTTTAATCATTCTTGAAAGAAAAAATAGACTTTCACTAAATCTTCAATCAGAAATAGATAACAGCGGATTTTGCGTTGAACGTTTATCGGCTTTGAGAAATTATTAATTTTATGTTCAAAATGTTAATGGAATATCTAATATCAAAAGAAATAAAAGATTTTTATTGTTTTACATAATAAAAACCAAAGACCAAAATGTATTATCTGCCAATACTTAGGTTTTTTTCTTTCAGCCTCCAGCTTCACCATTCTAATAATATTGCCTATAGTGGAACCAATAGAGTTGTTCACGTCCTCAAGGCACATTTCAACATTATTAATGGTAATTTATATTTAAGGAGCGAGTTCAAATGATTTAGCTCTCGATACAATATCCCCGGGGGCCAATGAGAGCGCGGGAGGCCGATGTAATCCGCTTTGGCCGCGACAGCCACAACTTCGTCGATAGCTCTTCTGAATTCTCCACTTTAAACTTGTACGCGGCGACAAAAGAGTCATAAGACCCGTATTGACGTAACTTTTAAATACCTACATGTGTTTAACTTTTTTATATACTGGTAGTAGAAAATATTTAAACTTTTCTACATTATGTTAAAGGCGGGTTTCACAAATATCTAATGTTTCAGTAGGTTTTATAACTTCCAGTATATATTTATTTTTGGTATTGAATATAATTAAATAAACACGACGTCATCGTGTTTAGTGAGTGAATTATATGTTTAATATGTCCTATGTTATACGTCAATCAACATTTAAATGTTTTTCAATGGCGTCGAATTAGTATTTCTTGAAATGTTTAATGCCTTTCTGTTTGTCCAGACTAATCTGAAATAGCTGAACTGATTTGTATATGACTTTCATCGATAAATTTAAGAGATGTTTGAAATTAATTTAAGCTACTATTTAGCGAGGAGCTTAAGAGTGTTCATGAAGCTAGTGTTCAATTTTATTGGAGGTCAGACATATTAACATATAAGATTGCTTACCACTTAATTGTGCTAAACCAACACAAAAGAACTTATGCAAGTAAACAAACATATTTTCTTCCAACTTTCATAATTCAAAGATTTTTACTATACAATATAACTTTCGATCTTCATTAATAATAACAATAAAATAATTCTATAATAGAATAATTATCCATTTTATTATCTGAAAAGACGAAATAAATCATTTAAAATACAAATTTCTATAAAAATATGTTAAGCCATTATATGCCGGGTATACACATTTATTGTAGACGTGTCTTTAGCACACTGAGCGTTCTTTAATGTCGATTGTGAGCAACGCAGTGACCTCTGGCGGTAACGGCGGTTAAACACTAAGCCAGCTCGCTTCAGGACGCCCGCTGAATACGGATACACGTAATCTGACTCGTCTGTTTCGTATTTCAATTCTGATTCAATCATAACCTCTTGGTTGGGTAAATAACTATAGAACTATTCAAAATTTAATTAATCATATTTATTTATTTATTACATATCTAGTTTATTCTATGTGAAATGGAAACGACGCGATCTATATTTAATATTGCGGGTTTGGGCTGGATGGATGGATGGTGGACCTGGAACTTGTAACCTCATCCCGCCGTAGAGACGGGAAATCGATTGACGAGGCGTGCCATGTGTCAAGTGACAATACGACTAATCATTTTGCATCAGCTTTGATGCATTATTAAAATGCTTTATATATAAAATAAATATAATATGATATTTGTCTATGTTTGTATGGAAAAATTGTAGATACTTAAACAGACTTTAAAATGTTATCTGAAGTTGTAAACAAAATTTTAAATTTAAAACAATATAAAAATATGAGTAAAAGACGATTGCAAGTAGAGCGGGTGTCGTGCGAGCACGTGAGCCGGGGACCATTCATGTGCGAGGGCGGCGGCCTGCGCGCGCAGCAATCAATACTCGGCACCGGCGGGCAGTGCCCGGCGCGCCGCGATACCTCCAGCACGCGCCTCGCCCCCATGAGCGCTAGACACAGATGACGGAGCCCGCCCGCACCATACCACGACGCACCCCCATCGCCGAGCTCGCAGACCCCGCAGCGCGTTCCTACTCCGCGACCAGGTAACACGCGGGGCCGAGCGCCCGACCTGCGCAGACCTCGCTCGCTGGTACACTCGCCCATTAATCATTATCAGCAAATATTAAACATTCAGGAACTGACGATTTAAAACCGTAAAAGGATATTTAATCTAAATTTTTATTTTTTTGTGTTACTAATCTTAACTTTGAAAAAACCTTAATATTGCAGAAGATAATATAACATAAAATGGCAAGTATGTTCACGAATTGTACTAAATAATCTTAAATTATAAAAGCAACTCATGTCAGTGTTTTAAAATAATAAGCTATTCACTTTTGAAGTTTTTTCCTAAACGTAAACCTAAATGCCCATATTCATGTTTCTATTTTCAACATCCAAAATAAAAGTATATTTTTATAAGGAGTGTAACGTAGTCAAGTATATTCAATGGCTTCCTTGTGGGCTTCAGACTAGTCAAAGTTCGGGAAATTTCAAAAAATAATTAACCACAAAATAATTATACACATTTACGAATATCAAAGGCACTCATCTAAAATAAAATAATTATTGGTATTTTTTAAGTCACTATTTATTAATATTTTGCTTTGCCACCTTATTAACGCTCACGAGTTATTTTGGAAACGAAATAACCGTAAGCTTTTAATAATAATTATAATAAAAAAAGTTTAAGTTTTAATATATATTTTTTAAATAATACAACGTGGAAATGTCTTAATACCTAACAACTTATAATTATATTTTAAAAATATAATATAAAACACCTAAACAGTTCTCGAGGTATCGACTCGTCAGCGTCCAGCCCCGATCTTTGGTCATATAAAGCTAAATCTTATAGAATTTCCTTTATGATGTCAAATACACAAGTGATCACTGATAATGGTTCAAAGTGGAAAAGATTTAAATAAATAAGTAAATAAATAAAAAATAAGGAACAAAGTCAGAATATATAGAATAATACTTTATATTTGAACCTTATTAGAAATTAAGAAAAAAGTGTCACCCACTAAGACGTTAATATATGGGACGAAAGTCTATAAGAATATTGGAAAATGTTAAAGTTAGTATTAAGAATATTAGTACTTTACTGATTTGTCATACTTACATATAAAAATAATGAAACACTAA
The DNA here is from genome assembly GCA_963555665.1 of Dircenna loreta. NCBI lineage: Eukaryota > Metazoa > Arthropoda > Insecta > Lepidoptera > Nymphalidae > Dircenna > Dircenna loreta. The sequence goes on from OY743096.1 coordinate 229,950, forward strand.
GACGGAATTATAAAAATACTATCGAGAATTCTTTCTGGTATTTATTTATTGAACATTACATTCACGACAACACATTTCTTTAAAAGAACTAACTAATAGCTCTTTAAAATGATGTAGGTATATTTAAGTTGTCTCTATATCTCTTTATAAAACACGTTCCTCTGAATGTGTTCAGTTATTTACATTTAACCTAATTTGGGTCATTCGATGGTTTATGAATATAATGTGATAAGTGAGGTCACTCAGTTAAGATTGAATTAAAGCATCGAACAGCTAGTTATCTACCACTTTAAATGTACTGAAACGTAATAAAATATTGGTAATTTGATAAATAGCGTATTCTAATCAGACTCTCGTATCTTATTACCAGTTTATAACATTTTAGAACTTCATTTAATGTGAGTCAAGTATGAAATGTGTTTTAGAATATGTTCTCTTATAGATAAATAGATAGAAGATAATATCAACTTATGTATGAACAATTCTTTGTGCTATATTTTATTACAGAATTACTTTATTTATTTTTTTTATTGTAAATTTAAAACAATTTTCAAATCATAGATAAACTCTCGAATTAATAAAATATGTAAGACATCCACAGCCTATGTACTGTGAGTCAATTTAAATGAGTATTGTTTATTTATTAAGAATGTAGCCATCCCGGTTTGATCTTATCAACTAAGTACTCAGGAAGGTCGTTCTAGTTATATTATTTAAAAAAATATAAACCGCTGCATTATGAATGCTATTTACAACAGAATAACTAATATTTTCAACAAGCCTCCAAAAAACCGCCAGCGCCCACTCGGAACAAAAAAAGGTCAAAAATAATAACACATTTTGCTGGTATTCGGCAGTGACTTTATATAGTACTGAAGAAAACTATAATCGGCTAAATACTTAGCACAAAACCCAACTCGCGGTCACACTTCAGTTGAAAGTAGCTTATAACGCCGCGTAATAACAAAATCAATAAGCTGATTACGGTAACACGAATGTCTGTAGAGGGCAAGGGTTGAGACAGGTGGGAGGGGGACCCGCTAGCGTGATGCAGTGCAATTATTGCGGTAAGGAAAATAGTCCAAGGACGTTTCATTGTACTACAACATAGGCCCTGTACATAACTAATTACTCTAAGAAAATAATTCTTGCTGTCAACAGTAAGTATCTCCAAAAGTGATTTTAACAATTTTCGCTTGAATCGAATTTCGTTTGAGCTTATTTCATCCTCGACGAAGAAATAAGAGGTATTGTTGCCAACATAGAGTATAACAACAATACTTCACTACTTTACGTTTATTGTAAGAGCAAAAATGTTTCCAATTTGGTGCACTTTATATGGTAGAGCTAAGCGGGTGTTTAACAAAACACAAAACAATAGCACTATAATTATTACTAGATATTTTAAAATCGTGTGCAAACGCTTTTTATACTTTCTAAAGTACCTATGATTTTTTTTATGTTTGACAATTTATTAGACGGCTTTATTTATAATCAGCATAGTTAAAACATGTGACTTGTGTGCACTTGGCACGCTCGTACTGTAGCTAGCAATATAAAAGAACCACTTCGTAGCGGTGAAGAGTTAATGTAATTGTTATGTCAACTGCACTGATAGATAACGTACTACCAACATGACCACAGTCACCTTAAGAGATAACAAAATGCTTGTTGTCGTTTAAGATATAAACAAATGCGCATTATTAGTACACGTCTATCAGTAAAGTTTTTATTTTTTAGGTACAAGGTAATATATATTCTGTCTGATACTCGTAAAACTTATTTTCCAAACCGTCATGCAACAGAATCAAACGGCAGACTGATGATTGGACGAAGTTCCAAATCGTTATTTTTCTGCCTCTATTCAAGGCAAAATGTATTCTTCTATATCTCTGTAGCACTCATGTCATCTTTAATATCTATCCATATTTATTATTTAACAACTACGAGTACGCTGAACCAAAAACCAAGGAAGGGCAACAAAAAGATTTTAACGCCCTATATGTGCTTGTTTATGTGTGAGTGTACCACTTTGTCGTTTCTTTTTCCTAACCTTATGTTTTTTATAAATCTGCAGATGTTTGCAGTCCTCCGCTTACTTTATTGACGATAAACACTCTACCTCTACCAATATTATTCGTATAAATCAATAAAGTCCAGAATATAGGAGAGATCGGTGCTGTGTAAGTTCGGGGCAAGACGGGAAATGGACGAATTTGTACCGTTTTGTTTGAGAATATTTTTGTGAGTTAGAAATTTATACAAAATAGGTCTGTTGGGGCAAAAGGGTAGGAACGGGATAGTATCCCGTTTTGCCCCCTAAAAATAGTTAGAAAAATGTTTTATCCCTAGATATTTAATAATAGGTTTATTTTTTGTTTTTCCAGTTAAAATGGTACGAAATTTTAAATGTAAAACAGAGCTTGGAGCATGGGAAGAAGAGGAAATGAGAAGGGCAGTTATATACCAACAATGCTGATCTACGCGCGAAAACGTATGAAGAATAAATTGTTGGGAGGATGCACCACCGAGATTTTGGGAGACTTGTAGTGACAATGGGTGGATAACCTCGCAAATATTCTTTATTGGTTCACAAAGTTTGTAGAAACCGTGAGACCCACTAAAGAAAAATAACTTTTGTTGCTACTGGTCGGTCATGCGTCACACTAAAAATATTGATTTAATTGAGTACGCAAGGGAGCATCATGTAATACTATTACGTACATCGCTTCATGGCACACATAAATTACAGCCATTAGTTATGGCATTTATCAGACCGGTGAATACATACTATGGTGCAGAAGTGAAAAGTGGCTGAGAGACCACCCTGGACGAGTAGTTTCACCCTATCTAGTGGCAAAGCTATTTGGGCAAGCTTATTTACATGCGACTTCGATGCAGACAGCTATAATTGGGTTTAGAAAATGTGGAATATGGCCACTTGATAAAAATGTGTATACAGGCGCAGATTTCCTAGCGGCTGAAACAACAAACACCGCGACTTTGCCATCTGAAAGTTACAATCTTGAATCACCATCTCAGGCCACAACAACTTCGGAAGTTGTTGTGGCCTTTATTTGCCCTTTATAATGCCCAGTCCAACGCACAATAACATTATCCATGAACCTGTACCTGCAAGAAAAGAAGTTATTGAGATTCTGCCATCCAAAAACTTAAACATACAATCGACATTTCAGCCCACATTCTCAACGTCGGCTATATTGGAAATAACCCAAGATGCTCCATCCATTCCAGCACAAAAAGATATGTTTAATGATCTTGTAACTGTGGAATGAATGAGCACTGAGTTTTTACCTCAGTCTTCCTCTTCTGCACAGTTAAATAAAACCCTGAGAGACTAATACAGCCAGCAAAGCATAAAAACCAGCAAAGCAAATAATAAAAATATAAGATGCAAAAGAAAATGTAACATATATACTGGTTCTGAAAATGCTACACAATCATTTTCGAAGACGATGAAGAGGCACATATATGTGAACGTTTCCAACCAGATTAAATGTATACTCATTGTGCCCTATAGTATTTCCCATTTTGCCCCGATTATGGGGCAAGACGGTATACTTGACATGTAACATTTAGTTCCTGTTTGTAGAAAAATATGTGATTTAGGGTTATTAAAGTTTACAATAATATTAATTAAAACTTTACCTGTTATTTTCGTTACCAGATATTTTTAATGAAGAGTTTGGTTTTCATATTATGATTTTCTTTCTCTTAACTATCCCGTCTTACCCCGGTCTCTCCTAAGTGAATCAATTATTCGATTAAAACTTCACCTATCGGCCCCTACGTATAGCCATCGACCTTAAGCCTTCAATGACATGAGCGCAGTTGATTCAATTATTCAGAAACTAACGGATATATTGCAAAGATGATAAATGTGTGAACATTTTCATTTACAACCGTCAGGCCAATGTTTTTAAAGTTATAAGTCTGGAGTTTGATTCCCGAGCGTGGGGATTTTTTATATTTGTCAAAGACTAGATGATGAAAAATACACCCTGTCCTCAGAGGAAATCTACATTACCTACTTAAAATAAATTATCATCCTTAACCAACCAAACTACATTGCACATTGGCAGCATAGGAGTTTTTGAAAAAACATACTCTCTGCCTGGTCAGTACCCAACAATAGGAAGTGTGTTTTTGTGTGATGCCCTTCGCTCAACATTAATTACGTAAATTTGTAATTCAGCTGATGTACCGAGGATGAGTCGCCGCGCGCGACCGTGACATGGAAGCGCAGGCATGGGCTGGCGCGAGCAACCGCCGCACATAGCCGCCGGCCTGCTCTTCTTGCTGCTAGTCTACTTGCCGGGTAAGTTTTATATATACAATATCCTAGTTAATTGGATCTGTACAATTCTAACACGATTACAAAATACTCATACGTAAAGACTCATTTATTTTAGAAATAACGTTGTATAGAAAAATATATTTTACGATTTGTATTTAAAAAGAAAAACTAATAACATTGTTTTTATACTGACGTAAAAATTGCTTGTCCGTTTTTTTTGTCATTAAATTATGTAAGTGTTCCATACGGTAAAAAACTACAAAGTGGAGATAAAATTGACTAAATGGATATTTGAACCATTGCATGTATAAATGTTGTCTTCTGCTTCAACATCTGACGACTGTCAGAGAGATAAATGTTATATAACAGTCAGTATATTTCAGTTACTTGCCATCAAGATCACCAAGATGCTGTGCACATCACGGCGATCCTCGGGGAGAGCGTCGTCTTTAACTGCCAAGTTGACTTTCCCGAAGACATCCCTGTGCCGTACGTGTTGCAGTGGGAGAAGAAGGTAGGCGAAACGGTACGACGGCCAACACTCCACTCTTACAATACAACGCTGCTCATCTTTCGTGTGTGTATTTCTGTTCAGTAAGGTCGGCTCGTCCCCACGACGCGCCTCGCAGAATGTAATGTATATCTCGTGCTTGTGTCTCCTCAGACATTTCGTATTGTCCCGTGCTAGTGGGCGCGGGTGCCGCGGGTCGGGGGTTCCCCGTCCCTCCCCCGCCCCGCGACAACCCCACGCACGCCTTCTTTGTATCCGCCTCTTCAACGTATTGCCTATTACTTGACGCCAATGAAGCCCACTACCGGACGACTACCACCACAGTGTAAAGGCCTATAAAGCGAGTCCGAGAGAGCAGCAGACCCCCGTTTACTATTAAACAAACACTAACACTACCACATTTTATACGAATACAAACTTATTTTTACAATTCTATAATACCTTTTGTTTTGGGTGCACCAGTTTACCTCTATAAGATAGTATGGGGAGCACGTCGTAGCTTACACAGCTAACACGGGGCACGCGCATTCCCTCGTGCACTGGCGGCGGTTCTGTCTGTTTCTCTCTTCCTGTGGCTGTGGAAATCGCCCACTTTCTGTCTGCAAACTTAGACTCATGTAATAAATTGTACCTAAACTGTTACATCAAACTGATATAACACGTACTGCATGTAGTAAGTAGTCTTTGAGTTTCCTTATATCATACGCATGTAACATATTGTTTTGTGTAGGTATATATTTTTTTATTCTCAGATGTGAATACGAATCTATCTCAACAATTATTTTGACAACCTCCAAATGTATCGGACTTCAGTTGGACTAACTCCAATTTACATTTTCATGTTTTCGGTTTTATTCATTGCATGTACGTAGCTGTGATTCTACTGCATTCCGGCTTTTTTAATTTGTTGTACTAACTATACACTTGTTACAAGATAATTAATGTATAATTATGTTATCGAGAAGTTACATAGTAAGTAGCTACGTCCACAAGTATGTATGTGCTAATTATTTATGTAGTTAGGCGCTGTCGATAGGAAGTCGTCAAAACTTCGCACCGGAATAATAGCAGCCATTAACATTTTAAATAACTGTAGGGACAGGACATTCCGATCTACATCTGGTATGAGAGCTATCCGACACACAGCGGCGAAGGCTACGAAGGCAGGGTGTCGCGTGTGGCACCGGACTCGCCCTACGGCGCCGCCAGTCTCAACCTCACTAATATCAGAGAGTCGGATCAGGTGCAAATATTTATATACACAATAATACGTTAAAAAATAGAAATATTTTATAAGTATTTTCACTATTTGTAGGGCTGGTACGAGTGCAAGGTGGTTTTTCTCAACCGGTCTCCGAATCAGCACAAAAATGGTACTTGGTTTCATCTCGATGTTCACGCGCCGCCGCGCTTCTCCATCACACCGGAAGATATTATATACGTCAATTTGGGTTCGTTGTTATAGTTTAAACATTAGGCAATTAATATAGTCTGCAGTCACGAAACGACAGTCAATTCATCTGTAAACAGGTGACGCCATAATTCTAAACTGCCAAGCGGAAGGAACACCAACACCTGAAATTTTATGGTACAAGGACGCCAACCCAGTCGAGCCATCCGGAACTGTGGGCATCTTCAACGACGGCACCGAACTACGGATAAGTAATATCCGACACGAGGACATAGGAGACTATACATGTATAGCACGGAATGGCGAGGGTCAAGTATCTCACACCGCCCGCGTCATCATCGCAGGAGGAGCCGTTATTACTGTAAGCTTTTGAAAATTATTGCTTTAAATTATTCAATATTTTATAATTTCTTATTGTACTGATTTCAATACATACTTTTAATGATCAGTGCAGTCAATTATTAGCACGTTAATGATGTTTTTTAACCGACCGAGAATCTAGATATATTGTCAAATCATTTCAAAGATGCCACCAACGAATCAAACAAAGCTGGAAGGTGAAAAAGTACAGTTTTCATGCGAAGCGAAGGCACTGCCGGGCAACGTTACCGTAAAATGGTTTCGAGAGGGAGCCCCGGTGGCTGAAGTCGCAGCTCTCGAGACACGGGTCACAATTCGAAGAGACGGCGCCCTAGTTATTAACCCAGTGGCTGCTGACGATTCCGGCCAATATCTGTGCGAAGTGTCTAACGGCATTGGTGATCCTCAAAGCGCGTCCGCATATCTTAATGTTGAATGTAAGATGAAGAGCCATTTTTTTCAATAAAAAAAAATGTTTACTATGATTATGTTTTTAATCTTATAGCTTTATTTACAGATCCAGCAAAAGTAACTTTTACGCCAACCGTTCAGTATTTACCATTCCGCTTGGCAGGCGTAGTGCAATGTTACATAAAAGCGAACCCGCCTCTTCAGTATGTAACTTGGACGAAGGACAAAAGACTGTTAGAGCCTTATCAGACAAAGGACATAGTGATTATGAACAATGGCTCGTTGTTGTTCACTCGCGTCAATCAGAATCATCAAGGGCGATATACTTGTACGCCATACAATGCTCAAGGCACGCAAGGATCTTCAGGTAAACTCTTCAAATTATAATAATGTTACGTAACTTACACACTTTACTTATTGACGTTTCTGTGTTCAGGGCCCATGGAAGTGTTAGTCCGCAAGCCGCCAGCTTTCACAGTAGAACCGGAACCTCTTTATCAAAGAAAAGTGAGTGGAACAATAGTTCGAGTGAAATTTTATTTAAAATAAATTCAATCCACTTACATTAGATTAAAAACACACATTTAAAAAAAATCATTTGAGATTGGAAGACTGGGGTTGACTTAAATCTCACCAGGGGGAAATTTCAAAAAATTCTTCACGTTGTTAATAGACTCTCCCTACGTTAGGTTGGCGAGTCAGTGGAAATGCACTGCGAGGCACAGGAGGCGGAGGGCACGCAGCGCCCCAGTGTAGTGTGGCGTCGCCGGGATGGATTGCCTCTGCAGAAGAGTCGCGTCAGGGCGCTCGGGGGCAACATTACCATTGACACACTCAGGAGACAGGATTTCGGAATCTACCAGTGTGTTGCATCCAATGAGGTAATAATTTAATTATGATTGGGTTTATGAGGTAATAATTTAATAAAAGACGTATGTACCTGGAAGGGTAGTTTCATGAAGAAGAGCCATCAAGAGCTCAATAACAGATCTTTGTTCAAGTGGCCTCACATGGTTGTGAAATCGAGAAGAGCTGGCAAGAAACTAATAGCAGACTCTTATTCAGGTTGCCACAATAGTTGCAGACACGCAGCTAGTGATCGAGGGCACACAGCCACACGCCCCCTACAACGTTTCGGGCACCGCTACTGAGTTCCAGGTGACCCTGCGTTGGCAGCCCGGATACGCGGGCGGCCCCGACTACAAGCAGGACTACACCATCTGGTACAGGGAGGCCGGCTTCTCGGAGTGGACTAAAGTACCCGTGACGCCCTCTGGAGCTACGACTGTAAGATATTATATTTTTTTCACTACCTTAAGTCGTAGCTACTATATAATGATTATTTCAGTTGTTCTCATGTATTGTAAAAAATATGTCGTTTTGGATCTCTTACAAAAGTGAAAGGTATAAATAAAGTGATTATTAATTTATTGTTTTAAACAGGTAACAATCAATCGTCTTCAGCCGGGTATCATGTATGAGTTTCAAGTCAATAGTAAGAATACTATCGGAGAAGGAATGATGAGCAAAGCCATAACAATTAGAACTCTTGGTGCGTATCATTTTCCACTGATATCTCATTATCGATAACCGCACTAATTACTAACTACCCTATATATATATATAATATTTGTATGAATATATGTAAGTATATATGTACGTGTATATACATCTATTGTAATTGTTATAATGAACTAACCCTTGACCTGGTGTTTTATAGATGTAGGTGCTAAACCAAAGGCGGCCCCCACCGTCCCGGGGCCTATCGATGAAAAAATTTTTCAAAATGCGCCTGAAGGCTCCGGTACTAAAATAGTTTTACTGACACTTATTTTCCTTTTCATTGCCTGTTTCTTAACTCAGTAAATAAAATTTCAATTTATAATTATCTAATACTGCAGTAACTTGTCTATTGTAGAAATACAAAACTTAATTTAATTTATTATACGGTTTATTGTACGGTATTTTAACAGTTAGGCTTGTACTTTAAATTTTAATTAAATTAACACTAACTGAAAATTGCATTACTTATTAAAAAAATATATGCCTATTAGGAACCGATGACAAAATAATAACTTAATATTTATTGTTGTGTTAAAATTTTTAATGGTTTCTCAAATCTATAACTCAAAGAATGATGTTTAATATAGGTCCAAAGTCTGGTCCGCCTCGTAACCTAACGGTGACGGAGGTTCACAATGGCTTCTTGATCACGTGGCAGGCGCCATTGGAGCGCGCTCAGCTCGTGCAGTACTACACCATCAAGTACCGCACTGACGCGCAGTGGAAGACGCTCAACAGAGGACAGATACGACCCGAGGAAACCAGCTACTTGGGTACGCGATATGTTCAAAAATATTACTATTTAGAGACCAATTGAGAGAAATAAAGGACTAATCACCCAAGCGGAACCGCCAAATTCACATAGTTACGTTCCAAAAACCGTTTACATTTAGTGTTCTGGATAAATTAAGGATATAGAACGATAGTGACAGTTCTTTCCCCAGGTTGCATGTTAATTCTTAATTGAGCACAATGTTGTAAATAAGATTGAAAATAATATATTATTACTAAAAACTTTAACTCCCCGATCGGAAATGTCTAGATGCCTTAAAATCTGACATAAAAACACATATACAGACGATTTCATAAAAGAATATGTAAAATGTATATTACTGTTTCAGTCAAAAACCTCGTGGGCGGCCGGACATACTACTTTCGCGTGCTGGCTAACTCGGCGACCAGTTACGAGAGCTCCGAAGAAGTGAAGTTCCCGGTGCCAGCGCGTGTGAAGCACAAGGCCATCACGGCCGGCGTGGTGGGCGGCATATTGTTTTTCATAGTTGCCATCATATTGTCGGTGTGTGCAGTGAAGATATGCAATAAACGTAAACGCCGCAAGCAGGAGAAAGGTGAGATCGCAGGGAGAAGCGGCCGCTAGCCCGCTCCCGACTATCAAGTTCCACGACCCGAATAGAGGAGATTAGAAGTGTGACGAGTGATTTAGATAGAGTCAATGAACCTTTAAAGATAGCGTTTGAAGAGTTTTCTGTCTCCGTCTTTATATTGAGACAGAAAACTTTTATTTTTACCATATTGTCGGTGAAAAAGCTAGCTCACAATCATCAAATCCTTTCATATGATCAGTTATTTTTTTTTGTTAAATTAAGGCTATAATTTGATAAATTTCAAACAAAGGAATGCATGCTCTATTCCTAAAGTAATTGTTATTATTAAAAATGAAAAATTTGTTCTAAACTAAATAAAAATAACTATTAAAGAAACATAAAAAAATAACTTTGCTCTGCTTTGCGCATCGCACCCCAATTAAAATAAGCCTATTTAAACCAACATTTATAATTTTATCGTGCTAATGGTTTAAATTGGCCAGAACTGTTTTTGCTGTAGAAAATAAATTTGTGTTTGTAAAGTCTACTGTAGAATTAGATTTTACTCTTTTTGATTTTTGATATCAAAACTCAAAAAGTAAAAAGAGTAATAGATAATTACATTAAATGAGCAATAATTAGTTTTTGAGTTGCATTGAGGCTAAAACTAGATTATGCTTTGTCACTGTTTATCTGCGTTGGTATATCCTTTATGGATACGTCCCGAACAAGAAAAAGTAGATACAATTTCAATAATACTAACTTTATATTCTTTTCAATTTAAGTTAAGCACTATAATGAGCTATCGAAAAAGAGAGCATTGTTAGACAAACGATCCAAAAGTTATTGTTGAATTCACAAACTCTAAAGAGTAAAACGAAAAAAATATAATCAAACAATTCTGTCTTTTTGGTACGCTTCGCTTTCAAGTTGACAATATGGTGTTCGAAGGGGTATGTCACGGTGTGGGGTGAGGTGGGTGAGGTGAGGGGTAGTGCGATGGTTGGTGGCGGGCGGCGGCCGCGCGCGCTGAGCTGACACTGCACGCGTTAATGTCCAGAAATTATTCGGTTACAGCATACAACATGGTAGCCGCGCGACTAACCGACCTCCGCGCAGCAGACAGCACTCAAGTGCCTTTTAAGAAGTAAGTGACTACTAGTCTTAGTTTAGTGTATTATATAAATTACCCTGGACAAGTGGCAAAGCCCTTTTCGAGAAAATATCCCTTACTAATAAGGTTATGTTACAACGCCACAACATGAATTTTATTTCGACTGCTGATATAGTCTCAGAAAGATAACATTTGCATAATATATTAATAACACAATATGACATTGTTTTCATGCTCCACTTGACAGGAAGTCAGGTCTGTTCAACGCTCCTCTACTTGATTTTATGTAAGAATTATATTTATGGTATAGTATAATAAACAACTTTGGTATTTCTTTTCAGATTTAGAGAAAGCGGAATATCGAGTATAGTTCAATGTTTGCGATTTACGGCAAACTGGGTGTGGCCGGCGTCCCGATGCGGATATGAGACGAAAATGTGGGGCACGCGCGTTTGGCCCGCATCCGACACCACCCCGCCCACTGCGCCTACTTCCTTTCCTTCCGCGATTCCCACCGCCGGGGCGCCCCCAGCATCTCTCGCGCCCTCACCCGTGCCCTCCTCATCCGACGACGGCGGCTTCCTGCCGCGGCTGCGCGCCCCACTCACCCCAGCCGCCGCGCCGCCGCTCTTCCGAGCATCGTCGCCGGCTTTGACTCTACACTGGCCACCTTGGCCACCCTGGCCCACGTGGCCGGTTTGGACCCCCGCCTGGACCCCTTGGTCGCCTCTACACATATCCGATCTCAGTTCGGTACCCTTTCCGAGTTCCGCTGACGGTTCGTTTCCGACACCACCATCTTTTCGCTCTCGCCCGCCGCGCATCTTTTCCATGGACCCGCCGTCGAGAGTGTGTGCTACTCTAGGTCGTCCCAGATCAAGGCCACCAATGCGTCACGGCAGATCGCGTGCTCTTGCCGATGCCCCCGCTCCGCCGCCTCACGAGGCCTCGCCCGAAAGTAGATCCTCGTCGAGTGGCTTTGGCAGCAAGAATGCGTCGTCTTCCCAACACAACCGCAGCAGCCGCACGGGAAGCTTAGCGGAGTGGCGGCCCCCGCCATACAGGCCACCGCCGCCCGTCCCGCCGCCACGCCCGGACTCCGAGCGAGATGAGGTGGAGGTGGCCGCCGCCGAGACTGCCGACGCCGGCTCCGTGGATGTGCACTACGAGTTTGATCGCGCTACCCGAACGCCCACGCCGTCGACGCCGGAACGGACGCGTGTGCGGCCTTCTCGCGACGACGTCGAGGCTCGTGTGCGCGCCATGAAAGAGGAGTTCCTAGAGTTCCGCAAGCGGCAGGCGCTGCGGCGACGCTCCCCAGAGCCGGCGGGAGTGGAAGCGCCGTCCCCGCCGGGCGCGCTATTAGCGCCGGCACCCCCCGTAGAAACGGTCTGCTGATGTAGGCTCGCAATTCTTTGATTCCCACCGACGCTGTGCCTCGAGAATTTGTCTCTTCCGTCGCGGTATACTATTAGTACGAGACGACAAGATTTCAGATAAAATTCGTTAGGTATATTTTGCGACTATACTCCCTTAATAGTCCTTAAATCGGTACATCAAATATATGTGTGTGAATATGGCCTTTATAGACGTGTAAAGGTCGACATACCGCCATATCGGTATGTAACTTCATAAATTATAGTTAAATACGAGACAACGATTATTACCTGTGAATTTTATGGATAATTAGCTTATTTATTTCTAAATAATATCTATAATAAATAAATCGCGAAATATATCGCAAAAGCTAAAATACCTTTTTTAATAATGGAAAACAAAGTAATTCTTGTTTCTTAACAACATACGGCAAATCAAGACGATCCTAACATAATTAACTGTCTGATCCTAACATTAGAGTTCACAAACATTTTTTTTGCACAAAAATCCATCGTTGGCTCGTTTTTAAGCGTTTATTTAAAACATTGTTAAGACAGTGTTCAAGATCCCACCTTCGTCGCCAGTTTTGCTGGGATTACCTACTACTAGGTATATATTGTAATAAGAATTTAGGCACGTTTTCAGTCTTAATGCAGTTCGACTGAAATAGTTGTGTACATACGTGAATATGTGGATGCAGTGGCGTTTTATAATCGCACTGGCTGCTCTCCTTTTGTGTATTAATGTCAATTAACGATTTAATGTGATCGCGCAACGTCCTTATGTTTCAATCACTTACGCTTCATTTGACATTGGTTAAAGTGAGTGCTATTTGTGATATTCGAAATTATGATATCGATTTTAAATGCTTCCAAAACTTTAGTTAGATATGCCATAATATCAAAGTTAGAAAGATGATTACTGGTGGTACTGGATGAGGGCGGGCAGGCAGTTCGAGAATACGTTCACCTAAACGCTTTAGGTATGAGCGGGTGAGCATCCACAACACCGCTCATACCAATATTATATTGTAGTTATTGTAACTAATTAAGTACAACTAATGTTTAGTAAGACTTCACGCGTTCGGCGCTCTACGCATGGGTTCATGGTTTGTTCACGAAAAATAAAATGCACAGAAAAGCGCCGGGCGTGTGTAAATATATTATATACAACACAAATAATCTTAGTTAGACTTAGGATTATAGATCGAGCAACCGATACGACCCGTTTTATATTTTTAATGGACTTTTTTCAAGTACAAATGTTTGTTTGTTGTTATGTACCTCCTTTGTTTGTTTTTAACTGTACATATGTAAAAACATACTAGATATTATATTATACACTTATTTATTTAGATATTGTATGAACGAGGTTCTAATGAACTAAGCCAGTACTCGTGAGGCACTAGCATTTTATTTAAGACGTACCATATAGTTATGTACCATCTTACATACTGTACTGTATTTACGCAGCCGAAGGGCACGATGCTATGTGAAAGGGTGCTTAAACAAATATGAAATAACACATATTCTGACCAATTCTTAATATATTCGATAAAATACCTTTTCGTTTCGTTTCTTAAAAAAAAGATTGGAATTAGGTTTAATATTTTTAAAGAATACAAACGATATCAAAATCGGAGTCAAATAGCTGAATAATAAATAGCACAACCTCTAGGTTACTGAAACAATCCCACCTACAACTTTATATATATAATATTATTTATTGATCAGTCAATGTGAAGACTGCTATTAGTTATATTAGAATTATTTAAAAAAATAATTACTTAAAAAAAATTGCATGAATGCGTTTTGTAATATATTTTTTTTGGGGAGAATGTTTATAAGATTTCAGTATCGTTAAGAACCTCCTATGAAATAAGAATACAATGTACGCTTTAAAGAAATTAAAATAACTTACAAAAATAGTTAGGTAGGTTAGTAAGGAGTAGAGTGTGTTCGGTAATGAACGGAGGCGTGTATGAGTGTTGTCTAACGTTACGTCTAAGACACGTGCATCTTCACTAAGGTCACTGCCGGTCAACTAGATTAAGCTGCGATAAATCGTCACTCAGTAGATTAAATTGTTTCTATGGTTTTATCGATGCATGTTTTCTAGCGCTATGTTTAGATAATTAGATCAACTTGTGCAATAAATTAAACCCATTGTTCATTATTATTATTAATGTTTTGAATATTATATATGATCAATTCTTTCGATTGATCATCTAAAATCCTCAATTTATACCACATTTTATATAGCATTACTAATTGTTTTTTGATCGTTACTTTTGTGCATACATTTCTTTTAGTTTTTCCTTTTTGATATTATTGTTCTCTATTTTTGAAAAGTGACTAATTATTACATAATTAATGCACTATAGCCTCGTTGTTTATATTATTCATATGAATTATCCATTTCGTAGAAAATGCCACTTTCAATGTATTTTTTATTGTATTTTTATCCATGTATACTGATCTTGAGTATAAGTTCGAAAAATTTTTAATGAATTTGTTTTTGATTTTTATGCAATAAGTAGTTATTTCATTAAAATATAATGATCCCATTAGACTTTTTGCTTTGTATGTGTTTTGTAGATACGAAAATATTGAACAAAAATAAGAATCAATATGATATAGCTCAAACCATGTGATATCTAGTCTCCGTTGTTATTAACATTTCGAAATAGTCAAAACAATACGTTCTTATTCTTTCATTAATGTTTTATTTTTTTTAATTTCAAGGACTAGTATCTTTCTGGTGGATTATTATTTATTTTTCGAATCATTTTCGTTTCATATTTATCTATTAAATGAAAATGATTTACGAACGATTATTATAATTACAAATAGAGCACATAAAGTCAGTTGACAATTTCTATAGACTAAAATGAAAAAGATAGCAATATATTAGAATAATATTATAACTTTATCATATATCAGTTTATATAAAGAAATGTATGAGAATATATAAACGTGCACATTGGCAACATTTGATGCGGTGAAACACCCAATGTTACAAACTTAAGCACAGGCACAATATCTCAGCACAATAAGTGACTTTTATTTTAAAATTTAAGGTGTACTGCCTCTCGCACTTTTAAAATATTCCAACGAAACCGTAATAACTATGTAGTTATATTTCGCTTTGGTTAATTAAAGAACCATTGCACGAGCCACAGTTTTTTAAATTAAAATTTCCTTAATTTTGTTTATAGAATATTTTTAGTTGTAAGTGTTGAGATCAGTGTTTACTGTGTAAGCACACAAAAGATTCAATTCAAAAAATTAAAATACAATAACGTTGCTATGATTTCATTTGTGTCTTATTACCTCCCACAGTACTCTGCTTGTATTGTCCGATGTACATTTATCAGTTTATTCGCCAACTCCTGCTGATCTGTACCTACTTATTTTATTTTATTCCATGTTTCTAACAAAACGCTAAAAAAGAAACATGTTAGTCAAATTTATTCCTTGTACTAGTAAACACAAGTAGTAGGTAGGTACCTTTTAAGTTCGTAACAATATCTTCAAAGTTATTAAACTATTAACTATTTATGCGAAAAGGGTTAACGACACAAAAAGAGCAAATTTTACATTCCAAAGTTATGTTAACGGAAGTTATTATTTGATAGCAGTAAAACTCAACTTGTATAAACGTACGTCGCTCTTCTTCATACACTTATTACGTAACTAGCAAAACAATTCCAAACACGAAAGTTTTTTTGACAAAATGATTTTTTTAGTAAATACAATATCTTACGTTTTATATATTTTCGGAACAGGTTACTTTATATTAACAACAAGTTCAGAAGAATCTGGGCAAAGTAATGAAGAAGATTGGTTGTATTTCTTGGATGACAATGGAACAAACCATATAATGAACTTTTCGACAGTGCCGCACAATACAGAGGATATGGTCTTAGGTGACGCTTATTTTTACTTGTATACCAGGTGATTTATTTTATACTTTATCTTTATCCCCAAATCTAGTATATTATTGCTTATAAAAGAATTATAAACTTCGCTATTCCTTTAAAAGTATTTCTGATAAAAAGACTTGACTTTTCATAACAAAAAAATATAAATCTAACCAATACTTATACGGGTTATCATTTTAGGAATAATCCAATGAATCAAGAGTTACTTAAAATACCTGGAGGTGATTCTCTAATAGAAAGCACTTACTTCAATAAATCGAATGATATCAGAGTCATAACTCACGGATGGATCACTAGCGAGAATGCTACATGGTTACAGAATATTAAAAATACTTTTTTACAAGAATACGCATTAAACGTCATAACTGTGGACTGGAGTGAACTGTCAAAAAATATAATCTACCCCTTCGCAGCGTGCAGCACGCGCTATGTTGGAAGACGTGTGGCTAAACTACTTGATGCTTTGATAAGAACCTACAACGTAAAGGGTGACAGTATGCACTTAATTGGACACAGTTTAGGGGCTCAAGTTATGGGTTACGCTGGGATGTTCTGTTCAGAACAAGTGCTTCGTGTTACAGGTAAATTTCAACTTAAAATAATATCCAAGCACTTATCGAAAATAATGTTTCATGATCAATTAATGCAAGGTATTCAATATTGAATATTTATAGGCCTCGACCCTGCAAGACCGTTATTTGAATATCCAGAAATGGCGAATGACTTTCGATTAGATAAAAGCGATGCCAAGTTCGTTGATATTATACACACATGCGGAGGAATTTACGGTTACAAAGAAAGTCACGGTCATGCCGACTTTTTCCCTAACAACGGAAACCCTGCTCAACCTGGTTGCAGCGGACTACGTCAATATGCAGGTACAAACAAACATTACATACAATTATGTGCCCATTTAACCTGGTATGAGAACAAAAATATTATAAGCCCATAACTGAGAAACTTTAATAGCTCATCTTTTTTATCCTATTTATATATTATTAACAAATATGTTTTGCACATAACCCCCTACGATCCAGATCTACAAAACGAAATTAAATCAACCATAGTACTTAAGTAAACATTTCACCGAGGGCCTGGACGGGTGGCATCTATCTATGAAATAAAACACCGCTATACTATCCCCTAGTTCCACATATTGAAATAGAAACAATATCGAAAGCTTGCGCTTTGGCTGTAGCCAAGGGGTTGGTCGGAAATCACAACCTTTAATAACAAAAATCGGTTTGGGATCAATTATACATTTGGGTCGTTAGATATAACTATGTTAGGTGCGAGTTATTTCCGTATATAATCTAAATTCTAGGGTGAACTTGTTTCATATTTATGTAATTCTTGGCTGTAGATATGAATTAACTTTTAAAATGGACGTCTTTTGTTATAGAAGGATGTAGTCACGGCCGCGCCTGTGAATATTTCGACGAATCCATCGAATACAAACCTGGCTTTGGATTTCGAGCTTATTTGTGCGAGAGCTGGGAAAAATACGAAACAGGTGAATGCAATGGAAACCTTTCCGAGATGGGATACTCGGCCGGACTGGACAGCAGGGGCTCCTACTACCTCCGCACACGGAACCAATCTAAATATCTCACTTAGTCATCATCAATTAGGGTAATATACCAAGCTGGAGTATTCAATTAAACACTACATTACTAACAAATGGTTTTATTTTAACTTAAAATTTAGCTATCTTCTATCACCCACATAAAAATTAAATGATTTTATAACTTAAACAACTACACATCAGTCAAAATAAAGTAATAATTTAAAAAATAAACATGATTTATAAATTAACATTATTACTTTTGTTTTAGGAACTTCCAAATATATTTTAGCCGTACATATAAACATTCCACTCTAAATACTGTCCTTCATGGAGCCGAACCAATCTGAAACAAACAGAAGCAGCTCTTAGTTTTTATCAAGATGATACAATGAAGGCGTCTACTTCAATGTATATAATCAGAGTCATATAACTCGTGCGTCACTATGCATCAGTCGGGAAAAGAAGACTACAATGCTAACTTCATCATTTTCAAACAGATTGTTTGTTTGTTTGTTGAATGACATAAAAAATATTATTAACGAAAATATCACCCACCACATTAATTTATTTCTAACACAGACAGACAATTCTTCAAAACGGGATATAATTTCATGTTGAATGGATGTGTCACAGCAAAACCACACTTTAGAGGCGTGTATGTGTATCATATCATATCATATCATATATTTATCTAACATTTATTGACATTTAAAAAACATTTATCTAGATAATAATACAATTAATAGATAGACATTTAAAATGAAGTTTTAATTTCCAGACATGTCTCACGGTCCGGTGAAGTGTGTAAGTTGAATATCGTAACTAGTAAAGTGTAGAGTGACGGTCATTCCGTCGCACCAAGCGTTGACTTGTCACTAAATGTCTCTAGGTCCGTCTGCGAGAGTCGAGGTGTATTCTTGTATAGACCCATAGAGGCACTCTATCACGCAGCCGCTGTCAACAAAACAAATAATCAGATTCTTTTTTATTTTTAAATAATATTTGATGTCCTTGAATTATAGAAGACTGAGAAATAACTTCATAATAATATATTTCGTTATTATACTTGATATAGAGTCATACATTATGAAGTTATCTTTATCGTGCTCTTCATGTCAGATTATGTATATGTTATACATCATTATCCATCAGACGGGAAAAGAAGACAAAAACAAATAAATCATCATCTAGAATACACAATAATACAATACAAATACAATAGCACGCATATACGAGATGATGTCAAAGCGTATTAAAGCGACATCAACCTGTATAACGCGCGAGTGTCATACTAGTAGCGCTGGTTACATTACCGTCGGACAGGAGCTCCTTCACGACCTCGCATTGGCGCCGTTAAAGTCTGCTGTCAAAGAAAATATAAAATAAATAACAACACTACAAAATCAAATATATTGTAATTAAAGACTTGTTTTTAACTTTGATATGATATAATTGGCTCACCTTTACATAAAGCTGCGGTCAGGTCTAACTAAATACCGACACCTGTAAATATAAATATGAAGTGAGTATATATTATATTATATAATGTATGTATTGCTAATGTTGATATTACAATTCAGTCTAATCATTATTCAATGTGATTTAAGATTCGATACTTGCTATTTTATTTATTGTTTTCTTTTGAAAGTTGTAAATATATATCAAGGTTATTTTAAATAAATGGTAGCGCTGTGCTTACGAGTGTTTTAAAATCATAACAGACAATTTGACACCATGTATCTTTAATACGCACTCTTACTATATTACATAGAAAACAATTTCTCCTTAAATATACGATATGACGAATAAGACTTTACGCAGAACATATTTTTGTTTAGTTATGTTTTCACTTCATCTTGTCAAGGGACAAATAAGCCAAGGCTTGTGATATTATATCAATGGCGCATTATAAATAAAACTATAATTAGGTTATATCTGGTTTACAAGATATATATATATTCTGTTGTTAGATTTAACGTGACAATAGTTAAAAGATATATCAGCAAGAGTCACCGCCATTTGAGAATGGTAGGTTCACTCAAAACTATTTAAGTATTAATTGAGAGTAGTAATATTGTATTGTAAACAAGACATTCAGTGGGTCTCCACCAGTGTGGTCTTCAATGGTGTTAGCGAGAGAATAGACAAGCTAATATTACAGAATATCCACTTCTATTATATAGGATATAAGTTATGCTTCTGTGTGAACTAATAAGTATAACGTTTAAGATGATAAAGAATAACAGTTTTGTAAATAATGAACTGTCAGTAACGTCTCTCATCTATCACTTACTGCTATTATATCACTATCACTTGCTGCTTCTTATTGTTTTATTTTCATTAACTTGTCACTTACAATAATGTTTTATTAGTTAAGTTTTAACTGTATATACATAATAAACGCCTTAAAATCATCCAAAACCAATCAGCTTATTAATTAAGGATTCACGTAAATAATTTAATGATATATTATTTTTTTTCATTAACAATTAAATTATACTTGAATTCAAAGTTTCAACTCGCACTTAACTTACCGAAGTCAAATAACTGGTTCATTTCTTCACCGTGGAGAGCAGTAAGGAGGGTGGTTCCTCAAAAATTAAATTATTGCGACGGATATGTAGACGACCTAATTTTCTTTCTTGGCATCTTCAGACATCAATGGTTACTTAGTTGTTAGCAAAATGCTTAACCCCCTATTTGTGTAGACGAGGGCGAATGCAAAATAGCAGAAAAAATAACTTTGCCCACAGAACTCCCTCGAGGAGAGAGATGCTAAATAAAATATTATTTCCCTCCATCGGTGCAAAAAACCGGGAAGTTCAAATTAAATTTGTTTTAGGAAAGTTCAAGTTGGCAATGAAAAATAGTGAATTTGTTTTTTTTGTTTCTTACCTTTCAATATCTATAACTTATATTACTCAATAGCGATTGTTGACACGTAATTTTCGCCCAATTATTTTCTGTGTAACTTGACCTCCACTTCAATGGCATACAAAACTAATTAAAATTGTCACGCTACCACCTATTCATCAACAATTCAAGTAAAATATTTTTTATTATTTGCAGACACCGTACTGTCTTCTTGATACTCTTATCAGTTACATATAATGCCTGATGATAATCTACTCGTAGTTATAACAAAGATCTACTCGTGTAACATAGCTTTATTACACTTGCGCTAAATTATATTCTATACCAAGAGAAAACTTGTATTCGAATTCCTTAGAAGATGACCTGTCATTTCAGGAATGAGATACATCGAAACTTGTACAATCCATTATGCATTTATGTAGTTTTTATATTTACAACTACACTGATTGAATGATTGTTCACTATTATGAAATATAGTTTACATTCCTTAAATTTAAAATAAATATTAGTTGGATGTAATGAAATTATAAATATATTTTTTGAACATTTAGCCAAAATGAATAGTACCTAAGAATGAAGAGGTATAGATAAACGTTATTGACAAACCATGGCTAAATGTGTACGTGCACCACGTCTACCCGGTGGTTAGCCAGATGAACCGTCTTAGCAGGGTTATAGTGAAACAACAAAACAAAAGACGAAGCTTTAAATTGATACATAGCCAACAACATGAAATATTCTGAAAACAATTTGGGATATTTTATTAGTTCAAATGGTTATTTACTTTCCGTAAGTAAATGATGGATCGGTCCGTTAATAGATAGCTCACTGACAATCGGTTGTCATGTAATAAAACATTTGGGCGTCGAGAATGGGACGGTCTCGTAACGAGGACGATAGTTTCAATATCGTCATTACTTATCCCATGTACTGTACCATCTGCTCCTACTGGCGGTCAATATTTCAAGTACGCTAGTAACTTGTGTGTTTCTATGGTTATTACCGTCGCTTTCGTATGCTGCAATGCTGCTATGGTTTTATTTTTGTGTCATTAATTTTTCTCTTTCATTAATTACGTCATACCGTACCGACGGAATTGTAGCTAAGAAAATGGTTAGCTTACGAGAGACATGTCAATATATAGAATTTTGTTTGGTAGGTGTCGAGTACCTACCAACTCAACGCAAATAAACAGATTTTTATCAAAGAAACGAATCAAATGGTCGGCGAAAATTCATAATTACACATAATAAGTAATCGGCTCCTCTTACGTAGAGTTTTTTTTTTCAGTGAATTAATAGTTTTAATGAAACTATTTTGTCTTCTTGAGATCTTGCTTGGTGTAATATTGGTCATACAAATATGCCTGAAATGTAAAATAATATCACATATTTCAAGAACAAAGGAGAGACGTCAATATTTGATTCAGATTACTTTTATCAGTATTTTTATTTTAAAAAGAATAGCAGAGCAATATACAACATTTTATCAATGTATTAAAAAGTATATAAATACATGTCGAGTTATGTTCATTTAACATACACTTGTACAGGAGATAGACAATAAGTATGATAAAGATTCATTGTTTCTAAAAAATACTTACACGCGTGAAAACATTCATAAAAGATAAATTAAAACTTCTGTTAAATATAAATAATAATTACTGGAGTGAAACAATTGCCACAAAGCGTGTACAATTAATTATGAACCTACTGAAGCAACAAAGTAAAAGACTCCTCGGTAGATTAGTCGAGAGGCTGAGTGGTCAGTTTGGTGGTCGCAGTCACCACTTGTATACGTTTATAAGAATCCAATCAATTATGTATATTAATGTTACTTTATATTGAGGTACATACTGTCATCAAAGCTGTCTGTTACACTTCCACGGCATGAGAGCAGGGCTGATTGTAAAGACATGATTTGAGATGTGAGAAAAGGATATGGGCTGCTTTAAAACTAATATGGATTGAAATAGGGGATAAATTTGAGTGGGGAAACAAACGGTGCTTAAGTTAGAGATAAGAAAATTAATATTTAAGTTTTTTAAAGATATGAAAATAATGTTTTTCATCATTTTTTCAATATCATCGCTGCGTCAATGAAATAGAGGGTGATTTCATTATGTACGCAATGTGAAACCCTTTTCTGGTTGAGTGAGTAAAGCGCTTGTCCGGGGGCGGAGCCGCGAGCAACAGATTCAATAAAATTTACAATACAAATTTGTACATCTTATTAATTATTTCTACAACGTAATTTGTAATACCCTTATTTGAACATCAACACCCCAAATAAATCCAGTCTGAAAAAAAACAGTATTAAGGTTAAGTTAGGAAAATATACCACTAGTCTCGATAGGAGAGAAGTGTCCAAGTTTAACTTTGGCCACTCCTCTAAGTTCGTATTAGAAAAGTTATGGAAATTATAGATAACATTTGTACGAATCACGTTTTTTAATCTAATATACAAACATTTTATTAACTATTAACCAGAGGCTGATCTGATTACATTACAGCATTACCTGTTAACTGGATAGCCTTGTTTAATATATAGATACACTTAAAACTACAAATACACTATATTACAAACTAATTACCACAAGTCCATCATGACATTTTTTGTTTCCATCTTCTTGATCTATGCACGTGCCAACACCTCTAACAGAAAAATAAAAAAAGCGTCCAATTCGCTTCCTCCTTTAGTGTGCAAAAATACCCTTTTGGTACTAAATGTCAGTTGAATCCGTCCAAGTCGTAAATTTTAGGAACGTAAAACAATCTAAGCTTACACTTATTTTGTCCTATTAGTTGGTCGCCCATGGGCTGTCCTACCTGCCTACGCATTTGTCCAATTCACCAAAATATATAGAATGTTTATACAGGCTCGAATGTATGAAATACTATTACTTTAAAATCTACTTGATTAACAAGCCATCTTCTTTGTGCCGAACGATCACCGAATAGTCAGAATCAGTTCTTTCGGTCATTCAGTGTGTCAGGTGTCATTCAGCAGGTCAATCTCTAGCTGAAACGGTTCCAAATCAAATCGAAATCTCCCTCTTGGTGAATGTTCTTGTAACAGACTATTGATAGATTATGGTGCAATTAAAACCTGTTTGTGACAGAAAGATAAAAACTAACTGTTAACGTAGTATTTGTACGAAAAATTCTATAAAATCAGCGAAGAGTAATATTCGAAGAAAACCTGTCCGAAAGCAAAATGTTTTATCTCGAGGAATGAATAGTGCAACAAGGACTACGTCGCATTTTTAAAAGAAGACTTAAAACTAGCAGTCTACAAGAGACGCCCCATTTAAGTGGTAATTTAAAAATAAATTAAGTGGTAAAATGAAAACATTTTTATAAAAAAACAAAACAAATCTTAAACGGTACGCAAAGAGAATACACTATAAAAATGTATTTACTATTGCGAAATGTTATAGCAAGCAGAATGACCGAGTTGACGTTATATACTTTTTAAAGCTACCCACAATGGGTCGGCAGAGACGTAGACATTTCAGTAACGGTTTGCGGTGTTAGCTATCAAGGAACAATTAAATCATTTTTTTATGAAACAGGCACACAGACGAAACATGTATCTAAATACGATTTTTCAAAAGTTGGTTAGGGTCATGTTCCATTACAAAGAAGACAAGCTTCTCTCAGCAAGACTCGACACCAAGTCATACAGCTCGATCCACCCAAGCTTGGTTTGGTTTCAAAACTGCTGAAGAATCTGATCCTGATCTTGACCGGTATTAAGATAGGGTCAATTTTTCAAAGTACGACGTGCTCTAAACGCCATGATAAATTGGAGACGTGTAAATGACTTAAAACTACTTATAAACAAAGGAGATTATTTTGAATGTACTTCATATATATTTTTTTAATATTGTTATATTAATGTATAAATTAATACATATTACATAATAGATGTTTTATATACTAGAGGGAAAAAATAGGTTTCTTTGTAAAAATACTAAGGACAAGACTGTAGGTATTTTACCAAATGTCTAATGTGGAGGATCCAATAAAAGTTAGATAGAAAGTTTAACCAAACCACTTGTAGTAGTATAAATTAACATTATCCCAAAAGCTTAAAAAAAACAAAAATAATTGTCCTAAAAATATTTTAAAATTATGACACTATCAAGGAACCCAATGATAAATATCACTTTGAACATGTTGATCGCTAAAAGGACGAGTTCAACGATAAGTATCACTTTGAAAATGTTGATCGCTAAAAGGACGAGTCCAATGATAAGTATCACTTTGAACATGAACATGTTGATCGCTAAAAGGACGAGTCCAATGATAAGTATCACTTTGAACATGTTGATCGCTAAAAGGACGAGTCCAATGATAAGTATCACTTTGAACATGTTGATCGCTAAAAGGACGAGTCCAATGATAAGTATCACTTTGAAAATGTTGATCGCTAAAAGGACGAGTCCAATGATAAGTATCACTTTGAACATGAACATGTTGATCGCTAAAAGGACGAGTCCAATGATAAGTATCACTTTGAACATGTTGATCGCTAAAAGGACGAGTTCAACGATAAGTATCACTTTGAAAATGTTGATCGCTAAAAGGACGAGTCCAATGATAAGTATCACTTTGAAAATGTTGATCGCTAAAAGGACGAGTCCAATGATAAGTATCACTTTGAACATGAACATGTTGATCGCTAAAAGGACGAGTCCAATGATAAGTATCACTTTGAACATGTTGATCGCTAAAAGGACGAGTCCAATGATAAGTATCACTTTGAACATGTTGATCGCTAAAAGGACGAGTCCAATGATAAGTATCACTTTGAAAATGTTGATCGCTAAAAGGACGAGTCCAATGATAAGTATCACTTTGAACATGAACATGTTGATCGCTAAAAGGACGAGTCCAATGATAAGTATCACTTTGAACATGTTGATCGCTAAAAGGACGAGTCCAATGATAAGTATCACTTTGAACATGTTGATCGCTAAAAGGACGAGTCCAATGATAAGTATCACTTTGAACATGTTGATCGCTAAAAGGACGAGTCCAATGATAAGTATCACTTTGAACATGTTGATCGCTAAAAGGACGAGTCCAATGACAAGTATCACTTTGAACATGTTGATCGCTAAAAGGACGAGTCCAATGATAAGTATCACTTTGAAAATGTTGATCGCTAAAAGGACGAGTCCAATGATAAGTATCACTTTGAACATGTTGATCGCTAAAAGGAATTTCACATTAGAACATTGTGATTCGTAATGAAAATGGGAGGGTTTCTATCTCTAATATTCATCATATTAAAATTATAACGTAATATATTATTCTTTTTACACATGTAAAGCTCCACAAAAAAACTACTAATAAAGTGTACTTGTTTTGCTAAATTACTTGACTTGCACATTGAGAATAAAATCTATATTTTTATATTTTAAAAGTATCTGTATTTATTGATCTGAAAATGCATCGTCATTCATTAGGCTACACTAAATAAAAATTGTCGATTCAATTGTATAAAAATAGAGATAAAGATAAAAATATTTATTGATAAAGTATTGTTTTATTATATAAAGGAAATTACAAGGTGGTTTAAGAATCGTCTACGATATAAGAACCCCTATAGAAATTATACACTAAAGATTTGCTAGCTTACCGTTTACAGACAATAATCACACATGCTTCGACACTCACACAATTTTAAATTACTTATGCTAGTATGTCGTAGTATACACTTAAATGTATAAACAGGATGAAATTGAAAACAGTCAAATAAATTCAAATGGGGTGGTAGATCAGTATTGTCGATTTAATTTGTTTATCAGACAATATTTAACCGTCCAGGAGGGAGTTTAACAGAAAGCGTAAAAACGTCTTTGAAATAGTTGAATTATAATTTATGTTAACTCTTACGGCCTTTTGCTCAGTTATATACATATATATATATATATAGGTTGTAATTGGACCAAAAAAATACACCTACATTTTGAATATTTTTACAGGAGGTTTGACATAATATTATTAACTTAAAACACGAAGAAGACTGGGTTATTATTTACCCAAATAATAATGGATAGTTAATTTTAATATGGACTGTCCTTAGTCGTTAAATTGGTCATTTTTTTGAGTTAATTATTGAAAAGTGACTGTTTTAGAGTGATTGGTACAAATATTTTTTTAAGAATCATTATTTAACGAAGCGACATAACGAACACTAAGATTGAATTTCGATTATTATATATTTTTTATACAATCTACAATGAATAGTTACGTTTTAAGTATTAATGCTCTCCGTTGTACGTTCTAGCATTACTTATTAAATTTTAATGACTGAATTCAATTTTAACCTGAATAGTTAATTTTGTTAGTGTTATGGAACACAAAATAGTAGACAATATGTTAAAAATTATAACTTGATGTTGTTTATTTTTATAACCGAAAAATATGTTTAATATTTTAACTAAGATATCCATTTTGTTTTTCTTCTATCAAGACTAACAGGGTAGCTTTAAAGTCTAATATAAAATAAGATGTCCTAATAATTAAGTGTCTGGCAATATTTTTTTTTAGCGTGCGGCAATGTTAGATAAATAATAAAGTATGTATCGTAGGGATTTTTCTAGACAATACAGATATTAAATACCATTGATTAGCCAATGAATACGTTAGATAAATTCTTTTAGTCACAATTAAATATATAGTAGACATTGATAAAAAATATGTAGCTAAACTTATGGGAGTTAAAAACAATCCTTAAAAAATTGAGAGCGAAGGCTGCGTATAGACAAATTAGAACTTTTTAGATATTACATGGACAATCCACTACAAGTATTATTATTATAGTTTGAATTAGCTTAGAAGCTTTAAATCATACTACACAACATGTGTACTAGCAATGAATCTGCACAGGATGGATGCCGTTTTTAAAATCAAATTAGAAAGTATCTCCAGAACTTACAATAAGCGTTATTGACTAACCTTGATATCCTTAAAATATATCTTTCTACTGAGAATTTCAAACGTGCATAAGCAATCACTGAAATTGTTTAATAGGCAAATAAAATACATCAGCTATGAGTTAACAAATTTATACTAGTTACTTATTCTACAATGTTTCAATATATCAACTATGTAAATTGTAAAATTCTTACCAAATTTTAACGACTTCGGTATAGCTTATGCACCTACTATATAGAAGGTGTAGCCTTTGGATACTTTCAAATAATGGGCTTCGCTTTCCTCTTACATAATTATGACCTTTTTAAACATACACTCAAATAAGAATGAATTCAGTTTATTAGTAATAACATGTCACTAGATATTTTAATTTGACGGTGTAAGTATACCCTTATTTGATCCTAACCAAAAACCACCGTCTAGATAGAGCGAACACCCTATAAGAGTAGGCATCAGTGTTGCGATATATATATTTTA
Source organism: Dircenna loreta (assembly GCA_963555665.1). Classification (NCBI taxonomy): domain Eukaryota; kingdom Metazoa; phylum Arthropoda; class Insecta; order Lepidoptera; family Nymphalidae; genus Dircenna; species Dircenna loreta. The sequence continues at coordinate 258,151 of OY743096.1, forward strand.
AAAACGACGCCGTTTATTAGGAAAATCGTCCATCGGTCGCGGTCCCTCCCAACCGCGATTCTGTTGCAGGTCGTCATAACCTCCCCGTGGCATGTCGAACTGCTCTCTGAAGCCTCCATCCTAAAGTGAGCAATCATACAACTGACCAATATTTCTTATTGTGAAATAAACAATAATATAGATTTTAAGTTGCACTAGTAATCATTGTACTTCGAAAGAAACCTTTACATCACCTGAAACAGGTATTTACAAACGCCATCATACGTACGTCACCATACGTACGTACCGTCCCGCTGCGCATTATAACGCATATAGCAAAATTATTAATACTAAAACATATATATTACACATTCCTTTTTGAAACAAACAATATTTTCATTCTTCTGGTTTATGAGACAAGTTTAACATGTATTCAATTCACCTAAGATATTCAGTATGCGGATTACTTTTGAGGACGAACGTGAAAGAATAATATTTTGAGTACATATAGTGTCACCGCTGATATAACGCCTTTTAAAACCTTTTTATTCTCCAGATAGTCATGTGTACATGAATCGCGTGATGTGCAAACTTCACCAGGCAATAAAATGTATTTCTATCAAATGTTATCAACATAGAAACAGTTTGGTAAATCCAAGGTATAATTACAGTAACATACTTTACCTAAACTCAATATGTATCCGTGTGTCCCTGGTGGAGCTGAGAAACCCATGAAATACAAAGTAAGTCTAGACAGACTACTTTATATCAGCATTTTATAATCGAAGATATGTAATACGTAATAATGCGCACCCTTCATGGTGTAGCGTGCAGTTACGTGTAGTTACGTGTCTGGGCGATAGATTGTCATTTAGTAAACTCGTGAATTGGTCTTCTGGAATTCATTAGCCATAGAAAGACATTTCATCCAGTTAAGTTAATAAATTGAAGAGATGGTTGAAGAAATGGATACTCAATTCAAAATATATATCAACAAATTTGAAGGTATGTTCTTATTTTCAAAAAAGATACCAACGGTAATCTTCCTATTCTACAGCTGAATTTCAGGCGAGGATTTAATATTCCTACTAAACTGACGTTGCTGCACGTTGTTGAGATTCAAATTAGATTGTGGCCATTAAAAAGAGTAGTAAAACCCTCGAGTTCAGGCCACAGTACAACAAACAGTGCCACTATAGCCAATTAAGATTGTTTTATTAAAGTAATGTACTTTATTTTGAGTACTTGAAACTAATGTTTTTCTATATAAAGTCGAAGAGTGAAGTTCTAAACATAATCCATTAAATATTTACACACATAGGAAAGTAAATAATTTATGTCGTATGGAAACAAGGGTCGATTATTTTATAATAACAGAGAAGTGAAACCCCAAATGCTGAAGATATAATATTTATAGACTGTGAATTTAAAGTTCCCAAGCATGCGTACTTCTGTTAAATAGAAACAATATTGTAAAATATGTAAAAACTCTAAGAGACGATTTAAAATAGTTGAAGACCGATAATTTTGCTTCATTAATAATTTTTTACCAAAATATTGAACCCTCTATGAGGATAAATGAAAGGAAACATCTTTGTGTTCTGAAATAAACCTAAACGTCACGCTTGTCGTTGTTTAGGCGTTGTTTTGGCGATACCAGTCTCAAGAAACCAACTTTACTAGATGCTTATTTCAATATTTTAAATAAAATATGATACCCCCGTCCGAGCACCAGTTCAATTTGTTAATGAATAATATGAAAAGTGCGAAAAAATACATAAAGCATCTTTAATTAAGCTAGCCTCTCCAGTAGTTTAGAGGAACTCTCAAAGTGAACGTCACATTATTTTAATCAGATTTTCATACACTTGTAGGGGAGATCAAGCTCACTAAAGCGCGCAGATTAATATACAGTATAGTATATAGTTAAGTACTTCTAGCTATTACGAGCCTTACATACATTCCGCCCGTCACAGATAAAGGATCAGATTAGTAAAAAAAAATTGGTCATCATAAATTTTCAAACGCGTCAGATTAAGGCAGGGCGAGTTGGTTACATGTTAGAACGTGTGTGTTTCACTAATCTATCAATTAGAGAGTGACGTAAACAAGAGGAAGGGCAACAAAGCTGTAAAAAAACGTCATCTCTCATATTCTCGAGCGGGGCAAATTTTTTTTCTATTTTGAAGAAAATAAATCAAGGATAACAAAAAATATATCTGACGATTTCCAAAAGCCAAAATAACAAAAAAATAACGAACTATGGATGGAGAGTAGTCGACGGAAAGTATGAGACGTTCAGGTTGAGGAGTCACCAATATGTATATATATATATATATTCTCCAATACTTAAAATACACGTTATTCATAAAAGAAATGTTAAATATCTTAATGAGATCTTGGTACAGATACGGAATCTCTGGATGAAATCTAGTCAGAGGAAGAAGATGATTCTACCGAAGAAGTTTGTTTTCTTATAATTATTTTCTTATATCTACAAGTACTTTACTTAAAAAACACCCTTTTATATTTTATTTGCATGCTATTCAATTAAGGTCAATAATTAAAAAAAAGAAAGTAAAAAACACATCAAAAATCGTCAGATTATTATTATTAACCCCCAAACCACCCCCCCCCCCCCCCAAACCTGACATCCGAATTTATTTTTTTCATTTTAATTCTTCGAAACGGAAACAATCAGATTAACATACGTACATATATAAAAATACGTTCGACATCTATGACATCAATGTCTGCCGCGCTCGAGTATTAGCTAGACGAGCTCGAGAGTACAGCTTGCTCTATGCCATTACGCCATGATAATTTGGAGTCCCTAAAACAATTGGCAGTGAACTATTGGCAGTGAATAATTTTCCCATGGAAAGAGTGCGTGCTTCTATTGATAACTGGCCTCAACGTTTAAAGGACTGTACTGCAGCCAATGGAGACACTTCGAATAAGCTTTATATATTTTTAATTCTTTTATATTTCTGCACTAAACTAACATACTGTAAAAGTAATAAATGTTATTTGCAGTTAAAAAAAAATATTTACAATTATAACAGTATTTATGGCCAGACTAAGTATAATAGAAAAATCAACTAGATAAGCGATCACCGGTCCCTCTACTATAAGTGAATAAAATTGGCTGTACTGATAAAATTGGCAACATTTTTAATTAATAAAGTGTGTATCAAACATTTTAAATTTCAGAGGAAAGTGGGTAAATTCTTGAGACCAGTCAAAAGTATTATTCTATTACAATGTCTTGGGTACATAAAGTTTAAATAAACGTGACTGTCATTGTTAAGAGTCAGGGAACGGTAGCTAAGGAACAGCTCTGTATACCAAGAATGGTTCGCGAGGCTAATCAAATTAATTACCATTGTAATTTTAATAGACAAAATGATTGGAGATCTAATTCCTCCGTGACACGCACCGTGTGACCTCAAGGTACTGTTTTATATGTAACTAACTGACTTACTGACTATTACTGACAGACGCCGACATCTCGTCTTCCCGTACACGATTGCTGCAAAGCATGTGAAACGTCGGGTTCAAATTTTCATTGTAAAACATAAATCCAATAACACTGGATTTAGATCCGTAAAAAAAAAATGTGTTTTTTTATTATATTTCCCTTTATATTTGTCTCATACCGTACCTGCATTATCGACTACAAACAACGTGCTTACGTTATTATTTCTGTGGCGACTGAGCGGCGCCGGCGGCTACAGTAGCACACGAGGCCGAGTTCCACTACTAACTGAGCTACGCATAGTTTATAAACGTTTATAAGCGGTGACACTGAGGTACGTCAGTTTGTTTGTAGTTGTAAGGTAGTTTTATATAATTGTATTCAGATATATTTTCGTTAAGTAATACCAAATGATTATAAAATGCTTCAAGTGTGTCATCGAGAATACAGTAGAGCTCACATATTGCGACTACATCTTAAACAGACTCCGAGGGACCGTAATATCACCGTGAGTAGAGCCGTATCTAAAAGTTGTGAATAGTAAGTGGTCTTATAAATGAATCGATTTGCGTATTCCGTCATTTTAATTATTATAATTAATGTTTGAAAAATGTAAATTCTAATATGTATCACTGTAATAATAATTGTCGTCTCCCAAGTCGAATAATTGAAATAAATGTATGTAATTCTAAATCCTTCAGACACTCGGCGCAGTCGAGCTTACGACTCCTAAACTTTTCACACAAAGATACTAAGTTTTCGAACACAAACTATTTAAATGATGGCGCTTTGCTAAAGTGTAAAGAGAGATCATCGGCGTCGGGGAGATGATGCGCTGCCACAACTGTGACGCGACAGAGTCGTGTGCGCGGCGGTGAGTTCTACCGCACGCGCCCGCTCCCGCGAATAGATCAATTCACACTCACCATCGGCTGCTGATGGTCGAACATTCCCTGCTCCTGGCGGTCCAGCATCGAATTCAACCTCTGAGCCTGAAAGGAAACGGAACCATGAGACGAGCGTCCTCCCCGGCGGCTCCCCACGCGGCCTCTCCCCCACCTGCACGAAGAGCGTGTTCTCCTGCTGGCGCCGGCGCAGCTCGTCGTCCTGCAGGCGCATGCGCGTGCTGAGCTCCTCCTCCTGGCGCAGCAGCTGCGCGCGCTCGGCGCCGCGGCGCTCGTCGGCGGCGCGCTCCGCCATCTCCCAGCTGCGCTTCTGTCGCTCGCGGTCCTGCTCGCGCTGGCGCAGCTGCTCGCGGAGCAGCTCCGTCTCGTGCTCGTACCTGCGCCGGGGACGGGTCGTTAGAGACGCGGCACGACGCGAGGCCGACAGCGCCGACGGCGCGGGCCGTCACTCACTTGGCGTACTCCATTTGAGCCTCGAGCTTCTCTTCCTCCGCGGCCAGTTCCTTTTTCAATGCCTCCTCCTTCTGCCTGTGCAGCTCGTGCAGCTGCTTCCATCTGGTGCCGTATTCGTGCTCGAAGCTGCTCGGCTCGGAAAATCGCGGTCCCATCTAAATTGTTATATTATTTTTATTCCGTTTCTCTAATAACGATCGAATTACGAGAACTGACTAAATGTAACTAATAACCGCATACCTCTCGGGCGCGCTGGAATTCGGGGTGTTTCTTCGGCAGATTCTTTTCGGGGTACCCGTCGAACTCGTCGGGCTCCTCCAGACTCTCCACGATGACGGGCCGCAGGGACCTGCGACAGAGAGATGTCACGTGCCACTCCGCCCACATACATACATACACCTACAATATTTTACTTACGAAGTTAAAAAGAAGCATCTTTCCGTGCAATTGCGAATGGCCGCCAATGCACTAGGTTTTCTTGCAAACTCGACAATGCCTTCTCCGAGAGTTTTTCCCCTGTCATCGACTTTTACATAAGCTCTCTCAATTTTCCCAAATATTTCAAATGCCCGATAAAGTAATTCGTTGGAGACAAACGGTGGCAAATTCTTAACTCGCACTGCGCTGTTGTGAGGAGCAAATCTAACTCTTATGTTCCTGCCATTTCTCATCCTGCCGTCTATCTCGCGTTTAGCTTTTTCTGCATTTACTCTGTAATCCTAAAACATACATATCGAATGAATATATAATTCAATTTATTCATATATTATTGTATGTATTTTATTAGTCAATACCACTTTCATACTTGAATGTCATACCATTTTAATAAATCCGAAGTTCTTCTCTTTGTTAATGAAAAGTTCAGCAGTTTCTCCAAACTGACCGAACATATTTTGTATTTCATCTTCAGTAACATCATTTGTAAGGTTCCCGATGTACAGACGGCTTCTGCCATTGAATTTGACCTCTGGTTGTTCGATTGGAGCTAGGTCTGTCAAAGGCCCTATGAGGTCCTTTAACTTATTAGCCAACATTTGTTCCTGTGAAAACTATTTTAAAACAATTAGCTTTAAACAGACAAACATATTAGGAAAAATTATATATTCATACTATTTTACCTCTCTTTGCTGTGGTTTTCCTCCATCTTGAGGCCCACGTCCCAAATTTCGTTGCTGGTTACGAGCCGGTCCCTGTCCACTTTGCTTTGGACCAAAGCCTTTTGGTCCAAAACTACCTCCAGGTGGCTTATTACCAGGACCGCCTTGGCTCCAGACACCACCCTGTTTATTTCCTCCAAAGTTTCCACCATTTAAATTCTAAAAAAAAAACATATAACAACATATGGATTTAATAAATATAACATATTTTAATATTTATATTTACATTAGGACCATGCTCCTGCCTAATGTCCATCAGTCTGGCGATAGGACCCTGGACAAGTCAATGTCACAAGTCAATATAAGGAATTAACAAAGTGATTACAGACTTTACAAATAAACTAGATATTTACCTTTTGATAAGAACCCTGATTATTTTGATTTTGTTGTCTGGGCTCCGGTGTAGATTTATCAACATGATCTTGGGTTTCAGGTTTAGGAGTAGGTTGTGATGGTGTTTGAGGAACTTGTGGTTGATTTTGAGGTGGTTTAGCTGTTTGTTGTTGCTGTGGTGGTTTTGGGGCTGGTTGTTGAGCATTTTGGGCTGGTTGTGGTTGAGGTGGAGGTGTTTGCTGAGAAGCAGATTCCTTCTCCTTAGGTGGAGCTTGCTGCTGCGGCTGTTGTGGTGGTTTTTCATTCTGAGGACCTTGTTTCACAGGCTGAAAGTAGGTTTTATGAAAAAGTATCATTATGATTGCGAACTCCTGTTAATAAAACAGATTAATTATGGAAACAACTTATATAAGACACTTTTACAAGTACCTCTAAATGATTCAGTGCATAAATTAGATTATATATTATCGCCGACGCCCAGATAAACCCTTTAGAATTTTGTGGTATGGCTTATATTCATTTTGTAAATAGATTTAAGTTAATTGGAAATAATTTCTTAAAAAAAACTACGGAGCTTTCATATTGATTTATAAAAGATTCTAAATCTTAATTTAGAGTTATGAACGACATTATATATCTTCACTTCATATTCACTAGTTGGAAAGTCCATGTAGGATGGACAAGATAAGTCGATCATGTGCCTGAATGCCTTAAAGCGCAGACCTTATATTTTGGTAGAATATCAACATTTCTATTCATTTTTCTTAGATGTCTTTAAACAAATAAAAAAATAGATATTTACATATATATATATTTTTTTTGTTGATCAAAATTTGAAAAAAAAAAAGACAATTTGAAAACTTTTTTAGAAATAAAGTTTTACAGTTTCCAATATTTTAGAACATTTAAATCATCAAAACTGATCATGGTTAACAAGATATTTCATATTGTCTAGTAGATGTTTTCATTGTTTTTATTTTGAGACAAATAAGACTGATTTCTTGAGTTTTTTATTTTTTGGTAAGTAATTAATACCTTTTTATTGAAAATTGCAGTACATATAAAAGCTCAATTTGAAACAATTATAAAGGTTTTTTATATTGTTTGTCATTTTTTATATAATACTAAAAATAATTTAGACAATAAAGACATATGCCGGGTTTGCCTTGTTTATGAAAGTCTTGTTTTGGAAGACAGACAAGAACAAAACTAGAGACAAATTTCATCTTTATAAGTGTAAGCATAATACAAATTGTTCAACACCATAAGTAACAGTATCAGAAAAAAGTGTTTAAACATATATATTCTCTTTCTAGTTGAGTTTGATTTACTACTAAATGGATTTACCCCAAACAACATAGATATTGTCTGCAGACCGATTTATCAAAAAAAAATAAAGTTTTCAAGCCACTGGCTGCAATGTAATGAAATGCAAGGAATTATAGTTTTCTTTACATGGAGACAAAGCTTCTGAGCATTCCAAGGATTCACCGTGCGGGTGCGGGGCCCATTCCATTGCAGGGAGAGGAGTGCAAACAGCAGCTCCTGGGACTTATGACTCAGGTGTAGGTTTAAGGGTGCACCTTAAAATATTTGAGGATGTTGGTTTATCATGTAACAGTAAGCTACACAAGTATCACATTAACTGTCTAGAGTACAAGAATATGTCTGGTCTGGATGACGAAACAACAATATCCTCAAGAATTCTATACTGTTTCTCATAAGTATCCATCATTATAGTCCAATCATGAGTGACTTCCAAGACAGAGTGAGGCTTTTGTTTTGTTTTTTTAGACGAGCCTTGTTTAATAAACTCTATGAATCTTTTGGTGGTTGTTACACCTCGTACCTTTTGCACTATAGCTACTGAAAGAGCAAGAGCTTCACCTATGATTTCTAATACTTTATAATGGCGTCGCGAGTATTGACCTTTTTCCAATAGCACCCTACACCCTACCAACAAGTGTTTAGCCGTTCCTACTGCCTCCCCACAGATATTGCAAGACTTGCTTACTTTACCCCATCTTACTAAATTACTTTGATCTGGGAGAGTCATTTGGAATGCATTTACATAGAATTTTAATAAAGCTGGAGACCAATTATGAAGTAAGGTGCGCCACCTCAATGCTAATGGAATACAAATGGAATATATATATAATGTAATATGATATTATATATCCAATGACTTATAATTTAAATAATTCTGAAAAAAAAAATCTATTTATTTGGTTAGATGTAAGTTAACTCGTTAAAAAGTATGCCAGTCTTTCCCACATATACACTAAATATTTTAACTTAGAAACCATTGTAGTCTTACTGCAAAGTACATTTACAACACAACATGCAAAACATCACGATTAAATCGAAAGTATGTATTTTATAAACTCTTGTGTCAATAATGATGACACGGCATCTAATGCGGCCGCCTTGATCAATAATGGCCACGGGCTTTAAACGCTTTAAGCGAATACTTTACAAGTTAGCTATAAAAACAAAAAAGGCTCACATAATAAACTAGATTTTTGAATAAGCTAACAAAATAGTAATGACCAACCTCATTATGGGGACGTTGACCTCCAGGAAAGTTTGGTCCTCTCTGATTCTGATTATGCTCGAAGCGGGAATTACGATATCCTCCTCTGTTAAACCCTCGACGACCACCTTGCCTTTGGGGTTGGGGCGGCCCTCCAAAACCACGATTTCCATATTGGTTCATTGCGTGCATTTGCATGCTACAATAATACAGTTAGCTGTTAGGAGAGTAGGTATATATAGCACCTTCCAATATACTCCGAAATAAATACTCTGTTGATAAGGTACACTGAAATAAATAAACTTACCTTTTGTACAGTTCAATTTATAATATATTAAATCACTTCAATTTAAAACTCATCTATTATTTTAGTCAATAGCTCAGAAGCGTCGCACTCGACTAAAAGCTTTAGACACAAAATGGCGGATTTATCATTCAACATACATCAATAGTAATTCGCACTCCCCAGAAGCATAGGCGTTAGCGGAAGTGGAAATCAACTGAGGTGAGTACCAACATAAGCAAATTACAGAAATTAAAGTTGTTCTAGCAAACGTTTCAAAAATATTAAATCTAAGATCAAATGACGATTCAAAAATATATAGTTCGATTAATTCAAACAAAAAAAAAGATAATATTAATTTTAAAAAAATATATTAATATTAATTTAGTTCAAGGCTGAATGCTTTTAAGCGTTTGCGTACTTTAAACTTGTTATTACTTTTTAGCCTATGCATTTAGTCTTTGGAGCTTTATAGTACTCTGTGTTTGGCGCCACAGAGTTGTATAAATTTGGCGCTCAAGAGTAAAACTGTCATTATAATATTTCATAATTTTTAATTTTATAGTTATTATTAGTTATTATTATAAAAAATAAATCAAGTATTTTACAATATATACTATATTTATATTTGTCTAACATAAACACACATATATATACATAGGATAGCAACCGTGATACTATTTTTATTAGATCCATTACCGAGTAAAAAATGGAAACGAACAAAAGCACTGAAGATCCATCTCAAAATATTGAAACGAAGTACCCACTGCTCAGTTATGAAAAACAAATTTTTATTGATATATTTGAAAATGATGCTCTCTTAATTATGGCAAAGTAAGTTTTTCATATTTATGTTAAAATATGTAAGAAGTCATTACAGATCTAAAAATTGTAGATAAGTTTGATTTTTTACTTAATATTATTTTATTCTAGAGGACTCAATTACAATAGTATCGTTTCTAATTTAATGTGGATTCATAAAGATCCTGGAAATTTGGTCTTAATAATAAATAGCAATGACCACGAAGAAAAATTCTTTAGTGAGAAATTCAATTTATCCGTCTTACCCAACTTAGGAACTGAGAGGTAATTATATTATTGGATTTATTGTTTACTTACCAATATAGATTTAATGTTTTGATATTTACATTATGTTTAGGAAATGATTCAAGTGTTACATTAATATTTCCTTGTTTATTTCTACTTTAAAACATTTTGAAATACAATTAATAATTTATTAAATTGCTATTGTTGGTGCTCTATTTATGTTATGTATACAATATATATTTGTATTGTCAAGAGTATGGTGAGTTCCTGTCTAAAATCAAATATATAATGTTAAGGTGGTAGCATTAATGAGAATAATGACAGGAAAATATATTCTGTCTTGTTTCAGGGAAAAGGCATATCTAGAAGGTGGTGTATATTTTGTATCAACAAGGATATTAGTAGTTGATTTATTGAAAAGTCGAGTACCTGTCTCACATATTACTGGTATTATTGTGTTAAGAGCTCACACAGTACTGGAATCATGTCAAGAAGCTTTTGTGCTGAGGTTATTTAGGCAAAAAAATAAGGTAATTTTATTAAAATAATAATTGTCATATAAAATAATGCTAAGTAATTGTGAAAAACTGATTTATATTATATTGTAGACAGGCTTTATTAAAGCATTTTCAAATTCACCAATATCATTCACATTTGGTTACCATCAAGTAGAGAAAGTTATGAGAGCATTGTTTGTTAAAGAAGTCTATTTGTGGCCCAGGTATGTTAATAATATATATTTTCATAAACTAAATAATGTTTTTTTTATTTGAAAATAAAAGTTACATTCTACTTAGCACAATTTTTTCAACTAAATTACATTTTTGTTTGTTTAGATTTCACGGCTTAATAATAAAAAGCCTTAAGAGCAGACAAGCCGAGGTTGAAGAAATACATGTTTCATTAACATCCAACATGCTTCAGATACAAACATGCCTTCTGGAGATTATGAATTACACAGTCAAGCAACTGAAGAGTACGAACAGAACACTTGATATGCAAGTATGTCTACCGTCATCATCTTCCCGCTGTTATCCCTCATGAGGGGATGGCACACTTTATTTTATCCTTCCATCTTGGATTTAGCTTATTTTTTATGGCCGGCCGCCACCTGATACCTGTTGTTACTACACGGCAATTTGGTTAAAAGAATTTCATTTCAAATATATAAAGTGAATCATACATACACATACACATACATACACATACACATACATACACATACACATACATACACATACACATACACATACATACACATACATACACATACACATACATACATCCACACCTGCTTTTGCTCAACTTCTTTACTAACCACCACAAATATTCGCTTTTATTTGGTCATAGCTCTTCCTATTAACGGGAGTGAGTTTTATTTTGAGTTGCGATTATAAAAATGTTCTTTAATCTGTCATAGAGTCTTTAGTGGAGGGGCAACATCACAAACCCTAACTTATAGTCTGATGGCACATTGTGAAAAATGAAAACACTTATAGATCCAAACAAAAGCAGTAGTTTAATCAAAATATCATAACACACCCACATATGCATACACACACGCACTCACATACACACACACTCGCATACACATACACAACATACATACACACACATACACTCACATACACACTCGCATACACATACACAACATACATACACACACACTCGCATACACATACACAACATACATACACACACATACACTCACATACACACACACTCGCATACACATACACAACATACATACACACACACTCGCATACACATACACAACATACACACACACATACACTCACACATACACAACATACATACACACACACTCGCATACACATACACAACATACATACACACACATACACTCACATACACACACACTCGCATACACATACACAACATACATACACACACATACACTCACATACCCACACACACACACATAATGATATGGATACAAATTCTTCTGGCCGTCATGACATTTGGCCACAGGTTATTTGTACAATACTACAAAGCGTTCCCTTCTCAAACTTACCCAATTTTCCAGACAAAAACTAATTAGAGCCATATTTACAATACATACGGGAAGCTATTGATGGATTTTGATGAAATATAGATTGTATTGTTAGATTATTGTCTGAGTTTACTAAAAATTACCTCATATTCATGATGAGAGAGTAGACGAACACTGACGACGGAGGGCTGGCTTGAAATTATTATTAGTCTTTTTCTCAAGTTTAATTCAAATTTTGGCCGTGACGACTCATTTTACACTCAATGTTTATAATATTAAGGAAAGACAGATTCTCTAGCATTTATAGGTTTATCAAATTCATAGGAGTCAGACGAGGTCGGGTGGATGCACGACCATCTCTCTTTGAAGCTAATTTCTATTGTTGACGATATTCTTTTAGGAAATTACAACTGAAAATTGTATAACAAAGAAGTTTCATAAAATCCTTCAGTCACAATTAGACTGCGTGTGGCATCAACTCAGCGATAGAACCAAGGAGTACATACAAGATCTTAGAGTATTGAGAACATTGATTGTGTGAGTTCACTAACAAATAATATTAAATAGAAAAATATTACTTTAGAACCAGGAGACGAACATGGGATACTTTTTATCTCGTTGGACCACGTTTATTTATTTAGTTTATTGCGAATTATGTATTTGTCTGTCAGACACTATTATCTGTTAGTTCCATGTTATTCTAATAGATAGCGGTAAAAGAGTATTTGTTGACTGGATTGAGTAAGTGTCCAACAGATGGCGCTCTGATACAAAATAATAAAAACGTTACATATAAGCTAAAACTGACTATGACGACCGACCCCGTGTTGCTGAGGGTAAAGTACAAGTTAAATTTATATTGTAAACATAATACTGTGAAACTCAACATATAATATATTTTTATTTTATTGCACCAGGGGTGGTGATACGTGATCTACGAGTATTTAGCAACTTTTAGACATCAGACTAATATTTACCTAACATTGATAAGTGTAAAAGTAAATAAGTTATTTATTATGAATTTTAAATATTATCAGCTTTTAGCACTCCTTTCCTAAACCAAATTGAACTATGACAAATCTTTAATAAAAAAGAATTGAGGAATAGGGACCTGATCCACGAGGACTCCGTGTCGTTCTACCGGCGGGTGAGTCGGTACCGCTCGGCCGAGTACGCTCAGCTCAACTCGGGCTGGCTGCTGCTGGACGCGGCCCAGCGCCTGTTCCGCCTGGCCCGGGCCCGCCTCTTCAACTGCGACAACGGTGGGCCTGGTTATGTTGTTAATACAGCTCCTGGACAGACTACTAGACGCACTGTAAAATTATATTTACCGCGAGATACTGTGCGGTTTTAAATGCTTTTATTACTTATACAAATAATAGCAACAATGAAGAAAAACGTGTTTATTAAGTTTTGAAGAAAAGCAAAATAATATCGTTAAAAGTTATTTTTTTGTACTCTACCGTACCGTCTCCCGTACTTGAGGATGATGATTCCACACATAAATGATCTTATCTAAGAGCAGGGTCTTGTTGGAGATCACTTCTTTAGCCACATCTCTTCATCGGCTCCCATTATCAATTCATACCGGGGCCAATCCAAGATAGGGATATTTTGCTCTGCCAAAAAAGTTTTAACAGACCGAGCTGTAGCACCTAGCTCTATCTTGCATGAAAATGAAAGGTTCCCTATTTATAAACCATCCTCCGAGGTTCAGAATCAACCGACTTCGTAGAAGTTCTTTATACTGGTCATGCCTCATTCTACCTTTGACCACGTACATTCGTCCAGTACAGTCCAGTGCCCTCCGCTGACGACTGACCAAATCATCGCTCTTGCAAGATGTTTTACAGTTGGAGAGAGACAACCACGATTAATCTTTTCTCTACGACGAGGCACATACAGAACTTTATTCTGACTGAAGCAGACCTATCAAGAATAGAATAAAATATAGGATCTTCCGTGTTTTTACCTTATTTCACTGAAAATAATAATAAATATATGTTGTTGTGATGAAATAAGATTAATTGACCGATCTCCAGAAGTGAAATCCTTGTTTTGCCATTGTTTGTCTCACTTCAGGCGCTTTGCTTTTATTGCAGCTGTTTGTTAGCTTGAGTTTCCTGGCGGCAGGCGACAGGCCTTAAAATATAATTATATTAATTTTCTTCGAACAATGCGCCTAGAAGCAATCACGCTAGCATCCTGGAGTTGTGATTTTATCATCTTTGTTTTAGCAAAACCTATTTTCTAGACAAATTATCTTCAAACATCTCTCTAATCTTGTAGTGTAAATTGGTTTTCTGCATTTTTCTTTTCAGGCTCAATTCCTCTCCTGAGTCAATATTCTTCCTTTATGCATCGTACACTAGATTAAACTTCGTGAGTTCACGGTTTTATAAATATTTTTGCATTCGCAAGGGCCTTCACTTTACCTCTTTTACGTGGTGAAAGATTGCCTATTCTACCCATAGTTGATAGAGACCAATTACTTTTTTAAATACTGCACACAAAATAAACCAACAGCTATGCAGTATAAAACTGTTAAACAAACAACCACAGTTCATAAAGCCACAGAGACACGTCCGTACCTGACGCTATCTCAGTCGTGATTGACACACACTCGTGTACTTGTTCACGTTCACGGATCAATTGTTTAACAAAGTGCTATCCTTTGTAAATAATAAGTACTAGTTAGTAGCCTACAATAAATCTTATAAATTAATAACTTTGTATTTTAAATACACAATTACGTCATAAAAAACTCGAAAGAAATATTACATTATTATAAAAGGATGGTGCGTCTAATAAAGTGTCCAGTGACTGAATGTAGGTTTGCAAACGTGATACCTAAAAGTGGTTTTTTTTTTAAGAATTTGATCCAGAATGGTGTCCAAAATGGAAATTTTTGACTGACTTATTAAGAGATGATATACCACAAGAAGTCAGAAAGAGAAATAACGGTAGCCTAAATAATATTAAAGTGCTTATATTATGTGAGAATAACAAGACATGCTGTCAGCTAAATAACTTTTTAACCATGGGAGCAAATAGATACCTCTTCTACAATACACTTCGACGAAATATAACTATTACGTCGGTATCATCTAAATACAAAAAAATATCAGATGAAATGCCGATAACTTTAGAAAATAAAAAAAATGAAAAAGGAGACATCGATAAAGACAAACATGATACGGATGAGGACTCGGATGAACTGAAATCAAATTTTGTCTTAACTTTAACTCAGACCAAAACAAACTCGGGTGAGAAGTCGGCGGAGGAGAGCATGTTTGAACCTATATCGGAGGTAAGTTGATCAATTTGAAATTACACCCTCACATTTATACATATTATAAATATAACAAGAAGTTCCTCGAAACATTAATAATGTAAATAAGTCTCAAACTAATTGGTTCTTAAATATTAGGTATATTGTTTTAAGTTAATCTTTATTTAAAGATGGAAAATTTGGATATCACTCAATTGAATGTTGAAAAACCGTTAATTTGTATACAAACATTCAAACAAAACGGGAACCATTTTTCGTTAGAGCAAACGTTAGAAGCACTGAGACCGGAGTACGTCGTTCTGTACCAGTCGGACGTGGCGGCCGTGCGCCAGCTCGAGCTCTACGAATGTAGAAAACGCCACGAGGAGCCCCGCGCTAAAGTGTACTTCATGATACACGACAAAACCGTCGAAGAACAGTCTTACTTGACGGCTTTGAAAAGAGAGAAACAGGCATTTGAAATGCTCATCCAAGCTAAAAGTGTAAGTACGTTGTAGCGTTTAATTGGTTTAGACCGAAGGTAGTGTAATAATGAAACGGTCGATGGACTCGGCGGCGGCGGGAGCGACACGACAGCTCAGTTGACAGAGCGGTGGGACGGCGGCACTGGGTCGCAGGTTCTAGCCCCCGCCTGCGTCCATGAATTTTTCATTCTGTATTTATTTAAATTGTGGGATCTTTCCATTGTTCCTGTATACTGCAAAGTTAGAAATATTGGTTAGGGTTTTAGGATTTTCTAAAGTAGCCTAATAGAGCTGTAGATGTCACCGCCTTCGGGATGAAGACCATTACATACAGGATACTAATTTCATTGTAGAGACGCGGTAGCTCAATCGGGACGGTTTTCCAGAGGTCACAGGTTGAATTCCAAATCGATTAATTCTTCATTCTATATTAAAAAAATGTTGATAGACAGTTTAGAAAATGTAATATAATTTGTAAATGCAACGGTCCCGTTGCAGGTGATGGTGGTGCCGTCGTACCAGGACGGGAGAACTGATGAGTATTTTAATTTAAATGTTGAAGAAGATGAAGCCGCGATAGACACTAGGAAAGCAGGTTGGAATTTTCTTTCCTTCGATTTTATTTTAAAATTATAAATAGGTAATTACTTAGCACTAGTATTTTAACTTCGAAACAACAAAAAAATAATAGCACATTGAAACTATAACATTGTATACAGCCGCTCTCTCACCGGTCCAAGTTATCCGTAACCAAATACATATTTTAAATCCGTACAAATCTACTGATATTTATTATAATTATATACTTATAATGAATTTTCTATATCTCAGTGGGCGCGCGGAGTCCCCGCGTACTAATACACAATAATATTTAGTTGACGGTAGTTAGGAATGTTTTCACGTGTAAACAAACGTAGCGAAGTGTATGAAGCCCACTGTGTCCCTCGGGCAGGCGGCAGGGCGGCGCCGGAGCCCCCGCGGGTCGTCGTGGACATGCGCGAGTTCCGCTCCGAGCTGCCCGCGCTGCTGCACCGGCGCGGGGTCGCCGTCGACCCCGTCACCATCACGGTCGGTATGAGCGCCTTCCGTTGGTAATGATTCTTAGAAATTACTATGAATCATTCATAATGGATACTTCAACAAGGGTGCTAACGACGATAATATGTATGGAGCTCTCCGCTCTCCTGTTAGAAGTCATTGCCCTCATTGGGCACGGCTCTACTTACTGCGGATCACTGCAATCTGAACTATTATATATATTATATTATTTGACTAACATTATCAATTATTGAATAATTCGTAGAGTAAATATAACTAACTAACTCGTTCTAACATAACATTTAACATCTTCTTAATGACTCAAGTACTGACCTAACAACATTCAGGGTGAATGATCCAACGTTACTATAAATAAATATGTACTCGAATATATTATTACATTTGTAGTAGAGACATATTCAAAGCTCTGATTCCCCACAACTTAACGTCTCTTCTAAGTGATATATAAAGTGATTGATTGGTTTCAATTCATTTATCTCACAAAACGCTAAATAATAATAATATCGAATCTTTAATTTGAAACTATAAAGTTATAAACATTTCTCGAAGGACAAAATCCACTGCTATCTTCGATGTTCGTTCAGTCTCAATGTTATTATTAAACTGTTACATGTAAAGTTCTATATCAATGTCATTCATCCTCCTTCGACAAAAGTTACTCTCGTGAATATCCAATAGGAAGACGTCGATATGAATGTCCGTACTCTATAATCGGTCGTATGAAGGGCGGCTCTACATCCAGGTCGGGGACTACATCCTCACGCCAGACATATGCGTGGAGAGGAAGTCGATTTCCGATTTGATCGGGTCCCTGAACTCCGGGCGGCTGTACGCGCAGTGCACGCACATGTGCCGCTCCTACTCCCGCCCCATACTGCTCATAGAGTTCGACCAGAACAAACCCTTCAATTTACAGGTAGTAAATAATGTGGCTAGTCCACAGTTATCTGTATTTAAGAAAACACATGTAATCAAATTGCCTCAAAGCTATATATTAATTTACAGTTGTTCGTGTTAAGTATTTAAGAGGTAATTATTTAGTGACCGACTGTTCCAGGGCAGTTTCGTAGTATCCACAGACATATCCGGAGCTGATATACAACAAAAATTACAGCTCCTAACAATACATTTTCCAAGATTAAAGCTAGTGTGGTCCCCCAGCCCGTACGCCACGGCCGAGTTGTTCTACGAGCTTAAAGTAAGTGTAATATATATATTTAGTTTCCGTCTGGTTAGCGTCAATGTACTCGTGATATATATTTGTTCTGTGATTGTTGAGACACAATATATACGTGCTCTCAGGAAGGTAGAAAGAATCCCAATGTAGAGGAAGCTCTGGCTCTGAGCGGAGACGGCGCGCCCGACGACATCAACTACGAGAGGTACAATGTCTTAGTTCACGACTTTGTACAAAAACTGCCAGGAGTCACCTCCAAGAATATTACAAGAATTATGAACAGAGGCATTTCCTTAGAGCATTTAATTAGTCTCACGCGGGTAAGTAACGACAGGCAGCTCCGGGACTGACGCCTAGTATCGTTCAATAATAACAAAAGGCCATACTTGTATTCATCATTTTAGGAACAACTGCAGGAAATAGTAGAAAATAAAAGTGAAGCTGACATGATTCACTCAATATTACATGTGACGGCCAAACCGGCGGATTCTGAAAAAAGTAAAGCATTCGGGAAAAGGAAATTTGGTGGAAAATTCAGAAATAAATGATTAATTATAATTTTATTTCATGTATTTATTGCACACAATAGTCTGTAAGAAGAATATAAAATAAATATGATATAATTAGTTTCTGTTTCATTATTTTTAACATTATATAAATTATGAAGAAATAACATTAGTCTCGTAACTTTAAAGAAGCGACTTATTTCCAGGGACCTAAAAAAATACATATATATTCACTATGTCCAAACTTAACACTGACAACTTTAGTTTTCGATGTGTTTGTTATTGACAATCCACTGCATTTATAAAATGAAAGTTGTATTGATATAACACATATTTGTATGAATGTACGAGCAGGACGTACGTTATGTTTTAACCAATTTTATAAAGAGTGATTGGGAAGCAAGGTAGCAGAGCGCCGCCGCCAGTGCGATGACGCAAACAGTTATCAGGGTAAGGTAGGGTCACTCACGGTATTGGTGACTCCTGTCTGTGAGGGGAACGTATATTACACTCATTAGTTTTTTGACAGTAGTGGTGCCATCAAGAGCTTTGTCAACCTGGAACAAAGAAGATACACTTCAAAATCATACAAACTAATTATTATTTCATTCTTGCCGTTACTGTCACTTCCTGTAGGTGTAGTGTCAATACACAAACTTGTAGAACTTTAACTAAAACCCATTTCAATATAACTAATTACTTCTTTGATTAATATTTACATAATAAGATAAAAACGTATAATAATAAAATATATAATTGTCTTGAAATACGTTTGTCATAATTGACGGAAATAAAGTAACGGAATAAATAGGATAATCCAAATAGAGCTTCATTAACTTATAATTGTATTTGTTAAAAACAGATTACGAAAATACCTTTACCGGTGTACATTGATTAGCCCAATCAATGTGTTTTTATACTTTAATATACTTTTTTAAAAGTTTTATTTTAAAGTACTTATTTATATAAAATATATTAAAAAATTCGAATTCATAATATATAATTTTTAACTTCAACTTAATTTAACTAATACACAACTGTTTCGTAAATAGACATCGGCGTCGGGCCCCAGTGCGCAGTAGCGATTTAGTAACGTTTCAACACGCGAGTGCGGCGGACACGTAATACTTAATGGCAGAAGTTTGAGGACGTGACGGTATAATAGGCATCAGCCAGTGGTAACAAGTGTGACTCCTGTCAAGTCACGACACACAAATAGAATAAAGTCCCTATTCAATATAATAAATAAATTGTTGTTACAACAAATGCTGTTCAAATCTAAAATTAACCTTTTTTTAACACTATAAATGTCAAAATAATGTTATTTCCACGGAGTTACACTGAATTCCTGAAAAAGATAATTTTAAGTAATAGTTTAATAAAATCACAAAAATACACATTCCCAGCAAGTGTGATTTATTGCAGGGACGATATAGACCCTCCCCTTCCTCTTCCCTATCCTCTTAAATCCCCTAATGAAAAAGCTATTTTTAAAAACCTGTATAAGCAGGGTTTCCTTAACTTAAATATTTGCACTAAGCCATGATATGTTTATAAAATAGCCATGACCATGTTAAAATAATATTAACAGTAACATTCTCATGTTTATAAAACAGAACTGTGGATATACAAAAACATAAGTTATAAACTATTTTCTTACATTTGATGATAATTAATTTGAATAAAGAAATTACAACAATGTACCTGAGTGAGATGTTGTTCCCCTCCCTCAGGTCCAACAGGAATAATCAAGCGACCTCCGGGTTTCAATTGCTCTACAAGCTAAAATATAGATAAAATATTATATTAAGGATAAATGTAACAAAATCTTTATATAGTTGTATATCAATAAGCATGATTAATTCAATAACGAAACTCACTGCCTGAGGTAAAGTGGGTGCAGCAGCCCCAACATGAATTGCATTATATGGAGCTTCAGAAGGATAGCCTAAACGTCCATCCCCAACTTTAAATAATAAAATCATTTACTTAACTACAGATTCTAATGTTAGTCCAGTTCCAGTGTTACATACTTAATAAAAATATTACTTTTAACATATTATTATATTATATTAGAATCCAATATATAATAGATATATGATTCTAAAAATGTGTGCTTAATGTACCTTAAACTTTTAAGTATCCATTATATGTGATACAATATTATTAACTCACCAACAAGTTTAATCCTCTCTGAGGTAAGCAGGGCTGGGTTGTCATTCTTTACATTTTTAGTTGCTAAATTTACTAGTTCTGGTATATGTTCTATGCCTATAACTTGTCCAGTCTCTCCTAACATATGGGCCATGCAAGCTGTTAAATACCCAGATCCTGACCCAACATCCAATGCCTTCCCTCCAGCTATCAGTTGATTCTTCAATCTTTCCAATGCATGTGCATGCTTAAATTATTAGATCATAACTTATAGTAGATTTATTAATGATTATTAGATTGTTGTTGAAGATTATCAAAATACAAAAATATTACCATGTGAGGTGCACTTATTGTAGCTGCATATCCAATTGATTGTGGAGAGTCATGGTATGGAGCATAAGGACAGTAGTTTTTTCTATCAACAGCAGCCATTGCATTAGCAACTACTTCCGCTTTTATTATTCCATTTGCTGAAACAATAAGTAAAGATGATTTGCAGTCACAAAATTATATAATTTAATTCAAGACTTGAACTGATTTTAAGAACACTACAAAAATCAAGTGGCCCATAAAATCAGTTCAACTCATTACTTTTATAAATTTAATAGAGTTAAGCAATCCTTTGATTTCTCTGCTAGTAAAATATTATAAAGGGATAAATAATTTTGTAATATATCTAATTACTTATTTACCTCTAAGATTCCGAACCATATCCAAATTATTTATACCATGACTCTTCCAAGCCATATTTATAAAAATAAAAATTACTAAAGGAACAGATAATTTGCATGGAAACGTAATTCTTATGTTTTGTTTATTATTTAGTCTAAAAATTGTGAAGATGTTTGACGACATTAGTTTCACTTTGACAGTAGGTAAAGCTTGGTATTTAAAAAATCACTATCCACAGATGACACAAACTTCTAATAAACGAAACGAAATATCGCAGCTTAGAAATGTTACAGGAACAATGTTTATTTAGAACGTCAATATATAATAGATATAAGACTTCTCAAACGTATGCACCAAGTATTTTATTCACTCTTAACATTGAAACTGACAGTCAGTCTTTTCAGAACTCTCTTAGCGCTCTAAGAGAGTTCACATTTTGTTTGGATAATAAAGGTGTTATTAAAATAGAAATCAAAAGAGTTTACAGTTGATACCATTCTAGAATGTTTTTATAAACGTGGAGATAGTATTTTATAATTAATTATGGATTTCTGGATAGTCTGAAAATATTTTGTTTTGATTATAATCAGAGTAAACTGTTTTGCATTAAAACAAAAACTTTTGCATAATGCACTCTTGGCATCTATCTACATTCAATTTACTATAATAATTTAAAATATTATCTTGCGGGAAAATTGTTGTGGAAGTAGCCTTAAAATAAAAATAACCCCCAATATAGTTTAATACTATGAAGTAAGAATTAACTTTAGAGAGAAATAAACTTAAATGTCTTTATTTATATTGATTACTAACTGACACAACTTAATTTCTGTCTTAATGAGTACCTACATCGTAACCGGAACTGGTGAACATGGTGAATTATAAGTTTCTAATTCAACAGTTTAAACTGAGTGTCGATAGATAAGTCTGTCAGGAGAAATGTTTTGTATGTATGTACATACAAACTTAACTCTATACAATAAACTGCAGCTCGTATAACTCAACCGTGGAGGTATCACCCCCTCCTTGAAGATAGGATTTTGTAATTATTATTACTAAGGTAAGGTAATTGATAGTGGTGGATGAGTAAGCCTACCTGATTTACTTTCTGCGCACCCTATTTTTAAAGACATTGCCTAGATTTGCAGATGTCATTAGAAAATCATCCAACGCCTATGGTAATGCTATACCTAATAAAAGAGGTGCATTTCATCAGCGACCCGCTAACGGAGGGCAAACTTGGGGACGCACTATCGCAACCTGCTCCAGAGGTATCAAAAGACAACAATGACTCAAGATTATTTCAAGCAGGTCAGTTAATAAACTTCCTCCCGTAATGGCAATTAATGGATGCTCCAATCATAATACAAAAAATAATTCAAGGATATTGCATACCATTCCTAGCAAAGCCACCTCTTATCTACCCCCAAGCGGTCATGAAAAGAAATGTCTGCCGTAATTCTAAAAATGAAAGAATAATTTTATGGGTAGCTCCATTCACATCAAGCTTCATTTTCCCCTGGTTTTGATACCGAATATCGATGGATCGGTAAGACTGATTTTCAATCTGAAAGCTCTAAACAATTATGTGAAAGCCGAACCATTCTATTTAATAAGCATGCACTGCATCCCTGCATTTCTCCAGCCTCAGGACTGATTGACCAAATTAGACCTCTCACAGGTATACTATCATCTAAGCATAATAGAGACCCAACGACACTTTCTTTTTCTCGCATACGGCAACGAAATACTAGAAATGACTTTTCTTCCATGTGGAATAGCAACTGCCCCAAAGGTTTTTAAAATTTTGACTAATTGGGTGGCCCAATTTCTTCGAAACGAAATGGAACTTAAGAATTCTGGTCTACTTTCTCTGGTCTGGTCTACGCCCATCAAAATGTAAACATCCTGTCAAAATGTTAGTCTCTAGTATGGCAGATCAATTACGAAAAGTCCATTCTTTATCCCAAGAAAACCCTTGTATATGTAGGCATTCATTCCATGGGACAATTTGAAGTCTCTAAAACCCGAGAAGATAGCTCACATAGTCGAGACAATGGAGTTTGTACTTCAATCAAGGCAAAATTACCCTAAAAAATGTACAAAAAATAGTGGGACTCCTCAATTTTGCTAGTTTTGTCGTGCCAAAGGGTCGACTATATCATCGCCATTTACTATTGTTAAAAAATGCGCTAGAATCCAGACGTCAAATCAAACCGTTTCCGCTACCACAAAAAGTAATAGACGAATGAATATGGTGGAGAACAAAATGCCGACTATCGTCCCCAGTTCACTATCCTCCGCCTACGAACTACCTGACTACAGATGTGTCTGGCCAAGCCTGCAGCTGTCAATTAAACAATCTGGCACTCGCAGGCAACTAGAACAAATCGGAACAATCTCTCCATAGCAATCAAAAGATGCTAGCCATTCTTTATGCCCTTCAAAATCATGCACATTTACTGAGACACAGTTTAAATTTAATACAATGGAACAATAGAACTGTGGTCGCCTACCTGAAAAACGAAGGAGGCACCAGGTCCCCTGCATTGTTAACACTGACTCGCCAAATTCTAAAACTAAACGATCAATACAAAATACATATAACAATCTATCACTTTCCAGGCAAATACAACAGCCAGGCAGATCACTTATCTCATCATCGCCAAGCCCCAGAGTGGCATCTGCTACAAACTTGTATAAACAAGATATTTACAAAATGGGTAGTACCAATGATAGACCTGTTTGCGCCGAAAACTGCACATATTGTAAACAATTGTTTCTCGAGATCTGAGAGACATCGAAGCACTGTTTCACGACGCATTCAGTGTTCCTTGGAATTTCTTTGGTCTTCCCGCCTCCTTATCTCGTCCCCAGAGTTTTATCACACTTGAACCAGTCCATAGGGATATATCTCCTAATAGTTCCACGCTGGAAGCGAGTATTTTGGAGGGCAGACGTCAGACACATGATCGACACTTCTACAGGACGCCCACCGCCGAAAGTCAAAGACATTATTCTAGAGGTCCGAGGCGGTAAAGTCATGGAGCTCTGAACGGCAATCCCTCCTCAAAGCTTCATGGAGACAGTCAACAATGAAAACGCTTGAAATCGTCTGGAAGCGCTGGATCTTTTGGTCTCAAGCTAATCATGTGATTGCTTACAATCCCTCAGGTTCGCAGGTACCGCGATTTTTATCTGACCTATATTTAGTAAATAACTTATCCTACAATACAATACTCTTGCATAAGTCAGTTGTTTCTACATTATGTTACACAGAGTCAGCTAAGTTCTCATGTTCTTGTTAAACATATTTTAGAAGCATTTTTTTTAAGAATCCTTAAATTACCAAACCACCTGTGTGGGATTTAAACGAGTTAATTTCATTCCTATCTCATTACACAGTTAATGAAAACAATCACTTTGAAACTTCCCACCATGCAGCAACTTTATTATTACTTTGTTCATTCATGATTTAACCTTGCTTTCTATAGAAACGGAGAATTGCATAAGGACGAACGATAACATTATATTCTGGCCTAAATTCGGTCTAAAACTAACAATAGTAATTATAGACAATCTGGGTGTAAATTGCTTGTAAATCTAGTAGTTGCCATCTAAATCCTGGGTACTGGGTTGGAAGAACAATATTACATATTGTCAAATGAAAGACGTCAAACAGCTAAATACGCTAATCTCTTTATTACAGTTAGAGGAATGCCCAAGCCAGTCACCCGAACCGCTATTGCGGGTTGGGTGAAATCTTTATTTAAAGAAGCCGATATTGGATAGTCTCCTGGGTCCGTCTGCTCTGTAGTGGCACCCAAGAGTTGGCTTCAAGATCATACCTTCGATGACATCTTGGCGCTGGGGAACTGAAGGTCAGATAAGACCTTCCTTAGATTTTACAGAACTGAAGTTAGAAATAATATTAACGATGATTCAGTAAACGTCACACAATCACTTAATCCGGTTACATAATTGTACAAACAAATATTTATGAATGTATTAAGATGATTGAGTACACAATCAATAAAAATGCATTACATTTAAAATCAAATTTTGTATAATATGGGTACTGTAATTCGTTTAATAAATATTATACTTAAACTATGAATATCATGTTCTCTAATTTATACCACTTTTTATAACTAAAGTAGAATAAAATGGAACTTTAAATGGTGTATAGTATATAATTTAATTATAAGACACCTATTACTTGCATATCACATTGGCGTTAGAAAATCTTATTATCTAGTGGCGATACCAGGCGAAAACAAACAGGTCCCACATAAAGCTCCAACGGTCAAGTACTTTAATAGCAGCGTTTTGCCTGAAATAAAACGCATATTAAACTGGGAGCTTTCATTATATTTCTGCCTGGTGCTTATAAAGAAGCGAATGTTACAAAATAGCACGACTATCTTCAAATAAAACTTGTAAGCCCGTGCATATACAACCGAAAACACGTAGTCCATAAAGTATGTAAACTGACATGAGGAAGTTGACGAAATATAGTAATGTTCTCTCACATAAAGCTCCCAGTTAGGTAAGTATTTTAAGATGCGTTTTATTTCAGTTAAAACGCTGCTATTACGAAGACTAACATTAATTGCTACATCAGACAGTACAGTAACAATACTAATCAATAAAAGCGTTTAAGAAATTCAGCTGTTTCATAAGTCTGCTTAAAATTTCAAGCATTAAATGTAAACGCGTTGTTCAAATAAAGCCGTTTATCCCACCTCTATAGGTACAGTTACACCAATAGTCAGTTGTCATTGTTATTGATATTACGGTTGTTGTTGTAAATAATAATAATTATAAAGTCGTACTTCTGATATTTTTAAAACCAAATTAATACTAAACAACACAGTGTCTGTCTAATTTCTGAGATGGGTTGTGAAGGACCCGATCCTCCTGACAACTCACCACAAGATGTAACTCCTCCGCCAAGACATCACTTAATGTTTGACGGACGTAACGATGATAGCGATGATGAACAGAATGAGCACTTCGGTTACGAACCCCTTCCTCAAGGCCTTGAAACTGTGGTGTCAGATCATGATACAGACAACGAAACGTCTGATGTAAGAGAGCTTAAGTTTCGCTTTTGAAACCTCGTTCCTATTTTTAAATACATATAAGTATATTTCTTTTATATTCGCATGAAATCAAACGAATTAAACGAATTTTATAGATAGTGGAAACACAGGAAATACCAGCAGACAGTATGCCTCCAATAGAGCCAATGGCAGTGGCTCTAAGCAGAGAAGTATGGAGTGTTCCCCGTCCTACTGATCCCATACAAATGGACACTGAAAAGGCAAAACAGGTCTTTAAATATATTATATACTATCCAACCTCAATAAGCTAAGATCCAAAGAAAACACAATATTTTAAGTTACAACAGTTTATTATTCTTCAAATTCTTAGCCTCAAGCTTATGAGTAAACTATGTGTATAGACTAATAAAACAACATACACATAAATAAACTTTATTTAAGGTTTAGCGTGCTGCAAGAAGTCTGTGATTTTTTATTAGATATTTACATTTTACTTTTATATCATAATTAGCTGTTGCCCGTGACTCCATCCATGAGGACTTCAGAACCCAGGGCACAGAAATGTTCTCCAAGAAAAGCCCTATACTTTACCCTCAGTGGTTGGTTATCCTATTGAGTTTTAGCTTATATAAAACATTTGTATTTAACCAGAGCGCTGTCTATTGGATACTTACTTAATCCAGTCAACAAATTCGCTTATACCGCCATCTATTAGAATAGTATAGGACTAATAGATAATTGTGACTGTCAGATAATAATTCGCAATAAAATAAATAAATAAACATGATTGAATGGCATAAAAAGTATCCTATGTCCATCTTCTGGCTCTAAGCTGCCTCTCCACTAATTTTTAGAAAAAACAGTTTGGCCGTTCTTGAGTTATAAATAGTTATACTAACACCACTTTCTTTTATATATATAAGATTACTGTTTTTTACTCATTTTACTTGAATAATTGTTATTTCAAGTCTATTGGCACAGAATTGTTACCTGGACAGAGACAAAATGACCCAAGTAATCCATTTTAACAGATTTTAAATAAATAATCTGTGAACACTTACCATTAACAATTTAACTAGCTAACACCTGCACACAATAAATTCTGACAGTATATTGTTAATTTGGTAGCCTTATTGGCAGACAGCTTATGTTATATCAGTTATTTAGACATTTCTTTACATTACTGGAGGACAATAATGAAATTATTAGTTTAAGTTAAAGAAATTGTGTATTTTTAGTAATAGAACTTTTGGGCTTTGAGGTAATGGGACTAGATTTTGTTTCAAAGTTATCCAGGTTCGACCATATATTAAAAATACAAGTTTATTTTTTTATTTATTTGGTATATCATTTTTTGTTTTAGGTGATGTCCATAATGGAAAATTTTGCATTGCCACAAGCAGCTATTCCTGAATGGGCGCAGTCTGTATCTGAAGATCAGTGGAAACAAACTCTAAATGACAGATTAGAGAAACTTCGTGGAAATTTATGAATTCAATGTAAAAAATATATCATTAGTCAGCTACATTATTTGTTAGGTTTATTTATAAGATTAATATTTTTAATTAAATGCAATATGTAAAATATTTATTTTCTATAAACACTCCATTAACTTAAAATATAGCTAAGCTAAATGCATGATACAACTGCTTTATATAATTAAATATATTGAAATCCCTCAGGCCACCTTCATGCAAGGAAATGAACAATAATCAAATAATTATATCATACTCCAGTCCAAAATTAAGTAACATACAAATAAAATAATATATTTATGTTTAATATTACAAACAGGCAATATATAATTATCCCAAAATCAATTAGTAGGGTCAAAAATAACAGCACTGAATGTGACAAGTTTCGTTTTCTCATTTCTAATAAATATGTAGAATGGTGAATTTGCATAAAACATCTCGGCAGTTCTTGCTAGAATACCGCTCGTTGCGGCTACTGCCTCAGTCCCATATTCTGAAAGAAAAAGTATTGTATGTATATGTTATGTGATAAAAAACGGAAAAATACAAAATCTCTACTGTATAAGTAATTTTAACAGAAAGAAGAAAGCAAAACCGATTATCATGTAAACCAAAAGATGGAAGTAGGTTATGTGCTATATATATAGCTAACGTTAACAGAAAGATTAAAGTAAGATATGTATTGTATAGCTATCGTGAACGGAAAAATGAAAGTAAGATATGTGCTGTACAGTTAACGTTAACAGAAAGATGAAAGTAAGATATGTACTATATAACTAACGTTAACAGAAAGATGAAAGTAAGATGTGTGCTGTATAGCTAACGTTAACAGAAAGAAGAAAGTAAGATATATCTATATAACTAACGTTAACAGAAAGATGAAAATAAGATATGTACTATATAACTAACGTTAACAGAAAGATGAAAGTAAGATATGTACTATATAACTAACGTTAACAGAAAGATGAA
The DNA here is from genome assembly GCA_963555665.1 of Dircenna loreta. Taxonomy (NCBI): domain Eukaryota; kingdom Metazoa; phylum Arthropoda; class Insecta; order Lepidoptera; family Nymphalidae; genus Dircenna; species Dircenna loreta. The sequence continues at coordinate 287,167 of OY743096.1, forward strand.
AGTAAGATATGTGCTGTATAGCTAACGTTAACAGAAAGAAGAAAGTAAGATATATCTATATAACTAACGTTAACAGAAAGATGAAAATAAGATATGTACTATATAACTAACGTTAACAGAAAGATGAAAGTAAGATGTGTTATATAGCTATCGTTAACGGAACAATGAAAGTAAGATATGTGCTGTATAGCTAACGTTAACAAAAAGAAGAAAGTAAGATATGTACTATATAACTAACGTTAACAGATAGGTGAAAGTAGATTATTACGTATATAAGATCCTACGTAGCACACCAATCACAAGCAAGAACTCGTTTCGGGCACTATCAACGTGTCGTAACGACAAAACTCGTACTATTTACTGAGTAGTTAATGTTAACAGAAAGCAGAATGTAAGATAAGTTCTGCATAGCTCATGTTAACAGTAAGACGAAGGTAACATGACATAATGACTCATGTAAACAAATAATAATGTGGTCCATTTGGATAGCGTCAAAATTGTTTGCCTTGGATGTCTCTATGGACTTTGTGGCTAAATAAAGCAAATGACGCTCTTAACGATTCCAATATAGACAAGACTACTTTTTAACATACCATCAATGGTTATCCGAACGTCGTGAAGAATCGAATCCACATAAACACCGGGATTTGGTAGCGCATCGATAAATTTTCTTAAATTTTTTATTGGTAGAGAATCGCCGTCATTTATTCTTGTTATTATTTCCTCTTCCGTTTTATTTTCATCTTTTTTGCCTTCTATCATCAATGCGAAATTCGCTTGTCCGGGGACAAATATGGAATTAACACCCAATCGTTTTAAAGGACCTTCCAAATTCGCAACAGCCTTGAGATCCATTTTAGGAAATCTAATTATCGATTTCCGACTCGACATTTCATCAATCAATTTGTTTATTCTCGAATAAGTAAGACGATTTAATAACTCGGTGAGATTTTGTTTTTCAGGATGTTTGGGTTTTAGAGCGTACATGGTTGTAATACTGTCATTGTAAGGTAAAGCTAACATATGAGCATCTGGAATAGGAAGTAACAAAATGATACGTAATAATTTAATTCACGTTATTGATTGTTTATAAATGTTTAAATTTTTATGTCATATTTTGATATAGGTATAAAGTAGAACATTGATGAAAATGCAAAAAATATATTCAGTAGATATATGCAAGACTGCGTTAGCTTATATATTATAAATTAGTTAACGCAAAATCTTGTTTTTACACAATACCTACGTAGGTAAGTTAAGAATACAAAACATTAATTATATTTTCTTAGAGTTAGTTTATGTTGCTTTTTATTGAAGATCACTTCACTAGTACCTATATTTAGAAAATGTGAAGTCATTTTGGGTGATGACAGATAAAAAAATATGTATTAAGTATGTGAAATACTTGTTTTAAAATTAAAAAATAAGGTTGGGCACATAGCGTTACAACAATGTTCATCTATCAGAAAAAACAAGAAAATATTACCCTCTTCTATTGATAAGACATATTTAAAGTTGCCTAAGTTCAACATCATGTCAACCATCACCTCATCCTTGGTTCTTGTGAAAGGCATTCTGGAATATTTTAACACACATTCAGTATTTTATCAAACAGCTGGTCCTACAGAAAGGAACATTAGTTGAGAACGACTAATGGAACAATTAGCGTTAAAAAAAATACTTGAGTGCAAATAAAAAATCTTCAGTGTTATTAATATTATATGTGTATAACAGTATCTGGTGTTACTATACTACTATATTTGATGTGGCCGTAGTTTCACGTATCGGTATCTCCATCTACTTAAAACATCTTTTATTTTAAATTATATATGGTATCTCTTTTATATACATATACAAATAATTCAAGAACTAAATGTCTGTAATAATGATGCGAGGTCGTATGTGTTTATTACTCGGCAGGATTTACCAATCTAAAATTTGTCTAAACTTACTTTAAAGTGTATTCAGGTACGAACGGGGTTTCCCACTGTCCGCTAAAATACAAGGCGCTCAGTAACACTGCCTGCGTGTCGGCCGGCAGAGGTTCTTTTAAGAAATCTGGAATTTTGCCTTTCGTACTATTACTGACCCATCTAAAAAATATTATAAACAAATATTTAAATACGATAAAACTTATCTAAAGCTAAGAGAACAGCATTTTCATAGTTAACACGGTAAAAAAAATGTCATAGTATTAATCTAGAATTGTATAAAATAATATAATGCAAAGCGTATGTATTTAGCGCACACGATTGTTATAACCTGTGACAAAAAAAAAGTATGAATGTATATATTCAATACCTAACGGGATCGCCGTGGACGTTGAGAGATAATGATTCAGCGAACAATAGCTTAGTTGTCAATGACAGTGTAGGTACTGCTCATTTCGGTATGAATATACTTACTCGTTAATCAATGTTCTAACTGTATTTCTGTCTGAAAAGTCCACACCTATGGCGTCACCTTGGTATACTCTTGCCAAGTAACTTCGATACGCCTCTCGGAGTGTAGACTTGCCGTCAACGAAGAGGCCGTCGGTGAACAGCGTTTTACTAGATGCGTTATTTGTGTTTAAATCCCTTAACAAATCACCGAAAAGCTCATGATTTCTCCGATTAATGCTTACATCTAAAAGAATTAACAAATATATGTGAGAGTATGTACACACTTATATAAATAGGTAGAAGTTATTATTTTTTCTGCGGTTAGAAGTTCAAGTTTAATTCGTCTACATGAAGTAACTATTATTTTTAAACAATAACAACGTAAAAGGAAACCACATGATTGTTTTATTCCAAGGTGAACTTAGTCACCTAAGAGATTTTTGCCTGTTTTGGTATTTGCGTCTGAACAAGCTTGAGTATCATTTTATTACATGTATACCTAACTTTATTATATGTATCCTCAAAAATGCTTTTATAACACTTTAAAATTGTCTTCACCTGCGAGCTGATATCATCACCTCAACAGCCAGATGGCTAAATAACGGGGTTTATGTCATCATACACAAATTTAACTAAATCTGTATTCCGTACAGTTTTAATTTTATAACTCGAAACTATTATTTTGTATTTTCAGTAATAATTAATGATTTATAGTTTTTGTTGTTATGTAGGTACATTGACTTAGACAAAGAACTGCCGCGACACCAAATTACCTTTGATGTTATGAGCGAAGATACAAACGTTTCTAAAGGCCGTATCATGTAGGTACAGAAAATATTTTAAAAATATATATAATACTGTAGATAGTGATTTCACCACATCGCTATTAAATTATATGTACGATTAACGGTTTAAACTACCCTACAATTGAAATATTTCTTATGAACAATGCCTAAACTAGTTATGGCAAAGTTACCTTCAGAGAATCCGAGCGTGTCCGCTAGCTCGTCGTACGACCTCCCCACACTGCCCAGCAGACTCAAGGCTAGCAAACCTGTAAATATTTACCTTATACCATTCATGTAAACAATTTACTTAATTTTATTTACATTGATAAGTAAATAAAATTATATAAATTTAAATAAGGAGCAACTGACTTTTTTTTTACAATTTTCTATCAAAATGTCCGTAACTCTTATTACCTTCCTTATTTTCATCAGTTTAAATAGATACTTATATTTACCGTACGTTTGGTTTATCTGTTAAGTCGGTACTAGTCGGTTAAGTTTTAAATTTATAAAAATCTTACCCGCGATGCCGGTGGGGGAAATAATAACGTTCTTTTCTTCGTTCTCATTAATCATCTGGATCATTAGTTTGTAACCAAAATCATTAACAGCATTCACCAAAACATCTTTTTCTACTTCGTCGGGTTTGAGCGTAATCCTGAAATAAAACCTTAAGTAACTTAGGACATATAAATAAAATTAACTGATTATAACAGGTATAGGTAATAGGTAACAACTCGTACTAGGACTAAATCACAGTGTCACTAAACACTCATAACTATCATTATAAACCGATTTATTACATTTGTATAAAGAAGACGTTACCCAATTTCATTATCGGCTTTTCCCTGATTAATTACCAAAACTCCAAGTAAACTGAATACGACGATATTCGATAATAGTCGTGTCATTTCTGAAAAAAAAAATAAGTGAATTACGCATAATTGCTCTGAAGAGATGTAAATGTTAGAAGAGAGAGACCAAAGAAGAAAGAGTTGGTAGAAGTGCATACATGGTATTGTGACTTGACAAAAATCAGATATATAGTTTTTTATTAATAAGCAATATCTCTCACTACTTGAAGATATATCTATCCTACAGATATATAAATCAGTCATCAGAGAATCCAGAAAACTAATAAGGTTTCAAAATTCATTTGAGTGAAATAACAATTTAACATTCAAAATAAATGATGGCACTTTAATTGTTATATTAGAGTATAACATTTATTTTTAAACCACTTAAATAAAAAATCGGCCAAGTATGAGTGAGACCCGTGCACGAAGGGTTCCGTACCATCATCTATGGGTCCCCCTTAATATTTTCATTTTTTTATTTTTATTGTTTTGTTCGGAAATACATAATTACGCTAGCTTAGCTATTACGCTATTACGCTAGCTGAGCTTAGCTATCACGGTTTATGAGTTACAGCCTGATGACAGACAGACAGTGGAGGCTTAGTAATAGAGTCAAGTTTTTACCTGTTACATACGGAACCCTAAAACTGAACTTTGGACATAAAATTATTCTCTTAGGTTAACTCATAATAATTATAATTTATATAAAGGAAGACCACGGCTTTAAGAAGAAACAAGTATATACTTAGTCTGGCCATAAATACTGTTACACTTAAAAATAAAAAAAATATTACATTTGAGTTTCGAATCTGTAATTTTTATTCGTTTGTTCATTGTGTTTTCTCGTTTTGGCGCCAATACATTGTAGAGTAGGGTGATCAAGAGAACCGAATCGCTGTGATTGCATTACACAAAGTAGGTGGAGTCAAATGCAATTAAAAACTCTCCATAAACTTGGTATTAGTTAAATGTTTGTGTACCGAGCTATTAATAGGTACAATATGACTTCCTCTGTGTATGACAGAAAAAGATCTGGCCGTCCACGTAGTGTTCGTACGAAAAAGGTGGTCAAAGCAGTAAGGGAAAGAATTCGAAGAAATCATGTCCGAAAGCAAAAGATCTCGGGAAATGAAGATAGCACCTAGAACTATGTCGCGTATTTTAAAAGATGAATAAGTTAATTTAAAATTATTTTTGAGATTTAGCATTGATTGAGGTAGGTATATATTTCAATGACAGTTAGTATTTAAATAAAACATAAGTAAAGATATGTCATATTATGCATAAGTAATAATATATTTGTATAGTAAATTTACATTATAATTTAAATCACTAATAAGTGGCAACCTAGACCCCTGTTCTACTACCGGATTACAAAGATCATGAACTATGTAATCTAATAATTATCTCCGTTATGGCCATTTGCTACAATGCCAATAATAAAATAAAAAAAAGAAGAACAATAAAATATTTGATAAACAATTTTGTTATTGCCATCTACTACTACTACAACGACTAAAATCGGTATTATCATTCATTCAAGCATAAAATATATACTTTAATCGACAATTTCAAATAATTTACAGGTATTAATTGCAATAAATAAAAACTATTATTCCGGTTTTAACGTATGCAATTAAGAGTTTAGAACAGGCACAAAAATGTATAACATATAATGATAATAATAAAATAAATTTAAGTAGATAATTATTATTCTTAATTATTACACACTTACTTTATTTTCTTATAATTGTAATAACCTCACACAATAAGATTAATTATCTTTTAACCACCATTGGTTAGTTGTTTGTAAGTGAAAGATGGATAAGATTTATCTTCACGAACTGACACGTCTGCTCAGAACAAGTCTTTATAACACAACTAGCAACTTCACAGTAAAGTTAAGTAAACTAACCTTGGTTCGGTTGCATGTGGACGTTAACATTGTTCACTGAACGACGGACGCCACAAAATAGCAATTATTAAGCAAACCGGCACCTTGATTATTTAATTTTCATAGAATATCGGTTTAGGCACAGCTCTATGAATACATAAATATGAAATTCAAACGGATTATCTTTTTGGCCTTAGAAATCAATGTTTTGAAAACATTTATTTTTGCCCGCATAGAAAATAACGCCTTTGGCGTCATCATGTCAATACATAGCGACCTTATTTAAAACTTTATGAATATATTAAGTAATAGTATTAGTATAATTACATTATTAATTTAAATGTACCTAGATCAAGTAACTCGAATATTTTATCTTTAAAATAAATAATCAAATAATTTTATCTTTAAAATACAATTTTATACGAAATACATATTTATTGAAGACGGCAATATTAGTTTCAAATTAATTATTTTAGTAATAAGGTCTTTAGACTTCCCATGAAGTGAAATAGGAATATTACAATAATCTTACTTAAGAAGTCGTCTTATTTTTCGATAAGTTTTTATGACGTCATCCCAAATCATTCATTTTTACTATGGGAATTATTATTAAGTCGTGTTTTTTGACATTTGAAATATTATTTTTATGTCGAATATTGACATTTAAAAAAGCATTCATACGTTACGTCACTAAGCAGGAACAAAACAAGATTGTTTTATTCCTGCTTATGCTACGAATCGAAGCAATAATATTGCAACACAACTTCTTAAAACTATAATCACTTATAAGATTTCATGGTAGGCCAGCTGATCTAGGCTAGATGGTTGATTTATTTATTAATTGATGATGATGGACGGTCTTCAGCCCTTATACGCGATCGAAATTTTAATTAAAAGGGATTCAATTGTAAAAATATTTATTGTTTAACTTATTATACTACCTAATAATAATAACCACGATTAATGTTTCATTGTGTATTTGAATGTGCTAAGGCTCTGCAATTATTAAGCAAATTTTTTAAATTCTTTTAATATGTAGAATGCTTATAGAACCCGTAATATCGGTCTACAACCTTAAGAATGAAAAAACTTGATAACAATTATTACGTTGTCGTAGTTCTGAATAAGAATTCCGAATGAATTACCTGCACCTTTTTGTAGTTTCGGTGAACGGAGTCTCGGATAAAAGCAAGTTATGAATAAAAGTTCTGTTGTGTGTAAAAAAAGATATATTTCAGGAAATTAGAAAAGGGTAAAGGGGCCTCGAGACGTGCATTGCTTGGGGCCATGCGTACGGTACAACTGCGTAAGGCACGGTGGCAGGTTGTGTTAGTTCGTCGTTTTTACTGAATACGTAAACATGTATTCAGATGTCTGGGACATATATTCAGATGTTTGCAAGAAAGTTTGTCAGACTGGCAGGTTCTCTGTCCTTTGCTACGTTGACCACTGCTTTTTCTTAACAGGTTAGTTGATTGTACGGTGGAAGGAAGTATACGAATCCCACGAAACAAAAAACTTATTATATTTCAAGTAAATTTATTGTAGTGTACAAAATAAAAAATAAGCCTAAATAAAAACAAAAAGTAGGTATATTCACGTAGTCACGAATTGGATTTTAAAACCCGCATAATAAATATGCAAATAAATTAAACAAAACCTTGAACAATAAAACTTCCATGAGAGACTAGTGGAGAAGAGCCGAAAATCGGGCTCAGTGGCGTACCTTAGAAGAGGCTATGTCCAGCAGCGGACTACTGGAGTTGATGATGATGTATCGAGCTGTGTGCAATTTCCCAAGATCAGATAATGTTTTTTTAAGGGCTCTTAGGTTTTCGATATCAAACAATTTATATCAATTGATATATAGTATAACATATTTAATAGATTGAGTGTAGGAGTAAAAGTCAACAGTCATCTAATTTTGAGCTCTTAATTATATTTATGTTATTATTCCATTTAACAATAAATATTAATCTATATGTGTATCAGTGAAAACCTGCAAAATTTATAACCTTTCAAAGTTAACACAACTTATTTATTTATTTATTTATTTATTTATTTATTTATTTATTGTACCAACAAGGTGAACACTGATACAGGCAAATGTTTAAAACAAGATAACATTGAACAGTTAAGTGTCACCTCAATTATAGGTGCAAACTACATGGATATGAGCAACATACTATAACAATAATAATCTAATTCTTAACTATAATTATACATTTAAAATTATGAGTGACATTATACTGACAAATCAATTATAATATGATATAAAATTAAAAATTAAACTGAAATTGAAATTTATTATATTATTATATGAAATTATATTATTAGATTAAAGATATATATATATATATACATACACACACACACACACACATATATATATATATACATACATATATATATATATACATATATACATGCATATACATGTACATACACATACACACACACACACATACATATATATATTTATCCCTGTGAGATGTTTGACTAGTATGGAATAGTATATATAACAGATGAACAAATAACCAATGAACAAGCAACAAAAGGATTTGAAAATAGGCAAAGTAATTTAAGATGTAGTACTAATACAATTATACATAAACAATAAAGTTAAAATTACAATCAAAACAACATAATACATCATTATAAGAAAATAACAATTATAGAACAAAAAAAAATTTTTCAATACATTATATAACGCAATTTTTAGTCTAATAACTGAAATAATAAGTTTTTGAAATGTGTTAGAGAATTTGAAAAAATATCAATGGTTAGAGGTTTGTTTGGTTTATTAACAGAAGACTCTTTATCATCACTATCATTGACAATTCTGCAGTGTATGCTATTGTAGCTTTTTGACAATCGATTAAGAGGAACATTGAGACCGAGATTTGATCGCGCTAACTTTGGGACGAAAGGATTGTATTTCATCTGTCTAGGCAAAGCCCTAGGAATATTCAGACTAATCCTTGAAAGAAGGTCAGGGGCGTCAAGTTGACCATTTATGAGTCTGAAAAGAAACCTAAGGTCCAGAATCGTCCGACGGTGAGATAGTGACTTCATGCGGAAATGTTGCAGGCGACCTTTATAATCAGAGCTTCTGGACATATTGCAAGTGTAAGAAAGGTGGCTAAGAAACCGCTTTTGCACACTCTCGATACGCTTTATATATATGTCGTAGTACGGGTTCCATACAACACTACAATATTCCAGACAACTCAGCACGAACGCATTGTAGATGGTAACTTTTGTGCTTGGATTTTTCATTTCTCTGCAATTGCGTAAGACGAAACCTAATAATTTGAAAGCTTTATTCACTATGCTATCAATGTGCAAATGAAATCGTAATTTGCTGTCCAGTATAATACCTAAGTCTTGAATGTGATCGACCTGTTTCAATGGCACATTGTCAACACAGTAAAATGAAGTAATTGTGGCCTTTCTTCTGGTAAATCGTACCACATTGCACTTGTCAGAGTTCAACCTCATGCTGTTATATTTGCACCACAAGGCTAGGTTATCCAAATCTTCCTGCAGCAACATCGCATCAGTAGAAGACTTAACCGTCCTGAAGAACTTCAAATCATCAGCAAACGCATAAAACTTAGAGCTTTTGAAACAACTACCGATATCATTTATAAAAATGATAAAAAACAAGGGCCCCAAAATAGAACCCTGGGGAACTCCAGAGAGGACATCATAAAATCTAGAACTAAAGCCTCCAACCACTACAACAGATTTTCTCTGTGTAAGATAGGAGCGACACCAGGATAAGAAGCAACCGGAAATTCCTAAACAAGAAAGCTTGTACAACAGTATGTCATGATTAACTCTGTCGAAAGCCTTGCTGAAGTCGGTGTATATAACATCAATTGTGTGCCCATGATCGATACTTTCAGCTAGGTCTCCGACAAAAGATATCAAATTGGTCGCAGTAGAGCGAGCTTTAATAAATCCATGTTGCTCTGGCACTATGAGATGTTTTGCATGCCAGGCTATAATAGGACCTACCAGTTTTTCAAAGACTTTGGCAAAGACAGGAATAATCGATATAGGCCTATAATTTTTTACTGAGTCAGTAGGACCATTCTTATATAATGGTACAACAAGAGCTTTCTTCCAGGCGGATGGAAATATGCCAGAGCTAAGGGATTCATTAATTATGATGTTAAGGGGAAGCGCAAGAGCACAAGCACACCTGACGGCAAATATAGATGGTATTCCATCTGAACCTGCGCCCTTATTTGGGTCAAGTCTTTTTAAAACCCTGAATACTTGATCTTTTGTCACAGATATTTGTAAAAGTATGTTAACAGGATCAGATATATCGGATTCATCAGGGATACTTATTCTATCAGTACTATACGGCGATGAAAATTGAGATGCAAGAAGATCACAGATATCCGGTCCAGTAGTAGCAAGTTGGTCATCTGAATACATTTGCGCCGGGTAGGTAGAACTGTTTTTCCTTTTGTATTTAATGAAACTCCAAAACAATTTAGGATTTGATTTAAGAGATGATTCTAAGCGTTGTAAATAAGTTTTATAGCAAAAGCTATGCAACTTAGCACATCTATTTCTGAGCATCTCAAAAGATAACAAATCACGAGGGTTATTATATTTGCGGTATTTGTTTCTATATTTGGACTTTTCTTTGATCATGCTAATAAGTGGTTTTGAAAACCAAACGGGATATTTTTTGTTGTTGCATGGTTTGGATTTAGGCACATGTTTAACAATAATGGACCTCAGCATCTTATAAAAATGTGAAACCATAATGTCTAAATTAGAAGAACTAGCTAGTTCATTTTGCCACGATATTCCATTAAGTTCCTCTATTATTTTGGTATAGTCAGCCTTATAAAACAAGAATTTAGTTTCGCAGTTGCTCTGGAGATATTTGAGGTTGTCAAAGCCAACATCAAATTCAAGAGGCGGGTGCAGAGGATCAATAACTGTTAATGGATCAGCACAACAATCCAAATTAGATATTTCTGTTGTGCTCATTATAAGATCTAATAATTTGTTTTTATTATTTATACAAGAATTATATTGAGCAAGATTATTGATAGACATAAAATCAATGAGCAAATTATTAAGCAGGCTATTTGAGGATGCTGGTGTGAGTGTGAGGTTGTTAGATTTTTTCCAACATAAGCCACTCAAATTAAAGTCACCAAGCACAATGGTATCGCCGCTATGCATGTCCAAGATCTTATTTGAGTTAGTTATAAAATGCTCAAGAATGTGTTTCTTAACAGGAGGGGGAATATAAATACCACATATATACAAGTATCTTGCTACATCCAAGCTATCACGCAATTCTACTTTAACCCAGAGATCCTCGCAATCGGACTCCAGATCAAACATGCGGGAGGAATTCAAACGTTTTGAAACAGCGATGAGCACACCACCTCCCTGTTTTGTGCCATGGAATCGACTGCTTTCGCGATCACGCCTATAGACTACATAACGGTTGTCAAAAAGTTCATTATCACAGATGCTACTATTAAGCCATGTCTCTGTAAAAACTATAATGTCAAAATTGCAACAAATAACATTATTAAAGAGTTCGGTAGTTTTTGTTCTCAACCCTCTAACGTTTTGATAATAACAATTTAAAGTGCCTTTAAGTAAAAAAATTATTATCAAATTTAGCGTCTTTATGACAAACGATTTAATAGGTCAATATTTTTAACGTGTACATAGTTGGATTGTTCATTTTTCCGCATGTAAATTCTACCATCACGAATCCAAACAAATTTATATTTTAGTTCCTTGGCTTTTAATCTAGCGGCAGCATGTAAGTCTCTATTTTCCGGCGAGAGGTGTTCGACGACGTAGATAGCTGACTTTTTTTTACTAGTAATACCCAAGTGACCTGTATTAAGTTTATTGTCAGGATTGGCTTTGTTAAACCTGCTGGTTGCAGCGAGAAACTCATCACGTAGCCGTGGACTGCCAAACTTAACTAAAATAGAGCGTGGACGAGGATTTGAGCTATTCATCTTAGCCAAACGGGAGCAGTAATGGATGTTTCCTTCATTAACAGGGCATTTAATAACCTTAGCCAATTGCACAACAGTGTTTATCAAATTTTCTTGATTATTTTCAGGAACACACTGGATTTCGATGTTGGTGGAGCGTGACTGTTGGTCAATTTGTGCCAATCGCGAGGAAAGCGATACGTAATTTACGCTTAGTGATGCTATCTCAGATTTTAAATTATTAATAATAGTTGTCTGTGTACCTTGACAAGTCCTCACATTTTCAAGCTCTTCGCTGAAGTATGCCATGGATGTTTCGAGGGAAGATACTGCATTTTGTACTTTCGTTAGTTGTGGGTGAATTTGAAGGTCGAATAGGTTCTGAAGCTCTTCCCGAATAATTTCACGTATGCTAGAAGCTGACAAGGAAGAGCAATTTATAGTGCTTCTTGCTTTACTGCGTTGAGTAACGTATTCATGCTGTGAGCTTGGGGGATTACCGCAACCAAGCGTATCAGGATTGCTGACAACCTTGCGTTCCTTACTACAACATTCTATGCAGATCCAATTTAATTTATAATCACTTGACATCTCCTTGTAGTCATCCATAGTGAAGCCAACACAAGAGTAGTGAAAACTTGTTGCGCATCTTGAGCAATGCAAGAGAGGAACATCTTTGGATACTTTCAAACAAGCCGCACATTCCATGACCAAAAGCTAACTTAAGCGAGTTGTTACAGTCTTAAATTTAACAAAAAAGAATTTACAAAAAGAAAAAAAAAAAAAAAAGTATTAATAATAATAAAAACAAAAAAGTTATATAAAAAAAAAAAAACAAAAAGTACAAAAATAAACATACAACAAATTTTAAAAAAATACTGTAGTGGGATTTGAACTTAGGAATTATTGAATTCAACACGGAGACAGTTTATGTTACCATTTAACCAACACGCTCATTCAAATTTGTGTGAAATAGGTGAACAGGTTCTTCTGGCGCTTATATATCGGACAAGAAACAGTGTTTCTTTGTTCACGATATATAGTAATATTCGGGTAGAACGTAACAATAGATGAGTCACCAACACTTAAACAATGGAATAACGTTCACTTCAATGCAGTTTAGTTAAAATTTTATTTATTTAAACACTGGTAATAGTTCATTTGTTATATTTAAGGAGTTAAAAACACAACTTTATTGAATTGCACTAATTTTAAGCACTAATATTAGTTATTCTAATAGATAATAAATAAAGTATAAGGAGCTCTGTCAAATACGTCCGCACGACTTGGAATCCTTGCCGCTCAATATCAATATCAACTTATAACCACAATCAAAACTAAACTCTTCAAGCACCATGGATTCACTTGAAAACACTCTGTCAGTTACATGAGCACTTTAACTCTACAATGGCACAGTTTAAAAAGGGATCTGAAAGCTGCAGTCCCTGCTACAAACCCGACTTCAAACATAAATTCTCAATTTAATTCTTTCTGGGGGTTTGTTTTAAGTGCTCTTGAATCCCTTCAACTACAAGTGGAGCTGTTATCAAGGCAGTATGATGCAATGGATACTTGTACAAGAAGGAATATCCTTCTTGTGCATGGGGTTGCAGAATATAAAGGATACCACACCATATGTATCCAAAAATTCTCTCCGACAAGCTTAAATTCCCAGACGTAACAGTGGAAGTAATCTCGCGTTCATATCGTCTGGAACATCCTGGTCCAATTAAACCCAGGGCTATTTTAAAAAAACTAAAGGATATAGCTTTAAGAAGTAAAATCTAGTTTGCTAAGACTGCATTGATGACTTCCGGGATCACCATCTCAGATTTTTTTACGAAAAATCGCTATGAAGTGTTCGTCGCGGCTAGGACCCGCTTTGGCATTGTTTGGTTGGACTAGGGATGGCTCCATCATTGTTTTGGGATCTAATAACACTATAGAAAGTAAGATAACTAATTTAAGATTTAAAAGAACTGTTAAAAATAAGTAAAAGATACTGTATTTAGTTTAAGAATACTAACAAGACTATTCTTAAACAAAATACAGTATAAATAAAATATCTTCATTTCATCAAAGTACTGATTTTTTTTCACCGTACCGTAAGTAAGTTTATTTTATTTTATTTCTTTTAGCTTTATTTTAAGCACTTAAAATTTTAATAAATAGTAATCACAACAAATGTATCATATTAATATTTAGTTTCATCTGTCTGCTGGCACCTGTCAGATGTCAATTGTAATTAAACTATATGTCAACATTGTCAGTTTCATATACTTTAAACATGTTTATTATGACACTAAATATATATATAAACTGATCGATGTTAAATTTCCTTTTATTTTTATTTTGTTTTACTGTATACATACTTACAAGATATAGCACTTTTATTTGAATTAAAATATTATATAAGTATCTAATTATATTCTATTCTATTTTCATACTTTTTGAGTTTATATATAGGTACATATGTTTTTAGTTATTTGTACATATTAATATTATTATTTAATATATACATTTATATATATGGCGGTGGCTGTCATGTTTAACGGCCACGGTGCCCTGCGGACCCTAATAGTATGTGCACCGGACGCCACTGTTCCCCACAGAGCCGTCAACTACAATATATTTGATAAGATTTGTTATCGTGCCAAATCTTTACATATTAAGTACCTTATTAATAATTCATTAAACAGAATAAAAATGACCTGAAATACCATAAAGTGTGAATCTGGTAAAAGCAAAGTTCGCAACTCGAATTTTAACATTCATATAGATAATCAAGTGTTAAAATCAGATAAGGAAGTTGCCTCTGCTTTTGAAAATTGGTTCAAAAAAAATCCAGCTTCTACTACTTCTTTTTAAATATCTTCTCATGTAGTCGCTGAGTCATTACTTCAAGAAAATGTAAAAAAAATAATATTAATTTTAAATTTGAAAAAATTGTATCCAAACACATCATCAAATGTTTTAGAACCTTAAATATTAAGAATATGTCCGACTTATAGGGGAAATCTGTTAAGGGGATTGGCTCAATAGTGGACCTCGTTGCGCCTTACTTAGCGAAAATTTAATGACTATTTCTTATCGGGTGTTTCCTGACATTAATACTATTTTCGTTCTACAAAAAAGAGCTATTCGTTCAATTTACAATCTGGGCCCTAGAAATTCTTTACGAGATAAGTTTAAGAAAATTAATGTACTCACGGTTGCCGGTCAGAACATTTATGAAAATCTTAAATGTGTACATAAGAATACTGATTCTTTTACTAAGTATTGTGATATACACAGTCTAAATACGAGGAACAAAGGAACAAATTATTTATTTTTTTTTATTATTGAATATTTAGAGGATGATGCGATCGCTGCCAGGATGTTTCAAGATTTATTTAGAGTATTTCTATATAATGTAATTATATAATTTACGATGATTAAAAAAAAAACATATGACAAGCCCGCTTAGTTTCTTTCGCCAGCTCTTCTCAGGTCAGTGGCAATTAATTTTCCGAGCTGGTGGTAGCTTTGACAATGAAAAATTTTTTTCTATAAAACTTACTTTCAATAAAGATTGTTGATTTGATTTGATATAAGACGTTGCAAATAAGCATCAGCAGCATAGCAGTTAGCACGCATTTCACTCGGTTGCATCTCGATGCACGGAACACTGTCTCGTAGGGTATCCAACACCGGCCGTATTCTTTCTCTTACACATGGTGTCAAAGAGATATTGCGGACAGTAATTATTAATAATAATTGTCTGCCATTCACTCCCTGCTAAACAAAGTGATTAATAGACTTTCATTATTGTTAATGTCTGTCTTGTACTCCCTTAGAATGTAACTATTCTGTTAGTGTTTATATTAAACAATAGCTCTATAATAATTTGTTGATAAAATGTAAATTCGTTGTAGTGTAATAATTCTTAAAATGTTTGATATATTGTAATAAATCTTTAAAAGTGTCTCTTACGTTTTACTTCTGATGTCTGACCCCATTCCGACATATATACATATATACTGGCCATAAATACTGTTCATAAATTAGCTTCCCAATTAGTCGACAGAGTGCAACGTGGACATTATCCAACTTCAGTGATGGTTTGGTGGGGTTTTAGCTATGAAGGAGTGACTGAGCCATATTTTAGTGAAAAAAGTATCAA
Organism: Dircenna loreta; assembly: GCA_963555665.1. Lineage (NCBI taxonomy): Eukaryota > Metazoa > Arthropoda > Insecta > Lepidoptera > Nymphalidae > Dircenna > Dircenna loreta. The sequence goes on from OY743096.1 coordinate 303,251, forward strand.
AACATCGGCACAAGTATATCAAGATACCATTCTTGAGAAGGTAGTTAAGCCCCTTAACATCACCATATTCAATAACCAAGTATGGCCCTTCCAGCAAGACTCAGCGCTGGGTCATAAAGCTCGTTCAACGCAGTCTTGGTTGGAAGTGAACGTTTCGTACTTCATGAGAGCTGAAGACTAGCCGTCTTCTAGTCCCGATCTTAATCCGCTGGATTATAATTTATGGTCAATTTTAGAGAGTACAGCTTGATCTAAACGCCATGATAATTTGGAGTCCTTAAAACAATCTATACGATTGGCAGTGAAGAATTTTCCCATGGAAAGAGTGCGTGCTTCTATTGATGACTGGCCTCAACGTTTAAAGAACTGTATTGCAGAAAATGGAGACCACTTCGAATAAGCTTTATACATTTTTAATTGTTTTATATTTATTTACTAAACTAACATACTGTAAAAGTAATAAATGTTATTTGCAGTTATTTTTTTTAATTTTTAAGTGTAGGGTTAGGGGGGGTACAGTGTTACAATGCATATATCTCCGTCCCTGTCTTTTATTTTTATGATGTTGGTATATACGTTTGCGAAGCTCACAAGCAGCAATTTTTAAACAAATGTCATCGCCGCAGATTGTACCGCTCTTAAAGAATGTTAAACAAAAAAGGTTTTCATGTGACTAAACACTGAAAAAATAATTTCAAAGTTTTTCATTTAATTTCGGACGTATTGTATTTAGGTAAGTCATGTTACTTTCCTTTATTTCATGTTTATTTAGCTATAAATTACCGGCAAAAAGTTTGTTGTAAACTTAACCTAAAATACTCATTCGATTTTTTTACTTGATTTCTCCCTCTGGGGTACAGTGTTACGGGGCACAGTGTGACACTGTTACAGTCAGCCCCAATTTACCTTATTTTTTAGATATTAAAAGAAAATGGTCCGAAATCGTAAGAGGAAGACGGATTACGGTCTTCATAGTGAAGAAAATATGGCAATAGCGATTCAGATGGTTGAAAGTGGTATTATTCTTCGAAAAGCAGCAAATGAAAAGCATGTTAATTTTATGACATTGCAAAGATTGCAAAGATTTTGTTAGAAGTCGTCTAGTATTTTATATATTGTAACTTTTTCTAATTGGTATTGTTACTTTTTCTATTATTTTAATGTTGTAACATTGTGCCCCTTACCTTGTAACAGAGTACCCCAGATACGGGGCTATGTGTTACAATCGACCGATTTTTTTCAAGTGCAATTTTAATTAAGTAGTTCTTACTGATGTTACTGTTTGAGTTATTTTAATTAAAGAGGGATTATTAAAGTTTAGTTGTATGCAAAAAATAGACTGATTAAAATAATATTGTCGTCACTATATTATAATTTATTTTTTTTGTAACACTGTACCCCACCTGACCCTAACAGTATTTATGGCCAAACTAAGTATACGTTATATTTTGTATATTTTATCGTATTTTGTTTACACTATTGTTATATCATTTATAAAATGGCCTCTTTAAATAATACTATCAATATTGGCAGTACCGGCGTTAGGGTAGGGCGCGGTTGGGCGACCGCCCAGGGGCGCCGGATCAAAAGGGGCGCCGCAGGCCGCAGGCCGCGGCGCCCATTTTCGTCCGGCGCCTCTATCTGATTCTTTATAATTTTCCACAGGCACCCCCTTATTGTTCCCTCGCTCATTGAGCAAGGCCCACTAGGTCAAAAAAAGACAAGAACCGTGAGGGATTTTTTTTGTTTTCAAGTTGCCTCACTGTCAGCATGAATTGAAAGGAAACTCAACATGAAAAATATTATGGTAAAACAGAACAGCATATTATTTTATAGCATAACAATAATTCGAGTTTTTCCGTATTTAACTACACCTATCGATAATTTCCCATATTAAAGCAGAGGTTTACTTTTAGAGTTATTTTTTTTAATACATGGTAACAGTCATTTAACTTAACGACAAAAAAATATTATATAGTTTCTTGTCTTTTTTCGCCGACCCAGCCTACTTACTTGTAATTTTCCCAAAATTTAGGTAAAAATTGTAAATTGGCAGCACTAGAACGTTGTGTTCAATCGGTTTAATTTCTCGGGAATCCCCGACTTCCCAAACATACAGAAACAATGTGTTTTTCTATGGTCGGGGATTCCCCGGGATCTATCTGTTTTTAATTTTTGACGAAACAGAACACAATCATCTTCTTGCTTGACATAAGTGGACGCTCTTAAAATAATTATTCGATTGTTTTAAAACAAACAAACACAGTAATCAAACGTTTAACGCTACGTTACGATGCTCTTGTTCCAACTACAGAGTGACATTAGTTTTGCCTATTTAAAAAGTAGACAAATAAATAGTGTATAAGTAGGTGTTTAATTTTTGACGGATCACATCAATAAGTAAGTACAAATTTATTTTAACTATCTATACTACACACGCCCTAATACTTAAAGTATATAAGATGTTAAAATAACAGGTTAATTATTGAAATTGGCTCCAGGCTCTCTATCTTTGTAACACCCTAACAGGGTGTCACATAATTGTTTTATATAACTTTGTGTAATTGTTGTAACTTTGAGACGTGCAATGTAAATAAATAAATACTATGTTTTTCGGTCTCTGCTATCTATTAATATTTATAAAATTTGTTTATATGTTTATACGTTTGGGCAGCATAATCTCTGGAACGTCAATAGCGTTGTAACAAAGTTTTATTGCAATCAATTTATTTTTATAAATGTTTCGATTGATACAGATTTAATTTGTTGCAGATTTTATTTATTACAACTAGAAGGTACAAAATGTCTGAACAGGGTGATTTTATCAAAAGAAAACCATCTGGGTCAGAATATAGGAAACGGAAAGCGGAAAAAGAAAAGGAATTTCAAAAAACAAAGAAGTTTATGAATATAGATAAATATATCAGAACAAAAAATCAAGAGTTGAATGTGGCATCTACATCTGCAATACAAACGAATGCATCGGCAGTGGAGCCTCTGTCTGGCAAGTCCGATGGAATAGCTACTCAAGAGATTGTGGATGAAAAATCCCGAAGTGAGGGAGCAAGTTGTGCTACGATTACAGATGCTGCTCAAGAATCTGTTATTGATGTACAACAAATACATGTATTAGATGATGTTGATACTGTTGTCCCGAATATAGCGGATCCAGCTACTTGGCCACCTATTCGAAATAGCAAAATAATTGATTATATTATAAATACCGGCCCACTGCAAACTCACTGTGATGATTATCCGAAAAATGATACAGGGCGACATTTTTCTAATTCTCATTTCATAAAAAAACTAGCAAACAGTGAGACAATTCAGCGTCGTTGGTTAGTATACTCCATTTCCAAGGATCGAGTTTATTGTTTTTGTTGCCGGCTGTTTGATAGTAGCTCAACGTCGAGTTTAGTATCTGAAGGATATAACGACTGGAAACACTTGTCTGAAATGTTAAAAACTCACGAGAATAGCACTTCACATAAGAAGTTTTACCTTTCATGGATTGAAACTGAACTACGTTTAAAAATAGGCAAAACAATAGATTGCCAAGAGCAATATTTGATTAAAAAGGAAACTACAAGATGGAATAATGTTTTATCTAGATTGATGCATATTACACTTTATTTAGCTGAAAACAATATGGCGTTCAGAGGTAATTCTGACAAATTATATACGCCAAATAACGGAAAGTTTTTGGGCTTAGTACAATTACTAGCTAAATTTGATCCAGTTATGTAGGAGCACTTGCGATTAGCTATGAAGGGTGATATTGCAGACCACTACTGCGGAAAAGACATTCAAAATGAATTAATAGAGCTGATGGGTAAAAAAGTGAAGTCAGAAATCATATCACGCGCAAAGAAATCAAAATATTATTCTATTATAGCTGACTGTACACCGGACATTAGTCACGTAGAACAACTTTCACTGACAATACGATTTGTTGATATATCATCAAATGACGATAAAATATCAGTAAAAGAGCATTTTGTAGAATTTTTGCCTGTAAATCAGTCGACTGGTGAAAAACTAACTGAAGTTATTATTGATATTTTAAATAAACACGGACTTGAATTGAACGACTGCAGGGGTCAGGGTTATGACAACGGGGCGAATATGAAAGGGAAAAATGTTGGTGTTCAAAGGAGAATTCTAGACATAAATCCCTTAGCTGTTTATGTACCTTGTGGCTGTCATAGCTACAATCTCGTACTATGCGATGCCGCTAAGTCTTCCGTAAAATCAGTGACTTTGTTTGGGGTACTTCAGAGGTTGTTCACATTGTTTTCAGCTTCTGTTCATCGATGGAAAATTCTAACCGATAGCCTGGGATTATATACTCTAAAAAAGCTCAGTGACACACGTTGGGAAGCAAGAATAAGCAGTGTCAAAGCAGTTCGTTATCAAATTAGTGCCATTCATGACGCTTTAATTACTTTGGCAATTGAAACTCAGAAAACTGATGTTCAAGTCTCTCATGAGGCTACTACTCTAGCTGAACAGTTAAAAGATTTCAGTTTCATAGTTTCATTGGTTGTTTGGTATGACATACTTTTTCAAATTAACGTCGTTAGTAAATCTCTACAATCACCAGATATAGATCTCAGTAAATGCACAGAAATGTTGAAAAAATGCTGCACTTTCTTGGAAGAATATAGAAATACAGGCTTTAAAAGCGCCATTTCAACTGCAAAAGAATTGGCTGAAGAACTGGAAGTTGAACCTGTGTTTAAGGCCACAAAAAGAATTCGATTTGTTAAGCGTCCAGCTGATGAAACTGCCCGCGACGAGCCTATTGTTTCTCCTGAAAAGAAATTTGAGGTAGAATTTTTCAACTCTCTCTTGGACGCTACATTAATTTCAGTTAATGAAAGATTTGAACAGTTCAATGAGTACTCGGATTGCTGGTCTTTTTTGTACAATATAAAACAGATTCCTGAAAAACCCGACCTTGTCAAACTCTGTAGTGATCTCCAATTGAAATTAACTGTGAATTCTAAATCAGATATAGATGGTTGTATGTTGTGTGATGAACTCATAAGCCTGAAATCTTTTTTGCCTGATCAGAATGTGGCTACCCCTGCTTATGTTTTAAATTTTATTAAAGATCGCAACTTACAGGAACTGTATCCAAATGTATGGATAGCATTTCGAATATTACTGACTATACCTGTAACGGTTGCTAGTGGCGAAAGAAGTTTTTCCAAGCTAAAGCTGATTAAAACATATCTACGATCGACAATCTCTCAATCTAGATTAACAAACTTAGCAACTTTATCAATCGAAAACGAAATTGCAGAAAACATGGACTTTGAATGTCTAATAAAAGAGTTCGCCGATGTAAAGACTAGAAAAGTGAAATTTTATTAGTTTTTTAAATAAATGTTTTTTTTAAATAGATAGTTATTTCATTGTACACATTGCCTTTTTTCGTATGTAATTGAATTGCAGTTAGGGGGCGCCGAAGAATTCTCGCCCAGGGCGCTAGTAGTGCTAAAACCGGCACTGAATATTGGTTTATTTCATTCCTTTTCCTCCTATGATGATTCAGCAGATGACAGTACATCTTTTCCTCTTCCTTTTAATCTTCCTCATCTTTTCCTCTTCCTCTTAATGTAAAATTTTAACGTCATTCATATTCGTATTCGGCTGATGCCTTTTCATATCACGATTTAATATTGATATTTTACAAATTACGTCCTAAAACAAGACTCAAATACTTCTGCAGTGTTTTAGTGGAATGTCCGAAGACATAAAATCTTTAATTCAACAGAAAATTCGAGCCAAGAATAAATATAAACGTAATAATTCTAACTGTAACCGCCAAAAATACAATAAAATCAATCGCAATCGCTGTAATACACTATGTAGAGATGCACAACGACGCCATATCCATAAATCAGTCGAAAACGATGACCCGATTAAGATTTGGAAGTTTCTGAAATCACTTGGAGTTGGTAAAACTTCTTCTAAACCTTCTTATAAAAACATCGATGTCAAGTCTATCAACAAATATTTTAGAAATTATCATCCAATCCATCCAGAGATATTCATCTCTGTTAAGTTCACTGAATTCTATCACTTTATCTCCGATTCCTAATATCTCACCGTTTAATTTCTCAGTTTACTGAATGTGATGTCTATTTCCTGTAATGCCGTCGGCAATGATAACATAAGCTGCAACATGATTATAGATTTTTTCATTCCTATCCTTACCCATATCCTAAATACACCTACATCAACTGGCAAATTCCGTGACTCCTGGCAAGATGCACTAATTGCCCCGATTCCTAAAAAATCAAACAATTCTAACTACTGTAATTACAGACATATATCACTTTTGCCTATCCTATTTAAAGACCTTGAGAAGTTTGTCAGCACTCATTTAAATGTTTTTATAAATAGTCATAACCTTCTTAACCATTCGCCGTACATACATACACATTCTCACTTTTCTGTACTCTGTTCTATTTTATCCTAGGTCGCCATCCTATTTAAAAATCAATTTTTAGTTTTTGGGCACTCAAACATAGAAGACCCTTAGATCTTTGGATAATCTCCTTTAATATATATGAAAATACACAAAACTAAATTTGTCGTTTACTGTTCAAGCTATACAACTCTGGAACAGTCTCCTAACTAAAATAACTGGAAATAAAAAAAATCCAATCACACTTATTTTAAGAAAAAAATTAAAGCACACTATCTCTCCTTAAGCTCGGAATAAATAAGTATATATTTCATTATTATATCTCAGTATATGTATCACTGTTGAAAATGGTTATGTAAATATCTGTAAAATATATTTATGTGTAAGTTTATTGCAGATATAAATAAGGTTTATGTATATGTGTATACATGTACAATATAATTATTTTATGTTTATATTAGAAAGTACGTGTATATAATTATTACATACTAATTGTTAGACGCAGTCTCCAGTCTCAAAGGTTGTCTAGAAGTAATCGCTTTGAAGCAATAAGACCACCTATTTGTACCCTTCTTTAATGTGTATTTATTTCTTTCTCTTTGCATATTTTGTTGTTGAAGTCACTATCCTCGTTATTCGGTTTGTTAGCCTACTTTTCTTACATTTCTTGATTTCGATGCTGTTAGTTATTCTTCTGAAGATTTATCGGATCGGAATAAAGTTTTGTTATATAAATAGGTATTCTAGTATATCAGACCAGCCTTGAATCTGCCTTATACGCCCATTTCATTATCCAATCTACAGCGCACTACCAGAGTCCAAAATGGTGTCCACCAATCAGCAGGCCCACTACAATAATGTTAATTTCGAATTCATTTTATAAGTAATATTACTCGAAATAAGGTTTCGATTGTTTTGATGTCTTTCTAAATTATTCTTTTACTACAGGATACAGTTAGTATAGTTAACTTGTACCATGAAGCGTCTTTTGTAACACTATTTTTTTTGACAATTTTTTACATTTAAAAAAAGTATTCCTTCTTTTACGTCACTAAGCAAGTTTAAAACAAGTTTTGTTTTATCGAGTTCATGGTACGAATCCAAGTAAAATTGTAACAATACTTCTTAAAACTTGCTTGGTGGAAATTCACTGCCAGTCACCTTGCGTGTGTCGTGGCTCCATCTAGCTGCAGGGAGTCCAAAACTCGTCTGCTCCAACGGTTATCGGGTTCGATGTGACAGCCATCTGCCACTTCAGCTTGCCAATCCGCGGAGCCATGTCGGTAACTTTGGTTTTGACGAATAATATCGTGTCAGATTCGATCCTTGAGAGATACACCAAGCATAATTAAATATATCAATAATTTGTAAAAACACATTTCACGTTTATTTAAACCATGTTTTCTGTATACTATACATGTATAATAAAATGGAAACAAAAAATATGTATCTTAAAAATAAACTTTTTGAATCAATTTAACGCGTGTTCATTACAGGACACAGCTCAAAACAAGTTACCATTTTTGTGTTCGTTTTTCACTCATAAAATCCACTAGAAGTATTTTGATAAAATTTGGTACGATTATTGTGCCGGTCAATATATAAAATACTTTCCACTCCAGAATAATTTTCTTTTCTTTTCTTTGATTAAGTCATTCCGAAAAAAAAAAATCTCTAAATATAATTATTTCGGGGTAGCTTATTAATAAAGGTAGTAATTATGATTAGTACTTGCATTGTTTTAAGGGCATCAAATAAAACACTTTAATATCAATATTTTATAAATATTCGTAAATGTAGGTCAAATGTGGTACAATTAAAACCAGGAGAAATATTTTTACCAACTTCTTATAAAAAAGGAATCATGCATCGTTTTCTACACTTTATCAGTGGATGAATGGTTTTTAGATGTAAGTGGCGTTATTTATTTGAGATTATACAAAGGACGGTGTATTTTTTTTTATTCAAAGGGATATTTAACAAGAAGTAAATTGTTAACTTCTTATCAGACTCAATATAACAGTGGTAGATACAAAATATAATCTTTCACTTACGAAATATCCTGAAGAAAACAACTTGATGCATTAAAATTACTTCGGATAAAACATTGTTAACAATCAGTTATTGGGTAAAAGAACATGATATGTGAATGTTATTTTTTTGTAACTATCACTTCAATGATCTTATACCATCATAAAAAAAAGTTAACAAAAATATCATAACATTTTCTTATGATATTGGTTTAGTCAATAATTGAATTACACGCTAAAAACCATAATCCGACATAATTTACAAACTGTAAAAATATGATTAACTATCTATATAATGTTTAGGAACTCAGAGTCTCTCCGGGATGGGGTGATTATTTTTAAAATGTAACTATGACTACATACAGTATGTAAACATATTTATGGTAAAAGCAGAGTGGTTTTGGCTAATTATACTGTACAGTATTACAATATTTAACTCATCTCTAGTGCGACTCATCTAACTGAATTTATGAGCATCTTAAAATAATCACTTATTTTAATTCAACAAAATTTTAAATGTCAAAATTAATCACTAGAAATTTGTGGATTGCAAATGAAATTAAACATTATTATAATTACAATGTTATATAAAATGTTTAAAATATATGAGATATAGTGTAGAAAATGGTAATAATCATTGTAATACACAGTTAATCCAATAAAACTGGTTTATCTCGGTGTATTATCAAGGGCATTATCAATCATTTTTGTTTAAAATTCTTTAATTGTTATGTAAAACTTACACATAAATTAACAAAAATACAGAATAATAACATATGTTGTTTTACATTAAGTAAAAATGTTTTAATGGTTGGTATGTTGGAGTCACGCCTGAAGAAAGCTATATTGAACATAGAAATGATTACAATTTACAAACTAATTAATAAGAAATAACCATTTTAATACTTTAAGACATAAATAATAACACATTTTAAACAATTTAACTTGCTTTCTTTGACTTAAAATCTCTTAATATCTATATAGTTTTGACTACACTAATAGTATAACCATGTCCATTATGTTTTACTCTATCCTATACTGACGTAATGTAAAAGGCGGTAGGCAGACAACTCCTTATACCTAGGGACTCAGGAACAGAGTGGGGGGAATAAGTTCCGTCAACTTCATTTTATAGCGGATTGCAATTTAAATATCGCATTAGACAATAAAGATTATACGTTTTTGTGCATCCAATTAATCAATATCTACGTAAGCATTCAAGACTAAATTAATGATATCAGAACTGAAACAACTGCTGTGCTGGAAAAATCAGTTTAAAATTTCTCAGATATGGCAAATAAGCAAATGCAAAAAATAAATTACAACCACAGTCATGGGAGGAACGGCTTATTCAGGTTAACCAACAGAGTAAGAGAGATTCTTAATTATACATTAATTTTACTTATCAAGATTGACTCAATTATTGCTAGCTATAAAAAAAGAATCTCCATCAAACTGTTAGTAAAAACATCTTATAGATTCAGTATCACTATATCATACACACATATAAATAACTAAATAATAAAAAACGTACACATTCACACACATATGACCAATATGGTGGTTTCGAACTAGCGTAACTTAACAATGAATTAATGATCAGTCTTAATAAATTCATATGATCCTTTATACGGATCACGGCACTGTTTTGTTTATACAATACATTGTAAATCACTCTGTTGCTGAGTCTAACTTAAAATACATTCAAACTTACAAACAAAATATTAACAAAAAGCACTGCTGGTTAAATTTTAACAAAAAGGTCAGCACATTGAAGCAAACAATAAAATCACTTTACATTACACACCTAAATCATGAGCTAGAGCAAACCCATTACTACAACTATTAAAGTAAAACTATCAAATATTTTCCATATTAATCTAAAATTTAAAATCGATGGATGATTGAATCATCCCACTTATTAGATTAATCTATGCAAGCTATTTCGATTACTAGCTCTTGTCTTTATGTTGGCGACATACGAACAGCATAGGCCCGCCTAATAGCTGTATGCATCAAATATTTCCAAGTAGCCATCAGATTACTTAAAACATCTCAACTGCTTTATGAGATTCTTTTTAATATATGGATGTTATAATTGGAAATTTGTTCTATAAAAAATAATATATTAATATGGCTATCTAATAAATCAAGTCAATACAGAACGGTGAGGGTGAGGGTCAGTTATAGCTAATTTGATGAGAGATGTTAAGTATAACATCAAGTTCCATTGTTAACGAGACTTGAACCACATGGAATGCTTCACTAAGGGGTGAAATGAATTAAATAACTTACTGATACCAAATACAATGTAAACACTGGAATTTGTTGACAACAAACAACACTGGACTTCAAAATTCTCTTATTGATTGATAAGGTTTAACTTTTTACAATTTCAAATATTATAGATTTAATTGATGCTGTAAGAATATAATGTTCAAAAAATATGTTTTTGTAGACAACAACATAATATAGATATATTGTTATTGACAACACCTCTGATATTAAAACACAATAACTCCACATAAAGTAGCCGCATGCCTATATTATATATCTAAAGCTAAATATCGTCAAAATTAACTAATTATCTGAAATTATTGCTGTTATACCACAAACAACCCTCCAACATCAATCTCATTTGAATTATTGCTCTATACAAATATGATTTTATACTTTACAAGGATAGATTAAATAATGAAACATAATTGTGTAAACCACGGTACCTAATGTTGAAGTATGACCAAGACTAGTATGTAAAAGACCTTGGCACGCAGCATCATGTAATTATACATATTTCCACCTATTCTTAATCAAATCAGTCTGTCAATCCTCAATCCACCAATAATTGTTATAAGCCTGAGAAAATAATAACCATATGTCATAATTATATTTGAGACTAAACTAAGCACAGCGCCAATCAACTTATGTCACAATTCATCCACTTATCATTATTTCCCTTTTTCATCCTAACTTCATTATGTTAAAAAACAAAACACAGACTTATCAATTTGTCACTTTGGAAAAGACAATTATACAACTAAAATTAAAAAACTATATTCGAGGAGGGTCAGGAGGGCTCTTCCTTCAGATGCAATTTATCAACTGAAAGTGTAAGACTAGTTTAATGTAATCATGAATGCTTCACTACAATAACTCCTGGTCTCTGAGGAGGTACACGTTCAACTTTCTTAGTTAATGCAAGAGGAGCATCCCCAGCCTCTTCTCTGAATAAATGGTCACCCTCTAAGTGACGGATGGCCTCTACAATTGTCTCCAAATTCTGACGACTTGTGCTAGCGAGATACAGGCGCGATGGCGCGTCCTGAGCAGCATCAGGCAACACTTCTACCTCAACACGTGGTTCAGCTTTTATAGCAGCTTCTAATAAGGGAGCCATTACAGTCGGTTCAACAGGTTTTGATTCAGTTTCTTCTTTCTCTATCTTGCAGTCAGCAGCCACATCTGTTTGTTCAAACTGCACTGCTGGTGTTACTGGTTGTGGGATATCTCTAGTAGCTTCTGGGTAAATCTGTGTCTCTAAGGAGTGCAGACGTTCTTCTAATAAGTGACGTAGTCTCTTTTCTCGTTCAAGTTGAACTTTTAATTCTGCACTCTCACCTTCTATTTTTTGAGGCATGCTTGAAACAGTTATGACTGCTACAGGTTCAGGTGACCTTGAGTTTGTTAAGTTATCATCAGTGGAATCAGGAATTATTGAAGGAATGTGGGCCAAAATCTCACTTTTTCTTTTTTTGAGTGGTATTTCACCTCCCTCATGTTGATTAAGCAACCTCTTTAACTGACAGTTCTGTGAAAGTAGTCTTGTTTTTTCTTGTTCAAGAGAATAAATGTATTCTGCAGTTTGTTGCAATATGGCAGCCTGTAAACATTTTTTTTAAGAAAAATTAATCAATTGCAATAATTCCAATGAGTTGCACTCCTTAATATGCATCAATTGCCAGACAATCATCAGATGAATTGGAAGATAAGCATGTAATTATTAAATTGAACATGAAAACTTATACTATTGTTTTGAAAAAACTTTTATACCTTACTAAGTTTCTCCCCTTCATGACGAGGTAGTAATGTTCTCAGAGCCTGAAAACCAGCATTGATACTCTGCATGCGCCGACGTTCATTGCTATTGGCTATTTCTCTGCGGATCCTTTTCTCTGCTTCCATAGTTTTACTCCCTGATGAATGTTTGTCACCCCTGAAATTGAAGTAACCTAAACTTGAAGATTTTTTCTTTCACAACATAATAAGTTGTTACCAAAAACGATTGTTTTTGGTATAATCAATCATCAATGACATGAGAAATATTACAAGTAATAGTTAATATGAAAGTATATAAATTAATATATTATCTTATTTTGTAATGAAAAAACCCTGAAGGCTGAAAAGGGCCATTGTTATTATATTTTTAAATATTTATACAAGTCAAAAATGAATAAACTATTCTTTATTGTGATGTGTATATCAATATACTAAATATACTATCTATCTATCAATATACTAAATATGTCACAGTTAGTAAAAAATTTACGCAATAAATAGTATTTATTTATAACTAATTGTTATAAATGAAGTCAAAGAATAACATAACATTATGGTATTTTTCTAGCATTTTATTGGATTGCAATAATGAAGCGTCTACTACGCCTATTTCATTTGTACAAACATGGCGGACCAACAGCTGACTACAGACCGGCACTGGGCGGAAGAGGCCTCATATGGCCATAGTATCATATGAGCACAACACAAACATTGTGGCTATTTTCATAATGAAAGAAAATTTAAGTGTACAGTAATTAAATAACAAAATAAGCTTTAAGAGACATTAAAAATATAACCACGCCGGTAACACCTACCTTGAAATAGCGTGATCCGATGCTTCTTCTTCGTACAAGTTATAATCTTCTATTTCTAGCAAACAAACATCGTTACCGTGCAATGACATAACTCAGGCACAAGAAACACAGAACTAATCTTTTTTACATCTAAACACTGTTAAAATAACAGAAAATCGAAATAGTTTTAGCTAACCCACAATGGCGGGAAATGACAATGAGTTCGGTCAGGTGACGCTAAGCAAATTTAACACTTCACCACAACATAAAACACACAAACAACTTTATGATCACTTTTCAATCATAAAAGTGTACTCGCGTAATTCAAATATATAGGAATAACACATATATTTAAAAAACAGCAATTAAAATGATGAAGTCAAGGGCAACACGAGAAACGCGACATATCGATGCTTTCGGCCATAGATAATTGACCTTTTCTTTGAAAAATTATTTGACGTAGATATTACCCATTCAGACAACTACCATAAACAATCACTTGACTACACATTTTTAATATTTTTTTGGTGTATCCAAGATTATTAAATACAATCGAGTAAATCTAATCGTCATTACTTATTGTAATATATATTTTATATTATGCAAAACAGAACAAAATAAATAATTTTGAACGTTAATCAGAAAAAATAAAAACCCTGAAATCAACGTATATTTTATAAACATATTTTTAAAATGTTTGTTTGTTGGTGTCTTAATCTCTAATCAACATATCTTTTAAATATTTTAATAACATTAAAACTTTTATCAGAAAATAATATTTTTCCAAATAATTACAAACTTATTACAAGAATACTATCAAACTCTTTTAAAGAATAAGGCTTAAAATATTCCTCTTATATTATGTTACTGTTGTAAAGTTGAACGCATTTCAGATGAATATTATGATTATCATGTTGCATTATTGAGTAGATTATGTTGGTAGAACATGAGCGTCTCATTTATGTCGACCAATCACGTAAAGACTCAATTTTGAATTTGTTCTCGGTGGGTGGAGATTTTGTCTTGTCGCCATATTGTGTTCGGCTGTGAGTGCTGGAAGTGAATGAAATTGATATTATAAGGTGTAAATTCTTTGTTTCCATTGTTCGGATTAAAAAGCTTGAAGGTAAACATAATTTTAATATAAGTTTTTGTCATAATTGTTTTTTAATTTATATTATTTCTTATTTAAGAGATTGTATATTAAGCCGGCTGCTTTATTCAGTTACGTAGCAATTATTTAAATATTTATTACTGAAATAATATATATTTTTTAAATAAAACTGTTATATAACTGTTACATCTAGGGTAGGCTAGTACTACAAAAAAAAATCATTTAAATTATTGTAGTAATGTTAATCTGTTATCTTGTACTAAGAACATACACGCCTCGTAAATTAGGGTTTCTATCTTTGAATTTCCAATTTGTAGTACAATTTATTTATATTATTCAGTCTAAAGCGATCAATAATTTGTAATTTTACACCAAATGCATTATTCCGGGAAACCCAGTCTTGGTGCATTCACTAATCGAATCGAACGATGAATCATCTTTGCAAGTCAACCGGTACAATCACTTAACAAAGGTTTCGGTTAAAAAGGTTACTTATTATCTGCCTAAATGAATCATTATTAACTAGAACATATTTTTGAAATATGTCATATTTTAACGATAATCTAAGTAAAGAATGTATGTTTTGGTCAATTTAAATAAATATATTAACAAGTGGAAAAACCTTAAAGTTCACAGATAACAAAGTCCTTATAATTAAATAAATTTGTACTTCATATGCAGTCATATTAGTTGGTATACATGTTTATTCATTTCTGTTTGGTGTGATTAATTGTCACATAAGCCATTGAGAACAAATATTTAAACTTATAAATATATATATACAACTTATTTTGCCCACAAAATAAATTATAATTATTTTTTTCTTTGCTTTTTAATTTTACTTACAAATCAGAGGTTATGATTGACTATTAAGTTAGCTGTTAATTAATAATTTCAAAGTTATTTCCTTAAAATTCATTGATATTCCCATTAATAAATTCAAACATCAATGAATTATCATAAATGATTGCTTATTAGTAAGAATTTGTTCTGACAAGTACTATTAATCATATTTTCCTTTTTATTATGTAATTATTTACACACATTCTTCAGTTACTTGTGGTTAGTGCAACAGCTGAGTGATATCTGATAATTACTATTATTAGGAAACCAATCAACCCTTTCATTCTGTTAGTTTTTAACTTTGCTACATAATATATGATTATAATTTGTATATTTAAACATGTTATGTTTGTTTTGAACCTTATTATTTTAATTGTCTGTTAAAAAGACTTAATCATAATTGCAATATGTTGTATGTAAATCTTAACATTCTAATTTTCATCAGTACTACAATAGTAGAGGTAATAGTAGTAGTAGTAAATCGTGAGTTTTGTCTGCTTGTCTTTGGACGAGCTACTTTACGCTTACAATTTTTCTCACGGACGACTTACTAAGTTGCGGAGCTGTTAACCTTGAACGCGATTGAGTCAAGGTCGTCATCCAGCACTGTAAAGTTAAACTAGAACTGTTGCCTATAAGTGCCTCCCATTGTTACATCGCCGATAACTTCGGGATATGCCATCCCGAAGTTATCGGCGATGTAACAAGCTGTGCCTAAAAAGCTAAGTAGAGGGGATTGGACGGTTGTTCACCCCAGCGTGAATCAAATTGGAAGTAACTTTGGATGGCGTAGGTAAACCTTGAAGTACTACTACTTAACCATTACTTATTTATCAACACCCATTGCTTAACCCTTAATATTAACTACTATCGCGTGTTAATGATATTCAAAATAGCAATAAAGTTATTCGTTTTAACAATATTTAAAATATACGTTTACAAGTCTTAAATATGTAAAATTTATTCGGATACATGGCTCTTTAAACTCATAAACAGCATGTCACCTAGGGGCTTGAGGATTCAAAAGTTATCACAATAATGTATGTATAGCTATTTATTCGAAGATTGTTTATTTATTTAAAGTGAGTGGACAAGTTTATAGTATTCATTTGATGTTTGTGCACGTTGATAGACGAGATTCGAGACTAATGATATGTCGTTATTGCCAAGTACATAAATTTATTTTCAGAAGAGCTATTCAACTTTCCGCCGATAATACTTTCTCATATGTACCAAAAAGTGTGAAACTTTTAGATAAGTATAGTAATTTTTAAATATTTGTATTATCTATTACCAAAAAGTTGACGAAATAAATAAATTCTTTATTATTAAAATTATTGTTCCGGTGACTCTAAACATTCATTATTTACGTACTTACATAATATTGTCTTTTAAAATGAACAAAACTTTAATGGTGATAAAGTTTAAAAATATGTCTATCTGCTAACCTTCTTTCACTGTTTTTATTGCAATACATATACGGAATAATAAAGTGAATTTCGATGTGGGTTCGTCTAGCGTAAACGAGCTAAGACAATAGAAACACAGCATGGTTCAGAATCACGGAGTGCGGAGTGGTGCATCTCATGCTATTTCGGTCGTTAACATTTATTTCGAGCTCGTTCCCAGCACCCTGACCTATTGCCGATGCTATTATCAGACACACGACTAATTTATTGTACTTGCTAAATGTATTCAAAAGTATTTCTAAATTTGTTTACTACTTTTTCTAGCCAGGAAAAAGAAATCGGAGATTTAAAGTGTCCATAAAATTCGCAATCTTTTGCTTTTGAGTATGATTCTGAATTATTTAATATTATAGGCTTGGTGTTGTTGTTTGTGAGTTTGCTATTAAGTAATAAACAATAGTGAAAAATAAACAAAATGAATTTAATCAGGCTAGCACTATCAGCGATGGGTGCTAAGCAGAGCAAGCGCTCGGTGGATATCAGTGGCAAGGAGGGCGAGGGCGCGGGCGAAGTGGCGGCCGCGGGCGCGGGGGGAGAGGGCCGCGTCGAGGCGCTCGCCGACGCCGATGCGCTCAAGCCACAGCTCAATGGAGACGCGCATATCCACGACACAGAGGTACTTACAGCTTACACTATCAAAACACACGCATCCATACTTGACACTGTCGTTTCGAAACATACTGGAAAATATAATGTTATCATAATTATGAAGATTATAAGGTAATAGGATTTAATTTTCTATTCAAATATTAACTTGTTAATAGACCTTGTCTTTAATTGCCTAATTAAAATAAATGTATTTGTTCTGTAATTGACGACTAATGATTTAATATTCAGATAATCTACAAAACTAACAACAATAGCAACTTTGTTAATATAATCATTTATAATTGCCATAAATTGAACCATGGGGGCACCGAAAATTGACATTAAATAGTTTATAGCTTTACCGTCGACCCGCATTCACACACGTCGCTCCCGTCACTCTCATTTAACTTTATTTGTTATATTATATAAAACTTGTATCGAAAAGGGTCCATATGACATATAATATTAGTAAGAGTTGTTTTATAATACATATATAATTTTACTAACGAATGGAATGCAATGCTTTCCATTTAAAGATCGTGATAAAGGAATGATAACTAAATGAAACCAAACACGTAACTTTATCCTGTTTTTATATTGATACGTCTGGTTCACGCGTTGACTTTGTAACTTATTATAAAATATTACTATATTGTGTTAATGTATGTGTATACTATAATGTGTAATTATATTTAAGATAGATTTATTTCATGTGAACTATATCACAGGAGAAAGAGAAGCAGCTCGATAGCGGCACTCCTGAAAATGAAAAAGATGCCACCACAGAGAAGGAGAACAAGGAACAGGAGGATGAGAAGGAGAAAGAATCATCTCCCGTAGCGAATGGAGACAGCGAGCAAAAAGATAACGGAGAGGCCGCACCCTCGCCCGAGGACGGAAAGAAACCCAAGAAAGAGAAGGTACGGCGGTTAACTACATACGTTAATGTGACTCAAATATGACGTTCATTGTTAAACATTTGACTGTGACCCACACACGGCTAGAGAATTCAAAACTTTATATGACCTGTTAATTCTTGACCCCTGAAAGTTGGCATTTAATCCGAAAAAAAAATAATTTAATTCGCTAGCATCATTGTCGTTTTTACTTTAAACGCCCAAAATAGTGATTATAGTTCGTACAGAACATAATATATCAAACTAACATATTAGCGAAATGATAATTGTCCCACTACATTATTTATATCAAAGAATTTTTGTTAAAGTATTGTACTATGTCGGTTCTTATCAAATATATAAAAAATAACCGGCAACTTTGAAAGGAAGCTTCTTAGCATTCCATGAGTCCCCGAGCGACCGGCGCCGACAGCTCCTCGACTTCTCCTGGCACTCACAGCTGTAGGTTTAAAACACGCATTCACCATCACCTCGACTGGTTGCGCTCCTCTCCCTCACTAATCCCGCTTTGAAGTACGTTCTACAAATTAACTATCATATATAAAAAAGCCTGTAACTGTAAGTTAGTGGAAGATCTTTCAATAATACATGAGTACAGTTTGGTGAGAGTTACATCTATGACCCGGTGTATGTTTGTTCTGTTCACAGTAATCTGCTCAATTGTTTAATGCTCTCGGGAATTTACCACGAGAGTAATAATAGTGACTTACATTCCAACTACTTTAATTAGTAGCTATTTTTAAAACAATAGTTAATGTTTTGTTTGCCGTCGCGTATCTCCGCGATTAGTTTGAGGGTAAAGTTGTTCGGACGACGTGTTAGCGCATTCCTACTGGAGTTTGATAAAAAGTATTTTATTTATAATAAATGAAAAATGTAATAGAATATTGATAGATATGGCAGAGTGTACATTTATTTATAAACTTAATATATTAATTACAATAATTACACAACTTTTGTCTTTTTAGCTCAAGAAGAAATGGTCGCTAAGATCGATCAGTTTCAGTAGGAAAGACAAACCGAAACAAGAGAAAAAACTAAAGGACGAAGAAACCAAGACTAACGGAGAGCCGGAGAAACTACCAGAAGAAGTGAGTACGAAATCGTAAATTGAATGAATTGACAAATATTAGTGTATTTGTTTGATATGAAGTACAACGGACGCGGCTCTCTCGTCTCGATGTTATCTTAACAAACGGTGAGGTAAAAGTTATCAAACGGTGAAAGGGCTATTTTTATTCCATTAGTACGAAATGACTCAATAACGTTGTACGTGCCGTCCCACTCGCACTGAGCTCCGTCTCGCTCGCACTCACCCACCGCGGCCATGTTATCATTGTGTCTCAAATATTGCACTTGTATCTTTCAGTTATTTTGATAATTGTTAATTACCAACCTCGCCAAGAGAAACTTGAGGTCGTGTGAAATCAATTGTTAAATGGTCAGTAATCAATTTACAGGTAGCTTTATAGTTGGTTATAATTAGTTACGGCTGCTTATATTGTGTTATTTACGACATTAAAGTGAATAACAAATATAATACCTAAGCTAAATATAGATATTCAGGTTCAAATTAAATAAACAAAAATTCTAATTATTTGTATAACGATGAAAATGTTATTGAGTATTTGTAATTGATTTAAATGTTCGAAAAGTAGAAATAGACATAGATGTTGCATCCGTCAAGACGTAGTGATGTGTATGACAGCGACTGCACCGTGGCACATCCGACCGCTGGCCGTGCTAAGTCGCTGATGATACACCCTTAGTACTGTTTAACAACGTCTCCGGCATACCAAAGTGTGTCCTATGGACGGTCTCGCTGAATAACAATCGGTTTTATTGCATAACTTAATGGTGCCTTTAATTTGTTTGTAGATTTATTTCAGTTTTATGCGTATAATATGTGGGGAAATGAATGTGTGTCGGGTGTTTAGCAGTTTGTTTTATTGACCGTGTGATTGTTACCACGTTGAACGTCAGTCTACTGCCGTGGTCGGTGCCACGTCTCTGTGCCGACTCTGAATAAAACATAGTATTCATTGGTATTCGAAGCATTACAACTTTCGCCTCATCGCCTGGTGGTCGCCAACCGCCCACCACTTCCTGAGTGTTGTGTTTTATGTTTGAGACTGAAGTCATATAACTCGCTGCGTGCACGGCGTACATATAGCGACATGAAACCGTCGACTACTGCCAATATACATCTGTGACAGAAACTGATGGAAACGTCTCGATTCATAGTCGACACTAACATTAGGATAAAAAACAATATTTACAATATATTTTAGGGGAGTCGAAGTATCGGTGTGCTTATGACGGCTTAGCAGCACGTGTAGCGCGGTCGTTAACATGTACGGTGCGCCGGCGTCTCTCCCGCCACCACTGACTGACTGACTGACGCTAAACACACGTCTCACTTGTCGGAATATAAAGATACTTCAATAATGTAACGGCAAATTTGAAGTTATATCGTGATAACTTTTTAATATGTTCGAATTTGTTTAAGTTTTGATTTAAAACACCCGGAATGACATGGACTCGTTGAGAAATTACGGTTGATTTTTCTTTTTAAAAATTAAAACGTTAACAGAATTTCTTAAATCCTAAAACGTATCGAATTTGCATCGTCAACGAGGCAAATGGGTTCTCTGCTTTGCATCAAAACTTGTTTTGAGTACAGAATAAAATTAGTTGTCCGGGGCAGGTTTCCGAGGCCTGCAGTGGGCAGAGCGCTCTCGCGCACGCTGCCTGCCCGCCCTTACACGACTGGCTCTCTCTTACTTTGATACTTCGACACTCCTTTCAAATAATAACTTTCAAAATCTCTTTACAACTTGATATGGCCTAAAACATATCCCTCATTACCTAATGTCTTTAAGCATTCCTAATGATACCCAACGCCGGCCGGCGAGGCAGCCTCGTATCTATAAATGGAACCTGTTTATACCGAGTCGTTTTAGCGTCGTGTAGACAATGGTGTGCTTGTATTCGATACGAAGACGAGTGTATCAAAACTTAGTACCGGCTAAGTAACTCGACGAGCGGACAGTTCGTGTTGCATGTCTTCATCTGACATGTTATCATAATACAACCATTGAATGGACATTTGAAATAACAAGGAAGGATACAGTTGCCTTTTTCAACTATCACTATTGTTGTGTTAACAGCTATATTGTTCACGGACATCTTATGAGAACGGACGGCACTTGTACGACTCAATTATACAATACTTACGAATAATATCATAAACATTACACTCATTTATTAACTTTTCTTGCCTAGGTATGCTCTAATGAAATAGATGAATACAATTAATATAAAGAAAGTGAATATAATAAGTCTTGTGGTGTGAAATTTTCTTAATTCCCTATTCTGTAGTTTTAAAATTTTGCTTTCGAATAATTTTACTATAATTGAAGTATATCCACAAGTATATTGCTATTATAATTGCTAGTTACGATTCCACAATAGTTGAAGTTGGAACAATTAAAGCAACGCAATAAAAAACACTTATCACTAATTGAAAAGATCAACTTTGGCCGCGTTATACATATTAATAAAGGAAATGCAAAGTGAAGGTAACTGGATGTTCAGAGCGAGTGGTGTGATCGTGGACCGGCGGGGCGACAACCTCTGATAGCGAGCTATGAAGTTATATGATGGCGCGTCAACCGGCCGAGATGATACTATCTCGGCCGTTATTTATTGCCCATGCAAATTACACCGACCACCGGTCACACGACTCCGTCTACAATATGACCACTTATCTCCGTGTATATTCAAGGATTCGTGGCAAATTTTATACAAATTTCAAATTACTGAGCAGCACATGTAAAACAAGTGGATCGCTACAGTACACACATCTGTGACCTCATATTGTGATATAAATAAAGCCCAATTCAGTCATTAACTTATAAACGTTAACCGATTACATCCAATGTACTCTATTCGAGTACTCAGCAGACCTTCAGGTGATAGTCACTTGAAAAAATATACATATGATGTGTAGAGCGGAAAATAGTGGTAGAGTCAGTCAGTCAGTCATTGTGTTTGGTGTGTTAGTGATTCACCGACTGTTTACCGTTATAGGATAAATGAACGCTCATTGCGGACGTGAACTATTGAAATTTAGTAAACCTTTGTTTGGTTGGTAGGAGTCACAAACATTTTACTTTTATTATTGCAGTTTAATATCTTATATATTTTAGTATGCTTGAGCATAAAAATATGTTACAAAAATATTTCACTCTCATCCACTAAATGAGCAAATTAAAAGGTAATAAAATATATATATATATATATATATATATATATATATATATATAACAGTAACTAGTCATTTTGATTATTGATAACAAAAGTTGGCTTCTTTATTTGGTTTTGAAAGAGTTTATCTGTTGCCATTAGTCTTTGTCTCATTCCTTTTTCATTCATTATATTTTGTTTCATTACTTTATCCGTGATCCCCGACAATTGATTTGAAGCGATAAGTCACAATTACTTTTTTTCGAAATACATTTTCTTTACATAGTAAAGGAGCAATCGTTATCTACTATTTATTTATTTAATGAATAGGAAACCCACGTGACATATAACTTTACCTTAAATATAAATTATACATAAGTTTAAATATTATACATCGACACTTAAAAGGTAAGCTCAACGTGTAATAAAAGAAATTTAAATAAAAAACTAGAAAACAAACAATAAAATTGCTCTAAATAACAACAATATTAAATATTACGTCTTAACTCTAGCACTTACTGTACTAAATAATATAAAAATAAAAACAAATAATAATTCCAATAATAAAGAGGTACAATTAAAAAAATATATAAATTATAAACCAGAAAATATGAAAAAAAACATAGGTATTATTAACTATAACTACTCTGCTTAATGTTTTTACTAATGATGAACTGCGAGACATGTTTTAGTTTATTTTCACTGAAAGCTGTTAAATGTGTATTGTCGTAGTGTAAAAGTCTCTCCAACATCTATTATCAAACAAGCAGTACTAGTAGTAGTCGTGCTGGCGATAACTTATCATAGTAACGTACCACTTGGATAGAAAAACATTAATCTTGTATCATTTGAATAATAGGATGGTATCATCATTCAGTAGCCGCTGTTAATACCAATTATTGACTTTGATTCAGAATATAAGATTCAATAACTTTATTTTCATGCAACCTCCAGCAATTACTGTACACTGTTTCTTCAATAAGTCAAGTACTATACAGTTTTTATTTTACTGATATCCAAATTATATTTTGGTAAGGTTTAATAATGATTGTAAATATGAACGACGCACCTTCCTAATTTAGATTGCTAATGTAAGGTGGGTGTGGTACTGACCGACACGGTACGAGTAGAACTGATACAAAACACACCAGCCATGTATCTGTTAAACAATGCCAGGTAGCTAGCTTCCTGTGCGTGCGGCTCGGATGTTGGCCGTTAGTATTGTACATATTGTGTTCGTTTCGGACAATGGCCGTCGTTACGACCTCTATTTATTGGTTAGTGGGGGTGCTATCAATGTAATTAAAATGTTATTTAAACATGCTTGTTATAATACTAATAATACCTTGACTGAATCCTTGATATAACTCACGACACTGTTGACACTGTAACGTCCAGGAAGCTTGTTACGTATCATTACAATACCATACCGCTATTTTATGTAAATAATTTGTCTTTCCCGTAAACGCATTTGTATTCATCACCGCAAAATTTTTGTTCCGGTAAGAAAACATTTTAAAGTCCTCGCTCATGATATATCTTAAACAGATAATAATAAAGTTCCTAAAATTGTCTTATAGATACTGCTAATATAAAAAGAAGGAACAAACAGAAGATACTAATATGAAAAGTCTTAAAACAATTGAAAATATGATCTGTAGTTAGATGTGCATATTGTTGAACATTAATTATAGAATTTGATAAATAGTATAGCCTAGCTCGGTGACCGGTTTAGTTCCTGCGGCAGGAAGCCATTTACACATCACCGTAATCTATTGTTATAAACGGACTCCTTTATCATATTGGAATACTAAATAACATTTTCTTTTCAGTAAGAAACATGTTTATACAAGCTCACTGTAAAAAATGTACTACGAAAAATAAGTACATCATGTCACGTTGATCGACCTTAATATCTTTATATTTCGTAGTAGAAGGTCAAGCAGGGAATAAAATATTATAACAATATGTATTGTATAAAATACATTATTGAAATAATATTCAAACACTGAAGTAGTAAATGTCACATCAACATTCACTAATAACAGTGATGAATGGCTTGAGCTGTCTACAGATTGATAATATATAATAATTTAACAACAGTATTCGTGTTTAGAGCCAGATAAGTATTTACTTACTACACAAATAAAACTAACCGTAGGTCTTTCATCATGACTAAGTCTAGACTTATCATTTCTACTTCTAGGAAGAAATATTAAATTTGCTGGTATTTTTATTAAATGACTAATTGTTTGGAAACTTTAATATAATAGTTACTGTTCCTGAAGTAGGACGTTTTAAAAAGAAGAACAAATTTATTGATGTGCGAATAATTCGAAATGATCTAGAAAATAATACATTTTGTATGGTTTTTTTTAATGAAATCTTCGATTCTTCGCTAAAAAATGTTATTTATGGTAATTTTAAGTGACCGTATATTATGTGAGTGTAGGAATTGTGGTATATCATTAGATGTAATGTGTAAACAAAGCCGACCTTGTATGTACATATCGCAATGCTGTGCGGTTTACTTTTTGATAAGAGATTGATTATACGACGATTATATTATTAGGTTATATTATTTTGTTATAAATTATCTTCTTTGGTTATCATATTAGGATATATACTATTTCAATTCTTGAATCTTATGTTAGTTTTTTATTGAGATTAATTAAAGTAATCATCGTAGCATAATATCGTTAGCATATATAATGCATTTTCACGGAATGTGTTGTTACTTTTTTTTTTACTTTAATAAAATAATATTTTTATTGATACCCAACCCTAAAACATCGATCTGTAATGTAATATGAGTTGGATAGAGATCATTGAAGGGCGACCGCTTAAGTGAGAATAGGAATCAATGTACCATTACTGACTCTCAGTATAAAGAGTCATGTTAGTATTGATTGAAGCGCAGTCGCTTGTCTTAGTCAAGCCAGTCCACGCTTGTCGGTATTCGAACTTACTTGAGCTTGTTATAGAATGGCAGATGCCAAGGTATTATCATCAGTTGTATCGAAAAATGTTTTTCTGCTTGTAATATTATCAATTACAATTTTCATTTCAGGCTGCAGAAACAACCCCAGAAAGTGAGAGAAATGATATTGCTGAAGAAGTTAAATCTGAATCAGAGCCAAAAGATGAAAAGACTCCAGAAACGCCAGTTACTGAACCTATGACAAATGGCAGCAGCACACCCGAGACACCTAAAGAAGAAACTATTGCCCCAGATGAGCCTGCTATTGACAACAAAATAGTTGAAAAGACGGAGTCGCCAAAAATTGAGGTTGTTGAACCTGAACAATTGCCCCTTAATGGTCTTTCGTTGGAAGAACCTAAGAGCGCATCTTCAGTACCCGTAGAAAGTGAGACAAGCAAACCCGAAGAAACACCTGTCGAAAAGCCCGAAAGTGTCCCAGCTACTGAAATAACCGTTAAAAACGAGGTTTGTGTTGAAAAAATGCCTTTAATTGAGCCTACGCCTCCACCACTCCCTGCAAATCCTCCCCCCTCATCAGTGGTTTCCTTTGCCGCCACCACCATGGCACCAGAATTGACGGATGCTTCGCTCGCTAATACTGCTGATATCACTTCAAAAACAGCACCCATAGATTCCCTTAAATCTGAAGCAGAATTAAATATTCAACAAACACCTGATGTTAAGGATATTTCACCTAAAATTGAAGTTGTTAATACTGAATCCATTGAAAATATTGAATCTGACAATATAGAAAATAATGACTCCGACTTACCCCAGACAGTAGAGACTACAGCGAAAATGGAACTAAATATGAATGTCGCTGAAGTCAACGATACTCCCGACACGAAGAGCATTGTAATTGAAACCCCAGTTGAGGTTTCAACTTTTGAACTAAAATCACCCGAAATAGTCGTCGATGAAGTAGAAAGTCAACAAGAAATAAATAAGGACGATGGTGACAATGTAGACAAAGACAGCACGGATGAAAAGGTAGAAATCATCCCGCCAGAAATGAATTCAGAGCCCAATGAAGCCGACCTCGAGCCGCTCACGGAGTCCAAAGCCGAAGCCACCGAAAACGATATAAAGGAAGTCCAAGACGAGAACATTAAGAATAAATCGAAAGATATAATCGAAACCGAAACAATCGAATGCAACGGAACACACGACGACAAAATATTAAACGGTGATTCAGAAGTAGACGATATCGTCGCTAAAGCGATAGAAGAGGCTCCGGCGGCGGACGGCCAGCTGCAGGTGACTAGCGGGTAGTATAGCGGAAGTAGTGTAATTAGTCAATGTTCAAAGCATGTGTCGATATGAAGATCCGGACTTGTCGGTTAAATGTATCCATTCTCGTTTTGCATCTCGTCTCCGCTCTCCCCCCTCGGTCCCGCCACCGCTGTTTTGCATGTTTACTAGCTTTTTGTGCTAACACCGTTTTTTGTTTGTTGATATATAATATTATTTTTAAGTACTACATGTGTTTTACTAAATTTACACGACGTAGAGCAGCACACAATAACTGTCACTTTGTAATGTACACACTACATTTAATTCAACGAAATAGCATTATATATTTTTATAATAGTGATTTATGCACTCGTACTTGATCTCATGAATTATATGTTCATAAAATGTAATGTTTCGTCAATCTACTGAATAATTGATTACTTATATTAATAGAATGATGAATGTTACAGGAACCGATTATCCCATCTGACAAGATCGCCGAACTAATACCAGAGATGCCATCAGTACCGGAACTTAATACTGAATTGGTGAGAAAACTTTTTTATGTATATAAATATGTATATTATATATAACTACGTACTAGAGCTATCATTGACGCCTCGTTGTTGCAGGAGGCGACCCGCGACGTGGCGGCCAACTAGCGACACTCCGCCGCTACTATGAGCCTTTAATTTATTTCCGATTAGTACTGAGCGTGATATCGAACTAAGTTCGATTAAACATTTCTGACTTCAGATATTTGTGGATTTCGGTTCGAACGTGACCTTTCATTATAGGATGAGCATAGTTTAAGTTTAGCGTGCTTTGCTTTTGTAAAATTAAGGTTTTTATATACTTTAAATTCGCGAGGGTGATTTTATAATTATATACAAAATAACAAAGTTATGTAGGCAGTATACGGTGCGATAAGTTGGTGCCATTATTACAGGGGTGGTAGTGACGGGCGGGCTCGCTCGGGCTGACTCGGTCTCGCTCGGGCTCGCTCGGGCTGACTCGGGCTCGCTCGGGCTCGCTCGGGCTGACTCGGGCTCGCTCGGGCTCCTTCATCTTGTACTACTTTAGTTCTTTATGTCCTTAGAAAATTTTAGCTGGTTTAACAGAAGTTTTTTCTTACTTGGTGAATTGAACTGTGGTCAATTTTCTTCCTCTTCCCTGAAAGTTATGCCGTGATGTTGAAGACACGAAGCGTGTCCAGTTACAAGTCACACAGCAGGCGAAGGTTCCGATGTAAAGTACGTGTTTGTATATCGTATTGTTCGTTATTTTCCGTGCGGAGTATCACCTATCACGGGCACGGAATTCATGTTTATAGCTTTTTATTACGTGAAAGCTTATAACAATTTCATCTCGAAACATTTCTCGAACATTATTATAGGTTTTTGTTTTAACTAATAACGAGACACTATTATGTATATATGAATCATTACGTTTTTTTTCTTTCATAAATCTTATTTTCCCAAATTCTGTTGTCTGATTGAAGTTTAAAATTGCATTTGTATATTGTTATAAGTGAGAAAAATGAATGTATTTCATTTAATTCTTTAAGTATATTCTATGCACTTATGTTATTTTTCTGCGTCTTTATTTGATAAGTTGTATAAAAAATTAGTTTGGTTTGGGCTCTCTTGTTTTGCAAAACGTAAAATTTTGTTCAAGTATTTATAAGTCGATTCCATGCCTAGTGAGATATGGTAAGTTGAGGCATCATGTTCAGAAGACGATGGCACTCTCGAGACTAAGAGGGCTTAATATAAAATTATTGGACTAATATACAGTGGCCAAGTTTTTCGATTATTCTATACAATTTTTATGCATATACAAACCTACAATCAATTAAATATACTATTTAGATTTGTAGTAATTGTAACGGTTTAGAAAGTGCAGTGAGGTATTGCTGACAGTATGGTTCCAGCTCCGTACATACGGTTGGATTATATACCTATGTAGCGTTTGATATTATATACACTTACGAATTATAATTAATGTCATTTTCTATAGTTGTCTGATATCATTATTTCTTCATCGTTTTTGTAATTTTATACATTTTTTATCAATTTTGAAGTGACGCATCAGCATGAATGGAGATATATCTCCCAAATATATAGCAGTGAATATGAGTGAGACATTCCATATCAAGTACTTCAAGTCTGATAAAGATTCCAACGTGTATGTATTCTAAAGGTACTAATATAATGAACTGATGTGTAATTGATAAGTTTTAAGCAGTTTATTTACGTGAAAATTTTTAATACCTAAATATTATCGGTAAGAGGTGTCATTAAAAGAATATCAAATGGTTTATTATATGCATTTAATATTTGGTCTTTAAAAAACTATTTAGAACTGCATAGTTTTAGGACTAACATTCGCTCAAAAATGATATTAAGGTTTTTTCATTGTATGAAATTTTAGTGACTGCACAAATATTTAAAAGTGTCGATTCAATCGAGTAATTTGTATCAATATTAATGTATTTCTTATAATTAATATAAATGAAATAAATTATATTAATTATCTAGGAGTACGGATTATCTATAAATGTTCTATGTAATGCTCATTTTATTTTCCCAGCGCTCATGTTTCTATTGTAATTGTAATATAATGAGAGTTGTTTAGAATATGTATGTAATTAAACATCTTTACGCATTATTTATATTCAATTTTACGAAATCGATGTTGATGTGTGAATGTCTCTAATCAATAAATTTTAAAACTGATTTCTTTTTTATTTCGAACTGCAACAACTTTCTCGAAAATTGTAGAAATGCCGATTTTAAAATATATAAAATCTCTTTTGAAAGCTTGCTATACGAGCAACATAAACCTTGACATGTAGTTTAAATATGTTAACTAATTCGTTATTGTAACAATTTTCTACTTTCTGGCTTACCTACATCTTTTGTGATTTGTAATGCTCCGATACGAAAGTCCCGGTTCCAAAGAATGGTAGCTATCCCATTCACTAGGATTAAAATACAAACGGTTGTTTTATTACACGCCATGAACGCTGCTATGCACATAAAATAATTATTGTCTATACGTATAATAAACCAGTAACGGGCAATATTTGTACATAAAATACATATCTTGCTATGTATTCAATACACGAAGCCTCAAACAATAGTATTTTTTTCTTTATATACGTAATAACGTTAATACCGAACGGAATAATTTTTGTCTAAGTGAACATGAAGCAGATACCTTTTATTCCGAAATATATAGAATTTCATGGGTAAACACATTTTTGTTTTTGTAATATGTAACTGTTGAGCAAGAAATTGTGAAACCTTGTTCGAGCAAGTGAAAATTGATGCTAAGATGTCATGCTCTATGTTCTTGCTTTTTTTCCTAACATCATGTTGACACGAAAGTTTAAATATAAAAAATTGCTTGTATGCCATAAACGAACTGTTGATATTTTTTTTGGGAGAAGAATTACTATCCTTGTCAGATGTTTCTAAAGTAAACAAAAGTACATCTATCACAAATTCCTCTTCTCTGTCTGTAGTGTATACCTACATATATAACATGTTATTTATGTGTAATAAATAGTTAAGTGGCCAAATCTGTTCTAACTTAATTTTTTCGAAAAGAACAATTTTAAATTAATTAACAGTTATTCATTATAACATTCAACGTTTGACTATGTTGGTAGCACTACATAGTGTTTTCATCAGAGTATCTAGCAAAATATAATTCTCTAATGAAGTTTATTTTATATACAACAGACACTAAGCAACATGTACACAAACCAATAGAAAGATACTGATGGAATAAGATAGAAAGTCATCAAAAACATTGCAAGAGTCCATATTAAAATTTTAGGTATGGCCACTAGAAAAATAAAAAAGAATAGATACTGTAAATTTATTAGGCAATTTTAAAAGGATAAAACATAATAAGCCAAAATACTATACATAATTATAGTAAAGTAATGATTATTTCACTTCCTTATTTAATATGAAGTTCCTGTTTAATTATAATATTTCCTGAGTGAATATCTTTTTATCAACAATAAAGTTGGTGACAGATGTTTTAAAACTTAAACTTTGATTACTCCTGTTTTATAAACAAAAATTTTGAGCCTTTCTATGAAGCCACAGAACATTAATAAATATGACTTATGTAGTGTTGTATGTTGTTGTTGTTGTATGAAAACTCATTCAATCTTTTCCAAAACAGTTATCAATTTTGCCACCATATCTTTTGTAATATCATATGATCTGCATTTTTTTAATTGTTTATTGTTGATGGTGGATATGGCTAGCTGAAGCAATGGATATTTTAACTTCTTAAGTTCACTGGTACCATACACAAGCTTAACAAGCCAATCATATGTAACAACAGTTTCGCCAAATGAACTATTGTGTTGTAGTAACAGTAACAGCAACAATAAACTTCTTCTTTTTTCAACTATAGAACAAAAAATATTTATAAGTTCAATTTTGAAGCCCTTGTCAATCAGAAGTTTGCTTATTTCATGAGTATCACAATTTGTTTGATTAAATATATTGTTCATTGCATCCTTTGCTGCATTGAAATCACTTTCACCAATAATTGTAGTTTCTATGGTATCATTATCCAGTAAATGACTTATTATGTCGTAGGAAACCTAAAATAATAAATATTTTTAAAAACATAAATAATTTGATAATGCAAAGTAATATAATTATTTAAAAATAATACCTTGGCAAAGTCATTTTTATTACTTATATTGAATATAACTTCCATTTCAACCTTTTAATATTGAAATTTAATTAAGTAGATGTAAGGTATTACATAAACATTTTAGTGAATTAAAACCTACACAACAATTAATTAACTAAGTATTTAAATGTCAAGTTACAACTTTATAGCGTAAATATAACAATATGTTTAGATACTTGAATCTTGAGTCTTGACAGTTGAATTTGAGACTGTGACAAGCATTGACATATCGAAATGAAAGTCCTTGGGGCTAAACTAAAAATGCTTATGTAGCTGCAAAGTTATAACATTATAATAAAAAATTAAATATCAAATTATAAATTATCGTACCATAATTTATTGGTTTCTCTTATGATTTATATTTTATGACAAGAGCAGATTTAAGTGTCTTAACTCTAAGGCATATCATGTAATACCAGTGAATATATTACATGATATGCCTTAGACACTGGCATTACATGATAAATGCAAATAATGAAGAAAATAAACCGGCCCATTGGTAGAATTGATATAGAAATGGTTGGTTTCCTTTTATTATTAATTTTTTAGTTAATTTTAACTAATAATAATATTATCGACATAGATTTGCATAACATTGATTGCGATATAGGTCCCGTAATGATAAAATCAAGAAGGGTAAGACACTTACTATAATTATTGCAATAAGTGTATTGCCAGTTCCATGGCTTATTTCTGATAATTGTAATATATTATAAGAATACAACTTTACGTGTGTAATAACTTAATATAGTTGTTGTAGGATTAATTTTGTTATTTACTATTTTATTGAATAACCATAGAGTGATCAATTGTCATAGACGAGGAATGCACAGATGGAAAAGGCGGGAATTTTGTAAAATGAAAAGAATTATATAGTATGTAATTAATCATAAACGATTATTAAATTTAATCCAGCAGTTTTTTAACACTAAAATTTCATACATATTTTAAAATATTTACATTTAATTCACTGAACGCTTCTCGTCAAGATTTTTGTCTTGTACGACGAATCTGTCGAAAAAATTGTCGCTAAAGGCATTTCCGGACCGGTACGACATTCAAACTTTCAAGAAAAGAGCGTATGCTCTTCTAAAAGGCTGGCAACGCACTTGTAGCCCCTGAGTTGCAGAATGCAGATGTCCATGGGCCGCGGCAGTCGCTTAGGTGACCCGTCTGCTCGTTTGCCTCACTATCTTATAAAAAAAAATGTACAATGTAATCTATCTTATTTAACAATGCCAACTAATGAAGTAAGTCGTTCCTACTATATTTTTTTTTTAGTGTAACGCCTACATTGATCAGGACTCTGCTCTATGCATTACTCACGGCAAACTTGAGATTCTGCGATGGAATCCTTTAACCAAAATCAGAGATCCTTCGATCCTTTTGGTGATACCAGGGCCCTTGTAACTTTGTTGTCAGTAACATAGATTACTATGAAGATTAAAGTCAGTAAGTTTCAATATCCCGATACCTAGTTTTCGGTCGCTTGACCCATTTGGCATATTCTTTATGTTTATATTTATGTTTATTCTTTATTTGACTTGCTTTAGAGGGAGTTCAAGAGTATTTATTATTGTTTAAGTGCCGGATACAATTGATAGCTATCAAATAATAAAAAAAAACCTTATGGCACTTATTTTCCAACAAAACCAATATGTAAGGAGTTATTATAGTTTGATAATCAAATAGCACGCGCGCACGGTGTGTGTAGCGGTGAGACGGGAGAGCGCTGGCCGACAGTTCTACAAAAAATTCATTCCACTTTGATATTTTTAAAGTGTTCGCTCATAAATAATATAATTGACTAAGAAGTTGACACTGAGATCAACTAATATATATAAAATAAAGTCGTGTTAGTTGAATTATTTACAACTCAAGAACGGCTGAACCGATTTGGCTGAAAAGGTCAATTTATTGGAGGTCATCTTCAAAGTAAGTTATCCGAATATAAAAATGTCTTAACCAATATTTAGAAATAACTTTCATGTTGGATCTAGGCTATATTATAATATTCCCTTGAAATATTAATAGGGCTTTTCGTATAAAACGATTTTGTAATAATGTTGAACAAAAAAAGCTCGAGCCTCGTGTTTTGAAGTTCTCGCGGACGGAGTCGCGGGCATCTCAAATATATCAAATGGTAGGAAACGCCTAATGGCGAAATATGATTTTCCTAAATAATTCATATAATTAATCAGAAAAAACCTCGTTTTTTAGGTCTTCATAATTGCTTTTTATAATAAATAAGCTAAGAATTTAAAATCCAATATGAATGTTTTAAATTAAATAGGCTTTTACTGAAAGGACCATTTCAAAGAAAACAAAAAAATATGCAAATAATTTTATTCCTGTATTGGTATTACTCATAACAATTATCCGACTCATATTAAAATAATTACTATAGCTTGCATGTCACTTGTTAAAATACGATTTATGAAATACACTAATTAATAAGAACATCTATCCTAACAATTTATTGCATTCATAAATATATTCAATCTTCATTTTACAATAGATAACAGTACAAAAACAAATAGTGCATAGACAAGTTTAAATATAAACTGAGTGCTCTTAAAACATCATAAATTATAGGTTAAAGTTTACATTAAAAAAATATTAACTATTTAACAAAAAATTGTCACTAAGTTTCCCTGCTGTTTTTTTTTTGTAAGTATTTATGATAGTGATGAGAAATGTGTCATTTCAGTAATACAATTGTTGTTTTAAAGAATGAAACAAGGTCATTAATATTAACCAAGGTCACTCTCATAAAGTAGGGTAATAATAATCTTTTGTAGTCTAGTCTTTTGTAGTACAAATGATATAACATTTAATGCTACCAAGGACAGATAGATTATTTTAAAAGTATTGAGTATTGTGAAATGGAAGTTGTATTATTCTATGTAATTATTAATAAGTACATTTATAGGATTACTTGTAATAAGGGACCTTTGATTGTAAATATTTTTTATTTAAAGAGCATATATAATGATATTATTTCTGATCTAAAGGTTGTTCAGATTAACTAATAACTAAAACCAGCTAATTAAATTCAATAAAAGTATTTTCTCAATTAAATAAATTTATAGTTAATAATTTAAAAACTTTAATTTAATGCAATTGCAAAGTTGTCATAAATGACTTTGTAGATTAAACATAACGTAACTGTGACTGGATATATTAATAATATATTTATTATTACTTGACGAACATGACTATGTCGCGTTGAGATACTATTTTTTTTATAATGAACACCTGAAAATGTATAAAACCTAATTATGAGAGGTTGCAAGGATTTGGATTTTAACTTATATATTAAACTATACAATCGCACCTGTTATCACTGTACATATAATAACATGTGCATGGACTCGGGGAAACTAACTGTCTATACAAGCTATTTGTATTGTAATATGTAGGAGAATTAACATGAAACATCGTCTCTCTTTAACTAGGACATATCGGCAAGAAGAACAACCCACGAACTCTAACACCCACTTTCTGACAATAAAAAATAATTCATATTTTAAATCTATCGATGTTTCATCAAATGATTTGTTCTGATTGATTAATGGTATAATAGTAGTTCTGCCTAAAAACGGGCTACAGGAACAAAACTAATGGAACAAACAATATTAGAATATAGGCATTAAGTACAATAGTAGCTATAATTTAAGCACACATTTTGAACAAAAAGTAATTAAGTCAATTAAATATTTGTACCAAAATCATATAAAAATGTTAAATTTTCAGACCAACACAGGTAAGTAACACAGTGAAGTTTTTGACATCAATGAAAACGTTGATTTGTAACGTACGTGCATCACGGCTAGTCTGGTTTGTATGTCTCACACTTTACATCATTAAATATATATATTTTTTAATCTCAATATCTTACTATTAAATAATTACCGTACGTACCGCAATAATATGGTATTTAATAATAATTTTAAATCAATAAGGGCAAAAAATATATATTTACGAGAGTATTTATTATATATATTTAGGAAGTTGTGAAGTCTTATTAATTACTAATAAAACATTTGAGACTAATGTGTAAAAAAAACATCTTTAACAATTAGTTCATACCAATGACTGGAAAAACACCGACTATTATATTTAATATAAGTTATTGGGCGGATAGTGGTAACTAAGTATGCACTGTTATTAATCCAGAAATTATATCTAATTAAAATTAATATTCTGTTAATGTGTATAAAGGAGAACGGTTTTTAATTCACTAAAAACACTCGTAACAATCACATAAAGGACGTGGACACACATCTGTAATCTATTCATTGGAAAACACTAATATCTATATATATTAATATATTATACATAGTTCTTATGTAACAATTAATTATTGTGTTAGAAAATTGTAATCGCAATTAAACAAATTTATATATAACTATCTAAGAGTGGGAGGGAGGGGGTGGAGGGGGGTGGAGGGGGGTGAATAACAACGTGGTGTAATACAAACTAAGTACCAACTGTAATATCACACGAACATATAAAGTTTGAACACTTTAATGTGCACATATTAGTGATATTTAATTAACAAGTCCGGCGTCCTTGGCCATGCTGTAAAAGATGGAGTTCTTGTCCTGTAACAGTTGCTCGGGGGGAGCGTACTCAACCAGCTGGCCTTTGTCTAGAACCATGACGCGGGTGGAGTCCATGATAGTGTTCAGGCGATGGGCGATGGTTAGCACGGTGCAAGACGCGAATTCTGATCTAATTGTTTTCTGTAAAAAAAAAAATTTATTAATTACATATGTATATAAATGCCTGATGGCATACAAACCACACGACTCATTATTGTCACCTGTATGAGCTCATCAGTTTCCAGGTCCACAGCTGCGGTGGCTTCGTCCAGCACCAGTAGGGGTGTCTTCCGCAAAAGCGCTCTCGCCAGGCAGACAAGCTGGCGCTGACCCACCGAGAGGTTCTCAC
The DNA here is from genome assembly GCA_963555665.1 of Dircenna loreta. Taxonomy (NCBI): domain Eukaryota; kingdom Metazoa; phylum Arthropoda; class Insecta; order Lepidoptera; family Nymphalidae; genus Dircenna; species Dircenna loreta. Next base: position 339,649 of record OY743096.1, read on the forward strand.
CGCCTTCAGAGATCTCGTGCAGGAGCCCGGCTTGGAGACCTACAAAGGGTGAAAACACGAGCATTACAGGATATTTGGATGCATTCCAAGAAATAGGATCAATCGATTAGTGGTCCGGATAGTACCCTGCACGAACGCCTTAAGGTGCGCATGTTCGAGCGCGCGCCAGACGTCTTCGTCTCCGAAGGCCCCGAAGGGGTCGAGGTTCATGCGCAGCGTGCCCGCGAACAGCACTGGGTCTTGCGGGATGATGGTGATGCGTGACCGCAGCTGGTGCAGCCCTATGGTGGCGATGTCGATGCCGTCGATGAGGATCCTGCCGCTCATGGCCTCGACGATCCGGAATAGGCCGAGCGTCAACGTAGACTTGCCAGCCCCGGTTCGCCCCACGATGCCCAGCTTATCACGGGGCGCCACGGAGCACGTGAGGTCACGCAGCGCGGGTTCGCCGGTCCGGTAGCCCAGCGAGAGGCGCTCCAGCTGCAGGGCCCCCGTCTCCGGCCATGTGGAGCCCGGCCCGGACGGGACCGTCCATGGCGCTTCCTGGTAGTACATGGTGTCATTACATCCGTTGTCGAGATTGATTTGTATATATATACCTAGTCTTGACATAAATATTGTAATAAAGAGAAAAAAAACAACTGCAAATAACATTTATTACTTTTACAGTATGTTAGTTTAGTACATTAATATAAAACAATTAAAAATATATGAAGCTTATTAGAAGTGGTATCCATTTTCTGCAATACAGTCCTTTAAACGTTGAGGCCAGTTATCAATAGAAGCACGCACTCTTTCCATGGGAAAATTCTTCACTGCCAATCGTATCGTATAGATTGTTTTAGGATTATCATGGCGTTTAGAGCAAGCTGTACTCTCTAAAATTGACTATAAATTATAATCCAGCGGATTAAGATCGGGACTAGACGACGGCCAGTCTTCAGTTCTGATGAAGTCCGAAACGTTCGCTTTCAACCAAGACAGTATGGAACAAGCTCTATGACCCGGCGCCGAGTCTTGCTTGAAGGGCCATACTTGGTTATTGAACATGGTGATGTTAAGAGGCTTAACTACCTTCTCAAGAATGGCATCTTGATGTAATTGTGCCGATGTTTTGATACCTTTAACAAAACCGTACCGTAAACATTTTTTTTCTGTGACCTCCCTTTGCTTACCGCTTCAGTAGTTGTTTCGATTTTACCACCCTCTTCTTTAAATTATCACTTACTGCTTTTACCACCTTTTTTCGTACGTACACTGCGTGGACGGCAAGATCTTTTTCTGTCACAAACAGAGGAAGTCTTATTGTACCTATTAATAACCCGGTATCTCCATACCTACTCCAGCTCCGTACCTACTTTGTGTAATGCAATCATAGCAATTTGGTTCTCTTTATCACCTCACTCCCTTTTAATATCCCAAAATATTGAACAATGTATTGGCGCCAAAATGAGAAAACACAATGAACAATCGTATAAAAATGACAGATTCGAAATTCAAATGTAATATTTTTTTATTTTAAAGTGTAACAGTATTTATGGCCAGACCAAGTATATATTAATTTATATACCTATCACACATTTTAATCATTCTAAGTTCTGAAGTGATATTTGTATGTAACGTGTATGTTAATAAATCACCTAGCATTTGTAGGATGGACAACGGAGATGAAATTTAAAATATTTATAAATGTGATTCTGACGAGAGAAGCTTGTGACTACATCTTTTCTGTTTACTTATATTTAGAGTATAGCTCTTAGGTCATTTATATCTTATGAGTAACAGCACTTTGTAAATTGTATGAATACAACGTAATTTGTAAATTGTATGAAGTTGCCTTAGCCTTTGATTTTTTTCGCTTTAGTTTCGATCACTTACTTCTAGTTTCATCTAATGTCACCCATAATCAGCGTCCACCAAATACTGTTTTTTTTTCAGATTGGCCATATATACTCGTAGTAAGTATGCGTTTCATTTATTTAATTGACATTTATGAAAAAAAAAACTTAAAAATGTAATAAAGGAAGGGTTGTAAGTACTAAGTACGTTAATTGTAAGGAGTTGTGACGTAACATTATGAAAATTAAACTTTGTATTTTTCGCAATGGGTGATACAATCAGTATTTAGTACTCCGACACTACCGCCGCAGTGTGAGGGCGAGCATTGTCGTGCATTAAAAGAAAATTGTTTTCCACGAATGAGGCAAAAGGCATCACAACCTGCTCTAAAATATTTGTTACGTATCTTACGGCAGTCAGGGATCCATGTTCAATGGTTCGTGCTCCTAAGCAAATACCGCCCCATAATATTACTGACCCTCCACTATGAGGCTCTCTTCCAACAAAGTTACACTGAGGGTATCATCTTTTTCCGGGTCATCTCCATACTTTGACCCTACCATCATCTGGCTAAGACAGAATCTGGACTCATCAGTAGAGTACTTTTTCCCAAGCGTCATTATCCCAAACTCGGTGGGAAAGAGCAAAGTATACTCTGACGTATTTGAAGATGTATAATATTTATAAGAGCCATAGTGGTAGTTATAGATTTTAGCGACTACGATCAATCTTAACCAAATTTAATCTCTCTATTTAGCCAGATAATAAAATAATATTATAGATAGTTCCCTAATAGATATAAATTACTCCATAATAAATAATTCATTTGATAGTTTTTCGATAATGTGAATTATTAAAATATCTTTTGTTTGCAGTCTACAGTAGTTTATGTCACTGTGGTGTGTTGTGGGTGTGAGGGTGCAGCTCTCAGCCATCTCATCTCTTTATTTTACAAATTACTAATATAATTCAGAATGTTTGTAAATGTTGAGGAAATTTTTTCAACTTCGTTTGATATGGGGTTCTCCTCGGATTCATTCTAGGCCCATTTCTATTCTTTGTTTAAAGAAATGATTAAAAAAAATTAATAAAGAAATGTTTAAAGAATGAAGTCTTTGAAATTTAAAGTTTGAACAAACAAACAACTGAAGTCGCTGGCTACGGCTAGTATATAAGAGAACAAATTTGTTTACATGCCTGTTTTGTTTCCACGTACTCCTTTATTCTTTCAACAGCTACAATATTGGTTTCTACTTCTGACGTCATCCTGACAAGCCAATTCAAAGTTTGTGTGATCTAAAAATGTACAAATAATATTAATGCATTATTAATTCCTATAAGTTTAAGATTCTTATGTAATATTTGGACTAACCTGTAAAGCATAGCTGACGGAGAGTCCAACGATTCCTGGATTAATAGTATCACGACCCAACACAACGAACAATGCAGAGAAGAATATTATAAGGTTTCCGATCATCTCCAGACGTACGGCCAACCATCTGTTGGCTATGCAGCTTGGATAATAACAAGACTGGTTGTGGTCAACGCCATGTTCAGATTCCTCTATGAACCTACAAGATTTGAATTATTAGATTTAATAGATCTGATAATGTATGTCATTTTCTGACTCTACTCTCTCTACTTCCGAACATACTTTTCTAATGAATAAACTTGATAGCGGTGACTAACACAAAACTCAATGTTAGTTATTAAACGATTAACTTAATTTTATAATTTGGTTAGTATGCTGATATATATATCAGTTTAGTCCTTACATATGACCCTAGTGTTTTATATGGAAATAGTTAAAGGTAAAAAAAAATAATGAAATTATATATTTAATCAATCGAAGTATGTACCATTATTATCTATACACTTTCACCATTTTATAGGTTCATTGGTTCATTGGAGTGGGTGGGAGCAATTGATTAATCTTGGTTGTTTAAAAGCCAGCTTTTCCATTATTGTTTGCAATTGTTGACAATATAGATAGATCTGTCGTAATTGTCTGACCAGATCTTCGAAAGGTGTATGTCTGACACCTGCATTAGTCCACCAAACACTCACCTCGTAACTTTTTCTGTGTTAACTTTCACTTGGCACAGAATTTGGCTGCTTTTCCTGATAGCAACCACTGTGATGAGCGTTTTCAATTGTCGTAGAGGATTCATTTCCAATTCCGATTCATTCAGTCATTATTGTGACAGTTCAGTTAAGAAACGAAGCACTCAATATTTTTTGGTGGGCCAATGGTGGTCATCCGATTCATGCGGCATTCATCTCAAGCTTTATCATTTTACTAATTTGTTTTATATGTTGTGTAAATTAAAATGGTTTTATCACTCACTCCGAAACCTGCGCTAGCTCTGATGTGATTTGCGATGGATCCTCTTCCACAATAGCTTTGAATTCTTGATCTTCAACTAGTGCTTTCTTTGACAGATGCCTCCCCATACGCAGCATTAATTCTTGGAGTTGTTCTTGCAGTGCTGTTAGCGCGTAGCCACTCTTGGAGTTGTTCTTGCAGTGCTGTTAGCGCGTAGCCACTCTTGGAGTTGTTCTTGCAGTGCTGTTAGCGCGTAGCCACTCTTGGAGTTGTTCTTGCAGTGCTGTTAGCGCGTAGCCACTCTTGGAGTTGTTCTTGCAGTGCTGTTAGCGCGTAGCCACTCTTGGAGTTGTTCTTGCAGTGCTGTTAGCGCGTAGCCACTCTTAGAGTTGTTCTTGCAGTGCTGTTAGCGCGTAGCCACTCTTGGAGTTGTTCTTGCAGTGCTGTTAGCGCGTAGCCACTCTTGGAGTTGTTCTTGCAGTGCTGTTAGCGCGTAGCCACTCTTAGAGTTGTTCTTGCAGTGCTGTTAGCGCGTAGCCACTCTTAGAGTTGTTCTTGCATTGCTGTTAGCGCGTAGCCACTCTTGGAGTTGTTCTTGCAGTGCTGTTAGCGCATAGCCACTCTTAGAGTTGTTCTTGCAGTGCTGTTAGCGCGTAGCCACTCTTAGAGTTGTTCTTGCATTGCTGTTAGCGCGTAGCCACTCTTGGAGTTGTTCTTGCAGTGCTGTTAGCGCATAGCCACTCTTAGAGTTGTTCTTGCAGTGCTGTTAGCGCGTAGCCACTCTTATTCGTTCGGATAATTTAATTTTTCCATTTTTTTACAAAAAGACGTGAAATAAAAAAATAAATTGCACGAAAATAATTGAATCACTAAATTCAAAACGGCAATATAAGAGCTTCAATTCGAGATAAATTTGAAGTTGGTATTCCAAACCAAAAGGCAGATATGTGAGGTCAAAGTGGCCAGAACATGAAAACGCTAGGTTCATATGTAAGGCCTTACAATATTTCATTATGCTCTCCATAACATTAAGCCTTACCTTTTTGCAACCCCGTACGCTCTTATAGTTTGAGCGCCAGTAATACTCTCTCCGAAATGCGAATATATAGGAGAACGAGAGACCGACTCCAATCTCTTGAGCTGTCGTGAAGTGGCGACATAGAAGCGCTGTATGACGTAGTACACTATGCCGATGGGCAGCACCACGGTCAAGAATATTGGTGTCGAGTAACTTATCACGAATAAGGTACCGAGTACCTATATAAGAAACATTTCAATATTGATATGATAGCAGTTAAATTTAATCAATAAGACGGCTATTATTGATTTGTTATACACATCTCTTTTAAAAGCATTTAAATAGAAATAATCTAATAAGCGTTGTCCCTTCTGACTGCAGATTACTAATTCATAATTGCGAAATTCATAAGGAAAGCATATGGTTTGTTCCCTTTACGTTTTAATAGTTTTAAAATTTAAGGACGCGTTTACAGTTTGACCGAAAATCATCCGATGAATGAACAAAGTGATCCGAGTTTAAGATACATTCGCCAGTTTGGATGAGATCTTACCGCCGGACTGAACACAATGACCTTCAGGTATACCTACTGATGGATGAAATATTGAATTGGACTAGGTGCGTTGTTTTTTTTTAAACGAATAACGTATTCGTTTCGTACAAGAGAACGTATACGAAAAACGTTTTCGTTCATGTAGAAATACGTAAACGAAAATCTTTTTCATTTCGCTATTCATTAAAAAAAAAACAATTCTAAACTTAGCGCATCTAGTCCAATCCTTCTAGGAGATCCAATAGCATAGCATTCATCCATTCCTCAAAGTCATTCTGTCAAGTCCGACGGTAAGATCTTATCTAATCTCGCCTGATCCAGCCTTTTTCGTCTAGTAGATCAAGTTCTAGCAGCCTTCAACGTTTGGAACTTCAGGTCCCAAACAATACTAATATCATATAATAAAACATAATATTTTACTAAAAAAAAAAAAAAAAAAAAAAATTATTAAAAGTAAAATATATGAAAAACCAATAAATTCAAACTATCAAAATAGTTTAATGTAGCCATTATTTCGCGACTATACATGCGTATGTGTGCGTAGTCAGGCTTTGTCAATGTGGTTATGTGATTTGCGACCTGTTTCGTAAACGCGTCTTTAATATAAAAATTGTTTGAAAATGTATTGTCGTCCTTGAAGAAATTTCCTTGCAAAATTAGATATTTAAATTCAAAGATACTTTGGGATCAGTTTATATAATGATGAAACCCTAAAATATGATTAGTTAGTGGAGGTTTTATGGGATCAGGTAGAAAATGGCAATAACAAATATGTATTTAAGATATACAAACAGAAAGCACAAAATAACACTAAATTACAACCTTGTTTACAGACTCGAGCTGTACTTCTTTAACGACATATATTACAGAAAGGCAAAGCGAAAGATGAATATAAAAAGTTATAGCGACTCGACAGCAACGAAAATAAATAAATAAAATGAAAACCGCTGGGTTTAACAAATAAAGGGAACAAATAGAAAGTAACCCTCGGAGAGGGAGTGTGACGTGTTTACCTCGAACGCGCAAAACATGACGTCGGAGAGCTCCGAAGGGAGCGACGTGTCCACCGTGTCTACGTCTTTAGAAAATCTAGAGAGGATGCGCCCAATGGGAGTCACTTCGAAGAACTGCAAAGGCAATCTTAACACTTTTTCCAACAAAAGCTCGTGCAGAATTCTCGCCGCTCTCCAACACGCCAAATACGGCATTAAATCAGCGAAAAATGACGCAACCGCTGTAACAACGTCCATCAATTACATTCTACTGTCCCCGCCATACACGCTTCAACTAAATATATCATAATGAATACATTATTTACTACGTTCCTATGCCGTTTAGTTTTATTTCGGCTAACGTTAGGATGCCGGTGAGACGACGAGCACGAGTGCGGCGGTCGGTCGAGTGTGAGTGCGCTACAGTTCTCATCGCTAAAGTCGGTCATACATGCTCCTAAGAAACTTAACGGCTAAATACAGACATGAAAACTATCTACGAATGAGGCGAGATCACTTTCAACTGATGACGGAGTGGTAAGAGTAATAAAACTGAAACTAACAAACTGATCCCAAAAAGTTTCTACTCAATGTACGGGAATGAAATGCGGATTACGTCACACGAGGGAGAGTACCGAGAAGAAGCACGTGGTCCATCCCCGCAGCGTCATGGGCAGCACGTTGTCGAGCACGTCCACGTCCTTGCTGAAGCGGTTGAGCACGCGGCCGACGGGCGTGCAGTCGAAGAAGCCGATGGAGGGCGCGCGCAGCACGCCGCCCAGCAGCGCCTCGTGCAGCGCTCGCGCCGCGCACAGCGTGCCCAGGTACAGCGCCAGCGACGACACCGACACCGCCGCCACTGACACACTCTCTCATTGCTACTCCACTAGATACAATACGTGCATGCGCTCTGACAGCTTGTACGTCCATGCAGGGTTAGTGCACCGAGCCCGCCCGTACCCGTACGAATATATTAAATATATAAGTGACATTTTACATAAAAGGTGAGTGTAAAGAATGTATTCATTATTCTTATGTATTTAAATTATAAAAATATAATCCGCCGTACGAATGGTATGATGTATTTTATATTGAAAATAAGATGATTGGTTATTCTTAATATAAACATATTCTGAAAGTAAATATTTTAGCAATATAAAAAAAAAACATATTATATTTCAAAATAAATATTTAAATGAGTTAGTTTTGCTAAAATGCTTCAAGCTATTATCCGACATTGCACATATTTTATTCATAGTTACCATTGAGTGAATGTAAGTTTTAAAGTGTCGTGTCGTGTCGTTTGTACTTCTCGCACAAATGGCGCAAAAAAGCAAAACATGCTATTTGTGTAAACATTAACCCGAACCGGTTTTAGGTGATCTTATTTTCTACATTGTCGTTATTCTAGAACTTCATATTTTTACACTATGGTACATGAGCTCGATGACTCCTCCGATGTTGCCATATGGTGGTTTCACCGTGATATAGGGCATGTAGGGCTCTAGAGCAACATTACTGCGGGGTCGCCTCTTTTAGCAAAAACGTAATGACCAATAAAGTCGGCAACTTACATATATTCATTCTCTACAATTAACTTCTACGTTTCTATTTACTAGTTTACCGCCTGGGACGCACAGCTCTTCCATTTCTCATATTTTTCTATATCTTCCACAGATACCGCCTGTGCATTATCGTTGTTTATCAAAGTATGCCTTCCATCTTTCTTTAATTTGTTAAATCCTTATCAGAGTCCTGTTAATATCATCTTTTATACATCTGATATGTTAAATATCGTTCTTTTTGCCCTCTAGGACCATCTGGTATTTTATACGAATCGTTTGTATATATCACTATCGATATATAAATTCTAGCACTTACTCTGACGTGGAGAGTAAGAGATACGGATGAACGAGTGCTGTAACTACTAAGAGATGTAAAAGCTGTTAAAGCCGACTCCTTATGGCGGGAGGAATGAGGATTCATTCAATCAAAATAGGGATCGATCCAACGACTTCTCGAAATATGTCGAAATGAATAGAAAGAGATCCCTCTGACAGTAACATTTGACGTATAAATGAATAATTTTCCTCCTTACTGATGACTTTTTTTAACATCACTTCGATAAAGAGTACGACTACAGCTGTCACCCCTCCTCCTCACCACTCTGCGGCTTCCCGCTCGGCCGACTACCAGACTACTACCCCGAGTAGTGTGGAATGGGCATAAAGAAGCAGCGCAAGTGGTCGGCGAGGAACGACACGGCATCATTCTGTTTGAGTATGTTTGTGAAGGCGTCTTAGCGAGCTCAGAAAAAATATTCTTTGGTGAAAAAGAAGTAACGACTTTGGCCTAAGACTTTCCAGAGACCGTTTCATATCGTATCTCAAGAATAAAATTTTCAATTATGTACCTCTTTTTGACTCTGGATGTGGTAACGAATCAAGAATTAACCATCCAAGCCTGGCTGGACCTCAACGTACCGGACTATATGAGTCCCGAAGACCAGCCCTCGTCTAGCTCACATCTGAGTCCCTCGCACTAGAATGTATGGGTAGTTTTACAGGTCAAGGCCTGTTTCATTATCATTCTATTGCTTATAAAAATAATATTCCATCTTTATTTGTGAGAGACCTTCCGTCCAGACTACTTCTTATAAATAGTGTAAAGGGTTAATGTTTCTATACCTTTGACTTGAGCGCTTGATTTACAATTTTCTTTACATATTTTGTCACATTCATACAATACGCTAGGATCCAACAGATGGCGCTACGGTCTAGTTGTTTATATATTTACTTTATTAAGGCATATTTAAATTTATTAAATGGTTTAGTGCCAAAAAAGTAAGTAAAGTAATATAAGATAAGTGTCACTTTCGTAAATTTATATAAAAACTTACAAAAAGAGTAAACCTGTATCAAGTTCCCGTCGTGACATGTCATAGCTCAAGAATAACGATAATGTAAACCTAAAGAATACAGTCAGTAGTGGGAGTGCAACGAGGGCGGAGAGTGAGCCCACCTTGGCCGACCCCTAGTCCTCCGTAGACGCCGAGGAACAGGTCCCGGCGACTCCTGTCCACGGAGCCGTTCACCAACTACAATGTATATATAGTTCATTACATTAGCTCGAAGGTCGTGTTTGGACGTGAGCCATTCAATGGTTCTAAACAGTATTTAAGACACTTTGGAAAAAAAACAACGTTACATCGAATTAAACAGCAGCCCGTGAAATTATGAGCAATATTTTTAATATTGCAAAAAAAACAAATCCTCACGTAATTCATGGAAGCTCCTCGCAAACCAGTATGTACATATATATAAATTTGTCTGTTTTTTTGTAAAAATAAAAAATCTAAGGTTTGGATTAACGTAACGTTGTTTTTTCCATCGTGTTTAAGTGACAGGAATAATTAATGGTAGTGTAGAGGCACACGGCAGTGGCCAGTACAGTAGTGATCATCGTTGTCGGTTGAAATGACGACGAGGTTTAACAACCAACAGTACATTCTCTATTTCCCGGAGTAGTTCAGTCCCATACTCTCTTTTCGCTCCCCCGCTGTTAGTCTACGCACCATCTGGTCGTCGTTGGACCACTCGGACAGCCAGTAGTTGGAGCCGACCTGGAACACCTGCAGCACGAGGTTCATGAGCACGGTGACGACGGCGGCCAGCACGCCCACGGACGTCAGGTAGTGCTTGTACACGCCCCACTTCACCTAAGGAAAGGGGCCACAATCAGATTGTACAAGGATTCCGCCTTCATTAAAACCTACTACAAGATACGTGAGAGCCTCCACCCTCCGTTTATAGAACAAACAGCGGTCTAATACTGATCACCAGAACGACACTTTCAAATCTATAATGTGTTTTAAGAATACTTTAAGGTATATTTTCGAAAACAACAAATATTTTTTAAAAGGTCGAAGTTACAACAATTTTGGTTTGAAATGTTTATTTCCGGTTTTGGACACAATTTTTTTTTATTTGCATATAATATTTTAATATACTATTTAATATTTCAAAAAATTAATTTGTAAAATACCAATTTTAATGATGGCGATCGTAAAAAACACGAGCTTACTGTTGAGTAAGCTCGTGTTTCTTCTTCCCCACCTACCAGATGAACGATAAGGCCGAATATGAACGGATTTCAAAACTTCACTTGTCTTCGCTATCCGCTTGACGTTAGTTGGCCTCCCCCCCCCTCCCCCCTGTGCCTCCACTCACACACACTCCAGGGGGGAAAACAGAGCACCCAAGTGACACTTACACTCCCGGTCTCAGTTTTCTCTGCTTCTATCAGTTTGTTCTTCTCCTTCAGCTCGTTGGAAGTGGACTCCGGCGTGCGTCTCTTGACGCTGCCGCTGCGATCTCCTACAACATACATTGAGCACCCTTGTTGGCATCTCTCTCATGTGATTCTATAACACTAAGTGTAGAGCTGTGGGTGAATTGTGGGTGAGCTGTGGGTCGCACGTTCGAATTTTGTCGTAGTTGATGAAATGTTCAATAATTTTTAAACAATATAATAATATTATTATTGGGTATTTCCTAATCAATTAAAGATATTATTTGACAAACACAAACCGGCCGCTACATGTTCTGACTCCGAAGTGCTCTCAGATAATGACCGAGCTCTTTGCAATTTATTTTGGAACTCAGACCCCAACTTGCTTTCCAGTTCTTGTTTCATCTCATCCAATTCTAAAACCAATTAAAAGACTCATAAAGAATGATGTAATTAATCAAAATGTCACAAAACACAATACTTTGAAAATCCATATTAGTTTTTGAATATCCACTACTTGTACAAACAATAGTACCTTCAGGAGAGGTCCGCTCGGCGTCACTCAAGTGATGTAACAGAAACTCCGCAAAGGCCCCCTTCTTCTCTAGCAGCTGTTGGTATGAACCGGCTTCGGAGATCTCTCCGTCCTTCAGAACCACCACGAGGTCCGTCTGAGCCAGGTAAGAGACGTTGTGGGTCACCCACACACGGGTCTTGCTCTTCAGGAGACCGTTCGGACCTATTACCTGAAATCAAATAGGGTCTTCTTTAAGGAATGGTCTAAATTTTTTAACCTCCATTATTTAAGTCATATTTTAAGTTATGATATCGTTTTTTATGAGTTTTTGATTTTTAGTAATGACAGTCACGGTGTGTGAAGGATCTATTAAATATGAAGACAGATGTTTGTTGTGTTGTGATTCTGCGATTCTGAAATATTTTTTTTTAACATTTATAGGTCTATTATTATAAAAGCTAGAGATTGATTAAGAGCTGACCTTATCAAAGATGTGTTTCCCGACGTGCGAGTCCACAGCACTGAGAGGGTCGTCCAGGAAGTAGTTGTCAGCGTCGTAGTACACGGCCCGAGCCAACGACACACGCTGCTTCTGACCACCGGATAAGTTAATACCTGTACAGAGAAACAAATACAATTGTAACAATTAACGATACAGTTCTATTATGCACCCGTGAGACTGATCGGATTAGGGACCGAACGAAATATTACATTTTTATTAAACATGTCTTATTTTTCCATTTATCCGTTCTTTATATGTTGTAGATTTCAAAATATTATATATTAAGATATATATTACGTATTAAGACGTTTTCACCTTTCTCTCCAATCTCTGTCTGATCTCCTCCTGGTAACACATCGAAGTCCGGTTTGAGCGCACACACATTAATGACGTTGTTGTATTTATCCTTCTCTAGCGTCCTGCCGAATACGATGTTGTCTTGTAGAGTTGCGTTCTGGATCCACGCTTGTTGCGGCACGTAAGCTATGATTCCTGTTAAAAACATTGTGTATAAAAACGCTCAAGACATATTGTATTTTAGCAACAACGCCCAAGAAATTGGAGAAAAAATACAAGTGTATATTTAATAATTGAACTTAGCCACCTGGAAGACTAATATTGCTTCATCGAGCGGTCCACCTACCGGTAGTGTTGACTCTTCCGGAGGTCTTGTTCATCTCTCCCAGCAGCGCGGACAGCAGCGAGCTCTTGCCGGAGCCAACGGCGCCCACCACCGCCACCAACCCGCCGCGAGGAATGTGCAGGTTGATGTTCTTGAGCACAGGTTCGGAGTCGTCGCCCCAGGTGAAGTGACCGTTCTCGATGACTATTGGGTTTGCTGGTGGATATAATACAATTTTGTTCAAGAAAAGTTCATAATCAAACAGTGCATTTTATTTACGCTTTGCTGGAGTTTAAGTCTAAAAAAAACGAAATATGGGCTTCAAAGTAAAGAAACCTGGTAACTCGGTAACTTGAAGCCAGACGTACTTTTAAAACATTTGAAACGTCCTGCACACGACGCAAACTCTCTTCGAGCATCCCCTTCCCTTTAGCACCCACTTTCATATAGAGTACTTTTTTGCTGTTATAATTATTCCTCCGCATTATATATGCACATACCAAGTCAGACTCATATTTCTCGGTCTTCCTGATTTTGAACGTACTCATTAATCGTTATTCCTTTCATTTGCGCGCATGGAATTTTATTACACGACTGGCGTTATAATGGTTTAATGTGTTTGGTCTTTTAAATTGATGGTTTGCAGAAACATTTTTGTGTATTGGTTCTTAAATTTTCATAAGTTTTTAAATTTTCTTGGCCATTCTTATAGTCTGCTCTGTAGCGTCACTATACTACCTTCGACGAGCACAATGTCGTCGGTAAAACAATTAACTAGGGTACATCTTACTGTATGTCTGTGTACAGAAACTATGCTTAGACATTAGATCCTTTCTCGGTACGACCCTGCATGTGTCTTTTTTAAAGAGAAAATAATCAAACTGCACTCACTATGTTATTTCCGCTCTTGTGGGTTATTAAATGCTCATCTTTTCGTTAAATATTTGCCAGGCAGAAGGCAGCAGCAACCCCTTTCAAAAATCTCGGTACTTCCTGATTTTAGTTCCCAAATCTCCCCCTGTATATACCTCACCTCAATTTATTTGTTTAATATATTGAAATCCTTGTCTCTACATTTTAAGAATATTTAATTATAATCTTAATATATTGACATCTTAATATGGTTAAGTATGTTTATAGACAATGTCAAACATTTATTTCTGTTGTAGTCACCTCCACACAAAGTTCAATTAAACCGTACTTTAACTGAAAGGTATATGACCATTGACCATTAACCATTGACATATTATTTTTATATTTAAACTTTCGTGAATCATGACTGTTATATTTATATTTACCCGGCTGTATTCACGTAGAAATTAAATCGGAATGTGCCCGACTAGTTTCGAACCCGTTCGGGGTCCTTAATCATGAGCTCTGAGCGTGGCGGACTCGCGGCGAGAACTGCGTGCCTCAGCTCTCTGGGCCCGACGCGAAGGTGGCGGCGGCGGCGGGGGGGAAGATGTAGTGATGTCATCGGAGGGCTCTTGCAGGTCTTCGTCACTCGTCGTTGTCACCCGTTGTATACACACTGAACTCACTGTGTCACTATTAAAATCTTCTGAATAGAACTTGCTCTTCATTGTATTGATAACCGGTTTCCACGCCGATGGTAAGGTCCAACCACTATCCCTATTGAAGTTCGGTATACGACTAATTTCGATAGCCTCCCGTACTTTACGCGGTACTAAAAACTTTTCCCTTGCTAATACGGACGCTTTGTCAAAACGTATGAAATGCGCCGTTCCCGAATCTAAGACGTGTTCCGTTATCGCCGAGCCATTGCTGTCTAAATTTTTAACACTACGTATATGTTCCGTGATCCGTATATTGACGTTTCGACGAGTTTCCCCTACGTAACACTTCCCGCATTCACAAGGAATCTTGTATACTCCCGGGACGTCTAGGTTGCTATCGTCTTTAGGTGACCGTAACAATGACCGTAACTTGCAGTGCGCACGAAAGATAGTTTTGATATTATAATTACGACGTAATAAGTACCCTATCCTATCAGTAACTCCTTTAATATATGGTAAGTAAGTAGGTGAACGCGATGCCTCTAATTTAGTATTGTAGCATTTCTTATTTACAACTCTTAGGCTTTGACGCCAATTATATCCGTTACTTTCCAATACCTTTCTAACGTGTTTAAGTTCGTCCTTCACGTATATAGGGTCACATAGTTGTAACGCTCTGTTTATTAGCGTACGAGGTAGTGATGCTAAGTGGGCCGGATGGTGGTGCGATTGGGCATGTATATAATGGTCGGTGTGCGTCGGCTTCCTATATACCTTAGTTATTAGACGGCCCTCAGTAGTTCGTTTCACCATCACGTCTAAGAATGGTAACCTACAATCTACTTCTCTTTCCACTGTGAACTTCAACTTTTTATGTGCCCCGTTAAGGTAATACTCTAAGTTTTGAAGCTGGTCTTTGGATACAATCGCGAAAACGTCATCTACATACCGCCACCAGTATCGAGGTCTGAGAGGATGGTTAAATATAAAGGTTTTCTCAAACCACTCCATAAAAATATTTGCTATCACGGGAGCAATAGGCGACCCCATAGCTACCCCATCAATTTGCATGAAATAATCCCCACGCCATACAAACGTTTTGTTTGGAAAGTGCTTATTTTGTATGGCGTGGGGATTATTTCATGCAAATTGATGGGGTAGCTATGGGGTCGCCTATTGCTCCCGTGATAGCAAATATTTTTATGGAGTGGTTTGAGAAAACCTTTATATTTAACCATCCTCTCAGACCTCGATACTGGTGGCGGTATGTAGATGACGTTTTCGCGATTGTATCCAAAGACCAGCTTCAAAACTTAGAGTATTACCTTAACGGGGCACATAAAAAGTTGAAGTTCACAGTGGAAAGAGAAGTAGATTGTAGGTTACCATTCTTAGACGTGATGGTGAAACGAACTACTGAGGGCCGTCTAATAACTAAGGTATATAGGAAGCCGACGCACACCGACCATTATATACATGCCCAATCGCACCACCATCCGGCCCACTTAGCATCACTACCTCGTACGCTAATAAACAGAGCGTTACAACTATGTGACCCTATATACGTGAAGGACGAACTTAAACACGTTAGAAAGGTATTGGAAAGTAACGGATATAATTGGCGTCAAAGCCTAAGAGTTGTAAATAAGAAATGCTACAATACTAAATTAGAGGCATCGCGTTCACCTACTTACTTACCATATATTAAAGGAGTTACTGATAGGATAGGGTACTTATTACGTCGTAATTATAATATCAAAACTATCTTTCGTGCGCACTGCAAGTTACGGTCATTGTTACGGTCACCTAAAGACGATAGCAACCTAGACGTCCCGGGAGTATACAAGATTCCTTGTGAATGCGGGAAGTGTTACGTAGGGGAAACTCGTCGAAACGTCAATATACGGATCACGGAACATATACGTAGTGTTAAAAATTTAGACAGCAATGGCTCGGCGATAACGGAACACGTCTTAGATTCGGGAACGGCGCATTTCATACGTTTTGACAAAGCGTCCGTATTAGCAAGGGAAAAGTTTTTAGTACCGCGTAAAGTACGGGAGGCTATCGAAATTAGTCGTATACCGAACTTCAATAGGGATAGTGGTTGGACCTTACCATCGGCGTGGAAACCGGTTATCAATACAATGAAGAGCAAGTTCTATTCAGAAGATTTTAATAGTGACACAGTGAGTTCAGTGTGTATACAACGGGTGACAACGACGAGTGACGAAGACCTGCAAGAGCCCTCCGATGACATCACTACATCTTCCCCCCCGCCGCCGCCGCCACCTTCGCGTCGGGCCCAGAGAGCTGAGGCACGCAGTTCTCGCCGCGAGTCCGCCACGCTCAGAGCTCATGATTAAGGACCCCGAACGGGTTCGAAACTAGTCGGGCACATTCCGATTTAATTTCTACGTGAATACAGCCGGGTAAATATAAATATAATTGACATATTAGTTTCTAACAACGGTGTGTGTTAGAAACTGATCCTAATTTTCATTTAAATCTTCTTCAGCGATGACGACTATTTCTAGATAAACGGGTATTTCAACAAAGACAATGTAGTAAGATGCCAATTCACATGCAATGCAACAGCGACCAATGCATTCCGAGAATGTCACTGTTTGGTGTGGATCTTGGGCTGGTGGTACATTTATTTAAGAACAACGTAGGCCATGTCATTGCCACTAGAGCATAATCGTTAACGATGAGCGCTTTAGGTTGATAGTTACCAATTTATTTTGGCCTGAATTAGATAGTATTAGTACCACCGACATGTGGCTTCAACGAGACGGTGTTACGTGCGACACAGCTCATGTTAGATTGGTCCTCGTCCCAATGTAGTGTTGAGTGTTATAGTGGGTAACCTTAAAAATGGCAGCGTCAACTATGCTGCCGGGTAGTCCCACATAACCTCCTGGCCATCACGTTCTTGGCCGGCGGGTATCCGTAACGGATTTTTCCAACGCAAAAAAAAATAAAAGAAGTCTTAATAGGTAACCTCTTCTTGTATGCCAGCAACACTTTTGGCTTTTCATATTAAGGAATTTGCCTTTGATATTTTATTATAGAAAAAAATATTAGGACATAATTGGAAAGCTAATAGATGACACTCGGTCCTACTACAGACAACTACTTAACAATTGTTAAATTTATCAGAGCCAGTAGAGACTTGCTAGGCTAAGTTGGAGAGCGCCGGGTCGATGCCAGAGGTCGCGTCAGTTTATATTTATTACATTTTCATGTCATATTTATTGAATTATTTTGATTCTTCTTGAGTTTGGAAATCACATTTCAATGTCGATATTAGTTGTGTTGAAAATTAAATTCTTTGACAAACACATTAAAGATGAAATGTACATACCATGGCTATAATAATTTTCAATATACTCACGTTCTTTTGGGTCGTGTTCTACGGAGTTTTCGTTTAGTTCGTCGCAGTTCATGAATTTGTTCAGACGTTTAATACCAACCGATGTCTAGAAAATAAAACCATGATGTAATTAACTACTATATAATTTAAAGGGAATAGGAAAAACTCACCGTTTTTAATTTATAACAACGCTTAAGTTAGAAAACATTTGATCAAAGAAAAATGCGTCCAATCTAGTCACTACTCTACAATTACGGTTATTAGAATTTTACATTAAAATATATTATCAAGGTGAGCATTTTCATCTTCCCCTAGATAAAATAAAAGTGTATTTAAACCATTAACCAGTCATGCAAGAATAATAAGAGTGCTGTTAAGTGAAATGCCATGGACGATGTTATATTTTTAAGTACAACAGTAATAGTTTAACTTACTTGCACTACATTGGATATTACGTTAGGCAGCATTGATAATGGAAAACGCAGTATGTTGAAAAGAGACAACGCCACGAAAGCGCGCTTAGAATCCAAAACTTCCTTATCATTTACCAACACAAAGCACCCGAATGACATCAGCGACACCTGCGACCATGCCATTAACAGTCAATGAACTAAATACATACGAGCCTGGGTTATTACTGACTAAATTGAAGATCATCTATTTAGCAGCAGATTAATTTGAACCTGGGACCTTGTCGAAGGGTTAGGTGTGACTTGTGGCCGAGACCACAGGAAATGTGTCACGTTTACGTTGTATCATATAAACACTTTCTTATATAATATACGAGGTACATATATCAAAAATATGGGTCAAATTTGGATACGGGGTTGTGGAATTAAGGTTTTTTTAAAAATTGTATCTGGATATAATTCATTCATACACTTGTATAAAAAATAAAAGTAGATGAAAAAATGCTATCCAATAAACGCAATGACAATAAGGTCTCGCAATGGTCATAATGGAGTATAGTTTAAATCGGATATCACGACTTATTAAAAATATGAGATACAATATGTTAATTCGATACATCGTAAACTCCTGCGGCTTATTAAAAGTTTGATGATGTGTTAGTTTGCGGTCGTAATATAGAGAACCATAGCCTCCTATAAATAAAGTTGAGATTACAGTGGAGGGTCTACCTCGATGACAGACACGATGATGATGGGGAGCAAGCCTAGAGGCAAATGCATAATATAAAACAGAGACATCGATACGAATATCTTGTCAGCTTTCAGGATATTGTTTTCTGGATCGGATATTACGTAAGTGAAGAAAGTTAGGAAGGTGACCTTAAACAAACACGTTCAATACAATTAATATTATTTCATATAATATGTTGATATGTGTGTATTGTGTATTTCATTAGCTATCAATATATATATTTTAATTTATTAAATATACTTGAAGTCCAGAAGTATCAAGTGTGAATGCTCCCAGTGTGTTGACTGTGTACAAGTATCTATTATATTGTATTAAAAATATATATATATATAGACAATTAAAAACATAAATAAAAATATTAGTTTGAGAATGTCTTCTAATTTAAATAAAAAAATATGATTTACGAATTCAATCCTATTTTAAGTATAACATTGCCTTTTTTAAGTATAAAATGTATTCAACTTAAATTTAAATCTAAATGCAGTTTAATAAATATAACAATCCACTTTTATATATTAAAATAACACATAACAATATTAAGTAAACTCAGAATTAATATAATATTGTACGTAGGTCGTGTACTGACGTCCGACCTTGATAATCGCCGGCGGCTTAACAATGAGAACTTTGAGAATCGTTCAAAACTAAATGTTATCTTTTGTGTGAAGGTCTAGTGGGAATACGTTTTGTATGGATTCGTAGTACCGCTTGATTAGTTCACAATCATCTCATATATTCATTATGTTACGTAACACAAATATTTATAGCAGGGTATATTTAGTTTAATCTATTTTTGAGAATGCTATTATATATTTGCTAACAAATTAAGATAAAAATATCAACTCTGTCAAAACAAATTAATTTGTGTTGTTGTTCAAAGTTCAATGTCCCGTTATCGATGTGATATATTCTGTATGTAATATTTATCTCAACTGTATCATGGATTAGCGCAATCTTAATATATACAATACTTGTAATACCAGCTTAGCACCGATTTCTTAGAGATATATTTTTATAAAACCAATTTACTATCATTATTATGTAGTAATTGTACCTACGCTGTAAATAACGTCATTGTCGGAGATACGAATTCATTGATAGAGTATATAGATTAGCGATGGGCGATAACTACTAAAACCATCGAATTAGTCGTTTGTTTTAACTAGTTGTTAGTAGTCGATAACTATTTGAGTCAGTCGGTTGTTATACTACTAATTAGTAAATGAAGAGCGCGCGCTGCGGTCGCGGGGCACGAGTAACGACTAGTACTGTTCGAGTAACTACCTACTACTAGTTGTTAGCGCGCGTATTACTAAATAGTAAATACTTAAAGATAGCGCGCGTGCGTTCGGTGCGCTGTGATACTAATTAGTAGTTACTAGTAAATAATTAAATAAAAGTAAAACTGGCGGCGTCTGATACTATTATTTACAACTGCAGTTACACTTGGTATTCAAGGATTTCTTACTAATTGTTACTAGCTGGATAGTGAAACCACAGCCGAATACTTATTTAGATTTTTTTTTTCAAATTATTTTTTTCCTAGTACATAAAATCAGTGAAAAGATTAAAAGCGATCTAACATTACATTTAACTTTTTCAATATTTACTTCTCGAATTTTTACAAAGAAATCCCACACTAACGATTTTTTAAGCATCGTGTATTAAGAAGTTATACGCGGCGTGACCTCGCCCTAAACAAATAAAAAATCAACTTATAACTAAAGATGAAAGAAATTTAATTCTAAACAATCGACGCAACTCCACCGCACGCACACCAGCAACATCACTCACCCACACTCACGCGCCATGTAGTCGTATAAGTACATCGCAGCTCAAAATTAGATATAGATCAAAATTAGTAATAAATATGGTAGTTCGTCGATTGTTATTCGAATAATCATGGCGGTGAACTACTAAATCGACAATCGAATAAAAACTATCGATTCATTCGATTGTTTTTTACGCAACAATCGCCCATCGCCAATATAGATTACTATTCCAAACAGGTAATCTTTTTTTTGTAAATTTATTAATAATTAAGATTAGACTTTAGATTAGACAATATCGATTTTTATATATATTTCTCAAAATATCTTGCGATACTTTCTGTGATGACGATAAATAAACGATTTCTTTGAAAATATTCAATATATACATTTTTAATCGTCACTCTTAGCTAAAGTTTTTGTTTTATATCACTAGTGTTATTCATCTCACTGCTTAAATTAAAACAATATCATATCATAGAAAGTTTGATCATTATTGATTCAGCGACAACTTAGTATTGTAAAAAATATTTTTTATTTAAGGAATGTACAATGTTCTGATGAGTTTGTTTACCAACAACGAAAAACAATAACGTAACACTTCCTTCTATAAAAAGGTCTAAAGAAATAATTTACGACTTTAACCCGACTGAAAAATAATAGTCGAGTTGTCTTTGAAATGTATTATTATTATAAATAGTTTCAACAATTACACTATCTGATAGTACCGTTAATGACTGTTTACTCTACTCGAGGTTTATCTGTACTTGTGATTGCATCTGTTTTATCATTGCTCTATACATATTGACTTTAACAGGTATCTTATTTGAGATAATTTAAACATTGCGTACAATTTTCTACTAGTTACTGTTGTTCATGATTTATTTATAGTGTGATTATAATTAAGAATGATTTATTTTTTTACTTAACATAAAATAAACGCTCTCAGTTGTTAAACGTGTAATGTCTCACCAAGAAAGGAGCGCACGACCAGATGAAGGACGTGGCGGAGTTGAGATACGCCGCTTGTTTTAGAACATGCAACTCTTTATTCCTAATTTTAAGTATTTGTTCCTCGAAGCTCGGTTCCCAGGCATACATCTTGAGAACCTGAAAATATTAAAAATAGTATTTATATTTACACGAATTTCAATGAATTCAAGTTTGAACATTATTTTCATTATTGTCATCATTAATTTCGACAATACTTAGATTGTCTGTTCGTTCAATGATTTCATTGTATTATAAAAAAGATACAATAGGTTTACGGTAACTGAAATAAGAAATAAAAATGTTTGATTGAAATTTATCTAAATATCGTATAAAAACAGCATCGATAGTCGTTTTATACTTTGTTGTCCTGACTTTTCGATCATTAGACATAGTCAAACCTAATGTTTCATTCAAAAATTCAATTAATGATAATTTAAATTAATTTATAGTACAGTCAGAAATAATCGATGTATTAGTGTGTACGTGTACTCAGGCTACTGCGCGTGCGCTAGTGTGGCTCTCCACAGCTATAGATATACTATTATCATTAGCATGTCGGTGACGCGAACCGAGGATCTTACCCTCTACCAAAACGCTCAACGCGCCTAAAGAAGTTTTCACTTCAATAATTGTTTCAACTTGTCTATAAACACTTTATAGCCATGTTAAGCTTATTTTATTTTTGAATCAATAAAGACTGAAAAAATTTTCGCTACCGGCAGGGATTCGAACCCGCGACCTCCAAGAAACAAGAGAACTTAGTTGCACGTTTATGACGATAGGTCTACGAAAGTATTGGACACGCTTAATTCTTTATAGGCTATTTCTTTTAATAGCTACGGACTAACAAATATCACTCTTGGCACAAACTGTGTACTTTGATAAGATACCAAAGAGATAGCGGCTTGGTCCTTGGGTGTTTTATAATCTACGACCCAGCTATTGATTGATCTCACTTTTGCGGTAGTTACGATAAAAAATATATTCATAAATTATGGTTCTATTTATTTATATTTAGCTTTTATGACCAAATCTATGAATTTATAGTGTATTAACGTTATTTTAACAATTTTTAAGAGAAAAAAAATCAAAAAGTGTAAACCAACCTTGATTCCGTTAAGTACTTCGTTCATAAGTTTGACTCTTTCATCCTTGTACTTCATCTGTTTTATTTGTAGAGTCTTAACCCTGTTTGCTATGAACCCGTTAATAGGAATAAGTACGATCATGACCGCCAACCCCGCGAGCACCGACGGGCCCAAGATACCCCACAGGAAGTACAGAGCCAGCGCTATCTGCAGGGGCGCCGACCATATCATGTTGAGGTACGCCGTCAACTCCACGAACCTAAAAGGTTATATTAATGTAATATACAATTATCTAACCTTGACACGCTTCAACAAAAAAGGCGGCTTTAATTTTCACGACTAATACTTGAACCGTGAATGTTATGAAAGGTCACAAATAATCATTGTAAAGTGAGTGAAGTAACTTTGTACGAAGGTAATACAAGTTGTATCGTGAGAGGTACATCTCGGGAGTGTGACATGTGTCTTTCATCTATTATCCATTTTGTAAACGAGTCTCCTAAGATTTGTATGAGATAAAAATAAATTAAAACAAATATTATAGATGTAGAGAATAGAGACGATCAAGAAAAGCGTTTATCAGTAGACCGTTGACGTTCAGCGTGTCTCGTACGATAGATAACAGATCGATACGATCAGAGAACAAGGAAACTGAAATATCTATAAAATATTAATAATAACTGTGGGGATCTACCTCTGGGCGTCCACGGCCATCAGGTTGACGATTTCCCCGACGGTGGTCTCCTTCCTTGCGGAGTTGGATATCCTCAAGGACTTCCTGTACACGGCGCTGGTGAGGGCGGTCCTGATCCTCATCCCCACCAGATACATCCCCGTGAAGTAGTGCGCCAGCAACATGGTCTGAGCGGTGGCGCAACCGAACAACGCCACCGCGTACACGTAGCCTTTCCACACGGCCTGCTTGTTGTCCACGAAGTCTATCAGCAATCTGTTAACAGGACACGTTGAGCTCGGCTGGTTGAGGGATCCAGAGATCATGGCGTCGACTCTGGGCATACTGTGTGTGTTTGTAAGGGGCCGCGACTCAGGGACTGTTCTCTGATGCGGAGGTCATTATAAATACACACAAGAGGTGCCGTCGACTGACTCAATTATGATGATGTTAGGGGACTTCCGACTTTAAGACTTTAAAGGGGTTAACAGAAATTAATAAAATCGCCATTTCTTTAAATAGTAAAATATAAATTAACACCTATTTCAGTGTTTATGAAAACTCCTATTATATTGGGTTGGAATAAAAGCTACGTTTAATAAAGATTAGGTTAGTAAATAAGAGCGGTCCGTCTTACTATCCACCTACTAACGTACACGAGCACCCCGCGGACAATGTGGCGGACAATACTTACAGCCATCGATCGATATTTCGATACTTACTTCAGCAGCTGAGGCGACAGAAACATGAAGACATCGTTGATGAGCTTCAAAAGAGCTCCGAAGAGGAATTGGCCTCCGAAGGCGAGGCACAAGGCTGGTAAGATGGACGCCGGCTTGTGCTCCTTGTCCGGTTTGAAGTTGACGCTGGCGGACGTCTTGCTGTACGTCGCTTTAGTACCGTCGCCACTGAAAATGTTTATGATACGTATCTGCAGTTCCGGGGACTTTCCATGTTCGAAAATATGGAATATTTCCTTTGTTGGTTTTAATAAAATATTTTTTGGATGGAGAGAAAAACGTAGCATAAGTTGTTTAAGTTTTTTAGAGTAAACATTACAGTAAAATAAATATCTAAGTATAATGAATGAAAAGCTAACAGTATTTAGTAATCATTTCAATCACGAAGTGACCTACTAATTAATTATATTAGGCAAATTAGACTCGGGCATTGTTAATAGGATTAAAATATTTGTACAATATCTACTAACTATATACTACGGTTTTCTAATCTTTAAGAGACTTCAATCAATACTGTGACTCTTATGAGAATATACCAGCTACCTGACTACCGCCACCAGCTATCCGATTATTAAATAATTAATTCACGTGTGTGAACTGTCGATACGGTGTTATCTATTTACAAATACGACGCAAGGGAAGTATATTTGCTTTGTATCGTTCAGGGAAATTATTCCAAATGACAAATAAATATATGTATGGGCTGATTCAGTATCGCTTTATGGTTTTATTTAAAGCCGTCTACTGCTTTTGGAAATGTATATAATTTTCTTAACTAATTTCAGATAATTCGTAGACGCTTTTAAAGGCGAGCGAGATAATGTCATTAAAGTAGGCCTAAATACGAAAAAGAGGGTACTTGTTGAAATGATTTAATCATTATTTCAATAAATATTTAATATCTAGCAAAATATAGATCTTTGTAGTTTCAAATATAGATAACATTTTATCTTTTGTAATATGAGTAAGTCTCCTCTGGCCAAGGTGTGGTCACAAGGAGACTTCTTGGCGTAATATATTTTTAAACACATGGAAAGTAAGTTATTTTATATTACAATCATGAAATACTTACTTTTCTCTTTTCTGTAACGTTCTCTCCCAAAACTTATTAAATTTAGGCACGACTTCTTTAGACGAGTCTTGTGGATTTAAGGCCCATAAGTCATGTTCTGTCAAACTTCTTCTGAATCCTGTGAGAGCTAGGGGATCAAACCAACTAAATGTTAGCCGACTTGGGAACCCTGACAAAGTTTCTGGGCATTGGTTCTGACAAAAGAGAAAACAATTAAAATATCAATGTTCTCTAAATCTACACATCGGCAATCTTCTCATCTTACCTTTTCAAATTTATAAGGCGAGTCTTTCGGCGGTAAGTCGGCGAAGCAGTTTAGTATAAACATTAAGACGATCAACGGGTAATATATCATGTAGCTCACGAAATTGTACTGTACGTTCTCATCTTCCGTGAGTTCTTTGTGTGTTACTATTTCAGATCTGAGTTGTGGTATTCCCGCTAATATCAATAATAGCCAGAAGAAAAATAGAACCCCCGAAGCTCTCATCCCATACTTTCTATTATAGTACAGTAATGTTGCGGAAAGAATCTGAAAGACAAATACATTGTTTTATTTCGTTAAGAAATCAAAAAACAATATAATTAAAAAAAAACTTATTAATATATGATATGATTAGTTAATAAAATAATAGTTTTAAGAATATTATTCATAAAACTGTTAATTGCAGAAATAATAATGGTTTTTGTCTTATATTAACATTGTATATTTGTTTGTTGGAGTCGTCGTTATTATTTGCTGTAAGGTATTATAACCTCGACATAGGTTGAAATTGTTTCTTACGTCATCATGGTAGCGGAGGCTCAGTAAACAAAATACGTACGAGTTACTAAAAAAGTAACAGAACAGTATTTGTAAATTTAAAATCAGATATCAAAAAGAAAAAAAATAAAGACAACGCTAACAAGATTATTAAATATTATTTCGAACCAAAAGTCGTCTGTTTAAAGTACCTACTTATAACATGATTCTACGAAGAAATCAATTAGTTAAGTTATTATTAACAGAGCGCAGGTAATCTTATATTACAGACAGATGACCAATACATGGCATCATTTAAAATAACTACATTTAAAGTAATAAAATCACATTTCTAAATTCATACAGAATAACATACAGCTCATCAAATAAGTTTCCTCAATTTTATACATATAGGTATTTGTTATTATTCTGAGCTTATTCATGTAATAGCAGTTTTTTTCATAGTCACGGATGTAACGTAATCCGTTCTTAAAGTTATCTCGATTTTTTTATAATGTATATTATTATTATATATAATATATATAGCTGTACATTATTTTATAATAAAAAATGACACAAGTTCCTTGTTGATTTTTAAAAGCAACAATAGTTGGTAAATTTATAGACAGGTGTTCATCGAACACTTTTATAGAAATTAAAAGAAAATACTTTTGTACACTATGGTATTGTATGAATCATGATGTGGCTTAAGGGTTCAGTAAAAATACTTATCTTTTAAAACCATTTAAAAATCAAGTTATCTATTAAACATTTTGATATACAGAACACTAGCTTTTACCCGCGGCTCCGCTCGCATTCGAGTCATAAATAAGTATTAGGGATCGTTGCGATAGAAATGAATCAATACGATAAATCTAAACAGCTGAAACTATAACTAATAGAAATATATATCAACGTGGGTAGTGCTAGATAGCATTGAAGAAGCTAGATTTTGAGATTTATTGACAATTTTTTTTTAATTTCCCGCTAAAAAACATTTTTTTTAAATAAGAAATATCCTATGTTATTTTTAATACCTCCAAAAGTATATGTACAAAGTTACAAAATGTTCGGTTGAGTAGTTTTCGCGTGAAAGCTTAACAAACAAACTTACATTCGCATTTATAATATTAGTAGGGATGTACTTATCTAATATATATACTTTGCGCCGAAAAAGTCGAAAATTGTGAGCGAAGGAAAATAAGTCGTTTAGGCTTGCTTTTAAAATGTAATTAATCAATTTAATAATTTGACGTAGCTGGTGGTGTCTGACAAGAATTTAACCTTGAATCTAGATACGAACATTTGATAGTTTCACAACTATTGAATTAGTCAGTCGTATACTTATATATACATTGAGGTGATGTAATAAATATAGTTTTTAAGAAAGCTCAATGTTAAACAAACAGACGCGTTACTTCGTTTGGGCAAAAAGTTTATTCATTATAGAACATCACGAATTGTTGTTTAGTTACCTTTATTTAAAATAAACAATCTTATCTCATATTACTAAATTGAAATTAATATTTTATCATCCAAGTTAGTTAAAAGGTAATTCAAACTGAATAATTATTTTTTTACACAAGATTGTCATTTATTATTATGTAAACAAATAACGTCAAAGTACTAACTGCTATAGGTACACGAATTGAAATAATATATCTGCAATAATACAATTTATTTTGCATTAAAAGAAATTCCCCCTGTAACAGATTTAAAACAACTTTTTGCTTATGTGATTTTTTTTTCTATGAACATGTACATACTAAATATTGTCAAGTCATTTTATTAAAATATTTTTTTACAATCTCTCAAGTTTACAACACAAATATGAGTATGTATTGAAATAAATATGATGATATTTTAGGAAACTCTCAAATATAGTAATTTTATTTTTTTTAGTGAAAAAGTAATGAAACTTTCTACTGTTAATATAACTGGCTGTGAATATTATCTTACATATTTATTAATATTCAATTTAGCTATAAAAATAGAAGTAAATACATGATAAGTGTTACTGTTATTTGTATAAGACTGTCACAAATCTCTATTTTCATCTCTCTCTATAAAGTTTGACTCCAAAAGACAATAAAAATAATGCTATAAGACAAAATATTTAAATTTAAAAAATAAAAAAGTTGTCCAAACATGATTAATTAGATAAGCAGATTTATTATAAATCTGACTAAGAAATAGTACTTATCAGGTATTGACTAAGATATTGGCAAATAAAAGTTGGTGCTATATCTTCCTGACTAATATTGTTGTCTAGTCGTCATAAGGTAACTTACCGAGTTGTTTCTACTATCTAGTGATAAAATTTGTGCTACACCATAAATGATAAAAAAACCACCACCAAAAAAACCAGTAAATGATCTTTAGTTTTGTAACCTATTAACTGAAAACTTATGTTTATATTAATTACATGTTTAAGAATTTTGCTCTATGATATATTTATCATTATTCGTAATTCAAATATACAAGTAGTTTTGAATTTCAATTATCTGATATGGAGTTCTTTAAATATATAATATAAATTAATACTTAAATAGAGTAATATAATTTGTACTTACAAACGTGAGAATCTTAACAACAGGAGCACAATAATCAGCATTGAAAACTGCTTCATCTTTAGATGACTTATGAACTGTCACACCCAAATCAACAAATTTCAAAACAACTAAGAGAAATGTGATGACTAATTTGCTTATGTTTAAAATATTCCAAGGGATGTTTCTTTCTTTGCTGTTGAAAATGTAGTAGGCATCGAGGAAGGCTGCCAGCCATAGGTATGAGCAGGGTATCCATATAAGTACAGTTTTTTCAAAGCACGGTGTGAATTCTGGGTTGTCGGTGTTCCAAGATAAATTTGCATCCTGGAAAATTATTGAGTAATATAATTGTGTAAGTACTTCTGCAAGATTTTAGTATTTTAGGTATATGGTAAAGGAGGGCAACAATAAAAAAACTGAATATTACATAGGTAGGCATTGAAAAATCAAACTGGTTTAATTCATAGTTCTGATAGAAAATGGTTGGTGTCAGGGTCAAATAGTATTATTATAATCTTGGTAAAGCATTTATACAACTACTTATTGTCTGACAATTATAGCAAATGACATTGTAGAAAAACATTTAATTTGAATAAGATATTTTAAAAAAATGTTTACGATTTAAAAAAACTTTAAAGTTTTGGTATATCGTAAACATTTTTTTTAACTAGCAAAAGTATTATTCTGTGTTGAATACCTTTGTTTTATATAATTTAAAAAATACTACCTTGTTACATATTTTGTTAGCCAGCTATTCTAGATATTCAAGGATCGAAGACCTACTTACCCAAAATTTTGATCCACAAAAATCGTCCAGGGTCGAATTATAAGACATTATAATAATACCAAAATTGTTCTTGCCATGTAATCTTTAAAACTTGAAATTTCTTAGTAACGATTTTTAATAGCCTATTTTAGAAGAATCACCATCACATTCGCTGTTAGCTGTTTGTTAACAGATCTCACTAGAACTAATAACTTTGCGGTGCACTTGGAACCATAGAAAATATTATACAAAAAATACTTTTTAACGATTTTAGTTTTAGCAAATATTACTTTAAAATAATTTTGTTCATCTAACCATGAACACGTTGTCTACACTTTCCGCAAAACAACACACAGCACACAGTGTACCAGCAGGCCGCGACCAACTACCAAGAGCCGACTTACAAGAACAAGAACAGATACAGAGATTAGAAAAATATAAAGTTCACAGATGCCAATGGACTACAGATAACAAAGTAGGATAGCTAGGCTACACATGGCACAGCCCACAGGCTATACAATAATATACAAGTTATTTCACCTCTTTTCTAGCCTGGCAGTTGACACTTCACGAGTGTTGTAACTTTTAAATTTATATCACCATAAAAATATTAGTTCTCTATGGATAGATGGATTTCGAGATCGATTATTCATTAGAAATTCAATAAATCGTATATAAAACTTTATCTTTAATCTTATGTAGTATGTGTATGTGGTCAATTTAAAATAAATAAAGTTTTCGACCTGTCTACTTAGAAAAGTATTAAAGATTTTATTTAAAAAATAGCAATCATGATCAATTCTTTGTCTGGTCTTTTCGTCAAAGTGGTAAGTGATTCTGACCACTAAGCTAAAGGTGAGACTTGGTTTCCCCCACGGAACAAATGATTTTTGTGTGATTCATACATTGTTCAGAGTTTCAAAAGATAAAAACGCATCGAAAATTGAAAATAGTACCTAGTATTTACCTAATATGTTTTATTATTGCTTACGGGAACCGCTGTCATTGAAATTAACCTGTTTTACCTTGAAATTAAATTAACTAGTCTTGACAATCAGCTCGGTATTTTGTAATGGAAAAAAATAAAAATGTTTATGCTGAGTGGATAGTACACAGCAAGAATACTCTTGGGATCTTCTGTAATGGATTCAGAAAAGGCCCAGGCATGAAAGTATACTGCCAACAAGACATTCGATTGGTTTTTACCGAGGCTAGTGGGATTTTACTAAATGTAGGTAATACTGAGATTGGTCTATAGCTAGTTGGATCTAATGTACTGTCGGATTTAAATAATGGTGTTATTTAACTGTATTTCGTTTGATCAGGAAATATACCATATTATATATATATATTAATGTTTACTCTGGCGCAACAATGTCAATTAGTGGCCTAATTAGGTTGACGGATATTCCCCATAGATCACCTGTTCTCTTAACATTAATTTAATTTAAAAACTCTTACTTAAAATTATTAATATAAAAACTCTTAGAATAGATAATAGCTCTATTATCGACATAAGTACGTATGGACAATGAATTTAATTTTGCTGTATGACGATAGTAATTGAATAAATTACATAGCCTTATATTTCCACACCCATCTGGACTTATCAGGAAAGATCTCCCTCAAGTTTTAGTCTGAACTCGTCTTCTGTATTGCATTTATTCTCACAATTTCGAATAGTTTATAATGTAGGTTAGTATGTATTTTACAAAAAAGAGCTGAGCGGGCTATTTATAACCTAAAATCTAGAGATTCTCTGAGAGATGTTTTAAAAGAAATAGGTATTCTTACGGTCGTTTCTCAATATATATTTAATAACGTTATTTGTACGTCACAATATGCATACATAATATGTAAAAAATAGTGACAGACACGCTATAAATACAAGAAATAAAAATACACTCTCGTCTTCAAAAACTTAAGAAATCCTTTATGGGTTTTGTGTGTAAGCATATATAATAAGGTTCCACAATATATCTTAGACCTTCCTTTTCTTGCTTTTTATTGTAAAGTTAAAAGTATTCTGTTAAAAAATGCTTATTATACAAGAGTTTTTAGTTGATCGTATTTCGATCAACTAAAAGGTTAGGTTGTGAACCTTTACTTGTTGACTCATTTGCGGGATATTCTAATGTATACATAAAACATGATTAAATTGTTTTTAAAAGAGCAACTGTTGAGTTTCTGGTCAGCTCTTCTCAGCAGAGCCGCATTCCGAGCTGGTGGTAGCTTACTCACGGACTGACATACTATACTGAAATTTTTTAATGCCTTTAATTTTGTTTTTTTTAGGTACTCCAGTATGCTAACGATTTTGTCATTTATCACAATACATCTATCCATATATCCATAGAGGCTATTACCCTACGGCTTAACTTTGCTTTGTAATATATGGATGAAGGCTCTATGACTACAATTTTGAAGTACCTACGTAACCAGTGACGTAGCTGGGGGGTGCGAGCGGTGTAGTCGCACCGGGCATCAAGAGGAAAGGGGTAACAATTCTTCTATTTTTTTTTCAATCAAGAATCAAGAAATGTACAAGAAGAAGGAGAGAACGTTAATGATAAATACAATCTAGAGGAAAATAAAATAAAATTAAGTGCAATATTGATTTTCTATAAGTCATTTTAAAGGGCATCAAGTCCTAATATGAACCAGGCAGCAAATACCTTAGCTACGCTATTGAGCCTACGTAAGTTATAGGGATCGTGTTCAAGAAAAAAGATCGCGTAGTTCCTAATACTTTACTTAATTTACTTAATTATCAAGCCGTTTAACCTTGTTTACAGAAGAAATATTGCTACGCTGGTAGCAATAACGTGTAGTGTGTCGGATGACCTCAAAGACTTTCATTCCGTATCGGTATACGTCAAGTTTCTACATCCGATTAATAAGTAATTGTTTTGAAGACTCCGCTTCTTAATAAAAAAATATTTATTCAAATGTACTCGTTGTATTTATAACAACAAATTTAAGAAATAAATACAGGATAATAGTAGAAGTAGCAGCTAATTAGTAATGAAATATGTTATATTATTATCATATTTTATTTACGGTATCAAATTTCACGAAATCACTATCAAATTTAACTACAAAAATAGATAATGTTAAAGATAATCAAAACCAATCTTCAGATAAAAAATCTAAAAGGAATGATGTAAAGAAAAGCTATGTCGTCTTCATTCCGAAGAAGATTTTGTGTGGGATTCTTTATAGAATGAAAAATATATGAGAAAAAAAAATATATTTTTATCGTAGCGTTAGGTCTTTTATGTATCTTTGCAAGCTAACCCTTGTCAAGAGACGACGGGTGGTGATAATCTACCGTCACAAAGAACAAGAGATTGTCTAATCGAAGTGATGTAAAACAGATCATAACCACATAATAAACATATTTCTTGTTCAAAACCTCTATCTATTCTAAAAATTAATTAAAATTCTATTTCTATTGTTTCAGATTAGTTGACAAAATGTTATCAATAATTTTTCCTTTTCAATTTCATTCATTCATATTTTATATGCTCTGCAATATAAGTGTACACTTATTACTTACTTACATATACATGTATGTGAATTGAAGAACAGTAATTGATCATTAACCAAAAAATCATAAATTTAAGTTTATTCCATTCTCCACAAGACTTTAAATTCAAGTTCTAACTTAAGTTTGTTGTGGCATTGTGGCCGATAGTAAAATTTCGATCAACACAGGCACATTGCTATAAGTCAAGTAAATTAAGGAAATAAGAATATAAACTAAATAAATAAATGAAAATAACAATGTCACAAATGTTAATCATAAATACAAAATTGCATTTTTAAAATGACATAAATGTTATCTATAAACTAAAATCAATGCATACAGCACACTAGGACTCTACTCTCTCGTTTGTTTCGTTTAACTTATCAATTAATATCATATTATATATTAGCATAGATATAATACGGGCATTATTAATAATATCTAGCTCTATCGGGCTAAGTGATTAATTACTATCTAAACTTCATTACTTTTCACATTGCACGGTCATAATTAAATTGCTATATGACAATTGGCCAATTTTTTAATAAAGCTAAATTTGACGCGGTGCAGGGAGGGAAGCACGCGTGACACGCTTTGAACTAGCGATGGGCGATAACTAGTTACAACAATCGAATTAGTCGTTTGTAACTAGTTGTAGCTAGTTGTTAGTAGTCGATAACTATTTGAGTCAGTCGGTTGTTATACTACTAATTAGTAAATGAAGAGCGCGCGCTGCGGTCGCGGGGCACGAGTAACGACTAGTACTGTTCGAGTAACTACCTACTACTAGTTGTTAGCGCGCGTATTACTAAATAGTAAATACTTAAAGATAGCGCGCGTGCGTTCGGTGCGCTGTGATACTAATTAGTAGTAACTAGTAAATAGTTCAATAAAAGTAGAACTGGCTGCGTCTGATACTATTATTTACAACTGCAGTTACACTTGGTATTCAAGGATTTCTAACTAATCTTTACTAGGTGGATAGTGAAACAACAGAAGAATATTTGGAAAAATATGTTTTTATTAGATATTCGAATTATGTTTTTCCTAGTACATAAAATCGGTGAAAAGATTAAAAGAGATCTAATATTACATTTAACTTTTTCAATATTTTTTTCGAAAATTTTTACAGTCAAATCCCACACTAACGTTCTTTTAGGCATCGTGTATTAAGAAGTTATACGCGGCGCGCGTGACCTTGCCCTAAATAAAAAACCAACTAATTACTAAAGAAAAAAGAAATAAACAATCGACGCAACACCGCCGCACGCACACCAGCAACATCACTCACCCACACTCACGCGCCATGTAACCTTGTAGTCGTATAAGTACACCGCAGCGCTATTCACCGCACGCATGTATAGATCAAAATAAGTAATAAAAATGGTAGTTCGTCGATTGTCATTCGAATAATCACGGCGGTGAACTACTAAATCAACAATCGAATACGCGGTAGGAAAATTATCGATTAATTCTATTGTTTTTTACGCAACAATCGCCCATGGCTACTTTGAAGCATCAGAGACCGCCATTCGGCGTGCGGCTCGTGCGGCGGACTTTAACGCTGTTTTTACTTAAAATATCTTAGCTAACTAATCCGCGTCCATGACGGACACGGATAGTTATATTATGGTTAGGTTAGTTATTTTAAGTTATAGATTCTTGGCCTTTTGGCTAAGATCAAAGTGCAGTTATATTTTTTAAGTTAAATTACAATAAAAAAATAATAGATCAATATGTTTACTCTGCCCAAGAAGTGATGCACAGTATGTATAATGATTATTTGAATAATTCTTATCCAATTCCACTCTCGTATCTTGTAGTTTGAGATATTCACGCGTTCATAGTTGCAGAAGAAGCGATGCCTCCTACTTTCTAATAATAGTAATAGATAACTGGATGAGAACAATAAAGAGCTCCTTTTTTTGAGGTTCAGCCAAACTGTATGGTCAAGCCTTAATATCTACTTTACGCTGATTTCCATAAGAGGCTGGCAGTACCCTGGTCGATGGTCCGTGTGAGATTAAATAAATTCGTATCTACAAAAAACTTATCAAAAACAATCGAGGAAGGGCCGATTATTATGTTAAAAATTGAAAAATTAAAATATCCATAACTTTTCCAACCGTTAAATCGGAATAAGCTACTTCATACTTATATTTACTACTAATTAATGTCTCCAAAGGCGTAAAATGAATATATCATTTTCCAATTGAAAGGTACCTATTTTTTCATTTATGAATATTCTTTATTGAAAAGCCCAATATCGGCCGAGACTTATTTGAATAAGACAACATTTCTTAAACCTATATTAGGTATGAATTCGGTGTCACCTATGGAATGGCGCATTTAAAAAAATATACATATGTATTGATTTGGCATCGTTACTATTTTATTACACCTGTGGTTTTAAAATTTATTACAATTATCACGTTTCTTCGACTGTTTATAAAAACTTTCATCTACAATCTTAACAATTGAGGAATAGATTTTAAAATGGTATTAACAGTTGCATCATTATTTTTAACCAGAACCAGTTTTATCTGATTTCGTTTAATAAACGATAACATTGTGACTCACAACACGATGTATTGACTCGTGCCAAAGACTGTATGATTGGTTTTCTTATAATTACACAATATTTCACGTAAATAATACAATGTAATTATGACATAACCAATATGAGAATGTAATATAAAATGTTGTTGCAAGTATTCATGGTAAACTATAAATTGTAAATCAGATCTAATAAAACAAATGGAATCCAATAAACGCAGCGTCAGATTATATTACTACGTTGTCGAGACGAGTTATTAGTAAACGAAGTTAAGTAGTAGGTAACATCGTCAAAAATTGTTCTCTTGTTAAAAATAAAAAACACATCGTGAAGTACTTTCCAGCACGCGATTTCATTCCGTAGTTGAGATTTAGTTTTTAACGTATTTAGTTATTCATTATATCAAGTGAGTTCTTTAATTTGAAACCGAACCAACCGGCACGTTCAATTTGCACGGCACAACGATCTACTTTTTATGATACCTCATTTGTCAAATTATTATTGGTATTTTTAAAGATTTGTGGGTGCAGATAAACAAACACGACTTGCTAAAATCATAGCCCCCCAGTTTTAGATCTATTGTAGTAAAGAAAGAAACTAAAATTTTCTGGATATATTTTTATGCA
The DNA here is from genome assembly GCA_963555665.1 of Dircenna loreta. Classification (NCBI taxonomy): domain Eukaryota; kingdom Metazoa; phylum Arthropoda; class Insecta; order Lepidoptera; family Nymphalidae; genus Dircenna; species Dircenna loreta. The sequence continues at coordinate 375,469 of OY743096.1, forward strand.
GAAGTCATTATTTAGATAAACTTGTTATGTAGAAATACATTTTCTTACTCCCTTATACTTGTATTTTATTCTTGTACGAGTACTGAAAGATAGATCATACCTTAAAAAGTGTTAACGTCTTAGATAAATTTAATGTAGTCACACATACATTTGTTTCTTGAATCTTGCATCATATTTTAAAATGTAAGTCACTAAGACAAACTTATACTTGTACTTTATTCTTGTACGAGTACTGAAATATAGCTAATACATCAAAAGGTGATAACGTTTTAGATAAATTTAACATAGTCACACATACATTTGTTTCTTGAATCTTGCATCATATTTAAAAATATAAGTCACTGAAACCCATTTTCAGTATATAATAAGTTATTAATATTATTGAAGTCATATTTTAAAACGTATAGGTTTTCTATGTGGTGACGAACCTAATTTAGAAGAATATATTGAAATATTACTACTCCAGGGTAATTTATTGCCTTGAGGTTTCTGGTCAAATAGTTATAAGGTCCTATAGTCGTACATTTTCACTCGTGGTAGCTGACGCTGAAGAAGTTGTTAGTTATCTGTTGATTATTACTATCTCAAGATACCACTGCAAGTCTCTCAATTAATAAATGTTTTTAGCAATAATGTCATATTATTAAAAACAGAATGTTGCCAGCGACTCTTTTTTAAAGGATGCATATGAAATACTTTTTACCCTTTCTACATTAAAAACATTTAATTGAGCACATTTTGTTAAGCTATTGAAATAAGGAAGTAGTTATTCTGATAAAACATTTTGTAGACGTCAGTCGTTACAAAGTATGAACAAAATTATATAAATTGACAAACTTAAGACTTTTATTTGAACGATGATAATAATAATGACAAAATGACTGAAAATTCAAGAATACGTATTTAGAAGTTGCTGAAACATTGAGCAATAGAGCAATATGGATACTGTGTGTCTGTGTGTGTATGTTTAAAATATTTTGATGTTTCTTTACAGGATTACGATAAGTAAAACTGAGTGAATAATTGTATGTATAAATAAGGAATACCTAATTATATTATATATAATTATAGGAATATATTGGTTTGTTTCTTCACAATGTTACGACATGATTAATCCCCCTTATGGATGACTTTGACGCCACCTCCATCTCCTCTCTTTGACTTCATCTGCGTCGGCCACGCCAACTCCTAACATTAATAAGTACCTAATCTATCATCGCTTAAAAAATGTATAAGACAATAACTTTTAGGTATGTTGGAATTATAGCTCAAAACCGAAAAAAATAAATACAATCATCAGTGAAACGCGTAAGCGTCACTTAAATTTAAGCATATCTCAAATTTAAGTGGTACACTCAAAACCAACTCAAGTAATTAGAACCTACACTTAGCTAAGCAGTCGTCAATGGTTTCCATCTACTTGTTCTCAGTTACTATTTACTTAAGGTGTTTAATTGATTTAAAAGTAATATTTTATATAATGTCTAGTAGATATATTTGATGTAGTTTTAAGTAAGGTTAGGTTGGGTGAAAACCAAAGACTACATTGTAATTATCCGCATTATCGTATGAAAAATACGATATAAAAAATAGAGTTTTATCAATCAACTCAATTATAATAAAATAAGAATAAAAATTAAAAATATATCTATAATAACACTTTTATTTAAACATATATTGAAACACTCGTGAAACTTAGAAATAAGAATGTTTTTAGTTATGTTATGATCGGTACAACTGATTGACCTCGTTACAAAGTACGCTACCAAATCTGTCAAAAATGTTTCTGGTGCTTAAAATAAACATTTTACTATGAATATTCACAAAAGTAAAGCCAGATAGTGTCTAAGGCTTAAAGTAGATAAGCACTGATAAATACTATAAAGCCTGCGTCTTTTTTTGTTTAGTTTGTAGGTAATTAATTGGCAACTGCGACGGGACGCTTTATTCTTTATCTTGAATCATAGTGTTCTTGTGTATCAAAGTATCGTTTATACTTTAAACCAGTCGGTTGTTGGTCTGCGCTGCGTGCGGTGTCGCGGAGAACATATCTGCTGTATTGTTTATACAGTATGGTAATATAAAAGCCGTTTTAAATAATATTACAAATAAACTTATCTAGAATTTAATTATATTAAATTCTAAATAATATTAAATTTCCAACCAGCCGTCTAAAGCGCACCTAATTCTTATAGTTTCTAATTTAAATCAACAGTGAGTGGAAAGTGCTTATAAAAGACTCAAAGCCAATCGAATTTCGTAAGTTTTTCGTAGTTCCGATCACCAACTAACAAACAAGAGGATTTATTTGTAATATGTCCTTGAATTCAGCGCTTGATGAATTTTGTGGATCAACATTTTGGGTAAGTACCTAGACCTACCTATGACCTCAGAATTTAGAGTATCATATTGGCTGACAAAAACTGTAATATTATGTATCCAGATAACTTCATATCGACATATTTATTTACAAAATATACGAGCAATTAAAAAGAAATCTTATTAGATTTTACATTTTTCCCAGGATAGAAATTTATCTTGGAACACAGAGAACCCAGAGTTGACACCGTGTTTTGAAAAAACTGTACTTATATGGATACCCTGCTCATACCTATGGCTGGCAGCCTTCCTCGACGCCTACTACATCTTCAACAGCAAAGAAAGAAACATCCCTTGGAATATTTTAAACATAAGCAAATTAGTAATCACATTTCTCTTAGTTGTGTTGAAATTTGTTGATTTGGGTGTGACAGTTCATAAGTCATCTAAAGATGAAGCAGTTTTCAATGCTGACTATTGTGCTCCTGTTGTTCAGATTCTCACGTTTGTAAGTACCTATATAGATACATACATACATACACACATACATCTTAGGAACTATAAAGTTATTATTACATACACCATTTATATTTATATTTATACTTTCAGACTTTTTTAATAAAGAGTTTTAAACAACCGATACCTACCTACACATATGTAAATTCAAGTCATTCAAAAATATAAGTTGTCTGTAAAAATCATAGTTCATAATTTATTCAGAGACTTCTCTTATTTATTAACTCTCATTGTATATTCTATTATATATTTTTGTATTTTATTCACCAACGCTATATCTAAATGATTACGTAATAAATAATTGCACAAGTACTGCAATAATAACTACTCACTGTACTGTGCACTCACGGATTGTTTCTTAGAGGGAATGTCATCAGAGGTTCACTATTTAGTGTAGGTAATAAACTTCTTCCTCATTCGTATAATGAACTTTTATCTGAATATATCAAGAAACAAAACAATAACTTTTTTATGCAAATAAAGATTCGGATACTTAATCTATCGAGTTACGATAATGTTTGGGCGAAACTAATTTGACTAGGTCAAGTAGAGTATTATTGCATTGTGAAAGGGCCGTTAGTGAGCTAGTGTACTCCCATATAAATGGGGGGATTGGGGTTAAGAAGTCCGCTGTAGATTGGGTAGTGAAATGGGCGCATTAAAAATAAATATGTATTGAGGACGTTTGTAGATTTAACAAACAATTTATCGGTATATATTGTTCCAAAATTAATCTGAATATTATATAGAACCAATTAGAGCAACGGATATAATGTTTTTATATATCTTTTAATGGTGGGCTTTATTTGTCGAATAATATAGATTTTAAATGTGTTTTTACATTATTACTTCACACCATTGTTTCCTAAGCGTAAACGTAAGCGGACATCTTTAAGGTGGAAAAAACTTCAAGAAAGAGTTTTGATATATATATATATATATATATATATATGTGTATATATATTTAATAGAAATATTTTTTTTCATTTTAGGTCCTTTCGGCAAAGCTGCTACATTATAACAAAAGGTATGGGATGAGAGTTTCAGGGGTTCTATTTTTCTTCTGGCTATTGTTGATATTAGCGGGAATACCACAACTCAGATCTGAAATAGTAGCACACAAAGAGCTCACGGAAGATGAGAACGTACAGTACAATTTCGTGAGCTACATGATATATTACCCGTTGATCGTCTTAATGTTTATACTAAACTGCTTCGCCGACTTACCGCCGAAAGACTCGCCTTATAAATTTGAAAAGGTACTATGATCTCCTAAAGATATATTGTAAAGAGTTATTGTGTTGTTATGCAAACATTAAAATATAATTTCCTTTTGTCAGACCCAATGTCCAAAGAATGCTTCAGGGTTCCCAAGTCGGCTAACATTTAGCTGGTTCGATCCCCTAGCGATCACAGGATTCAGAAGAAGTTTGACAGAAAAGGACTTATGGACATTAAATCCAGAAGACTCTTCTAAAGTGGTTGTGCCAAGATTTATCAAAATTTGGGAGAGAACATTACAGAAAAATCAAAAGAATGAAAAGTATGTATATTTATGAACATATATCTTTATATTAAACTTAACCAAACAATTCCTGGGCGTTAAGCAATTTAGAATTTCGTCACTCTATATCTTTACACGGATATCGCCAGAGCCACATAAGGAACAGAAAGAAGTAGATACCATCCTGCATCACTTTCTAAAACAAATTTTGAATCTGTGGTTTCTAATGTGATCATGGACGTTAACGGCAGGAATTTATTCAAATAATTCTTTGGAACTCTTAACGGGACCTTAACTCTTATACGGGAGATGCATAAAAATGAAACATTTCTTTTTCCATTCGAATGTGACATATCCCTTTTCAAAATTTCCCTCTTACATGTCTCGGATGATGTTCCTTTTTCACTCTAAAAGTTTTTCTGAGAGAACGTACGCAACCGCATATCGATGAACTGTTGGATGCAACTCATATATTCTCCAGTAGGAAGGCTAGTGAACCATTTACATAAATGTAAACTCATATAAATGGAGAACTCTGCCTTACTTTCAAAAGCACCGAACCGAATGGTACACCGGAAGTTCGAAATCCGATCGACCGATCAAAAAAGTCATATTGTCAATAATCAATCAACTGGTGGTAACTAAAATACGCATACAGTTATTAAATACAGGATTTTGTAGACAGTGTGCATGTTAAGAAAGTATTCGGATGGACAGCCTTGTGCTTTGACTCACGGTGTAAGAGCTAGCATAAGTTGCTTCTTCCTACTCTTCTTGCAACAAGTTATGAGTAAAATGCAAAAAACAAGTTGCTTCCCATCGTACTTTCTGCTCACTTGTAGTGAAAAACTATTGTGTTAGTCTAGGATGTAATGATTCCAGATCAAATGGTGCTATAGCAACTCAGGATACCCCTTTCGCCAGCGTGAACTTTAAGTCGGACCAGGAGGCCAAAGGTGCGTCCATCCTGCCCGTGCTTTGCTTCGTATTCGGGGGACAGTTCCTTTTCGGAGCGTTTCTAAATCTTATCAACGATGTCTTGATGTTTCTGTCGCCACAACTGTTGAAGTTAGTGTTGATATCTGGCATTATTTATTTTTAAAATTATTATTATAACTGCCAATTTAGTTTATTTATAACTTCATAAATATGTCTTAAAAATAATGATATGAAACTCTTGAGTAATTCTGTGTAATGTGATATAATGTTCCATGATTCTAGATTGTTAATAGAGTTCATCGATAGCAAGGAGCCCGTATGGAAGGGTTATTTATACGTAGGGGGTCTGTTCGCCTGCGCTACAATTCAGACCTTGTTATCTACGCACTTCTACCTAGACATGTACCTAGTAGGTATGAAAATAAGGACTGCATTAACAAGTGCTATTTATCGAAAGGCGCTTCGTATATCAAACGGGGCGAGAAAACAAACTACCGTCGGCGAAATTGTTAATCTCATAGCTGTCGATGCACAGAGGTAAAAAAACATAAGCACTACTGTTCTGTATACTCCATAATGTATGAATGATTAATGAATTATGAATGATTAGAATAAGAATAGAATCATTATGAATATGATAATATATTTAAATATTATTATTTTTCATCTTGATCATCATCACGATTTTTTGGACACTAATGAACGGAAAACAACCAAAAATAGAATTATGTTGACTCGGAGAACTTAGTTTCTGAATGATTTAATTTTCCTGTTGATTTAGTACTTTAACTCATTAAAATGAGCAATATAAAAGTTATTTATTGGAAAATAGGAACTTTTACTTGTATTACAAATACAGATAATAATAATAAGATAATAATAAGATAATAATAAGATAATAAAGAAGATAATAATAAGATAATAATAAGATTTTTTTACAAAGAATATATCAAGTAAAATCATATATTTATTACACATTAGTTGTTGTATAGACAAAATAATAGAAATAGAAGTTGGTAGTTATATTTGCAGTTGAAGGCTTAAACATTTTATAGATTCTTGGAGCTAACAATTTTTCTCAACATGATTTGGTCAGCACCCCTACAGATAGCGCTGGCTATTTATTTCCTGTGGGGTATCTTGGGCCCGTCAGTACTCGCGGGGTTGGTGGTCATGATCGTACTTATTCCAATTAACGGGGCTATAGCAAGCAGGATGGAAAAAATGCAGTTAAAACAAATGAAGTACAAGGATGAAAGAGTCAAACTTATGAACGAAGTACTTAACGGAATTAAAGTAGGTTGATGATAAACCCTTCAAACAATTATACTGCTAAAACCTGGATCACTTTAGGTTTATGTATTAAAAACATAGATCTATCCATAAAGAAACCAACTTTATTTTCAATTATTATATTATAATTTAAGCTATATATACGCTCACACAAATACAGGGGGTATTTGTGTGAGCGTATATACATTATTGGAAGCTTATAAATGTATTTATTAAATTTCTTTATACACCTAATGTTGAAGTTTCATAAAGATTGTTTAATATTAGTGATATTATTTTTCAGGTTCTTAAGATGTATGCCTGGGAACCAAGCTTCGAGGAACAAATACTTAAAATTAGGAATAAAGAAATCTATGTTTTAAGACAAACAGCGTATCTTAACTCTGCGATGTCATTTTTATTCGTTTGTACACCTTTTTTGGTAAGTGAATATATGTCTATAATAAATACTAAAATGAAGTCTATATAAGTTTGATTTAAAATATGTTATATGATGAAACCACTAACTGTGATGTTGATCTTCGTTTATAAATACAACATATCACAGAAAATAAATCATAAATACCACAAGGTAAGAGGTAGTTTAGCACAATATAAAGCTTATCACAAATGAAGCGTAATACAATAATAATTTATATATTTGTTCAGTGATAAGTTTCTGTGCTGGGTTTACTGATAATAAAATCTTATGATGACAGTTCTTAATAACTGTTAATTCATTAAAATTTTTAGGCAAGGAAGGGATTTAAAGACATTCATACTTTTAATGTCCTCTACTTTTCTTATGTGAGACTATTCCAAGTACATTGGAGTAATTGAGTATGTCCAACATAACTTCTGACTGGCGACGACGAAAGACTAAAGCTAGTTTCTATCACCTAGATTCATCTGTTGGTGATACAGCCTCAACTAAACTATTTAAAATCTTTTGTTCCATATACGACAACCAAAAGGTTTTCGTGATTTGTTGGGTATTTCCCTGTATTTTTTAATTAAGGTGCCAATATTAAAGTTGCATTCCTGCAATCTGTTTACTTATTATAAGAATAGGGGAGAAATATTTACTAGTTCTAGCCTCCTAAGCTAGGGGCACTGTCCCGTCTTGCCATACGATAGCTATGCCACTGTTCGAAGCACCAGTTAACACGCAACTGGCACTGGTTCGGCTCCTCTCACTAACCTCGGTATACAAAAAACACTGTGTCTTCTATTGACGACCAATCTCACATATATATTTTTTATCTTCTCTCTCAAATTATGGTAAATCTTAACTTGAATGTTTAACGCATAACGTAATATTATATTTCATGGGTGTCCCTAACAGGTGTCGCTGATGTCATTCGGGTGCTTTGTGTTGGTAAATGATGAGGAAGTTTTGGATTCTAAGCGCGCTTTCGTAGCGTTGTCTCTTTTCAACATACTGCGTTTACCATTGGTCATGTTACCTAATGTTATTTCCAATTTAGTGCAAGTAAGTTGTTTTTTCTTTAAAGCAGTGAAAAAAATGGTTAGATTTCTTAACCTCTCCAAAAAAAAAAACACATTGCAAAACAATAAAATAAATTATATATTAAAAATTTGGTGGCAGTAATATAGATCAAAATTTTATTTTGTAGACTTTAGTTGGTATTAAACGGCTAAACAAATTCATGAACTTTGACGAACTAAATCCAAACTCCATAGAACACGATCCAAAGGAAAGTGAGTATATCAATGAGTAAATTTTGTGAATACAATAAATTAACTTATGTATAAGCAATACAACGTCCAAAAAAAGACCTCAATAATGAAATTAGCAAGAGTTAAATCACTTTTCTTGAACAAAATTGTATTATATCCACCAGCAAACCCAATAGTCATCGAGAACGGTCACTTCACCTGGGGCGACGACTCCGAACCTGTGCTCAAGAACATCAACCTGCACATTCCACGCGGCGGGTTGGTGGCAGTGGTGGGCGCCGTTGGCTCCGGCAAGAGCTCGCTGCTGTCCGCGCTGCTGGGAGAGATGAACAAGACCTCCGGAAGAGTCAACACTACCGGTAGGTGGACCGCTCGATGAAGCAATATTAGTCTTCCAGGTGGCTAAGTTCAATTATTAAATATACACTTGTATTTTTTCTCCAATTTCTTGGGCGTTGTTGCTAAAATACAATATGTCTTGAGCGTTTTTATACACAGTGTTTTTAACAGGAATCATAGCTTACGTGCCGCAACAAGCGTGGATCCAGAACGCAACTCTACAAGACAACATCGTATTCGGCAGGACGCTAGAGAAGGATAAATACAACAACGTCATTAATGTGTGTGCGCTCAAACCGGACTTCGATGTGTTACCAGGAGGAGATCAGACAGAGATTGGAGAGAAAGGTGAAAACGTCTTAATACGTAATATATATCTTAATATATAATATTTTGAAATCTACAACATATAAAGAACGGATAAATGGAAAAATAAGACATGTTTAATAAAAATGTAATATTTCGTTCGGTCCCTAATCCGATCAGTCTCACGGGTGCATAATAGAACTGTATCGTTAATTGTTACAATTGTATTTGTTTCTCTGTACAGGTATTAACTTATCCGGTGGTCAGAAGCAGCGTGTGTCGTTGGCTCGGGCCGTGTACTACGACGCTGACAACTACTTCCTGGACGACCCTCTCAGTGCTGTGGACTCGCACGTTGGGAAACACATCTTTGATAAGGTCAGTTCTTAATCAATTTCTTAAAAGAAAATAGTTGGACAAAAAGTCAACGTTAGTCGAAGATTCACAACATTTTATACATCTATCTGCACAATTTTAAGACAATTGGCGTATTATCGAGTCCTTAATAACTACCGTCCCCGTTACCCTCAAGTATGGCAGCCAGGTTTAAGCGGACATTGTATCCTATCGCATAAACCGCTACCCTGGTTACATCTCCCCATATTTTTTTTTCTTTACCCACCTAATTATGAAAATACAACCCAATGAAAAACTTATTTACCCTATAAATATGCGATTGAACGTGCTCGTTTCATTTCGTCGAATTGAAAACTCATTCCCTTAATTTAGATCTCGATCATCTATGAGCATGGTCAGGCAAAGCTACGAAACCACGTATTTTAAAATAAAATTATAATAATAACTACCTACACAAAAATTGGTGCACGCCTCTCCAACGTTATACGTTATCATGTCGGTGACGCGAATTCATAAAATTTTCCCCTACCAAAAAGTGCTTAGCACGGCTAAAGAAATTATTTCCCTTCAAAAATATTATTTGTGACTGTAAAATTATCTTATTAGCAAAATTGAGACAATTTCCTAATTAAGATCCTACTTCATTTCAGGTAATAGGTCCGAACGGTCTCCTGAAGAACAAGACCCGTGTGTGGGTGACCCACAACGTTTCTTACCTGGCTCAGACCGACCTTGTGGTGGTTCTGAAGAATGGAGAGGTCTCCGAAACCGGCTCCTACCAACAGCTGCTAGAGAAGAAGGGGGCCTTTGCGGAGTTTCTGTTACATCACTTGAGTGACGCCGAGCGGACCTCTCCTGAAGGTACTATAGTTTGTACAAATAGTGGATATTTAAAATGTATAATGTCTATACATGACTCTTTAACTTGTTTGTAGAATTGGATGAGATGAAACAAGAACTGGAAAGCAAGTTGGGGTCTGAGTTCCAAAATAAATTGCAAAGAGCTCGGTCATTATCTGAAAGCACTTCGGAGTCGGAACATGTAGCGGCCGGTTTGTATTTAACCAATAACATTATAAATATTATTTTTATTGCTATTAAATTAAAAAATTATCAACACGGGCAGGATTCGAAAATGCGATCTCTGACAACTGACCTACCGTGCTAGTTATAGAATTAGGAACATTGAAGCCAACAAAGATTTTCGAAAAAAAATAATTAGATGTCTTCCGTCACGTTAGCACTTCGGTTGGCAGAGCGACGGGAGCGGCAGGGTCAATTGCTGACCGTGTTAATAAATTATTCATTCTATATTTACTGAACAAATAATATAATTAGCATATATATCATAGCTATCATGTCTTTAGTCAATTTGAAGTATTAACATTTATATATAATTTTAGGAGATCGCAGAGTTAGCTTCAAAAAACACATGCCCATGGAGTCGTCTTCACCCAACGAGTTGAAAGAGAAGAACAAGCTTATTGAAGCCGAGAAGACCGAGACCGGCAGCGTAAGTGGTACATAGGCGTTACAGCCGTCTGAACTCCTTCGAGTGCTAAAATGTCTAGAAAAGTTAAACAAAACCGAGTATAAACCCTAATCCCTATCCTTAGGTGAAGTGGGTCGTGTACAAGCACTACCTGACGTCCGTGGGCATGGTGGCGGCGGTCGTCACTGTGCTCATGAACCTCATGATGCAGATATTCCAGGTCGGCTCTAATTATTGGCTGTCCGAGTGGTCCAACGATGATCAGATGGTAAGTAGATTAGCGTTGAGGATATTTGAGTGTAAAAATGACCGATTGAGACAAATAGAAAGCGTGTTTTTTTTGTCTATGAGAAACTATAAGACAAATAAGTAAGTTGCTGTTATTTGTTAAGGTAAAGGCACTTATACCTCATAGATAGCAGTAATAGCACTGCCATCGTATGATGAGCAGTTGTTTGACGCCCGTACAAGACACGAAAAATCCTCCTACTAGTTAATCTCATGATAATAAATTTAAGTACGAGCCGAGTATTGTCAGAGCCAGGCTGTCCTACAGGTGGTGAATGGTACCGTGGATGTGAAGCGCCGGGACCTGTACCTCGGCGTGTATGGAGGACTAGGGGTCGGTCAAGGTGAGATGGACTACCATTAGCTACTGTACAAGTAAATTGTTTTTAGAAGTTAAATGTACAGGTTTTGCCTGGTTACAAAATGTATTATTTCATGTCTGGTTAATCGCATAGATTATATCCAAAACACAAACAAACAATAATTTTGGTTGTTGTTGCAGCGATTACATCATTTCTCTCTGATTTAATGCCTCATTTGGCGTGCTGGAGAGCGGCGAGGATTCTGCACGAGCTTTTGTTGACGAGAGTATTGAGATCTCCATTAAAGTTCTTCGAAGTAACTCCCATTGGGCGCATTCTCTCCAGGTTTTCTAAAGACGTAGACATAATGGATACTTCGCTCCCTTCAGAGATCACCGATGTCATGTTTTGCGCGTTTGAGGTAATCTCTCTCCCCATTCGAGATTTGGTTCTGGTGATTACTTTGCTACCTTTATTTTAAATATCTTTTCTTTTATTAATCATTATGACATTTAACATTTTTAGTATTCGTCGTTAGCAAAAGCTTTCTCTAATATACTATAAAGGTAGTCGATTAATAAAAACAAATACCCACTTGTTTAATGCGTTACGGAAAAGCGTCGATGGTTTAAGCAATTTGATTTATTAACGCAAGGCAGATATTTGATTTTTTCTTTATTTAACACACACATATATATATATATATATTAAGAAGTATTGAGGAATTGCTCTGTTTCGTAATTAATAAACCATAAATTAGGAGCATTTATTTCATTCATTTGGCCCTTTTATTAGTAATATGACTTAGTTTTAATATAATTTTCTATGTGCTTTATATAGGTACTCGGTACCTTATTCGTGATAAGTTACTCGACGCCAATATTCTTGACCGTGGTGCTGCCCATCGGCATAGTGTACTACGTCATACAGCGCTTCTATGTCGCCACTTCACGACAGCTCAAGAGATTGGAGTCGGTCTCTCGTTCTCCTATATATTCGCATTTCGGAGAGAGTATTACTGGCGCTCAAACTATAAGAGCGTACGGGGTCGAAGAAAGGTAAGTTTTAATGCTATACGGAGCTAAATACGGAGCTACATACGGAGCTAAATACGGAGCTAAATGTACTGCGCATAGAGTCAATAGATATCTAGAACAAACTACTGCGTTTGGGGAAAACTGATTTATTTTTAATCTAAATAAATATAGAATGAAAAATAAACCGATACGGGCAGGGATTCGAAACCGTCCCGTCGCTCTACCAATTGGGCAACGGTACCTATCACTGCCAGACTCACTGAATCAAGCGCTATACATATTCGTCTCTATCGAGACGGTGCTGACATCTATTAGTCCCGTATTGGTACCCAGCCCGTATCGGTTTAATAAACCGAGTATGGCAGCGATGCGATGCGGTAACTCAATGCTAAACTCAAAACGAGGGGACGGATTCCCAGTGGTCTCGGGTTCAAATCTATGCCCGTATCGGTTTATTTTTCATTCTATATTTATTCAGATTAATGTACGCTGAACATGGCTATACATGTTTATAACTATTTTCAAACATTTATTTATTATTATGAAACTTTCGACATGATAAGGCTGATTTTCTAGGTTATGAAATATAAATTTGGAAGTTGAAAGGTTTTGCAATATGCTGTGCTGTTTTGCAATATCTGTACTAACGAAGAAGGTGCCTTTTAGGAAACATCGAGGTCGGTTGAGACAATAACTTGCTACGGAGAACAAAATGAATAAATGTCGGGATAGTCAGCTGACTGTAGTTTTAGTTTTTCAAAGTTAACATTTTAATTCTGATCGTTAACAAGTCATAATTTGTACCTTACAGATTCATAGAGGAATCCGAAAGTGGTGTAGATTTTAATCAGTCTTGTTACTACCCAAGCCTCATAGCTCACAGGTGGTTGGCTGTACGTCTGGAGATGGTTGGAAACCTCATCATATTCTTCTCAGCTTTATTCGTTGTGTTGGGACGTGATACTATTAATCCAGGAGTCGTTGGACTCTCCGTCACTTATGCACTGCAGGTTAGTTTTAATTTTACGTAAACTTTAGGTACTTTTGAACAAACTAAATCAAATTAATCGATCATGTTTCTTTTTTTTTGTAGATTACCCAAACATTAAATTGGCTCGTCAGAATAACATCAGAAATAGAAACAAATATTGTAGCAGTAGAAAGAATAAAAGAATATTCAGAAACTAAAGAGGCAAGTAGTTTATGTTCATAAATATTATTGGACTGACTTATTTCAGATCCCGGAAATTATTATGTCATTGGGACGTCATAATATTACATAAATAAATGTGAAATAATTAGTGACATACGAGTACATTATTACGTAAGACATGACAATGCTAGATTTAACGATGACATTAAAGAGTCGATCGATCGATCAGACACCTCGTAATTTAGATTTCCACGTGGTTGAAAGAAGAAGAGTTATTGCTGTTACCGTTTTTGTATGTAATTTTAGGTGCTCTGCGATGTCATGTAACTATTCTGACTTAACTAAATTAGAATAGTAAAATGTTATGTTCGCGCGGAGGTAAAAGTCAAATCCTAAAAAATTCTGCCGTTCCTTTAGGTTGGACAGCTCCTAGTCCATCTCTATCTTTTCTCTAAGGTATGCTCAGTCTCCGAAAGCTTTCACATCAAATTATAAACAAATTTTTGTTCTTCAAATATCTCTCATGCAATTAGAAATTGAGAATACTAAAACAGGAAGTTTGTTTGGGAATGATAAGTAATATCAACATGTTATAATTAATTAAATAATTGTTATAATTAATTAAATAAATAATCAGGAGGCCCCGTGGACGGTCGCGGCCGCGCCTGGCTCCACGTGGCCGGAGACGGGGGCGCTGCAGCTGGAGCGCCTATCGCTGGGCTACCGGACCGGCGAGCCCGCGTTGCGTGACCTCACGTGTTCCGTGGCCCCGCGCGACAAGCTGGGCATCGTGGGGCGGACCGGTGCCGGCAAATCTACGCTGACGCTCGGCCTATTCCGAATCATCGAAGCCATGAGCGGCAGAATCCTCATCGACGGCGTCGACATCGCCACCATAGGACTGCACCAGCTGCGGTCACGCATCACCATCATCCCGCAAGACCCCGTGCTATTCGCGGGCACGCTGCGCATGAACCTGGACCCCTTTGAGGCCTTCGGAGACGACGAAGTTTGGCATGCTCTTGAACACGCGCATCTTAAGGCGTTCGCAAAGGGTACCGTCAACTACTCGGCGTCTGATTGGTTAATCGATGATCATTGCTTTGTTTGACTTATTACACACATGGTATTACCTGTTGCAGGTCTCCAAGCCGGCCTTATGTATGAGATCTCCGAAGGTGGTGATAACCTATCGGTGGGTCAGCGCCAGCTGGTGTGTCTTGCAAGAGCACTTTTGCGAAAGACTCCTCTGTTGGTGCTGGACGAAGCCACCGCAGCTGTTGACCTGGAAACTGATGACCTCATCCAGGTGAAGTATTTTAAATCTCATGTCTATGAAAATATCCGGTATATTATAACTTTTCATAGCAGTAAGCTAGCAACCATTTACACAACCACTTCATGTCCAGCTTGAGAAACTCACTATAGGCATTGCTCGCTGGACACTGAATATTTTACATGGCATAGTTGATCTATCAAGTCTCGAAATATCGGTGGTCTACAGTTCACATATTACAGATATTGTCCAAGAGTTGAATTCAAGGAGCTACTGTAACTCAGACAATTCTTGAAATCTAATTAATTCAGCTTTCTCTTTATATATAAACGAAAACAAAGGTTTATTTATAAAGAAAATGCTGTAAAGGTAAATACCCATTGCTTAAGCCAACCATCATTACTTAAGCATTTATATCTAATTGTTCCTTTATTAAAAGGAATACTTAAAGTGTACGAAAAATAATATACTTTTACTATCTTCCCTTCGACAGAAAACAATCAGAACAGAATTCGCGTCTTGCACCGTGCTAATCATAGCCCATCGCCTGAACACTATCATGGACTCCACCCGCGTCATGGTTCTAGACAAAGGCCAGCTGGTTGAGTACGCTCCCCCCGAGCAACTGTTACAGGACAAGAACTCCATCTTTTACAGCATGGCCAAGGACGCCGGACTTGTTAATTAAATATCACTAATATGTGCACATTAAAGTGTTCAAACTTTATATCGAAAGTCGCGTGATTTTGCAGTTAGTACTTAGTTTTACTCCACTTTTATATTCAGTATTCACCTCTCCCTAAAATACTCTACGTCCAGGCGCCAAAGTAGGATTTGATGTATAAGGGAGTTGTTTGTTTTTTAAAATCTTCCTGAAAATGTACAAATTATACAAATTAATATTTATGGTCAAAACGGTGTAACCGTAACCATATTAATATCTAATACCTACAATGAGAATACAGTTATAATAATATTATGTCGATTAAATTAAATTGGTCTAAACCAAGTGCTTTTTGAGTTAAGGCTGGGGCTCAACCATTGCCCTTCCTGCTGCATGCGCGCCTGCCCGTCCTACTTAAATTGTTTACAACTAAAATATATTTTTATGAAAACTTACTAAAAAATAATAGGTAAGTACAACGTGACAATCTAACATCAAACTAATTGTTAATTAAACCTTCACGTGTTTGTGTATTAAAACAGTATTTGTACTATATCGCTGAAGTGAAGTATTGTGTAAAGTCACTCATTGTATTGATGATGTTTTTATTTATGAGATGGATTGTAACAAGTCAATTGTAATTTATTATGAATATATTTATATATTCTTATCACTATGTTACATTATGTTCTTAGGTGTTTAATGGTTCGAAATCAGTGTAATGGTATATGAGCCATATTTATAAAGAGATTTTCTAAATAATAATATCAAATATTGTGTATATTTTATTTTTATCTGTACCATCAAAGGCTTTTTGTTTTAATGATGATCAAACTGCATTTTATACTGAGTATTTATATTAAATGTAACTATTTTTTATTTAAGTGTACATTACTTAAATATTTACTTCATTTTCAGATTAAATTGTTATATTGCATATTTTTTATACGTTTTTGTTGTTTTTTATGTAAATATATATTCTTTAGTTATTTCTAGTATAAACTACTTAAAGATGAAGGTAACCAATTCATATTTATATTATTAAATAACTGTGGCTAGCGACTTCGTCAGCGCCCACGGAGAGGCTCAAATAAAAACCTTAACCTTCCCCCCCCCCCACTCATAAGACTTACTCAAATATCGATTTTCGTAAACATTTCTTCAAAAATAAAGAACTTTCGCATATTCGTTTCCACCCACATAAGCCATCCCCGCTAAAAACACGATTATAGTATTTTTAATTTGCAAAGGCCTTACCAAATATAGATTTTCATGATAATTCCTCTAAAAACATAGAAGTTTTATACATTAACTAGCTGTTGCCCGCGATTCCGTCCTCGAGAATTTCAGAACACAAGGCTCGTAAGAAACTCCTTCGCTCGAGCTTTTTTTGGTCATCATTATTTCAAAATTATTTTATTCGAAAAGCCCTATTAATATTTCAAAGGAATAATATAGGTAACCTAGATCCAACATGAAAGTTATTTATAAATATTGGTTAAGACATTTTGAGATTCGGATAACTTACTAACTTAAAATGACTTGTAAAGTATAAACACACAAATTTCACCTTTTTATAATATTAGTATAATTTAAGATAAAAAAAGGAGATTTTTCATAGTTAAAGTTTATATTGAAAAGGAGTGCTGAGAAAATCTGAAAATCTATTATAAATTCGTAATGAATAAGTTATTTGTTTCCTTTCACACTTATCAATGCTAAGTATATATAAGTCTGATGTCTAATGGTCGCTCAATACTCGTAGATTGTCACCTCGCGCAATAGAATAAAAAAATATTATATATATTGAATTCACGGTGTTTTGTAATTTAACTTATACCTTACCCTCAACAACACGAGGCCGGTTATCCTGTTGAGTTTTAGCTTATATGAAACGTTTGTACTTTTAAAAAAGCCGACTATTAGATACTTACTTAATCTAGTCAACAAATACGCTTGTATCTATCACTATCTATTAGAAAAGTATGAAACTAACAGATAATTGTGACTGTCGGATAATAAATAAATAGTTCACAATAAAATATGTAAATAAACGTGGTTGAACGATTTAAGCAGTATCTTTTGTCCGTCTCCTGGCTCTAAGCCTCCTCACCAATTTTCAGCCAAATCGGTTCAGCCGTTCTTGAGTTGTAAATAATTCAACTAACACGACTTTATTATATATATATTAGTTGAACTCACTGTCAACTTCTTAGTCAATTATATTATTTATGAGCGAACACTTTAAAAATATCAAAGTGGAATGAATTTTTTGTAGAACTGTCGGCCAGCGCTCTCCCGTCTCACCGCTACACACACCCCGCACATTAATGCACACCGTGCGCGCGTGCTATTTGATTATCAAACTATAATAACTCTTTACATATTGGTTTTGTTAGAAAATAAGTGTCTGTGATAAATAACTTATTCATTTGGATAGGGATTAATATCATGTTTATTAAAACGACTTCGCAAATAAAGTGTTATTTTAGAACTATTTTGATAATTATAAAAAGAGAGACATATACTGTCGCGGACTTTCTTTTAGAACTTTTAGAGGGGAACGCGGACTTTCTTTTAGAACTTGTAGTAGATGATTTTTGCGAAATTTTCACCGTTTACTCAGCGCATGCAAGGAATGTTTTGAATTTTGCTGTTCGCAATATTTTTTTATTGCTGCTCCTCCCCTATTTATCTTAGCGTGATAATATAAAGCCTATAGTACTCCTCAATAAATGGACTATCTTAAACTGAAAGAATTTTTCAAATAGCTCCAGTAGTTAATGAGATTAGCGCGTTCAAACAAACAAACAAACAAACAAACTATTCTGCTTTACATATTAGTATAGAGTTTTATCCCCTTTTACATTCTTACGGCTGTAATTTCTAAAACCACTTTAGGACAGCCCTCCAAACTAAGACACACATGCTCTCCGAACTTTAAGTTCATACGACCAGTGGTTTTCGTTGTCTCCGAGTCAGTCAGGACATCTTCCTTTATAGGTGTAGAGATTTAGCCTATGACTATAACATTTTAAGTGAAGTTGTTTGGGGAGTGGCGACCAATTAATAATCTGAGGAATAATGTAGGGCGACAATTGAATTAATTATAAACTGAGGTAGAATAATTACAAAACAAAATTAATTTATATTTTAGTACAAATGAATGTAGAGACATTTAAAAATGTATGTCAGGTAGCATTACGCTTATTTACTGTTTCTAGAAAACAAAGTTAAAATATTATTTTTTACCTGACCTTGAATTTTTTACTACGTTACTACTAAATGTAAACTATATACGTCTAACTGACGGGCACACCCTATATTCTGGACCTAAGGTAGGGCGCGGAACTTGCACACCACGCTACTGAATTACGGGTTTTCGGGTACATATCAGACAATTAAATCTAATATTTTTTCTTTAATTTTCTTTAATCATCCTGTGGTTTAACGATATTTATTAGAAGAGTAGATCGATAAGTGGGGTGTGTAGTCCGCGACCGCTTTTATTAGATTGCGATATTTGTTTTATCATTAAGAATAGTTCAGTTACAAAAAAAATAGTCTGTTGTATTTACAGTATCCTATTACTCATATCAATATTTTAATAGCTTTTTGTTTATTCCTCAACTTTTACTCGTTGTATTTAGATGTTACAGATTTCAAAAGGTTTAGTTATTTCAAACTGATGAGTTAACATAACGGAACATGTCCGCATTTTGACAATTTTAAAAATTTAGAAGAATGCGCCCAAAATGCACAGCTCCATAATCATTTAATTTTGCTCACAAATATAATAATTTCTTGATACGAAATAAGTCAGACGGAAACGAACCCCAGATATCGGAGTATTAGAACTCAGTGACCTTAGCTTCTGTATAGCATGGGAGTTACCAGAACCCCGGTGTCTTCCCTGGCTGTATAGTGTTGGTCGACGTGGTCCATTGAAGAATCTCAAGTGTACACTGCATAAAGCAATGCAGTACAGAGCGACGTAGCCGCTATACACTAATATACTACTCTGGGCGGCCTTTAGATTATAATGAGGTAAAAGTTAAGTAACGAACAAATAAAACGGAATTTTATAAACTTCCCTAAAATTTCAAGGTTACGAAAAGTGCTTAAATATCCAAAATATTATTTATAAAATAAATAAGACGCAGTCTATTAAACTTAGTAAGTCCACATTATAACACAATTAAATTAAAGTAAATCCACATTATAACACAATTTTACAAATTCTATATTTTTACATTTTGAGCTAAATTAATAAACATAAATTTAATTGTTTAGTGTTAATAAATTAATACAATAAAATCGAATAATACTTTACAATGAATATAGCTACTAAACTTTATAATGAATATATATACTAAATTACCGCCTTTTTCATAAGTGTCTATCCTCTATGACAGTTGATCACTATGATTATTTAATAAATTGTTTAAGAATACAAATTCTTTACCATTCCAAAGGTATTAGGTAAATATTAGGTATCTAAAGCAATAATCATAATGAACAACTTCTTTCAGTTAAGCAACTTTTGGCTATTATCGTATTGTGACCTACACCGCATTCATTGTAGAGCCTATGATACAGATTTTTTCCTGTCTTTAAGTTCATTATCACTTAATATGGAACTATAGTTTTACTGTCGAGAAATTTATATAAAACAAAGTCACATTTAATTTTAAAAAAATGGTTGACTGTAAAGTCGGTTTACGGGCCATAATTTTACCGAACAAGGAAACATTGATTAAAAATTGCATACTTTATAAATTGAATTAAATTATTATTACTGAATAAACAATTGAAACCACATTAACTTTTCACCCTAATTTGTTAACAGTGGGCCACAATTTACGTTTTCATCGGCCGCAGTGGCTGATGGAATGGAAGGGGAATAAATGTGTGACAAGCCTAACGTGCTTCTCTATCGCTAACTCAGTCTCGCTTGCTCAGACGGGACGTGACAACGATTCATATTTTTTCGTGTTTGCAGCCGGTGTAAATCAATTTACAAGACGCTATTACACATCGGAAAATAATGCGTCCGTAATCAGACATTACAGACAACCATTCTTTTCAGTACAGTAAAAAACTTTCGCAGAAGCGTCACTGTCATCTTTTTGAAAAATGCTAAAAAAAGCATAATTCTCTTTATTTATCATTATATCAACGGCATAAACCGGCTAATATGAGTCAGTCTCCCTTTGTTATTTTTGATAATTTCTGATAAAACAGCCTTAGTTCATCCCTCTGTATACTATAACCCCTTTAGTTTAAACCATTTCTGCCTTTTTGTCTGTAAGCCTGACATCTTTGATGCTTTTTCAATTTGTGCGCAGTGGTAAGGGCATTATCCATCACTACAATGTTTTTCTTGTTGATTCGGTATTACTTTTTGTTGAAGTTACAAGAAGAAATACAATGAGTTATTTTATATAATATAATGTACTCTGTGGATCTGGCAGGTAGCAGCACTGGTAAAACGTAGATTATAACCTATGTGACCATAGATAATAGAGTGTACACATAATTATGTTACTGTTAGTAATGGCGGATAGACTGTTATTATAGCAGATTGTAATGTTGGTGTTTTAAGCAAATAATAGCGTACGTTCTTTATACCACAATTAATTTTTTTAAATAACTGTATGAGTTAAGTCTTTAATGGTTTTTGAAATTTATAATATACCCTGAAATCATTCAAGTATGGCCGAGTATTTAGCGGCTATATTTGGTACCGAAAAGGATAAGTAAGTTTAATTTATTATTTCATAAAATTACTTTAAAACATTTTTATAATATTCAAAAACTTTTTACAAACTAGTTAATACATTTTTGTTAATAATTTTCGTTATTTTGTAGGTTATGTTTTGTCAGAAATAGCTTGTCAACGTTTTTTATTATTTTAATGAATTATTTTCTAATTTCAGAGTAAATTGCTCATTCTATTTCAAAATAGGAGCTTGTCGACATGGGGACCGTTGTTCAAGAATTCATAACAAACCAACCTTTTCGCAAACTGTGTTGCTTCAAAATTTGTATGTAAATCCTCAAAACTCTGCCAAATCTGCTGATGGTAGCCACTGTAAGTAATAAGATTTACAATTACCAATATAACAAATAAATTTTACATCTGTTTTTAATAAATAGTTGAGATATAGGTTATGGTTACTAAATTTTTCCAGTGGTTGTGGCAAATGTATCTGACGAGGAAATGCAAGAACATTACGACAATTTCTTTGAAGATGTTTTTGTGGAGTGTGAAGATAAGTATGGAGAAATTGAGGAAATGAATGTTTGTGATAATCTTGGTGATCACTTAGTTGGCAATGTTTATATTAAGGTAGAGTATTTTTTTCTTCAAAGCTCTCTTGATAATTAAGCACTAATTTTATATTGTGTTAAAAATGTAAGGCAACATCCTTGTTAAATTTTATGAAAATCTGTTTTATTTAAGAACTAACTCAAAGACAAGGGCAATATTATATATAAACAAGTAAAAATTGGCAAAATTTGTGTATTTTTTCTATTTTTGTTGTAAGTTCTCTTAAACAAGTCTTAAAATTTAGTTTCGCAGAGAGGAAGATGCTGAGAAAGCTGTGAATGACCTAAATAACCGTTGGTTTGGAGGTCGTCCGGTATATGCAGAGCTGTCACCGGTGACTGATTTTCGTGAAGCTTGTTGCCGTCAGTATGAAATGGGAGAGTGTACCAGAAGCGGCTTTTGTAATTTCATGCACCTTAAACCCATTTCAAGAGAGTTAAGGAGGTATTACTATTTTTATGTTAATTGATTAACTATGTATATTAATTTTTGTTGGAATAGTCTTTGCAAGTGTAAGAAAACTTTCAAAATCATTTAAGTATTATTATTCAAACAGATATTTTACATAAATAATACTATAATTTTCAAATTTAAAAATAGCAGATGTTAGTCATCGTCACCAAGGCTTTTCTTCCCTACATTTCTAATATTGGCTTAATTTAATACATGAAGGAATGAAAAAATAATTTTATTTTCTACTGATCATATATATTGTTTATTGATGTCGAGGTGGTACTTCCTTAATTAAAAAAAGATATATCAATCTCGATAATAATGACATCACAGATGATATATCTCATAGTCTGTCAGCTGTTATCAGCGGTCCGGTGGAGGATCCAGGATTAGATAGATAGATATTTATTATGGTATTAAATATCAATAAATCTTTGTTTTACAATATAATCAAACGGTAACTGTGTCAAATAGACAGTAGTCCTTATAGCTGCATGCATGCACTGCACGTGTTAATAATCGACCACCCTCAGGTACCTGTACGCCCGTCGCAAGGGCGGGCGGCGCTCCCGCTCCCGCTCCCGCGAGCGGCGCCGCCCGCGCTCCCGCTCGCGCGAGCGCCGCCGCGACCCGCCCAGGAACTCGCGCTCTGGCCGCTACTGAGCGCTGCCGTCGCCTTTCTTCATCAGCTGCGACGTCGACGTACCGCTCACATCTCGGCTATTATTGATTGTTGTAATGTCATTATTCATTAAAAGTAGTGAGGTTGGAAATTGTATGTTGAACGTCGGATGTGTTTATTTTATTTTTATAATGAATGAATATAAGAAAATAATAGAAGTTCCATGTAACTAAACACTTCGTGAATTTTGGGGCTTAGAGTATTATTGAAATAAAGAAAGCAAAACAACCTTAAAATAAATAATACAAGCTTAATAATAAACTAAGATATAATATAAGAATAATAAACTAAATAACACATCAGCGAATAGAGAAAGGCTATTGAAGGATAGAGCACACGTCTCCGTCTCTGTAATGTCTTAAAAATATTAATCGCAATTCCTCTCATCTCATCGGTAACATGTTTCGATAAAATTGTAACAACTCGGTATTCATATTTACAGTTTGAAATCAATTTAGTTTTATAATACATTAATATGATAAATAATGCGTCTAAAGTTATTGCGATTACTATGGAGTCCATATACTGTAATATTGGTTAAAGAAAACAACACTAAGAATATTTTGTTCATTTTTTTCTGTCTAAAATTAGTGAAATAAATTAATTAGCTCCAAATTTGGAAATCTCAATTGTCTGATATCCTCAATAATTATTTTTTAAAAACAATATTGCAGTATACTTATGTTTTAATGTAGTATCTATATTTTGTAAGAAAATGTGACGAGTTGCAGTTAATATAAGAATTCATTCCTACGTTGCTATTTTTATTTACGAATCTTTTAAATATTTATATCTAAACAATTTTCAGTGTTAGAACGAGTGAGATGTCGAGTATTCAAATGACAAACCTAATAGAAGTCTCTGTTCTTCTGAGAAACACTATTATATATAGAATGCTAGATTCATCGCCGCGGGAAGCGACACGGTAGCTCAATTTACAGAGTTCTCCAGAGACCGCAGGTTCGAGCTGTGCTCGTGACGATACATATTTTAAATGTTTAAATAGCTTAATTCCGGTTGTGCTCTCTGCAATATTATTTTATACTGCCTAAAATCTAAATATTTGTTAGGAATTTCTAAAGAAGCCTAACAGATATCACCCCGCCACTATAAAGACGATTACCCAGAGGTCGCAGTTTCGAGTCCTGCCCGTGGAGGTAACTTTTTTTTTGCTATAATAACTTATACTAAGTTAGAGTGGATTTCGGCTTGGAGTAGTTAACACGGCTTTTAATAGATAATATCATTCGTTACGACATTTATCGATGTTTAGCTTCCAACCAAGGCTCATTTCTAATAGATAGAGAGATAGATAGAGATAATAAAATGAATATTTTTTTTTGTTTTTTTGGTAAACAATTACTCTACTGTAAAATTTAAATCTATATTTTTATACATACTTTCTTAACACAGTTCGGGATAGTATCTTTACAATTGTTTTTTGGAAAAAAACATTGTTTCGTGTGTTTGTGCCACATTTTGTCTGTTCATCTGTTTGCTCGCTCGCGCATCTCGCAAACATAGTTGGACAGATTTGATGTAGGTAGTTATGGCTTATTGCTATAGGATAGGATACTTTTAACTTTAAAAAAATCCTGTGATTTTCACAAAACTGATATAATCTATAATGACTGAAATTTTAGGAAAGAGTTCATGTCGGGATTTCGAGAAAATCCAGCCCCGAAAAAATAAATATTTTCTTTATATTTAAAGTAAGTGAGTATAAACGGAATATAATATTTCGGCTTTTGGTTAGAATCGAATTACAAGTAATAACAAAAGAGCATATTTTATAAACGGGCAGCTAGTACTGTAATAATATAATAAGTAAGAAACTAAATTTAGAAAGATTGTTAGTTGCGTCTTTGTACTAAAGACTTAATTGTGTTTAAAATTATATAAATACGTCTAAGTTTACTTTACACTGAGACAAATTGTCTCATTGTAAAGGTTTTCCCAAAACTGTATATTTTCGGCGTCAACATTTAAGATGCATTTCAGTTGTCTATCTATGATAAGACAATTTCTTTGGGAGTCTGTAAATGTCTTCCAGGAAGTATTATTACGCGACGAGGAGGGATCACTGAAAAAAAAGATTCAATAGCTAAACAATGGGGTAGTGAAAAAGTATTTTTTTTAATAAATCAATTCCCTTTTTCAGTTTCGAATTAGAAAATGATAATAAATCAACATATTTTCAAATATTAGTCATATAATCTAAATACTAAAACATACATACCCATTTGACGCAAAATTAAACCATAATTGCACAAAGTTCTGAATAACATTCCGGCTGTCCTGTGTCAAAGGAACATCCAAACATGTTACGTTAAAGAGGTAATACAAGTCATCTGCATGACTGACGCCGGATATGGAATTCATTTTATAATAACTTTTAACGTAGTTCCTCTCTGTTTCCGCCGTAAATTTATATAAAAAAACAGGCATAGATGTGAAGTAGCTGTGGTAACGGGCGAATCTAATAATGTTGTACGAAAATAATCTTTCTGTTTCAAGGTTTACTATTTCTTGAAGCATGTCTTTGGTTAGTGTTTTTTCTTTAAAGTAGTGTTTTCGAATTACATTATCTACATGTTGGAATTGCTTTTCGTTCAATTTAAATTTGAGTTCCCTTGGTATGACGGCGCCTGTAGTTAATAAGAAACTTAAAGTTGCGGGAAAACTTTTCCCCATTTCTATTCCTTCGCCCGAGGTGTACCCCAAAATAATAGGTACTTTTGCAATACACCCTCGTCTCACTAGGTCCGGGGGAGCCTCGGTTATGAAATGTTCTGCATTTATCTCCGCATTTTCAATAACAGGACCAAACAAAATACTGTCCGTTAAATCCTGTCGGACTGATTCGATAGATGGAAGCTTTATATTTACTAAAGATGCAACCGGTACGTGCTTTAAAAATGTTAATAGTTCTTTGTAATCTTCTGTCTCTTTTCCTAATAATTTTCCCAACTGAAAAGCCCTTTCCCGGGCATAAATAGTGTAGGCCCATTCATTGAGACATACCCCACTTTGGCATATTGCTTTATTAAATAATCCATCACTCATCTTAGATAATAGATGGTATGACGTGGAAGCAGCGCCGGCGCTACATCCAAATATTGTGATATTGTTAGGGTCACCTCCAAAGACACTTATATTTCTTTTAACCCACTTAAGAGCCGCAACTTGATCTTTTAAACCAGCGTTTCCAGGCACTTCTTCGTTATCCAGACAAAGAAATCCAAGCACTTCAAGTCGATAATTAAACGTCACGAGAATCATATCGTGTTCCATGAAAAATTCTGGGCCATAAAAGTCCGAATTTCCAGAACCAGTATAGAAAGCCCCGCCATGAATCCAGACCATGACAGGTAAAGGGTGGGAGGGGGTGAGTGTCTTAGAGTATACGTTAAGGTAGAGACAATCTTCGCTGCCGGGCTCCAAACGTTGCAAGCGGTCGTTGTATTGAGGACACACGGGCCCGTGCGCCGTCGCGTCCCGAATACCTTCCCATCGTTGAGGAGGCTCAGGGGCCTGTCAACAATATTTCATGTATCTTCATTATATTATAAAGGTATCAATAATAATCTGTCAAAGTTATTGTTTTTATTTGAATGCGATACAATAAATAGATAAATGTGCGACAAATATAGTTGATCTTTGGAATGTACCTACTGTACTCACCTTGAATCTTAATGCTCCAAGCGGCGGTGTCGCATACGGAATACCTTTAAACGCGAAGTATGTAACTTCCTTGCTATGTAGCAATGTATGTACATGTACTCCTCTTAATGTTCCCTGGTCGGTTTCTGCTGTTACCATTTTGTATTGTGCTCTGTAATAATGTTTGTATCATTTTATAATTCTGTAACAAATGAATTGGCTTACTGCCAACTTCCCTTTTGACACTTTATCATTTCTTGACCTTGAAGCACACTAACTGAATTGTAAGATGCTAAAGGTCAGTTCAATATGGAGGTAGATATAATAATGAGAATTGTAATTATTTCTTTACTTTATTTCTCTTCTTTAAAAGTTCAAAATAGGACTATTTTAGTAACGCGAATAATAATAACGAAAATTATTATTTTTATAAAATGTAGAAGAAATATGTCTATCTATTTAATAAAAACGTTAATAAAATAACATTTTAAATTATTTTTTTTAATTAAACACTACTATTATACGTATATGGTACCAAACCGACTTCCGGGAGTCTTCCGCCCCGTCGTTCGATCGACTTGTTTGTTTGTTTGACCGTCTTGTTACTCACAGGGATGAATTAAACATCCTCATCATTACAGCAGACAATACGTTGTTAAAATACCACAACTGATTAAAATACAAATATATATACTATAATTAATATACTGTGTATATTAATTATAGTATATATATTGTTCACATTCAGATCCAGATAATCAACAAATCAGTAACACACATACACACACACATACATTAAATTGAAACGACAACTACACGCTGACTGGTAACCTCAAACTTCAGAAATGTATCTTGAATATACAATAAGAATAAATAAGTAAAAACAACATCGTAGAAAGAAAGACTGATTTCCGCCTTACCAGCTATTTTAATAAGAAAAATATTTCAAATAAAAACACAAAAATATGATCTATAACAACATTGTAACATTTAATTGGGTTAAGACTGTTTGGGATTTGAAATTGTCAGAAGTATACCCACAGACTATATAATACATTGCGATAAAAAAAGCAATGCCATGTAAATAGCCTTTTCATTGATATTTTTCCTCAATTTTTCGAAACGCAACATATTTTATTAGCATATTATTAATTCCCAGTAATTTTGCTGCCCCCCTTTCTCAAATAATAAACCATCTTTTTGTTATGGTTTTCCTTATAAAGCTTAGACAATAAATCAACACCACACTAAATTTCATTAACATCCGTACCGTAACTTATTCTGCGCGTCGCGCGAACGAATTTTTTTTACTTTTTTAACGCAAAAGATTTGTTTTGAGATCTGTTTCATGTACTAACAGGCAGCAATATTTTTTTACATGTTTCGTGTACAGATTTAGTGTTTTCAATATTTTATTATAATTATATTCTATATAATATACATATTTTTTTTTACGAAAATTGCAAATGAATAATTGTTTAAAAGAATGCCGGGAGCTGGCGATTTATAGTGTTGTCCACCATATTTTGGAGGTAATGGCAAAACAGTTTTCAATTACATGCCGTAGTTCAAAATTGTCGCCTTCTCAGGAATCGGTTTGGCAAGGGCGGTCTTTCACAACTTTTTAAATAAGAGAGCCGAAATAAACGCGTTAGCATGGGAGAGAATTCAGGAGCACATTTTTGGAGCACGATTGGCGAAATGACATACGGCCCGCCTGATTATTGTGGATTATGAAGCCGGGAAGAAGTTGCCAAGTGCAGTTTTTGAGGTTGTCAGAAGTTTCTTGACCGAATAACTTACTAACTGTTCACCAATATCACCAACTTTACTCTGGCGATTTGCCCTTTAAAATGTCACGACATCAAATACCCTGGGTTATATACGAGGAGTATGATATTCATGCTGTGTTGCCTGGGCGTGATATTCGCGTCTCCGTTAATTTAACATTATATGTACATTGGATTCTTAGAGTCCTAAAATTCAAATGAGTTTATGTGAAAACAGGTATGTTTTATTTACCGCCTGGCTATTCAAGATCTGCCTGAACTATTTTTTCAGAATGTGAATAATGGTCGCTTTAGTGTAAGTATAATAAATCAAAATTAACCTGCATACGTCGAAATTCTAATTTAGCCGCAGGAAAATCGTCAGACATTTAATCAGAGTGTTGAAATAAAGGTCACCGATGGATTGTTATTCATACTTTAGTTTTGATTATTACAAGATTATGAAAGAATAAATCGTGGTTAATAAGTTTAAAAACCAGGAACGTTTAGGACAAGTAAATACATTTATTTATCAAGGCGGTTTGTTTATCTGGGCTGCATGTGTAAATATATGTGGTTGTTGAAAAGCGAGCAAAAGCCTCTAAATAGTGATCTGTCCGTTATAGTGATCTGTCTGTGATAGTGACAGTGATCTGTCGGTGCTCTTAAAATTTAAAATCACATTTAAGTTATCGGATAGACATTTTGGATTTTAGCTATGTTATATCTTTTATTGTTCATACCAAAATTTGTGTCGAATAGTAGAGCTGAAATACAACTTGTAAAATAAGTTACTTTCAATTAAAAGGCAGATAGAACCTACCAATTTATGGAAGGCATATTTAACTTTTAAATTAACTCTGATACTGAAATTGAAATTAAAATGTATTTTTAAAACTATTTACATAGAGCCCAGTAAGTTAAACTAAAAAAGGGGTACAGCATATTGTCTTATTTATTGAAAAAAAAAGTATTATCACGTGTATTTTATTAATAACTAAATTTAATTATTTCCTTGATGTTTAATACGGTTTCATGTAATGTAATATTATTGTTTCTAATCACAGACAATCCATAGACATCGGCATTCTTGATGTATGAAAAGTTATTTTATTAGTTAAACAATATTAGGTTAATAACTCAAATGAATATTTGAATAAAAAAATAATTATTATCTGACCAATACTAATTAACAAATATTGCAAAACTTACGTATGTATTATTGATACCTGGATATTTAAATGTCACTAATATGCGGCTACATTGATGGTGAGTTAGCGACATATAGAGATAGTTGACAAGTTTTATCTGTCTACGATAAGAGTCGTTCGTTATCTTTAATTGTTGCAAGTCATTAATATTTCACTTGATGAACTATACAATTATTATTATTTTCATGAATTGTGATGATTTGGAAGAGAGTACAGAAACTTTAATTTCCGGGAACACAACACACAAAACAGATTTCGGCTTTGGAACTAAATTTCCAATACCTACAAAAAAACTACTGGGCGATTATTTTTTTTTTTTTTTATCTTAGCTTATTATCTGAGTTTTATAACATAAAAGATACCTTCTTTTTACTGTGGATTGGTGTTTGTAAATTTTACTTAACGATAGGTGGCTTATTATTTGTTTAAACCTTAAGTTGTCTCGCCGGGAGCCTCCCCAAACTCGGATATTTTGTGTAAAAGAAAAGATAACGGCATTTAAATATATACATTGAACCACCTTAAAAAAACAAAAGATTAACGTTATTGGACACACACATAGATTAACAAATTACTGGCCCGCTGTGAAAATGGTTCACAAGAAAATATAAAAAATTATGAAATACCCTGCGTCATTTAATTCTACCAAACTTGGATGTATGTGGAAAAAAGGTCTAGTTATTAAAGATTAAACAAGGGTGAAAACTTAACACTTGACCAATCTGATTGACGTTTGACTCTTTGCACCAGATATGAAATGGACATGGGGCATGGATCAAGGTCGTCCGATATTTTGACAAGATATTGGCAGCAAGACTTGGAAATCTTGGGAAGAGGCTTTACCTTCATCGGAGATCATAGATAACAGGTTCAGATAATATAATAACAATATGCTGTGCTCTTGTATGAAATAAATGAATCCTATTAACGTAAGAAACAGGTATCTATTACTCGTAGGTATTTTTCCTAAAATATACATTTCAAGATCCCATCGCTGTGATTGCTTGAAGAACTCACGTGGGGTCGCAAAATCCATATTTTTTATTTAGTCCTTTATTTAATCATTATTAATTATTTCATATTTTAATTTGTCTCTTGTCTCTGCTTTAGTTAGGAAAGCATTTTTATTGATATTGTCATTTAAAATAATTAATTCATTTTTAAAAAATCTTTTCCTTATCGTTTTAACTTAACTCTCTAATATGAATTATATTTTTTAAGTATATTGCATATTTTAGAGATTTTATATTAAATTGAAAATTCAGGATTTACTTCGTTTCAAACGAATATCTCAACATCTTTCAATTGATAATGGTTCAGACGATATTAAACAAAGGACGCACTAGGTATATCTATAGGTACTTGTATTTTAGTACTAAAATATCTATTATTTAAGGGACTATGGATAGGTATGCATTCGCCATAAAGAGTTTATCGCCTCTTTTGGGCCCTCTAAATATCATCATAAACTTAAGTGTTTTTTAAACGTTATTGTTTCAGCGTATTACAGTTTAAAATATTTCAATATATCTGTAGAGGTTCGGTTAAAAAAACAATTTTGATAGAAGGGGAAAATGTGGGGATGAACCCTCTTCCTCGCGGCATTATTAGGGTCTTGCAAACTACAGATACTATTTGGAATTCCTTGGGGAACAAATGGGAGCTTGTGAAATGAAAACTGTTCATGTGAAATGCTTTCATTGCTGTTTCCGCGGCGCCGCGGGCAATTCATATGTCGTGGTGTTTCACAGATTGTGTTCTTTTAGGGTGCATGAAATGTCATTGTACACGCACTGTGGGAGCCACAGGAAATATATATCGCCACATTGGTTTGCTGATCTTCTTATAAATAATAATCAGTCGTATTATAGCGTAGCAAGTTTGGCACCATTTTTGTATTCACAAAATAAATTAGATCATTTTTAATTTAGTTAGTTTTGTTCAGTTATTTCAAAAGTATTGATCTATTTATATACGGGTAGTATTTGATGCTTTTACCAAAATTATTAGACATGAGACAATAAAGAATTCAGGGAACTTCCCCTTATTTAGTACATAAGATACATGTAATTAAATTCCTAACAAAGGTAGCCGCAGACTTAAGCACAAAATTTATATTGAACACTTTTAATGGCATATCACAGGTATTTATAATACGAGTATATTCTCATTGTAAATACCTGTGATATGTGTTCGTTATTCGTATATTCGCACAGAGAGTGTACCTACCTATGTCCCAGAATAAAAATGTGATGGTTTCTAAGGATATCAGTATATTCGTAATTATATATTCGATACCTTAGTATATTCGTTAAAACCTTTTATAAATACACTAGCTTTTATCAGTGAATTCGTTGGCATCCTGTTTTACTTATGATGTATATATGTTACGAGTCTAGCAGTCTTTAAAATTAATTAAAGTATGTGAGATCATCGCTGGAGGCCAGCCCAGACTAGCCCAGACTAGCCCAGACTAGCCCAGACTAGCCTCGTCGCGGTGAGTTCAGAATTACTTACTATTGAGTGTTAAAGTAACGGTACTCAGTAGCTACATTAAAAAGTTATTTCATATATGTGTGAATATTACTACTTAGATTTCTATCACAATATGTATTCAATGTTGAATGTCCTCGCGTTTTCAACAAAAATATACAACATCTTCATCTATAAAGTTACTACTGCTATATAACTAGAGAAACATATATATATATATATATATATATTCCTCAAGCACCCTTATTGAAAATCGTTGAAACAATAATAATAAGTAAATAAATATTGCCGAACATTAAATAATTATACACGGCCGTTTGATCCTAAGCTAAGCAGAGCTTGTGTTACAATCAGCAATCAATATAAATGTCTTACTAAATACCTACATACTAAACACCGAACAAATGTTTTTTTACAGAAATGTTTGCCCTGGGTGGGAGTCGGAACAACAGGCTTCAGCTTCGTAGCAGAAGGAGCGGACTACGATTTAACCCACATACCCCCAAAATTAAAAATTATAACAGTAATTTTTATTTCTGAAGACCTACTCAAATTCAAATATCGTGTTTCGTAAACATGGCTTAAAAAATAACGAAGTTTCACATATTCGTTTCTACCCTTATTTAAGCCACTCCCATAAAAAGAATATATATAGTACTTTTAATTTACGAAAGTCTACCCAAATCGCATTTGCCAACTATGGGACCGTTAAAAGTCGCGAGCGCAATTCCTGTCGTTTTAATTTGAAAAACACATTGTATTATTTTAATTTTCTTAAAACACACACATTGATACCATAGATACGTATATAGGAATTTAATGTTTGTGTGCTGAAGACTACCAGATATTATAATTATTTTAGCTGTTATGTACAAACATTATACAAACACCCAAATATAGATTTTCATGAGAATAGCTGCAGAAATAAAGAAATTTATACGACCAGTGGTTTGGTTTATGCGTTGTCTTTAAGTCAGTCAGGACATCTTCCATTACATAATATATAGAAATAGAGACTGCAGGTACCTATAATCCAACCAATATTCATTGTTATATATGTGACTTATCGGAAATGTCGAAAGCTCATTTATAAACGCTTTAGGTATATACAAGTAATGTATATCTACGGTAAGTAAGTCTGTTAGAGTACATAGCCATCTTCCATACAATTTGAAAGATTATCCTTTCAAGTATTTAAAAAAATGCATTCTGTAACGTCTCTTCAATTATTGTGATATAAACGATTTTCTTGTGATAAATTTAAGGACATATTTTGTTTTTTTTAATGATTTTTTTTGGGTGATATAAGTTGGAAATATATTTCAATCTATCATGAAATGATTTTAGTGTGTTATATTATTTAACTAAAACAATTATTAAAATAATATATAATATATAATGCAGTCTTAACTGGTATCAAATTAAATTTAGTATAACAGATAATATATCAGATTTATACCTACTCATATTTTTACAATAATATTGAAGCGCTGAATACCTGCCGTTACAATATGTGAATTATATTTTTTATTGTTAATCAACTATATTCTTGTTAATTTAACAAATAATTCTTTTAATTGTTTTATCGCCTTATAAGACTCACAGGCTATTTAATGAAGTAATATTCTTAATGAATATTGAATATTCATTAACTCACTGGGCACAGAGTAATGACAGTGAAAGTAGTTGTACAGTGAAATTAGATTTCATTACCACCTTGCTGGTTGTTCATTTATGAGCCGCGAGTCTCTTTTTATGGAATCGGCAATTATATAAAAAACTTACCGATTGCGTAAAGTGCGGATGTATTACAGTTCGGTAGTTGCTCTGTTTGTTTGTTATAAAATGTATCGAGATGAAATAAAGAATATACAGAAATATTGAAAATATGTATAAATATAAATACATATATAATTAAATAAGATTTTTTAACAAATAATTGTTTGTTAGTTGTATATTTCTAAATATAGTACTGGAGCGTCAACAATATCACAACATTTGGTCTTCTACAGTAGGTATGCATATATAACATTTTTAACATTGCAGTACAGACAATATTTAAACAAACAGTATTTACCGAAAATAAATGTCAAACATCTATAAATCTGAATCGAGTTTTCAATATTGAAAATGTACGTGATCACGTTTTATCTTTATAGAAATACCACGACTCAGCTTAAATGATGACATTTAATGTGTTATTTGGTGAGGGGTTTCAAATATAAAAGCAGTTGCATAAATTTTGCCAATTTGACACGGCTGTTGGGGAGGGTACAGACTGCTAGAGGTCGTGGGCTGCAGGCCGGAGGCGTGGGGTGCGACATCCCTCACAATAATTGAAATTGAGCAACCATCCCGCCCTATTACAAAAGATAACTATAGAGCTTTTATTAAGATTAGTAAACGGCAAAGGGACACTTACAATCTAATTACGGCCAATATTTATTGCGAGATACGAGAACTGTTTGATTATTTAATTGTTAGGAGAGACTTATAAACTTTATGTTCGGTGCAAGATGACACTAGCTGTGAGGGATTTCATCATTCATTCATACTTCTACCTTTGCTTACAGCAGGTAGGTTGTATTATTGCACTGGTACCAATTCGCGTATTTATGTATGTTTTTTGTGCAGATGTGTTTGTATTGTGTAATGCCTGCTCTTGCTTAGATTAAAGGCAGCCATTCCTCAGCAGATCACATAAATAAAGGACATATAACGTGCATCAAAGGAAATTTAAATCAGGTAAAACAAAAACAACTTCCATGATTAATTAAATTTCTAGATAAAAGCATTGCCGTTGACAATCAAGCTTGTATCGCTAATAAAACAAGTAGAAAAAGTAAATTTTAGATGTTGTGAAATTCGGATAGAAACTGTTAGATAATTAAACATTTGAAAATGCGTTTATTAAGAGCTTTCCTAATGTTGATGTGCTATTAATTACAGAGTCTTATAGCCCTTGTGGTAAATGAGATAAAATAAAAGTCAGTGCAAGAAATAGGCGGAGAGTTAAATTAAGGATAAGTCGAAGAGTAACATGTCTATGTTAAACGAAAACATACAGCGGGTTTATAAATTACTCTTCAATGTTTCGACTTACTTCCGTCCTTGTTAATATAACTTAGGTACAAAGCCCTTGGAGGCTAAGTACAAACATTTAAATAATGACACTTATTTGAATCGATGCTTCATAAAACGTGACTTATTTACGCTCAAGCCAATAATATTTTCTAAAAGCAGTAAAGCATATTCCACTTCAAAACTAAACAAATCTAACGCCATCCTAAATATATCGTGTAACAATCTTAATACGTCTTCTGCAGAGTACTTTCATAAAGTTATCTCTAGCTATGGCATCTTTTATTACATTATGTCCTCAATAATCACTTCAAAATATAATATTTAGTTTGTCAATAAAAAATAAATTAATAAATAAATTAATACAAAGTATAGACAGGCGCATAGACCTTCTCAACATACCTTTATACTTAAAGATATATTATTAAACGTTATTTGTTTTTTTATGTTTTAAATAATATGTGAGTTCTATTCTCTTAGGACGAATGCATTTTTGTTTTTGTATTTCGAATGTAATTCGCTAATGTATTCTCCGATGATGAGACCTGCGCCCTGATAGTGTGTCTCTCTGTTATAGATAGTTGAGACCAGCGTAGGCAATGCGCTGGTCCTTTAATGACTCAAAAGGGAGACTGTTGAAGGCGTTAGAAATGTCGAGTGAGACCGCTATAGCCACATCTCCCTCAACAACCGCCGCCTGTGTCATTCTTGTCATGTCAGGGCCTCCAGGGCGTCGATTGTTGAACAACCCGCCTGTACGAAGCAGGAGAACAAGTTGGTACAAGACCTAACTTTCTAGAAACTTCCACATCACTGCCGAAGAAGAATTTAGTAATTAATCATGAATATATTTGCTTTTAGCAGCTCTTACCGACTGATTACAACGATAACAAACAGTTTCATAACGGCACTAGTGTACGTCACAACTGTCAAGCTATAATATATAATGAAATTGAACAGCTTTAATCTGTGACTTTTTATTAAATATATATTTAATGAATTGTGAATTTGTTTTGTCGTTTTTTTTTAAAGTGGTGTCCAATAAAGCTATTCGAAATCTTTCTGACCAACTTCCGGCAAATATGACAAGTTTTAGTAGTTTATAATGTCGGTGCTTCGGTAAATAAATAGTCGACATCAATGTGTAGCGCGGTGTAACTCGCTAACAAGGTTTCAGAATGAAATCATACACGTCAATGCGTATTGCGCAATGACTAAATTATAGTTCTACTGTCGACTAAAATATTTCTGCGATAATTATTTTAATCCTCTACTTTGAATGATTATCCATCGGGTACATAATCTTCATACAGTAGCCCATACAAGACCACGACATCGTGTTATTGTAAGTAGTTGTACGGCCACTGTGTAATATACAACTGACACACAGTGTACAAAACAATCCTTGCTTATTAATGTATGTCCTATAGTTACCTATCGCATAAATGCAATACAAGTTAAAGAGGTTATAAGGTAACTTCATAATGTGAGTCTTTGAAACTGTACTATACCCTATTGTTTAATATTTAAGCTTTTTAAACTTCCTTTTGAATGCTAAAAATAATTACAGTTATGACATGAAAGAGACTTGTCTGCCAGGTTTTTACTTGATTAATATCTGGTATAAGTGAAATACCGGGCTAAAACCTCCTTGACGTCCATACCTAGGTATACCTAGACTACCAGGCTACTAAATATAAAATGACTATTTCAGACTCCACTCATTTTAACGATTACCTAAGTATTGTTTTTTTAACTTCGACGTTAGTTACTTTTGAGAAAGACATCGCATTGTGCACAAACACAAACATCAACCAACAGAGAATTTGAATTCAAACAAATTTCTATGACGGTTAATAGCAATAAACCAGTTTAATTAATAAATTGCACAAAATACAAAAAGAGGAAAATATTTTTTTATATCGTCGTTTTGTTTCCTTAAATTCTTGCAATTATGTAAGTATCGGTTAAAAAGTTGAAAAAATAAACTAAAGTATGAAACACAGCAGAATTTAAATATTGTTTTCACTTAAAAATTAAATAACATTAACTTTATTTTATTTATTTTTTATCGTCTGTCATAGAAATTTGTCCAGTTGTTTATCTATCAGATGTGTAAGCGATCGTTATCAGATGTTTCTCTGATATTAGAGACAGATGTCTACATTCAGCTCTCGTAAGTATTCATCACAAGTTGCCTACATATATTATTAAAATGTGTGAAGGCACTTACTTATGTTTTTTTACATTATAATGATAATTAACTAATTGGTACACTAGGTTTGTTATTTGTGTCACCTATATACTTATTATTTTGAAGTACACTGTATACTTTACCTTTAAATTTAGTTTGAAACTAAATTAAAGTTAAACTAAAATTCAAATGGCCTCTGAACTATCTCTTTTATTTAATATCATGTCCACGAAATTTAGGACCTGTATACAGTACAGTATACAAGTATTAACACATTGAATATAACTCTGTTTCAAAAGAGGCGCACGAGACTCTTGCGCTATATAATAACATCAAAGTTCAAGTTAAAACAATCTTAGGTGCATGCGGCGCTGTACTACTTTGCTCTCAACGGCCTACACCAGTGACTAGCGAGTGGTGAGTAGTGACGAGACAAGACATTAGACAACGGAAAAACCTTCTATCTCTTTCTTTTTTTATATTTCTGTTTCTCTTACTCACAGCGTCGGCGGCGCCCATTGGCGGATTGCGTAGCTTGAATGCATTCAATTCGGTTAGGAATTCAGTCTTATGCCAACCGTCTGTAGGATGTGCGATCGTGAGTGACTGCAGTAAAGTTTACCGTTTCTGAATTTGTTAGTTACAAACATGTTTTTCGAATTAAATTCTAGCCTAATTTCGTTTCCTGGATATTTCCATTGATTGGACACAACTGTGACTAAAGTTCTTAAAGTGTTGTCAACATTACTTACGTGCGTGAAATGTGTTAGTTAATTCGGTGTTAAGTATTTGTTAAACTTACAAAATGCAATACGTAGAAATTTATAATCAGTGAAAAAACCGATTAGAAAGTTTTTTCTGCTTCAATATGGGGATCTACTGGATGCTTTCACCATTTATTTTGCTGCTGATTTGTATAGGTAAGTAAACTTAAGTTGGCTACTTACTTTCTGAATTCTGACTCACCCCTGCCCCCCGCTACAACCGCCCGGATCAAGAACTGGTCATGGAAACGTGTTGAGTGTTGTGTATGTGTGTGTAAGATTTAGCGTATGTCTTGGGTGTTTTTATTCTTTCTTTACTTTTTCTTTTGCTTGTATCATATAATTCAACCCAAAAAAAAAGTTATCATCGTTACTATCATATAATGATGATATGGTATTTATTACTTAACCAATAAGTGGATGATTAAATTAAGTAACTTAAAAAAATATTTTAATTGGTAGTTGTGCCATAAAACTAAATTAAAAACTAATTTGCCATATATAGTGTCAACTTATTATTCGTATTAAAAGAAATTGTAATGATCTATCTTTATGGCAACCTTTGAATGTAAGTTTGTGAATTATTGTCTAACATTATGTCTATAATACAGACATATTCATGACAAACAGATAAAATCAATAATGAACAATTTTCATAATGAATATAATAAAAATAAATTGATATTTCTTGAGATCAGTGCGGTACAGCTAATACAATAATACAGACTAAAATTGTCAATATTACTAACAATTAGCAAAGTGTGGGTAATAAATAAAAAGGCTTTTAAATCTTGTATCAACCATTTTTTCACTATCCTAAAGAAATGCGATAAATATCGAATTGAAGCATGTTTTTATATATTATAAAAATATCCTGTATCACCTGTTATAAAAAATGTTTTTTTTTAAATTCTAAATACGCTTTAGTTTGAAAATGTTGGTTTTGATTTTTATTTTTATTCAAAAAGGAGAATCTATTCACAGCCGAAAACTAAGTTCATTACATAAAATGAAAAATATATATATATTTTTAACTTAGATATCAAATTCCATTTATCCATGGTATTGACTATTTCATTCACAGTCATAATTGATATTAGGAAAGTCATTACAATTAAAGTAAAGCGTGATACCGACAATGAGACAAGAATAACCCACCACGCAGCTACTAGTTGTATGATGTTCTAACCTTAGACACTAAACTTTGAACTAAGAGCGCCAATAGACAACACCCCGGAAGTTATGACAGCGAAGTAACTGGTGTAAAATTGTCAACAAGTTGGTAATTGTCTAACCTCCTTACTATCAGCATATTCCTTAGTATTATAATAAACTTTATTTAAATCTAAAGATTAACCTAAAGATATATTTTCATTTATAGTATCGATTAGTTCGTTTTCGTATCGAAATTTTAAAGGTCTGTGTTTTTTTGTGTCAGTAAATTGTACTTAATATTTAATAGTCAGAACTATATTCCTTTTCCCAATCCACATACTACGAAGATCTCTAATTACTTAATTAATGACTCTCTTAATATCATACACATTCCTAAAAATTCAACTGAGAATTTCAGTCAGTATTGAATCAATGTTGTCAGTATTTTAAATGAGATAGATACCTTACAAATTTTAAGTCAGGGAGAGGGTGGGACGCGTCGCGTTGTTGTCTGTCTGTCTGTTCCTTGGTATATAGTTAAGTAAATTGGATAATGAAATGGACACTGACATGATGTTATCCAAATTTTTGCGGTACTATTTCACGTGAAAATATAGCGAGTCTCCAACAATTAGTAAAGCATTAACTCACTACCAGTTTTCGAAATCCGATATTAGCACGCTTATTGACTTAGCTTCACTAAATTGGATAATGAAATGGCTGTATAAACTTCTGATAGTAGGCTTACTGATAATTAAATGAAGCCAGTGGGCCAGATATTACTATTATTACATTTATATATATAAATAAAATATTAACAAAGCATTGTCTGTATATTCATTATGAAAAACTAAGTTCGTGTTCAAAACAGAAAACTGAATAAAAAATATTATTTTCGTGCATCACGAAAAAAGTACTACACTTGAGATTTTGATGGAATTTGGTATGGTTACCTATATATAGGCTATTGCCCCGGTCAACATACCTATATACCTAAGAGACCGTACGAGATAAGAAATAAACTGATTTGAGCTTTCAATGAAACTAAACTACAGAACGGATTTTAATAATTTAGTTGTAATGCAGAATAAGCTGAGACAATTGTCTTAGACATCTAAGAAGCTTTTAACTATAGAAAATGTTTACTTTTAACTCTTCATTGTCAAGGAAAAAAAAATGTTTTGAGGTATATTTACTTATTTATGTATAAATGTTAGGAAATAAAATGACCATTTTTATTGACTGTATTTCTTGTGGGGTGTTTCCTGACCTAATGAAACATAGCAAAGTAATACCACTTTTAAAATTAGGCAATGCTTCAGATCCTTCTAACTACAGACCAATAGCGGTATTACCCACACTTAGTGAAATATTTGAAAAAAACATCCTCAATCAGTTGCTAGACCATTTTAATAAAAATAAGTTGCTTCACAACAAACAGTTCGGTTTTACAAAAGGCCGCTTTACTACCGACGCTGGTATCATTCTTCTAAAGCACATATTTGAAGCCTGGGAGGAATCACGGGATGCTCTTGGAGTATTCTGTGATCTATCTAAGGCTAAAGCTTTGTGATTGTGTTCAGCTTGAAACATTAATCAGAAAATTGTACCACTATGAAATTAGAAACAACAATCTCAAACTCTTAATTTCTTACTTAAGTAATAGAATTCAGAGGGTTGAGGTTAATGGAAAGACATCGTCTGGGTTCCGATTGATATGGGCTCAATCTTAGGCCCATTTCTCTTCCTTGTTTTTATAAATGATCTGCCTACTTTTATAGACAAACATAATGAGATAGTATTTTTTGCTGATGATACTTCTTTAATATTTAAAGTTAAACGAAATCAGGTAATACATGACGATGTAAACAAGGCTCTCTCTAGAATAGTACATTGGTTTAGTGTTAACAAACTATTGCTTAATAACAAAAAAACGAAATTTGTAAGACTTGTAAACTTTTCGTCATTAAATGTAAAACAGGTTCAAACTAATGTACTTTTAAATGAGGAAGCGATAGAAGTGGTTGAATCCACAGTATTTCTAAGAAACCCCTTTGATGCTAAACTACAATGGGGCCCTCATATAGCTGTATTGTTTAATAAAACTTAGCTCGGCCGCTTTTTCTGTTAAAAAAATTAGATCCCTCACTGATGAGACTACTGCCAAGTTAGTTTATTACAGTTATTTTCATAGCATAATGTCATATGGTATTCTACTCTGGGGTGGTGCTGCTGACATTAATACTATTTTCGTTCTACAAAAGAGAGCTGTCCGTGCAATTTACAATCTGGGCCCCAGAGATTCTTTACGAGAGTAGTTTAAAAATATTAATGTACTCACGGTTGCCCGTCAGAATATTTATGAAAATCTTAAATAATGACGATTATAAGAATACTGATTCTTTTACTAAGCATTGTGATATACACAATTTAAATACTAGGAACAAATACAAGCTCGCGTTACGTTACGGACTAAAAAAAGTGAGTAAATCTTTTATGGAGCAATGTATACAAATCTTTAACAAATTCCCAGCAAACGTCAAGTATTACCATTTAATAAATTTTATAAAGTAACTAAGGAACGTTTGTGTACTAACGGATATTACAATGTTCCTGAATATTTCGAGGATGATGCACCGTGGGCATGAAGCGATCGCTGCCAGGCTGTTTCAAGATTTATTTAGAGTATTTCTATATCATGTAATTATATAATTGACGATGATTTAAAAAAATCATATGACAAGCCCGCTGATTTTCTTTCGGCAGCTCATCTCAGGTCAGTGGCAATTAATTTTTCGAGCTGGTGGTAGCTTTGACAACGAAAAAATGTTTTGTATAAAACTTTTTTTCCATAAAGATTTTTGATTTCATTTTGAGTCAAGCGGAGGGAGGGAGGGGGGGTGTGTAGTTTCGCAGACAAAATTACCGACAACAGGTATTTTAATGTAAGGAGAGAATATAAAATGAGACAAATTGCGTCTATTTTACAATACTCTTACAATGGCTATTATAGTGATTGACACACTGCGACTTGGAGTTGATTCAATACAACCTTGATACATTATATTATTGAATAAATAAATAGAAAGATTATTTTTGATTTGATAGTCTCGGATTACTTAAAAGTAATACAAAATTATTATTAACTAGTATATTGTAATGATTGCCAAACACGGGTGTGTTTCTTCCTAAAAATTTGAGATTATTCTCCAGTAAAGAGTATATATTAGTTATGTTTACTGAAACAATAACTAAGTTTAAACGTCGTAGTTAGTAAGTGCATTTTCCGGAAACACATTGACGTCGGAAGTCGATACCGGATCTAATTTCCGTAGAACGTATGTAAAATTATTACATTCTGAAGACGATCTATTTTGAGACGCAGCTTCCCGGTGGTATCTAAATAACATGCTTCGGAAGAGTAATTTACCTCCTATGACATTTACGAAAAGTAAGTAAAAAGAAGTACGTTTTATTTATAAGACTTTTTTGTTTACAGTGGTCGAGGTCGCGACTAATCAAACATATCGCGGTTTATTTGTTGACTTACATACAAACATTCTAAAACGTTCCTAAATCACTCGAGTCAAACCCAGTGTTTATCTTGCAGACATGAGGCAATTAGTTTTAAATTTATGTAAATACTTGAAAAGAAAAATCCTGAAATTTGGTAGCAAAGAAATTGTAAGTCCGAACTATTCAAACGAAGTAGTTGCTTTCTTAATAACAGGTAGAATTAAACTAGATACTGAATTTATAAAGTGAAGCAAAACAAGTAATTCTACAATACTATTGAATTTAATTTTATACTCTCAACAAGGGAATATCTTCTAAATGTTAAATGTAGTACTCACTGCTGCCCCGCGACATTATCTAGATGTTTATATATTGTTTAGTTATAAAGACTCAATCAGAATATCAACCGGACAGGTTAGTAAAAACTTTATATAATAATAATATGAAAGATATAAAGTGACCTGCTTAACGTAACTTAAGTATACCAGACGCCCTCCACACGGACGAAGTCGCCAAAAAATTGTTTTGTGGATTTAATAAAATAAACAAATAATTAAATTGCAATTAATAATAAAATCCCTTCCATGTTAAATGAAAATATATAAATAACATTACAATAGTGTTCGTGTGTGTGTGTGCGTGTGTGTGTGTGCGTGTGTGTGTGTGTGTGTGTGTGTGTATGTGTGTGTTGAAATCATATTTATAGGAACCAGTTTGGATGCAGGTGCGTCGTCATACTATCTCCTCTGTTGGAGACGCGGTTTGGAATAAAAACTATAACGAGAACATACGCAGGCTGCCTCTAAAACCTGATGAAATATTAAAAAACTTGGCTAGAATGTATTTAACAATATAACTCTACAATTCTTAAGAAATATTAGATTTTCTACTATAATATATTATTAACTAAAACTTTAATACTGGCGCTGCAGTGTTACTGGGTATATTTTAAATAAACGTAAATTTACAACTTTTGTGGAATTGTTATTTCTTAACGAATCTCCATATAAATGTATTGTTGTAAATACTTATCACCGTTAGGTGTTATGATTGTAATTAGAAGATAAAAATTACACATAGTGTTTATATAGCTGTGTGTAATCTGTACACATATGTAGGCAGTTTGAAATGTGTCTATTTTAGCATCTGTCTGTGTAAGTTGTATGCTAGGGCGTACTAGCGAATCGATAGTGTATTCATTTTACCATAAATAATAGTATTTTTATTTTATTATTATGAATTATTCGTTTTAAAAGGTTTTTTTCAACCAATCCTAACTAACGAAATAATTTTTTTTAATCTATCAGCAATATAATACGAATTTTCCAATCATCGCTTGAAACTTTGTTAATAATAAAAAAAAAAACAACTTTCACAAACACGTTATTAAATCTGAGATCTCGTTTATGTCCATGTTTGCTATTCCGTAGAACTCTCGTCGTGTTATTTATATACTTAGCTAACAATAAGCGGATATGATGTTCTTCGACGACAATACATTCTGTTCTGGGCTAAGCTTTTCCCACTCTTGTATTCACATAACAATTTACAATTTTACTTTTTCACTTCTTTGCCCCTCCC
Source organism: Dircenna loreta (assembly GCA_963555665.1). Classification (NCBI taxonomy): domain Eukaryota; kingdom Metazoa; phylum Arthropoda; class Insecta; order Lepidoptera; family Nymphalidae; genus Dircenna; species Dircenna loreta. The sequence goes on from OY743096.1 coordinate 419,830, forward strand.
CCCCTCCTCCCTTTCAACTCAAATCGTAAGCCTTATATCATCACTTAAATGTATTTTAAACAATTTTTGGTGTTTTATAAGTAAATATTTTTCGGAAATGAAAGTCATTCTTAAATAATAAGACAAAGCCACACCAATTTACATAAATGTCCAGTACGTGTCGTAACTATAGCCCAAATCAGTGTTGCATTATCTCATAAATTAATAAACATTTTCTGAAGTAACATGAGTCCATTGTGTTGACCCGGCCATGTGCGAACAAACTAAAAGACAAAATATATACCTACGGTACTCCGTGTTGTACCATCTACAGCACCCCCCGGATTTGCCTGATTTTATTACATGTCAGGTGCTATATCTAATCATAAATCACACTGAATTAAAAGGTCAAATGTGTCTAACAAACTTTTCTGTATTATTCTTTTAATGTATTAATATTATATGGGAGATATCCAGATATCAGGTGTATTTAATATAGTTCTTTCCAATGGTATAACTATTATTACCTACTTATATTATATTCCATTTATAATTATTAATCGCTCTGTGTATTTGCTCACACCAATGTGTCCGAGTACATATTAAATTATATTAAACGTGTCTGTCTGTAACTAGAATGCAATAATCTCGTGGATTTCGATTTCCGAATGGGATCTTATTGAATTAGTGTCTAACGTTTGGTCTAATTTATGAGTCCTAGACTTATGTTAATAACTACCTGTCCCCTGCGTCTTCACCTGCTTGTGCAATAACGTAATAGAGAGCTTCTATAATTTACTAAATACTTAATAATTGAGAACGACTATAGTTTGGTGTTCGAACATTGACAACGGATTTAAAAAATAAAATATATGACGTCCGTCCTAGTCATATATTACGTACTTATCGTTATTTTGAAATTAGTATTTTATTATTTATATAGAAAAAATAAATATATTTAATCAATCGAAGTATGTACTATTTATGTACTTTCACCACTTTATGCTCAGTTAATTGATTTGAGCGAAAAAAAGTAAATCTTTGAACCGGTTTGGACTGCTTCATCGAAATGTTTTTTTTTCTTGTAAGAAGTTATCCAAAATATGAAAAAAAGCTCATCTGTTGGAGCACTGTCCCTGAAGTATGGTGAGTGACTCTGGAGCTCCTATAATTTTTCGACCTCTGTCTCGTGAAGTATGCGTTGTCGTGAAGTAGTAGTGGGCTAGAACGATTACCGAGTCTCGGTTTAACAGCGTCATGGTTTGCAATTGTCAGTACATGTATGTCGTACTCGTCTGGCCAGATTTTAGGAAGCATTAGTGTGTGACACCAGCGCTAGGCCATCAAACACTCTCCAGTATCTTTATCTGGGTCACCTTTACTGGGGAAGTGATGTAGGCGGTTCTCTTGGGTTCTCCTGGGTCTACTGCAACTATTTTTCAATTATCGATACGATTGAAAATTCCCTCGTTATTGTAACGTTTGAGTAATCTACCGCAGTACTGAGTGCGTGTTTGTTAAAGTGCTTCACTTCATTCATGCGGTATTCATTTCTCTAGCTTTTTCCTTTTCCAATTTGTTTCAAATGAACTATAAGGATTCTCTCAACTAGTCAAGTCAACGTCAAGTTAGTTAACCTATATGTAAAAAATAAAAAAAGAAAGCCACAGACAAGTAACAATAACAACAAAAAAAAACGTGGTTTGCGATGGATGGGCTTTCTTTAAATCTTTCCTTTCTCTGGCCGTCCACGGAGCTTTGGAACCAAAAACGATAAGTGCTTTCTTTTACATTAGCTTTACCATGCATATCATATGTCAATGGCGTCATAAAACAGTCAAATTGTTCGAAATCAAATAATAATTCAAAACAGAAATACACGAGCCTAAATATGAAATAAATGAAATTTTGAATTCCAAACTAAACATAATTAAAAAACGATTTTTTATCAAACTAGTATCAAATAATAATAATATCAACATAACTGATTTAATTGTGCAATAATTTTATAATATACAGATTTATGTAAGTAAAATGTATCATAGCTAAGTACCATAGCTACAAAGCGTATATTTTTTCGTCCTCGGAAACCACCATATGCAGAGTTGCCATGTGGCGTCCCCAGTGTCGCATCCGGGACCCGTGTGCTATTTATAATCGTGTTTTTTACTTTACTTATCACGAGTGTCTTCTAAAATCAGGAGGTATTGACCCTAAATTATTTATACATTTTTAAGCTCTTGTTCAACTATAAACAGCTGATGAACTTTTGGCGTGATAAAAATAATTTGAGTATTAAAAGACTGTTTCATTTTAAAATGTTGTTTTGATATAGCCAAACTCTAACCGAACCGACCACGTTTGTTTTTTATTTCGTCTAGAATATTGTCTATGATAACTTTCTTAACCGAATAAAACGGAGATCAATTAATTATTTTGATATATACTTTGTGTAAACCTACACACTATACATACATGCCTACCTACAGAAATATGAACACATGTGGCCATTGTAGATTGTTCGGCCGAGTTGCAAATTAATCCAAGTGTAACGTAATTTATATTTAATTTAGAATCTGTGCCGATGTAATCGAACTACCTTTCACTGTTGGCAATGTAAAGTTTAAGCACAATAACTATGGCCTTCTGATATAAAATACGTATAATTACATCTCTAGTGCAGACTTCAAACGACACGTTTTGGCAACCATAGGAAAGAATTTTATCATTACCTACAAAGGCTCCTGGAAGGCAGGTAATGTGCAGAATTTATGTTATGGTTGCCGATATTCAATATAGAAGCCTTTTTTATAACTTTTAATAAAAGCTGGCTGCAGGTAAGACGATCACGTTTCTGGATCCTATATAACATGCCAGGTAGGTTTTGAATGAACGAGATAAGTGATAAAGGGTAGATGTGAGTGGGAGAGAGATGAACTAGTAAAGGGAAGGGGAAAGTGAACCGGCCTAACCGGTAACTGGGCGACGAATGCGCTTGCACCGAACTGAGTTTTACACTATATACCTGCCCATGCTTTTACATTGCATCTGTAGTATTTTTAATAAATTATCTATAAACACAATGTACCTGATTGTGTGTTGTGCATTTCAATGGTTGAATGATTCGTGGATGAGCTTTAATTACGCTAGGAATTAACTCGTTGAATATCGTTGAAGGTCTCGTACTACGGCATCTTCTGGATTAATTTCTTATTAAAAACTCGTTGATTCCTGTATCTTTCGACGCCACCAGTGTTGTCTTATAATTGTTTTCATATTAGACGAGATAAGTCTTTTCCTGGCATGGCAAGTCATCTAATCAGTTCTAATTAGGTGTAGGTAATGCTATTTGTAGCTGTTGCTCGTAAGACGGTGACAGTCACTCGGTGTAGTTGAACAAGAGCTTTTTCGGACGTAGGACGTTGTCCAAAATAAAAACAAGACCGATTGGAACGACGAGTCTGTCTACCCCTCGTGCTTATAACAAAACTATTGCATAGACTATCATAAACATGACATTACCAAGATTATAAAACCTACTCGTATTCATTAAATTACAATTGTTCTGAATTTGATTATACCTTGCGTCTTTCATCTACACATCTCTATATATACAAAAGAAAGTGCTATTAGTATAACTATTTATTACTCAAGAAGAACAGCCAAACCGATATGGCTGAAAATTGGTAGGAAGGCAGCTTAGAGCTAGGACACAGGATAATTTTTATCCCGTTTGGTCACGTATATTTATTTATTTTAATGCGAATTATTTATTTATTATATGACAATCACAATTATCTGTTACTTCTATACTATTCCAAAACATGGCGCGTTTTTTATAAGCCAAAACTTAATAGGATACCGAGCACGTGTTGCTGAAAGTATAAGTCACGTTTGTATTATAGGAAACACAACACCGTGAATTCAATATATATAATATTTTTTTATTTTATTGCGCCAGGTTACAATCTACGAGTATTTAGCGACATTAGACATCAGACTTATATATGCTTAGCAATGATAAGTGTGAAAGGAAACAAATAACTTATTCATTACGAATTTATAATAGATTCATCTTTCAGCACTCCTTTCAATATAAACTTTAACTATGATAAATGTCATGTTTTGATCTTATACTAACATTATAAAGAGGTAAGTTTGTGTGTTTATGTTATACTTTATAATTTTATTAGTAGGAGATAATCTTCAATGTATGTTATCCAAATCTAAATTATCTTAAACAATTTTAAGAAATAATTTTCATGTTGGATCTACTATTTTATTACGGTTATATTATATTATTCATTTGAAATAATAATAGGGCTTTTCTTCGAGAACAATTTTGAAATAATGTTGAGGAATAAAAGCTCGAGCGAAGGAGTTTCTTACGAGCCCTGTGTTCTGAAGTCCTCGCGGACGGAGTCGCGGGCAACAGCTAGTCTATATATATAAAAGAAAGTGGTATTAGTTACACTATTTACAACTCAAGAACGGATAAACCGATTTGGCTGAAAATCGTGGAGAGGTAGCTTAGAGCCAGGAGACGGACATAGGATATAGGAGGACGTAGGAATGACTTTATCCCCTTTTAAAATGTTTGTATATTTATTTTATTGCGAATTAATTATTTATTAGCTGATAGTCACAATTATCTGCTAGTTCCATACAATTCTAATAGATGGCAGTATAAGTGTAGTAAGTATCCAATAGATGGCGCTTTTGTAAACTACAAATGTTTCAAAAAGGTTAAAACTCAAAAGTCTAAGTTTAAGTTAAATACATATTATAGTAAACACAACACCGTGAATTCAATATATATTTGTATTCTATTGCGCCAGGTGACAATCTACGAGTATTGAGCGACTATTAGATATTAGACTTATATATACTTAGCATTGATAAATATGAAAGAAAAAAAATAACTTATTCAGAATTTATGATAGATTTTTAGCTTTCAGCACCCCTTTTCAATATAAATTTGGATCAATCTATTCTAATATTTTAAAGAGGTAAAGCTTGTATGTTTGTGGGTATATAATTTATAAGTTTATTTGTTGGGGTATCTTCAAAGTAAGTTATCCGATTATAATCTTAACCAATATTGAGAAATAACTTTCATGTTGAATCTAGACATTATATTATTCCCTTGAAATTATAATAGAGCTTTTTGTGAAGAATGGTCTAGAAATAAAGGTGACCAAAAAAAGCTCGAGCGAAGGAGATTCTTACGAGCGCTGTGTTCTGAAATCCTCGCGGACGGAGTCGCGGGCAACAGCTAGTACATTATAACTACAATTAAATAAATATATATTTTTAACTCTAGCAACGTTGTTACTTAGGGATATCGATTTGATTAGCAGTTTAAAGAGAACTTTATTTTCTATTTCGCTATGGAATATATTGCGTAAATTTAATACTAACTTAGTTCTTGTATATAATTAATAGGTTAAAATAACCTGGTTACCAACGAGAAAAAGAAAATAATATATTAGGAATTGTTATTTATTAATAGAGAATTTAGTATATTTAGGGTATTTTATTACTTATTGTTTGTTTATGTTTTATACTTCGTGGCAGTAAATATTCTCATATTTAGTAAATGGCCAAAGAAAACAGATGAACTTCAGTTATTGGGACAGTATTAGGACGTGTAGATCTATTTACATAATTCCTGGTAATCGTTGTAAGTAACATTCTTGGAATACGTCAGTATTATTATGTTTATATTTGTTTTATCTAAAACAATGACAAAACTAATAATAATTATAATAATTCAGTTTTCATACTTTTCATTGGTTGTTGTCGAACTTTTGATTTTGGAATAAATCAAGTCATTACAAAAGCCTTCACTCTAATTCAAAGAGATTTTGTAGTTTACTTCCATCTCTTTAAGTTACAAATGACTTGTGACAGAAAGAGATGGCGACAGTTGTAAATGTCGAAAAAATATTACTTCATTATATTTAAATATATTATTATCTTAATTTACTTAACGTTGGCAGAAAACCACCAGTCGTGTTAGCAAAGTAAAATAAAATAAAAATAAATTTAGTGTTATTTATTGTTTTAAAGTTGAGTCTAAGTCAGAGTAAGGTCTCACTTTATTAAATAACTATATTAGACTTGAGACGTCATCGGGACATCGAAACCAGATAAAAAACAATTCAATTAATTCTACTCTTGTACTCTATAATATATAGTACTTACATAAAAAGTGGATTCTTCTTATTATTACATTAAAATAATTACTGCTTCATATATACATATATACTAACTCCGCCCGCGGCTTTGAAAGCGAACAGACGTCGTCTAAGAGTAGTTTATAAACGAGTCCGACGGTAGTTATGTTATTTTTAATTAATTTTCATGTCCTAATCAAGTCTCCCGTCGCGTGTTTGTGGAGTACTAAAAGTATTATTCACGTTTATCATTTCAATAATCTCTATTTCATTTTAACCCCCTATAAAGGTTTAGTTTCGGCTTTCTATGTCAACACATATTCATTAACTTGTAGTATACAACTAAAAATTCAAATTTATAAGTTTCTAACTTCAACGATGTAGAACTTTCATATAAAAGTTTTTACCCCTTTCACCCCCCTCGGGATGGAATTTCCAAAAATTCTTTCTTAGCGCCCCCTAACCTTTAAAAAAAACATACCTACATGCCAAATTTCAGCTTCTTGCGTTCAGTATTTTTGGCTGCGCGTTGTCTTTCAGTCAGTCAGTAACAGCAGAGTTATATATATAGGTATAGAATAGGTATGGATTATACAGTTTAGAACTAATGTATAACAACCTGACGTACTGCAGCCACAGCAGTGCAGGGGAATGAGAACAGAACTTGTACAACTATATACATTGATTTATTTACTAAGCAGTGTACCATGAGATGTCTAACATTATTTACATTATAAGTAGATTTTAAGATAAAACCCAAAGCCAATCACTATAAAATTGACTTCAATGTGCACAGTCTGTCACAGTTGACTTTGAGTTGAATATAGCATTACTTGGAATTCCATAACGGCGTTTAGTTCGAAATACAGTGTTTACAAGCAGTTGTGTGCTATCACATGTTAGGTTAGGTTGTACACGTTGTAAATGTACCTGTTATTGTGTGGACATTGTCAATAACAGAATAAATTCAAACATTCTATCAATAAACAATTTAATAGCTTCATGGAAATCGCCAAAATTTAACGTTGTGATTAATGAGTAAAGCCATAACTGAAACAAAGTCAATTTTTTTTTTTTCAATTCTATTTATTATTAATCCAATTTCTTCAAAATCTGACCCTTGACATTTCAAAAATGAACCTGAAGACTTTTATGTATCTTATATAAAGCGCAATATCTATTATAACGTAAGTTATATATAATGTGAATATGACGCAGGGCTATCAAATAATTTGAAATTCTATATAAGTTCTTATTGTTTGTAACTTGATTGGTTTAAAATACCTAAAGAATTAAGAAGTTTGAATAGAAGTCATTGATCACCAAAATAAAATGTTCGAATGATATTCATATATTCGGTATCTTATTATTTTAAAGATAACTTATATATACTATTTAACAATCAATACATATATGTAAATATATATTACGTATAAGTCGATGGATTCAATTCAATTGAGTGTTTAATATTTCTGCCATCGTGAAAGCAATTTTATTAAAAGCTAGAAATGAAGCCGATTAAATTGTATAATGAAATGAACCCATTAGGATGGACGTACAGATATCCTGTCGTTGTTAAGCTGCCCATTGAAATATATTGAAATATAGATACACAACTTATCTGTAGGGACAGATATTTGTGTATTAACTGTTACTTAACGTGGATGAAACTAGAGGATTTTAATAATTGTATTACAGATGTATTATATGAGCTACTTCCTAAAACGATCTTTATCTTTCACATACATACATACATCAGGTACATACAATTATTAAGTTGTAAAGTTGAGCCAGCAGTTGGTAGCTGGTGATTTGCAATCAGCGATATGGCGAGGAGCCCCGCATGCTCCCACGCTCTCGTCTCGCTACGTGGTCGTGGAGGCACTTGTAACGGTTGCCGGCTTCTCATTGTTAACGCGACCACGTGTGAGACTCACAACAAAGGCGTATTAGTGTGAGACGAACATTTCAAAACAACTCTATACTCTATCTTTCAATATTAAGGCAACAAAGAGCGGATTGTCAGATAATTATAATATGAAAATGGTCTTCTTTTTTTTTGAAATGACATGTTAAGAAATGTCTCCTCCTCACTTATATTTTTAGTAATTTCTGTGTATAGTAAGTGTAATTACTATACATAAATTAAAAGAGATTGCTCTCTAATTTGTCACAGTTTTAGTTTTTAATGTAATCCAGACCAAAGATTGATGCGTCTTAATTGAGATTTCCAGCAATGCCTAAAATGCTAAGTAGTGTGCCTAGACTATATGATATAATTGTAGCACATATAATAAAAATCTTAATTATTATTATTATTTTTTATTTATTTATTTTTATGTACGCACATTTACAAAAATCACTTTAATTATAAATTTTGTACATGGGATAACTTATCTCTTCAAAGAGATTTCTTCAGTTACCCGCAGAATAAAGAAAAATAAAACATAATAAAGACTAACAAAATTAAAGCTGTAAGTCAGATAAGAAACAAGTTTTTATAAGAGAAGAAAAAAAATGATATCTTGTTACTAGGACAGCGTCAACATGTCTCTAATCTGGATCTAAGACCTTAGTTTTTGAAGTGCTTCAACGTTGTATAATTACGTTTGAAATAGTGTCACCCATGTAGATGCCAAGTAGAAGCAACTTGATGTCGCCACGGCAGGCTGCGCACGCGACCTCATGTCATTGACCCTGCGCCTGCGCCTCTAACTGTTGCGTAGCGCAACTGTACGTTTCATTCTATTCTTTTACCATCATGAAGGACTGATTTATAATACTGATTATAAATATAAATCCAAATTATAAATATAAATCTAAGTCCAAGAAATAATATAAATACTGATTTCTTGGACTTTTAATTATGACATATTCGTCTTGCGTCTTTATAATGTTCTCGGGGATCTAAATCGGTGTGTTGTCAATCTGACACGATCAAACTATTTTGCTATCGATACACAAGCCAAAACCTTCCGTCTCTCTCTCTCTCTCTCTCTGTCTCTGCTTATCGTCAACACACGGCAACCACAACACACACAAATTAAACATGACGATAATATCTTATAATCTAAACGTGGCTTAAGGGAAGATACTTTCTTTTGTTAATATAAAAGGTTCATATATTTTACATAGTGTATAACTTAAAATAACGTTTTTATATTATTTTATTTACTAGTGTCCCTTTACCATGTTAACGCCTATAACAAGTCAATAGATACAAGAAATCTAAAAGTATTTTCTTATTTCAGCCATCGTTAGGTCTTCAGATATACTATTCGATGCTCGGGAAGACGTAAATGTCACCTTGAAGTGTCGTTTTGCGGCTCAACCGGTGACTGGCGAGTCGATCACGTACTATTGGATCCGAAGTACTGTCAATGGGCACGAGAACGTCGCCATTGGTAACGTTCCTTTGGAGAGCAACTACAAGTGAGTGTTCCAAATTATATCTTATTCAATGAAACGTATACTATATATATATATATATATATATATATTGTGTTCAATTAAGTAATATATTACTTACTGCTCAGTCGTATAATTTTTTTCGTTGTAAAATCTATTGTTTACCTAATATTAATAACAGAAATTTACATATTATATTTTCTTTTAGTTTAAATATAATAAGCTGTAACTCTCCTACCATTACACATTTACACATACATTTGATGTCAATATCGAAACATGTTATGACTTACGATTTCATTTAACAGTACACTCTAAAATGTTATTGTCTAGAATCGGATACGCGCCGACGAATGGTAGTTATGACCTGACAATATCAAAAGTGAAGTACGAGAGGGATAACGGCCATTTCGACTGCCGGGTGAAGTTGGGGGGGTCTGGGGCTATGCTACATTCTCAAGGTTACGACCTGGTGGTCCTCACGCAGCCGCAGCAGCCAGTGCTTAATGCAGGCCCTCAGGCCCAAGCGCAAGAGGGTCGACTACTGAACCTTACTTGCTCTAGCATCGGCGGCTCACCCAGTCCGATTATCGAGTAAGTTTTAGATTTCTATTATTCCATATTATTTTTTTGCAAAAGTACCTAATACTTTTACTACTTGTACGTCCTTGTATATTATACAATATTTAAGAGTGTATATTAAAAAAGATCTTAATCTATCTTGTCGTGTCTAAGAAAGTATATTCATGATCAGCACGCCCCCAAGTCAATATGTTAACGTTATTACAGGAGACTTTAAAATGTACTATATGTTACAAAAGGGAAACAAGTATTGTTCCAAATTAAAAAAAAAACTGTTTGTTTTTAATTTGCTTTATGCTGTGTTGCTTATTATAGACTTATTCCTTATAAATGATTTATAAAAAAACATTATAATACTCGCAGATACCATCAATACTTAGACAGCTGTGATAAGATCTATAATAAGTAAACAAATATTTTTCTTTTGTGTATCGTACAAACGAACCTTTTACGTCAACATTTATCAAGGAACTAAAGAATCAAATTATATGTAGATGGTATCGCGATGGTTCTTCTGAGCCATTGGAAGCTGTTTTGGTCGCGGGTAACACTCGCGTTGAGCCGACGATGGCAATACTTACCGTCGAGCCTAATAAAGACGACGACGGAGCTACATTTCGCTGCGAAGTCAGAAACCGAGCCATGAGTGAGGGTCAGAAATTGGTGGCATCAGTCGATCTCAGCGTGAACTGTGAGTAGAGTACATTTCATTTGAACTAATTAAAATATTTAACCTGATTACAATCTGACCTACAGAGTGCTTATGAATTACATTTTCCCGCGTTATTGTTTTTGTTTTTCAAGCAGGTTTACGCACTTAACCTCATTGGACTAATGCTCATGAGAATATTTAACCAGTTCAGGAAGCCACGGCAAGCTGCTAACGCTCCATTAATAAAATAAAATAATATTTACTAAATTTCAGTAATCATTATTAATGCTAGATAATCAATATATTCAAAAGGCCTTGTTTTATAGAAGATAATACCAAAGTCCTTTTTTTTTCATGATCAGTCCAACACGAGGATATCGATTTTGACAGAAATCAAAATAATCGAATAAAAAATGGCTTATAGTTTTTATAAATAGTATCAAAAGTAACTCTAAATGTTTGTATGTGTCATTGTATATTACATAGTGGTCGTCCTACGTCGTACCTGCACTGGGGTTTGAGCGAACATAAATGACGCTCAAACTCCTTCTACTCTGATGTTTTTAATCTTTTATCTTCTGGAGTCTTGGGGTTCAGAGCAGAACATTCGTTATAGAATACACTTCCATGGGTTAGTCATAGTTGATTGAGAAATGTGATCTCTACGCGAGTACACAGCTATATACCAAAAAAGACATACAAAAGCTTTTTGGGCAGTATCAAAGTACAGGGAAAGTGAGTCTTGCATTGTTAATCTTTTAAAAATTCTCAACTTTCCATCAACTATTTCTTCATAGCTAAATAGAAAGATTAGACTTAACATAGTTGAAATATTAAATGATAAAAGTTGTACATTTTAGTGCAAAATATCTAGTCTGATATCAAATACCTATGTAGAGTTAAAAAGATTCCAAGGATTGTGAGAAAATTATAGAATAGGTATCTAGTTTTATTAAATTTAGTAATAAACTTTATTTTTTAATTATTTTCATGACAACTACCGTGATTTCTCAAATCTAGAAGTTATTTGGTAGATAATGTCACAAGGCCATTGAGTTCGCTTTTTGTTAAAAATAATAATAATAATAAATGGTAAATAATTAAATCAATATCTAGCAGGTCTGGTTGTGTTTTAAAATGTTCTTGATGTTACTAGTAAGTACGTTTGCTTTGAACTTCTCATATCAGTATAGAATAAGCAATTCAAAGCGTCTGTACAATATGTAATATATTTATATTATTACAATTAATGTAAAAATGTAAACATTTTCGTTCGTTCGGTAGGTACGTAAACAAAGCGTACAAAAGACAACAAAATATATTTAACCTTTTCGAAATGAAATATCTTTTATCAATCTACATCTACGCTGTTACAGGATTTATCGAACTAATGAATATATTTATATTTAATATAAGTACTTGTACGTTTTATGTACAAACACGGTGAATACAGTCCAATAAGCGGTAACTTTATATGGTATATAACCGAGTAGGAGAGATCGCATGTATGAGTCTTATATAAAACACAACTAAAGTTACAAGTTAACAACCTGTGAGAAGTGAGGTGAAAGAGACAACTAAATACATTCATTAGTTGTCTGAGGAAAAGCAACATACATACATCTCATAGATGTTATGTTAGTTCTAGATTTTCATTAATAATTTAATGTTGTAGTATTAAAAGAAAAAAATTAAAATTAAAATCAATTAATGGCCAAGTGGTCAGTATATTATTCTGAATTCAAAACAATTTCATTTCATCAAATTTATCAAAACGATCGTATACCGTGCATCGCTCAAAATCTACATTAGGAATGTTCATGAAATTTGCTATGGTTATAGGTTATTGCTCCCGTTAACATACAGGAAAAGAAACTAAACTTATATGAATTTGTATAAGTTTTCAGTGACGACAGGAAGCTAATGTTTTGAGGGTAGACGAAGTCACATGTAGTAGCTAAAATCTTAATAATAATAATAATTTGAGTAGACTAGTAGGTAGCAGTAAGAGGTTTGCTAATTACTCAACAGTCGTCCAGTCTGTATGTGTCGCAGACACGTCTACCTTCCTCCTGTCAGGGAGCGGGCTCAGGAAAAATATTAATGACACGTCACTGTCAGTGAGACTAGTACACGTAGCTTGAGTGATATTACGTTAAAGTAAAGAAAGAACTACGAAAGAGTTAATATAGTCATAATAAATAACACAGATGAAATTGTTATTAGCATGTTTAGTTAAATAATACTGCGGAAGTGAACTTTTAAGAATCTGTAAATATAAAATAAGTATTAGATTAAATAACAAACTTAATAATTAAGATTTTCTCGAGTATCCGAGTGCACTCGGTAGCTTACCTACTGTGCGAAAAGGACGAGACTTTCGTGAGCCACTCGCCACTCGGTGCCAGGTGTAACGCCATGACTTGACCGCACAAAAAATACTTTTACGGTAAAGTCGCTGCACCGGAACATAAAATACAAACGTTAAAGTAAAGGTTTCACCCAATTAATCTATATAGCGCGTTTTAACCAGCTGTCCGAAGAAAAAGAACTCATAAAATAAACAATTTCATAACACGAAGTCTAATATATTGGTACAAATATTTATCTAATGCGATTCCGTTCTTCGATCGATTCAGCGATGAATAAATACCAGATGCCGGTAATATTTGTAATTGGGTGACCTAAATGAAAAACAAACCCATCACGAGTGCGCTACCGGTTTTAAATCTGGACTCGTGCCGTAAACAGTGTATTCAACTGGCTATAGAACAACTCCGCTACGCGCTCGTTTCCTCTAAGCTGTCTGTGCTCATACAACCGACATATTACTATAATGTACATATATCCTATTAACCTACCTTTATCGATTTCGTAGTGCAAGTGTTTTTTATTGTCTCGGTCCGCATTTTAAAACACACATACTCTAAGATTTATTTCATCTTTCATAGAAGCGATATGAAATAAATTTAGTTTTACAATTTATTTATGGGTTTTATATCACATGTATCTATTTCTAATAAGAGCATACTTTAGGTTAATCAAATATTTTTGAAGTTCAAAGTAGTAATACAAAATATGTAAATATAAAAATATAAGAACTTAATTTTTCATTAAATTAAATTTACAATTCCCCTGTAGTTTTTTACGTCTTTGATATACATATAGTATTTACATGATTTCTATATAAACATTTATGAGCTGTTATTATTTTTCAAGATTTCCCTCGCGTTGAAGTCGGACCTGAAAATCCTCTGCGTGTAGAAATCGACAGTACCGCTAATATGGTGTGTAAAGTTGAATCAAAACCAAAAGTAAGCACCGTGAGATGGACGCGAGAGGGCAAATACATTTCAAACTCATTTATTCACACCATTAAAGACGTCACCGTCCAGGATGCTGGAAAATACATTTGTACTGCTGATAACGGACTTGGTCAGCCGGGTGAAAACGAAATATACTTAGACGTCTTGTATCCTCCTAGCGTCACCGTTGATTCTAAGACGTATGAAGCCGAAGAAGGTGGCAACGTTGAAATAAGATGTCAGGTGTCATCCAACCCCGATCCTATTTCTATTGAATGGATGAAAGAGGGAAGAAATGATTTTCGACAAAAAGGAAATACATTAGTTTTGACGCGAGTAGATGCCGACATGGCAGGGACTTATATCTGCCGGGCTGTAAATGTCATTTCGACGAGTAGCGGCAATAAAGTGGAAAAGGCGGGTATGGCGTCGGTAGCAGTGCTCGTGAGGCACAAGCCTGGACAGGCCAGTGTTAGTCCCGACCATCCTATAGCTCAGGAAGGTATGGGAGTGACACTGACGTGCAGCGCCAAGCCCCCCGGCTGGCCGCTCCCTCAGTACCGCTGGTTCCGTGATAAAGTAACCACTAACGTCCTTACAACTAGTAAACATTACACAATAGCCAGTGCACATCTCGGCAGCGAAGGGGAGTACCGTTGTCAGGCCACCAACGAGCTCGGTCACGGCGCAAGTGCCTCTGTAAAACTCGAAGTGCATCAACCTCCGAGATTCCAAACGAAGTTACAACCGCACATGATAAAAAACTCGGGAGAAAGAAATTTCTCGCTGGCATGTGTGGCTTTGGGTAAGCCCCTCCCCAGTGTTAAATGGTATAAGGACAATGCTGAAATACGACCCGATGCAAACTTGTATGAAGTTAAAACTGAAAAAAATAAAAGTAGCAACGCCGTTTACAATATACAGAGTGTTCTCAAGTTTCACGGAAAGGCGAGGCCTCATGGAGACGACTTGCTGCCTGCTGACAGAGGAACTTACTCTTGTTCGTTTGAAAATGAAGTTAAGAAAGTAGAATCATCTATGCAACTACGAATAGAACGTAAGTATTTTAGCCCTTTAACTGTTAGAGTCAAATTTATCCATAAAATATTTTGGACGTGATAAATGTAAACAAAGTATTATCGCAACAGTAATTTAAAAAAAATGTATAAGTGAATTCATCTCATACTTGAGACTCAAGAAACATATATATATGTATATTATAATATTGTATATAAATGTACCTTATAGAGAATCAATAAAAGCAATACTGACTTGTAAATAGATCACAGCTTAGTTCTGACAGTTTCAGAGCGTTCACGTTATGTTATGAGTCGATGTACTTCTGACGACACTAATTGTAGCTATATTGTATTTCAATTTATGACTTGCAGACACGACAACTAGTAGAAATATCTGGTCATTAAAATCTTTAATAACATAAACAGTATTTATTTTCAAACTTAAAATTATATTAACCCAGTATATGTTTTGTATTTATTACAATTTTAAATTAGAGAATTACATAACAGTTAAATGTTTGCAGATGAACCAATATCTATAAAACAACAAAAAAAGGTTGCTTACGATTTGATTGAAAACGCCGAAATATCGTGTCGCGTACTGGCCTACCCAAAACCTGAGTTCGAATGGTTTTTCGGCTCGAACTCAGCGCCTCTACAGTCGTCCTCCGAAGGTCACTACGAAATAGTCACGACCACGGACGAAAACGATTCATATTTAAGCATTCTATTGATAAAGGCCGTACAATCCCAAGATTACGGTGAATACTATTGCAAAGTGAAGAATTCGCTCGGAAGCATCCGGCCACAGATTCGTTTGCAGCCGAAAGGCGCTCCAGAGCCTCCGAAAAGCTTGTCCAGTCAAAAAGTGGAATCGACATTTGTGTCATTGAAGTGGGAGGAAGGGTTCAACGGTGGTCTGTCCAGTACCAAGTACTTCGTGCTGTACCGGCGCGTGAAGCTTGCAGGCGCGCAGCCCTGCTCCCAGCAACGACCCGACGAGTTCGAGTGGAGGGAGTACGACTGCGGACGAGCCAACCCCTGCAACGTAACACGCCTCGAACAGCACAAATCCTATTACTTCAAGGTACTTGATGGTTGCTTCTATTTGTATGTTAAATGTTTAATGTTTTAAGCTCATCGTGTACTCGTATATATATTATCCTTGCTGCATCTCTATAGTTACATATTAGACGAGTGCTTTGTATTAGAGAGTTTATAATAATATATGATTCTTAATTATATTTTTTTATACACGCGAGCAGCTATCGATATATATGTTCAAGGTAAATCTATTTTGCTAATAGGTTGTTTCCTTAATTATAATCTATCGTAATGAGTGTAATCGTAAATATAATCTATAAATACTCTCCAACATAGGTCAAGGCTGTAAATACGAAGGGACAGAGCAATTATTCCAATGAAATCTCAGTAACTACGAAAGTGGATAAGATATTGCCCCCGGAGCAAGTCTCTTACGATCCAAGCACTAGGATTGTCGTCTTCAGCGTGGGACCAACCTGCCTGCCACTCGTAGGAGTTCTCGAGGGACTGGTGGCAGCCGATGGAGGGTGGAAGGTAAGATGCAGTAACCACGTGAAACATATTTTCTGCTATCTCAGCCGGCGTTGAACCTCCCTTTCACAGAATATCATACAAAATAGACCCTATAGTTTCAATTTTGTAGTTGGGTGTAAAAGTCTGAAGCTACTTCCCTATAGACACAGCTCCTTACATTACTTCCAGAGTGCCAACGTAGCTGCAACATTATTTGTTGTTTTTTAAATTTCGTTTTGTTTTAAGGTTTTTGACACAATGCCTCTACATCTATCTGGAACGAGCTCCATGATCCAAGAAACCACTCTGGAACCTCCATTGCGTGGTCACCGTCGAACGAATTCTAACTACGAACTCAACCCGCGACTCAGGCTTAAACTCTGTCTGCAAAACAATCAAAACGTATGCAGCGACTACAGGGAAGCCGATTGTGAGTATAGAATAGCTCCATTGCGTACTGTATCGTTCAATCAAATGTTATCTATCTCATCTTATGTACGATCATTATTTTCATTTCCAGTCGGACCGTCCTACACTAAGGAGGTGGTAACCTTGACGACGGGCACTATCGTTGTGATGATTGTGTCGGTTCTCATCTTCCTGATGTGCCCGATCCTCCTCTTCATATTTTGTCGCCGGAAACGAAGAGAGAACAGAAAAGATTCGTCCAAACACGAGATGGCCTCTCCGCCGCCGCAAGCGCCGCCGCCATACTACGCCGCCACGGGCCGCGAGAACAAGGCACTCGAAAACTCCATGGACATACCGCTCTCCATGGACGACTCCAAGAGCGTGGTGTACGCGACGCAGCCCTACGGCTACCACCTCCCCGCACAGAACATCACCAGCACCGACTGTAAGTTAGGTTTCGTTTTATGGTATTTGTCTATTTCGACAGTCCCAGGGCTCTTCGGTCCAAGCGACATTTTTGTGCTAAATAGAGATATTTACATATTATTTTTATAAGCGATTAATTTCTCCGTACATATAACTAGATTTCAAATTCAAGTAAGTTATTTTGGTGTTTGGAGCCCACAGTCACTTTGCTCTCTTAGGTAACTCAAACTAATTGTACTTTTCTTATCATCTTATTAATATCATTAACCAACGACTACTTGTAATGTCGAACAGACACACGTCAAACAGACACATGTCGAACAGACACACGTCGAACAGACAACCCACTTCTCAGACAAATACAAGTACTTGATTGTGTCGCTTTAAACATTATGCATTTCATAACCGTCGTGGGCTTCGAAGCTTGAAACTGAGTAAGTAACAAGAAACCTACTTCCAAAATATTTTATATCATAACACTAGGAAAAGCCCATTTTAAAAGAGTTGGTTTGAATACTTATCGACGTCTATATCATTTACATCCAAAACTGGTTAACCATTCATTGCGTGTAACTCTAACTCATTTGGAGTATTCAATTCTTTATCAGATTTGTAACATAGGTCTTTTTCCTTGTTCTGCTTTATTTCTAAACTTGAACTAATATAAATCAAAGACAGTCAAATCACTCTCACGTTTAGTAATTATACATAAAAGTTACTTCATAAAACAGCATCCGACACATTTTGGTTTATGAGACCTTTATTTCAGAAAATGGGTAATACGTAGTCGTGGTATTACTTGTAATATGTAATTTCGCCAACATTGTATTAAACACAATAATTTAAGTTATTTTTTTTTGTAAAAATAATATTGAAACTTGTCTCATGCAATTGCATTGCTAAAATGTCGCTTAGATCAAATAGCCCTTGAGCCGTCTAATATTCTTCGATCTAAATGTCAACGGTGCATATAAGAGCAGTTAATAAAATTTCTAATATTGTTCTCATGCCTGCTCTAAGGACAAGACGGTGACGCCGAAACACGTACGATTACGGTTCTTTTACATTCACAACCCCGGAAAGTTATCAAAAAACCGGACAATGTTAAGCTTAATTTATCCCCAGGGGTGAACATTGGGTACATGGAGAACAGTTACGCGAACAGCAACAACGGTGGCAGCGTTAACTCTCAAGACTCACTGTGGCAAATGAAAATGGCGGCGGCAAACAACCCGCCGGGCTTGTCCTCCCACCAGATGATAGACCGTCAGAGCAACTATGGGTAACTTATTATTATATTGTTGAAAATGAAAAAATATTTTAATAATAAGCAGAGCACGATAAGCTTACTTATATTTAAATTCCAGAGTTTGCGGGTTAGAATTCCTGCCCGTATCGATTTATTTTTCATTCTAGCTTTATTTAAAATAAAAATTCCATGTTATGTTTTTTGGTATTGGAAGTGGAGATATTTTTTTTTAATTGAAATTATTTTTAATGGGGTATTAATTCTCGCGATATGTATGCGGTGCCCTTTAAGTGTCTCAACGAGTCTGTCTCCGTTACAGCTACGATCCGATCGCGCACGGCGGTTACGGCACGCACGAGGACTACGCGCCGTACTCGCACCTGCCGCTCGCGCAGCACGCGCCGCACGCGCCGCACGCCGCGCACGCCGCGCTCGCGCCGCACGCGTCCCACGCCGCGCACGGGCCCCCCTCGGACTACGGCCTGCGCAGCTCGCAGACCCCCTCAAGACAGGACTACTGCTCGGACCCGTACGCCTCCGTCCACAAGCCTAAGAAACGTATGGATCAACATATGGGTGAGTTATGTACTTTTTCAAATTGAATTAGGCAAAAATGTATCAAAATCATTTCAAAGGCCAAAAAAAATATATTTTTTAAATGTTTGTCTGTGTGTCTGTTGTCCGGCTTTCACGTAAAAACTACTGGGCGGATGATAAAACTTTTTGTTATACAGCTATTCGTCCTCGGCAACATTTAAGTTATAGTTTATATTGAATATCGGAATACCAGATTAAATTTTTTGTCTGTCTGTTCAGCACCATCTATTCACTATCTGCCAAAGTACAAAATAACAATATGTCTCCTTGCCACGGCTACGGATTAGTGTACAGTTTATGACATATTATGTTTTATTATTTGAGACTAGCACTTTCATAAATTTAATTAAAATAATGATAAGAACGTGCCTTAAAAGTCTAAGCATAAAGTACGCTTTATTTAAATAAAAACTTTTTACTTTGAAGTAACGCAGTAAGTCTCAAATCCCTCCATCCAAAATAGGAGCGGTTTAAGTGATAGAGTACTCAGTATAAAAAAGTAATTTATCAAAATTCTACAATGAACCAAACACCGCAAAATCCTTCACCCTCTAGACTGGAAGTCTAACAAACCAAAACACAATGAAACCCCCTAAGTTGGCCGACGAGGAACATAATAAAACAAGCGAGGTGTCGCCCCCAGAGTCCCCGTACCACGAGGTGAGCGGTCTGCCGGACGCGTACGCCGAGGCGGGCGGCGAGGACAAGCCCGCTCTGTCGCTCAGCTACGACGAGTCGCTGGAGTCCGGCTACTCCACGCCCAACTCGCGCGCGCGCCGCGTCATCAGGGAGATCATCGTGTGACTGCGCGTGGCTCTCATGTCTTAACATATTTCACACTGGATTATTATTAGTTCTTTAAATACACACCTATTCTTAAACACATATTACGCTGTGACTTTTGTGTTCTGTTTGTTCGTTTTACAACTCAATCGTCATTAACGTATCAATATCGATTGTGGTTGCGAAACGAGCTCGTGCTCGGTGATCTCTTTATTCATTATTTATTTATAATGGACAAATAGGTCAATGTGGAAAATAATAGTTATTTTCCATATTTTACTATAAAATGTATTCAATGAGATAACATTGCCGTTTCTATCTAGTCTGTCTTGTTATGAACTGGTCGTTGTCAAAGTGCTCAGTGTACGACTGTAGACGGCGATGAGGTCTTCTCTAAATGACTTCAGAACGCACATCATATTTATTTGTATAAATCACATGCTGATCCAATATATATGAAAATGTTTAATGGATGCCTGGTAACTGGACTGGCTCCTTGTATATTTTTAAACTTGTATGAATTAATAGCGACCAGACAAAACAGTTGTATTCAACGTATGTCACAATTACCAAAGGAATAACAATCTTAAAGAAAGAAAGAAAGTTTACAGAATGATGTTCCACCTATATTAATGACATCACAATTAGAGATATACGTGGGCGGTTTATGATTCTCTGTAAGCGACACGACCTGTCGGGATTACCTAATATCTATTGAAATTTAGACAGTATGTTGTATTGTGGAGTGTAATGAACTTACACACGGACGTCTTATGAATTTTAAGACTGGATATATTGTGTTTCAAAATTAATTAACACGTAATACTCAAGTAATTTTGACGATCCTTATGAAAGTATATGCATTCTGTTATGTGCTATGAGTTAATTTAGTTTTAAGTTTAGTTTTAGCCCTGAAGATGTCTCATATGTTTGACATTCTCAATATAATGTTCGAATCCGCTTTTAACTGGTATCATCATAGTCTAGTTATAATATAACTAGACTATGATTATAACACTGCCCTTATTATATTAGCCACTATCTACTTAAATTTAATAAAAACTCCAAGTGTTTTTAACAAATCGGTGGAGCTTATATTAATTAAATTGACCATGATGTATTCATCAGATGTCTTTATCGTGGACTGATATTATAGAGTTTATTGAAGTACTCTGTCTTGACTAGTGCCATCGACTGTCTTTTAATATTCATTAATTATATGAAATAAACGTTATAAGTAATAAGCTATGGTAGCTAGACATGTATGACGATAAATAATTCAAAGTATTTCGTGTATAGCTGAGGTGTGTTATAACAGCATTATATTAAATTAAAATGTCTGCGAGTCCAGCGGTCGCTGCACCGCACTCGCTATGTCATCATTAAGGCCATAATTATATATGATGAAATGTTACGATACATTATATATAATAGTATAAATAATGTGAATGTGTGTGTGTAAATGTGAATAGCTTAAGAAAAAAGCCCACCTTCAAGGACACAACTTCTTAGAACATTCTATTTGAACTTCAGCAATTTGTGTCATATTATGATTTGGTTAAACGACCTCACAGTTGTGTTACATGAACACTACACGCCAGAGGTGTATGTGTGTGTTACATGAACACTACACGCCAGAGGTGTATGTGTGTGTAACATGAACACTACACGCCTGAGGTGTATGTGTGTGTTACATGAATACTACACGCCTGAGGTGTATTGTGTGTTACATGAACACTACACGCCTGAGGTATATGTGTGTGTTACATGAACACTACACGCCTGAGGTGTATGTGTTTGTTACAGGAACACTACACGCCAGAGGTGTATTGTGTGTGTTACATGAACACTACACGCCTGAGGTGTATTGTGTTACATGAACACTACACGCCAAAGGTGTATGTGTGTATAACATGAACACTACACGCCTGAGGTGTATATGTGTGTTACATGAACACTACACGCCTGAGGTGTATGTGTGTGTGTTACATGAACACTACACGCCTGAGGTGTATTGTGTTACATGAACACTACACGCCAGAGGTGTATGTGTGTATAACATGAACACTACACGCCTGAGGTGTATGTGTGTGTTACATGAACACTACACGCCTGAGGTGTATTGTGTGTAACATGAACACTACACGCCTGAGGTGTATATGTGTGTGTTACATGAACACTACACGCCTGAGGTGTATTGTGTTACATGAACACTACACGCCAGAGGTGTATGTGTGTGTAACATGAACACTACACGCCTGAGGTGTATGTGTGTGTTACATGAACACTACACGCCTGAGGTGTATTGTGTGTAACATGAACACTACACGCCTGAGGTGTATGTGTGTGTTAGAATAGCAGGTGCTACTTAGTAAAGTGACTTCAAGGGTAATATTTTTAGTGTCCCTACTAAGATTTCTCATAAGTCAATCATTAATATCTTTCTTAATAATTATGTTTTAATCTTATTTTCGCGTTTTCTCTCGTTAGCTTGATGCAGCTCAGTTTTCAAGGAATCCAACTCAATATCGTAGACTATATTAGTCAACTGTCGTAGGTGACAAATATGGTCTACCGGTTGGTTTTTACAATATTATTGTAAATAAACTTAGTAGTAGTTGATATACTTAATTATATTATATTTTATATTAAATATATTCTATGCATTTATTTCTTGAACATGTATAATAGGTGTTATTAAATGTTATAAATGGCTAAAGGATACTGGACGCTATAATCATAATGACATAAGGACTCTTCTTCTCCTGACAACATTTCTTTTACCAGCTGCCTGCCTTAAGACCGCCGTTCTACAACATTTCACGGCTTTCTCTAATCCTGCCACAATTCCTCACTATCTAAAAGTTAACTAATCAATACTAATAATATACAATAAGGTAGTACATAAATAATAATGAAAACAAATAAGGTTTGCTTATATCTCTAGATCTTATCTTATCTTAGGATATGATCGAACCTTTATTGTACCACTTAGTCATAGACTTGAAAAATATATATATGATATAATAAACTCTCAAGCCTATTACTAACTACTAACATTTTAATGATATAATAAACAATTAGGATGGTTTAAGTGATTTTTTAAGGTTACCTAAATATATCAATCTCTCAAAGCGACGAATCTCACTTACGCCATTCGATAATATTAAGATGAATTTATGTACTTGTAATTAAATATCTTCGGACCTGTTTATCGATCTTGTTTTAATAGCATTTTAAGTTGACATTACAATTCATCTGAATGATATAATATTGTTTGTTCATTAAATACAATCTAAGCCAAAACCGAATTTAAAACAAATCAATGAGTAGCTATAAAACGAATAAAATAAATTACTTCTATCTGAAGTTATTTACATATGGCTAATATAACGAACATGGCCATAATATTTCTGTTGAAAACAATGTTATGGGCTAGTTATTTTATTTATTTTATTTTCAAATATCGTAGGAATGTTAAATCATTGATGTGTAGTTCAATTAAATCCTTATGTATTCGTCAAAAAAGGTAGGGAAAAAATAAAAATAATCATTAATTTTTTGACTATCATTGAAACTAGTTAATATAATTTATTGTGTAATGAGACGACAATATTTTAATCAATTACCTTAAATGTCGATGTTCGGTATTAAATTCAATTTGTTTTCAATTTGAAGTATCTTTTGTATTATAGTTTAATTTTTAAGATTTAATTGTACTTAAAACATTACGGTTTCATATTTGATATTTAAGTTACTTAATTTGTTTATATATAAATATTATTTTAAGCAAGGTGTAAGCCGTCTAATAAACTTCGAAAAACATTTGTTAATATTGATGATATATACTAAGTAACAATAAAAATTATTTCTCACTGAGTAGTTTTTTTTATATTTATATACAGATGTTTACAATTAGCATTTTAAACATAAATTTTGTATATTGGACAACTTATCTCTTGAAATAGATCTCTTTCAACTGAAAACGGGTTACCCGAAGATGTAAAAAAAACAATTCATGGAGACAGTAGGTCTTAAGGTACATTAAACTTAAAACACAACAGAAAGCAATAACAGCGATGACATATGAATATATATAATACTAGCTGTTGCCCGCGACTGTGTCCACAAGAACGTTAAAACACAGGGCTGGTAAGAAACTCCTTTGCTCGAGCTTTTATTCCTCAACATTATTTTAAAATTGTTCTCTACACAAGATATCTAACAAAAGATATTATACTATTACTATACTACTAATTTCACAGTATTGTGTTTACTATAATATAAATGTAACTTATACTTTACCCTCAGCAACACGAGGCCGGTTATCCTGTTGAGCTTATATGAAACATTTGTACTTTATCAAAGCACCATGTATTGGATGCTTACTCAACGCAGTCAACGAATACGCTTCTATATTAGGATAGTTTAGAACTAACAGATATGGTGACTGTCAGATAATAAAAAAATAATTCGCAATGAAGTAAATAAATAAACGTAGTAAAACGGGATAAAAAATATCCTATGTTGTCTCCTGGTTTCAAGCTCCCTTTTTTATTTTAACCTCCCCACCAATTTTCAGCCAAATCGGTTCAGCCGTCCTTAAGTTATAAATATTGTAACAAACACGACTTTCTTTTATATATTACTAAAAATCTTACATATAATTAATGAATATGGTATACATTTTAAACTAGATACACCTCGGTGCCGTAAGGAAAATAAAAGGTTTGACTTCTACAAATCTGACTACGCCTCTATTAACGAAGAGCTTATGTGCATAGACTGGCAATCCTTTGTCTTCGATCGCAATACTAATGACGCTACTGATTTCTTTTACTCTGTGTTGAATGATGTAATCAAACTATATACACCATATCGTGCTATAAAAAAAAAGTAAAATAGAAAAAAGAAGTTCCATGATAAGTTTAAAGGGTAGGTATAGTAACCCACTAGACAAACTTGCTTTTGAAGCTTAGCGGGAATGATTTCTTTCTGTAATAAATAGTATAAACGCAACCGTGAAGAGATTATAAAAAAGAATCCAAAGTATTTCAGTTTTGTCAATGAATCCAAAGAAAATACACAAAATATCCCTCCAACTATATTTAATAAGAACCGTTCAGCATCAGAGGGTCATTCGGTATGTAACTTGTTTGTAGACTACTACTACGACTACTTTAGCTCAGTTTTTAAAAGTTTAAAAACAAACATAGATAATGAAAATTTCATTTTTAATAATTCTAATATTTGTCATGTAAACTCCTGTAATAGCTTTAAAATAAGACATAGGTTGAATTAGCTTTGAAAAAATTAAACCCTAACAAAGAAGCTGGGCCAGATAATATTCCTTCTTATTTTTTGAAACAGTGTCATAAAGCATTATCCATTCCACTTTCTATATTATATTATAAGTCCAATACGGGACCATTTCCAGATACATGGAAAATCACTCACGTAGTGTCAATAAGTAGTAAGCCAATCGTATACGCATATCGCGGTCGCAGTCGCGGTCAACAGTTAGTATAATAATAATTAAATATTTTGCTAATGAACAACTCCGGCACTCTTGGAATGGATAATAAATGACTTTAAACCATTAATGACAATGGTATTAATAAGGTGTACGTATTCTTATAATTATCCAGTAATGCAATAAATATAATCTCTCTAGCTGTTACTACATTAAAAGGATTTGTCGCTTGTCAAGCGTTTTTGAAATTTTAAATTGGTTTTTTTATTTTTTTTAATAGCAACGATTTTATTTTTTTAACTTTTTCTCTTGTACCTACTAGCTATACTTATTTCGTGATAAATAGTTTTTCAGTGATGGAAAACTATTTTTTAAAAATAAATATATGTAAACGAAACCTACAAAAATTCAAACAAATTGGTCCAGTAGTTTAGCTACATGTCACAGTTTTCGTAAAATTAACATGACATACGAAATATTTGTTCGTATTTCAATATTGAGAACGTGTGCGTGTGTGTGTAGAGAGAGATACACAGTTTGTGTACTGGTTTTCATTATCTCATTTAATAAATTCAAAAATATATTTATCGTAGATTTTTGATCTACCAGTGATAGTTTATTAACATAGAGAGATAGAAAAGAAAACAGGATAGCCTTTTTCAAGACTAACACAAGAGTTGTATTTGATTAACTTAACAGTAACGAGTAGGTATAGAGACCTCAACCTCAACTAGAGAAAAAGTTTTTCAATACCTATTCATCCGGTAAATGTGGAACTCAAAATGTATATTATAAGAACAAAAAGTTAAATACCATTATGTAACAGAATAAATCTAAAAGGAGGTTTTTGAAACTAATTACCATTAGAACATTATAACTGCGTTGTAAATGTGTATTAATGGCATCGACATCACACTTATATCATTCTACAGATCAGACTTTTACTACTCTACTTCAAAGAAAAGATCACGGCGGGAAGGTTCAAGCCACAAATGGATCTTTAAGCTGATTTATTTAGTCCGAAATTAAATTTGTCAAAAAATTAATATTAGATATATATTATGCGGTGTTTTATAAGTATAAATAGATGTCAATTCTGATGACTTAGAACTGCCGAATGTCAGTCAGTCAGTCAGTAAGCAAGTTATATAAACCCTCCTGAAAAATTATCAAAACGAATAATTATACTATCGATGCCGACATTTGCAATAACATTTGGAATATAATTGTAAATTGCAAAAAAAAACTTCTTAGCATTCTACACAGCTTATTCTTCGACAAAAAATATGTTCGGTTTAAAAATAAATGTAGACTAGTCATCTGCTAATTATTATTATACAATTCAATTGAAACAAATATCAATCTTATTGTTAACTGTATTCAATTAATTGTAAAATGTTTAATTTGGAAGTTTTTTACATGAATATCTTTTTTTCAAACTGATATGTCCGTTAAACTACTACTGATGCCATCTACCGACATGTTGTAGATGCTTTCGACATGTGGGACATAAACTCATATTTATCGTTATCGTTTAAAAAAGAAACAAAGATTTTATTTTTATTTGTCAGATCAAATGTAATACAAGCTAATTTTATACTTGTATACTTTTAATCTAAAAGATTGTTGCTGATCAGTCCTACATACACTGATTTACTTACATTTTACTCCGGAAACCCTCTCTTTTAGTGTATAATATAATTGTGTTGTTGTTTCCTTAAGTTTCGCGTATGTTGGTTGCTATGGTGGAAAATATAAATAATAGGTATCAATCTAAATAACGTTTTACACAATGTTGAAGTACTAGATGTCAATTCAATATCCGTTATGATTCCCCGTGGGCGAATTTTTTTGTTATTTATTTATTTTTATATGTCAAATAAATATACAATTTGCAGTACTGTCCACAAATATTAAGAATGTAATCTATATCATAAAATAAATATAATAGTGGGGGTGCGGAGCGAGCCACGCGACGCGTACGGTGGTGGCGAGTTCAAGAACTAAGAGAGACAACTTTATCATATTTGTAGCTATTTACTATTATAAAATAAAATACAAATATGAATATTTATATACATATATTCAACTAAATTGAGACTTCTGCAGTACACACTATATATAACAGTACTCTTGAGAGCCATTTCATTTAAATAGAAAATTGACGGTATTGATACTACTTAAGGGTCTTTTTTGAGAGGTATTTTTGTTACCATAAAAGTCACGTATATATCCCAAATTATTAAATATATTTTCACTAAGTATTAAAAAGATTTTTAACGTAGAGTTGAATGTTTTTTTATTTTTAGGTAAATTTTAACACAAATATAAGGGGGCTGTCGCTTGAACTGGCTGGACTGTGTCGCTAGCTAACATATATTTTTTTATTAAAATGTAAAGAAAGTAAAATCGTATTTTTTTCAAATATTGGATTAAATATATTTATTGTCTGAATTAACTCGGATAATAATAATTAATTTCCACTATCAGTGTAGTGTCACACGGGCCTATATTATTGATTTTAAAATAAGGGCTAATGCGCAGCCGCGCGATTTTGTCCAGACTACTATCTACATGGTCTAAATGTTTGTGAAAATGTGAATAGTAAAAATACTTAACATTTCAGGAAAGTAACTTGCTAATATATACAAAAAAATACGAAGCATATATATAACATTTACGTAACTTAATTACATTCTTCATATAAAAATGGGTAACACACAGCCAAGTGAGAAACAACATAAAGCTGGAAAGTCACCGGCGAAAGGTAAACATTTTATGAGAAACTTGAACAGAAAAAGTTCTGGTAAGGAAAGTAAGAAAAATGCCCGTAAAAAAAGTATCGGGAAACGAGATACAACCGATAAAGAATTTGATAAAACTTCAGAATCTGATAACAATGAAACTATTGAGGCATCCGATAACGATACGGTCGAGTGCGTATTTAAAACATCGAACAGAGGCGAGGGGGGAGCGGGAAGAACGACTGTGCAGTCAGAGGTAACGGTGACCAGGTGCGAGCAGTACTCGGAGCGCCGGTCACCGACCCGCGACCAGTTACCCGCCGCCTCTCCCGCCGACCCATCCTCCTCCGACTCAGTGTTTACGGACCCCTTAACGCCACTTGCGGTCGAGCTAAACCAGTGCTACTACTCCGCTGAAAGTGACAGCGCACCAGAAGAGCTTCCGCTAATTCTTACTCCATGCATCGATGCGCCGGCGCAACTTGTGAACTTGGCACTCGAAGTTGACCAGTACTTAGTAAAAATGCCTCACGATGATACTGCTACACCGCTGTCATTTCATGACAGTATAGAAAAAGAAGAAAAAGTTGACACATTTGACGAGGGCAGTGACAATAATAATGAAACGGTTATGGGAGGGATATTATCAAAGTCAAGAGAAGAAACTTTAGCGCGTAAGAATCATGAATGTAATCACGAATTTCTTGAGAACAGGTTAAAAGCGTGCCCGGGTCAAACTTCATTCACAATATCCAGGCACAGAAAAGTGGAACTGCCTCCGGTTGCAGATACTTCACTGAATATCCTGGACGAAGGTATGTACTCGAGCAAAAATACCCAATAAGATAAGTGTAAGTGATAACTCTTAATATTTACTTTACCTTTGGCAGTAATAATTCTAACCGAATTAAAATGGATATATGGAAATGTGCTAAAATTTGTTGTTTTGATTTAATTTGTATTCAAATGAAGATACTGCTATGATATAAATAATAGGTATATAGAGTAGCATAACGGTTACCTCTTGATTTAATTACAATATTACAATTTTGAGCTCTACTTATGAAGAATGTAGAGTTCATAAATCTTCCTAGAAACCAGTTTAATATTGATATTAAGCTGATTTATCAAATATAAAATTCAAATATTATAATTTCCATATATACAGACAAATATAGGAAGCTATAGGTACTTTATTGCATATTAAATCATTATTTACATTATAATAACAGTGATATAGTGTAACCCATTTAAATCGATAAGATTTCATATTCAATAAGTTCCTGCAATATTGCACACAAATAATTGCATAAAATCTTGAATGAACTTTATATTTATCTTAAAAATTATTATTCATTACGTTTCAGAAAAGGACGAACGGAATTCCGGCGTCAGTGACGTATTATTGTCCGATTCGAATGTATTGCGGAAGGTGGCCTCCCTCACCCTAGACAAGCACACTGAATCAAGAGTAGTCCGCCCCAAGTTTGTGCCAGAGAAACTGGATTTTCAATTATACGAAAAATTTGAAGGTTTGTATTTATTCTAATCGAGAAGCATACTGAATAGTATACGTGATGTATACTTTCAGAGATTTTACTGAAACACTTTATAGTAAAAAATTTTAGCTCATTATTTATTAAAATGCGGTAGCTAATTTGAATTCATAAAACCAGCTGCTTCTTCTAATTGAAAGTGAGTGAATGAAGGAAATGATTAACTTATCTTGAATTACTTAACATCTAGGTACCTACTGTTATTGGTCTCTATTATCTAAAAGAAATCACTCTGCATAAGTAGTTAAAGATAACGCGTTAATTCGAGTGAGTACGTGGCCGAACGCGACCGTGTTTTGTATAAATTATATAAATTAAAATGCAGTTGTCAACTAATAGAGTAAATTTTTCAACTTCTGTCTCTCATTTTAATTATGTTCAATTATTAGGTCAAAATCGGTCAGCAAAAAAACGAATAAGAGATATTGTTACACTCTTAGGATTGCATACTGACAATGTAGCCATTTTCAGTGCAATTGAATCAAAATCAAAAGATAAACCTAGAGATTTACAGAGTACTAATGGTGCATTAGTGTTATATGTGGAAAACCAGTTAAGAATACATTTTGTGAAGCCTATATGGTGGTTAAAATTAGAAATTAATATGTATGGAAAAAATATTGATATGATAATTGAGTGGGACTTAAGAACTAAAATGATAACAGTGTTACTTTGTAGTAAACAGAGGAGTTTATGGATAATTAACATTGAATGTTCTAATTACGTAATGTTTTGTAAACAGCAGTCCAGTAAGTAAAGCGATATTTTTGAATAATTTATAGTTGGATACAGAAATATCTAAGAAGCATTTAAGACATAACTAATTAAGCAGAAAACAAAATATTTCTTATTGTGATTTAAGTAGGTTGAAGGTTACCGCGAGTTCCCGCGCCACTACTTTACATTATTACCGACTAGTTCTTCAACTCTTTCGTTATAATCTATAAAACAATGTCGATAATTTGCTATTAAAAGAAGTACATATAAAAAATTACACATTCATATTAAAGCGAACAATATATAACTGGTGTTTTTTTTACAATTACTTTGATTGGTTAAATTCCCGCAATGTTTACATTTTAGTGCATATAGTGCACCTCCCATCGTAGGTTATTGAAATATTTAATAAAACATCCTAATCCGTCAGATAATTATGGAGAGTTCTCATATGTCAACTTAAAGTAGATAAAATATTGTTATAAAAGTTAGAGCTTTTTACAAAAAGTTTAAAATTACCTTTAAAAGAAGAAACATAAATATCAAATTTGATAGTTAACAATAATAAGACCTAAAGTTATTATTGTGACTACAATCTATATCAATATTTGTGTATATATAAGTGCAAAACTATCTGGCAAGAACAACTTTAAATCTGACACTGACATATAATTAATAATAATTCAGTTTTTCCAAACAGATTGTCTGTCAAACTGACAAATTAAACATTAGACTAATTAGTTATTACTATTTCTATTTCGGCAACAAGTTGATTAAAATTATAGTTATCAAGTGATAAACGGGTATACCACCAATATAAAAACAACCAATTACATATATTATCTTACTTTCTTGTATAGATTGTAACCTATAACTTTATAATCCAATAAAAGTAATCTCTAAGTAAGTAAGCTCTGACTTGTCTATTTTCTTTTATCATGTTTAAGTATAAAATGTTTAAATAAGAATAATAATAGAAACCATACATATTTCTAACAAAGCTTAAATGTATTTGAAATAATATTTGCAGGGCAGATGCTTCTCAATTGGTTTGCGTCATCCACGTCTGAAGATAATCACTTAAGGAACATCCTTAGTACTCAAGATCTCAAAACTTTGGGAATACAATACTGCACTCACCTATTGGCTGCTGGTGTTTTACGGCAGATACCTGATAAAGATGCTCCAACTGAGAAAATTTTTAAGGTAATGTTTAAGTTTACTAGAAAACTATGTGTGGTAAACTTAAACATAATAGTTAACCAACTATTATGTTTGATTTAGTTAACTAGATTTAGTTGTAACATGTTATTTACATAACTGTATTTAAACTTCTGTCTGCTTTTAAATATTCATAATGGTACTCCACAATGACTTATTTTGTTTTGTTTGATTTTAACTTAATTATAATAAATGTAAACTTTATTGAATTGTATTTTTTTGTTTTAGCCCAACCTGATGTATTATTGGTCTCATATGGAGATGCCAGCATCTCAACCTGTTACTCCTGGTAGACTGGATATGTCCTCATGGCCACCAGAAAAGGATACATTTACACAAAAAATGCAACACCAAGGCAGTAGTTATTGTATTATGGACAACCAATATAACCAGCAAAACAATGAAGATATAAGTGACATGGCTGAGGCCAGGCTTGTTATATCACAACTCAAAAGAAAACTTCAAGATTTGGAATATGAGTTAGAAAATTACAAAATTAGTGCTCAAATTGGTGTAACCAATAAAAAAATACACAATTCCTTTATGTCAACTCCAGAAAACTTGTCAAATAAGAACAAAATTGAATTAGTAAGTAAAGAAATACAAACAGCTAATGGTAGTGATGTGGATAAGCTGGCTGATCAACCTCTGATAAATTATAAGGATGAAAGCTATACATGTGCAGGTGTAAATGATGATCCTAGTTTAGAAATAAGTAGATTAGGCCACAAACATGTATTATATAATAACACTATAGTAGGTAAACCTGATAATAGATCTGAAAAGATAGAAAATTATTGTAAATTAAATAAGAGTCGAGATAATAACAAATCTTATTGGATTGAAGAAGTAGCCAATATTAATAGTAATAATAATAAAGTATGTAGTAATTTAGAAAAAGAAATCATAATTATGAATCTTACAAATATCGATTTACAACATATAAATGTGGATGAATCTAGTATAAATAATACCTGTGAGAGCTCTTCAGATGCTTCCTTTTTAAGTACAACAGCTGAATTACTGAGCAACAACAGTAACAAGTCCATAGAGATCAATCATAAAACTGATGAAAGTAATATAACTAACTCATCGTCAGAACTTCTTGTTAGTAAAAATTATTTAAGGAAACATAACTTCAATAGACAATCATCATCACCAGATGTGGCAAATAATTTAAATTTAAACCATCAAGAGGTCCCTGCACAAGGAGAAGATGAAAAGAATAATCATTATACAGAATCAAAAATAACTCTATCATTAAGTAAAATTTCAAAGAGTAATGAGTGTCAAACCATATCACCCCCACCTCCCCCACTTCCTGGAATGTTGCCATCTCCCCCACCTATGCCAGGAACAAACCAAAGCAAATTAATTTCTTCAAAATCTGATTTATATTATAGTAATGCTCAGTCACTTTCATCCACCAACGAAAATAAAACAGAATCCTATAAACAAATAAGTAATATCCTTACAATGGATATTGAAAAATCAAGTATTGATGAATCTCCAATATCAATAGAAAATCTAAAGGCAGATTGTTTGAAACAAACAAAATGCAATGAACTAATAACACTTGATACACGCAATGTAGACTCTTTACCAACAACAATTGAAAACTCCATCACTATATCAGCTATTTTAGAAGATGAGCTGCCAGTGACTGATTTAACCACACTTGGTATTGCTACACCTAAATTAGAACATATACCAATACCTAGTATGGCACCTCCCGTGGCTCTCATACCTGGTATGATTCTTCCGGCTATGACTAGTATGAGTATGAGCCCTCCACCACCTCCAATGCCTGACATGGGTCTTCAAGATATGCTTAGTACGAATCCACCATCTCCTCATGTTTCTGGAATGGGTCCTCCAGCTCCTCCACTTATTCCCATGCCTAATATTGGTCCTCCTCCTCCGATGTTTGGAATGGGTCCTCCACCTACTCCTATGCCTGGAATGGGTCCTCCACCTCCTCTCATGCCTGGAATTGGTCCTCCATCTCCTCCCATGCCTGGAATGGGTCCTCCACCTCCACCCATGCCTGTAATGGGTCCTCCACCTCCTCCCATGCCTGGAATGGGTCCTCCACCTCCTCCCATGCCTGGAATGGGTCCTCCACCTCCTCCCATGCCTGGAATGGGTCCTCCACCTCCTCCCATGCCTGGAATGGGTCCTCCACCTCCTCCCATGCCTGGAATGGGTCCTCCACCTCCCCTCATGGCGGGATTAGGACCACCTGCACCACTAACACCTGGTGTGCCTCCGCCCCCTCCTACAGCTATAGGACCTGTCCCATTCCCAGCACCGCCTGTAGGCGGATGGAATCTACAAAGAGCAAGTGAGTAGTAATAGTATATTGTGTATTCCATGACTACATTATAGTAACACTCAATGTCATATTACAGCTCTGAGGAAAACCCCTATTAAACCCGCCGCTCCCATGAAACCTTTATATTGGACTAGAATTTTGGCAACACCCGCTCCTCCCTCATACCAAAGTGAACCAGACTCTTCGGGATTCAAACCACTATGGTTGGAAATAGAAGAGGCAAAGCTAGACAATATCGATGAATTTGCAGATCTGTTCTCACGTCAAGTTATAAAAGCCCCAGTGAAGAAAAAAGTCGAAGTTAAGACTAAAATTCAACCTATCAAAATATTAGATAGTAAACGATCTCAAAACGTTGGAATTCTCGCACAAAGCCTTCACGTTGAGTTCTCAGAGATTGAGAATGCGATATACAATTTCGATACCTCGGTAGTGAGTTTGGAGGCGTTGCAACAAATTTATGAGTTGGTAAGTTTTCTAATGTTATAGAACATATTGAATTCAATAAAAAGTTTTAAATTATTTTTTGTTTTTGCCACAGAGAGCCAAAGATGAAGAATTGATGATGATAAAGGAACATTTAAAAACAAAGCCCGATGTGCCATTGGATAAACCGGAGGCATTTTTACATGATTTGTCAGGGATACATAACTTTGCAGAAAGGATATCATGTTTTACATTCCAAGCAGAATTTGATGACGCAGCGAATACAATAATGCACAAATTAGATAATTTAAAACATACCTGCGAGGTAAGATGGCTATATGATTGTTTAATTAATTTTTATGACGAATAATGACATACTATATACTTTTTAGTTCCTCGTAACAAACGAGTCTCTGAAGCAGCTTTTTGGAATAATATTGGCACTTGGCAATTACATGAATGGCGGAAATGGCCAAAGAGGACAAGCGGATGGATTTGGTTTGGAGATACTTTCGAAGTTACGAGATGTGAAGGTAAGTGCATCAAGGACACATTAATATTGTTTATAGCTGTTACGATATAAATTAATCCTATTTATTTCTTTTAAAACATACTACAAATTATATAATTTCGTATAGAGTATATATCCTCACGTCGGTTACTTTCACCGTCCAGACCCAGACAAGTATTCATCACACAAGTATTTATACAAATATGACCAGGGATCGATTCAAAGACAATAATCGGTTCCATTATTGTATCATAATATCGTTGCTTGTTTATTAAAGTAACGTTAATTGAAAAATGTATATGAAAATCCTTAACAACCACACAGTCCAAGGAGTCCCACATAACGTTGCTGCACTTCATAGTACGTACGTACATGCGCGTGACGTCATTGGGCGCGCTGCCCGTGCCCGAGCCCGGGGACGTGGCGCGCGCCGCCGCCATCGACTTCGCCGAGGTCGCCAACGGTCTGGCCACTCTGCGCACCAACCTGGACGGTGAGGATCTAGCGTTCTGATGTTGAGTGCAGGAGATATTCGGTGTCTCTAGTGTATTGTCTCTGTCTATGCTGTAGGCACTATTGGCTTTGATGGCGAAGGGGAGCTGACATGAGGTCTACCCATTGTATGTATTCAATCCGAGCCTTATCATCAACTCATCTGTTTTAAAGTCGCCACAAACGCCTGGTAACTGTGCGCGACTTGTTGTCTATAGTGCTGAGGGTCGGTGAAGGAGTTGACATACTACTCGCTCATCATCATCAGCACGTGTTTGTCGAAGAGGTGACCAGCCGAGCTTCGGTTGGTTGTAAATGTATCCAATCATGGATTCAATAAGTGTTGTTTTATGATAATTTAATACTGACAATATTTATTACTTTTTAGAGTGCAGTGAAAAAGTTGAAAAAGTTATCGAGACCGATGCACAGATTCAAAAGACAGTAGACGAGAACGCGAGTTGTGAAAGTAAGAAGCGATTAGAAGTATTTAAAGACAAAATGAGCACGTTCCTCAACGCAGCGGAAGAAAAGCTTAAGACCGAAAATGAAAATTTGTGTGAATGCAAGAATAAGTTTATATCGACGGTAAAATTTTATCAATACTCTCCCAAGTGTGGCAAAGTAGAAGAATGTGAGCCTAAAGAATTCTTCGCTCTTTGGACGACATTTTGTAGTGATTTTAAAGATATCTATAAAAAAGAGGAACAAATAGCTATTAAAGAAAAGTAAGTTTATTAGACCATTACAAATAATTCTTGCAGATGTCTAAATATTTTATTTATTTATGTTTATTGTAGTAAACATAGAATTTATAAAATTTATCGTGCTAAATTTTGTTCAAAGCAAAGGAAAGCAATAAAAAAAATATATTTTTCAGATTAAAAGAAAATAAGAAATTACAGTGCGAAAGAAAAGCTAATACACAACCGAAAAAAGAAGGCGGATTGAAGTCGCGCCTTCAAAAGCTGTCGAGCATAAAAAAATAAAAATTACCAATTGTAAGGGCTTCTAACTTTAACACATACTAAATTATTGTCAAAATGTTTTCTAAATTTTCATTCACGCGTGGACTTCGTTTACTATGACTACATTTGAGATGTAAATAAATGTAGTAATTAAACTCAATTAATATTTTTTTCTTAATAAATCAGAAAACAATATAGAACAAACAATTTAAATATTATTTTAATAAAATCATCACTGCACCAGTGGAATTATAATATTATATAAGATAACACTACACTAGTTTCTGGAAAGGAGATTAGAATTACCATTAAAGAGCCAAGAATTGATTGTACTGAATTTGCGATTTAACAGCAAATTTGATATTTTTTACTAATCCATTATAACATCTGGGTGTTTATATTCATTTAAAATAATATTTCCAATGTAAATTGAAAGTAAGGGCTGTGGAATTATTTTGAGCTTAAAATCACAAATCAGTCTTACTATTATTATCATGTTTGATTGAATTGGAATTTATTTCCAATTACCTATTTTACCTAATTTTACATAACTATAACTAGAATATATTTATTTTACAGAGATTAAAACTGAATAATGTATAGATATTTGAATTGTAATTGTTGTAACTGTATGGCTACGCTGAAACTGGTATTTATTGTGTATAACTAAATATACAACTATTCAATAAAAAATATATAATGTACATTCTATTATTCATTATTGAATATTATCACTTATTTGGCAACTTATTGTTTAATGACTAAATGGAGTGTACTCTTTATAAATGTACCTGATATTATTTTAAAGCAGCAACTGGCCTGCTACATCATATTGTTTACAATTTTACCTACAAACATGGTGCTTTATTGGTGTAATTAAGTTTGTAATGTACATATAGTGAAATAAATAATACATTTTTTTTTCTATTTAATCATGTTTATTTATTGGTAGTCTAGACATTTATCTTTCCATATTATTTTAGTCTTTCTTTCAAGTTTTTTACGGTTTATAAGAGGGTTATCCAGCTTTAATAGAGCATTTTTTAAGGCTTGCCATTGCATAAAACTTAAGTGGTTAGAGAGAGATTGAATATCTTTATTATTCCTTAATATTTCTTCTTTGGTTATAAATTCATGTAGAGATTTCTTATCTATCACATTATTAACAGAATGAGTACAATTAAGACTCTGATCTGATGAATTATCTGATGTTGTTGCCTTGTTCATATATTGTTTAAAGCTTTCTCTGGATACAGCTTCACCTTGATCATTATTAAACATGGAATATCTTTTTTTGCTTCTAGATTCTATTTCTTCTACAGGAAGTACCATTTGTATATCAGGTTCATCAGAATTGCTAGAACTCCTGTTTATATTATTAACATACTTCAGTATATTTTCACATAGTTCACCTTCTTCATCTTCAATCAAAATTGTATCAACATCTAAACTTAATTTCTGTGTCCATTCAAATCTGCCCATGTTATTCAAATCCTTCATATTGGTTAGTTGTTCCAGGGTATGCGGTAATGAACACTGATTTGGCAAAAAATTTACTCCTTTCATAGGTAAGATTCTTAAATATTGGTATAGCCGATTGTACCAGTTATTTGAATGTTGGAGCAACACTAAACTCAGAGACCACACTCTGCTTAACAGCGCATAAGGCATCAGACACATCCAATGGCTCTCCCCTCGTTTTATTCTGTTAAGGTAAAAGATGGCAGCCTGTTTCGAACACATTATGATTCGTAGCATTACTTTTGAGAATGTTATTAGTCTAACTAATACATATTCCAACATTTGTCTAGTAGGCAAGTACTGAATACTTTCAGTATCAGATGGTAAGCAATCCATAAAGTTTTGAACATCTTTTAGAAGTTCCAGAACTAAATATCTATGTAGAGCAGTGTTAACCTTTTTAAAACTCCTATAACCAATATCATTTCGAAATTTTTTATCAAATTTATATACAAATCTTGAAAATATTGCACTCTCTTTGTGAAGTGGAGATTGCTTGGATAGAACATGAATTATTGAAGTACAGGAATGTTTGAGACCAGTTAAATCTGTAATTAAAAGATCTTAAGACAACAGAACAGTATTTTAATAAAAACTTAAAAAGCATTTTAGCTCTTACCAACATCACTGTCGCTCCGAGATGTGTTAACTGGAGGTGGCAAAATAGATCTATCGTTCCAAGGTTCTAACATGTTTTAAATATACAATGTTTTTATAATGATCAATATCATGCATTCAATATTAACTCTAGATAGTAATAGTTAAATATAAAATAATATATTTATGTACAAAGATGTATTTAATAGTTTTATTTGCAATAAATCAACAATTCATGTAACAGAGAAATAATAAACAAATTAGGTTATTATAGGCCGTCTAATATAAAAGATAACGTTTGACGTTTCATATTTTGAAAGTCGCAACAGTTTCGTATAGCCGTAGCTCACACAATTATTATTTTTTTTTTTTGTAAAACCATGATATAATTAAGTTATTTTCATTTTATCGCTAGATATACAATTATATAAAGATGTGCCGAGTACGGCTTGAATCGAGTCGGACTCGATTCCTGCTGTAGACTCGCCTACTCGAATACCAATAAATTTTTACTCGAGTACGCCGGACTGGAGTCAGGAAGAATCGGTTTGTACTCTTTTTTTTTTTTTTTACACTTAAACTAAGTTGACGCTTGACTACATTCCACCTGATGGGAAGTGGAAATGTAGTCGTAGGTGGTAAAGCGCATCAACTTAGTAAAAACCTATTCACTCTTGCCTTGAAGACACCCACATTGTACTTGGACGGAAATACCGACGCAGGCAAGCTGTTCCACTCCTTCGCTGTCCGATTTAAAAAAGATGAAGCGTAGCGCTTCGTTCGGACATGCGGCGCGTCTACTACAAAAGGATGGATGCTCGCCGTGCGTCGGAACGTCCGGTGATGGAAGGGGGATGGGGGAATTAGTTCATGTAATTCCTTCGCACTCTCACCAAAATGTATCCTATAGAATACTGAGAGGCTAGCAACTCTACGTCTATGTTCGAGGCTATGAAGATTGGCTTCCACCAGTTCAGGGTCGCCAATTAGCTTTTTTGCACGCCTCTCAATTGTGTCCAGAGCAGCAAGATGACATTTTGCAGCACCAGCCATTAAATGGCCACAGTACTCTACACACGACCGGATCTGTACTTTATATAATATAAGAAGTTGTCCCGGTGTGAAGTACTGCCGGACCTTTGCAAGGATGTCAAGCTTGCTGGCGGCTGCTCTTGCTCTAGACTCAATGAACCGACCAAAGTTGAGGTTCGAAGAAATCTCTATCCCTAGCAACTGAAGTCGGTCACTGTATTCCAAAGATACATTCCAGAAAGTAGGAGCCAAGGTGAAAGGGCTCCTTTTAGCAGTGAATAAACACGTCTGCGTTTTGGCGGCGTTGAATTTAACAAGGTTGGCATTGCCCCATAGGGAGACTGCCTCTAGCTTGTTATTCAAACGCTGCACCATGGCTTTTTTTTTCAGCCTGTACTTGATCTCTACTGGCCCGAGTACTCGGCAGGTATCTTTCCACCACTGTGCTGTCGTCTGCATACCCATAGATACCGGGTTTGAGCAGATCGTTAATATGCAGCAGTTAGAGAGTTGCAGAAAGAACGGACCCCTGAGGAACTCTGGCATTTATTGTTAAGGGCTCCGATGAGCACCCGTCAACAACCACTCGGATAGTTCTTAGATTCAGGAAGTCCGTTACCCAGCCGATCAGACCAGGAGATATACCGTACGCTGAAAGCTTGCTTAAAAGGTCCGCATGCCAGACCCTGTCAAATGCCTTCGAGACGTCTAGAGAGACGGCGACCGCTTCTCCATTCTTCTCCAAGGCCTCGCCTAAAACGTGTGTAGCATAAACTAGAAGGTCCCCAGTGGACCTATTTCGGCAAAACCCGTACTGTCGGTCACTGAGGAAAACTCGTTGACTCGATTTTGTTATGCGAGTCCTACTAACTTGAGTCTTTTATTTGAGCTAGGCTGACTCATTCATACTGGATCATTCTATACTTAAGCAATGAAGTAACACACTATTATACTAGTTTGAACCTGTTTTTTTTTTAATTCTTTATTTTGTATCAGTAAGCTGTTATTGTAAGTTGTTATTATTAATATTATTTTATATGTAACAAAAAATCCTCGGGTGTATGGAAGTTATGCAACCATCTTCGTAAGAGATTACAATCCCAGAAGGTTGAAGAAATACTTTTGTGAATAGTTATTTCAAATATTTTTTTATCAATATTTTGTTTTGACTGATAGCTAGTTCACCTTTAATTATTTAAAATTATTGTACCGTAGCTTTAGGTACCTTAGTAGATAGATACAAATATTATATTCAAAAAACTACTTTTTTGTATTAATGTAATGCTGGTTTCATTGAATTTCTAGACTCGAGTCAATACTCGAGTCTAGACTTGAATTTCTAGACTCGAGTCTAGACTTGAATTTCTAAACTCGAGTCAATACTCGAGTTCTGAACTTGAATCGCGGAATCGTGTCAGGATTCGAATACTGTATAAACTGACTCGAATGGACTCGATCCTCCAAAATAGTTACTCGTCACATCACTACAAAATAACAAATACATGCAATAGACAGTTTTTTCTATAAGTCACTAAAAACTAAAAAGTACAGATAGTTACCTAGTTAGGGCCAATCAAAATCAAAATCAAAAATATCTTTATTCAAGTAGGCATTTATCATACTCTGTGGCTAATATCGTTATGGTCGACCATTTAAACTCAAATAATCGGTAAAAATATGTGAATAGTCGAGCCGTTTTCAACCCTGGCGTTGTTTAGCTTTTAATAATGCCCAATTTTCAGCTAATATTTAAGAAACCCTTGGGCATCCGAACAGTAAAAAAATGTTTGTTTGTTTTTTGCGAAATATATATATATATGTATATATATATATAAATGAAAAAAAAAACGTTTTTATGAAATTTATGCTTTTGCATGATTGTATATTATTTTTTTGGATCTAGCTTTTGTGACTTTTTGGGGGGGATGGGTTGGTACAATGAGGGTGAAGGGTTTAGTAAGATATTAAATTTAGGTGACGTATTTTATGAACGGCCCCGGTTCATAAATCCTGAAATGATCTTTCATAATAAATATGAATCGATCAATAAAAATGAATTTCTATCATCTGTCTAACTCTTGCTCCTGACTTCGCACTACCAAAATTACATAAGACCAACTGCTCAGGCTTCACGCTCGCCTTCCCCATCTTACTCCAGAGCATATCGTATGAAACTAGATCAAAAGCCTTGGTAAGATCGAAAAAGCAAGCTTAAACCGGAGTGTTTTTGCTAGTTCTTTAAGAATTAATATTGCTTTGAGACGTAGTTCAAAAAAAGAGTGAACGTTTTATTTACGTTTCACATTGGCGTGAACGTTCAACATTCTTGATCAAAACAAAATGGAAAAATGTATACATGGTGCAAATCATCAAATAACAACGAAATAAAACTTAAACAAAAAGAGAGAGGAAATATTTTTCTCTTTCTTTCTTTTCTATTCATCTTTATGAGTAATATTGATCAAGTAATGCCAGTTAGATATTTGTTATTTTAAATATAAGCTAAGATTTTATTTGT
The DNA here is from genome assembly GCA_963555665.1 of Dircenna loreta. Classification (NCBI taxonomy): domain Eukaryota; kingdom Metazoa; phylum Arthropoda; class Insecta; order Lepidoptera; family Nymphalidae; genus Dircenna; species Dircenna loreta. The sequence goes on from OY743096.1 coordinate 462,088, forward strand.
ATGATATAATTATGCAAGTCACTTATATAGTGTCTCATCGTAATAGTATATAATTTGGAAACAGGTCTGTGGCCAGCATACAGTCATTGTCTTTTAATTTCTATTGCTTTGACTATTGGCACAAACATGATCAACCTAGAAACCAGAGAATAGACAGAATAGCCCAGAAGCCAAGAAGAGACGAGTTTAATATAGGTTAGCATGGAGTCTTAATACTTAGGTTGACAAAAATTGCTAATACCTGTTTAGAGTAATTTATTAATAGGCAGAAGTTAATATAATTTTCGATATGCATAACCATTTATTATTACTGTTTAGTAAATGTCGACATTTTACACAATGGTTGCTACATTATGAAAAGTGACAATTAATGTATCTTAAAATTTAATTCATTTCCAGCATTTCACCACTCTACCTATAAGTGTAAAATAAGTTATTGTTACATAGTAGGTATATCGAATTCGAAGTGAATAATCTGTAAGAATTTATAATTTACATAATTGTCTAAAAGTAGTATTAGTGTCTAAAAGTAGTATAATACACTAATAATTACATCATACATGTATCTTTTGTGGCCTTGTTGATGGGTACCTATATAAAAATGATATAACACGTAAGTACGAACGTACTACGTACGTACATTTTTATATAATTATTGAATGTGGAAGAGGCGAATAATTTGCAATCAAAATGCATGAGTCTTGCTTCGGTCTTTTTTATTTAATATAAAATGTAACTTGCTTCAAAAAAATACCACTGCGTTAAGACGTTAATACCATCAAGGATAATGTACTGGTTTGTTTTTTTTTATTCCATTTCATCCAATTCATCTCCTATCAAATCGCTAAGAGAGGAATCTGGCGGAAGCCATTCGCAGCTGGTGTCCTCCGAAGAGCAAACCTTGAAATAAAAAACAATATATTATTAGAAATGAACATGACAAACAGTATTTTGCAAGATTCTAAAACGAACAAAAAGTTTAAGTATATAAATACCTGGCATTTGCAATTAGTAGCTTCAACGTAATGGTATACTTCAGTGCCGGCTTCCACACCAGGATCGCAGTGACGAAGTTTAATAGAAGCATGCTTCCTCTCCCCGTGAACACATACAGGGTGATGGGACTCCTTGTACGGGAATTGCCAGTGCGCGATCTATTTTTAACATGATTTCTGAAGTTGTGGAAGCGTAAAAGAATATTCCTTATATCATAAATATCAAAAAATCCAAATTCTAAAACATAAATAAAATCATCATCTATTTTTAAGTAGGAGTACCTCATACGACATACAAAATCCCCAACACGATAGAATCTTCACTTCATCCCAGCAGCGGAGGCCGTTGAAGTCGGTCTGTACAGCCTTGTGTGTATATCGCTTTAACTTACAACGTGCATTAGATGAACTAGTAGTGCCATCTACTAAATACCAAAGTACCGCGACTAGCAACACTATTACAAAATAACTTCTACAATACAACATATTTTAATTATTTGTTTTCTTCCGCACCTTTCAGATGCTCTTCTGTGAGATGTTTGACTTTGTTCCACAGTGTTATGTTTTTATAAAGGCACAGAAACGACGTCAATACATTATTTCCATGTCATTTCACATAACTGTTTTGGAACCATTACGTTTGTGATGTCGCTTATAAAGACTAGTCAGAAGAATTAATTTGAATTTGTAATTATTGAAGATGTCTTTAATAAAGTACTCTTATTTTAATGTGACACGATATAAATAATATATTTTATTAAAAATAACTTTTTGTTATTTATTTTTATTAATAGATATTCAATTTTAAAAATAGATATTATTCACAATGCAATGAAAAAATATTGAAATGATATATTTTATCATACCATGAAATCATAACAATATCAAAACATACAAACATATAATCAAAACATTTTCTACACTTTCGCCATTTTATGGATAGTTCATTGTTTTCATTGCTATAAAATTTGTGGGTGTGAGACAATAAACTCTGTGATGGCTGTTAAGGCTGCATCATGGGAATTGATTTTTTTTCATTGCAAAACTTTATCCAAATTCTAAAAAAGTATCGATCAGTTTGAGCAAGATCCGGGAGTATGACGTAACGTATGAGAGTTGTCCTGAAGCAGGACTGGGCGAAACTAATTGACCAGTCTCGGTTGTTTAACCGCCCGCTTTTCCATTATTATGTCCAATTTTTGACAATACAGATCTGCCGTAATTGTCTGACCAGATATTCAAAAGCACCAACACTACACACCAACACTAGTCCATCAAACCACTCACCAGTACCTTTTTATTCTGAGTCAACTTTCGCTTGGGACAAGATTTGGCCCGTTCTCCTGGGGTTAACCACCGTGATAAGCGTTTTTATTTATCGTCGAGGATCCATTTTTCATCACAAATCATAATACGATTCAAGATTCCTTCATTACTGTGATGGTCAATGGCGTAGCTAGGGTATTTGCAGCCTGGTGCAGCTTAGGACTTGATGCCCTTTAAAATGGTCAAAATAATTTTAGATTTCAGAACACAGTATAGTACTTTGAAGCAATAAAAATGTATATATCTACATTTTTATTGCTTCAAAAGTATGCTAACTATATAAAGGTTATATCATTAGATTTTGGTAAAAACTATAGCAAAAAATTAAGATCGGACATTACGCGCTTTTTGACTAGCAAAGTCATTAATAACATTTTCAAAATCAATAGTATCGACTAGTTCATGTTCCATTGACTTGATAGCGAGATTATTTAACCTAGTTTGTGACATTGTTGATCTTAAGTAGTTTTTTATCAATTTAAGTTTTGAACAAATTCTTTCGTACGTTGCCAGACTCACTCCGAGGGTTGAAAAAATCCTGAGCAGGATTACAATATTAGATATAGAATCAGACAACTGATGTTTGTGTATAAAAGTCAAGAGTTCTAGTAGTCCTTGGTTCTACAAAGTTTCTTCACCAGGTGAAGCTTCTACGAAATTCTGTAGTCTCTCGAGAAAGAATTACACGTTTCAAACTCGCACCCGTGGTATTGGTCAATATATCCCAACGATAAATGGAAGTAGAAAAGAATTGGAACAGGCGATGAATTATGCTTTTGGGTTTATATCGGATATCCTTTTTTGAACGCAGGAATAATGACCTTTCATCACAACCGCGTTGTGGTATCTTGAACCAATATGTCCAGTCCATCTGACTTAAGTTCTTCCACGATCATTGTTGTTATATCAGCAGCGTGTTTGTCCTTAGTGTCGATAAATTCAATAAGACTCCTCGACAGTCACACGATTGTTCTCCATAACGGCTTATCGCTGTACTTGGGAAGTTTGATCTACGCGAGAAACATCGGGAGTGCTGTCAAATATTATGAAGAAATATTTAGCATCTTTCACACGCCGTATAATGCGGATTCAGACATATCCTCCCAATAAAGCTATTAACTCATTTTGAGTTTCCGGTGACAAAAAAGTTGTTCGATTTGCGCCAAGATAAATTCGGAACATATATTCCTGAAGTACATGGTCATACTTGGCTAACAATCGTATTAACTCTAAAAAAATTCTTTATTTCTTTAATCAAGTCAGGTTGATTTGTCTCCCGGTGTCCACGCGGCGCCAGACTCTGCTTTGCCAGAAAATGTATAACATCGAGAATTCGCGTGAGAATTTCCCTCCACTTTTTTTCTCTTTTTGAATTTCTTCCTGTGTTATTTTGTCTATTGTTGTTCCAGTGTGGTACCGCAGGTCCAATAGCTTCCACGTAATTAGCGATTGCTGATGACCAGGACTTGACTCATGATTTACAACTCGAGGAGAAAGCCAGTTTCTCCAGTCATTGAATTCTTCTTTGGATGTAAATTCCGTTTCAATCTGTGACTATTTAGGTAAAAGAAGGTAGCAGAAACAATACAAAGACTTCTTTGTAGGTGAATAACACATCCACATGCTTTGAACGTCTTCCCAATTTTGCATTTTCTTAAAGAACCACGCATTAGTGAGTTTTCATTTCTCTCCACTTTTTGTAACAATTTCTTCGAACGTATGATCCATTATTGTATTTTTGTGGAACCCATCTCAATTATATGCATTCGAACATTATCTGGAATGCTTGTTGGCTACTTTCCAATGTCTGTTAGGGTTAAGACATCCCAATTTTTTGTTCCATCGTTCCCAGAACTGGTTTTAGTGTTTGGAACCCTAACAATATCATCGACACTATCCTTTCCAATTTCTGCATTTTCTTCATCTCGTTTGTCAAACAAGGTGTTCTTATAAGTGTCCTCGGTGTCGTCCAGATGAAGAGATACGGACGGACCCAGAAATTTTAACATTGCCTCTTCTTGTTTTTTAACAACCTCTTCTTTTGTCTTCTTTTTAGCAAATTTTACTTTATTCCATGATCCCATATTGGTTTTTAGCAAAACACATATTTTCAATATAAATAGTTAATATATCTTCAAGATTTATACTGCTAACCCACGTCTAAATTGTACATTTCTAATCTGTCACTAACATGTGTTGTGATGTAACAATGATATTACTGTGTTCGTTTTGAATGAGTGGGATTAACGTATAATGTTTTCTTTTCCATTTGTTAGATAAACATTGAGCGGAAAGAAACTGCCAATGATCAATCATTTGTATTTAGTACTGCTTTTTAACCAAAATTTATCAGCTAAGTATCGTCTACGAATGCTCAGTGGCTTTAAATTTAATTCAGTCTGCGTGACGTGATTGGGTGCTACTTTTAAAACCACTTATAACGCGCATAGCAGTATTTTGTACGCGGTATCTTTGAGAAATTCAAAATTTAATAATATCTTTATTTAAGTAAGCATTTACATGCATTTTTGAATCGTCAAGAACATTACATTAAAAAATGTCAGTATAGTATGACAGTATGTCAGTCTGTAAGTAAGCTACCACCAGCTCCGAATGCGGCTCTGCTGAGAAGAGCTGGCCAGAAACTCAACAGTTGCTCTTTTAAAAACAATTCAACAATGTCTTATATATACATTAGAATATCCCGCAAATGAGTCAACAAGCAAAGCTCCACAACCTAACCTTTTAGTTGATCAAAATACGATCAACTAAAAACTCTTGTAAGCTATAATAAGCTTTTTTAACAGTATTTCTTTAAAAACATTTCTCAGGGAATCTCTAGCTTTTAACTTAAAAATAGCCTGCACAGCTCTTGTTTGTAAAATAAATACAGAATTTATTTAAGCAGTACTGCCCTATTATAAAAAAGCTGTAAGACAAAATGCTATGGAAATAACTAAAATAAACTAATCGAGCCGTAAAAGATGCAAGTCACTACTATCCGCATATAAAATACAACAGTAATCCAATCGACTTCTAATATTTGCATAATAAAGCTGTCGAAGGTGGCGGGGATGACCTCCACATCCTGATCTTGTTAATACTTTAAAAATATTAAGAAATTTAAGAGTTTTATCATTTACATACCTAAATATTTGACGTTTATTTCTGTGGATAAACATTGGTTTTTAATTTTAATAACTACTGGTGTTCTATTCAGTCACTTCTTAAAAACACATGTTTTACTTTTAAATATAGAACTTTTTAAGCCAAGACCAGCTAACATGTTATGTAAATATTCTAAGCCACGTTGAACTTTTTCAATCCAATATTTTATATTTTCATTAGTAGAATAAATTACAAAGTCATCGGCATACTGTAAAATTTCAATATTAGTTGTTGATATTAGCCCAATAATGTCAAAAGTTGCAACATTCAAAAGTAAAGGAGATAAGGGGTCTCCCTGTGCCAAGCCTCGACCAGTATCTCGATAATTAGAGTAATTATAACATTTTATATTTAATTTACGTTCTTTTAAAAATTGCCCCGAATAGTCACAAATTTGGATCCCAACTTTCAAATTTCAAGAAGAGAGCCTTTAACCAAGCTGCTAAGTCCTACAAAAAGGCATTACGGAGGAATCGACTCGGTCGGATCGCTAAGATTGGCGGGAAGCTTTCAAGTAAGCCATCAGGCAGTCGAGCTTTCTGGTCCCTTGCCAAAGCGATTGAGTCGAATTTCTGCCGAACCTCACTGCCTCCTCTGCTGAGACCAGATGGATATCTGGCTCATGGAGCGAAAGAGAAAGCGAATCTATTTGCTTCTCTTTTTGCTGAAAATTCGCAAGCAAGCAAGCCTTTTAAGCAAGCTTTCAGCGTACGGTATATCTCCTGGTCTGATCGGCTGGGTAACGGACTTCCTGAATCTAAGAACTATCCGAGTGGTTGTTGACGGGTGCTCATCGGAGCCCTTAACTATAAATGCCGGAGTTCCTCAGGGGTCCGTTCTTTCTGCAACTCTCTTCTTGCTGCATATTAACGATCTGCTCAAACCCGGTATCTATGGGTATGCAGACGACAGCACAGTTGTGGAAAGATACCTGCCGAGTCCTCGGCCCAGTGGAGATTAAGTACAGGCTGAAAGAGAAGCCATGGTGCAGCGTTTGAATGATAAGCTAGAGGCAGTCTCCGTATGGGACAATGCCAACCTTGTTAAATTCAACACCACCAAAACGCAGACGTGTTTATTCACCGCCAAAAGGAGCCCTTTCACCTTGGCTCCTACTTTCCGGAATGTATTTTTGGAATACAGTGACCGACTTCAGTTGCTAGGGATAGAGATTTCCTCGAACCTCAACTTTGGTCGGTTCATTGAGTCTAGAGCAAGAGCAGCCGCCAGCAAGCTTGGCGTTCTTGCGAGGATCCGACAGTACATCACACCGGGACTATTGCTAGTACTATATAAAGCACAAATCATATAGTGGCTGGTGCCGCAAAATGTCATCTTGCAGCTCTGGACTTAATTGAGAGGCGAGCTAAGAAGCTAATTGGCGACCCTGAGCTGGTTAACGCTCAACTCCATAGTCTCGAACACAGAGGTAGAGTCGCGAGCCTCTCAGTATTCTATAGGATACATTTTGGTGAGTGTGCGCTGGAATTGCATGAGCTGATTCCCCCATCCCCCTTCCATCACCGGACGTTCCGGTGCACGGCGAGCATCCATCCTTTTGTTGTGGACATTCCACCTATCCGTACGAAACGTTTTGCCTCGTCGTTTTTAATTCGTACAGCGAAGGACTGGAATAGCTTGCCTGCGTCGGTATTTTCGTCCGAGTACAATGTGGGTGTCTTCAAGCGAAGAGTGAATAGGCTGCTCCTAAGTTGATGCGCCTTACCACCTATGACTACATTTCACTTACCATCAGGTGGAATGTAGTCAAGCAACATCTTCTCCTCCTAGATTATCTAGTTTACATAAGAATAAATAAATATCTAAATTATTATGTGCATTATCGATATCAATAAAACAGCCCTTTTTTTTACCGTCTGGAAGCTAATGACTAATCTCCCCCCCCCCTCCCTTCTAGGGTAAGACAGGGGGTGGTTATGTGGGACTCTCACCCACTAAACCAAACGGTCAATACCTCACCGTATATGGAGCGCCACGAGAATCGCTTTGATATCATTACTAAATGCCGACTCATATTCAGACTCTTTCATTTCTTGTTTTTGATTATCATCTCGGTGTTTCACTTTTTTAGATTTATTTTTGTTTTTTTCTGGTATACCTTTAGGTAAATCAATTATTATTATAGAAGATAATAGTAAAAGGTATTGAAAAGTTCAGAGTAATTTGAGAGGCGTTTAATTATTAAAATTGTAAATATTTCTTTGTTAAATTAACAGTTTCCTTTTAGATTAAGTAAAATAAAACAACAGTAAATTATATTATGGTATATTAAATATTAAAAAAAACATGATATAGAACATACAAGACAAACTTCATAACAATAAACAACGGTAGCGATCAATAATAATATGACATCTAGAGTAGTAGTAATATATATTTAGACATTAGCAATGGCCGGGATCAACTTTGTATAAATATCGATTCCCTTTAAGAAAATATCGGCTCCAAGAAATTCATCGTGGTCGTGGAGCAACACCGGCGTGTGGTTGATGGGGGAGAAGCCGAGGGCAGGGACGCCCACTCCTCGGACGTACCGACTGTCGGTACCGCCGGGGAATATTCTAATATCCAGCTTAAGATTCCTGGGAATTAATTGGATTTTTAGCATTCTTGAAGTGGCTGTGCTTAATTGTTTAATGGCTATAACTTTCTACAGTATTTTTTAATTTCATATTGATAAATATCGGTCTGACTCACAACTCGTCCGCGACGGACTTAAATGCAACCCAATACGAGTTGGTGTGATCAGTCTTGGTGCACTCCACGGGATCATTCTTCTGTTCAAACTCATATGTCACGCCTTCGCCGGCTTCTTTACACCATTGTTTAACCTGTATGATATTAATTAAAATTATTATTTACGTTTGAAGCTAACGTGAGAGAGAGTCATCTGTTACTTGCGTACAGTATTTTCGAAGTGCTGGTGGTCGAGGGTCATGGCCAGCCGACAGTCGAACACAACTGTCAATTTTTCCGGAACCACATTCGACTGCACTCCGCCCTTCAGAAACAACAACAGTCACTTACGACAATGTATCAACTATACACACATTTTAAGTTTCAACCGACACTTACCTCGTAATCTAATATTCAATATTAGCAGCGTAAAAAGGAACGGGAAGGTAAATATTATAATTATTGTCTTTCTCCAGGTACAAGATAGTCACATAGTTTATAGACAATAGTTTACTCACAAAGACTCGCGTCATGTTAATAGTGGTGACGTCACCGACTGTAAGCTGGGGGTTACTGTCTAGAATGTTTTTCTGTTCGTCTCTCAAATCCATGAATTTATTAATGATGTATCTTAACTGAAAACAGAAGGTTAAAAGGTTAGTTAAAAGGTTTAGTCATCTGTCTATCTGTGTTAATTAAATACAACAGTTCTACCTTTTCACCTGCAGTATTTGGTATCAAGAGGGATCCGTGGCCAGGCTGTCCGCTGCAAATCACGTGGATTTCTGAATTGAAACAAACATTTTAAACAAAGGCAATATATAAATCTTGCTAAAGCTGAAATTGGGAACAAACATTTATGTTAATAACACAAACATCTGATAATAATACAGTTCTTAATATTCTACCGCAGAAGGGATTTAGTGAAACTCAGTCATTCAAGTCGCGTACAAGAATATTGGTATTCTAGTCTTTAATAAAAAGTGAACAAATGTCCCTCAGGTTGTTAAACAATAAAACTAAGTTCCGGTGTAATATCGAAGTCCTCGTCACGATTCATAATTCAAATTATGTTCGTTACAGGCTAACATAGCAACCAAGCAAACAAACGTCGAAATATCTAGAATTTTAAGCATATTTATGAAGCGTTTAAATGTAATGAAGCATTACATACGAGTATTACATTCATCGGTTTGCATATTTAACATCTCATTAAAACGACCGCCAGTTAATAAAAACATCAGGACATTTTTGGAACGAAATTAATTCACTGTTTAACAAATATGTCTGCATAACCAGTTGTTGACGCACCTTGAGTGGAATCGAACTAAATTTTAGTCGAAAACACAGAACACAACCACCTCATATATTTTTTAACGATTATAGAAGTATTTTTGCTGTAATAAGTTTCTCATAAACATTCAAATTCAAAATTAAGTATAGTTTTCGATATTCTTACAAAATGTTTTACTAGTTACTTACGCCATATGTTTCTTTCGCCGTTGAATACAATGAACTCTTCGTCCGGATGGGCCATTCCCTCGTCCAAAGCGAAACCGACATTCAGTGCCTTGAAAGCGTCGTCGTGAACGAATATCTTCATACCATCGTGGCCCCCGATTTCTTCATCTATTAAGGAATATTTTAGTATAAATATAAGTCAATTTATTTCTTTAATATATAAATACTTTCAAGAGTCCACAATGGCTATTTTAGTATAAATATATATGTCAATTTATTTATTTAATATAGAAATAGTATCGAAAGTCCAAATGGCTACGTCCAATTTTATTACTATAATATAAAACAAATTATTCGTCCGGTAGATACTTAACTCAAACACCTTTCATTCAAATACTATTTGGTTTTATTAGTTTTCATTGATATAAAAATTATTTAAACAAATTTCATTTTTAATTTATTCATTCATTCATTCATTTATGTTTTTAATTCTGTTTTTTCCATTTATTTATGTTTTTTTAATTATTATGTTTGCAACATCATATATATATATATATATATATATATATAGTAATTGTTAAATTAAAACGGCAATAAAGAGCTTGGTAGATATGGCATTATCCTGCTTTACTCCTCTCTAAGTGCATGAAACAATGCTTAGTAGGAAATTGTACCACTGTGGCATTAAGAACAATGATCTCAAACTCTTGATTTCTCGCTTGTCTATTACAATTGAGGGGACTGAGGTGAATGGAAAGAGATTTTCTGAACTTATCTAAAAATAACTGATATGCAGGTTCCTCAAGGTTAAAATTTAGGTCCATTTTTCTTCCTTGGTTATACTAATGATCGGACTACTTTTGTTGACAAACTGAATAAGATTTTCTGATTATAATTTATTGAAAATAGTGCATGGGTTTAATGTTATAATTTGTTAACTAATAATAAAAATACAAAACTTCTTAGATTTGTGACAAGTACTTGTACAAAAAAAATGATAATGAAGATATTATGGAAGTGGTGTAATTCACACACAATTCAACTGGGAATCGCTATTGGTGCTAATTTGCTATAAAATTATTATTTATATCGAAATAGTTTGAATCTTGAAAGCATCGTTTGGTCTACTATCTGTATCTAGACTTTCACCAAACTTTTGAACAACGTGTATTTCTGAATCGTTTCAATTCAGAACTAGCGTACTTAAAGAATGCCCTATGTCGCCGGCTACCCGCTACCCACGCAACGGACTAACAACGGCATGTACTAAATAGTGATTTGGTTCCTGATAATAAACTTACCCGGTACAAAGCAGACGTGTAGCGTTCTTTTTAGTTGAATCCCTGCTTTCTTTAATTTCCGCACAGCCTCTAAATATTGAATACCAACACATTTCATGTCTTGCGAGCCTCGGGCGAAGATTTTTCCTTCTTCGTCTATGTGCCCACTGAATGGTGGATGTGTCCAACTGTCCTGAATAAACCAATTTTTGGTTCATAATTTAAAAGAAGCATACTCTATTGGGTAGGATTGAGAAAACTCAGTCTTAAGGCGGTACAGAGTATTTGTATGGCAATTATGATGTACCTCAAACACCGGCACTACATCCATATGTGAGTTGAGCAGAATCGATGGAAGATCAGGATCCTGACCGGGCCATGACAGCATTACAATAGGCTTTGTTGCTACCAGCTCATATACCTTGAAGTTAAGGCCTATTTCAGAGCTTTGTCTCTCCAAAAATTTAACGCACGCATCTGAAATTGGTTTGGTTAAATGTATATGTATATTTTATTTTATTAAAATTTGTTAACTTCCTATATTTTGTTAATGATCAATAAATAAATGTGAATCTATGAATGATAAATATTTAAAACCTAATACTGTAATAAATTAGGAGCTTTTACTGCCCACGAAAAGTAGGTACTACATAGCGTATTAGGAAGTTAGCTCCAAATTCTTTTATAATTGGGGAGAAATCAGCGAGTTAAAGGGTCTGTAGCATTAAATTTATAAAAGAGTAAATTTGTTTGACAAGTCTTATATTTTGTATATTTTTCAGCAAAACAATATTAAAAACAGTTTCTTTTACCTGTCATACAATTATAGTTCATTTACCTAATTTACGGATATCTTTTTCTAGTATGTACTTTACTGTACATACTAGAGTATGTATGTAGTTTACTCTAGCTTTGTTGCTCAATTTACTTTATCGCAATAAAGCACTTCAGGAGAATATATTCTATATCCCTAGGAGTTAAGAGCGACAATTGAGTCATGGTCTACGAGTACGTTATATAACTCGCAGACTGACGGTGGCGTAGCTGGGGGGGGTGCGAGCGGTGCAGTCGCATCGGGCAACAAAAGGAAAGGGGCATCAAAGTCGACGAACAATTCTTCTAGTTTTTTTTAATCAAGAATCACATTTCTTGATACTTGATTTATAAAAATTAAAAAAAAACAAGAAAAATGAGGGAACGAAAATGAATAACACTATCTAGAGGAAAATAAAATAAAATTAAGTGAAATATTTATTTTTTATGGGCCATTTTAAAAGGCATCAAGTCCTAAGCTGCTCCAGGCAGCATATACCCTAGCTACCCAACTCCACACTATTACAATGTGTTATTCCTGATGAAGGATATCCTCATTTGAGATCATCTTTATAGAACATACAGTCTCTAATAGGACCGAGTTATCTCACTTATATTTGTTTATAGCTAGTACTTTTTTCTCTTTTCAATATCAAGTTCATTATTAGTTACAATACTCAATTGAAATAAAAATATGTCATTTGTTTTTCTTTATTCCATCCAAATTTAAATTTGCTGTTTTTCCCTCAAAATGTGATGCAGGATTCCAGGGTGTCAAATCAAAACAAAATCAACTCCATGTATACTCTTTCAACTCATTAATTAAAATAAAATTATCCATGGTATTGACTATACAGTCACAGTCCTAATTGATATATACTCGTAAGAATAAATTAGAAGTCAACTGAAGCGCAGTACCGTAAAAGAGATCAGAATAATTAACCACGCCGCTACAACAGCTATGATACTCTCATATTTACAAGGTCTTAAGGGAATCTAACTTTTAACATTAAAAATAATAGTAATTATGTAGTGCCTTAACTTCGCACCAAGAACGCCAAAAGACAACACCTCGGAAGTAATGACAGTAAAGAAACATTTGTAGGATTGTCAACAAGTTGGTAATTTTCATTCCTCCATATAATTAGAATATTCCTTAGATTACAATAAGCCTTACATAACATTTAATTAAAGCTTTCTCTTTATTTCCCGCTAAGTCGTTTACATATTTTTTTAAGACATAGAATGATGGTAGCATCTGTATTACAGCGTCTTTTATAGTTTTAATAGTTTTATATCGAGGACCCATGTTCAATCGATCGAATGGTGGAAGTATCAACGTCGATGACTGTATAACACAGCATTTTAATGATATAAATGTAAAGCGTAAACGACACTTGGTGTCAATAAGACGGTAACACACGACAACCAGCTAACTACATACTTTAATTATTGTATGAGACATTTCTGAGCCGTGTCCCTCGTTTAGTTGGTAAGAAGTGCCTGCTAGTTTAATATACTTAATAAATATTTTTTATTCGAATATCGGAGTAGGTACTAGTGATATAACAAATATTCGAGTTTTTTAAATCTCAAAATATATATAATTTAACATAACAAAAAATTTTAAAACTTCAAAAGGAGCACCGACGAAGAGCCCATGGGTAATATTTTTGATAATAAAAGGAATAGAAAAAAACAAATATTCGCATTCGCATTCAGGAATATTCGCATATTTTGACATATTCGCATCCGCATTCGCATTTGTAATATTTTTGCGAATGTTTAGCGATGACATGAAGGGGGATTTATGCAAAATGGTCATGAAAAATTTTTTACAAAGGCTACGTTTGTGACCGCACATTTTTTTTTTTTGTTATGTCTCTGCTGTTAGCCCTATTGGCACTTACAGCGTCACCGAAAGAGCGGGTACCCACCCTAAGGGGATGAGAGGACCTGAAGGGCCTCCCGAGGAAGAGGAAAAGGGACGGGGGGCCTGATGGGCCCCAGGGGAACGCACGTTCTAAGGGCGCCTCATGTAAGGCTCGGACCGCGGCTTAGAATGCTGCTTATGGAGGGAAGCTGGGTTTATCGGACTCTAACGTCCTCCAACGACAGAACGCCGGAGCAACGTGTGTGAGGGACCTCGTCTTCGCCGGCGAGGACGTTGATTGTGTGTAGTGTTCGGTGTGGTGCCCGCGTTTCCTACCGCGTTACCTAATGTTAATGCATCGTCGGGGTCTGCGAGTACCGACTTCGGTTTCCTAAGTTTGACTATAAGAGTCCTACGCTGGTGGTAATTAGTGGCCTCAACCACCAGTGGGTTCGGGTGATCCACAGCCCTATCAAAGTAACTTTTTGAAAGCCCCTTGAAGTATTGTGCGATCGTCGGAAGGTGGGACCGCACAAACGTGGAGGTCCTGTATGTTATTCCAAATATAACCTATCCTCGGTATCTTGAATTCAAATTTTGTACTCCTAAAATACGTTTACGTATTCACCCTTCGAAAGCTGTGACAACTATGACAGTTATCGACCAATCATGAAACTATGAGCTTTGGTACTAATTGGTTGAATTATTTCAAATTTGTCTAGTTCTAAGTAGCCCGTCTATAGTCCATGAAAACAGAGTCGCTGACAATAGGTTGCTTATAATTTGCGCGGATACGAAATTTCATGGAATTATTGTTTGCTATTTAGAAAAATATTTAATTAATTTACCATAGTAATAAAGTAAAACATTTATTTGTTAAGAATTAAACCACTTAATCTTTGATAAGATAAGATACTCTTTCAAAGAGAATATAAATATAATGAGATAATTATATCTTATTATCAATAAAACTAAAGCTTTTGTCTGCAAATTTTGTTATAGGTATTATAATTTGAAAGATAGAAAGAAATATAGTAGGTACGATAAATAAAAAAGCGAAAATAAATGCTAAAAGACAACACAGATGTTTTACTTCTAAACTTTTACCTACAAAATACAAAAAACCATAATAATAACAACCCTCAAATAATAAATACATCACATAACTGGAGCGTGCCCATCACTAGCACAAAAAGATTAAATACAATCAAATAGCTAATATCACCCACCAAACATTTGCTCTTAAATACGATCTAATTAATACTCGACAAAAAATACTGTATTAAGAAAATACTCCCGAAGCAGTTCTAGAACACAAGTCATACAAACTATACTATGACCGTGATATCCTACCCTACAAAAAATACACTATAATAGACCGACATGGACGCATAGAACCATTTTTAATATTACCTATAGTATATATATCTGTTTTTAATACTCATAACATTAAAAATATATATTGAAAAAAATATAAATGCCAAGAAAGTAAACGATTACAAGAATTTGTAAACAAGAAAAAGTTTTTGTAGTTGGTACTCGTACTTATAGGCCTGTCTACTACCATATTCGTATATGGTTAGGAAATAGGAATGAATAGCCTCACATTATTGAATATGAAAGATAATATTTATTTAATATACAATAAGCTGCTATACTTAATACATGCAGAATATCCTGGAAGTTTCTACAGAACTCAAAAACCTAAACAAATATAATATATCTACAACGGTATTATTACTGGCCAATCGCCAGTATTGTATAGTAAAAACAATCTTAAAGAAAAATTTATAATAATAATAATTATAAGATAAAAAAATATATCTACAGGATATAATATCGGATTCAATGCAGTTGGTGTTTAATAAATACTTATTAATATAGAATATTACACAAGTTATTAGTCTTATATAACATAATTTAATACAGATATATTATAAACGAAGAACAATAGTAATAGTATATAACTATTACATACGTATTAAATCTGTATAAAAGAAAAGACAACTATGTCATAAGATATGTTCACTGAAATAAAACGTAACACTAAGTACTTATATAAAACATACAAATTAAATAAAAAACCTTTAAAAAGTAAGTATTGTTGACTTGGCTATCATATCATAGCAGATATAAAAAATCTTCTTTTATTTCTCTTTTAAACATAAAAGAATTGTAAGCAAAAAAATCCGGAGTAAAAAATCTATGTTTACTTAAATAAAAGCTAATTTCCTCTAAATCTGTCCAGTAACTTTTCTTGTATTGTAATTAGAGCCCAAAGTTGTTTTTCCCGTGAAAATTTGTTTTCTTCGTATTAAAAAGTATCTTATACGTTAACTGTGAAAACATAACTTTTTTTACGTAAGCTGTCAAAGAACAAACAAAATTTTGTTTAACTTGTTTTGTAGTCTGTGTAACTGAACACGTAGGAATGTTATATTCAAAACATATACAATTACAGATTTTAATTCTCTATTTTATTATATGAACTTATAGATAATTGTTTTGAAATATTAAATTAATATTTTATAACCTAAGTAATATATTTATTTTGGGAAATAAAAACAAACTTACCGTAATTTATATTTGGCTGCACGCTCGGTATTTGGAGATACTCTACAAAGTTTTTTATAGAGCTATTATTCTTGTAGCCGCCCGACATATTTGTGGATTCTGTAACACGATACACAGGCTAATGTATCGGTATACTTTGCGCGACTGCGTCGTCACACTACGGTTACTATAGTAGGTATTCTATGTACTGATAACCAGCTCAAGCAATTTGCTCGAAATGGAACTAATACTCGAAATGTTTCAACACGGTTGCCGTATTCTTAATAAGTGGTACAAACTAGTTCAAACAGACCAAGATTGTGTTTAATCGCTGGTTATGATTAAATTGTACAAGTACTTTACAATGTTTATTTACTTTGAAATGTTTTCTTAACTTCTGCAATCTTACTTTTTTGAATTTGGTTTGTAGTATAACTCGATAAGTAGACAATGGATTGACATACCTGCAATTGCATTGCAACAACATTGCATTTGTTTAAAAAATCTATAGACAAGTATATATGTTAAGCTTATTTAAATTTTAGTGAATTTTAAATTCTATATGTCTCTTTGCAAATACATTTTATACTCGGTTCTTCTCAATGGCTTGATTAATAAACCGACTGTAAATAAGATGAATGAAACCAGAATATCTTAAGCTGCCCCAGGTATGAGCACATACTATATCAGAATCTTTCTAGTATTCCTCTCCCTTTTCCTCTTGAAGTTCTTCTTTCATTTATGAATTAGATAGTTTATTCATTATTATCTAGTGTTATTACTTCCAATTGTTAAGTACCATTCATTGTTATATTATATTTTTAAAAATATTATGTGTTCTTTAATCCCTTTAAATAATTTGTTGTCCATTAGTACTGAATTTTAAAGAATATTTTATAATTATCAATATGCTTACTTGAGGCACTTCAAACACAAACCACATTGCATCAAACATCTACAGAGAAGTTGAAGAGTAACCCAGTATTTGCATTATGATTGAATAAATATTGTATTTCTGGTAACAATAAGTTTGTAATAAGTGTTTTGTATTGTGTATTCTAAAACAGTCAGAACATAATCAAGGTCCAATGCATAAAAATAAAATTATATAATATTATATAACATGACTTGTTAATTTTAACAATAATTTACATGGACCTAGATATGCAAGTAAGAGACAATGCAGGGTGCATTAATATCAACCTTTTATATAATTTAAATAACTCTCAAATTCTAAGTTATGTAAACATTTAACAAGTTAAGATTTTGGGGTTGCAGATGACTAGGTCTTGTATAAATCAGAACTTGGACAAGGCGGTGAGAAATATTACCACTGCATTGTTTTATTCATTACTATAACAATTTGAGATTAGAAATCAGTTTTGAGAAGAGCCCAGTATTAAACTTGGCTTTTTATTAAGTTTCTGCTAGCACATTCCAGTGCAAATATTGTTAACAATAAACAAACTATCCATACTGCAAAACATCATTATTTTGTAGGCTTTATAATATATAAATAATAGATGATAAAATATTTGATAAACACATAGATTATATTTGAAAGCAATGAAGAGAATAAATATTTTTAGATGTTAAGTTGATACTTTCTGGGGGCTCTGATCAAAAAAAACAGCATGCCATATAAGAGCATAATCAGAAGTCATTTTGACAATGGTTGTCTAGGCTATTTGAATGCATCTATAACAAAGTTAGGTAAATTTGATGTATTACGCAATACGGAATATGGGTTTGAAAGTTTTTAGTTAAGTTATCTGCCTAACTCTTATAAATAGAATGGAAAGAGAAAATCGGATACCTCCAGTATCATTAACACAACATCACAACTGGCTAAGAGGTTTTTTCTTAACGAGCTTCTTCTAACAATCAAATTGTTCTGAACAGTTTCATGAAATAATTGTATATCTTAACCAGTTAAGAATTCCATTCCAAATTCATCAAATACACTTGTTTCTGGATATCGGTGGAGTATAGACTTAAATCTTTGATATCGACAACTGCTCTGATTGTTTCTAACCAAAGACCTGGGCATATACAAGATTTTAAAATGTATACTTAAATGTGAATTATTTAATTTTCGACGGCTAAATGCTAATATTTATCAGCTGTCAGCAAACTACCTATTAGACCATATCATTTAATGACACTATTGACCTTGAAAAGCAGCGAGTAGGCCTCTCTATCTATGACAGACAAGCACTAACTCACTAATACACCCATTTTATTATACAATCTACAGAGTACTATAAATAGAAGCGCATACTAGAGATTGATTATGAATGGGTTTTATAAAATATCGATTTTAATAAGCGACTTTAATTTTCCTAATAGCCAAATAATAAATATTTTTTTCCAATCGATTTCTCACCTGTATCATCCCAACATTTAAGTCTGGCGGAAGCGCAAGTTACATTAAGGTCTAGGTGTCTAATGACTAATACGATGGCATCCCAGTTGTGCCTATAAAACAGTTTAGTTATGCAATCAAACATTCACTAGATACTAGATAGACGCCGTTAGTCAACGAGGTGTATTATTTTATCGACATTGTAATGTCATTGATAAACCTTCCTCTTTTTAAAAATATGGCAATCTCGAAATCTCGAACTCTGCAAGTTCTTTAAATCATTAATTGTTTCTTTTTTGTAATAGACTATTCAGGTTTCTAAAACAACACAGTTAGACCTTCACCATTGTTAGTAAACGAACAATATTTATTTACAGTTTTAATTAATAAATAATAAATTTTTATAAGTAATAATAAATTTTTATACGTAGTTTTTTTTATAGAAATATCAATGACCAAAAGATTGACAAAGGCAAAAAATTGACGTTAATATTTTTATGCTGACAGTAAATATGATGTTACAATTTCAAGAACTTGTAGTAATAGGACTAATTTGGTATCATTCACTTTGGAAGCACTTTGATATCATTAGTAGTATTTAAAATAATGAAGTATGTGCCTACGGTTTGAATTTAGTTAAAATACCTCAGCCGATTCTTCCTCGGATTTGATTTGAATAAAATTAGTGCTTCTCTCCGATTGGCGGAGAAGATATTTTTCAAGGTCAAATAGTGTCATTTAAGTGTAAATATAGTCATTTAAGTGTATATGAAAAATGTAATTTGTTTTGTATAATTTTATATTTTAAGTTGTTTACTCATATACAACTTTTTCTTTCCTCGATATATGTTTTTTCGGCAAAAGCACAGGTCAGGAAAAAAAAATATTAAAAAAATTATATACATTTTCTTGCGGCCACAGAGTACTATAAATATACCTTTTCGCTAGTTGTTGTTACTACTACTTTATAGTCTTTAGCATTCTATCTAGTATCTACACTCAACAGCTAGTGACATTTGTAATAAATGAAATTTGAAACATCTTATGAAACTAAAATACATGTTATATTTAGGTTAAAAAAATGATGTGCTAAAGTATATAATCATTGTAATTATTTAAAAAGCATCATTTGAAACAATGAGTTCGGCGTTAATAAACGCTATCAAGAGGCTTAATATTACAGCCATTCCTCAAATACGTTACTTTTCATCAGCAGCTAACTCCGTTGCTGCAATTAGAGTTGATAATGTTGACCAAGTCAGTGTTACCAAGAAGGAATGGAGTTATCCCCCTCAATTTACAAAACCACGTGAAGTTTGGATTGAAAATTTAGATACAATTGACGAAAAAAAAGTCGGCATATTTGAGCTCCACCCATTAGTGTACGCCGCAGTACCAAGGATAGATATTATACATAGGAATGTTACCTGGCAAAAGAAGTATCGGTGGGTGTCATGGGCTCATACCAAAACTCGAGCTGAAGTGAGAGGTGGAGGTAGGAAACCGTGGCCTCAAAAGGGATTAGGCCGAGCTCGCCATGGATCTATAAGGTCACCATTATGGCGTGGTGGTGGTATTGTACATGGACCACGGTCAGGAAAAACCCATTTTTACATGCTTGATGTTAATTTAAGATTGCAAGGACTAACTTCAACATTATCAGCAAAGTTAGCACAGGATGATCTTCATGTTGTTAGAAACTTGGAACTGCCGACTGAGGATTCTGAATATCTTGCAGAACTTATAGAGAAGAGAAATTGGGGTCCATCTGTCTTGCTTGTTGATGAGTAAGATACTATATGCTTATTAAAATGCTTAAAAATGCCATATTGAATTTAAGACGATGTTTTCTATGTAATTGCGATATACTTAACATAATAAAGTCTGATCTATTTTTTTATCTTTTGCAGCACTGATTATGCACCAAGAAATATAACTCTAGCCACTGATAGTCTACTACATGTTAACATTATGCCTGTATATGGACTCAATGTTTACTCTATGCTGAAGCATGATACTCTTGTTCTAACCCAGGCAGCAGCAGAAAAAATTGAAGAGAGAATATTACATCATTTAAATTCCACTCAGCATGTTCATAAATTCCAACTTAGTCAAGTGTAATTAATATTTATAAAATAAATTAGATTGTCAGTAATAAAACCACTGTATTTATTGTAAACATATATTTAGCTTTTATTAAAAGTAGAAGAGTAAATTCATTCAGTCATTCTGTATTCTTCTTTTTAAGCTTGTTTTCTTTACCATCTAATAACTGAAACCAAATTTTTTATGAATAAATTTACATACTTGATTAGTTATTAATTTTTAAAGCAACAATAATGTAAGCTTACATTATTGTTAAGTTTGTATGTATGTTATTGCAAATTTTGTACTTTTGACTGAAAATATAAAAAAGCTTGACTTGGACTGAGAAGGATCAGTTAGAGGTTAAGTTACATTTGAATAGTCAACACCTTGTAGTATTGATTTGGGACAAAAATAGTTGGGATAAGGATTTAGAGTACTGTCACATACATGGCTATACTGAC
The DNA here is from genome assembly GCA_963555665.1 of Dircenna loreta. Taxonomy (NCBI): domain Eukaryota; kingdom Metazoa; phylum Arthropoda; class Insecta; order Lepidoptera; family Nymphalidae; genus Dircenna; species Dircenna loreta. Next base: position 483,168 of record OY743096.1, read on the forward strand.
TTTTGCTATAATTATGAGAAAACTTGAAATATAATTTTATTTATTTTTTGAGAGATAAATTAAAGAAGAACTCACTTTATTTGAAGTTTGTGATTCAGTATTTCCAACCATTTTCTGTCTAATAGACCATCTAAGATCTGACCAATTATTCTCTCCAGGCACATTTGGTTTATATTTAGCCCACAATGATGTATAGTAATGATATAAAGACACCGGATCACTCTTCTTTTTAATAGGCGGCTTAGGTACTTTAATTACTAAAACAATATATTTGTGTAAATCTGTACTTAAGCAATTCTTAGAACTGAAATCAAAAATACTCACAATTGTTACTTATAGTAATTGTTTTAGGCTCCTCTTTTGTCTCTGTTTTTTTTGTAATACGGACACAGGAACAAGCCCTCCGTGTAAGTTTCTCATCTGTTTTACGATGATTTATGTTAGGTGCAGAATGAAATATTCTAACATTATTTGATTTTCTAGGTCCAAGTCTAACACACTCCTTATCACAAAATACTTGATTATCTTGTTCTCTTGATCGAATCCTTGAAGAAAATGTACTGGCGCTGTGTAATCTCTCTGGGCCCACTATCTCCGAGTGTTTAATTCTACTACTTCGCTCCTGATCTTTTTGTTGGAGATCATACTTTATTAATTTTTTAAGATCTGAAATTACAGAGTATTAAGTACTACTTCGCTGGGATTAAAATGGATCAATTAAATGGTTAATCTCGTCCAATATTTCTGTAAGATGGAATTGAGTACCTAATGACTAGTACCTGTTATAAACATTTTTAAAACTTCACCATTTATATTTCGGATGCCAAGGTTATTTAAATACCTCAAAATTTCTCTCACATCTAACTGAGATGTAATATCACGATAGTCATTGGGTTCCATTCTCAATAAGGGAAACAGAACAATAGCAATCATTAACGAAATATAATTTCAGAGAAATTAGAAAAGTTTGTAATATGTAACGGATATTCCTTTATGACATTTTCAAAGTTCAAACCACAGAGTACTATAAAGTTCAAACTTCAAACTGGGTTTTTTCTAGTGATGCGACTCGAGTCTTATTTTTACTCGAATGACTCGAGTATATTTCAGTGCACTGAGTTGTTGACCCCGCCGTTTGATGTCATTTCTTTCATTAATTACCTAATTTTTAACTTTTACAGGTTTAAATACGTATTTTTCGTTTCAATCATTCAACATCAATTCAGTTTATTGTAAATAAGTTTATTTTGAGTATTTTAGTTCATATTCTCACCTATTCCTTTTAAAAGTTTGATAAATTATTTCAAAGCGTTGAAATTAGACTAATTACAGTGTTTTTAAGTAATTCTAGTGATTTGAAATCTGTTCAGTGACTCAAAGGCTATGTTTAAAAGTAGTAGTAGTCATAATAAATCTACTTGAAAAACAAGGCACTTTTTTTCTACTACAAATTACTACTTGAGTGACCTCGCTAGTATAGTTAGTAAATTCGAGTGGCTTGAAAACTCGAGTACAACTCAAGTGACCCAGTAAATCTACTCAAGTTGTTCGAGTTACCAATTACAACTCGACTCACACCACTAGTTTTTTTCTAGTACTCTTTAGTCTGTGGTTGACTCGAAGACTATTAAGTTAAGGAGCCATGCAATTATTCAATATACCGGTCAACTAAGGTACTAAAATCGGTGCAGTGCATTGTCGGGGTCGTCTATTAATCACGTGACATTAGCCGTTTTTAATACCCCGACCTCCCCCCCGCCCCCTTGGTGATACGTGGTCAGGTTTTAACTAACAGTAATTTTGTTACCAATATAGGTATTGGTAACGAAATTACATACAAACATCCTTCCACTTATGATGAAGCTATAAACACCACGTCATACACTATTGTAGGTGTGGGCGGACAAAAAATACTCAGCAAAATACACTATCAACCCCGCTTACCACTCTGTTCGCAGTTTTCAGTCGCCTCTTCAAAATAGAAAAAGACAGCGTAACAGCTGGAAGGTAAAGTGGTGAATAGTTAAGAAGACGAGAAGCCCTAAACGAGCGAGAGTAAAACATTGTAAAAATGATAAACCTTAGTTGATAAACGTGCTACCCATTAATTGGTGAGTAACCATGGAAATAAATGAATTAATATTTATAGGAAATTGAAAACAAAGCCTTAAAATATAAATACAAAAATAAAATATGCCAGCTAGACTCAGCGGTGGGTTACTTGAGATCATTCACCGTAGTTATTAAATTAATATTTAAAATTCTAGGCGCCACTGAGAGTCGAAAAATGTCGCTGTTGTTATTTTATTTTTGAAATAATAACATACCTTCAAATTTGTTTATATATATATATATATATATATATATATATATATATATATATATATATATATATATATATATTTTCAATTGAGTGTACATTTTTACAAACTATATTTAATGATTAAGTATATAACAATACTCTCGACAAATAATGCGTATAACATACGTACATACATACATACAAAGCAAGTTTATATGGAATGTTATATTAGTGTAGGTATTTATATTAATATTACAGAGGGGTACATACAAAACTAAGGAATCAAAAAAAAATACATAATCTGCTTAACCAAAAAAATCTTTTCAGGAAAAATAGCAATATTTAATAAAAAATTCCATTGCAACACACTTTGGAATCTATTTAGAACCACGAATATTACGATCTAAAAAAATATATTATAGTCATAGTATTATTATGGGAGACTTAAATACATGTTTACTTAAGCATGATAACCGAGCCAACAAGCTATTGTGGTTGTGGTTGAAAGCTGCAACTTGTGTATTTTACCCATGACTGCTATTCACAATTTACCGAACTGAACCCCCTCCCTTCTCGATCTTGCAATTGTCTCCTCCGATAAATTTGTTTCCCAACACGGTCAGTGTGCTGCTGATGGTTTTTCCTATCACGACTTGATTTATCTGTCATATAAACTACGACCCCCTAAAGCTAAAAGCAAACTACTTCTGCAGCGTAATTTTGGTGGAATGGACCTTACTCGCCTTTGCGATGATGCATGCAATTTGGACTGGTCAAGTATCATCTATGCTGGAGACATGGACAGTAAGGTTAGTTTATTTAATCAACTAATAAACCAGCTACATGATGTTCACGCTCCAATCAAACTGACGAAAATGAAACATCTGCCTGCGCCATGGCTTACAGATGACTTAAAAAGACTAGTTGCCAAGAAATGTTTCGCAAAATCTAAGTTTAAGGCAAATAACACTGATGCAAATCGTCACAAATATAAAAAAGTCAGAAATCGTTGCAATACATTGTGTAGGGATGCACAACGCCGTCATATTCATAAGTCTGTTGATAACGGCGACACAGCTTGCGTATGGAAATTTTTACAATCTATAGGAGTCGGAAAATCTTCGAAGAAATCTACTTCATCTAAGATAGATATCGAGATCCTCAATGCTACATTCTCTACATCAAGTAATAACATGGATAATATTACCAAAAATAATACTTTAAACTCTATTTCTACAGGTCCGACTCCTGACTTTCAACCGTTTATTTTTATTCAATTTACCGAATGTGATGTTAAGGAGAATATATTGTCCATCTCATCGAATGCCGCCGGTAGTGATCGGATCAGTCGGAAAATGATTCTCCCTATAATTGACATTGTTATTCCTATTATAACCCATATTTTAAACTACTCCATTTCCTCTGGTGATTTTCCTACAGTGTGGAAAGATGCTAAGGTTATTCCTCTTCCTAAAAAGTCCAATCCTACCTTGTTTTCCGACTACCGACCTATTTCTATTTTACCTCTCTTTTCTAAAGTCTTAGAAAAACTAGTTTATAAGCAACTAAATTCCTTCTTTAGTAAAAATAATCTCCTAAATTCCTTTCAATCTGGGTTTCGTACTGGACACAGTACGACATCCGCATTCATTAAAGTTACCGATGACATTCGTATGGGGATGGATGGTCAGCAACTGACTGTTTTAACTTTGCTTGATTTTAGCAACGCTTTTAATAACGTTGACTTTGACATTTTACTTTGTTTGTTAGCGTCTCTTAACATATATCCATCGGTAATTGATTGGTTTCATAGTTATGGACGCCGGCATCGTATTCGTATTGACGAATCATCCTTATCTTGGTGCAGTGTACGTGCCGGTGTACCACAGGGAGGCGTTTTGTCACCCTTACTTTTCTCGATCTTCATTAATACGATTACTCACAAAATTTCTTCTCCCTATCACATGTATGCAGACGACTTACAAATATATGCACAAGCAGCATTAAAAGATTTACCTACAGCTATTGCTCAGCTTAATAAAGACCTCTCCTCAATTTTAACTTGGACCACGTCTTTTGGTATTAAAGTTAACGCAAGTAAGTGTCAGGCTATAATTGTTGGTTCTCCTGCCATGATAGCTAAAATCGATCGGTCAAATATACCTACACTCTTGTTTGATGGTGTCACTATACCCTATAGCCAAAAAGTAAAAAACCTAGGAGTGCAGTTGGATCAAACATTATCTTGGATTTCCCAAGTGAATGAAGTTAGCAGAAAAACATTTGCGACCATGGGCTCATTACGACGCTTACAGAATGTTCTTCCGATTCCTACCAAAATTATGCTCGCACAATCCCTTCTTCTATCCATCCTCGACTATGCTGACGCAAACTACCTCGATCTATCTGAGAACCAACTTAATAAACTTGAGAGACTTCAAAATCTAAGTATCCGGTTCATATTTGGCTTGCGCAAGTATGACCACGTATCTGAATTTCGTTCTCAACTCAAGTGGTTACCTATTCGTTTTCGCCGGAATCTACACATCCTTTCACTTCTGTACTGTGTGTAATTTAAACTTAACTTCTCCACGTTATTTAAAAGAAAAATCGAATTTCTAGGCACACACAGCAAAATTCTTAGGTCTTGCGACAATCTAACTCTCCGCTTGCCTGCCCATTCAACATCTTTCTATAAAAATCATTTAGTGTACAAGCCGTTTTACTCTGGAATGCATTACCTATTCATATCAAACAAGCACGGTCTTTGACGGCTTTTAAGAGGCTGGTCAAAGAGTACTATTTAAGTCAGTTGCTAAATTCCACATAGTGTTATATATAAGTATTCTATACTCTATCTTTCTTGTTAACTATTATTCATTTTCAGATGTTAAATATTTAATCTATGTCCTCATCTCTTAGTTATGATGTATTGTAATATCCTCTTTCCTGTGATCATCGTTGTAGTTTATGTATTATATTATTGTATTATTGTATTATAGTAGTACTTTAATTATGTATTTTATTTTATTTTATATATGTTATATTTATGTATATTATTATAAATATATTATATTTATGTATATTATTATATTATGTCCATTATTATATCATATCTTCTTTGTATATTTATTTGTTATATATTTTGGTTTTATGCACCACTCTTCTGTTTACCTTACTTCAATCTTATCCAAATAAGGTTGTCTGGAAGAGATAGCTATTTAGCGATAATACCGCCTTATTGTATACCCAAAATGTATGTAATTTTTTTTTCTCCCTTTTACTTTATTGTTTTTTTTACTTTTTATTTCTTATTTTTATTCTTATATCTTTTTTTGTTTGCTTGTCTTGTACTTTACATATTTGTGGTGTGCAATAAAGAATATATATATATATATTATAAATTAGCCAGGAATGATACATTTATTTACATGAACTAATCATATAAGTAGAAAAAAAGTCCGTCAATTCGTAATAATCTCTTAAATTTATCCGGTAAAATCTGATCAAGAAAGCCGGTAGCACTCGGAAAACCCTTTTTGTCCTCATTCCAAAAACAGACAGTATTATAAATCCTAAAGACACTAGACCGATAGCTTTAACAAAAACAATTTCTAAGATCTTTTTCTTTTTTTACAAAATAAAATGACGCAATTTATGATTAAAAATAAATATTTCAGGCCAAGTCTTTTAATAGGCGGTCAAAGTCTTGCTACAATTACTGAAGCAGTCCCATTAAAATTTTTAGGTAATACATTATATTACAAAGTTCGCACTCCATCTCTAGATGTAATAGTCGATAGATGTAAATGATCTAAAAGAGGTAGATGATCAACCAATTAGTAATATCAAAATAAGTTTGGTTATATAACAACTATCTAACGTCACGTCTAAATTGGTCTTTTCTAGTTTAATATCTCAATAAAAGCCTTTTGTCAAAGTTAGATGCAAGCGTCATAAAGATATTTAGTCGTGGTTAGGGCTGGCACGTTCAGCGGACTCTTCAACTTTGTTCAGAGACAATATTGGAATAAAATTTAAGAAACCATCGGATGTCTAAGAGTTCGGAAAAGAAATATCATCGCAAAATCTCATGATGTTATAGTAACGTCTCTCCCAAAAGAAAAAATGCATCAGAGCTGGAGTCACGACTTTAATTCCATGAGCAATTCATGATAGGTGCTCAAACAAATAAAGTAGAGTTAGGATCTAGCGGGAAAGTGTGGGATAAAGACTTAACAAAATCCTTTATTCGGAAAGAGTTCACGCCATGAGTCTAGAACTGCAAAATGAGTGGGTGACCATAGGTGACATTTGTATTCCATTAGCTTTGAGCTGGCGCACTTCATGATTGGTCTCCAGCCTTATTAAAATTCTATCTAAATTCATTCCAAATGACTACAGCGCACCTGGTTCTTATCGTCTATGAGATCCAATAGCACCCATTCATCAGTATATCTTCAGGTCCATTCATCGAGTCCAACGGTAACAGGTAACAAAACATGCCGAAGCTCGGCGTACCCAGCCTTTTTCGTCTAAGTTATCAAGTAGCAGCATTCGACATTTGGCCCTGGTTACAAACAATATTAATATCATATAATTATTAAATTTAAATATAATTGAAATTATTAAAAGTATAATATATAAAAAACAATAAATTCAAACTATCAAAATTGTTTCATGTAGCCATTAATTCGCCACGATACATGCGTGTGAGTGCGTCAAGCTTTGCCAAAGTTATGTTAACTATCTGTTTTATAAACGCGTTCTTAAATTATGAATAACTATGTTTAGCTATGGTCATAATTTTGAAATTATCGAAAAAATAACAATTTTATCAGATAAATATTTAATATAACAATTGATATATTAGGTATATAAATATGAAATTTGAGTTTTGACGACAATTTAAACCTTAATATTTCTTGTGGCATCTTTTCACCGTTAATCTACATTAATCATTTTTAAACTGTGGCGACTTGAACACGTTGTAAACTAACATCGGGTCTAATAAAGCGGCACATCTTTTATATGTATCTTAGGCAACCCATTTAGTTTCGGTGACTGTAGGCTCTTCGGTCTGAAGAGACGTTAAAATACATCTTCCGTGAAGAGAGCTTTATGATCCTTTGTAGCTAGGCGTATCCCGTTTGATCACACGAGCAGTCGTCCAAAGAGAGGGAACGCATACCTTCGGTTAGTAAAGCACCAGAATAACTGCCTTACCTAAAGGGAGTTACGAACAAAATTGGATCAGTATTACAGAAATAATCCATTAAGCATCCAACCTCCACCCTCTAAGATAGCGCAACACTTACGTACCTCGAAGGATGTTCCTCTTCAAACACCTGGTGTATACAAGGTGGATTGCAGCTGTGGTATTTCCTATATCGGACAGACCAAAAGAACTATTTATATCTACTAAGAAGAAAGCAGAAAGGGTCAAGAAACATATTGCAGCTGTAAAAAACCTACAGATTAAAAAATCTGCAATAGCTTGTTAGAATCAGGTCACAGCCACTGGATTGAGTTGCATCAGCCACAAGTTGGAGAGGCCAAAGACCGTTTCTATTATCCTCGAATGGTAATCCTCGTGAAACGATTGAAATTAAGGAAAATACAACATTTTTATCGAGAAAATGGATATCAGTAATCCAGTTTTAACAGTCATACTCGCAAGCCTTACTCGCCGAGGCTTAAAACGCCAGTGTGTAGACACCGTTAGTGTCGTTTGTCTTAATACCTTCACTTACGATCATAGGTCGCATCAGTGATCCCGTGACCACGGCTTGTGAAACTCGGCCAAAACGTCGGGAAATAAAAAGGTATTTCACCCTTAATCATTTTTAATCGCAAAATAGACCCGATATTAGTTTAAAATTAATCTATGCTGTAAAGTTAAAAACATTGATAAGTATTTGTTAAAGAAGCCTGACAGATTTCACCTCCGTCAAGATATAATATATATGCATATAAATGCAATGCTTCTCGAGATTGAACGGATTTAGAGAATGATCCTTTGTTCTCCAACCGGCCGCTGGAGCCTTCCTGTAATTAAATTATGAACGTCTAACGTCGTAAGTATTCCTCAATATCCAGCTTGAATTTCAACCATATGTAGTATTGATTAAGTTAAATTAAGGTCTGTCAATGACATACAGAGAGTTGATTTCGTTAGTTAAATAAGGTATCATTTTCAATATCGTAATTGCAACTGAAAATATATAAAATAATGAGTTTTTTATCCTACTTTTATCCCCACTCCCGCATATAAGCGGATCACGGTACATCAGATGAATATGATTCCGCATAATTCAGTAATACTACAAACAATGTGTACAAAATGATAATATATAACAGGCTTCATTAATTTACCAAAATGTTTGGTTGCGACAACAGTAATCTCTTTTTATAAGCTTATACATAAGCTGACTAAATATTGAACAAATTAATTTTAACTTAAAAATAAATTATATTGTAAAAAACTCGTAAATTTTTAACGTTGAGACCTTAAGTTTTTCTATTTATGATAAAAGATTAATTTTTATTCTATTAGTACACTAAGGCAGTTATTTCAACACCTTGTCGATGATTACAGGGGTCTTAAAATAGCGACAAGTTTAATTTTAAGTTTAACTCATTCGTGAATTTATCTAAGTTAGTTTCTGTTTTTTAATATATGAGGTTTTTTGTGTTACAAATATTTTATTTGATTCAAAATAATTCCACTATTTCATAATATTCCGGATAGATCAGACTCCATCAGACTAATGAACAAGCCGCTGCCGGGAGCAATGAATGATGTGAAGCTCATAATGTGACATCATAATGTGACATAGGTTAGTTATTATTCCACCTCCTTAGCTAACTCAATATCTCTTCGATCTCCTGTTAATATTTATGAAATAACCATTTAAGACGGGAACTACTCTTTTTTTTTAAATACACGTTATTTGCGTCATAGCAAATCCACATATTGGAATTTTAATAAACAAAAACTTGTATTTTGATAGGGTTGTTAAAATGTAAGGTAGGTATGTTCACGCAAAAAAAAATGTTTAATAGCTAGTTAGGCAGTAGTGGTAGCCGTTAATTGTAACTTACTTAGTTTGTTTGCTCAGCAAAATTATGCGCACGCATCGTATCACGCTCTTCTTCATTTGAGTAAAAGACTACATATGAATCCTTGTAGATAAAATACTTTACTAAAAGTTAACAGAAAAATGAAGTAATTTAATTTAGTCAAAACACAAACACATATCGTTTGGTTATGTAATAAGATTTTTTTAATCTATAGCAACTTTGAATATGTACTAGAAATACTATACTATGAGTGCTTGAAGGCCATTATAACTGAAGGTTTTTTTGATAATTATAATCCGAGGAAACGGCAGCGACCAGTAAAGGTTGAAAGTGAAGTATGAGTTTTTCAAAAACAGTTCCAGTTGCAACTTCTGCTGAGAAAATATTCTAAAAGCAATTTTTTTTAAATATTTATTACCTAACCTGACCACAAAAAAGAAATAAGAAAATCATAAACGTAAAGTAAAAAAAAATACAGTAAAAATACAAAAATAATCGATGACCTATCACTCAAAAGAAGAATTTATTTACAAGAACAAAACAAATTAATTAAAACTACAAAGTGTTTGTATCTGTGTGTGTGTGTGTGTGTGTGTGTGTGTCAGGTTTTGGTTGTTATTTGAATACCTTTTGCTTTTTAATTTCGTTGTGTGCATGTGTAGACAATGTGCGTTAGGCATTTTCAGCAGTTTCCCTCTAGCCGGCCACGAAGCACCGCGTCTACGAGAGCCGCTACAAACTAGGCTCTGACAAAAAAATTAATTACTCATCAAATTAAGAAACCAGTGAAGTGAAATCATTAGTAAAATGAGTTTTAAAAGTTTTTGTACTTATACGAACACACTGTTTTTCCTGATACTATTACCAGGTAAATAATTTAACTTTTATTTTATCTCAATAATTTCATATAATAAAAAAAATATTTTGAGAGAAATGTACATTGCCAAAATAATGGATACGTGCAGGTTTTTTAGCTTCCACCTCTAAAAAACTGTATTATATTTTTATAACTAATTTTCATTTACATACATAAGATCTATAAATGTCATTAAGTTAAGCGAATAAGATGAACTTTGTTATTTATTATTCTTTCATTCAGTAATGACAGTAAATTCATTTTGTCTTTTTTCAAGACGTACTTGGAGCACATTAACAGTATGAGTTCTCGAACTATGAGTACAGATATAGGTTTAATATTAAAGTATGTAGATGTACTCGTAAATATGAATAATCTTTTCCTTTAAATTGCTACTTATTAAAACGTTATAAGCCTTTTTTTAAATTATAATCGATCAGATTAAGTTACTTAATCTAGTGGATCTACACAGGTAATAAATTTATTTCTATAATAAATATAGCAAATTTTCAACGAGTCTTCCCGGTTAGTTGTCGAAGACACTTGTGATGGGAATGACTCGCTACTTCCCTTAAAGATGACTAAGATTATAGATAGATACAATGATTTTGCTTAAAAAAAAAAAATTTAATTAAGTGCTTATATTGATGCGTGTGTGTGTTTGTGTGTATGTGTGTGTGTAAGTGTGTGTGACTATATGTGTATGTGGGTGAATGTATTTATACCGGTATACATATACGAATGTATGTTTATTTATAACTTTAATATAATTTTAAAGTGGGGCATCACTGTTTGTCGTATGAACTTTAACCCTCAGTAGCAGTAATAGTAATAAAGAAGCATGTATTAAAATCTAATTTTAGCAATAAGATCTTCAACCTCCGCAAAAGAAAGAGATTCCAACCATTTATTTAGTTTTCTTTTGCATTTATAAAATTGCATGGGGGTATGTTAAGTACTTTGTTAATCTTATTATAAATGTAAGTGGACTGAGCCACACATTGTCTTCGAAGAGAGAAGTAAGCAAAGGCTGTACGTATCTTAAGTGAGGGAACTACTGTATCCCTACTTCTTCGATGGTTAGGTTAGGTATGACGTAAACAAGTGATTTATGGCACTGCAAACCGGGATTAAGGACGTACAGTTTCCGCACTGGTGGAAGGCCACTAGTTCTGTAACGGGTATCAGCTGGAAATCTTAAGGTTAAAGAGTTCATAACTTTAACAAGAGGTCCCTGTGCTCTCTTAAGATCAAAAAAATATGTTTCATCTTAAGATCAATCGATCCCAGATTGAGATGCGGTACGTGAGGACTGTGCCAGGGGTAGGTAATGTTATTCTTAAAATTTCATAACCTGTCGTAAAGACTTGAAAACCAAAATGATTTTCGTAGTCCAATTAATAAGCAAATGCAAGTGGGAGTACCAGCTAAGCCGTTGGTCCAGTATAATACCAAGGTATTTTACTCCTTTAACTTTTACAATGGCGGACAGTTACAAATCGAAACACCCGGTGATGTGCAGTGTGTATTGATGTTATATTTGCTATCCGGCTGCGATGAATAATAGGGGGTGAAACAGAGGTATTGTGTTTTCATAATTTTAAGCGCTATTAGTTTATCCCTAAGCCACTTTAGATAGACCCCGCTCAGGCCTGAGAAAATAGAAAGTCCCAAGTCTGACCCGTGAAATCAATAGCAGTATCATCTGCATAGGAAACTATCCTTCCCTCAATATCTCGTAAGTTGCGTAATTCATGTATATATAAATATATATATTATATATATTAAAAAGATATACGTATATAGATACGTATATATAAATATATATATTAAAAAGAGAGTCGGGCCAAGGACACTTCCCTGACGGCCCCGAAACTGATATTGGCTTGATCACTGTGATAAACTAAAATGTTTACTTCCTGAGTACTGTCTTGATGGTAACTTTTAAAAAGAGACAGCGCAACATCTCTAACACTAATGGATTCTAGTCTTTGTAGGAGAATAGGAACACAGACAGTGTCAAAAGCGTTTTTCAGGTCCAAGAAAACATTTGTAATTATGTTATAGTCGCTGAGACCCGTAGTGGTCCCAGTAATTGTAAAACTTTATTATAAGTTCCCGAAATTGTGACCTATTGCTAAACGGGTGTGTTTTTTCACCAGGATTTCAAAAGACTGTGAAACTTCTTCTTCTCTAGGTCTTTTATTACTAAGATAGACATAACCAGGAGGGGTAAGTTCATCCTAAATATCCATGGAGGTATTAAGTTGAGGCTCCGAATTATATCTCACGCCAGTTTTGTGTGACACATTTGTATCTGTTGATGTTGTAGAAGGTGGAGTTCTGTACTGATATTATAAAATGAAACAATATAGTGTGTTTAGGCCTAAATAAAATAAATTGTAAGCAGACGGCAAAAACGTTTCTTAGTAGGTAGGAGGAGACTAATGTGAAATCGATACAGGTGCGCTTGAGCAGGTCCTTGTTACATATTATGTTTGTTGGTTTTAATTGGAAAATGAATAGGTTTCATGTAATTTCATTATTATTTTTATCTTTTTTGTGCGTAAATAAATGCTTTTTATAGTTTTTTCTGTATTAATTTATTTTATATTTTTTAGTTTTCGCTATATATATTTATTAGTCTTTTGTATCCATTGAGGGGTTCCCTGGCTTGGAGCCAACCCTGGATGTGGCAGGAATTTCTTAATGGACCCACTAAAAAACATTTAAGCCCTAATGGGTGTGCCAAAGTTAATGTCCCTACTTTTAACCGTATAACTGTAAATAAAACAGCTACATAAAACATAATACAGTATTATTGTATAAAAAAGTTAAAAAAACAAATACAATCAATGGTTTTGTGAATTTTTTAATTAAATTTGTGTCAGATACAAAGTGGTTTTGATTTCAAAAATATTTAAACCTCAAAAAGTACGTCTCAGATTCGATGAGCTATAAGGCGTTGCATCGCATGGTGTATAGCGATGGATGTATGACACTAGGAAAAACGAAAAAACAGTCACTTGTCACTCTCTGAACATTTTATAATAGCGTTCAAACGTAGCGTAGAGTAGCGTAGCGAACGTAGCGTAGTTCAAGCATAGCTACTACAATATTTATTCTGTAAAAAGGTAGGTCGGTATTCAAGTTGAAATAGGATTATTACAGCTATCAATCAATTCAGTTTCTATAATATAACATTTCAGTTTCTATAATTTTAGGTAAAAAAATAGATTACAAAGGTCGCACTCCATCTCTAGATATTATAGTCGATAGCTTTTTAAATGATCTTAAGAATCTAAACGATCAACCAATCAGTAATATCAAAAAAGCTTAGATATATGACAACCATCTAACGTCACGTCTAAATTGGCCTTTTCTAGTTTACGATCTTAATAAAACCCTTTTTTCTAAGTTAGATGCAAACGTCATAAAGATATTGAAGTCGTGGTTTGGGCTCGCGCATTCAGCGGACTCTTCAACTTTATTCAGAGACCGAAACAATTTTGGGATGAAATTAAAGAAACCATCGGAGCTCTATAAACACCTAAGAGCTACCAAAAGACATATCATCGAAAAATCTCATGATGATATTGTAACATCTCTTCCAAAAGATAAAAATGCATCAGAGCTGGAGTCACGACTTCAATTCCATAAACAATTCATGATAGGTGCTCAAACAAATAAAGCAGGGTTAGGATCTAGCGGGAAAGTTCGAGATATAGACTTAACAAAATCCTTTATTCGGCAAGATGAAAACGATAAGTATCGAGTGCACGCGATGAATCTAGAAATTCAAAATGAGTGGGTGACCATAGGCGACTTTTGTATTCCATTAGCATTGAGGTGGCGCACCTTACTTCATGATTGGTCTCCAGCCTTATTAAAATTCTATCTAAATGCATTCCAAATGACTCTCCCAGATCAAAGTAATTTAGTAAGATGGGGTAAAGCTACCGAAAAGTCTTGCAATATCTGTGGGGAGGCAGTAGGAACGGCTAAACACTTGTTGGTAGGGTGTAGGGTGCTATTGGAAAAAGGTCAATACTCGCGGCGCCATGATAAAGTATTGGAAATCATACGTGAAGCGGTTAGTCTTTCTGACCAGGAATAGGTATATAGTTAATTTGTACGCGGTAGAAGTGGGAGCGAGAGGTATAACAGCGAAATCTCTCTATAACCTACTTAAAGATCTTGGCCTCTCTAGAACTATCATCAGTACATTTCTAGAACGTACTTCAAAGGCGGCATTAGTAGGTTCATTCCAAATTTGGTTAGGTAGGGAGAGGAGCGCAACCAGTTGATGGTGAGCGTGAATACGCATTTTAAAGGGGCCCCTTAAACCTACACTTGGGTCGCAAGTCCCAGGGGCTGTTTGTACTCCTCTCCCTGCAACGCGATGGGCCCGGCACCCGCACGGTGAATCCATGGAAAGCTAAGAAGCTTCGTCTCTTAACGGCGATTGTTTTTTCCATTTGAATAGCACAGCGATGTGCAACCAAATATATTATATTTACATTTAACTAGCTCTATCTACGTGGAATTATGTCGGAAAGTTATTTTTACCTCCAAAGATTGAAAATGTTTGCAATTTGTACATAAAAGTTTATGCTATTTATTTAATCTTCTTAATAATAAAAATATACATTAAACTTGTTTTTAAAATGTAATTTATATTAATTATCATTAAAGTAAATGATATTCACTATTTGATTTGACAAATCAAATAGTGAGTAACTAGAAACTTCAAGCTCGATCGTTATATATATATATATAATTTTCGTGTATTTTATGTAAATAATATATGTATAATGTATGTTATTTCGATTTTTTTTCTGTCTACAGGGTCACTGAGTCTTCGTGATGTCAAACTTATTATACCAGATTCAGCAGAACGAGGAAAGCCAGTAGTAATGAAATGTTTGTACGACCTAGAAAATGAAGATTTATACCAAGTCAAATGGTACAGAGGTGTAAAAGAGTTCTGTCGATACGAACCAATGGAAGTACCGCCTCTCCAAATATTTCCAATACCAGGCATAAAAGTTGATGTGAGTTTTATTATACATTCTGCAGCCTGAGCCTTAATTATGATTGGATGCAATATATTGGGTTCCAAAAGTGATAGTGAAAGGAAAGTTCCCCATTGTTTGAGTGCAATATTTAAGATCATAAAGTATCTTGTATATATATATATATTTGTTATGTATTGATATTTCTGTTTTCGTGTTGTCTCTATTTTACTTAAAAAACTTTTCAATTATTTTTTTAATTTCTTTAAATTGCTCTCCATCGCATTTTCCCAAAGTACAAAAAGGTGACACTTATTCCAAATTTTGCAGAAATCCTACTAACACGCATTCCCAATGAAGGGTTGCCGTCAGGCAGGCAACCGACACAAAAACTTTCGCCAAATCCTTTTCAATATGTTAAGGTCGCACTCCATCTCTAGATGTAGTAGTTGAAAGCTTTTAAATGATCTAAAGAAGGTATAGTCCGGGCAAAATAGACATTGAAGGATACATTAATGCGCACCTTGCTAAAAATTGGCATGAATGTTGGCATGAATGTTGATAATTGATAAATTATACATAATTTATCAATTATCCACTTCAATCCAAAGTGTGGAAAAAAAAATTATAGTAATGGTTACAATACACTCGTAAATAAAATACATAATTTTGGCTTCAAACTTAAAAACTTGAAACGTGTATCTTCTTGAAACCATTTATGATATACAACATTTAAAAACGAAGTACTTACTGGTGCAGCGCAAACGCAGCGGTGCGAAGCAGCTCACCATCAGCGCCGCAACTATGGCAGCACAAGGACACTATACCTGCGAAGTCTCTGCAGATGGGCCGTCATTCGCGACAGCCCAATTACATGGATTCATGTATGTGGTTGGTAAGTACTGTATAGATTCATATCAAATACATAGAAGGAACTTGAGACATCTTAAATAGTTTAAATTAGTTCTAAATATCCTGACAGACTTGACTTTAACAGATAACTATTATACTTTTTAGTTGTGTGTTGTGCCTTTTAATTTTGTCCATTGTGAAAAAGGCAAATTATTAAAAATTTCGAAATGATGGATGTTACAAATTAATTTATAGACTTCTGGATCTTAATTTATAGATTTATAAATATATTCCTACGCACTTATTATACGACCTGCTGTACAGCAAGTCGTATAATTTTATTGGTTAATTAAAGTTTGAAATAATCTATAAACATCTATATATATTAGCCATGATAAACTTACTTTAATTTAAATAAATCTAGAATGAAAAATAAACCTATACAAAATAAAAAACGACATTGGTTGATTAACGCTAAAGCTTAGATATAAAACAGGCTTAAATACTTTTCGATATTTAATAAATTTGATATAAATGTTTCACAAATATCTGATATATTTGTTACGTGATAGCTATTTTATATTGTCGTTGTTGTTGTTGTTGAATATATTTATTTTACCGAATTAAAACTCTCTACATGTGTAACTCTATAATGATCAATGTTTAAATTCAGATAGTCAAATAAAGAATCCAGTCACCGACCACGACGTATCTGCAATCAGAAATTATTAAGAAAAAATCTACTATAGAAAATATTCACGCATTGAAATTTCAAGAGAAGTATCAATAACGACACAGACCTTTATATATGGTTTCCATTCACTATTAAAAAGCCTTTAATATAGTGTGACAGACATTTAAGAAGATGGAAAGACTTCCAACACCGAGAATCGAAAGAAAAACCTAAAACTAATATAGTATTTACAAAAAGAGATGTACTTATAACTTAAAGGCTAGAGATTCCCAGAGAAATGTTTTTAATGAAATTGGTATTCTTACGGTCGTTTCTCAGTACATAATTAAGAACATATTATTTATATGTCACATTTTTAATATAAAAAACAGTGACAGAGTCATTATAAATACAAGAAATAAAAATAAACTTTCAATGCAGAAATTTTGTCTTGAAAAAGTTAAAAAATCCTTTATGGGTTTGAGTGTACGCATATATAATAAGGTTCCACAAGATATCTTAGATCTTCTTTTTCTTACTTATAAATCTATATATAATAGATCTTAGTTGATACAAGAGTTTTTAGTTGATCGTATTTCGATCAACTAAAAGGTTAGATTGTGGAGGTTTGCTTGTTGACTCATTTGTGGGATATTCTAATGTATACATCAAACATTGTTAAATTGTGTTTAAAAGAACAACTGTTGAGTTTCTGACCAGCTCTTCTCAACAGAGCCGCATTCACATATTAAAAACAAATTAGTTTGTGTGATTTACTTTTAATCTTCGTAAATTTGATAGCATCTCACAATACTCTCTTTTCATTTGTAGAAGACAAATGAAAACACTGTGTCGGCCATTATCTATTCTAAATGATTATGACACCTGTTCCTCAGTCTAAATTTCAATTACAAAGGAACGCCCACATCCTGCAAATACAGTCTTAGTTTATTCTTAGTTTATGCATATCTTCAAATCAATCTCGTTTGTATCCAACTCTTTCATCGTACATGGCACAAAACTCTGGAACGGAAAAAAGTTTCTTAAGAAAATACTGAAACTTATGTTATTTTATATCCAAACCAAAACACGTGTTGTAAGGTTTACCCAAGTTCCCTGGGTCATCCATGTCGTGATATCAGGGAGGTTCCTTATTCCTCCGGTCAATCAAAGTTGTGATACCAGGATGGGCCAAGTTCATCCGGCCCAATGCAAGTCATCATATCAGAGTAGCCAAGTTCTAAGTTTTTTTTCAACAGAACTTGTTGTCGGGTTGGCGGCATTTGAGAAATTGACAAATTTTACCTAGGTATATACTCAGTGTTTTTGTCACAAGATGAATGCAGCACACCGCTGCACACAGTACCTACCTAATATGTCAAGAATTGTATCTATAACTGCCGAACAAGAGTCGCAGATACGTATCAATTTTTTGAATAAAAATCTTGTGCACAGACTTGGTTCTTCGTTGCTATTTTATCATATTACTCTAGTGACTTTGTTCTAAACCCACCCGATTTAAATCTATGTCATCTATCATCACTTAAAATGTATACTATTTCATATTATTTGATATTTTTTTGTATTATATATATAGCCCAAATATGTTTTTGTTTTTTTGTGATGATAATACAAACAATAAAATACAGGAAAATGGCAAATAAATAGCAATTATGGAAAAAATCTATTAGAGGTATGCAAATACTCAGTCTTATGCTAACCTATTGTCTTCTTGTTAACAGTCCTCCCACAGTCTTATCCAGAATTGATTTGGAGATATCAGCGGATTAAGCCCGGGATGAAGATAAGAGCGGAATGCATCAGTTACAACTCCATGCCGCCAGCAAATCTATCCTTCTACATAAATGATGTACCGGTATGTATTATCATGCAATCATTATTTATTTGATAATGAACTGTATTAGGAAAGAACCGAAAAATACATTGACATGTACTTTGTTAGTTTATTTGTAAGAAGTAATCTTCAAAATATCTTATCCGAGTCTAAAATATCTGAACCAATATTTAGAAATAATTTTCACGTTGTGTTTAAGCCGTATTACCTATATTATACCCTTGTCATAAGAATAGGGCTTTCCGTGGATATCAATTTCAAAAATGAAGATGTGCAAAAAAGTTAGAGCGAAGGAGTTTCTTATGAGCTCTGCGTTCTTAAGTCCTCGCGGATGAAGTCGCGGGCAACAGCTAGTATTATATACAATACAAATATGTCAATCAAAGTGAGTTTTACTTTTATATAGGCACTTGTAAAACGTGAGACTTTAGAACCACGGTTCGAAAGAAGAGGTTCCATTGAAATGAACCGGCAATACACTCCATGAATACTTTTATTTATTAATATATTTTTATAGTATTGGCCATTGAGAATGAGAACAAATTACAAGTAAAGTACGCCAATAAGAAAAAAGGGGTTTAATAACTAAAGACGCCAGCCCCTACTGGCTCCATGATATTCATTTACAAAGACTGACTGACTGACTAACCTACTACCTAGCTAACTAACTAACTACTAACTTATAATAATAGTAATTATAGAATGTCCTGTATTTGATCTAAGAATGTTGAATGTAACTGATTCTTATCCTTCTATGGTTTTTTTAAGTATACTTGTAGATAATTAAATTAAAGTTTTCTAAATTAAACTGGGAGCCTTAAAGGAAAAGTTTTCGAAATCGTTAGTTATTAATTAACTTTCCGCAGGCTCACTCAGAACACGTGTGGCACAGAGTGAGTGGAGGTACCAACGGCAGCTTGTGGACTGCCTTCAGTACCTTACAATTTGTAATTCAAAAACATCATATTATAGATTCCAGAATACGTGTAAGTGTGCTTTATGGACTTATTATTACTTAAATTTTTATGCTATTTTCAAGGAAATTACTACCTAAGTATATACACCATGATAGAGATATTCAGTGAGTATTTGTGCTCAATTTAATAAAATAAAGGGCGGATGAAATTAAAAAATATAATATATGTGATCATACGCTAATTACATACACTTAAATGTTAAAAAAGGTCCAACAAACAGGCAAAAAATACAACATTGCCGAGTTACCTACTAACCTGTCAAGAACGGCAGCATTGTCCCGCGAATTATGACACCTGGATGTTGGAGGAGTGTTCTCGCTCTCGTACTTACTACCTTTCTTAATTGGTGCTATAATATGGTACTTAAAATTTAATGTAAGCACTTAAAATTTATTAAATTTTTTTAGTTTTCAATATAGCTGCCATTATTTAGAATGCATTAGAAGGAACACCTAATAATACTATTTTGTAAACTAGTGAACTGCACTATTACTAGAAATGTTTTTTATTGTTTTATTGAAGATATAAATAGAATATTAATTATTCACATTCCTTATCTCATCACACAGCTTATCTAATAATGATCTAATAAATATGTTATAATAGTTTTGCAACTTTATAAAATTATTTTTCTTTCAGTGTATTCCTTTACTAAAAAAATTATATAAATTGAATGTATAAACATTTTATTTTAAAATATAAACGTTGTTAAATTAAAATGCTCTCAATTATAGAAAACGGAGTCGCGCCGCAATTATGGTCTACACTCTACACTCCAAACTCTACACTCTACAATCTACACCGTAATTACTACACAAAAAATACAATAAATACTGAAGTAGACTATAATCCAGAATTTTTGTGGTAGATATAGTTTGATTTATTTATTATTATATATTTTTTAATTTTATACTATTATTTTCATAAATTTGTGAATGTATTTTTTGTTTAGTCTGTTTTGAATGTTATTATTATTGGTATAGAATTGTAATGCATTGATAGTTTCATCATGGATTTTAGGAATTAGAATATTCCTTTATCAATTTATTATTTTGATAAATTTATTTTCATTACTAGTGATGGTTACTGCTATTATTTATCGATATACACCTATACAATACCAACTGTTAATTGATTTATTGAAACACAATAATATTATTATTAGCAGCACCTATCTAGTTTTCAAAGCTAAACTAATACAAAAAAATATTTATAATATAATATTTTTCTTTGGTAGTCTAACCCAACCCAAAAAATAATAATTATTAAATATACTTGTGTACATATATTCTAAGTGTATTGTTTATGTACGTGCTTCTTTCGGTTCATTTTAAAATTAGTATTAGATTGAGACGTTTCTTTTGACATAGTATTTATTAGTCTTTCTCTCATTTTGGTTTTCCCAAAGTCGACTAAGGACCCCTAACCAAAACATGTTCTTTGTGTTAATTAACAGATTGATGCGTTTTATTGATATAGGATCCGATGAAAGTAAGTGGTATGAATAACTTAAGCTTAGCTTAACATTTTTACTTAAGTGCAGGTTTGGCCATTTATTTTTAAATAACACATTTTTAAAACCAAGTAAGAATAAATTTATTTAATATGATATAAATTTATAAAAAGGCTTTTTTATAAGATATAACATAGCTTGCACGACTTCATATTATAAGAAATTGATTTTATTTATTAAAATAAATGGCTGAATTTAGACTTCGTAACGTGAACATGTAAGTATTAATGACAGTGTAAAACACACAATTATGTTTATTATATTTAAATAAATAAAACAGATTATAAAAACGGTTTACGTTACTATTAAAGTTCTTAGTTACCCTGATGATTAAAAATGCTGATGATCCCACTCTCATGTAGTCCTAAAATAGTTACAGCACACTTTGAACAACTGTTTAGTCATAGAGCTAAAGTACTAGAACTAAATACCGAATTTTATAAAAACATTTTTAGGTTGTAATATTACATAAGAATTTTTTTGTAATTAAAAGTAATAAGTCTTATTGCTATTGTTATTTAATACGCCCATAATAAATAAAATAACTTGAAATAAATAATTGTAATCTTTCATACAGATTCGATGCGCTGCGAGCATATATAATATATACCATAAAAGCGATGAGAAAGCTCGTCCAGCAGAAGGTATAGAGACAACCAGAGCTCCGGTCACCTGGACGTTGAAGACTACAGCGTACCCAAAACATCGTCGATCGGAAAATAGTAAGATTTGATACTCGTACGCTAATTTATTGTAATTATTTAACTAGTCATTTTGTCTGCTGCCGTCCGCCCTTCCCCCATTCAAATAATAAACCATCTCACGTCACTTAATATTTTTATAAACTGTTATATTTATAGACTTTTAATATCTCATTATATTTATAGATATATTGACCGTGATATTATAAACGATATGGATTTTATGCACAATGTTTCTATAAGAGTCTATTTTTAGGTGCCCCGTGGAATCAAAACATCTTGTGGGCCGTATTCACAATAGCACTTATCGTCTGTGGAGAGCACTATATGGAATAAATTACTGAATTGTAGCTAGGCACCTACTACTGATCATTATAAAATGACGACGTACTGATCTTATCAGGAATAATTTGCGAATTTATTTCATTTTTGCATAGATACATTTGTCAACTTCCATTTGAAGAAAAATCTAATAAATCGAAGGTACTCGCTTTATTGTGATCAGTTACTGATTATTTCTTAGAATTATACATTAGTAGTAAGTGTTTAGCATTTTAACAACTGAAAATTCTTCTCAATTTAAATTGTAGTAATGTAGTTGTGTGAAACCGCATTTATGTGTTTCATAGAATAAAATACATCTTTGTGTGTATGTTTTACTTGTAATTGTTGTAATAATACCTCTATGTTAAGTGAAAATAAATTAAATTGATGTCAATATACACGTTGTATTTGAATTCCATCCCATAATTGAAAGGCAAATGAAATAGAAAAAAATAAAGATGTTTGCCTTATAAAATAATTTCCCACTCTTCAATGAAGAAATTATGATTTCAGTGTAATAATAATGTTTTTTTTAATATACAGTAGAATCCCGATTATCCGAATATTCGATTATCCGGACTCGCGTCACGGCTGTAGCTGCTGCTTGAAAAATTTTATCCGCGCAACTAGACACGTAACGACAAGTTTATTTATTTAAATCTTTTCCACTTTGAATCATTCTCAGTGATCACTTGTGTACGTCAAATAGAGGTGTCAGGAGGGCCTGTTTTGATACCATACTTATCGAAATAAGCCCTTCTGCAAAAGCACCTCTGAACTTAAAGTAAAAATTACGAGGGTTCCAAACGCGCTCTGGTCTGAGAAGAACCACACAACAAACGCAGCCGGGTGTTTTTTTTTATTGTGATCACTGATTCACAAATGTCAATATAAGTAAAATGAGCAATTTACGAACAACTAGAACCATAGCAATCAATTCACGTAGAAGGCTTAATAATTTAAGAAGTAGAAATGAAAACACAAGAACCATTGCCAGCAACACGATCAGTCACCGCAAGCAGCACCCGTTCACGAGCATAACGCAAGAGTCAGCCATCACCCCCTTCGCCATATTTGAGGGAGGGAGGGCGACCCGACCCCCAACGCTACCGCAAGTAATGACTTCTAAGGGAACGGTGTGATGCGGCCAGTTGATCAAACAAAAGTAACTAGCAACGTCAAACAAATTGCGCAGGTTACTAGTTTATCGCTACAATACAATTTATTCCCAGGCCATACCGTCGTTAATATAATCCTTTACACTATAATAGGATTTTTTTATCAAATTTCTTTTAATGTATACTTTAATTATTTAATGACAATTTTAAAGCTTCATTTGGGAGTTTATTATAAAAACGTATACAATTAATTTTGAAGGAATTTCCTATTTTTTGGAGCCTAGTGGTGGGATATATATATAGCATAGCAAGTTTATTTTTGTTTCTGGTATTAATTTTGTGTAAATCACATTTTTTCTTGAAGTTGTTAATATTCTTATGTACATACATAACGTTCTCATAAATATATTGTTTATGTACAGTCATAATGAATTCTTTTAATTTATTTCTTAACGATTCTCGGGGCCTCATCTTATAGAACAGCCCTCTTCTGCAGCACAAATATAGCATAAATATCTGACCCCTGACCCTATAACAGTATACTATATGACATGACACTGTGAAAATAACTAAAGTAAACTAATCTAGCCGTTTCAACGTTAGTCAAGCGGCGTATTCTTTGAACCGCGTAAGCAGCAGAACAAAGTCTGTTCGACAAATCTGAAATATGAGGTCCCCATTGCAATTTTGCATCCAAGGTAATGCCCAAAAAAGTAGCAGCATTAACCAATTCCAATTCCTCATTTTTTAGCTGAACATTAGTTTTGACGGTCTTCACGTTTGATAAAGTAAATTTAATACATTTAGTCTTTTTTTCGTTGAGCAACAGATTATTAGCATTAAACCATTGTACAACATCTGAGAGAGCATTGTTTACATCGTTAATTACTGATTGCTGTCTATTCATTTTAAAAATAAGAGATGTATCATCAGCAAACAATACTATCCCATGTTTATCCCTTACAAAGTAAGGCAAGTCATTTATGTAAATGAGGAATAAGAAAGGCCCCAATATAGAGCCTTGTGGCACGCCCATTTTGAAAAATGAACCAGGGGAACGCTTTCCATTCACGTCTACTTTTTTATTCTTTCATTAAGATAGGAACTAATCAAATCAAGGGCTTTTTTCCTAATTCCATAATGCTGTAATTTTCGGATTAGAGTTTCATGCTGTACACAGTCGAATGCCTTAGACAAATCACAAAAAATGCCCAGAGCATCTCGTGATTCCTCCCAGGCCGCAAATATATTCAGCAATAACTCAACACCAGCATCTGTTGTTGAGCGACCGGGAGTGAAACCAAACTGTTGTTTATGCAAAATGTTATTTTTATTAAAGTGAGCTACTAGTTGACTAAGGATAATTTTCTCAAAGGTCTTACTAAATGTGGGTAGTACTGAAATTGGTCTATATTTAGTTGGATCTAATGTACTGCCAGATTTAAATAATGGTGTTATTTTAACCTGTGTGAACTTGGCACCCGACTTTGGAAAAAAATGTTTTTTTTATGTTTATATAATAGATTTTGATACGTAGTTGTTAGTAGTGAAAGTTATTTCGTTTGTAGTAAACTGAAAAAAAAATAAAAAAAATTTGAAAAAAAAATCATCTCCCGAAAATAAATAAAAATTTTTTTTTAAACGGATTCCTGTGGGGAAAGGTTAGTAGTTGATTGTAGTAAAAATGTTTTTGTTTGTAGTAAAAAAAATATACAATAAAAAAATACTTTACAATTTTAATTATTTTTGTACAACGTTATTTACTGAATTATATTAACTAGAA
This sequence comes from Dircenna loreta, assembly GCA_963555665.1. Taxonomy (NCBI): domain Eukaryota; kingdom Metazoa; phylum Arthropoda; class Insecta; order Lepidoptera; family Nymphalidae; genus Dircenna; species Dircenna loreta. Next base: position 508,220 of record OY743096.1, read on the forward strand.
AGCCTACAATAATACAACGAACGTTTAAAATGACTGAGAAACCTTCCTAGAGGTTGGTAGTGAAAGAATATTTGATTTTAGTAGAACGGAAGTTAAAAAAAATCGGTCAGATTAAACGAAAATCGAATTTCACTAGGTTGGACGAAATAACTTTCGATCGCAGGTTACTACGATTACTACAAACGCTTAAAATGAGAGAGAAACCTTCCTAGAGGTTTGTAGTGAAGGAATATTTGATTGTAGTAGAACGGAAGTTGAAAAAAATCGGTCAGATTGAACGAAACTACTATTTTACAAGGTTAGACGAAATTACTTTCGATCGAAGGTTACTACGATTACTACAAACGCTTAAAATGAGAGCGAAACCTTCCTAGAGGTTTGTAGTGAAAGAATTTTTGATTGTAGTAGAACAGAAGTTGAAAAAAATCGGTCAGATTGAACGAAAATCGAATTTCACTAGGTTGGACGAAATTATTTTCGATCGAAGGTTACTACGATTACTACAAACGCTTCAAATGAGAGAGAAACCTTCCTAGAGGTTTGTAGTGAAAGAATTTTTGATTGTAGTAGAACAGAAGTTGAAAAAAATCGATCAGATTGACCGAAAATCGAATTTCACTAGGTTGGACGAAATTATTGTCGATCGAAGGTTACTACGATTACTACAAACGCTTAAAATGAGAGCGAAACCTTCCTAGAGGTTTGTAGTGAAAGAATTTTTGATTGTAGTAGAACAGAAGTTGAAAAAAATCGGTCAGATTGAACGAAAATCGAATTTCACTAGGTTGGACGAAATTATTTTCGATCGAAGGTTACTACGATTACTACAAACGCTTCAAATGAGAGAGAAACCTTCCTAGAGGTTTGTAGTGAAAGAATTTTTGATTGTAGTAGAACAGAAGTTGAAAAAAATCGATCAGATTGACCGAAAATTGAATTTCACTAGGTTGGACGAAATTATTGTCGATCGAAGGTTACTACGATTACTACAAACGCTTAAAATGAGAGCGAAACCTTCCTAGAGGTTTGTAGTGAAAGAATTTTTGATTGTAGTAGAACAGAAGTTGAAAAAAATCGGTCAGATTGAACGAGAAGCGAATTCCACTAGGTTGGACGAAATTATTTTCGATCGAAGGTTACTACGATTACAACAAACGCTTAAAATGAGAGAGAAACCTTCCTAGAGGTTTGTAGTGAAAGAATTTTTGATTGTAGTAGAACAGAAGTTGAAAAAAATCGGTCAGATTGAACGAAAATCGAATTTCACTAGGTTGGACGAAATTATTTTCGATCGAAGGTTACTACGATTACTACAAACGCTTCAAATGAGAGAGAAACCTTCCTAGAGGTTTGTAGTGAAAGAATTTTTGATTGTAGTAAAACGGAAGTTGAAAAAAATCGGTCAGATTGAACGAGAATCGAATTTCACTAGGTTGGACGAAATAACTTTCGATCGAAGGTTACTACGATTTCTACAAACGCTTAAAATGAAAGAGAAACCTTCCTAGAGGTTTGTAGTGAAAGAATTTTTGATTGTAGTAGAACAGAAGTTGAAAAAAATCGGTCAGATTGAACGAAAATCGAATTTCACTAGGTTGGACGAAATTATTTTCGATCGAAGGTTACTACGATTACTACAAACGCTTCAAATGAGAGAGAAACCTTCCTAGAGGTTTGTAGTGAAAGAATTTTTGATTGTAGTAGAACAGAAGTTGAAAAAAATCGATCAGATTGACCGAAAATCGAATTTCACTAGGTTGGACGAAATTATTGTCGATCGAAGGTTACTACGATTACTACAAACGCTTAAAATGAGAGCGAAACCTTCCTAGAGGTTTGTAGTGAAAGAATTTTTGATTGTAGTAGAACAGAAGTTGAAAAAAATCGGTCAGATTGAACGAGAAGCGAATTCCACTAGGTTGGACGAAATTATTTTCGATCGAAGGTTACTACGATTACAACAAACGCTTAAAATGAGAGAGAAACCTTCCTAGAGGTTTGTAGTGAAGGAATATTTGATTGTAGTAGAACGGAAGTTGAAAAAAATCGGTCAGATTGAACGAAAATCGAATTTCACTAGGTTGGACGAAATTATTTTCGATCGAAGGTTACTACGATTACTACAAACGCTTCAAATGAGAGAGAAACCTTCCTAGAGGTTTGTAGTGAAAGAATTTTTGATTGTAGTAAAACGGAAGTTGAAAAAAATCGGTCAGATTGAACGAGAATCGAATTTCACTAGGTTGGACGAAATAACTTTCGATCGAAGGTTACTACGATTTCTACAAACGCTTAAAATGAAAGAGAAACCTTCCTAGAGGTTTGTAGTGAAAGAATTTTTGATTGTAGTAGAACAGAAGTTGAAAAAAATCGATCAGATTGACCGAAAATCGAATTTCACTAGGTTGGACGAAATAACTTTCGATCGAAGGTTACTACGATTACTACAAACGCTTCAAATGAGAGAGAAACCTTCCTAGAGGTATGTAGTGAAGGAATATTTGATTGTAGTAGAACGGAAGTTGATAAAAATCGGTCAGATTGAACGAACGTAAGAATGGTTTCGAGAATATTTATCTCAATATTTTCGAGAATTTTTTGTCTTAAAAAAAGGAAATCGATTAGAACGGACAAGTTTCTCGTTGACATAAGGAGCCTGACAGGCACTAAAATTTTGTTAAATGCCGAAATAAATGAAAATAAAAAACACAGCCCAAAGTAATATATTCGACACCTTGTATATTTGATTCGACGTGTCTCGTACCAGACCAGTTCGTACAAAATCGATAATGTGAACCTCATACTGACATGTTTATCATTTAATAATTGACGATTCAAAATTGCAAGTAAATGTCTGCTTGAATAAAGATATTTTGAATTTGATTTTAAAAGATGACCGATTTTTATAAACTTCTGTTCTACTACAATCAAATATTCCTTCACTACATACCTCTAGGAAGATTTCTCTTTCATTTTAAGCGTTTGTAGTAATCGTAGTAACCTTCGATCGAAAGTTATTTCGTCCAACCTAGTGAAATTCGATTTTCGTTCAATCTGACCGATTTTTTTTAACTTCCGTTCTACTAAAATCAAATATTCTTTCACTACCAACCTCTAGGAAGGTTTCTCAGTCATTTTAAACGTTCGTTGTATTATTGTAGGCTTTCTAGTTAATATAATTCAGTAAATAACGTTGTACAAAAATAATTAAAATTGTAAAGTATTTTTTTATTGTATATTTTTTTTACTACAAACAAAAACATTTTTACTACAATCAACTACTAACCTTTCCCCACAGGAATCCGTTTAAAAAAAAATTTTTATTTATTTTCGGGAGATGATTTTTTTTTCAATTTTTTTTTATTTTTTTTTCAGTTTACTACAAACGAAATAACTTTCACTACTAACAACTACGTATCAAAATCTATTATATAAACATAAAAAAAACATTTTTTTCCAAAGTCGGGTGCCAAGTTCACACAGGTGTTATTTTACTATGTTTCATTAGATCAGGAAATATCAATCTACACAGTTATTGAATATTACTGCTAAGTATGGCGCAACAATAGGCATTAGGGGCTGAAGTACGTTAACGGATACTCCCCAAAGATCATTTGCCTTCTTGACACTAATCAATTTAAAAGCTTTTACTATTTCCCGGGCACTAACCTTCTCGAAATGGAAATTAATACAACAATTATCAACATTGTCCGTAAATAATTTCAGAGCGGCAGCAGTTGAAGAGTTTAAAGATTTAGTTGTGGTAACTGGAGTATTAGTAAAGAAAGTTTCAAAAGCAGTTGCAACCTCAAGGTCAGAAGTAATATATTTGTTGTCTATATTTAATTTAAAATCAATCCTTTCAGATTAAGCTCTTCCAGTTTCCTCGTTAATTATTTTCCAAGTTGTTTTTATTTTATTACTGCTATTTTGTATTTTGCTATTTATATATAATGATTTGGCTAACTTACATTCATTTTTAAAATATTTGGAAAATAATTTAACATCATTTTTAAACTCCAGTATTAAATTGTTTTTCCGCATACATATTATATAATTTTTTTCTATTTATATGTAATTCTGCTGATGCCCACTCACTAAATAATATTCCATCAGTAACAAAGACCGTTTTAGTGGTAAATACCGAGTTAAATAATTGAATGAAATTGTTAAAAAAATCATTATACATGATATTGGGATTGGATATTTTTAAGAAAGGTAAATAGCATACTAAGTCATTTTTTAATTTACTAATACGGTTTGCAGTTACTGGTACAAAATTCATTTTCTTTTTTAAATTTGTTTTCTTGTAAGTGTTGAATTTAATAAATTGACCACAGTGGTTAGAATCTAGTGTATTGATTAAGCATTTGAAATTTGGAATAAAATTTGTAAAAATATTATCAATACAGGTTGAGCTAGTGGCGGTGATTCTAGTAGGCTCCATAAAAATGTGTGATAAATTATGTGAAGTAAACAAATTTAAAAATTTTACACTTAATAAATTTTGGTCTAAGATATTAATATTAAAATCTCCACAAATAATTAATTGTTTACTCAAGTTGGTCAGTTTAGTTAAAACCTCATCCATAATTCTCTCAAATTGCTCAAAGTGAGACGATGGTGGCCTATAAACACTTACAATAATAAATTGCTCTAATTCTACTGAAGCTAGTTCAATTGTCCGTTCAACAGAAAGACTCACTATGTCTTTACGTTCTTTGAATTTAAAATGTTTATTTAAAAGAATTAAGGAGCCCCCATGTATGGAATTAATTCTGTTGAAAGAACTACCAACCTGGTGATTATTAAAATTAAACATTAATTCTTCATTTTTTAACCTGTTCAGTAACACAAAAAATATTTATATTAAAAGTATTCATAAATAATTCTATTTCCAATTCTTTGTTTCTCATGCACTGAATATTCTGATGCACCAGGTTGATATAGTTTACATTATCATTCTTATTGGTCAATTTAAAAATACTAGCTTTCCTTAAATAATTATTAATTTCTTTAAAATTATTAATTTGGCTAGAGGATATCTCTACTGTCTTGTAATCTAGTTTAAACTAATATTGTTTGGAATTACTTCCAAACTTTTCCTACTTATACCTAAGGACTGCTCAATAGAAGCAGTTTGTGTAGCCAAATTATTGGCTGTCATAGTAAAAAAATATGATAGCGATACAGCTACCTGTCTCTTAATATATGAAGATCGGTAAAACCTATCATGAGTCGTTTTAGAAAAATTACTAACATTTGTGTTAGTGTCAATAATATGAAATTTTGAGTTATAAACACTTAAATTATATATTAATAAATTAATCTTATATCTAGTTTCATTTTCAGTCTGTGACAAACTTTTATAATAAGGTATAGTGAATCACACTATTTTATTTACATTTAATTTATTTAAACTTTCAAAGCATTATTTAAGCTCCAAATGGTTCACATTACCTCTATTTCCTAAAAATATGATTAAATTTGTTAATTTATCAAATTGTGTACTAGATGTCTCAATTTCTCTAGTAATATTTATTAAATTGCAGTCAGGTAAACAACTGTTCAAAACTCATTGTCCTTTAAAATAAGAGTTCATCACTGAGCCCATACCCTTTCCAATACTATCACTATACATATATGTATTGCATATATTAATTTGTTTGAAGGAACTATTATATTTTGAAACAGGGATATGAGGCCTGTCACACAATTTTTGTTTTAAAGAAGTACAAGATTTTATTAATGGACTACAAATCATTTGAGATAAACAATTATTTGTGACTGGTTCCACGGGTTCTAGAGAGCATTGTGTTTTTTTTAAAAGCATGTCCATTTTGAGTTTATGCTCTCTAAACATGTCTTCTGTAGTCTTATACTTATTAGTAATACTTCTTAATGAAGTTTGCAGGCAAGCTATGTGTGATTCTAACAATTGTGTGTCAGTTTCATATCTCTCATACATATTTTCTAATTCAACATTACAAAACTTAATTTTTGTTAACAAAATATTTTTATTATTAATTGATTTATTAATATTTGTCTTTTTTGGTCAATTTGTAAATTTTCCTAATATACTTGTTAATATTTATGTATCTTTTAAGTTTGTTATTGCTGCAACCAACCAACCTTTGTGTTGTTAATGTGTCATTAGTTAAATCTATAGTGACACAAGGGTTTTGAGTCATAGCAGTAACCAACTGAGGAGTATTGTCAACTAACTCTTCGAACAAGCTGTGAGTGTGAAGTGTGGTTGTGTTGTGGGCAGCCTCCTCCAGGTCGGAGATTTGTTGATGGGCATCTCTCAGCTCTAGCTTCAGGGTAGTGGTACGCCGAAGGACTTGTTCATACTCAACACTACACTCATCAAACCTATCCACTACTTGCTGTAGCCTATTACACTCCCCCTCGATATCATTATATTTTACATATAGCTCTGATAACTGAGACTTTAATTTGTCGTTATTCTTTAAAAACTCTAATAGTTCCTTCTCATTTGCATCCCTTTCGTTGTTCAGTTGGGCACACAAATCCTTACTCACCTTTAATTCTTTTAATGCCAGTTGGAGTTTGTTTTCCTCATGGCGTGAAAGTCCTGTACGAGTCATCATTTTAAAATAATATTAAGGAAACTTGCGACCAACTAAACAAGATTGTTATGCAAATAAATAAAATTGTTAAACAACTTTACGAGGAATAGCGGTAACAAATATCAATTGACAGCTGTTATGAATAACAAAAAGACTGAATACACACGTTATTATAAAAAATATCTACTTGAAAATTTAAATTTTGTACATTACCGGTCAACTGTCACTTTGTTTCTCTTTACTATTTTTTAAGTAATACAAGCAAATTGTACACTGACCTTATTATTTAAATACTAAGAAGACACATTAACAAAGCAATTTTACTGGGACTGGGCTTAAAATATACACAATTAATTTTATTTAAAAACTAAATCGGAGCAATTTTCATCAGCAGTTGACCCTAGTGTTGCCACAGACCAAAAAAAAACAGACCAAAGCAGTGTTACCAGAATATTTTTTTCACGAATCGCCTTGCCGGAGCGCGCGTGTAGCCCCGAGATAGCCCCATCATGGTGCACAGATTGTTTAGTCGGGAAATTTGAAATAAATTAATGAGTTTATTATTGCTAATTAATGAGTTTAATATATTTATTAAATTCGTACTATTAATTAACAATAGTTTATTTTAAACAGAGATAAAATTCAATTATTGAAGTACAAATATCTATCAAAGTCCTTTTTTTTTGCATAAAAATGATTTGTTAATCAAATATTTGTGAAAAAAAAATATAGCCGAATCGGCTACCTGTAGCCAGCGGGTAAAATATTAGCGCCACTCGGTAAGGGAGATAGCCCCATTGGCGCTAAATAGCCCCATCTGGCAACACTGGACCAAAGTTTAAACGCGCCTCCGAATGTTTACTCCAGCTCTCATTTTGTTTGCATGACTGTGTTTGTTATTGTTTCAATTCCTCTTATAAGGTTTAACTAATAGGTTGTCTTTTATTTTTGTTAACATCTTGCGTTGGAAATATAAAATCTCTAAGCGTAAAAGAGTAGTGTTGTCTCTTGGAGACAAAATGAAGATAATCGAAGGTATAAAAAATGGTGAATCTGGCAGTAAGTTGGCGCAAATATATGGTGTAGGAGTATCTACGATATCAGACATTAAAAAAGAATCTGCTTCCTTAATGAAATTTACCTGTGCGCTTGAGAAAGAAGATGGCAGCTTGCAACGCAAAGTCATGAAAAAACCTAAGAATGAGACTCTGGAGAACGCAGTTTTCATTTGGTTTTTGCAAAAGCGTGCTTGCGGCCAGCCCATATCTGGACCCCTGTTATGTGAAAAAGCATTGGATTTTAATAGAATGCTTGGTGGTGATACTTCTTTCAAAGCGAGCTGTAGATGGTTAGCAAGGTTTAAATCAAGACATGGAATTCGAGAACTAGAGGTTCAAGAAGAAAAACTGTCTGCTAACGTCGCTTCAGCCGACTCTTTCGTAGATGAGTTAAAGTCATTTTTAAATGAAAAAGAATACGATTTGGATTTTGTATACAATACGGACGAAACAGGTCTCAATTGGAAAGCTCTACCAAGCAGATCATATAGATCGCACCAGGACATAAAGTAAGTAAGGATAGAGTTACAGTTATGGTTTGCGCGAAAGCTAAAGGAACACATCGACTACCACTGCTACTTATTGGCAAATCAAAAAATCCGCGCTGCTTCAAAAATGTAAAAATTCCCTTGACCTATGCTAATCAACCAAAAGCATGAATGAACACAGATATTTTTCTTACTTGGTATGAGAATACATTTATTCCTATGGTGAAGAAATTTTAAAATGACTTGGGAAAAGAGGGCGACATGTTGCTATTGTTAGATAACGCACCCCGCTGAAACACTCAGTCGAGAAAATTTACAGTAAAATTTTCACCCCCTAACGTAACGTCGATATTGCAACCTATGGACCAAAGTGTCATTGAAACTTTAAAGCGTCTATACAGAAAGCAGCTTCTGCGCCGTCTTTTGTCAGTAGACAGCAGTGAAATAGAAACGATGTTAAAGTTTTTTAAGGAAATGAATTTAAAAGATTGTTGCGATATGCTGGTAGAAGCGTGGAACGCGGTGGAATCGCAAACACTGAAACGGGCATGGAATAAATTATTAAAATTAAGTCCTATTTTTAATACTGCCATGAAACCGCAAGAAGATTGTTTTGGAGAAATTACAGAAGCGGTAAAAATTCTTAGCATTGGTGAAGGATGCGATGAAGAAAATATCAAAGAGTGGTTGGACTGCGATAGTGAAGACCCTGGATTCCAAATTTTAACTGAGCAAGAAATAGTTGACGATTTAAATAGTTGCGAAAATGAAGATAAAGAAGAGACTGAAACTGAGCATGAATGTCAAGGACCATCTCACGCAGAAGCTTTTGAAGCTCTAGAAATAGCTTTTAAGTTGAAAGACAGGAAGAATCGGATTCCTCACAGCTATTACAACTAAAGCGCATCAGGGACTTGGCTGCAATGAAAAGATGTGATTCATTACGTCAAAGATCAATAACAAGTTATTTTCAACCAAAGTCGTAAATAACATTGGTACATATTACTATGTCATTCATTACATTTGAATCACATATACATATGTATAACTGTTTTTATATCGTTTGTAGGTACATACATATGTCAAACTCATTACATAATATAAAATTTCAATTTCTAATATTGTTTGATTTGACTATGAAATCGATTATCCGGATTTTTGATTATCCGAATTACCACTGGTTTTAATTGATTCGGATATTCGGAATTCTACTGTAATTTAATAATAAAATTTTAAATATACAACACTTTTTGTATATGGGTCCCTAAGCGGTCAGGAGCGGCAACAGCGCGTTCAATTAAGCCTCTATCACTGACAATTCCGAAGGTAACAGTTACTTTAGAACAATTTTTTATTATTAACTCTTGAAATATCCAAATGGTTCCCGTTTATGTAGAATATATAAGTTGTATCGTTTAACAATATTCTTTCATACCCTTGCAAATTTATTACTATAAGATTATTGCACATCGAAGGCACATAATATTCGGTAAATTAATATGCCTAGTGTTGTACTGTTCAGCATCAATCTTGAGTACCTACACACCTTTTTTGATATAATCACAGTAACAAATTAATAATGTGAAGGGCAAGTGCAGGCCATTGCTGTCCAAACATTTGGTTTAAACGCTCTTTTGCAAAAAGCGCGGGATGTGGAGCTCCTCCGTTCAACTGGTACCATAACTGCTTATGCGCTAGAAAAAAAAGCTGCTTCGTGACCTCAGCCTCAGACTCATCAATACTATCCATATTTTTTTGTGCTTTGAGGTTATCATTAGGCATAACCAATATTTATAATATCCCCGCCTATTATACAATAACGATAATACTAAAAAAACAAATACTAATAAAAAACTAATCACTCAATAAACTTTCACTTCAAATCGCGAAATAAAAATAATTGAAGTCAAAAAATACATTGTTTGAAACATTCAAAAAATCCAATTGAGCTATCGTATCGCTACCCGTTTCGATATATTTAGCCTTCTCTATACTTATTCTGGCCATAAATACTGTTACGCGTAAAATTATTTTTAACTGCAAATAACACTTATTACTTTTACAGTATGTTAGTTTAGTACATAAATATAAAACAATTAAAAATATATATAAAGCTTATTCGAAGTGGTCTCCATTTTCTGCAATACAGTTCTTTAAACGTTGAGGCCAGTCATCAATAGAAGCACGCACTCTTTCCATGGGAAAATTCTTCTCTGCCAATCGTATAGATTGTTTTAAGGACTCCAAATTATCATGGCGTTTAGAGCAAGCTGTACTCTCTAAAATTGACTATAAATCATAATCCAGCGGATTAAGATCGGGACTAGACGACGGCCAGTCTTCAGCTCTGATGAAGTCCGAAACGTTCGCTTCCAACGCAAACTGCGTGGAACGAGCTTTATGACCCGGCGCCGAGTCTTGCTGGAAGGACCATACTTGGTTATTGAACATGGGGCTTAACTACCTTCTTAAGAATGGTATCTTGAAATACTTGTTCCTATATTTTGATACCTTTTTCACAAAAATCCAAAATATGGCTCAGTCACTCCTTCATAGCTAACACCTCACCAAACGATCACTGAAGTCAGATAATGTCCACGTTGCACTCTGTCGACTAATTGGGAAGATTCCTTAGAGCTTTGAGAATAAAAACGGTCATTTTGTTTGTTAACATGTTGCTCAATTGTAAAAATATTCTCATCCGTAAACAAAATTTTTCTGTGCCTACCTACCTTAGCATACCGCTTCAGTAGCCGATTCCATTTTACCACCCTATTCTTCTTTAAATTATCAGTTAAGAAATGACCAGTGCGTCTCTTATAGGCTGCAAGTCCTAAGTCATCTTTTAGAATACGTGACATGGTTCTAGATCCTATTTTCATATGACGGAAGTTTTTTTTTAATTTTTTTTTTCTTAGATTTAGACTGTTTTTCACATCATTTACGAAATGATTTCATGTTTAAAATATTCTGAAATTATTTACGAATAAATATGCAGACATTCAATTCACAGTAAAGTTAGTTGTAAGACCAGAGCTGCTGGGCGACTTTATGCCTTACATTACTCTAAGACATATAAAGACAAAATCCGTTCCTTTGACACTAATATACCTATAATTTTTATATTTCTAATTAAAGTAATCAGTGCAGTACTTTTTCGAATTAAAAGCATTAGGAGGGGGAAATCAATCCTTATATTATATTATTGGCAATATATTACAATTGTTTGTGTAATATTTTAGTTAATGTCTTTTTGTTAATCTTCACATTTTATGCTACTTTTATAATTAACATGCTGTTGAATATAATAATACAGACTCATTCCATTTAAACATGTTTCCACTGAGGCTATCGAAGTTATAGTATTACCTATACTCTCTCGTCCTCTACAATCTTCAATTAATACTTATTGTAAAATCGCATCACACCGAAACACTATTAGATGTTTTTTTTACGGACGCTCTCATGGCCCACCAAATGATTGCTACACAGTACTGGGTAAGTTTAATATTCCTGAAACAAAATGGTCCTCCATTTAATAATAAATTAAATTTATTTTGCTAAATAACTATATAATAACTTTACTAACAACAGACAGAGAAACAGTTAAATGATTATAATGTTATTTTTTTTTTACAAAAAAAAAAAGAGCAACTGTTGACTTTCTGGCCAGCTCTTCTCAGCAAAGCCGCATTCCGAGCTGGTGGTAGCTTACTCACGGACTGACATACTATACTGACATTTTTTTTTAATGTAATGTAATTGACGATTCAAAAGTGCATGTAAATGCCTACTTGAATAAAGATATTTTTGATTTTGATTTTGATTTTTTTTATTTTTATATCCAGATTCTTCATATTTAGTTGTGAAATTGGAATGATGAATGAATTTAATTGTTTAATAAGAAACTTATATGAAATGTTTAAAAATATATAATAACTTAATTTACTCTTATAATGTTAAATAGACAAAAAAGTCAAACAATAAACTGGTTATTACAAAAAATATTTTTTAAATAATTCAAATTTTTGCTACACTTGTTCAACCTTATATTTTCCTGTTCGTCTCAGAATCATTTGCGCCTCTCATGTGGCATCTCGTGTTTAAGATGTTTTGTTTGACATTATTTATGTTTCTACTTTATTTAGCAGGTAAGTTTAAAAAAATATATTATTTACGCTACAAGTATATATTCCGGTTATGATATTTAATGTTTGACCTTCGAAACCTGTTATAAAGTATTAACTTTGAAAGCATGCGTTCAATAGTTTATATCAGTAAAGCATTCTATTTTATTACGAATTTTAACTTTTATGAAACAAAACATAACTCTTTGACTGTTGAATTAGGTTTTGAACCCATAATCAACATTAAATGGAAACTATATAACACTAAGTGATATTGAGAAAGGAAAATACGTATTGCATTTATAATATTCGGATTCTTATAAGGAAAAAGCAAGAATTTACATAACGTGATCCTAGTGTGAACGTACCGATTTATTTAATGAGTGTGCTTGTGTATTTTTATACGTTGACAAAAATGCGAACAGAGGGACTTCAAAGAGCACGCTCTGGATGATGCAATAGCGTAACTGCGCTGGGTGGAAGAAAAGGACAAGGAGAGCCGACCCCAGATAATGGGATAAGGTTCAGGAGAAGAAGAAAAAAAAGATAAAATTGCGACCCTAAGATAGAAAATCATAGTTCAATTAATTAATTATAATCAAATTACATTAAAGGTAATGCAGAGTGTAAGGAGTTCAGATCTGATTACAACTTTCGATCGGAGACTAATGGATGGCTCAAGCTGCACAACATCCCTGCCACGTTTCACGATGCTTGGTTAAGATGCCATTTAGAAGGTATATACAATAAAATATCTTATAAATCATGACTATACCAGATCAATAAAAGGTTAAAGTTACACATTTTATTCCATCGATTCGATTTCTGGAAACTTGATAGAGATGTTGATTTGTTAAAGACAAAGAATTCATATTCTATCTCTTTCTCAGGTGCGATGTTGGCGTCCCCTTCTAACATAAACATGAAGTCGATTTTACAGAAGGAGATGAAAACAAATCATTATCTAGCTACGAACGGAATCTTTACCGGAATACACGCAACGTTCTCGAAGGGAGATTATTTTTCAATTGAGGGTTTGTTTGAATATTATTTCATTCTTTTATTATTATTTAATTAGGACTCATTAGTCAACAATAAAATGTTAAGAAATGTTGTAAACATATATTTTGAAATAGTTAACTGTATATTTATTTAAAAAAATATTTTAAATTATCTTTTTGATCTTTTTTTTATAAAATTTCATTTTTTAAATTAAATACGTCATACAATTTTTTTTTTATTTATAAACATTTATCAACACTCGAAACTGCGACCTCTTTGATATTATTTGTCCCATCTTAAAAAAGTTTTCATATATACTTAGTCCGGCCATAAATACTGTTACACTTAAAAATAAAAAAAATAACTGCATATAACATTTATTACTGTTACAGTATGTTAGTTTAGTACATAAATATAAAACAATGAAAAATATATAAAGCTTATTCGAAGTGGTCTCCATTGGCTGTAATACAGTCCTTTAAACAATGAGGCCAGTTATCAATAGAAGCACGCACTCTTTCCACGGGAAAATTCTTCACTGCCAATTATATGGATTGTTTTAGGGACTAAAAATTATCATGCCGCTTAGAGCAAGCTGTACTCTCTAAAATTGATCATAAATCATAATCTAGCGGATTAAGATCGGGACTAGACGACGGCCAGTCTTCAGCTCTGATGAAGTCCGAAACGTTCGCTTCCAACCAAGACTGCGTGGAACGAGCTCTATGACCCGGCGCCGAGTCTTGCTTGAAGGACCATACTTAGTTATTGAACATGGTGATGTTAAGAGGCTTAACTGCCTTCTCAAGAATGGTATCTTAATATACTTGTGCCGAAGTTTTGATACCTTTTTCACAAAAATATGGCTCAGTCACTCCTTCATAGCTAACACCCCACCAAACCATCACTGCATTCGGATAATGTCCACGTTGCACTCTGTCGACTGATTGGGAAGCTTCTTTAGAGCTTTGAGCATAAATACGGTCATTTTGTTTGTAAAAATTTTGCTCAATTGTAAAAATATTCTCATCCGTAAACAAAATTTTTCCCTGACCTCCCGTTGCGTACCGTTTCGATTTTACCACCCTATTCTTCTTTAAATTATCAGTGAAATGACCAGTGCCTCTCTTATAGGTTGCAAGTGCTAAGTCATCTTTTAAAATACGTGACATGGTTGTGATGTGATGGTTGCGATGAAAATGTTTTGCTTTCGGACAGGATTTCTTGGAATTCTTTCCCTTACTGCTTTGACCACTTTTTTCGTACGAACACTACGTGGACGGCCAGATCTTTTTCTGTCACAAACATAGGAAGTCTTATTGTACCTATTAATAGCCCGGTACACAAACATTTTACTAATACCAAGTATATGGAGAGTTTTAAAAATTGCATTTGGCTCCATACCTACTTTGTGTAATGCAATCAAAGCGATTCGGTTCTACTTATCACCCCACTCCATTTTAATATCGCAATATATTGTACAATGTATTGGCGCCAAAATGAGAAAACACAATGAAAAATCGTATAAAAAGGACAGATTCGAAATTCAAATGTAATTTTTTTTTTATTTTTATATGTAACAGTATTTAAGTATATATTAGAAGACTATTTATATATAATATATATATGTAAGTAAGTATATATGTAAATGTAAGTAATATATATACATCAAAACATATATATATATATATATATATATATATTACTTACATTTTAAATATAAATAGAATTAATTAATATTGTGAATTTTACACAATATTTAAGTTTACTTGAATATCTTACATCATTTATAAACCATATCATTAAGGTACAGTATTACCAAAAAGGCACTATTTTATTTTCATAACAGATATACCTAAATAATGTTACGCTTACAATATTATTATTTTACTGATTCCATACCGCTTGTTCAGCGTTCGGGAAAAAGATCAGGAATATTTTTCTCACAGAAGACCGACGTGCAGTAACCAAATTCCTTTGGTTATGTTCCGTCGTTGAGTGAGAGATACCGGAAGCCCATCCCCTTGGGGACTTCAACGCGCACAATACCGACTGGCTAGGGTCACGTGCCACTGACGACGCGGGGAGATTTCTTTTTAACTTTGGTCTTTTAAATGGTCTGTCCCAATTGGTTCAAACGCACACTCGTCTACCAGACGTAGACAGCCACATGCCCTCTTTGTTGGATCTTCTGCTGACTACACATCTCAGAAAGTACCAGGTCGTTGTCGAAGCCCCGCTAGGGTCCTCTGATCATTGCCTGGTACGGAGTATGGTCCCAATTCAATGTCCGGCTCGCACAAGACCCGCGACCCGACGCGTTTGGCACTACAAATCAGCGTATTGGGATGGACGGCGGTCCTTTTTTGAATCCTACCCATGGGAGCCGATTTGTTTCCCTTCCAAAGATCCCAGTGACTGCGCTGCGGCTGTAGCTGAAGTGATACTACAGGGTATGGAACTTTTTGTGCCAAGCTCTGTGTTACCACTTGGTGGCAGATCGCGGCATTGGTTTGATGCGTCCGTCAGGGCTGCAGCAGCCGCGCAAACGGCAGGCGTATCGTGCTTGGGCTAATGCGTTAGTCACCAAGGATCTGAACTCTAGAGATCTGAAGAGGAAATATAATCGTGCCTCCAGGTTCTTCAAACGACAAATAGCTAGAGCAAAGTTCAAGCATGTCGTCAAAATCGGGGAACAGCTGGCACAGTACCCACCTGGCACGCGCAAGTTCTGGGCGCTATCCAAAGCCAGTCTGGGCAACTTTTGCCAGCTGTCCCTACCGCCATTGCACACGGGGTGACCCACACGGTAAAAGAGAAAGCCGATCTCAGGGGCACTCTTTTTGCTTCAAACTCGACTTTGAACGACCAAGAGAAGACACCGCCTACCATCCAGCGGCGTCAGAGCTCCATGCCGGAAATAATTTTCAGGCAAAAAAACAAACGACAGTCTCTGTTTTACAGACCTATCACCATCACCTCTCGACTCTCCACTCATGTCATGGAGTTTCTCTGGATGTCTAGATACTCTCAAGTCATGGAGAACATCATCAACCGACAGCTCCTGGTGTACCTCGAGGATCACCAGTTGATCAATGACCGACAATATGACTTCCGCCATGGCCGATCGGTTGGTGATCTTCTTTTATATCTTACGCATCGTTGGACTGCGGTTGTTGAAAGAAAGGGAGAGGGTCTGGCAGTTAGTCTGGATATAGCGAAAGCCTTCGATCGTGTATGGCAAAAGGGGCTTCTCTCGAGGCTTCCTTCCTATGGGCTTCCCGGAAGTTTGTGCCTGTGTGGATTACCAGCTTTCTCACGAGACGGAGCATACAGGCCGTTCTCGACGGTTTTTTCTCGGACCCCAAGCCCGTGAACGCAGGTATCAAGGCAGGTACGCAGGCAGGTAGGTCGTGCAGGTCTCTCTCGGGAAAACGTCGAGGAGTACCAAAAGAAACTTGTTTCTTTTATAGAGACATCCTTGAGAATGTTCTCAGAGTGGGGTGAACTGAAACTCGCTCAGTTTAATCCCCAAAACACACAGGTTTGCGCGTTTACCAACTCATATTACCAACTTAAATATTACTTAATTTATAAACGAAATGAAATAATTGTTCAAATCTGTCAAGTAGTTCCTGAGAATAACACGTTCAAACAAACAAACAAACTCTTCTGCTTTGTATATTAGCATAGATTAAAATAATTTATTTTTTTAATTTAATTTTTAAGAGACAGGTAGCTGTAGCAATATCATATTTTTTTACTATGACAGCCAATAATTTGGCTACACAAACTGCTTCTATTGAGCAGTCCTTAGGTATAAGTAGGAAAAGTTTGGAAGTAATTCCAAACAATATTAGTTTAAACTAGATTATAAGACAGTAGAGATATCCTCTAGCCAAATTAATAATTTTAAAGAAATTAATAATTATTTAAGGAAAGCTAGTATTGTTAAATTGACCAATAAGAATGATAATGTAAACTATATAAAACCTGGTGCATCAGAATATTCAGTGCATGAGAAACAAAGAATTGGAAATAGAATTATTTATGAATATTTTTAATATAAATATTTTTTGTGTTACTGAACACTGGTTAAAAAATGAAGAATTAATTTTAATGTTTAATTTTAATAATCACCAGGTTGGTAGTTCGTTCAACAGAATTAATTCCATACATGGGGGCTCCTTAATTCTTTTAAATAAACATTTTAAATTCAAAGAACGTAAAGACATAGTGAGTCTTTCTGTGGAACGGACAATTGAACTAGCTTCAGTAGAATTAGAGCAATTTATTATTGTAAGTGTTTATAGGCCACCATCGTTTCACTTTGAGCAATTTGAGAGAATTATGGATGAGGTTTTCAAAAAATGCTATTTACCTTTTTGAAAAATATCCAATCCCAATATCATGTATAATGATTTTTTTAACAATTTCATTCAATTATTTAACTCGGTATTTACCACTAAAACGGTCTTTGTTACTGATGGAATATTATTTAGTGAGTGGGCATCAGCAGAATTACATAAAAATAGAGAAAAATTATATAATATGTATGCGAAAAAACAATTTAATACTGGAGTTTAAAAATGATGTTAAATTATTTTCCAAATCTTTTAAAAATGAATGTAAGTTAGCCAAATCATTATATATAAATAGCAAAATACAAAATAGCAGTAATAAAATAAAAACAACTTGGAAAATAATTAACGAGGAAACTGGAAGAGCTAAATCTCAAAGGATTGATTTTATATTAAATATAGACAACAAATATATTACTTCTGACCTTGAGGTTGCAACTGCTTTTGAAACTTTCTTTACTAATACTCCAGTTACCACAACTAAATCTTTAAACTCTTCAACTGCTGCCGCTCTGAAATTATTTACGGACAATGTTGATAATTGTTGTATTAATTTCAATTTCGAGAAGGTTAGTGCCCGGGAAATAGTAAAAGCTTTTAAATTGATTAGTGTCAAGAAGACAAATGATCTTTGGGGAGTATCCGTTAACGTACTTCAGCCCCTAATGCCTATTGTTGCGCCGAACTTAGCAGTAATATTCAATAACTGTATAGATTCCGGTATATTTCCTGATCTAATGAAACATAGTAAAATAACACCATTATTTAAATCTGGCAGTACATTAGATCCAACTAACTATAGACCAATTTCAGTACTACCCACATTTAGTAAGATCTTTGAAAAAATTATCCTTAGTCAACTAGTAGCTCACTTTAATAAAAATAACATTTTGCATAAACAACAGTTTGGTTTCACTCCCGGTCGCTCAACAACAGATGCTGGTATTGAGTTATTGCTGAATATATTTGGGGCCTGGGAGGAATCACGAGATGCTCTGGGCATTTTCTGTGATTTGTCTAAGGCATTCGACTGTGTACAGCATGAAACTCTAATCCGAAAATTACAGCATTATGGAATTAGGAAAAAAGCCTTTGATTTGATTAGTTCCTATCTTAATGAAAGAATAAAAAAGTAGACGTTAATGGAAAGCGTTCCCCTGGTTCATTTGTCAAAATGGGCGTGCCACAAGGCTCTATATTGGGGCCTTTCTTATTCCTCATTTACATAAATGACTTGCCTTACTTTGTAAGGGATAAACATGGGATAGTATTGTTTGCTGATGATACATCTCTTATTTTTAAAATGAATAGACAGCAATCAGTAATTAACGATGTAAACAATGCTCTCTCAGATGTTGTACAATGGTTTAATGCTAATAATCTGTTGCTCAACGAAAAAAAGACTAAATGTATTAAATTTACTTTATCAAAAGTGAAGACCGTCAAAACTAATGTTCAGCTAAAAAATGAGGAATTGGAATTGGTTAATGCTGCTACTTTTTTGGGCATTACCTTGGATGCAAGATTGCAATGGGGACCTCATATTTCAGATTTGTCGAACAGACTTAGTTCTGCTGCTTACACGGTTCAAAGAATACGCCGCTTGACTAACGTTGAAACGGCTAGATTAGTTTACTTTAGTTATTTTCACAGAGTCATGTCATATGGTATACTGTTATGGGTAATGCATCAGATATTGATGCAATATTTGTGCTGCAGAAGGGTTGTTCGTGCGATCTATAAGATGAGGCCCCGAGAATCGTTAAGAAATAAATTCAAAGAATTCAAAATTATGACTGTATTTTAACTTTAAGTTCAGAGGTGTTCTTGCAGAAGGGCTTATTTCGATAAGTATGGTATCAAAATAGGCCCTCCTGACACCTCTATTTGACGTACACAAGTGATCACTGAGAATGATTCAAAGTGGAAAAGATTTAAATAAATAAATAATTAAATAAATAAAATGAGCTTGACAGCTCTACTCTTAAATTATCACTACATAGACATAAAATAAACAACTAATGAACTATTCACTAGCCATTACATATCGCTTCTGTACCTTTGTATATAATGCTAATCAAAGTGTGAAGATCCTTTATGTAAACATATAATGGGTAAAATATTGTTTTAGTGAATGGCAGTCCAATCAATAGGTATTTATGTTTCAGGAATTCCTCTAAATAATATGCCACTTCAATGGATGCCAGCCGAACCTGATAATAAAAATAATGACGAAGATTGTATTATACTCGTCGGGAACGGAACGATAGCTGATGTAAGATGTACTGACGTTCACCCCTACTTTTGTTATAAGGAAGATAGCAAGAGCATTGTGACTGGATGCGGTACCATTGACAGGGGTATGATTATTAATAGTTTATCGAAGCTTTATATTTAGGAGTCAGTGAACAGAAATCTTGACATATAATTTGAAATAATAATTATTGTTTCCATAAACATATTACAATTTATATACCATTTCACTTATGGTCGATATTTCAGAATACAACTTAGACACACGAACTGGAAAGTGCTACAAATTCCATAAAGTTGCACGAAACTGGACTCGAGCCTTTATGACCTGTGCAGCTGAGGGCGGCCATCTGGCTGTTGTCAATAGTGAGACAGAGGCCACCATTTTAAGAGAGCTATTTGCAAAAAATCCAAAGGAATCCATAAAATCTAACCTTCCTTCTATCATGCGGGATATAATTCACATAGGTTTCCATGATTGGACCGAACGGGGTATCTGGACCACAATTCATGGTATGGACTACTTTTGGCACAAATTTCATAAATAATTTTTCTCACAAAAATATGCACAACTGTAAATTTTTTTTTTTTTTGTAAATCATACGATAGAACAAATAAACATCTTACAGGAACGTCGACGGTTGACGCTGGCTTCGATCTTTGGGAGCAGAATCAACCAGACAACGCACCGCCTGGAGAGTACTGCGGAGGAATGTTCAGAAGTGGCAGACTGGATGACGTTTGGTGTCCCGAGAGAGGACCCTTTATATGTGAAAAGAGTCCGGAAAGTTTACAAGATGATAGTTTTAACTATAGAGATGTTTTTCAATAATATATAAGATTAAAATAGAACAAGTAATTTTATAAAATCATTATCTACCGGAGCCTCTAATTAATATCATAATTGTTATGGTTATACTATTAATTGTGGAATTACAAAAATGTAATGCTAATGAAGAATATATTTTTTTACTTTTGTTATTTGAAATTATAAATTAGAATATATTATAGTGACTGGGTCCTACATACACTTTCAAAATTACATTTATCTCATATTATTTAAAATATAACGCGTTAATATATAGATTTAAATATTTACTTCATATTTTTCTTTTTTTTTTAGATTCAATTTGGTCGTTGGTCTAGAAAAGCTTAGGTACCTTTTTCTTCTCGTTTTACTCGTTGTTCTTACTCGTTTTACTGGTTATCGTTGAAAATGTTTTCAATAAGAAAAGGTCTTTATTTCGCTCATTGTTCAAGAGAAGCTTTCTCTTGAACAATGAGCGAAATAACGATCACTAAGCACGTATAAGGATTATATAAGGATCCAAACGAATAAAGACCTGAGAGTCCTTCCTTCTATTGATTTCCAATCCGACCGACAAACTTGGAAGGAAATTAATAATATAATAAAAAAGAAACCAACTTAATCGGCACCAGGTCCTGATGGTGTTCCTTACATAGTATATAAAAAATATCCGTTGGTTCGTAATAATCCCTCAAATTTATTCGGTAAAATCTGATCAAGAAAGAAAATACCAATAACTTTCGGCAAGCCATTTTCTGTACTCATCCCAAAAACAGACAAATCCTAAAGACACCACACCGATAGCTTTAACAAACACATCCTCTAAGATCTTTTTCACTTTTTTATAAAATAAAATGACGCAATTCAGGATTAAAAATACATATTTCAAGCCAAATCACCAGAAAGAGTTCTTGTCCGGTATTGGATGCCTGGAACACATCACATTAATTTCGGAAAGCCTAAAAGATGCCATAACAAGCAAAAGACAAGTTACGGTGTGTTGGATAGACTTAGAGAACGCTTTTGGGTCGGTACGACATGAACTGATGATGTTCGCGCTGAGATGGTACAACTTTCCTACTTTAGTTATCGACATAATTGTATCATGTTGTTCAAAATTATCTTTTTCTATAACCTCTAACGAGAACCATTCCAACCTCTATATGACAACTATCTAACATCACATTTAAATGGGCTTTCTAGTTTACGAACTTAATAAAACTTTTTTGTCAATGTTAGATGCAAGCGTTAAAAAATATTGAAGTCGTGTCTTGGGCTGACGCGTTTAGCGGACTCTTTAACTTTATTCAGAGATCGAAACAATTTTAGGATGCAATTAAACCATCGGAGCTCTGTAAACTCTTAAGAGTTACCAAAAGACATAACATCGGAAAATCAAATGACGATATAGTAACATCTCTCCCAAAAGATAGAAATGCATCAGAGCTTGAGTTAGGGCTTCAATTCCATAAACAATTCATGTGCTGAAACAAATAAATTAGGGTTAGGATATGGCAAGAAAGTACAGGACGTAGACATAAAAAAATCTTTATTCGGAACTATAAGTATAGAGTGTATGCGATGAGTCCAGAAATGTAATATGAGGCGGGGGACCTTAGGTGACTTTTGTATTCCATTAGCTTTAAGGTGGCGCACCCTACTTCATGTTTGGTCATTCCCTGTTATATGTGGAAAATGATAAGCTTTAGTGCAAAGAATCCTAACATTAATTTATGTTGTTCTCTATGTGGGTATTTATCGTCGTGTGTCGAACGTCAAGTTTTGTTGATTTCCAAACAAGAATTCCTTTATTATCATTTCTGTATACTCACAGCAAGTAGCTAGTAGGTATCAATGTTGCTTTAAAATCTTTAAAGTCAAATAAAATATATTTTTTTGAATCTTTAGTAACCTCAAAAGTAAAAATTTATCTACTGATAGTAAGTGTTATAGGTTTTAACCACGTGTATTGTAAATAGTACAATTAGTTTTCATTTTCGTTTTTTGAAAAGATAAATGACTACCGACTATTTTAAAATGTGTATGGTAATTACACAATGTATAATTCAAGGTCTATGAAGACTAGAAATAATGGGTGATATGCTCTTTAATTAAATTGATGTTACATAGTCGCTTTCTTCAAAGAATTTCTAAGATGACGTTGATTGATTGACATTCATAGAGTATGAGAAAGCACTGCTGGGTAGCGTACCCAGACAAAAAATATATTTGGGATTAAGTATAGACATTTTGATACTTAAACAATATAATATCTATATAAATATATGCATTGATATTTGATTTAACAAATTGTCAGTTTATAGCTTAAAGCTCTGTAAAAATATAAACGCGAATAAGGGCAATTAATGAACGATCAAAAATATTTTGTAAATTTTTGTTCTCAACTGTACTTTCAAACAGGAACTTTAATTGCCACCATGTATTTTTTTAATGAAATAATTCTTGTTCTAGTAATTTCAATCAACTTTGTGATCTTTTCGAACGTTAGTCCTCTTTGTAACTATTATCCAGTGATATAGCTCTAAAGACCTTTCCGTAAAATATTTTTAGAGTATAAACAAGATTTTTTTTTCTTAAAATAAATATTATACTTGAAAAAAATGATAGGTAGGTACTAAGCTAGATAGTGTTAGTTTACTACTACAGTTATATTTTTGTTACTAAATTTGTTTGGGTTTTTTACAATTATAGTATTTCTGGCTTTTTTTACTAATTATGATATACAAATATGGTATATATTTTAAAACTTTACCAGGAGAAAATACAAAGAGGTTCAAGAGTATCCGTGAAACATACAAAATAAACACGTTTCTGCTTACAATGGGCCTGATGTATCCAAATCCAAAATACGATGAAAAAAGAAAAAAACTTATCAGTGAGAACAATTCAAGTTAGACAAATGTTCAGTGTAATGGTTGCTGGCATTACTTGCAAAACTTTTAGATAAAAATACTAGTTATATTTAAATGATTATTAGTAAAACTAGAAATGTTTACTGTTAGTCTTTAATGTTGGGACGTTTTTCTTTTTAGTATATGTGATTTTATCAGTAATTCCTGCACTCGCAATAGTAGGCAACGATATGCATCTTCGCATCTTGCGCAACGATATGCCCAATCTGGTGCGCCAGTCTATTGTCTCAGTGTCACTGATATTTGTCTTGGTAAAGGTAAATGACAATATTCTAATCTCATTATTGCTATGCTAGTGCTGTTAGTTATAAGGGTTTTGACAGCATCATAAGAGAGCAAATATCTACCAACAATGCATAGTACCAAAATTGCAAATTTTTCAGTTAATTCTTACATTGCTGCGAAAAGACGAACTTCGAGCTCTTTTTGATAATATCGACGATGATTACAAACTTTTTAATGATTTGCCGGAAGAATATCAAAATATAGTTGATGAAAACATACAAAAGACGAAGAAAATTGAGAAAGGTTGGTTCATAATTATGTGCGTAACTGCATCTTCTTATCCAGTTCTGGCCGGAGCGTGCACGATCTACTCCCAAATGTTTGCCGAAAACCCAAGGCGATTTATGGTGCACGAAACAGCCGTAGTACTTTTTACAGAAGAGCAGAAATACGAAAGTCCTTACTTCGAGTTGATTAATGTCTACATAACATACGTAGTAATATTTATTTTCATCGGTTTCGTAGGTAAGTGAAATGTTCTCCCGGATGATAAAATAGAAATCAAATTGGTCTCAAAAACTGATTACGCATTTTATATTTTCAGGTTTTGATGGTATGTTCTCTGTTTGTATGTTACATGTTTCATTAAAATTAAAACTTTACAATAAAAATTTAAAAAATCTTCTAAATAATATTGGTGATACCTTAGAAATAAAAAGAAATATAGCTGCCTTTGTGGAAAACCATTGTGAAGCAGAAAGGTAAATTATGTATTTATATATATATATATATATTTATGACCTGTACCTGACTATCAGTCAGTCAGTATTATATAAGGTGTCCAGAAAGGTTATCGGGTATTTGTAAGTTCAATGAGACAAAAATTATTTGTACGCAATAAAAAAGTTTATTGTTTATTGTTAGCATATGAATTGGTGAATTATTTGGAAAAGATGATGTTATCCAAATGATGATCCATTTTGCGTACGAGCGTATTATCGTAATGGTGATTCAATAGTGACTGCTCAACGTCTCTATGCTCACGTATCGTGCGGAATATCGTACACGCCACGCGCCAAGTGACGATAGCATTAGGAAATGGATCAGGATGTTTGAGAATACAGGTGCGACAGTCAAAATTCAAAACTCTGGTCGTCCTCCTTCAGTTCGCGTGGAGAAACAATTGAAGAAGTTGAGGCGTCGGTTCGTCAAAATCCGTCTTTATCCATCCGAAAGCGAAGCCAAGTGTTGAACATCAAAAAATCGTCTTTACATTCGATTTTAAAGAAAGACTTACATCTAAAAGCCTATAAAATTCAATTGATTCAAGAATTGAAGGATACGGACTATGCTAAGCGACTGAATTTTGCTGCTGCTTGCTGAAATGCTGCAGCGATTTAACAACTTTAACAACATACTGTTCAGTGACAAAGCAAATTTTCACCTGAATGGTCATGTGAATAAGCAGAATTGTCGGTACTACGCAGTGGAGAATCCGAGACGAAAGCATGAACGACCCCTGCATAGCCCAAAGGTCGTTGTTTGGGCCGCTCTGTCTGCTAAAGGCATAATTAGTCCTTATTTTCACGAAGATCAACGAGGCCGAGCAATTAATGTGAATAGTGACCGTTAATGCGATATGTTGCGAAATTTTTTGGTCCCAGAGTTGGAGAAGTTTGCAGGTTTCAACTCAAGAACGTGGTTTCAGCAAGATGGGGCCACTTGCCATACCTCAAATGACTCAATGGAGTTGGTAATGAAGAAGTCATTTCGGGAAGGGGTAACATCAACTGGCCTCCCAGAAGCCCCGACCTTAGCCCGCTTGATTATTTTGCATGGGGATACCTTAAAAGTAAGGTTTATCAAAACGATCCGACGAATCTAACCCAGTTAAAGCAAAACATCAAGTCATAAATGGCGGCAATATCGATAGCTATGTGTCAACGTGTTATCGCCAATCTTCGTTTCCGTTTAGAAGAGTGCCAGCAACGTAACGGTCATCATTTGGATACTTTTTATTGCGTACAAATAATTTTTGTTTCATTGAACTTACAAATACCCTTTCTGGACACCTTATATATATATATATAATTCTATTCGGTTCTAATTTTATAGATTGATGGGTGAAATCCAAAAGTGTTTCGAAGTTTGGCTCGTCGGAATATTTTTGAATGCTATTCTACAACTTGGAATGACTTTAAGTCAAATTACAAATAAAACTGTAAGCATTCAATAAGTTAGTGTTCTATGACCCTTATAATTGTTTGCTTATTTAATATATTTACAATTTTTTATTTTTGTAATTTTATTTTCATAACTTTTGCAAATTGTATTCTTTGTAGAAATGTGGTGTTAGATAAGGTAGCTTTAGTTTATGGTACTGACAATGGTTCCTGATAACTTCAACCGCTTAACTTCAGTTACAATCCTTATGAAACATGCTATATGATCAGATAAAAAATGCTTGAAGAACAACCATGAAATTTTGTCTTATGCCCTAGCTTTACTTCAATCTATAAATATTATAATAATTCTATACGAGTGTTTAAATATGTTTTTTTGAAATATTAATGTAATTCAAGGAAACTGACATCAACCAGATGTATTTCTTATTCGCACTCGCGACACTCGTCCACATCTACGTGCCGTGCTACCTCGCTTCTGAAATCACGTCCAACGTAAGATATATAACTTTATATAAGAAATTAAATTATATTTAGAATCTTTGCTAAGGATTTCCGTATTGTATTGTTTGTTGAAAAACTTTTCTTTCTTTAGTCAAGTACCGAAAAAATCCGTTTTTTTTTATTTATTTAACTATTTTCCACTTCGAATCATTGCCGGTGATCACTTATGTACGTGAAATGGGGGTGTCAGGAGGGCCTATATTGGAACCACACTTATCGAAATAAACCCTTCTGCAAGGACACCTCTTACATTAAAATTACAAGGGTTTCAAACGCGCCCTGGTCTGAGAAGAACCACACAACAAACTCAGCCGGGTGGTTCTTTTTTGTGATCAGTTTCACAACCATCAATATAAAATGAGCAATTTACGAACAACTAGAACCATCTCAATCAATTCGCTGGGAATGCCTAATAATATAAAAAATAAAAAAAAACCGTTGCCAGCAACACGACCAGACCAGCACCCGTTCACGAGCATAACGCAATGGTCAGTCATCACCCCCTTCGCCCTATTTGAGATTTAAATGACAGGCTCAAAGCATGCACTCGATACTTATGTTATCGTCTTGTTGAATAAAGGATTTTGTTAAGGGTATATTTTTTATTGGAGCATCTATTATGAATTTAAGTTTATAGAATTGAAGTCGTGACTCTGGTTCTGATATATTTTTATCTTTTGGGAAAGATGTTACTGAAATATTTTTTATATTTCAATTTTCGTGAAGCATGACTATTATATTTATATTTACGCTGCTGTATTTACGTAGAATTATATCGGAATGTGCCCGACTAGGACGGACTCGCAGCATGAACTGATTCTTATGTTACTGATATCGTAAGAAGACGCAGTAGGAAATCATGGGATTTTCCAATGATATGTCTTTTGGTAACTCTTAAGTGTTAATAGAGCTCCAATGGTTTCTTTAAATTTATCCCACAATTATTTCGGTCTCTAAATAAAGTACGCCCGCCCAAACCGCAACTTCAATATCTTTATGATGATAAAAGGATTTTATTGAGATCGTAAACTAAAAAAAGCCAGTTAAGACGTGACGTTAGATAGTTGTCATATATCCAAGCGTTTTTGATATTACTAATTAGTTGCTCGTCTACCTTCGTCAGCTTTTTTTAATGATCTAAACATTAAAAAAAGCTACAGACTATTAAATCTAGCGATGGACTGCGATCTTTGTAATTTATTTTTTTGCCTAAAAATTTGCTACAATTGCTGAAGTAGCCCAGTTTAAACGATTTATTGGGTTTTTTTACGCAGGCCGTCAGTCCCCATACAGAAATCCTCTACTTCATGTAAAAGGATCTGACATTGTTTGGGGTTATTGGTATGGCGAGCTCGTCTGCCAATTCTAGTATGGATACTGTATATTAAATTTAAACCGCTAACCCCACTTTTCTCGTGACTTGTTACTTTATCTATTAAAATGTTAATAACTATATTAAATATTATTGCAGAAATACAACAGCACTCTTTCTATTGATTTGGCCTGAAATACTTATTTTAAAAAGTTAATTGAGTCAATATTTTGACAAAGAGCGTAATCAATTTTACATCCACCATATAGTAATTTACAAATCGTTTTATTTTTTTACTTTATTTAGTAATTCGTGAATTTAAAATATTGCATATAGTAATTTTTTTTACTAATTTATGAATATGTTTATTTTTGAACGTTTGAACAATCATATAGACACTATGTTCGCAATTTTCAGCATTTGCCCCTGATTTTTTTCTTTTTGGTATTCTTGGATATAATTGAACAACGATTTGGGGAAATCTTATAACCAAATTGCATTTATCTAAGAGTCCAATTTAATACCTTTCTTGTAAGGACAAATATACAAACATACAGTTTTCATACCTTTTACTTTGTAATATTTTATAACACGTATATAAACGATATGTTGAACATATATTATATTACACTGGGTAAAGTATATCAGAAAAGTATTATAGTTCTACATTCTATTGGTTTTTTTCAACGTAATTTTAAGTATGTATATTATTTACATTACGAATCTTTTCAGTCTGCTGAAATATCAAATGTAGCCTATAGTTGTTCTTGGGAGCGAGTTCAAGATGTAGGAATAAGGAAATCCATCTGTATCATCATAGCCAAGGCACAGACCCCAATCTGTTTGAGAGCTCTCGACATGATAACTTTTAACATGGAGATGTTTCTTTCGGTAGGTATCACTAAGTATACTTACATATACCTAAGGAATAAAGTTCTATAGCTTCATTCCTTGTTGCAAGAGAAAACTTTTTTATCATTAGAAAATTAAAGTTTTGAAATCACAATATCTATTATATAAGAATAAGCAAACAATAATTTATAGAATGAATTTATTTATAGCTATTTATAACAAATCACAATTTACATAACAAAATACGAGAAATATGCAAAATTGTTGATTTGTACTTAATAGAAATAGAATTTATGTACTCGCTATATCTGGGTAGATATCATTTATATTAGGTTTTATTTAAATTTTATAAATATGTATTATATATATATATATATATATATTAATATTTTATAAATTGTCTTCAGATTTTACAAACAGCATACTCCATGTACACACTATTGAGAAAATAATGTGTTGAGTAAATCTTGTGGACATCACCGGTTAGCTTCACGCACCTTCTTAATAACACCGCTGAGGCTTTCTTGAAAAAATGGATGATCACAAACGGAACAACATGACGTCATGGTGACATTTGGTGATAAGTGTTGCCAACAAGATATAATACTTTTTATTTTTTTACGCCAGTTGACATCTACGAGCATTTAGCGACTATTAGATATCAGACTAATATATACTTATTGACAAATATGAAAGTAAACAAATAACTTATTCATTACTAATTTATAATAGATTTTCACATTCAGCACTCCTTTCCAGTATAAACTTTTTCAAAGAATAACAATCTTATATTTTGATCAATCAATTCTAATATTATAAGGAAGTAAAGTTTGTATGTTTGTGGGTTAACAATTTATAAGTTTATTTGTTAAAAGTTATCTTCAAAGTAAGTTATCCAAATCTAAAAATGTCTTAAACAATATTTAGAAATAAATTGTATGTTGAATCTAAGCTATATTATTCCTTTGAAATATTAATAGGGCTTTTCGTAGAGAACAATTTAAAAATAATTTTTACTAATAAAAGTTCGAGCGAAGGAGTTTCTTAAGATCCCTCTGTTCTGTTCTCGCGGACGCAGTCGCGGGTTAGTTATAAATAAAAACAAGAACAACACAGTAAATATAATTATCTACACCCAAAGTCCGCTATAGAAAGGATGACTGTAAAGAGAAGGATCCCCCTATCCGATAGTACCATGGGAAGGACAGACACAAAAACTTAGAGGTTTCTTCTACAAAAAGTCACAAACAATATACATTTATCTGTACTAAAATCTAATCACATTTGTTCACCGCTTAATTAGAATAATAAAAATACAGTAAACCTCTCACAAACCCTTGATACTGAAAAATTAAACAGTTAGCGCAGAAAAGAGTTGCATGGCAGACACCGGCATGACCTCTAACAATCAAACTTTGATTAAGAAGCTTCAAACACATGGTTGTACCTCGGATATCTATCGGATATCTGTTGCCGAAAGGGTTTGCTATCGCTGTACAGAATCAGATAATTAATACAAAAAAATACAAAAAATACATTATAAAGGACCCCGGATCGAAACGATAAATATAGAAAACGCAACAAATAATCAGAAACAATCCAACATATGACGAGTATCGTACGTATAGTATCAATAAATTCATAGGAATTCATAGGAATTAAATATGCAACCATGCCGCCTTTCTCGGGTGTACTTTCGGGTGTACTAATTGTAGTAGTCTTATTATTTAATCATAATAGTTTAGTGAGACTACCTCTGAAATATGTCCTTTCAAATAAATAATATTCGCTTCAGTTAATGTACTATAGTATTATTAGCTTATTTGTGATAGGTACATTTGCTTTTACAAATTTAAGAGGTTAATTAATTTCTCACAGGTCACGTGCCACATCACAGGAGCGGAACCAGATTTAAATAAGATCACACTCACACATGGCACCTTCCCATGAAAAAAAATAGAAATCGAAATAAAAATTAAAAGGAACTAGTCTTTCATGATGCTGATGCAAATATGGTCTAGAGTTGTTATTTGTTTATGGGAGCTAGTTCATGTTGTGGTGTTTAATAAGGAACTTCATTTGTATCATCATAGTCAAGGCACAGACCCCAATGTGTTTGAGAGCTCTCGGCCTGATAATTTTTAACATGTAAATTATTATTTCGGTGGGTACTACAAAGAATACTTACACATTCCTAAGGAATACAACTTTTGTCACATTCTAAAAGCAAAAAATATAATTATTTTTGATATATGCATGATGTATAATGTCAATTTCAATTATTATGTAAACATTGAAGTAAAAAAAACTACAAAAATAATGCTTTTAGCTTTATTTGATAACATCTAAGTATTTTCTGATGATTCAGCCCCTAAATGTCTTATCAAATCTGTTTCTTCCCTTAGTAAACTTATTTGACTACCGATTTCTGAGTTACGGTACCTTTTTTTCTCTCGGATCTCCTCCTTCATCCTATCACAGATACTGACAACACTATCACGAAGTTCCAGAGGAATATCTGTTACGATCACTTCACGTAGCAAAGAGTTCCGTAAGTCGTTATTCCTACCAGATTTTCGATGTTTCTCCGTTCTTTTAAAGTTCCTCCTTACTTTCATCAAAAACTCTTTCATAGTTCCATCGGCCCATTGTCTATGTACCCACAAGGTAGTGTTAACGCAACAAACAAACGACAGAAGAACAGCGCACACACTTATTATACAAATAGTAATATTTAATACTGCAGTTTTACAACCGTCACCATAATCTATTTTAGCTCCCTTATCGCAAGGACATAGTTTTCCATAAAGAAGATCTCTTAATAGACAGAGATTTTGTGAAATGGTTGAACAGTTGGATTTTAATTTTACTAAAAAATCATAATCCCCCGCTGATCGTGTTACAGTACCTAAGCCTGTACTTATGGCATAAATATCTTGGATTGTTAAGGGTAGACCCAAATCCCTACAAACATTTATTTGTGGTTCGTAAGCTATATTGGGTAAATCTTTATCAGGATCTCCGACGCATATCGGCGCTTCAACGCATCTTTTAATATTGGAGCTGTAAAACGGAGTGACACCAAAGTACTTGAGATCACAATTAACTGGCAAACATTCATCTAAGGAATTTTGATCTGTCGTTTCACAAACCTTAAGTTTTTCGTTTCTTGTATATCTCTTTAACAAAAACGACGATTTATCATTAATTCTTGTATCAAATGGAATGTTAACGATCATTCGATCCTTTCTTTTTAGACAACGGTAGGCCAATATAATATCACAAAAACCAACCAGATCATGTAAATACAAAGTTGGAAAAACATATATTAATGTCTTACAGTTGTGAGGTTGAATTGTACCCGCAGTTTCACTGAAAGCATTTATAGGAACACAGTTCTCTTTAGATGACTTTAATATACACTTTCTTACCCGCGTATAAAATCTACACAAAACAGATTTATTTTTGTTCTCAATATCTATGTAAAACTGAATTGCGACAGATTTTTTTTCTAACGGTATAACACCTTTGTCTGCCACCGAAAGAGATGCTTCAATATTATATATTAATATATTAACAATTAAAAGACTTAGACATTTCTTGATAGACATAGCATTTTTTGACATTAGAGCTTGAAGTATTCTACTTCAAATTAATATAAAAATATAACATATTAACCAATAAGTTTAAAATAAGTACTTTATTATTATTTTATTAATTAGAAAAAATAATAATTATTAAAATAAATACTTTTATTCTTTAAACATAAAGAAACCAAAATAATATGGTAAATAAATCAGTAGTAAGAACTGAAATCAGTACAAAATATACATTTTATTTGGTTTAGCAACCAGCTTCAAAATAAGACATTTATAATTCAATGTGTTTATACATATTTCCATACTCCATTTTAATGAAGTCAGCAGCTCTCTCTGCAATCATCATGGTAGGAGCGTTTGTATTGACACTTGTTATTGTAGGCATAACGCTGGCATCGACAACCCTTAAACCTTTTACCCCCAATACCCTTAACTTACTATCTACCACAGTAGTGGGGTCATCGATCTTGCCCATCTTAGCTGTACCCACAGGATGATAGACATTGTACGTTAATGTTCTTGCCATACACTTCCAATAGTTCGCACCGTTCATTTCAAAATCATCACAATCTTTAAAAAAAAATCTCTCAATTTTCGCTTCAACTTGTGTCATAACTTTAGTTCTGACGATTTCAGATAATCTTTTCAAGCTCTTAATAAAAACATCCATATCACGTTCATCGCTGAAGTATTTTGAATATATCAACGGATGATCTTCAGGATTTTTTGATCGCAATAAAATAGTTCCTCTTGAAAACGGTCTGCACAATGATACGAAGAAAATTATTACTTCACTCTGTTCATTCATTTTTGAAAATTGATCGCAAATATCTTCTTTATAAGACATGACGTTCTTACACATAGAATATATATAAGAAGTGTTCGGTACAAAGTAATTGTGATCAATTTGTACACCCGGTAGTTCTTTATTATAAGGTACTGAGATAAAAGCATTAATGTTAGGTTGGTCATAATTAGTAGAGTGTGGTCCTGATTGATCCAGTAAATATTGTAATGCCGCCTTATGCCAGTAATCTTTAGATTTTTGTTTTGCTCCAGTATTTATTCTGACTGGAACAGGAATCCTAACATGGTCTTGTAAGTTTTTACCAACTGGTAAATCGGCTTTTACTTCGATATTAAATTTACGTAAATGCTCTTTTGGTCCTATACCAGATAACATAAGTAAAACTGGAGTATTAATTGCCCCGGTACTAACAATAACATCTTTTGTGGTATAAAAATTTGCTTTAGTGGAATCCGAAAAAGAAACCTGTACTCCGTTTGCTTTTAAATCATTGAACAAAATTTCGTTAGCAAAGGTTTTTTTAAGAATATATAAATTTTTGCGATCCTTAACAGTGTTTAAAAAGGCAGTAGCTGTACTTACTCTTCTACCTCTGTAGCTACCACCTCTTATCTTACCAAAACCCATTTGTGAGTTGCCATTTAAATCGTCTAAATAATTAAGACCCATTTCTTTATAAGCTTGCGTCAGTTTATCAACTATATTAGTGTGTGTAAAATTTAACTGATCAACAATAAACTCGCCGTCAGTGCCATAATTATTTCTTAGATCTGAATTGTTTAGAATGAATGGATCAATAATTTTTTCGCTTTTCATGAAGTATTTTTTTATTGTAAGCCAATCCCAGCCGTCATCAATGTGCCAAGGTTTATAGTCTCCAGCACTGCCTTTCATATGGAGGAGACCATTAATAGAACCAGTTCCGCCAAGCATTCTTCCTCGAGGCCAGAATGACTTTCCGTCAGCGCAACCCCTATTTGTAGTTTCATCTCTTTCAGTGTAATACTGCCACACCTGATCACCCTTATGCATGGTTCCAGAAAAATTGGGTATCTAGGCGAAGTATAAAAAGTAATCATTTAAAAATATATTTTTTTTATATTTTGCTATTGTTTTAATACCTAAATTCACCAAACACCGATACGATAACTTGTTTAAAACCAGATTTCAATCTTTTTTGCAGTTTTTAAAATATAATGAGGAACTACTTTTAGGATTGATGTGAATATATTTTAATATTATATTAGGTAAATATTACATTTTCGACAAGTAACTATTAACTTTAATGATAATGTTTTTTTATCTATCTTTCATAACTAAATGAACAAAAATACAAGTGCGTATGCTTTATATGAAAAGTGAAATTACTTACAATACTCTCTAGTGGCGGATTATCTCCAGCTTCTATTAGTAAAACGCTCCAATCTTCTACTTGGCTTAGTCGATTAGCAAGTATCGAGCCAGCGGTCCCAGAACCGATTATAATGAAATCGAATATATCGCCATCTGTAGCATAATCAAGTTAATATAATAAACTACTAAAAATGGAGACATGATATCATGTTACTTCGATATTTTATTATTATTACTTTCATTGTACTAAACAAATACTATGTATGTGTATTGATCTATTTTATATTAATTATGGGGTGAATTTTCCGTCCTCTTATTAAAATATAGCCCAAGAATAAATTTGATGTTAGGATAGTAACATTTCTATGGAAAATGAAATAAAATTATCTGAGCTATGAAAAATCAGCTTTTGTAATAACTTTGTGTATTGAAATTTGACTGAAACCTGATTTTTAAAACTACCTTTCACGCGATGTCGATAGTCTTCTGGCCACGGTTCCGTAATAAGGCACTGGGCTGCTAACAAATGCGACACCAGACTCATAAAGGTAGCTCCCGCAGGCTGGGTTGAATTCAGACATGAACTGGTGCACGTCATGATCAGGGTCTAAGTTTTAAGATTGAAAATAATTCAGTCCAATTTATTAATATTTATAATTTTTATATAGAAGACTGATTCTGAGCTTGTCGATTTCCTTAGCATTTACTTAATATTATAGAGTCAATGTGGGGAAGACCGGCAAACTTTTTGACGAGCTAACTTTGATTGAACCAAATCAATAGAAAAAATATCTATCGGAAACTATTTTAATTACAAGTAATTAAAAATATTATCTAGTCTACTTATATAATTGTTGCCTGCAATTCAACAAGAGCTTGATTGAAGACCTTTTTTTGTAAAATTGGCGTGTAGACGGACTTCCCACGTTGTTTGGAGTAAAACCATTTATTAGTAATAAAAACTCAATAAGACAGGATATATAAAGAAACACTTTTTACCGTTACAATTATTACGACAATTATTACGACATGAACAATGACGTTTAACATTTGATAAATGGCGGCACTTATGAGGATGAAATACAAATCTAGAGCAAATTTTGTCCTAAACAAGGAAAAGACCGTCATTTATCTGGAATGAGTTGTACACATTTTTGAATAAAACAAAAAACTGTTAAGATATTTTTTTATGTTTTAGTGCTTTAAAAGAATAAAAAAATAAAAAAACTAAAGTTAACATTTATTATTTTACTGCAATTTAGCAATAAATTTCCATAATTCGTATTACTTACTGGCTAAAAAAAAATATACAGCAAAAAATACTTCCAAAAAAAAAACTTAACCATCACCACCAAACCAAACCAAACCAAACCAACTAACCAACCTTCACCAACCAACCAAGCATTCGGCAATGTTAGATACATCTTAAGTTGCAAGTAAGTAAATAGTAAGTGGCTGTAATTTTTTTAATAAACTAGTTGTATAAAGATATAATGCCTAACTAAGCATTATATCTTTATAAGTACCTACCTACAGAGATAATAAAGTTAGAATTATTAAAAAGTTTGTGTTCTATAGTGTCATGCTGAAACTTGCTGAAACTTGGCAAAGTAAATAAAATAACATGATGGTAATAAAGAGCTTCATTAATCATACTATAATTTACTGAGCTAAGCTTAAAAGAAAATCTTATAAGTACGATCTGATTTTAAAAGCTATTTTTGAATCAATATTGTCAAAATATTATAAGTTATTTAAAAATATTTTTATACGACTATCGCTTACTATGAAATTATTTTTAAAAACATATAGGTACTTACAAAAAAAAACTTTTCACAACGCTTTAAAACAGTGAACAAATATATGTAAGTGATACAAACGTCTGTGAAGGCTAGATAAAATGAACTCAGTCACGCCTCAGTACATCCAGTGTCTTTAACA
The DNA here is from genome assembly GCA_963555665.1 of Dircenna loreta. Lineage (NCBI taxonomy): Eukaryota > Metazoa > Arthropoda > Insecta > Lepidoptera > Nymphalidae > Dircenna > Dircenna loreta. Next base: position 544,620 of record OY743096.1, read on the forward strand.
TACTGCTTGCTACACTTCAATAAACATTGATCCATTCTATATTTACATAAATAATACGTTATCATAATGTGATAACGAATTATTTAATATATTTAAAGTAATGTACATTTATTGTATAGTATAGTATGTTGGTGTTTTGATAAGAAATAATTGTGACGGTTTCACACTGGTGAATACAATAATATTTATATATTTTGCCACTAAAAGGAGGATAAAGCATCTAAGTCAATTTACAGGTAGCTTCATGTCATGGGTCATCTCAGGTGGCCCGTCTAATATAATAATAAGCTTATATGTAATCCCGCGAAGTTCCAGTCGCTGGCTCTTCTCAGCTCTTCCAAGCCTGTGGTTGCTTTAAAACTTTAAACAAAAAATGTTTTATCAAGAACTTACTTTCCATAAAGAAATTTAACTGACTATGAACCATACTTTACATCGAATACAATAAATGTTGTTTAATATATACTATTGGGAGCAATGTTAACAATGGGAAAAATACCATGTAGGTAAATATCAATGAACATGAAAATCATTTAAACCCTTGTGTGGATTGTAAAGGATTTGTACAGGTTTCATCATCGGAATAATTCAATGGCATTCGGAATTTCCAATAAATTTCAGTTAATTAAAAATAATCTTTTTGTACACGCTGTACACCTACCGCATAGTATTATACATTCGTCTCTATTCTCAATATTTCAATTAATACTACGTTGAATTGGATTATATATTTAAAGTTAATATAGATAATATAAATTAACTTATTAAGTGGCCTTAGTTAACGTTAAGAACAATGTATAAGCCTCATGGCGTGAAATCTTCTTATACCTTTTTTTCCTAGTTGATTGACATACAGTACTTTAGATTTTAATATATTCCTTAGCCCCATCAGCTATCCCCACCCTTTCCCTCAGTTAAATATATTGATGTAAATTGTCAACGTTGTTGATCATAATTACCAACCCAATAATCAATTGAGTGTTGAGTTCGTAGATTGAGAGAATGACGACCCTGCGCGCAGTAGTGGCCTTTGTCACCGAGACTGAGTTCACACTTGTCACACTAGTCTAATCTATGGAAGACGTATAAGATGCGCGCGGAAGTGACGTTACAACTATGTGACGATTCTGTCCGACCTGCGAACAAGACGTAACTAAACTGTCACCGTGTCCCAAGGGTATAATAATAAGCTATCATTTATTATTTACACCATTTAAGGACGCGTACAGTTTTGACAAAAATTATCAATTTTTTAGTACATATTGCTGCAAAATCTAACTTAACGTAATAAAACCTATACTAACAGCTGATACAATGTTTCTTTATTTTTAATTCCTTTAAAAAAATATATCAAATATTATACCTTTTAATATTAATAAAACGATTTTCAATCACTTCTTCACACATATTCCACGATTTCAGGCGTAGTTTTGGTACATGTATCTTGTATTAATTACCATATGTTTCGGAACAAAAAAAATCTTTGGGTAAGAAAATACTCAACTACAATTCTATCAAAACAAAAAAAATATCAATACTTTACAAAATATCTTAAAGATATAAAGATAGAATTTCTATTCTTATCACGTCTTTGTAGTTGACACATGAATCTTAACTTACTGCAATAAGGTTTAATTAACTGCGTTTTTTGATGATTAAATTCAAACAACACCTCAGTGTTGACATCGGGATCAACATCGAGACTAAATCATTGATGCATGATAAACATCACATGAAAAACATCGATGTTTCGGTAGAAAAGAAAATATATATTTTAAACAAAAATGAGTTTTTTCTTAGGTCCACCTAAAAAAACCTACTGGAGTAGGCAGATTTTAGCCTTTTCCATAAAAGTAATGGATTTTGTTTTTAATCAGCTACCAAGCTTTTTAAATAAAATTCTAATTCCCCAGTCAACGTATTATTCTTTTCATTAATAAGTCTATAATGTTCATTCCATATATCTTTAGTTTGTTAAGCTTGCTGTTCTTCCACTCGTGTTATAGAATTCTTCGCATATTAATCATTTTCAGTTCGTTTCTTCATGTTAATATCCGAAATCAATTCTTTGATAGTATTAACGGAACAAGTTAAATTATATTTTTTTAAATGGGGATCATGAGAGTGGCGCCTGCAAGTATATTAACATTTTGCGATTGTAGCAATCTTTTCTTTATATTTCCAATTATTACATTATTTATTAAACTCTCTCATCGTATGTTTTGGTTGGCAGCCAGTCCCTTTTTTTATAATAAGTAATCTGGTAAGTCGAATTAATTAACATTACGTTACATACTTTTCACAGCAGACTTACAGAGTAATTTAAGTTAGTAAAATCTCATGTACTTCAGTTAAATCTATAATTTGCGTTGCATACAAGCTTTCTGGTGAACTGGTGAGGCCATTTAAAATATTATTGACTGCAGGGCGCATTTGTAAAAATATTTTAACCATATAAAACGTAACGTTTCAAATCTCATTCTCTAAATATGTATTGAGCTTAGGTACTTTGCTTATATACTCAGCTTATGGACTAAACTTACGTACTAAGCTTATATACTTTTACAATATACTAAGCTTATGTACTAAGCTTATATTCTTTGCTAATTTACTAAGCTTATTTACTTAGCTTTTATACTTAGCTTATTTACTTAGCATATAAACTTGGCTAATATACTAAGCTTATGTTCTCAGTTTATATACTTTGCTTATATACAGAGCTTATGTACTTGGCTTATATACTAAACTTTTATACTAAGCTTATATACTTTGCTTATTTACTAAGCAAATATACTTTTATAATATACTAAGTTTAGGTACTAAGCTTATATACTATACCTACATACTAAGTTTATATACTTAGTTTATGTACTGCTTGTTTGATATGATGTTTGTTTGTTTTGATAAAATAAATACACGTGATATCTTACTGCACCCCCCTCGGCCCCTTGTGATAATTTGTGATTTTTGCCGAAGCCCCTCCTCACCTATCAACCCTCACGTGATTAATGGACGACCCCAATGATCATTGCCCTATATTTTATATGAAAAAACATCGACGTGTCGTTCTTGCCAAACTCAAAACATCGATGTTTTCTAACTTAACATCGATGTTTATTCACTATTGATGTACTCGTATATTGATCATCCCTACTCAGTGTCGTTTAATTGTATATCTAAAGTTTTATTTTACTTAAGATACCTAGCGTCATCTCTTTTATTTATTACGTATTCCGTACACTAAGTCAGCTTCAGTAAAACCTATTACTATCAAACCGGATGCAATGGTCAACCAATTTAATAGATGGCGTTAGTGGTGTACAGTCGTAATTGTTTCGGTCGATGTCTGTTTTACCGACATTCTATTGTTTACTTACTCGGGAATCCCCGTGAATGCTTTAATATGTACTTGACCGTACATTCCGTAATTCATCTTCGTTCATTAGATTATTTTTTATTCGGTTAACGTTGTAAGTTTAGCAAAAAGATACGAATATGCATAGTTTCAGTAGTGATAGGGAATCAGATGTTGATAAATACCAAGAAAGAAGAAAGTAGTGAGATACGAGCAAAAATTTAATGACTCTTGGCTTAACGAAGAAAAGTTTAGTGGATGGCTCGCAAAAAGTGAAAACGGTAACAAGTTTTTTTACTGCTCTGCATGCAACTATGATCATAAATGCGGGATACAAGAATTGACGCGACACAAAAATTCCTCAAAGCATCAAGCAAATTGTAAGAAAATACAAAAGAAGAAAACTTGAAAGTAAGAAGAAAACTTGAAAAGAAATTTAAGGAAAAACGAGTTTGCATTGCTGGTAGATGAGAGCACTTTAAGTCGACAATTACAAAAACATTTAGTTTTAATAGCGAGGCTAGTCAACACAAATTATGAACTAGAAGATAAATTTCTAACTGTAATACCGATCACCAACGGGTCAGCTAAAGTTTTGTATAACTCAATTGGCACTTATTCGATGAATGACGTACCTAATTTTCCCACCATGAAATGTATATGCCATTCATTGGCGTTTTGGAAAGCATTTTAACAAAAGTCATGGAACCGACAACCGAATTACACTTCGAATTCCAACGATTTGCTTTACCACAATATTCACAGATTTGAATAAAGAAATGCAGTCAGAAAAACCAAAGTTTTACTTATTATATGATCGGATCTACACAGCATATGTGACAATTTTAGAATACTTTATACATCTGGTTTATTTAGAACTAACAGAAGAAGAGACAAACAAAGCCAAAGATAGCTTAAATGACAAAGAACAAAAACTACTAAGTGTTGATGTAAATGACGAGCCGATCGTGAATCTCAAGTAACTCGTTAGTTATTTGAGCATGTAACTAGTTACTTTTTAGTAGCTCCATGTGCGGAGGGCCTTAATGCGCATTTTAAAGGGTCCCCGTAAACCTACACCTGGGTCGCAAGTCCCAGGAACTATTAACACCCATCTCCCTGCAACGCGATGAGCCCGGCACCCACACGGTGAATTCATGGAATGCTTAGAAGCTTAGTCTCTAATAAACATATTTTTCACAAATTACTTAATTCCATGAAAAGGAATCAATGTTTTTTTTGCAGTTAGTTGTACGAAACAAACGAAAAAATGGCGTATGGAATTCAATGGGATTTAATAGGTACCTCGGCTGTAGGCCGTAACACCAGGTCAACGGCGAGGTTACCACCCACCGGGCAAAGCCGTGCCGCAAAGCGACTCTGACGAGTAAGTTTCTTTCGCCAGCTCTTCTCAGGTCAGTGGCAATTAATTTTCCGAGCTGGTGGTAGCTTTGACAACGAGAAAATGTTTTGTATAAAACTTATTTTCATAAAAATTTTTGATTTTGATTTTGAATCTCAAAAAAGAATCTGTCTACGGTTGAGTTTATTGACGCTTTTAATAATTACCGTTTTTATTTTAACAATGCTGGAGTCCGGTGTTTAAATATTATATTATCATATCTCATAACCATATCACAGCAGTCGATTGATTAGAGTTTATTTAAGGTATGAACTTCGTACTTATCCTTCTACGTTCAAATTTGTAATAAAACTTTGTAATTTGACGAATATTTGCTGGATTTCACACAGCTGTATCGAGCTTAATTATGTTAAGTTACACCTTTTTTCAAAGAAACTACGAATGTAGGTAAATAATGGATTTCAAATAATATATATTATTTTAAAATAACCACTGACAACATTATATCCGAACAGTCAAGATTAGCCTTTGCTGCAAAAATAAAAAAAAATTAAAAAAACGCTGAGTGTCAAACTCTAAAGTATCATGATTCATGACTAGAAATTCATGCCTACTATGGAGGGTAGAAGTAAGGAGAACCAACTTGTATGGCAGACGAGTTGAAAAAGTGTCCACTCTTATCCGGCATGTTAGGGTTCAAAGACCCACCGAAATAGCGCTAGTGTAGAAGAAACGATACGAACTTAGCAATCATAAACGGAGTGAAGTTTGCTGGGTTAACAAATTTAATATTTTTCGTGTCTTGTGTAATTAGTAAATATGAACTATTTTAAATCTCAACTGCTAGCGTAGTCAAACGTGGTTAAGTAAATATAACTTGTAAAGCTCTTGAGAGAACGTGTATAGTGATTCGATTGTGACAAACTCTTGTAGATTTATTTTTGTTATTTTAATAACTATATTGTTGTTAATACAAAGATAAAAATTATATAAAAAATGGGAAAGCTTTGTTCAGTGAAAAGTTGTCCAAGAGTTTTTAAATTTAATATCTCACTGTAATAATTTGTGGCGCTATTTTTAAAAACTTTCCTCTTGCTACTATTGCGCCACCTTAATTTGTTCCCTGTCGATGGACACTTTTCAATAGACAGAAATGGGCCTCCTTACTTCCACCCTCCATACCCTCCATAATTCCTATTTCTTACTTGGGTTCTATCTAGGGATGTGAGATTAGTGGAAAAGAATCGATAAATAAAAAAATAAAAATTTTCTTTATTCGAAACTAATCGATTTGTCAAAAATAAATTTATATCGAAAATAGCCGATTTCTGCGAAATAATCGTTTTTTTTGTATTATTTCAATTTCAAGTTAGGTAATTAGAAAATCTAGTACCAAAATTGATACAAATTTTAGTACTATTAAACGTTTATTTATTATAATAAAAATTTAATAATGAGCATCCTAACAAAATTACAAACTTATTCTCTCAAAGACTTAAATATAAATCTACTACTTTACACGCTTGTATATATGCCTACAGATGGCGCCATTTTTACTTTATCAACGTATATGTATGAACTTAATTCGAGATTTTTATCCAAAGCATAGATGGTGCTGTTTATAAATTTGAAACTTACTGTAAGACTTTTTCATCCGTCGATAGATACGAGCTGTTTCTGAAAATCGATTTACAAAAAGTCGAATAATATTCCTATAAAAATCGAACATAAAAAATCTATTATAAGAAAATAATAATCGATTTAAATAAAAATCGATGCTTCATAACATCCCCGGTTCTATCATCTATGGAGATTCTCGTCTACAATGTAGTACATACTGATTTATTAACTTGCTAGTAAGTTTCTTAAAATGATCCGTAAGAAAATTTATACTCTTGTATTTTTACGAAATCAAACGCAAATTCTACTAGGATTGAAAAAACGTGGATTTGGTGTCAACAAATGGAATGGTTTTGGCGGTAAAGTCGAACCAAATGAATCTGTCATGGACGCTGCAGTACGAGAGATGAAAGAAGAATGTTGTCTTACTATAAAAAAGGATGATTTAAAAAATATAGGACACTTGGAATTTTCATTTGAAGGTAATCCAGTCATGATGGATGTTAGAGTATTTTCGACTACGGTGTACGAGGGACAGCCAAAAGAAACAGACGAAATGGCTCCAAAATGGTATTCTTGTGACCAAATCCCCTTTGATCACATGTGGCCTGATGATATTTTATGGTTTCCTTATATGTTAAAAGGCAAACTGTTCTATGGAAAATTCAACTACAAAGGCTATGACACAATCGTAAGTTATGATATTCAAGAACTTCAATCAATGGAATCATTTTATGCTTTGAAAAAGTAAGAACAACAACTCATCTTAGTTTTCGAAATTATCAGGCCAAATGCCATTAATTCTAAGATACTTCTGTAATTTTAAGTTTTTATCGTGATTGAATAAATCAAACCTGGTTTCTTAAGGTTGTTAGCAAAAAGATCACATTATTCAAAATAAAACAAGTTCAAAACATGATATAAAATGATCAGAGTAGAATCAAGACATTGAAAATATGTCTTTTCTGTTGAGATGGCCATATTTTGTGGATGTCTTAATGTGAAACTAATTTTTCCTAGTTATCGTTTAAATATCATAATCAAATAGTAATGTATAAAAATACAATGCCTACTTTAAATATATAAAAAATATATTATTGTATAAAAAAATAGAAAACAATATTTAAGTATTTTTTATTGATCAAATTGAACACATTTTTGTAAACACAACTTCTGTTCCTCACAATAAATTAAGTCACCAAAAGAGATGAACCCTTTTTTCCATCATCACAGAAATATTTTAACTTCATTACTAGATGTAAAAATCTTCACAAACATCTATCTTGTACAATAACATAATATGTTTTCAATTATTATTATAATAACCAGCACATTCTTAATTGTTAATTTGGTATTTAGTATATCTGGAGGAAAATTATGGGAATCCATTGTGGCTGACATTTGTTTTAATTCAAGAAGTTTAAGGGTGAATCTAATATAAGATAACATTTTAAGTGTAATTAAACATTACAAAATAATTTAATAACTAATCATGAAAGTTACAATTGCAAAATAACTTAAAGACAATTGTTTCCATATATTTGATTATTGTTTTACCAAAAAATGTTTTCTTCGATTATTAATAAATCTCGATAAATGTATTAGGATAAAAAATGAACAAAGATTTATATTTATGTTACTAACCAATAAAAAGTAAGTATTTTTATACTGGGTGATGACAATAATGCTACATTAAATGAAGTCCCGGTTTTGTGATGACCTTCCTAGTCCACACTACACATACAAAAACATTCAAACCAATATATAGAGGAATTTAAAAAGTTTTTTGTATTTGAAGACTTATTGTACATAACTATATTGTTTATTGACAGACACAGTACCTACCTAAACAGTACTCTGTTGAATAAAGTGTCTGTGTGCATGAAGTTTCTGTATGCATGAAGTTTTAATTAGTTTTGAACATTTTGGTATATAGTTGTTATTTTATATTTGTGTTAAGAATTATGTTGATTAGATAATTCCTTATAGTAACAATAGACATTCTATGAAATAATGGTAATCATAGTTGTCCTCACCCAATAAGAGATTTTTATTAATTATTCCTAGAAATGAAATACCAAATTGAATACTATAAAAGATCAAAATCGAGGTATTTACAGCCACTCCTATAATAAGCAGTTATTTATTCTTCCTGGTCTTCAATATCAATCAGGGCAGTTCTAGAAAGATTTCTGGCCAGAGCTAGTCGCAACAAATCAGCTTTCTCTTTACTGAGGCAAGTGGATCGTAACTCTAGGCATAGCATTATTTCATATGTATTATCTGATGATATTACGGGTTCCTCTGTTTCTAGAAGCGGCAGTGTGTCTAAGAGGAGAGTCGGCCAAAAACTGAAATTAAGTGTTCCTTAATAAATAGCTTATAAATATTTATTACGTGACTAATAGATTTGTACTCACTATTCTGGAGAAATACTGGACGTGATGAGTGATACAAGCAGTTTAGCCGCTTTTCTGAAATCTCTGCTCTTATAAAGTCTATGAAAATCACAGTATTTGCCTGTAATAAATTTTTATATTTAATGTAATCTTTCAAATAGCATACACAAAAAACGTATAATTAGTATGCATGTATGAACAATTAATATGCATTGAAATATAAATGAAGGATAAAATATGATGAAATATATAGGAATGAATTTTAATGGGAATTTTAGTTCAACTATGCATGTGTAGAGATATTAACGCTTTCGAAAGCAGCTCCACGAAATCTGAATATCTTTATGTGCTCGTTTCTCGTTCAAGAGCTCGTTCAACATATAATTTATACTTTACTTTTTTAATAGTTAATATTCACATAAAAAAAAAGTATAAGAACAATATTTAAAATAGTCTTGAAGCATGGAATGTTAGCCATGTTTTGGTAAAATTGTTGACATACATAAAATTAACATATTGATAAAATAATAGTATTATATTTACATTTGTTAAACACTTCTATTTGATAGGAATATTATTAAAGGTATTTATTATACACCTCTATTAGGTAAACGTCTCACTTCATTGATTATGAAAAGACCTTTACAGGTGTGCATTGATTACCACAATAGATTTTATAATTTAAAATATATCTTCAGTGTCTGTGTCAAGACGGCACTGCTGACGCAATATACTTTACGAGTCATCGGTGTCGGGACACTACTCTATTTACGACCAATGCGTAAGAGTCGCATCTTGAGGATATTGCCATACAATGGGCCGCAGCCAAAGTTTTAAACTAATAAAGCAGCGCATCACGAGATGTGCGTGAACAGTAATTAGTACAGTAGTAGTAGAGCGTACGAGTGCACTGACCGAGCAGTAGCAAGGTGTCGTCGACGAGCAGCGCAGGCCCCGCAGTGAGCAGCAGGTCCGGCGCGGGCAGCGGCGCGCCCCCGCAGTGTGCACGGAGGGCCGCGTGAGCCGCGCGCGCGCACTGCGGGCCGCTGCGAGCTCGCGCGCCCCACGCCAGGGCGCCGCCCGTGCGCGCCGGCCCGCCCGACAGGTGCCGCGTGCTCATACATGCACCGATCGTTTGTACTGATAACAGATATATGGTTACATTTCAAAAAATGCTATTGAATTCCACATATAATTAATTAAATTAATAAATATAGAACGTCGATCAACATCCGTGGTTGGGGAGGGGTCTCCATCGATTCAAAGGTGCTCCTCACCCACGTCGACGAGGCCGTACTTCCTAGCCTCGGCCGCCACCCTCATGGCCTTGGCCTCGCTTTGCAGCGTGACCCTCTCCAGCAGCAGTCTCGCACCGGCCGCCGCGTAGGAGGCGCCGGCCGCCCATAGCGAGCGGTGCTCCAGCAGCAGCGCGCCATACTCCTGCACCAGGCTGTCCCGGAGACGACCTGTCACACTGCAAACCAAATTATATGTTTATATTTTTTACTATCTAAAACCATGTTGAGAGGTGAACTTCGGGTTTATCTTTTATTATTACATTGCCTCAAATACATTAAATTTGATATTCAGAAATAGATCTTTTCCTTCATTCCTAAACATTAAACATAGTCATATAAGTTGTCTTAGTGTACAGTACAGTACTTACTCGTTCTGGTGCTTATCCAGTATCTGCAGCTTGCCGCAGTGGTAGAGCATGTCCGTGAGGTGAGTGGCGAACCAGCCATTATCTGATATTTGTTGGATTTCGTGAATAACCTGAAGAATACATTGAAAAATATTTCTTTATTCGTGAATAACCTGAAGAATACATTGAAAAATATTTCTTTATTAATATGTCTTTATTCTCAAAGCCCATTACTTGAAAGATTCTCCACGATATCAAAGAGTTATGCAAAGAAGACGTTGTAAAGTATTATCAATAAAAAAAAATCATACAGCTCTGGCACTTTATGTTTGTCTCAACCAACCTGGTGAAGGTCCCCGTCCAGCAGCGCGCGCACCACGTGGTCGAGATGTGTGCGCGCCCCCCCTGCGCCGCCCGCCCCCCCCGCGGCCGCGCACGCTGCGGCCGCCGCGCCCAGCTCCCGGCGACGCGCGCACGGCGCCGTGAACAACACCCAGCCTCCCAGCATGTCGAACCAAGAACTGAACTTGGAGGAGATCGACTCGAAGGCGGAGTGGTCCCCCGTCATTAGCTGAGGAAATTGATTAGTTTCTCTTATTTATTATTATATATATTTTACCTATCTCTATATGTTCCTGTTTGTGGACGACGAGGACGACGGCCGACTTATTTTCAAATAATATAGTAGTATAGTCATATAGTATAGTATAGTCGTATCATATAGTATAGTCATATAGTATCTTTTCTTTTAGTATTGTAGTGGTATTGGCGTTCCGAAGGACAAATTTTAGTTAATTTTTTTTCATTCACATATAATGAAAAACATATACTGCAAAGTGAAAACATATTCTATAGTAAACAATAAACTTTTTTATTGCGTACAAATAATTTTTGTTTCATTGAACTTACAAATACCCGATACCGTTTCTGGACACCTTGTAAAATTATAAAAAACTAGTTGTTGCCCGCGATCTTGTAAGCGAGGACTTCAGAACACAAGAGCTCATAAGACACTCCTTCAGTCGCGCTTTTTATGGACGTCTTTATTTTTTAAATTGCTTTCCACGAAAAGTCCTATTATCATTTCAAAGGTATAATATAGCATAGCTTAGATTCAACGTGAAAGTTATTTCTAAATATTGGTTAAGATATTTTTAGATTCGAATAAGTTCCTTTGAAATTACCTCCAACAAATAAAATTATAAAATACAGGTATCAATCTACACCATCCATTTCCGTCGCACACGCGACGACAAGTTTCTTACACCTTGAGATACAAATTGCATTTTTTTAAGGATTCCTTTTTATTAATTTAATGTAGCCTATGTCACTCAATGTAACTGAAATGCAGCTTTCTAATAGTGAAAGAATTTTTGAAATTGGTCTGGTAGTTTTGGTGTGAAAACAATACACAAAAGATAAGTAACCTCTTTACAATAATAGTATAGATTTCAAATGCACTAAACAAATCTTAGATGTCAAATAAACACTGAAACACTAAAATGACCAAGACTAAAAAGATATTATATATATATATAGCAGAAGTGGTTTCGGTCCACAGACCTCTGGGTTATGAACCAAGCACACTTCCACTGTGCCAATCTGCTACAACTTCTTAGGGCGAAAATGTCGATTTTTTGTTAGTGATGAAAGAATATATTACAGCCAATTTATAATGGTTTCATTATACTTCAGTGAAAAAAATTACTACACTCTCAAAGCTTGTAATTGGCTGTATATGGTTAATACAGCACCAACCAAGTACAAAAGGATAAAATATTTGGCAAAAAATGTATAAATAAGACCTGAATATCATATGGTGAGGGTTCATTTTAATTTTACACATTTTAACTTGTGTGCATTAAGTTATTTAAGATTTGGTTCATAAATTTTATTTCTCTCTCATCCATTACATACATACAAACAACCTTATTATAAAACACTCACTCTCATGATGACCTCCAACTGTGGCTCTTTTAACACTTGGCTGGTGAGTTTGGAGCGGCACTCAGCCTGCCAGTGTTTCCATGATATTATGAACTCACCCGTTGATATACCGCCATAAACCTGGGATATATTTTCAAGTTGTTAATGACATGGAGGCTATAACAGACACTATTTAATAGATCATTCGGTAATTCAAAAAGTCTAGGGATGATATGAACACTTCATTGCCTGTCAAACCCATTTTCAGAAATGGAATGACAAAGTTATCCTTTACAGCTGTAAAAAAATGTAATGTAATGTAATGTGCAGTGTAAAATTCTACTTTTTAATTATACATTTATTTTACACAAAAACTGTAGTTAACAAATGACTAACAATCATTGACCTTATTTTTATTTTTAAAAATATCTTAAACATTTGTTGTAGTACTTACACTGTAAACTGGCATACTTCTAAGTGAATTATCGAGAAGCTTGAATTGATTAGTGTCGGCCGCTGAGTGCAATTTCAGTAATGCTCTTACAACATCCACTCTTCCTTGCACAACCATTCCAATTACTGTATCCCAATAGTCCTTGTGGTCCTCAGATCCTACCTCACAAGCCTCTAGCAACTGCGCAGCAGTCTGCTCATAACAAGGGAAGTGGAAACGCACCCATTCTAATAGGAAAGGCAAGACAACTTCACCAGGAACTATATCAATGTACAGAATTTCACAAAGGTGCCAAATACATTCAATAGAATAAAATATTGTTATGTAGGATAAGTATGTATTCTTCTCAATGCCATCATTCTCTTTCTGGGCTGCCTCTTGTAAACTTTCAATGCATACTCGTATGATAGATCGATATTGGCGCGAAAGCTTAAGAAAATCCACTTGGTTGTCTGTTGATTTTGAGTTTTCTGCAACTTTTTGGAGAGATAAAAATGTTCCATTTGCTTCGTTAACTAGTTTTCGTAAAATAGGAGTAAAGAGGATGACTTCTTGACGAATATTTATTATTTTATCGTCAGTTATAAGTGCAGAGTCTGAGACTGTTTTATTCGCTATTTGACTCCTAGGGTATATGGCAAACTTGTTTCCGTTTCTCCATGCACAGGCAAAACGTTTTTCAAAACATTTGTCTGGTAATATCTGTAAATATATTATGGTTAAATTAAATATTCAAACATAACCTTACACTCTAAACCTTAAGTTACTTACAAAAGTTTTAATGTGTTTATTTGTCGGCAACTCCATTAAAAGCGCAGAGTTATGCGACAAACTAGAAATATTCATGTTTATGATATCAAAATGTGTTCTCTTCAAAAAAACTAAATTTAAAATACAATAAACTTAAAAACATAACCGATTTCATTTAAAGTCAACTTTGGAGATCCCAATTCTCATTTCTTGTCATTCGTCAGTGTCAATCAACTTCAAGTGACAGCTTAGAAAATACACAGATAACTACTCTTTGCTTGTCTGTGGCTTTTTGTACAACTACTCTTTATTTTCTATAAAAAAAGTATACGAATTATACATAAAATAAAAATAAGTAACCTTACGGCTAACCACCTGCATTTTTGTATAGTTTTTATCTGCGTTGTGTGGGCTCGCGGTACTTTTCTGTAAGTAATGTAATGAGTATTCTCATCAGTGTTCTCGATAATCTTTAAACAAATAGTTTGATTCCTTAATGTTAACAGAAAATCATTATTAATTGATTATTATCATGACATGTTCGAATCATTTGCGTTGAATCAGAACTTTTATAAATTATATAGTAAAGCTCACGTTAGACCAGCATATTGAGCTTATTGCTTTCAAAGATTAAAAACAGGTTGTATATGAGGATTGACAATTTCATCATTATTGTACCTATACTATAAAATTTACATCATCTACAATTTTACTACACTAGATAATACAGAATATACTCACAGAAGTTATAACTTATAAATATAGATAAATAAATGTTTTTATTGAATTTTCGCAAAATATTTTTTTAAGCTACGTTGTAAATAATGTTTTAAAATATTATAAGAATATATATTTCTTTTTGTTACTACTTTTGGGTTAATATAGAGTTATGAAAGTCTACATTTCATATTATTATGAATAATTATGAAGATTGAATATTAGTCAGTAAGTAGTAAGAGACAAAATAGAGAAAAAAACAGAACTAGTTGTTAATTAGAATTATATTGTCATAGTTAACAGAATTTTATTTCATATAATCAAAGGTAGTCATTTTTTTTTTCTGTAATGAATCAGATTAATTTCAGTGCTAAGTATTTTTATGGCGGTTCATTATATGAACTTTGTTTGACCGGATATCGTGTTGGAGGACATGTTGATTTGTCATGAATGATTTTGTCAATTCGTCAAAAAGTGTTTTGTTTAGACAGAATTTGTACAAAATTATATAGTAAATCTGGCGATATCGTGTTGTGTATCGTTAATCATAATAGTAATATAATGCGTGATATATGTTTATGTTCATAAGTCTGAATTCGGGAATCAATTTTTGTAGGTCCATCGGAAATATTTGGTAAGTGTTGCGTTAACTTTCCTGTCACTGAGTGTTCACTATATTTTTTGGTGAATCGAGTCAAGACTCGAGGCACCGTCCCAAGCACTGGTCGGTAGATCTTTGCTACAGTTAGCGGCATCGTCGTGTATTCTACGAAAGAAACTTCGGCCTCAGTCTGACGTATTCGTGAACTTGTTGCAAGGAAATTGAATTTAGGCCGTGATTATCTGCTTAGTATCTATTTGTTTGTGTATTTGCGAGGCTGGTTGCTAGTGACGTCACATGACGAGGTGAAAACTGAAAATCTTTGTCTTTTGTGTAATCGTGATATGATAAAAGTTTATCAACAATTGATAGCTACAGTGACTGAGATTGGTCGCCGCTGAAAATTGTGAAAATAAAATCAGTTTTCCAGAATAAACAGTGCTATAAGTGTGAGTGTGTTTACATAATTTATAATTAAAATTGTGTAAGTAATTACTGCTATACTATACAATATAATTTTAAAAGTATATTTTTTCAAGGTAGCTTAAAATATTCAAAGAAAATATTTTATATTGGAACACTATATATAAAATTAGTAACTTTCTTTAACTTACTGTAACTTTGAAAGTAACCATAAAAAATATTATTGTACTAACTTAAAAAAGTACTATTTTTACTATATTTCAATTAAAAAAACACAAGTTATATATAATTATTATGTTACACATATATGGTTATATATATAATATGTTTTTGTGTATAAAGTATTGATCAATTCTTCATAAAAACATCAAGGATCTTCAAGTCATGTGATAATGTCATTAAGCCTACTGTTAACAATCTATTGCACATTTTATAAGTAACAAAACATTGTTAATATCATCTTTAATATATTTATTTTTATAAAATGGTTTTAATGATTCGGTTGATTCAAGAGAAATCAAAGTTTTTTATTTCCAACAGGCATACATTGTATGGTACTTCTGAAACATCAGACTAATTGCAGTGTTCCAAGGGTTAGGTCCATGGAGAATAAAATAATAATAATATTTATATAATGGGGTAGTTTTGAACTAATAATAACCAATCTTTTCACTGTAAAGTTAATGTACTTAAAAAATAATATTGAAGACAAGGTGACTGACTGTAAAGAACATGTTTAAATATTTATAAATCATTCAGATAGCATTTTGTTTGTCAAAATGAGATAAAAATTGGAGTAATAACCTCCAATATCATTTGAGTATATGTAAGACAATTTGTAAATAGTTTTAGAATTTTTCAAATAACTTGGATATATAATATAATATCACTTTGAAACATGGAGTAATGCTGGATAATACAACTTGAAATAAGGAAGGAAATGAAAACTATTCTTCCTGTATAACAATACTTCAATAAACTCCTCAAAGGTCTTGACCATGAAGTGCCTATCAATGACATTTCCTTACAAATAATATTGCCATTTACAGTTGATTAAAGTATTCATAAAAATTATTATGACTCAAATTATCTATTAATTGTGACTCATCTTTCTTTTCCTCAGAAGTTATTCAGATAATTGTGAAGTTACCTACTTTTTTTGGTTTCAAGTGTGCCATTTATGAGGGAATATAGCTTTTTCTCTTAATATTATTTATTATTAAATTTTTAGAAAAGTTACCTCAAGAACAAATACCCTTATATCTGCAGTCAGGCACCAATTCTCCATAAATAAGATACTTTGAATATGTTGTCTATGCTGGCTGTACTCGAAAATGAATAATAGTAGGAGAAAAAAAGACAATAACAACCAAATAATTTCATAGCCTCATAAAATACATGTATATAGTAATAGCGTCTTATAAAGTCTTTACTTTATTTATAAACAAAGTCTCTAAAATAATACCTTCTCACTACCATCTCTATGCAGATGATTTACAGCCTTACAGACATATCACCTTTTCCGAGCTAGAACAGGGTATCAAATCTTTAAACATAGACCTTGATGACATATGCTTGTAGACAGAGTAAAATAAACTTTTTAAACCTGCCTTATATATTTTATGACCAAACTCCATTACAGTACAAAGACACTCTGACATCTGTTACCTTGATGCAAATGATGACCTGCTTGGCAAATTAGACCGACTTCAAAATTTGTGCATCGGTTTTATATTGTGCATTGTGCATTCTACGGCTTGCGAAAATTTGATCACATTTCCGAATTCCGCCAAAAGTTAAAATGGCTCCCAATCCGTTTCCGCTGGAATATGCATGTGTTAACATTTCTTTTTGAGATTCTTCGAAAAACTTCACCCTCTAACTTGCGAGATATATATAGATAGATAGGTTTATTTAATTTAAAGCATTAAATTAAATAAACCTAGAAAATTACCTGAGCTCCTGTGTATCTTTAAAATTTCTTGATGTGCCGCAGTATAACACTACTTTCTATTGAAAGTCCTTCTCTGTACGTACTCAGCAACTCGTGAACTCAATCCCTGCTTATATACAGACGCGCCTTCTATAAGTATCTCCAAGTTTAGGCTGAAGAATCATTTACTCTCCCTTTAAGTTTTGATTATTGTGGATAATAATTGTGTATATATTTATGTATTACATACACTTAAATATGTAAGTAATGTATAGTATAGATATTCAAAGTAGATTTTAATTATTTGTTCCTTATCATATCTATACCGCCATTAACAAAATAATGTATCCCTTACTCAAGAGTTTCTAGTATGGATCTCTTTTAAGAGATAAGTCATCCTTTGTATTCATTTTATCTTATCATTTATATTCTTTTCTGGTACATTTATAAATAAATAAAAATAAATTAATAAAGTGCAGTTATAATTTATTGCAAAATAATTACATTATAACAAGAAATGTAATTTACTAATAACAAAATACATTTGTCATTAATTTGTTATAAAAAAAATATTAACTTTAATAATATTATAATATAAAAAATCGCTAGAGGTTAAATGTTATCACTAACACTATTATTATGTATTTAAATATTTGTAATTAGGTATTTGTATAACAAAAGCCTGTGATAAGATCAGTGGATACGTAATAAATGTACAAACATACAGAACAAACATTTGTTATGTTTGTATGAGTGTGACAATTTGACAATAGATATAATTGTCATGTCAATAAACTATAATCCTATATAACAAAGATCAAAATACATACATGTATAGACAATGTCAATGACCCCTGTGGCATGTGATTTGTGATTAGCCCATTTCCATCTGGCTATTTATTTTATTGTTATTTTGTTTACTGTTTTTAAAATAACCGAAAAATATTTTATAGAATTTTATAGGAACATTAATAATAATATTTTATACTGTCTAAATATTTGGAGTGTATAATTATCCAGTGCTCTACCGAAACATAACTGTTAACTCGAAATAATAGAGGTCGTTCGTTACGTCGGTGTATGAATTTTCTGGTTATTTCGTATGTATATTTTTTGTTTCATTCTAATGATTTCACCTGACTACGTAAATCAGTATTATTATTTGACAAAATTATATATATGTATTTTAAAAGTCGTTATTTTTTTTTTATCTCAAAACGTGATAATTAAAGTTTATATCTACAGTCATATTTATAAAATTTCTCTCCTTATTAGAAAACTTGTATCAAGACTGCTCGAAAATTATAAACACTTCTTAACGTCAAATTATAAATATTAAAAGGGTTTTAAATTGACGCCAAATCTGGGATGTGCAAAGCACCGTATGTCCAATTTAAGAGACGCTAGGTCAACTGACGTACTCATATGGGATAGTGAAAAGACTGTTAGTGAGATAGTGTTCCTATTTGATTGATTGACGACTCTTACTCGCAATTTTTTTGTGTCAAATAGTGCCGCTTAAATTGGATAATGAAATGGGCCCATTAAGAGTGAACCATCACAGTTTTGTTAATGATTAGAAATCAGCTTATATTATATGACAAACAACATTCCCGATATATATATATATATATATATATCAAACGCGCTGTTTCAATTATCACGGTAAACAAAGGCGTATTTTTACCCATGTCACCTGCTTGGATATTATATATGTACACATTATTATTTTTAAAATATCTACATTTACTTACTACATCACGAAACCAGTTTAGTGAAATGGTGAAAATAAAGACGCGACGACATTGCAAAAAAAGATTTGGTTTATTACTGTATTTTTAGATAGCTTTCTTTCTTATGGGCATGGAGTTATAGATATTTTTTTTAACTGTTTATATCGAACATTAGCTAAAATTATTAAAACAATATTACCTTCGCGGATCTTTCAAATTGATCTACAAACATTTGTTTAGGTATGTAGGTACTAAACTTGAATCTGAAAGAATAGGATTTTTGGAAAGTTTTTTATCATTTGATGAAAAGGAGTATACATAGATATCTTCGTATCATTATTTTTAATTTTTCATCAAGTTAGTGTTTAATTATAAATCTGTGTTATATATATATATTAAATGGCTTTTCCTTAACTACTGGCTTACATAACGCTTGTTGGTCGCTTATGTTCACGTTCATCGTCTAACCGACCCTTCGTATAGCGCTTCCGCCCACTTTTACATAAGTGGTAAATGGTATTTAATATGAGCAGTAAATAATAATTATAAAATTAAAAATACAGTATATAGGGGCTTTATTGCTATATTACGATAGGTACTGGTATATAAAAGAGTAAATATTTGTTATAAATGTTTCCCAAATAATCTTGTATTTATTTTATGTTACACTTGTTTTGATAGTTTTTATTTTAAAGTAATACGTGCATATTATCCGTGTCTGAAAAACATATATATTATTATACTATTTGAGGATGGAATAACAGATTGCTCGGTGTTATCATTAAAAAAATATATTTTCGTAGAAATTTTAAGTGTCGTGAAAAGTGACTACTTTCTGGGATGGAATTTCCTAAACACAACATCAATAATCATACAGTATCAATAAGAAAACTAATATATGTGCAGGCAGGAAATAAAAACTTAAATATGTAATTACAACACCTGTATGGGTTTGTCTGATGTTACAACTTTTACAGCTAATTGGTCACACAGCTGTGGTGTAGTAGGTAGGTTGAGGTGGTATCTGTATTCTGTGGCAGTATCGTTGGATGTCGTGCGGTGTGAAGTCGTCTGTACGTAGCGTTCAAATTACAATCAGCTCTTATCATAGTGTAGTGATATAGTTATAGTGCTTTTATGAGATCAGCCAAAATGTCGCTTCTGTAAGTATACACTGTTGTATATAAAATGTCGTTGGTTTATAAATAATAAAAAAATAACTGTATCTATTCATGTTCTTTACAACCCCCAACACGGTTTTCCCTCAATGTTATCGTTTAAATATATATTCAGCTATTATTTCTCAGAATTCTAACTAACTTTTTTTTCATGGAAAAATCATATAATAACATTCTTTATATTAATGTGGATTCCCCTATAGACATTGATAGGAAAATTGCAGGGTGCGGTTTTGTTTGTTAATTTATGTTTAACTTGCTTTTTTTTTGCATCGTAAGACTTTGTTTTTAAAATTTATCATAAAGAAAAAACATACCTCTTGCACATTTTACTATTTCAAAACGTCTAGGTGTATAATATTAATTGAAGTTTCTCCTGTCAAGGTTATTTCTGCCTCCAACTACTCAAGGGCAAATATTTCACTTTTGAACTTCAAGTCACCTCTTGACGCTAAATACAATATTATTATTTTTTGTATTATGTACTTACACGTTTTTTTTATAGATTCCACAGATTCTAAGGAGGCTCTATTATTTTCCACTAAGTAATAGTTTTGAAATTTGTGTTAAACATTTAATTACTTGAGATTAATTAACTAAAAACAAATAAACAGAACATTATGTAGAGTTAATGAACTTTACATTTTGAACTAATGTTAAACCAAATTTATTTAAGAAATCATTTTAATCTTTCTACCGAATCAGCAGTCAGCTGTAAACAGCTGAAACCCGTCAGTGCCGTGGGCTTCAATACTATCGATTTCGGATTACCCTCCCTTAATTGCATTGCCATTTGTTATGTCCACGTCGTGTCTTAGCCTCATATGAATACCTAAAATAAACACATTGAAGTTATCAATTTAGGATATAATTCAGAAATCGAAAACCAATCTGAAATATATTCTTTCGTAGCTAGACTAATTTATTCTGTAACACCCACAAATTTTCGATCTTCTAGCACTTTCAATAACTATCCATGATTTAAAATCACCCTATGGCAAATTATTTAAGCAATATTCAACTATTGCGTTTCACAAATGTATGTAAGTGCTAAATACTGATATGATAATTTTAGACAACTTATCTTGAATAATCACAATACAGGTCGATAACTCGGTACAAATAAAGCTAAACAAGCTTTGTTTACTTCGCCTCGTTGAAAGTAACGTGGCCATTCACATTTTTGTGTAAACGAAGCACTTATTGACATTATCGGAAGATACTCAACTTAAAAGAATATCTCACAACTTAATTAATATTTTTTATTCTGGAAACAGTCGAGTGTAACGACAAAGTAAAATGAATACACCCTGTGCTTCCTTTTACTACTACTGTCTGTTTAACGTTGTCCTCTAACATGATCGTCGAATGTTCCAGATGCCCCGAGCCCGGGACGAAATGCAAGTAAACGTGGCGGGCCTAAGGAGAAATATTAAAAACCTCGCGCACAACTACTCTGATGCCCAGGTAATGATATAGTACAGAAAGGACGTTTATCTGCATCTTAATTCATAACCCACTCGATTGCTTCATAAAACTACCCAGAGCGTCAAATGACTCACCCTGTGTTTTCTATCTACTCTGTATTATACTATAATATCCATGGACTTAGACCGTATAAACTTATCAAGTCCGGTATCAACATATGATTTAGGTTCGCGAAAAAATATTTATAATACGAATCCATACAACTTCTTAAAGCTACACCAAAAACTACACTTATCCAATCAACTTATTATTATTAAATATTCAAATGTTAGCTTTCTTTAATAATTTCTTAAAAAAAGCAAATTTAAGTAATTATTAAACATTTTACAAACTTTCTTATGCGGAATAAAATACTAAAGGTTCGATACCCGGTCGATACGACCACTTGATAGGTTAGTATAGACTATAGATCACTGCCATATTTCAATAAGAAGACGATTACTGTTTGAGTCATTATTGAATATTGTAAAGTAATCGTGTAGAGATATTGTTTTATACTCGTATGTCATCAGTACCATGGACTTCACTGATCGATCAAAGATAATAACAAGAAATAACAATTCAAATCAATATTATCTCGAACAAAAAATTGTTTTGGGCTTTAATAAAGATAAATTTTGGTGAAACAACTAGTTATTAATTTTCTAACCTTTTCTTTAGTTAATTTATTTAATAATTTGTTTACTTAGTTTAGGTAAATAAAGCTAAGATTTTTATATCAAATAGGCACACCTTTATTTTGTCATTTTTTACTGCCGACTGAATTTGTTGTACGCGACGTAAAAAACAAAATTAATGATAAGAATAATACTTGTGTAAATTAATAAAAGTGTTCACATGTGGTGACTTGTTGAGTACATTTGAACATATGTTAAAAACGTTAAATGTAATCTCTTAACATGTTTAAAGTCATTTCAAACATTATTTTCTCTCTAATGTTCCTAGCTCTTTCTTTAATATCAATCCAATAAACAATAAAAAACGTAAAGTATTCTTCTATAATTACAGGTAAAAGTGCGCGAGGCAACATCAAACGATCCATGGGGTCCATCCAGCACTCTGATGGCGGAGATCGCCGACCTCACGTACAACGTGATGGCGTTCACGGAAATCATGCAGATGATCTGGAAGAGGCTCAACGACCACGGCAAGAACTGGAGGCACGTCTACAAGGCCTTAGTGCTCATGGAGTACCTGATCAAGACCGGCAGTGAGAAAGTCGCCATGCAATGCAAGGAGAACATATTCGCGATACACACCTTGCAGGACTTCCAATACATGGAAGAGGGCAAGGATCAAGGTAATCGATAGTTCGTGAACAGTTGTAACAGATGGACAGACCGAGCCCTGGGCCAGGTCCGTCTTAGCTCTTACCATCCGTTTATCAAACACTGGAACATGGATCAGTGATCAAATAGACTACTTGATCACTGATCCATGGTCTTGGTCCGCTTCAACTGCTGGCACTTTAATTAATTAATTTATATATTTATGTATGAGCCCAGGTCGATTTCCAGACGTAATAAAAGAATTAAAACATTTTTTTATGATAAGTTCCTAAATTTTAAATCAGAAGAGACTTTGACATAGCAGTGTCGCACACACTTACAGACTAAATTGTTACTATAGTAATTTTACAGTAAATAATTAACATTGTTTCTTGTAGTGGTATTTTTAGGTGACCTTGACCCAATTCTGTGTGATAATGACACGCTCTGTGCTACCGTTAACAATCATATCTATCACACGACAGTTTATGTCTACATTTACATTCTACTTTCACACATTTAATTTTAGTATCAGTTACGATACTAAAAAGGGGAGATCCACAAATTACGTGAGGTGTTTCTTTGAATTTTCTGTACCTCCCTCCCCCCCTGGTGAGATGTCGTGAGATTTTATTCAACCCCCTCCCCCATCCCCCAATCTCACGTGAGATTTTTCAAAATGTTCCCCTAAGAAAGGAAAGGCTTCCCTAAGAAGACGTTCAATCTCATGCTGAATGTGTTGTGTTAACTCTTCTTTCTTCGGGAATTTTTGTTTCGCTGTATTCCATAATTTTATCACTTCGTCCTGGTTTTTCGTCTTATAAACGTATCTTTACACGTTACTTTGACGTATGCATTATAAAAATCTTGATAACTCATTTTAAATTTGTGAGAGCATATACTGAGTCGAGTAAAACATTTGCAAGAATAAACAAAGCAGGTTGGAACCTGTCCGTGTGTCGCTGCCATTCAGCTCGTACGCTCTCGTTCATCGAGCCGCGCGTTCGGCTGACAGTGGCGCGAAAACAAAGGACGGGCGACACTGTATCGTAAACTCTGATTAAATTGAACTATTTGGTATAAAACAAATATGGTAGTTTGACAGTCAGTAGTAATGTCTATGTCTAATTTATCTATAAAATAGAAGAGAATCCTCAATTAATTTTGTCGTTACCAATTTTTTCCCAGTTAAAAATTTTCGAAAGACACTTTATCCACCGGATAACCGATGATTTAATTTTGAAATGAAATAAATCCTCAACGACCATAACTCCAGGTCTTAACGTGCGCGAGAAGGCCAAGCAGCTGGTCAATCTGCTGAAGGATGAGGAGCGCCTCAAGAACGAGCGCGCACGCGCCCTCAAGGCCAAGCAGCGCTTCGCACAGAGCGCCAGCGCCTTCGGCAGCGACGGAGCCCTGGACGCGCCCGTCAGCCCCGCCACGCACGCGCTCACGGTCAGTGACACCACTCCGAGCGCTACGTACATAAAACTTGTACCGACCGAAACCGTAATCCGCTTCACGCCGTCTCCGAAGCATCCAAAACACCGGCGTGACATAAACTTATAATTATCGCTACAATGCTTCAGAAGGCAACAGCAGACGGAATACTCAATAATGTTAGCCGCAATCTGTTGTCGCTCGTATGTATCCTCTCGGCTTGACCGCAATCCTGTCGTCCGCAGTCTGTGGGGTCCGGCGAGGCGGGCGAGTGGGCGGGGGGGCGCGAGACGGGGCGGGAGAGCGAGCTGGCGCGGCCGCTGACGGCGGGCGAGGAGGAGCTACAGCTGCAGCTGGCGCTGGCCATGAGCCGCGAGGAGGCCGAGCGCGAGGAGCGGCGCCGGCGCTCCGACGACGTGCGCCTGCAGCTCGCCATCAGCCAGTCGCAGAACGACTTCCAGTGAGTGCGTCGGCCGAGTGCCGCAGGTGTGCCGCAGGTGTGCCGCAGGTGTGCCGCAGGTGTACCGCAGGTGTACCGCAGGTGTACCGCAGGTGTACCGCAGTGGTGGACAGATAGCTCCAAATATTCCTCGTCCCGTCCTCATCCCGCTCCCCGTCCCTAGGTCGGAGCGGTCTCGGCCGCCGCGAGCGAGGGCGTCGACCCCGCGTTGCTGGTTCTTCGGTTGCGTGGAGTGCTTCCGACCGAATGTAATTCGGTGCGTTCTTTGTTATCGATGAATCTTTGTTAGTACTTTTTTGTCTAAATATAAATTATTTGTATTTTTACCACCAATAATTGCACGACCAGCCTCGAAGGGATGGATTTAGGTTCGATTCTCGAGCGTGAAAAATGTGAAGGTCATTTTACATATGAATACGGAATATATATAGTAAAAAATTGCATAGATACGAGTAAAAAATATATAAGAATTATATAATTTCCAAAGGACTTAATTCCAGAACGCCACCGCCAGAGAAGAAAGAACACTCTCAGTCGCAGTCTCACCTGCTGGACCTATTGGACGTGAACCTGTCTCCCGGGGCTCCACCGGGCGCCGCCGGAGCATCCATCGACCCCTGGGGGTTGCCCTCGCCGCCGCACGGACCTCAGCCCGCCGCACGACAGGTAACGACTTGGGTCTTCTACATATTCTATAGACATTTTGAAACAATCATATTTGAAAAGGATAGATGTACGATGTAGTTTTCGAGCAACGTTTTACAAATTCGAGTGAAACAAAAAACAATACCTAAAATTACATTCACAAGAATTAAGATAAAATAAGAAAATTTTTTTGGTAATTTACTATTTTACTAGTCTCTTCACTAAATAATGAAATTCTTCATATTCAGTGACTCCTGGTTGTTAAATATATTAATTAATAAATTCATTAATCACACCGTCCTCTATCGTCCAGCGTTTTTACATATGAGCGTTTGTTTTACTTCGAACAGCCATTGCATTTGGACTTCCGTCCAATACCGGATCCCATGGTAAGGGCGGTGTCGTGTATTCTAAAGCTAGAATAAATTAGTCTAAAGTAAACTATTCCATATGACCGACTTAGTAAGAATTTCACAAATAGACAAAAACATATGATACATTGTTAAAGGAACATTGAACATTGCTAGTCACTTAAGCTATTCAAGTTATAATTAGCTTCTTGAGATAACTGTGTCTGTTAAACTACCCCTCATGTGACAGGAGACGTCCCCGGACGGCTGGTCGTCGGCGGCGAGCCCTGCGCGGGACCCCTGGGCCCCCGCCGGCCACAACGCCCCCGGGCCCCTTGCCTCTGGGCCCCTCGCCGCGCTCGCAGACCCTTGGGCGCCCCTAGCACAGGTAAAGAGCACTCACGTTTAATTATACTTCTAAATAATATCAATAAAAAATAAATTTACTGAAAATCTATAAATATAATAAAACTGTAGAAGAGTTCAATTCTGTACATTGAATAATTATTAAAATAACACCCGCTCTTCACACAAGTTCATCAATCTTCATACTACTTGTATGAACACAGGCCAAAAAAAAATATTTTGAAAATATTTCTGTCTGTCTGTTATCTGACATTCACGCAAAAACTACTGGACGGATGCTGAGCCTATTTTTGTTATATGTCTATTAGTCCTCGGTAACATATAGGCTATACAATAATATATAATGAATGTTCAAGATTGTCATAGCAGATTGAAATGTTTGTTTGCTCCTCTGTTGTCCGCCTTTCACAAAACTACTGCTGTCCATGCCATAGAGTAACTTGAATATCGCGTATAGAGTTTAAAGACAGCGCCATCTCTTGACTACCTGTCAAAGTACAATATAACATATCTATAAATATTGGGGTATGTATAATATATTTAGATGAAAAAACAACGTTTTGATGAGTAACTAGTGTGAAATAAAGACTTCAATGAACAGGTTTTTAAAGCATATCCACCCATAGCCGTCTCCACCGGAAAACGTTATAATAGTTCTTTTTTCACTTTTTATAAAATTTTATGCATTTCTTAGAGTATATTTTTTTCTTACATTATCGTCATACTATCGTCCTGTATATACATATATAGAGCGATATACGATATACAGGGCGATATATATATCTGTATTACATACTAATAACACAATTATATATTTTACTTGTATCGCGTAATATTGTATATATTCGCACTCATTCTACGATTACTATTCTTTTCTTACGAGTCTTAGTCCGGTTGTCCAATAGTATGCTTTATCATTAACTCTGCCACTTGTATGAAACCTTTGTACAATATAGATTTTATAATGAAATCAAGTTTACAATAATATTATTTTCGTCACATAGATACCGCTACTTGCAATACGTATGAATAAGTCGTAGTAATAAGGTCGTTGTTAGTTACTGTGCTATATGAGGTGTGTGTGTGTGTGTGTGGTCAGAGCAAGTCGCCGGTGTCGGCGCTGTCGTCGCCGTCGTCGGAGCTGGGCCAGTTCGACGCGCTCTCGCAGCGCCCGCGACACGACGACCCCTTCGACCTCTCGGGACTCGGTGAGGGTTTCATAGCTATTTTATTTGTATTTGGAAACTCGTATATATATTTAATACCATAAGTTAATAAGGTAAAATCATTCTTCAGGTAACGGCTTGACCCCCATGCCGGTGACGCCGCCCTCGACCGGAGCCATCAAGAAGTCCCCCTCCGCGTTCCTCGGCGAGAACTCCTCTCTGGTTAACCTGGAGCGCCTGTTGCAGCCGGCTCCCGTCGACCCCGCGCCTAACCCCTTCGCTCCCGACCCCCGGCCCCCGCCACCTGTGAGTCTAACTAATAACGGGCTCTCTCGACACAGAAAAATATTATTTTAATATTATTTATCGTTTACCCCGAGCCATTATGTATGATTTGAATTTACAATATTGACGACAATAACGACGAACAATTAATTCATACTCTAAATAAATACTATGAAAATGTGTGTATGATTACTATGAAAATATGTGTACATAAAACTACCGCCTCGTCGTTGTAGCGACGTCGTCCTGTCCTCAAAATATCACGATTCTTTTGATCTGATTGCAACACCAGCTATTTACCTACAGTGTAAAGTCAATTGTTGAGTTATATTTCTATTGTTACTATATGTAATATCTTAATGAAGGAATTATTTCAGATGACTGAACATCCTTATTGGCTATTCTATTTTTATATGAAACTTACTTATTTGCAGGTAAAACTATCAATCAACGAAATTAAGCAGCAACAAATGGGCATGAACCCGGCGATGAACTTTAATTCATCGCCCTCGTTCAGTCTGCCCACGACCATGCAGAGCACGATGCCCACGACCCTAGCCCCTCTCGTGCAACCTTTGGGAGCGTCGATGGCGCTGGGCGGTGTGGGCGGTGTGGGCGTTGGCGGGATGGATCCGTGGGCACCGGCGCCGGTGCGCTCGCAGTCTCCGTGGTCACCTCCCGCCACACGACATACGCCCAACCCTTTCCTCTCCTAGCCACAGGTATTCCATTTACCCAAAATTCTTCATTTAAATTGGTTCTAAATATTCTTTATAAGTCACAAACCATACAGCTACGGTGTTAATGTGTGTATGTCGACAGCCAGTTCCCCGGGAGCCCCGGAGCCGTGGGTGTCGGAGCGTCGCCTCGTATGTTCGCGGGCACACCGGTAACGGCTGTCGATATCTCCTCGTTATAGAATTTGTTTATAAATTCCTAATTTAAATATAAGTTATACACGAAAAGAATGTAAAAAAATATCGACAGGTTTGAGATTGCATTCAAACAAAATTTATTTGTCTATTAATTTTTGCTATATTTATTTTATCAAGAGTTGTATGTTTATTGTAATATTAAATATATATTTTGACAAATCGTGTGATACGAAGTAACACAGTGATAGCGGTGGTCAAACTCTGGTGATAGGTTAAGATACGTGAGGAGACAGTATACATAATGTACATGGTTTTTACAGACTGGGGTCCGGGAGGCGTGCATTCAGAAATACGGCGTTATTATAAACGATAAATAATATTTTTCTGTGAAGAGAGTGCCGGTTGTTTGTTTTTATTATTATTATTGTGTTATCAGGTCGAGGCACTAAAAGCCGATACAAGAGACAGTATTATATACTAATAATACCTATGTCTGAATGCATATGGCATAGTAGCATAGACACCTTAGATCCATAGTTGCATAAAGACAGCGGGGAATGTTGTTATCGCGTTTTATAACATTAATAATTTTAAATACATTTAAATCAATTATTGTATTATTACAAATAAGAATTTAATTATATATGCGATAAAATATTTCCCGTATGTCCGAAATCGGCTGTTTAGGAATTTTAAAGGAATTAAAATAGATACTGTAGGATTTTTATATTGCAATTATTTTGGTAATACTTGAAAAGGACATTTAATAATCAAATAATGAAAATGTTTAATTACTTCATACAAAGTTATTATTCTTTGTAGATGCAGAGAATAAGAACTTAGATGATAGCATTCCTTCCAAATATCATGACGTAATAGTTGCATTATAAAAGTTCTAAATATTGGTCCATAGATCGAGGGCTACGTTGAGATGAATGTATATCGTGCCTTAGATAACAATTGTGAGTAGGTATCTGTGCGGCAGAATGCGGCAAGTAACATTGACCTTTGACAGCAATATGGCGTTTGAGCGCCAATATCAAATTTATAACTAGAATAAAAAATTGTTACGGATTTTTCTGCGCAGAGGTATGAGAAACTTATTGTAAGTCGACAACTCAACAGTGAAGAAAGTTATTGGAACTGAATGTACGGATGACTGGAAAAGTTTAACAGGATTGTATTTTTTTAAAGTTATATCTTTTCCAATGTGATAATTAAATATTAACACGATTTAACACGAATAATAGTGTTTGTTGATGTCGACCCTCATTGTAGTCGACGGTGCGATTCATTTGTTGTGCACAGATTTATTTACCCTGTTGGATTATTTATGGTTTTCATAAGACTATTGTTATACCTAGTCTCTTAATTAAAAAATATATTATTTTAAAAATTCGGATTTTTTTAAAAACTTATTTTAGTTTATAACGAGATCTGTGCACAACCTTTCTTCTTGTCCATTCAGTGAGCTTGCCTTGCCTCAACACATTTTTTTGTATACAATCATATACCTTATATTAAATATTGCATTTTTTGCATTCATTCATTTACATTGACGAACAGGACGCACTAGGACGCAATTCCACTTTCTATATTGAAGCACGTCTTCATCATTTCATTTATCGATGCACTATACGAGAACTGAACCCACTTTTTATCGATTTAAGGTTTTTTATTCAATAGCTAAATTGATTACTACGGACAATCACGGCTGAGGCAAATTCTATTCAGATCCGCGCTTTATTTGTATGTGTTTCGTACAAAATATTCCATTTTATATGTTTATGTGGTATCTAAATAATCGAAATCACCATTGAATAGGATTGTTTAGATATGTCGATGGCGATGTTACATTTGTAGGCAATTTTTAAAACAGTAGTGTCATAGTACCATCCTCGTTTGTTGTTTTTTTACCAAACAATCAAAAAAGATCAAGGTACGAAAATGATATTTACAATCGCCTCACAAATAAATAGCTCTTCACATTGGCAAGTTATTCTTTTTATTTGACTTTTGGATTTTACTAGCGGATTAAATGTTTATTAATTTTGTTTATCAGTTAAGTAGATAAATTATTAATATATTTTGACCAATAAAATAATAAAATGCATCGATGCTAATCCAATGTCACTTAGCTAGGGAGAACTGTAAAGATTAATGTAACTATTTAATTAAAATATATAAGTTTTTCAACAAACATGCAGTTTTTTTAGCACCTCCTTTGTCAATAAAACACCATGAATACAATCGATTATAATTTATTAATATAGTTTACAAAGACGATATCGTACAAATGTTTTAGGATCAGCACAACACAGCACATACTCTTTGTTCATTAAACTTAGAAACATCTCGCTTCCAGCCAAGCAGACACATCCGATACGAGTCGTAAAAATAGTAAAAAAATCGGTCATAAGGTTAAAAATCTTGGAATGGACGTTTTTTTGAGAGCGATGTGTACTTGGCTCAATCCTATACCGATATTACTTAAATTAACTTAATTAGCTTATTCATTATTTAAGCCAGACTTCGTGCTCGTATGAAACAGTTGAAGGGAACGATGTGAGTCAGGAAGCACGTCTGGTATTGCGAACGGCCCAGTGAGAACTTAAATTACGGAGCGACGATACGTCAGTCTGTAGGCTTCAGTCTCATCCCCGGTCCGGAGCGCCGGCCGACGGGGACTCAAATACTTCGACTAGACGCTACGATATCGAATAAATATTACAAAAATCCAATACATTTTAAATATTTTTGATGATTTAATTTCTAACATACGTTTAAACTTAATTCAAGCGCTATCGTGTCGACAAAGTAAAGTATAAAAATAATTCTTAAGCAATTACGTCGGCAGATCTACCAATATTAAGAAAATAATCTATGATTACAATAATAATTAGACAAGCGATATTTTTATACGATCACATTCGCACGCCCGCGTGACGGACGCCTCGGCCTCCGGTCGACGCATTGAATTATTTTTTTCTGTGAAATGTAGTGAAGCAATGTTTTCCGTACATCGCCAACATTCCCGTTTTATGTTTTATCGAGTGCCATAGCCGGCGCTCCGCCGGGACTCCACTCGGGTCGTTCGGACGC
Source organism: Dircenna loreta (assembly GCA_963555665.1). NCBI lineage: Eukaryota > Metazoa > Arthropoda > Insecta > Lepidoptera > Nymphalidae > Dircenna > Dircenna loreta. The sequence continues at coordinate 576,162 of OY743096.1, forward strand.
CGTCTTGTCGCGCAAAACGGCCGAAAGAGCTCGGAGCGGCGTCGACCGGCGGCGGCGTGTCGTCGACGGGGCGGCGCGGGGGGGGGAGGGGGGGCGGCTAGTACTCCCAGCGCGTGGCGACCGAGAGGTCGGGCCCCGCGAGGCGGAAGTTGCCGTTCTTGGCGGCGGCGAGGTAGAGGCCGGCTCCGTCGCGGATGGCGAGGCGCGTGGGCTCGCGCAGCTCCAGGTGGAAGCGCTGCGGCGAGTCGCCGTCGCAGCTCACCGCTTCGCTGTCCGCGTGCCAGTACTTGCCGTTCTGACCTGAGGGTGGACACGAATGAGACTACTTTCGTTTGATTACACATCAGTTTCATCTTTTGGTTTTGGATTGATTGTATATCAATTACTTTTAGGTTGCTTCTACCTGGAAATATTTATTTTATTGAATAAAATGTTTAGTTAAAATTCGATACGCACCCTTGAAATAGACGGCGCCTTTGGGCCCGCGGATGACCTGGATGGTCTCGTAGTTGGCCTTGTTGCACTCCAGTCGCACGCCCTTCGGACCCACGAAGCCCTGCTCGCACTTTAAGACCAGGATCGGCCTGAGCGCGTAAATCGGTCAGTTAGTAAAGTGTGGCACGGTATATATACAGGTCTATCGGGAATGGAAGTCGCGACCCTCACCTATTCATGAGGTAGAAGTAGTATTTGCAGTTGTCGTCGATGGTGTCCGCGCTGGCGTACAGGTGTCCAGAGCGCTTGGTGAGTACGTATTTGCCGTTGTTGGCTCGGAAGGCGACGGCGCCGTCTCCCTGCCACGCCAGCTCGAACAGAGCGTTCGAAGACCTGGAGCGAGGGTGTAAAGTTAAGTGTGATATGAAATCTACGCAAAAGTATATAGTCGCAGTGGGTCGTGTAACGGCGTACGCACTTGTTGTCCCCGCTGGCTTGGATGCCGCCGCCGGTCTCCAGCGTCCAGTAGCGGTCCTGCATGGTGCGCAAGTACCAGCGCCGCGTGGCCCAGTCGAACTCCAGCTGGAACGTCTCGTGCGACGAGATCTCATCCTGGTTGGCCGTCACGTCCACACCTGAAGACCAAACGTAGGAGATTGAATGTTTGACAGCTTTCGATAGTATATTTCATAAGCTGGTGTGAAATTGAAATCGTCTTGTGAATCATATTTTAGAGGGTGTGGTGAAATCACCAAATTTCGTCTAAAATACTATATATACATCATCACGATGTTAAGTAATTAAATACTAAGCAAGGAATCTAATCAAGGACCCGTCAAATTCATTCCGCTAGGTGGACGTTTAAATAAGGTCTAGTTCATTTTAATCAAAAAGCTCCGACACAAAAGTAAATTGCTTCAAATATAACTTTTGCAGTTAAAGATCTTTTACCACAATGATTGAACAACAGAGAGGTAAGTATCAATAAAAGCAGTAAACACGACTCAGTGACTCTTAGCTTTACGCTAGAAAATCTGTTTACACGAGTAACGCTTGAAACTCTACACAGAGGCGGCGAGTGGTAAGGGATTTCTATTGGCACTCGACTCGAAGGCAGACCTCTCATTGAAAGAGTTCCTCGGAACAATAACTTTTATAATAAGAGCTTTACTTTGTTTTTGATTTCTCTTTGAGATACGATAAAAAACTACAGGCAGAATAGTATTGATTAGAGGATTTTCTGTTTATAAACGAGGATCGTACAATTTGTTTAATCTGTCTGTGATCCGTCAAGGCGTGCTGGCGCGCGCCCGACCGTAAGAGAAACGGTAGAAAGCGCTCACAATAGCTGGCGTTTTTGTGCGGAATAACTGTGCTGAGATCGGACGCTATGAGAATTTATCGATTGATGGAATTTGACATTGAATTGGATTGTTTTATTGCTAAGGTGCTTTTATACTATATATATACATCTTCGTTTTTTTTCCGTTTTAATTAAGTAGTACTTAACCTGATTTAAAAAATGTTAATATCTTTAGCATATTTTCGAATTAATATTTTAGAGGTGTAAGCGTGTCACAGGTGAATGTATAGAATGCTTTTCATCTTATTAATGCGAAGTGCCGTAACTTAACAGCACAGCGGTAAAGCGGTAAAATAAACTTATCACTAACTGGGTCATGCTTGAAATTGCTATATAAATGTTAACTAATATATTTTTTGTCGCTTACGGTTCACGGATTGCATTTCTTTATACTAGAACTATACACATATGTCTTAAGCCGTGAAAAACCTCTTATAAACATGGTTTCAAAACTAACTTTTATTGATGTTGTTTAAAAATATACTTTTGTTTGTTAAAGGTTTTAAATCTTAGAATTTTAAGGTTCAGAAACCAGGGTTTATATTCTTCTTTACGCAATTAGACATGCTTAAAAAGAACGTAGGTTCATGTAAATTCTAAATATTCGTATAAAGTAGGCGTACGTGTTCGTCGTGGCGCGGACGTGACGCCGCATAGTGCGATGGGAACTACGAGCAGATTGAGCTTTTATTTTTGTTATTTAAATTTGGTTTAAGTTTAACTACTAAAGTACTAACACAGACTGACGGACAGACACTACAACCTAAACCGAAGGTGGATGGTTAAATTTCGAGAATATATTCCTTAATAGGAACCTTGTAGGGTGAAAACCAGAGATTTGTTAAAAAACTATCTCTACGGGTGTGAAAGATGTGTCTTTAGAAATTATTTTAAATTGCAGTAATAATGATTTGAATAAAACCTTTCTTTGTAATTAATAATTTGTATATCACATTATTCGAATGTTATGGACACATTACTTATCTGATAGAATTTATAATATAATATATTTTTAAATAGACTGTAGACTGGAACCTTGGAGATAATTGTTTATATTAAAAATTCACTTGTAAAAAGTAAAGCTCTCATTGTACTGCGCTGAAATTAAAACATTTATGTTTATGATTTTTTGTTTCTCTTTTTTATAATTGTAATATTTTCAGAGCATTGCATACTGTTTATTACGAGTATTATAAACTACATAAAGCAGATAATGGCTGCTCGGTCCATCTTAAACACATTAATATATATATTAGTTCATTTCAACCAATTATGGAATGTTTGTTACATTCAAGTATTCAATGAACCCACTGCAATAACTAACAGAAACTGCGAGGAAACGTTCAGATTACTTTTATTACTTACTAAGTAATATAACGTGTATATTTATATATATAATTGTCTCTCTGATACGTATGTATGTATCATAACTTACTTAAGAGACACGCATGATAATATCGATTGCCAAATAAAGCTATTGTAAACTTGTACTTGTGTCGCCGAGTGTATTCTGATGAGATTCCGATTACAATCGAATATAGGCACTATGTGTTCGTGTTAAAGGTGCTTTTAGTTTATTGTTGACAACAATGGGTCTTGTTCTTAGAACGCCGGAACCGAGAGTGCATTGATGCATATTACATGTCTTTGGTTGAATATATTGTTACCGGTATTATTAAGGTTGCATTGAAAAGAGGGATCTCTGGCTGCTTCAAGTTTTATAAATAGTGTAATAGTCCAGTTTGGATAAGCCTACTTTTAATAAAGAATCTAAATAACATATAAAATTATTTTCGAATTCATGGCAGAAAAATTCTTATTAAAAATTAATATACTTCTATATAACATTATGTAGCTGTTTGAAATGGTTTGAATAGACGTTAATATTCAAAGCGGTGTTTCACAATGGCGTCTCTTCACAACACAAAGGCAGTGAAATAAACACACCAAGTATTTTCTATTTACTGGCTTTGAACGAGCTCATGGTGGTATTTGAATATGTTTTATTTAAATCTTAGTAAACTTTGAGTAACAGAAAGATATATAATTTTTATTTATTTATTTACTAGCTGCTGTCGGTGACTTCCACATCTCTTCTCTCAACTCAATAAATTAATTAATCTATGATTAATATATGATTTCATGATTATAATCAAAATAGTTTTTTGTTTACTTTTTAAATGATAAATCAATCAAAGTAAAAATGTTTCCTGTTTCCATATACACAAGCAGACTTACGAGACTCGGTTTTGTCATATATATAGGTATATAAATAAGTAAATTAGCAATTTTTTTTGGAACAATTGCAATGTTATATATTATATACTCTGTATTGTATAGATATATATTTCGTACACTGAATCTCCCATAGCTCAGTGTGGACACGCAGCGGCGTGAGGTCTCAATTATTTCGGACACGCTCCATGCGCTGGTCGTATTGTGTGTTAATTGGAGGGATGGAGCATTGAAAGTGAGCGCCGGGAGATGTCGAGGAGCGGTCGTCGGTTGGATGTTCAGTCGGCGGGAGCACTCACCCTGCTTGACGGAGACGTACTTGTCGTTGAGCGCGGCCACGAAGGCGGCCTGCGGCAAGCTGTCCTCGAGCGAGAACAGCTCATCGCGCGTGGCGGCCGTGGCGCGCGTGCGCAGCACGGCCTTGGAGCCGATGGGCGCCAGGTAGGCGCCGCCCGCGTCCCGCAGCGCCAGCGCGCCCGCGTGGTACTCCGCGCTGAACAGGCACTCCGCCGTGCACGTCTCCAGCAGCTGCACACGCGACACGCGCCCGTTAGAACATACTTAGTCCACGAGCTGTGATGTCAACTCCGCGAGGGTGCGAGTGGTACCTTCCCGGACGCGCTGAGGTACTTGTTGTTGCAGGTGTGCAGCGCGTACTTGCCGCCCTCGTCCACGCGGAACTCCAGCGTGAAGAGCGTGTCCTCGCCCCAGGGGACGTTCGCGTCCACGTGGATCTCGTCCAGCGACTCGGACAAATGAGCGAAGCGCTTGCGGCCGATCGAGCGGAGGTTCACCTGTGGGATTGTTTGTTTATATAGCTCCAATATTAGTCCAGAATACACTACATTTTACTAATCATCGATTCATTTACAACTCTTTATATTTGTAATTGCTCTAGAAGAACTATCTCACTTGTTTTATAATTCTCATAAATTACTAATTGTTTAATATACATTAGCGTTAACTTGAAATTGATTAAACTGTTACGAGAAATATCACAATACACAAGTTTTAATAAATGCTTGTTTTTTAATGTTTTGGACAATCGTAAATGAATAGAGTTGTATAATCTATCGTCGTTGCAGATAAAGAATCTTAACGGACAGACAAAAATTATATGTCGTGCTAATTTTGCCGCGTCTGCGTGTTTCCGAGATGCGATCGCGTGACTTGAGTTATTTGTTACTTGTTAAATACAATATAAAGGAACTAAAGAGCTGTAATACTCAATAACGTTCAGTTCTTGGATTAAATGGAATCTAAAACTATATCACTTAATGACTCAAATAAAATGTTGATGGGTTTTTTTTCAGAATGTAGTTTCTCACTAAGACAGGAACTTACAAAATTATAAAAGTCCTTGAGGATTTTTAAATTGTGTTGAAAGTTTGTGTGGTAGTTCCGTCATTTTCGTAATAATATATATGAAATATTATTCACAGAGTACTAGTAGAAAATTAATTTCAAAAAGTTAACAAATCAATCTAGCTAGTAGTACATATACCTACCTAATATGAAGTACCATCTAGATCTAGATCCTGCTATGTAAACATCTCACCTGTGGTCTAGCCGCTAGATGCACATGCCACAGTTCGGCGTCACTTGGCACCTTGGCGGTGCACGTGAGCTTGTCCGAGCTGGACCCCAGGAAGTAGCCCCGCTCCACGTTTCGCAGGGCCCAGCGGCCAGAGCCGTCTTCAGACACACTGGTGATTTTTAATCTTTATATTTGTGGCCTCAGACTCAGATAGTTTTGATAAACACAATAATATCCTAACTCTTCGTCCTATTTACAAACATGTACCTCTCGATATTTACCAATCACGCGACAAGTTGACGACGGAATTGAAATAACAAACTGACAAATAAATATCTAAACACTCCTTACAATGGGCGGATTTTAATTAACATGGAGCCTCGAGACAAGTCAGTCTTTGAATGGGGACGGCAATCTAGGCACCCTCAAGTCAAGACAAGTTTTGAGTAGGGAGGTTGATTGCTTTTCATCGGAGAAACGATAAAACGTACATTTCATATATAATAATATAATTATAAAATGTCTAAATAGGTGCGCCTGCACCTATTTATGCACTAAACCACAGAACAAAGAAAAGCTTATTTGTTACCGATTTAATATCCCTTTTTAACGCAAGACACAAGACCGCGGTATAGCACAGTTTAAAATATAATATGTTTATCTGTGTGAAGTCGGCGCTATCACAGCTCCTAAACTAATGAACCGAATCGTTGTACCTAGTAACAAGATTTTAAAGTTAATAATTCGGTATATAAGTTTAATTAGAAACGCGTCTAGTGTAATTAATTAAATAATTATTCCTTAAAAGTGAAATAAGTTTAATTTTCTTTTGACCTCTGTTATAATATAAAATATTAATTAATTTGAAATTGTTTGGATTACACGTTTAAATCTAATCATAGAAATTACTAAGTTTTTTTATATGTAAGAAGCTTAATACTTGCTAACTAGGTACAGGTTAAAAGACGAGTGATCGGTTTCGAATATAGTTAGTTGTTTTCAATGATCTGTTAATTTCCATTCCAACGGCTCTTTATTAAATGTAGGTAATAATAGAGAACACATCGACCTCTTGTGTGAAATCTTCAAATCACGGTGAAATCCTGACTTTCAAACTGACGTCTGTTGGGTCCGTTATAATGTTTGCATTAGTCAACTATTCGATAGGGTTTCTTTAAGACAGAAATATTTTCTAATAATAATACAGTTTTGATAGATTTTTGTTAGATTTTTGTAAGTGTAATTTGAAATGCTCCGTGTCGCTGACAATTATACTTTTTATTATGTATAAAATATGTGCTTTTTCAAATCTTAGAATATATTTTATGTCAGTGTCAGTTATATAACAAATTGAATATATTACGGAACACTAGTCACAGGAGTGCCAACGTCCTAAGGACTAACAATCTTATTCCCTCAATACTATAATAAAGGGCTTTTCATAATCTGATGAGTTATTTGGCACGCGCTCATTAAAATTCACAATAGGTACAACCCCGTCCCCTTCCTTAAACAATCGTGCCAAAAATACCCCTAAAACTGTGGTTGGTCCTTTTGTTTAAGCTATATTTGTCAAGCTAAAAAGAACTCTAAAACTAAAATATAAAATACATAACAACTTGTACATATGGGAGGCCCTTCTCATCAAGGACGCTTTCAAAAGGTTAACAAGCTCTTTTTAGAATTTCGACACCACTTTTGTAAATAATTATTAACGAAGTCTCTGAAAGTGTCCGATTCCATATTGTATTCAGAGTGCAGTTATTTCGCGAACGTGCACTGAAGGGATGATTCAGTGAGTCATTGTCTTAAGAGACTGAGTCGTCATATCGATTGTCCATCAAATGTGTGGAAGTCATCGTCAACGATGGTTCTACCTGGTCGAGCTGATGTCTTGTTTATAAATCACTCAGACGATTGTTTGTTCCAAAACAGACAGGCTTTGTTGTTGTTTTTCAAACCTCACGTTGAAATACAACAGTCCTTATTTACAAATTTGATTAATTTCGGACTAGTCGGAATAAAAATACAATACGTATACTAACAACGCATAAGTAGATATTATGAAAAATAAAAAGACAATCACTAAATACATAATCAATATTTCATAGAACCTCCCGAGACATATTTATAACTAGTTGAAATAGTAAAAACTATCCTATTTTTATTGCAATTTCTTTATATACTTCTACACTTTCGTCAAGTTATCAAATCAACAATGGATCGTTAATAAGATACCGTCTTCCGGTGACTCAGCGACGGATTAGTATTCGAGGGTGTGGATTTATTTCCTGACTTTTGGGCTTGATTTATGTGATCCGGGATGACTTAGTCATTGGATGGTTTCGTCTTACTTCGCACTTCGAGGTCTCGTTTTTAGGCAATTATGGTTTTAGTCCTATAAATACGGCAATATGACTGAGTGAGTCACGACTGAGTGATAAATGAGTATAGTAAACAAAGAATACTTCAATCTAACCCCATTAGTAACAAGATTAGTGCTCACAGCACTCGGAAGTACAGACTTACACAAGGCATCTATACCAACCTCTAGTTTGATTCAATTCATTACATGCAAGCAGCTCATACATGTCATACAATAAGATTATTGTCTAAACATTACATTAGACTCAACGTGACTAGAGGAACCAGCACACCAAGTTCAATCGCATTACTGTCAATAAACCCGCGGTATATAGATAGGTATAAATGCGACAAGAGAATGGGAGCTGATAGCTGGTCATGGCACTTCAGACGCGACGATACAAAGGGCTGCGAGATTGGGATGATGCCAAATTCTTTTTATTTTTTATTTGAACATAGTCTGCAGCGAAACCATATCTCGATGTTACAGTGTGTAAGTTATAACAGACGATAAAAATGCAAAACTCCATTAGAGAAATGTGTTGAGAACATATTCAATATTAGAGGATGACGGAATCTGCAGTGCTGTTTATTCTCCTGGAGTACGTACCTGATTTGAAACTTGCTGCCGGCCTCCTTCTCATCTGATTCACAAGTCACGTTCCCGAACGTATCCACGGCCAAATATTTATCCAAGTGCGAGCGCAGATAGATCATGCCTGGGAACAAACATAAAAGTTATATATTTATGGACTTGTCAATAAAGATTCATTTGTTGTAGAAATTTCTGTTTAAATACTTTACATGTATTTGACATAAATGTTATTTGATTGTAGGTAACTAAAACAAGCCGTGTTACTGGAGTCTAGAGTCTACAGTCTAGAGTTTATAAAACTTGTGTAATTAATATTATAACTAACTTTAATTAGAATACGTCGCTAACAATTATTCGTATCAAAAAAGAAAGGCTCTCAACTGTTTTTATGTATTCGTAATAAATATTAATGAAAAATACCTTTTAGCAGAATCTAAATTTCAATTAACCTCGTAAATTATTATATTATACGGTCATAATGAAAATCAAATATATGCGTAGAATGTTCTTTAGAGTCAAATGATCCCGTCTCAGTGGTTCAAATCAATAAATATATTTTGCGTATTTTGGTACTCCAATACATTTTTCTTGATATCTCTGAATATATTTTAAATTAATTAATATTTAAATTAAGTTTTACATTCTATAGTTTAGAATATTTTGGCCGCTGCTTCTCTCGTGTGATGCCCCAAATGAAAAGTAGCATAGTATCTACTAGAACTGTCTACTTACGGCGTGTACTCATTTCAGAAAGTGCATCTTTACTATATAATTTTATTTAATAAAAAAAATAGTAAACGTTCTTTATTAACTCTCATTTCCAGTTATAATATGCAAAATTAAGCTTAACTTTAAGCTTAAATCATCGGGTCATATACTTCCTTTAAGTACCACAGTCTAAGATTGATTTAAATATATTATATTAAATATAATTAATTATAATTATAATCATGTGATAAATGTGTGCTGTTGTCTCAAACGAAGCGCTAGTTTCATTTCAAAACACCGCATAAGAAGTCGGAATGCTTTTTGAGATCCATACCCCTTAAATTTTAACGAAATTTATTTAATTTGATAGGACAGGATATAAGTGTAATATAGCTATAGTTGAAAAGAAACAAAAAGTGGTCGGTGGTATTATTGTGTGTGTGTGTGTGTGTGTGTGTGTGTGTGTATGTGTGTGTGTGTGTGTGTGATGTGGTACAGTGGTGTCAACTAACAACGTTACTTTTCTTTTCCATAACAGTTGTGTTCTTTAACGTGAGAACCAGATCTAGCGGCGAACAATGCACGCTGTTAACTTGTTTTTGTACTTGTATGTACTGTCAAGATAGATTCAGAGATAGAATAATACAGAATGACACAAGTATATACATAGTATTTTATAATACGTTATATCATAATAATAATACTCAATTACATATACTTTTACTTAAACAAAGATTGAAATCAAAAGTCGAATTGAGATGTAGATTTGAACAATACTAGTTAAGAAAAGTAATATTCTAGAATTAAAATGTTTATAAGCCGTATATTTGAAAGTAAAAAAATCCAGCATATTTCCACCAGATACCATGACACTAAATCCATAGCAGAGGTGAGCGTGGGTGGATCGATGGGGGGGGTGACAGCTGAGGCCGCGGCAAGGGTGCGACCCTCGCAATTATTCAGGGATAGCCATGTGAGTTCAATGTGGAATTAAAATAATTTGAACGCTTCAAATGCCTGCCGAGAACTGATAAGTGGGGCCACTGTCACTAAGTGTGCCTCCCTGTGCTAAATCAGTCGACATATTCTTTACTTACATTCAATGTTTTCCGATCAAAGCCGATAGATTATTTCGATTTTCAATGTTTATAGAATTAATGTCTGAAGACTGGTTCACTATAGTTTTTGTAGTTTTTGTAGACTATAGTATTTAGTTAATGCTGGTGTGTAATATATATTATTTATTACCGAAAGTGACTAACGCTAAGCTACTTTTTTCCTAGATCGTAATCATATTTTATGATAGATGTTTTTGTGTGGGAGACTCGTACCTAAATCTTCATGTTCGTGAAACGAAAACACGAATAACCAATCAAAAATCTAATAAACGTGTAAGGGGAGGGTTTGCATCAATTAGTAGAGGGAGCGGACGTTTTCATATTACGTTCGTTTGATCTGGATTCATTTTACGACTTGTTTGAAATTCAATCCACTTTTTTGTATGTGTGTAAAGTAAATAATTACCAGAACTGAATACTAATTACATATGGTATAATATACTGACTGTCATTTGCATTCCCCGAAGCAGGTTCCAAGGTCCATATCTGCTTCTTCTTGAGGCTGGTGCCGTTGGCGTTGATCTTGAAGCCGAAGGTCTCTGCGGTGAGGTAGCGGTAGCGCGAATTGATCAGCCCGATGGTCCACCAGCCGCGCTGCTGGTTCTGGGTGATGATGTCACCGGCGCTGTTGGCGTCGCCGTTGCTGTGCCCGTTTAGACCGTTCATGATTTCTAGAAGGAGAATCTAATTAAAAGTTGCAGTATTTAAGTGGATCAGTATTTCATAAGAAATACTTCGTGTTGTTTGTCTGAGCGTCAATAAGTTTTTTATTTGATTAGCACGGATCTATGATTTATTTTCTGATCATTAAATTCTAAGATAAGTGACGTGATCGTTGAAAATAATGTAATCTTTATCTTCACCGTCACGATTCGTGACTGAGACCTCGTTATAAAGATATTGTTTTAAAGTTAGATTGACAACATAATTGCCTCGAGTCAATTATTTATAACAAGTTAGAAAGAACACTTAACTTTCCCCTTTTAAATACAACTTCATCATATAATGTAAAAATCCTAACAAAGTCTTAAAATCATACACTTAAATAAATGTACATTCATAATAATAAGGTTGAAACTGATATGTTACATGAAACTTGGTCTAAAGGTTCTTACAGTATTTTGTAAATGGCATCTACATTATTTAAACACTTTACTCATATAAGGGATGAACGTTCCGTGACCGTATGATTCTTAAAATGTATTATCTATTATATTATATTCTCTCCGTATAGTTTTTATATTAGAATATACAAATTTTAATTAGAATATACATTTTTTTATCAGTTAGAGGTTAAATCACGCACGTTGAAGAAGTCTAATAGTATTCTGGTATGTTGATTAACCATAATATTAATAAGGAATCCCGTTTTAAGATAAACAGCATCTTAAAGAAGGTAGATGTAAGTTAATAGTCAATTACAGACGCAAGGAGGACGCTAGCGCCGGCCCACATTAGCTCTTCCGTTAGATCTTCCGTACTGTCACCGCTAGAATTCGATTTAATTATCATTCGTCCAGCATTCAAATTATACCTTATACTGCACAGGTACCTTTTTATACATATTCATAGACAATGTAGACGGAGTTCAAATTTTCCGATTTAGAATAAGAATCAAACTAAGAACTTATGAATTCAAAGTCAGTAAGTACTACGAAAACGTATTTCTGCACGTATAAAGTTATTTCTTCTTCCATTATTATATAGAAGAAAACATAAATACGACTAATACCTACCCAGTGCACATAATACATAGTAATATTATTACGCTGCAGTGCACTCACGTACATGCATCATTTATCTCGAGAGGAAATTACGAGACATTCTCGTAGTAATTCACATTAATGCAGTTGCTACAGTTGATTATACCCGGCCCTTTCAAGCAAACCTTTTGCTTTGAGATCCTCTTTTGAAGGCAATGTAAGGTACACTTTGAAGTCAAAAGCCAGAGCTTATACTGACTACGTATGAACAGACAGACGGAAACTTAAACCTAAATCTCAAAATAAATACCTATTTGTTATCTACTTATATGTATTTATGTACAGTTGATGTCGGATGAGCTAATTGATGATTGTCAAATTGTTTGTTCCCATAACCAAAGTGCGTGTACAATGTTAGGCACATCGCTATAATGCGCAGGCGCACCGTCACGGTACGCTCGGCCGCCCCGGGGTCAAAGCCACAGCCCATTGTTGGACAAGAGCGGTTGCGTCATACTGATAGCATGTGGAAATTTGCACATTAATGTATTTAAGGATTAGAACTTTAATAGTAGCTGTACATGGTGTTCAAGTATTTTATTTCTGATGCATATAATTAATTGCATATATGTCGCGACCGAGGCTTATGTTAATGAGATAGACTGACGCCCTTACATCTACGACATTGGACAGGCACAGTCCTTTGTATAGCCATCTGAAGAATGCATCGAACTGTTAATTTGTATGCATGTGTTCGGTTCTGCATATAAATATAGAAGAACTCTGAAAATAAGGTAGTTTGTTTGTCGTAACAAGATATCTTAACCATAGCGGTAGTCATCACACAGTGAATACAAGAATAGAGCGTCTGAAGGTCTATTGTGCACGCGAAGCAGGGTGAGGTCGAGGTGCAGGACGACCTCGGAACTAATCTAAATAGGAGTGTTCGAGCCATGCTTGGATAGTTGATTTGTACTATTTTAATCAGAGACAATTCCGTGTTTTTATAAAGGAACTGTCTTTAGCAATATTTAGTTTTACAAATTTTTCTTATAAAATGCGCTTTAGCTTTTAAACATTATATTTGACAACTTTAAACTTTACGTAAAAACTTTAAAAAAAATATATTTGAGATGAGATATATGTACTCTCAGATTATCACAATGTTAACATCTTAGTTCGTCCTTAATCTAGAGATTGGTTATTTGAATTAATAAGTTGATCTCTACAACTCAGTTTTCAACTTTTGTCGGATTATCGTTCTTAAATATTGTTTGATGCATATCCTTTGTAAGTTGTTACTATATAAATGAATAAAAATTAAAAAACTCTACTTTTGCTGTCTCAAACTTGTTTAAGCAGACTTGGGGTTTATAATCAAACTACCTTTAGATCACCTTTTTTTCCTTATTCAGAATGTATAATTCAAAATTTGAATTATACATTTAGGATTGAATTTTAATAATTAAATCAATTTCTGACTTTCTCACTTTCATTACAAATGGTAACTATTTCTAATATTTGACATAAACCATGACACCCCATTACGTCCATGGTATACTAACCAACATACCTTGTAAATACATTAAATAGAAAAGTATTCCCGATCTTTTAATTGCATTATTTATTCGTTTTGAATACTAAGTCTGTCAAAAATAATCTTCACTTATGATCAAATACACCAATTAAATATAATTGAATACTCAAGATGTATGTATGTATATAGTTAACGAGGTATGAAGCACTGCGTTAGTAAACTGTAATATTACTGTCCCGTTACAACTTACAGTGACCAAACACTTTTAAACAAATATAACTTTTGAATATTATTGTATTCAATTTTAAGAATTTGAATATTGGCAACTTAAGCTTATAGTTCAAGTTGTATAGCTGTTTATTGACGGAAATGCAGACATCAATAATTAAAAATATTATAAATTTTACAATTTCGTTAATTTATCTTAAATAAATATTTAACGTATAAATTATATTCAGTATGAAGTTCAGTGTCCACTTAGCACTTCAGAATCTGCTGATGTTGTTGAACTTTTAAAAATGTGTGGATATAAATACTGTTAAGTCGTTGGTTTGAACGCGTTGTTTATATTGTGAGCATGTGGGATGGACTCGAATTTATGATAAGCGCGGCTGGGGGTACGGTTATTGAACGCTTGCGAATAATCCAGACTAGACCCGAACCGGACTAAACAGTTACAAAAACTGACTAGACTATTTTTATGTTAGGAGATTTCATTTCGATCACTCTAATTCAAATGCAATTTATAATTTTAATATGTTTTTTAAATTAAAATTAATTCATAAGTTCTGTATATCTGTGAAGCTTCTTATAATAAAATAAATTATTGTTATTATTACCAATACTTAACAATGGTCTATAAATCATGTTAGTAATAAAAGACAATTGAGGCGATAAGTTATATTTAGACAGCTATCATCTGCCGCTCTGCTGCTTCCCGTGCCTACATACAAAATGATAAATACACACTTGATTAACTTAATAATTATTATAATGATATATTAAAACCTTACTTGGATATAAGTTGACTGAAAAAATATAATTTATATTTTCAGTTTTTTCAACTTTGAGTTTCTAATCTGACAATGGGAATTAATAATGCATTTGATAGAATATTAAAAGCAAACAGTATAAAGATTATAAACAAAGAACCCAACATGTGTCAAGATAAATTCCAGTCAATAGAAAGCTGTTTTGAAACTGTCGTTTGAATGGAACAACTTGTGAATAATGTTTGAACGTTCGTGTATGGTTTCAGTATCTGTACATTACCGAACTTACTTTGTATATCAAAACTTCCTTTATGGTGAATTCGAACTGTTAGATATAGCTGATTCTCTCAAATGGCATAATATAGTCTGGCAGCGCGTAGTTCGTAGGGTTCAAAGGTCCACGAACGAAGGCTCCAGTCTAATGCTCTTCTTTATAACGGCAATAAACTTTAGATAAACTGGTCTGGGTTACATATAGCTTTAAAGATTGATTTTACCTACCGTCCACCGCCCATTGAATATAGATTCATTAGATACAACAGTTATTACAAATGCTGCCGATTTTATATTATATTCATTGAGTAGAGATCTTACGGGAAGAAAAAAACATGTCTTTTTATAGCCTCATTGTAAGAAAGTAATAAAATGTATATTAATAATATTATCTATGTACAAACGAACAAAGAAATACAAAAAAAAAATAGCAGCAAAAACATGTAACAAAATATGAAAAGGACGACCATATGTAAAAAAACTGATCGCGACATCTTCCAGGACACCAACATTATTGGAGATTACAACACTAAAGAGGTGTATATATGTTATATAATATATTTATTGTTATATTAATAATAAAAAATCAGTTTGATCAGAGAAGAGATCAAAACGGTTATTACGGAATGTTAATAAATAACAATTAAATTACATAGAATTAAATAGAATAATTTGTCTCAATATAAATCGCACCTAGGTTAGTTGGTACATTATTTACTTAAATTTAAAAAAAGCACTAAATAACTTCAATAACTAAATACTTTTTTAATGAGCTTGTACCTGATTTACCGTTAGAAATATAAAACCTAACCGGTCACGGGACGTTCGAAGTATGGTACAGTACTAACTGCTCTTAACTGAAATCTTAATGGAGGACGACTCTATAGAAATATTAAGACTTATTCACAATTAATAGGTAACTTGTATTATTAAGAAATATATATCAGACATATTAAACAATTAATATGTTTATTTTAAATGATAATTTTATATAAAAAATATCATTCAAATTAGAATAGAAACATGATGTTGAAAACTATTGAGCAATTAGGTCGAGTCACGGGAAATGGAGTCAAGATGTGAAGAGCTGTTCAAACTGAATGTGTCAGTAAGTGGCGGGAGGCTGTAGCATGTCGCTCTTATTCGCTTGAATTAACGTTCAAAATGTGTTTTAAAGGGTTTACTATAAAGTTAACGAGTAAGCCTCTTGAAGATATACCCCATGGCTAGTTTGTGTAGCAGATAGGTATTTGAAAGGTCAATGATATCTTCAGGAAGAGACGTATATTTATTGTCAGTTATGAATGTACCAACGTAGACAATAATATTTTGAATGATACTAATACCACGACTTGTCTAATTTTGTATATATTATTCATTTACTTCGATGCAACAACAAAATAATATACATTTTTTTTACGTATTTGTTTTTTGTATGTAAACTGCGCAGTAGAATAAACAAGCTGACTATACGACTATATTTTTCTTAAGATTATTGAAGTTCTTAATCTTAAAAACAGTATGATATTTAGAAATTGTCGATATCTGGAGATAAAAACGGTGAAGCCGGCACATTTTATAATCTGTTATCTTAAAGATTACATAGACGTAATGCAAAAACTGCCTCCTTAATATTTGACATGTTTATTTTCTTGACATATATTCTTAAAAGGCACTTTTTTGTATCATGCTCATATAAATTTCACGTCTAAATCGTATAGTTTGATAACACTGTGCCATCTTACAACTACCATCTAACCGACGCACGCGAATCTCATACCGTTAGAGTCAACGACCTACCTGAGACAACCGCGCGCCGAACGTTCATCTATTTTTATTTGAGATGGAACTCTATCTGTTTTATTGTTTTATAGTATTTTATTTATAACATTTAAATGAAAACCTTATATATCATACATGTACTTTCACGTTTTAAAAACTTACAGCTTATTAAAGATTACTCTTTAATGAACGTAATTATTTCAGCATGTAACATTGCTTTCAGTTAATGGTCCGTACTAACAGGTATCCATCCGCATATAAATTATAGTTAAGTAGCCTTATTACAATAAAATCCTTTGCATGTCTTGTTTATTACCACAGAGAGTGAGAACGTGGAAAACAAAATCACTCAAAAGAATAACACTACTTTTAGGTAATTTAAGTAAATCAGAGAAATGTAGTTTACTTAATATATTTAATTGCTCAATTCATTAGCATAGCCATAAAGCTAGGAAAATTAATGATATTCCAATTTTTTTAGTCTAGAAACCACAATTAACTCGTCTTCAAGCGATTAGTATATATTAGGGTAGAAAAACATCTAATTCTCATTAGTTCCGAGTTACCAGCGCATGACAGACAAACATCTGGATCTGCGGCACGTGTAAAAACTTTTAAATAGGAATTTTAGATTAAATCAGAGAGAATAGAATATAATTTTTTATTAATATAATTAAAATGTATATTTTACGACTTTGAAATCTGAAAATACTTAAACATTTCTAATCTAAACGCTTTCTGAAAATCAGTTAATGAACAAAAATAATATGAAACCTATTTTTAATAAGAAATAAAAAAAACCAAAGGTTAATTTTAATTTAATTTTAATAATATTCTCTCCCCTTGTTTTTGTAAACTAAATCTTCCTCTCCTCTTTCTACACTAATAATATTAATGTACACGTGTTATATTTGTAGCCCCATTATCTTTTATACCACTTGTTTACTTCGACTGACTCATTAAGATGCGTTCACAAATAGTTAAATGACAACAACGTAGTTCGATTGTTAAATATCTCAATTGATAATTAAGATATTTTGTATACTTATATCATTTAAGTACACCCTCTGTCTGATTGTGGTGGAGTTCTATTTTGGTGTGATGCGCTGCGCGTCGCTGTTTATTTTGCCTCCGTTCGGATTCTTTAAGCCCTTTGTGTTGGCATAGGTCGTAGCTATAAATAAACTGGTAAATAACTCTCCTTAATACAAAATGTCAAAACAAATTTGTTACCCAAAAATTCTAAAATACACATTTATAAAATCTGCCAGCATTTATCAAAGTCAATTATAAAATAAAAGAAGTTTGACAAAATCGTGGGAGAATTAGCAACAGGTTTAAAGGAATTAATAAAAAAACAACATGAGTCATACACATGCAGCTGCGTGCAATTGAGTCGAAAGGGCTTGAAAAATAAAAAGTCAACGCTCGGTGCGGGCGCCCATGACCTTGACACTCGCGCCATGACCGCGATGCTAGACATGTTTAAATCACTGCTGGAAGTTAGAAAGATTTTATATACAATTCAAATTAGCTTTTTCTATTTATAGTAATCTTCTTCATAATTAGAATTATTTATTATCTATATGTATCAGCTTTTTATCGGACTAAATTATTTTTAAACCGAAAAAGCGTAAGTAGAAATTATAATTATTTCAGTGCTTTGTCACTTAGACGCGCTTAGACTGCGGGCTGGCGTCTAAAAGGCCTGCACTTAATTATGTGCATTCAAGAGGATATATAATCGTTTTTCTGTTGTCATTTGTTTCTCTGTAGTCATTTGATAATCGACACAATTCTACTTTTAAAGTTGAAGTTCCATACCTTTTTTATTCGGCTGTTTGAAAACACGTTACAAAAGCCTTTCAACTTGAAGTACTTTAAAGGAACAAAAGATAAAAGTACTTAACGTTACTAATACAAAAACCATCGCATACATCAGATAATGAGTTATTTCTTAGTTACGTTAGTTAACTTTAGAACAAAGAAACTGTTGACTTCATTTAAAAAGAAAAATTTTGAGTATGTGATTGCATTTACGTTATTTTGAACCTCAGAGCAATCAGTGTTGCCAATGGCAAAGTTTTAACGCTTTTAAATGTCAAATTGTAGTTAAACAACACTTTGAGCGAACTGTCATAATATTGGGACGTAAAGAGCGTGATTACACCGTGAGATATTTGCCTCTATGAGGAAACGTTTGTTTATAGAATTTTAAATAAGTATAATTTTCCTTATTTATACCACGCGATTAACTATTTATAAAGTTTTCCTTATATATTATAGTGTGACATCTGCCCGCAGAGCAGTCAGCCTTTACCATATTTAGCGCAATTATGCAATGCTAAGGAAATAGGTGATTTTATATTATTATATCCAATAGGGCTTAACATCTGGTTGGCGAGGATTCAGGATTTAAAGGAAATAATCTTTTACACTTTCCGAGCATTCAACTATTTAAGTTAATAAATAAAACTCATTTCATTTACTTATATATATTACCATAAAAGAAACTCATCTTGTAAGGAATATAGCAGACATCGTAAGCGTAGCAACTGTGTAAATAGCCCACAGAGGTAGGTATATTCAGAGAGCTGTTATTGAAAATGCAATTACACATTTAAAAACTCTGCACACTTTATAGATAGTCAAGTCCAGATATAATTGGTCCGGAGAATATAAACGTCCGAATAATAAAGACAATAGTCACCGAACCACGAACCGAGAGTACTTCACACGGTAATAAGCCGTATCGATAGATAAGACTATTGAATCGGGATACCCAAATAACAGCCATTAAGCAAGCAAGCAGTTATAATTAAAGCCCACAATTATTTTAAAACATCCGAGATCGCAATAATGACATTAAAATATTTGAAATAACATACAATGATGGCGGATTCTCGTTCCGCCGAGCGAATGCCGGATAATTAATGACGTTAATTATAAAATAACTAGCCATATCGCGGATTGATGATACGCTGGAAAGTCAAACTGATTTTGGAAAGTAACATACTCA
The DNA here is from genome assembly GCA_963555665.1 of Dircenna loreta. Classification (NCBI taxonomy): domain Eukaryota; kingdom Metazoa; phylum Arthropoda; class Insecta; order Lepidoptera; family Nymphalidae; genus Dircenna; species Dircenna loreta. Next base: position 595,823 of record OY743096.1, read on the forward strand.
TTTCGTGTTATTTTATACGGAGCTTAGCGAACTTAGAATGAATATTGAATAAACCTAATTTTTACGGACTTCTATGAATATTTTTATTGCTCTATGCATTTTAAAGTTGAAAGAATAAAAGAAAAAAAAGTGTGAGTGTGTGTTGGCAATGGCTTAGCAGATTAGTTTTGGAATAAAAAAATAGTTTTGCATCTTTATATTGTTATGCTCGATAAATATTGGAAATGTAATTATTATTTACTTAAACAAGTTTTTAATATCTAAAAATGTTATTCAATTTTATAATTTATTTACAATTCTCATATTTTCTTTTTCAAAATAGAAGGTAGGAAAAAAATAAACCGGATGCGTTTAGATAGGTATAAGTTATAACGCATCCACGGTAGTTAGCTCCGATTTATCAAATCAATGAGTTGGTGAAATGGCCGCAGCAGCCGTTAAGCCGCTTCACTGTTCAATAACACGCATCGTCTAAATACCTGGCATTTTGGACCACCTACATGATAACTGGAATTGTTGGCTCAGAATTTTTGGATAGGGTTTAAGTTAGAACTTTAGTCTTAGAAAATTTATAGAATAATAAAATTATTTACCCGGCTGCATTCTCGTTAATTGTATCGGAATTTGCCCAACTAGTTTCGAACCCATTCAGGGTTCTTAGTCCGCCATTTTCCGACTTCAACCCGAATGAGTTCAAAGTTAGTATGAAATTATAAATATAACCTACACGATATTCGATATAAGACATTAAGAAATAATTATTTTAACCACTTGTAATCTTAGACGGTCCAAAGAGACGAAATAAGATTACGACTATTGATGCCTCACAATATGTCATCATACAGGCGTTTGCTGAGATAAGGACGACTAAGTGATTTGTACACTGAATCCTGAAGGGGCTAGAGACCGGTGTAGGTTCCATAAATACCTCCATATCGAGCCTAGGATTTTACAAAATACATTAGCTTCTTGAAATAGATGATGAATATTAGGAAAATATATAATTTCCAACCACTTTACAACTTATTTAAATTTTAATAGTTTAATAAAAGTTTCTTTTAGTTAATATGAATACAGTTTTGGGGGCCTTTAAAAGTAGCATTATTATATTAAGGTATTTATTTCTCATATTTCATAATTTATACATATGTACTTATCTATTTAGATATTATTTATTTAACCAAGCAACCATCACGACTTGACACTTATCGGAAAACGTGACTAATCTTGATTCCTGCAAATATTCCATCCCAATTTCAAAATCATAAAGGTTTCTTCTCTGTTAGTCATTATTATATAAGATAGTACACGTTACAAATTTACATTTATCTACCCCATGATAAAATAATATAATATCATATTAACACATAGGATGCAAATCTACCGTCTTTTTATTATTTGTTAATTTATTTTTAAAAAATTTTAGTTTTAAAACTTAGCTCTGCCTTGCGGACCCTCCGGTCGAAAAACGAAATAGGTATAGAGTATAGACAGGCCGGAGGGCTGTTGTAGCTATTATACGTAGGTAAGCGGAGTACGCCGGGACAATCGATTCGGAGCTAGCTCCCCTACGTCTCGCCGGGCATCCACCCGGCAACCACGCATTCCCGCAAAAAGAAACCTATAAAGAACTTACCTCTTTACACTCGAGCAAGCACACACCACCAAAGAAGTGCAGTCGCTTAGATCGCGAAAAAACACAAAATGCACTAAATATTCTAGTCTATCACACACCGTGCGATAGTAACACAAACATCAATTAACTTGACACAGAATTTGATTAAAACCCTTTTATTTAAATATTTATTTCGTGTCTACCGGCTAATTGTGACCGGAGCAAATTCAAACAGATCTATAATAGTAGTGACTCCCCCACAACGCTTCGCGGCGGACTGAAGAAATTAATATGGCGCCGCGCCGGTCGTACCGCGTACGCTTCATTTTGACGCGAGTGACTGCAGCAACAAAAACCCGTTACTAAGTGCACCAATAAGATCGCAGTTCGTTCTAACAACAACCAATAGGAAATTTAACATAGCAAAAGGAATAATCGCATAAAACATTTTAAACGTTAATGAGAAAGTTACAATTTAAATAATTTATGGAAAAAACATTTATTTTTTTATTTACAACAGTAATTATTTTAATAAAAATAATTAATAAACTACAGTAAGTTTTTTTATTTGTATTTTACATACATAATTATTATTATTATATTATATTATTCTAGTAGAACTTACAAAGTTAAAATTTTTATGTTAGTGTTTTGTTTATAACTATTGCAAAAGTTGAAATAAAAAACTGAATTATTACCCGAAAAGTAATCCTTCCATAGGTGAAATGGATAAACGTAAATCGTAAATCACGGATTGAATTTGATGTAACATTTTTTTTACTTTCTATATATGTATAGCATTTACTTACTTTACTATAATTGTATAAGTGTAATGTCTTTTTACCTAAAAAAAAGTAATTAATTGTGGCTTCAGTGCGGGATGAATATTCTCATAACATTTCTGTAATCGAAGCTGTGAAGGAACTACAAGAAATAATGAATTGTCTCTCAAGTAAAAGTTGTCTTTAAAATCAGGAAATTTAAAGATTACTTACCTAGAAAGCGATAGACCTAATTAATAAGGGAGTATGTAATGCCATACATCAACAATGGAGTTATGAAGATAAATCTTTATTTAAACACCTGTAAGACGGTCATTTCCTGTTGCATAAATCAGATTGTTGAAATTGTGAAATTTTGAAATGAGATAAAATGTCTGGAGAATACAAAAGATCGTTCAAGTTTGAAATGAATATGAAAAGAAAGAATAATGCAACTTGTGTGTCTCATAAATTTAACTTTAAAAAGTGAGAGAAACACAATTAATGAAAAATTATAGTTGAAACTTCGAGCTTTAGGTAAAGTAAATGGTAAAACAACTAAAACTATTTTTTGCAGTTGTCTATAGTAAATTCACCGTGTCGAGGAATATCATTTTTCGTTTGAGAGAACCTTAGATTTTATATTTTTTTATTGGTAAGAAAACATTCAACAGAACATACATTTCTAGTGCTTCCAATGCTCACGTCAATTAGTACACAAAGTAGTCATTGTCATCTGCTCTAAATACCTACTGTCTATCTTTTAATAATAATAGTACGTATGCGACGCCAGTTTATTAATAACGAGGTGAAGTTTTTCTACAAAACCTTTCTTTACTTCTTATAACTTGAAATGACTAATTATACTTCTCGAAAATTATTTAAGTTACATACCAACATTAAATACTTTTTATAGATTTAATAATAATTGAGTAAACTTTAAGATACTATACACACGTATGATCTCTCTTAATTAACATCTCATGAAGAGCGTGACGCGAGAGCTTTTTTAGTGACCTCTTATTTTTTTTAATGTGATTAAGGTTACCATGGTTTTTGTTATTAAGCTTTTTATTCATCTTAATAAAACACTGAAACTTAACAATTGTATGTAGAAATTTAAATTTTGGAGAAAATAATTCTTGAATACCATTAGATTAGTATTCCATCGATGCATTAGGTCGAGGTAGGTATTGCATTTATGAATAATCGTTATTTTGTAATACATATTCCTAAATTGTGGCTGTTTGGTGCATATGCGATGAAGTAACTACGTGTTATTTTTAAATGGTGTGACACATCGACGGATGCGATTATAAGATTTGCTGAAGAAGGCGTACAATTTATGTCCTTGGGGTGATATTTTTGTATTTTTAAACATTTTTCAAAATGTTCGTTCTATAGATTGAAATAAAATCGTACCTTATTGTTTAAAATACTCATACTTAATACCTGCGATACTATTAAAGTATTTTTTATAATGATCATAAAATACCTATGTATTTTCCAAAATCTAATTCTCATTTATTCAAGAGGCGATTGCATTCATTGCCAAGTTCCGAATTTGTAAGACCGAAAGAGTCTCCAAAGTGTGAGTGTATAAATGTATACCTTCTTCCTGTTTTTTGTAAATCAAACAATAATAATGTAAGTACATCATGGTCACCCGAGCCGTGCATCTCATTGTTGTAAACGTTTCACCAAAAGAGAAATTATAATTAACTTACATTATTGCCAAAATTTAAATTTTTAATACTATAAGATAGCTGGACTAGACAGGTCTATTAGTATATAGTTTTATAGAAAGATAAGTTAAGAATATTGATTACTTACATACAACGGATGCTTACGAAAGTTGATGTCCATAAATGAAAGAAAGGACAATCAAAACATATATGTAGAGACAAGCTGTTCGCTAAACACTAACGATTGTAATAACCAAATACAGCGCCATCTGTCGGGTTCCATTTTTAGTAGGTAAGTCAGTACTAACATCATTTATTTTTTTAGTTGAGTCCATGAAAAAAACAACTAGTACCCAATTTCAGAATCAACTAATTTTTTTATAAGCTTATAAAATATTTTTATATTATTTGATAATAGACAGATAGACAAATTATTTGGAATACTTGAGAAATTATTGGTTCTCTTAACATTCTTTTATCCACCCAACTAGCTTTATTTTCGCTATAAAAAGTGGCTAAGTCCTTCCCCAAACTATCTCCTTATCAAAATCTATTCGTATCAGGCAGACAAAGTTACTTTCGCATTTATAATATTAGTACAGACGCATGGATATTACAGGTTCGTAGTATCTTCCGGTATAATCATTATAATGACTCCAGAATTACAATAGGGCAATGCTCATTTAGACGTCGCGTTTTGCGTTGTCTATGTATTTCTTCGAGATAGGACAATAATGACGATGCCTTCATTGCAATCGTCATACAAATATCAGTACTGTATGTATTGATCATTGGCATAACATAAAACGTGGCCATTGAAGCATAGCACTAACACAACTTGTATTATTAGATTAACGATCTCGTGAACCAATCCGATATAATAATTTTAAACAAGAGTCCTTTTACACTTGCTACATTTATGTATATTTATGTTATATGTATTATAATGACAATTATGAAAAAAAATTTTTCTTGCATTTGTTTTGATTAAAAGTGTAAACGGTTGTTTAACTCATATAAGCTAGATATATAACTACTTACTAAAATTGCATAGGTAATTGGACATTTTTGCGCCAGATGGGGTCTGACGTTAGTGCGCAAATTAGTAAACTTAGAGTTTTTAAGAAAAATATATAGCATTCGCGTATAGCGTGGAGGTGTTCTTAGTAAATGGTTGTGATACGGAATGCAGTCGCGTGTGAGCACGGCGACGGGAGTGGACGCGACGACACAGCTTAACATAATTGACGAAAGCAGCACCGTCTTACGTACGGTATAACGGAAAGATTCAGATTCATCTACTCACAGTTAATAGATGAAAACCGTTTATATTTTTAAATGTTAAACACAAATAATTTTAAGTAAATGTACAGCAGGACTACCATGAACTCCTAAAATATGTCGTAGTTATAAAAAGTTTTATTATGATATTACAGTAATTTGATTGTTTCGTGCTATGACCTCTATAAAACAATATTGTTTTACTCTTGCTTAATGAAGTTAAATAATGTTTCTAACTTTAAATGCCAAAATTTGTCATAAAAACAATATTACGTTTTATTTTAAATGTCAAAACACAAAACACACTTCTACAAGTAACAATGTTTCCTGTAGTAAAAGGATAAATGATTTAGAATAACGTCATCAAAACATCTTATCGATACATTATTAGAATAATATTATTTTTAGGATGAATTCTAAAATAAGATTATTATAATAATGCTATAAGAGTTCATGGTAAGTCTGTTGATCTAAGTAACGATTTTTTAAGGCGGTTCTCGATACTTCTGTTCAACTTTTGTTTTGGCACTAATTTCACAAATATTTTACATTTTTAGTGATTAAAATCACTGCCACTTAGTTAACTAGTACGATTATAAAACCCATAAGAGTACTTATTGAAAACATGGAGTCTCCTTAAAGTTCTTCTTTATTCAACGGATATAAATTAATTATTGTACGTTAAAATTGCAATTACTATTTTAAAGTTAGGTTAGTAATTAAATATTTCTTAGGAATATCTTTTTATTTACATTGTACTGTATGTTAGGAGTAGTCGGCTGACAAGTCGAATATTCACCGACATTAATGATATACGATTTTATGCAATATTAATAATTGCATTAGACAATTTAGATGTCTTCAGTAAATTATTACTTTAATCCAATCGAATGCACATGCTCACTTAATTACTCCATATTTTAATGTTTCACGTCAAAAAAAATATCGAAGTGAGACCCATTTAAGATCAAAAAAGGTAGTATGTAAATATGGTCTGTGATTTAGCTCACATTTATTAATTTATTTTCTATACCTACTTACTACTATATTTTTTTCTTTAAACGGTTTTGAAATTGTGCAAACAAAGTTCTCCGCTACTTGCTAGTTTCAGTTTATGCCTTAGGTATAGCCTACATGGTACAGCCATTAGTTTCATCTATCACATACATAATTACAAACGTATTTCGAGCCGTCACACATCAACAAACAGCAATGACACTTTACAACCAGTTAATATGCTTTGACAATATATAAGCGTGGCGTGTAAATTATTCACGCCTACAAGAATAAGACGACAACTAACCATCTTAAAAACAACATATTTTATTTACCTATTAATAATTGTTTTATGAGATTGTTAAACGGTGTGCGGTCTTTTTGTTATTACATATTTTGTTCTGTGATTGCTATATATTATAGTTTTTTTTTTATGCTGTCTATGTAAAATTGTTGTATGCAAAAAAATAGAACACAATTATTTTAATTAAATTTAATATATAGATATCTATACTTTATCAAAATAGCAGATTTCTGCCTGAAACATATTTATTACTGAGGCAGCTGTTTGTAATCTACACGCAAATCATTAAAACATATTCCTAAAACAGTTATAAGAATACAATAACTAACATTTTATTATTAATCAGATAATTTTAATGTTACAGTTATACCATAAAACGCGTCAAAGATGATAAAATTATTGTCTAAAGAGTCTTGTAGAGAGAGAGGGCGCCACCGACTGGAACGAGATCCTAATTAAAAGATTTAGAGCGTAAAACTCGCTGGCGTTAATACATTAACATTTTTCTTAAAGCAAATTAAACTGGTAATTGTATTACATATAAAGAAAGCTTCGAAATGACTCGCCGTTTTAAATATTAGAAACACCGACTTTCTTCTACTTCATTATTAATCAACAAGTCGCCTTTCAAGAAAATGGCAATTCAGTCTATTCATAAATTAAATACTCATCTTACTTCGCCTTAATATGTGCCATTATAGATAAGTGTTTAAATATTACACATTAAATAATTTAAGTATGGTTATATTAAAATTTGATATTTATAGTATTTAATAAAAGGTATACCTACTTTTTTTGAATCAACTATTATAAAAAAAAATGATATGTCTACTTGTACCAGAGCTCTATGTTTATTGAGCCAGTTGTACCTATTTAGAATTGGCATCCCTCATCGCCTCAACAAGACCCTAAAGCAATGTTGTATTTCGATCGAAGTCAATAGAAGTTAGCAACCACATTTATTTCAAGAAATATTGTCTTAAACTTAAAGTACATACTCGTATTATCTTGTTTTATACACGGTTAGGTTAGTGATACGGCTCTCTCAAAGCCGGATCACAAACGCCTCCAAATCCCTTTCGGAGTGTAACTGTCTATTATCGATATTGTAATATTATAATATATTCTGATGTATTACCATCTTTGGATAATACCTTTTCTGGAAAAAACTACTAGTGCTTTTGGTGATTAAAAGGACAACAACAAGGATGACAGCTCTGATCTAACCATATATAGTTTTGTCTATTTAAATAATAAGACAGAATTAACAGACTGTCATTGTTAAGACGAAGGGAAAAGCTGAATTCTGTTGAATATAATTTTTAGTTCTTAGAGTAAAAGAACGTTCTAAAGAGGCTTTATGTGTGAGGTCAACGAGTGACAATTGTAAATTTATCGTGTTTTCAGACACCCACGATACAAATAATATATCAAAAATATCACTAGCGTGTGATAAAAGAAGGAAAGGGAAAGAAGATTTATTTTAAGCCGATCTGAAATATGTTATTCCACATACACACTATTAAAAAAAATGTTTGGGAGAAATGGAGCCACAGAATTTTCTCCACCCTTCACAGTTATTTTTCTTAAATAGTTTTTGTCTAGTTATATTTTACTAAAAATTTCGATGTTCTTAGGAGTCATGTTTATACAATATACCTTTTTTGTAATCATACATTTTTTAATTACTTTATTGCACTCATACTTCACCACGATGGAGATGGAATATAGTCTAAAGTATTTTTATTTGAAAAAGCTGCCATTATGATTCGAGTGAAAAATCGTGCACTGCTTCTGTCATTATTTTTATTGATGTAAGAGAGAGATCGTCTTGTTTGATTGAATATTCATGTTTGAAGGTTTCATATGTAGTATTTTCGATACATCGAATATGTTTTATTTAATTGTTTGAAAATTTAATAACGAGAGGAAGATGTAAGATTGTTGTTTGTTGTTGATTAGAATCCACTGATCTAGATACTGGCAGTTTTAAGACTACCTAAATAATGGGTATCAATTATGTCAAATTGTAAGCATAAAAAAATAAAAGCATACTAATTAATTATTTAATAATAGAAAGAGGATTAGGTATATTAATGGATGTTATATAAATATTATTAGAACTTTCAGCCACAATAGAGATGTCAGAACTGTGGGTATTGGAAAAAATGGAATGTGTTTTTAACGAATATAAAGCTGGTGCACCACCCTATCTGTTGATTACCTCTAATCTACTGTATAGTACCATTAATACTTTTAAAAAATACAGGTTTAAGACATATCTCTGACAATACAAAACCAATTTCTTTGTATTTGTTAGTCCAAAAATATTTTCACTTTTATTACATATGAAACTAAGAATTTCACTAAATGGTTGTCTGTCGATTCATTATTTATAATTTGAGGATGAGTTAAACTTGATAGGAACTTAGTTGCCCTAGCATATAACATACAACTATGGGTAAAGACAAAGCAAATTTAATTTGCTCTGTCTCTCAAATTCTGGGCCACAAGCATTATCACACAGTAACAAGAATCTCCAGATAGTTTCTTACTTCTTCAACATTTCTATTACTCTTTTATTACATATCTTGTAGTAACAAGCATTCTATTATGAATTAGGGTGAGTTACATTTTACATTAATGGAAATTTACTACCTTGGTGTATGATTTATTACAATTGTCTTGCAAATTTTTGTTACCAAGCATCATCTTCAGCACAATCACAACCATCTCCAGTGTTCCTTAATACATTTACATCAGTAAGGCCTGCACTGCATTTGTATGTCCAAAATTGTTATCAAACAATACTTATAACAATACAATTTTATAAAAAAATGTATTGTTATAAGTATACATAAATCTAAATTTAAAGCATTACAACATAAATGAATTTGACCACCTTAGCGAGAATTTTAGCATCAATGTTTCAAATAACAGTTTGTTAAGGATTACATGTACTGCTAAATGCCAACACCAATAAAGAATTTTTAGTTCAAAGGTCTGACTCTAATTATTGTCATCATTAAAAAGGCACTAACATATTTGCCATCTCTTCATCAGGAGACCAATAGGATGAAACTCCTCTTCCATAACATAACTTGAATGGAATTCCATTCAAGTTATATTAAAAGTTGGAATGAAAGCTTTGTAATTATTGCCTTAAAGAACCTTACGACATTGTAAAAGGCGAAGAAGTGTATCGACGAAGAAGAAGTGTGTAAGTGTGGCTGTTACAGATTAATTTGATTGTATTGTGATATAACTGACTACCGGGGGGACAAAACTCTTGGTTACTCGGGAATCTCATTCATAGGGGAATAAAATAATGTAAAAAACACTCACCAATTACAAGAAATGCGAACACTATAAACTGAAGAAAAATATTTACTAATACTTACAAGAGGCATTAAAATAATATCCAACTGAAAAATAAACATATTTATAAAATAGTCAACTATAATTAGCAATACAAAGTTTATAGTTCCCGCGTTTTTTATAGCGCTGTGTATATAATTTCTTATAAGTTGTAATTGTAAGTGTACGCATATATAATAAGGTTCCACAAGATATCTTAGACCTTCCTTTTCATGCTTTTAAATGTAAATTTAAAATATACTACTGTAATATACTGTTCAAAAAGCTTATTAAAGTATACAGGAGTTCTTAGTTGATCGTATTTCGATCAACTAAAAGGTTAGGTTGTGGAGCTTTGCTTGTTGACTCATTTGCGGGATATTCTAATGTACATAAAACATTGTTAATTTGCTTTTAAAAGAGCAACTGTTGAGTTTCTGGCCAGCTCTTCTCAGCAGAGCCGCATTCCGAGCTGGTGGTAGCTTACCAACGGACTGACATACTGACATTTTTTAATGTAATGTAATGTAATGTAATTGACGATTTAAAAGTGCATGTAAATGCCTACTTGAATAAAGATATTTTTTAATTTTGTATTACTATTAACTAGGGATGGCGATTTGAGATCGTTTAATCAAAGAATCGATTTTTTCAGGTGATGAAAACGATTTTTTAGGTTGATGTCAAATAACGGATTCACCCAGTGAATCGATCTCAAAGACCCAATATGCGGTGTTCCTATTTAAAAAAGTGACCATAGAGTTATGATTCTATAAAGAAGTTGCATTTATTAGCTGTTGGATCTGATATATTTATGTACCTCCCGACATATGTTATTTTTATGTTAAACAGCAAAAACTGATCACGTAGTATGGGTACGTTCCCTTATTGATATATTTATTCCTAATAATACCTATCTTTTGGTTTAAAATTTATAATATTTTTTCTTATCTACCATTTCTCTTGTCCTTCTACTGTCTATATTATTCAAGAATATAAAAAAAAAAAAGATTTTTTAATAAATATTGGATCTTTAATACATATTGGACTAGGGGACTAGAATACTAAAATATTAATTAATGGCGGGAATTAAATATAAAAATTATTTCTGAAAATAACATTTAAATTATATTATAATTCTAGATTACGGTAATTTTAGTTAATCTAGGTTTTGGTTAGGCTGTGAATAATTTATTAATATATGAGAGTCAATAACGCACTTGTTAAAATTTAGAATCTAAGGCAGAGAACCAAAAAAAAAGAGAATTGTTGCAATTTATAATTGTCAAAGTCAGAGAGAATTTAATTTATATTTTATGGGTTATATTATTAGGATAGTAGGGTAATTCTTATGTATTAAACAAAAATAACGATTTCATAATAATTAATCATGGCATTTATGCCTGTGCGAATGCAAATGCTGCGAGTCATCGCATCGCAGAACTGTTTTTCCACACTACAAAGATCTATGGCCTATAAGAGTTCCATATCTTTGGAGACTTTGTATCCCAATAGTAGTTTAAAGCTTACAACTCCTGCTTTTGTAAGTAAATTTTGTACTAAACATTATGACAAGTATATTCTAGTTATTATAATTCAAGTATTTTCTTATAGGTACCAAATCCGCGTGAAAAATTCTCTGGATACATACCACTGAATAAGCTTGATATTAAATATAGTGCTAGTTCGGGACCGGGGGGACAAAACGTTAACAAGGTGAATATATCCTATACATAAACTTTAGTTGTATTTACATAAATAAGACCATGTGATACATAATGTAGTGAGTTATACAAGTAAAAATTTAGCTTTAGGAAGTATCATTAGCAAAAGTTTACATACTTTGTTCATAATTTACAGGTGCACACTAAAGTAGACATGAGATTTAAAGTGAGTGAGGCAGAATGGATCCCCACAGAGATTAGAGAAAAACTATTGCACCTGGTGTGTAGGATAAAAAGATTTATTCACTAACCTTTATTTAGATTTATTATTATGTTGAATAATATTATCACAAATTTGTCTAATTGAAAATTCTCAAAACATGATTATTTTCATTAATGTGTATAAAGTGCAACTCTATGATAATTTCAGCATAGTAACAGATTCACAAAGGATGGTTACTTGGTTATTCGTTCTGATGTGACCCGCTCCCAGCAGCTGAACCTAGCTGACTGCCTGCAGAAGTTAAGGAATATGATCAGAGATGCAGCAGTCACCAAACGTGAAGCATCTCCTGAGACTGAAGAAAGAATAAGACAGAGGCAAGCTCTTTGAAAATATTTAGCATTGAAGTGTAGTTATCATAAACTTTTAACAGGTTATTATATATAAGACTCAACATATATGTAACAGATTAGGATTTTCAATGACTTGATACACTGATTTTTTCAGGCACCTGAAAGCCTCTCGTCTCCGGGTGTCTGTGAAGCGGGAGGAGGCCTTAAAGCGTGACCTGCGCCGGCCGCCCACTGTGGTCGACTTATGATTCTTTTATTAAATTGGACATGCATGCAATCTCTTGATTTTAGTGACAGAGTATTACACTAATTCAAATTTTAAACATTTAATAAGATGAGGTTTTTTTAGAGAAATATCTAAAGCATTTTTGTTTTTAGTTATAAGAACTTCTCTTATATACTAATTAAATTATTCAGACCAGTGATTGCTCGCAGTGACAGCCATCTGAGTAGGAAGTTCCTTTTTGTAGCTCTATAATAATTTAAAAACAATTAGTTGCTATGACTTACAGTAGACATATTATTAAAATGACCAAGTTCAAAAATCAATATAACTTCAAAATAATGTTCAATTCTGTTGCTAAAATACATATTCAGATTGCATCAACCATTTTGTTAATGGTAGCCATAAACAAAATGGTGATTTATAAGTATTGTACTTATTGACATTTCTGTATTGATATAACACCTTCAGCTATATGCATTTAAAAAAAAAACGTAAGTATGTTTTATCCTATGATAAACTAGAAAATCTTTCAAAACTCAATATATCAGTAAGTACATACTTGCATGTCCAATTTAATATATAAAATATTTGATGAAATAGTTGATAGATGTAAAATAAAATAATAAACGTTAAATTAATGAATAAAGTATTGTTTTATTGTTATTTTTAATTCTCGTTGAAACAATCTAATCTGTGAATAGACTACCTATTCACAGATGCATGCAGCACAGACAGACAGCATGTGTCTCATGGATTTTTATGCCTTTCAGTGGGTTTTTAAAAATAAATACCTATTCAAAATGGTTTACTGAATTCGACATATACGGTAATGACCAAACCTAACTTCATTTGTATAATCTTGGGTGATAATTGTAATTCCTTATTATTATTGGTGTTTGCGTTATAAATTAGTTTTAGTAAGGCTTTTTGTTTTCTTCTGCTGGTTATTCATATCATTGACAATTGCATTTCTCGCTTTGATCAATTAACCGCACACCTTTTTTTTTTTTAAATAAGCGATTTTATAATAAGATACAATCTGACTAAGAAAAAAGTTCAATATTCACTTTATTACCGTAATTCAATATGTCAGTGCCATAATTTAAAAATATCGTGTAACAATTCGTTACCATAGCAACGCATTGCTACACAACCAGAGAATATATACTGGCCTTTAACGAGAGAACACAATAATTATTGAAGTTAATTAGGATAAAGTGATATAGAATTAACGAAGGGTATATTATACATCCATATGAAGAATGTCATACAGAGATTTACGCAGTAAGTGATATTTGCTATTAATATTTGGACTAGTTGTTGACTGCTTCTTCACTACAGCGGGTATCCATTCTCCATTAGTGTATCCAGTATACCATTAGTGAAAATAGTAGCGGTCTGCACAATTCTTATAAGTCTGAGTCTGATTTTTATAAGTTTTGTAATCTTATTTGTAGCAGTAGGTACCTACCTATAATGTTTGTTTAATTTTTATATTTTTTAATTATGTTATATGTTCATAATTATCCAAAATTAAAAAAGAGACATCTCATGAAGTTAATGTTGATAAACATTGATGTAATTAAATCAAACGAAGGAATTAAATTTAAGTAAGTACTTTCCTTAAACTGTATTCTAATACATATTAGGTAGAAACAATGGAGGTTGTTCCAACTATGTAAACACAAAAAAAATATCGATGTGTAAAAAGTTGAGATATATATTGTCTCCATTACAGTGAGTGTGCCCGAACGTTTGTTTGTTACGACTTTTATAAGTGTGTCCGGGCCAAGTATTAGCAAGCCATATTTGTTAAGCGTTTTCAATATTTGTCATAATTCTCTATGTTGTTATGTTGCTAATGTATCTATATAATATATACAGATACATTATCATATACATTTACAACATAAAATACATATATATATATATATATATATATTAGTAAGAACTTCCGAAATCTGATTATGGTTATCTTTCTAAAAAGATGGCGACTTGAGTTTCTTATTGTTTTTTTTGAACTAAGTTGACGCTTGACTACGTTCCACCGAGATGGGAAGTGGAAATGTAGTACTTAGTAAAAACCTATTCACTCTTGCCTCGAAGACACCCACATTGTACTCGGACGGAAAAACCGACGCAGGCAAGCTTTTCCACCTCTTCGCTGTCCGATTTAAAAAAGATGAAGCGTAGCTCTTCGTTCGGACATGCAGCGCGTCTACCACAATAGGATGGATGTTTGCCGTGCGACGGGACCTCCGGTGATGGAAGGGGGATGGGGGAATTAGGTCATGTAATTCCGTCGCACACTCACCAAAATGTATCATATTAAAAATATATATAAATAAAGTAAAGATTTAAATTCGTATAACTTAAATAATGTTTACATATCCATTAGAAGAATTATTTTTTTAAAGAACGCCGATCTGCGCTCTCGCCAGACGACGATGTTACAATTTTTACAAGCATTAAAACCCTCCCAGATTTTAGCGAAACCATGCGCGCTCTGGGCTTCCCCCAGCAGATATCGTTGGAGAGTTTTCGAAGCCCCAACTGGGCCCTGGTGGAGGCCTGTACGCGCTGGCTGGCGGCGCGCGTGGAGCCTGACGCGATTCTGGCGGGCGGCGCTTATACCATGGAGCAGAGGGTCGCCATGGTCACGCATGCTATTGAGCTGTTTGTAAGTGTATGTATGTAGGTACGTTAGTGTGTGAGTAGGACAAAAATAAAACAAAATCTATTATTATATTCTCTTACTATTGTTATATACTTTTCGTACAGATAAGACTTATTACACAATTATCTTACTCATAGTAAATATACCGGTAGTGAAATAGTAACAAATGATAAATATATATATTATAAATATAAATAGAAAATGAACCAGTTTAAAATGTTAAATATTTTTTAAGCATTCTCGTGCCAATCTCAAATTGAACGGTAAAAGAATATATGGCGCTGATGGCTGGGCAGTGCGCGAACTGCTTAAAGTGGCAAAACTCTTACGTTCGTCTTTGGAGACGCCTCAACACGACGATCAGCTGGCTGAGTCTAATTGTTTGGTGTATGATATTAGCAATAGAGTAAGTAAATTGTATTTCACTTAACGCTGACAAGTCTGTAATTCATCAAAGATATGAGTCAAGTTAAAAATCGGACGGGATTTTTGTATGTAGGTTGGAGAAATCAGACAAGCGCGAACATTAGCAACGGACATCACTGCACAAGGTGCCTTTTTATACGATCTGCTAGCCAAGGAACCTGAAAATAAGGTAAGATTTAGAAAGCCAAAACCACCATTTTACAGATTACTTCCATGTTTAAAGCACTTCTTTCAAGTTAATACCATTAAATCGAACAGGATGACCGTAACAGAGCTCTCTCGCGTCAACTCGACCTATCCTCGCTAGAGGCTGCTTTAACCCGCGCGGTGGAATCGTTGTCATCCCGGGTGGCGGCCGTGAGAGAGCAAACCGAAAATGTGGCGGCCAGTGAGACGGCACTGGATGCCAAACTGGAGAGGCGGAGGGCCGAGTTGCAGAGAGCAGAAAAGAGGCTGCTCACAGTGCAGAAGATTAAGTGAGTTAAAGGGCTACCCAAGACCGAGTTTGCTCAGCAATTTCCCATACCTTTTTTTTTAAAAGGACCTGGAGATAAACCTTATAAACAACAAAATAAACGGAATTTATGTAATCTGCAAGAATCTTGTAGACAACATAATATCTTCCGAGATGTAGATACTTATGCTCTCCTTCGTCCAAACTCGCAAAAATTTGTTGTGCTTAATGTTTGTAATGAGACTGCAGCCGAAAACGGCACCGGCTCATCTGATGAAGACTCAAACGGCTTTCATTTAATGAATCTGCCTTAAATTGAGTTCAGAACAGAGAATACTGACTTCAAATATGGATTTCATTTAGGCCGGCCTACCAGAGCGAGCTGACGGCTCTTGAGGAGGAGATCTCCGTGCTGTGGGAACAGTATGTGTTGCGGTACCGCTGCGTGGAAGCGCTAAAACACCGCCTCAGTGTTCTCGAGAGAGCACAGACAGAGGTGATGTTTGTGATTCCAAATATTATATTATATAATTTGAGAACCCATAAATAATAATATAATAAAGGGAATAGAGATGTATATATTTGTTATCTACATTTCTGGACAATTTGCATATAATAAAATTTTGAAAAACTAAGGTTTTAATTGCAGGCAGCAGAAGAGCAACAGGCTGCAATAATGCAGCTTATACTCAAATACGAAGCCGAAGATGTGTTAGGAAAACTCAGTGATTCCGGTAACACACACTCCTCAAATTCAATTCTTGTTTAATAACAAGTGTTGTTAACTTATTTAAATACATATTTTCCCGGTATATTCAGATGATCAAGATTCAAGCGATGAGGGCAAGGAGTCGAAGCCGCCTCGACCGGCCACCAGACCCAAGACTAGATTACGTATTAAGACTGCAGGTAGTGTCAGTGATAGCTGTTATGTTTTGTTAAAAATCCTTTAAATAATAAAAATAAATACTAATCGTAATAACTAATCTATGAAATTCTTCGAAACTACAAACAACAACAAATTACGAACCTATTTAACTCGACGACTCTTTCGAAGATATCATAGACCTTAATAAACATGGCGCACTAGAATAAATTAATAATAATTATGTCGTTAGCTGCCGCTAGTCAGAAGTGTTCTTGAAAGGAAATTTTATAGCTTCACCCCCCTTCTTAATTTGTCAGGAAGTCGTCATTATTTAGAAGGTCTCCTGAAAGACAAAAAACATCGCGAAATAGGTATCCTAGAAACTTTATCCTATTCAAAAAATCATTTTGGCTTAAAATCTAAATCACACACACACCTCTCTGGTCGCTGGTGTAAGTCAGTGCATGGTGTGTGCAGGCGCCGGCTCGTCGCGCTCGTCGTGGGGCGCGCTGCCCGGCACGCACACACACGCCGACCACTCCAGCTCTGACACGGACCTCTCCGACACACAGCCCTACGGTGAGCAGCACGACTCATTACATAATACTATAACTCTTCACAGGTTTAGGGTCAATACAAACAATCATTTCTTGTTAACCTTACGTTAAAAGTTAATAATTTTGTAATTTAGCTTCTATTTTCATTTTATTAAGGTTTTTACTCTTCTCATGTGTACATTTATAAGATTCCAATGTAAATATGAGTATTTCAGGAGAAAGCGGCGGCTGGCGGCCGCGTCCCGCCACGCGCACGTTGGCTGCTGCGGGCGACTACGACGATCTGATACAAGGTGACGAAACAAGAACAAATATTTTTTTCTTATTATTTTTTGTATTATGCTTAGAAATAAAAACCAATTCCAAAATGATTTATGAAACAGGTATGACTATATGCATAGTATATCTGAAAGCCGGGTTATCTCTTCATGCGTTTAAATGAAAGAGCTTTCAGATAAAATATGTCATTGTCCGATTAATGCGATCTTTGTTACATATAAGTTGGGGGTGAGAAGTTAAATGAGGTACTCAGAACAAATTTCAAATATATATATTTTTATCAGTATAGCCACTAATAAGTAAATCAAAATTGAGTCAAATTAAAGAATAGAAACAAATTTCATAAAATATAACGACAAAATAATTTATCTAATTTATAAAATAAAGATAATTCGACCTTCAGAGCAAGGAAATAACAAAACTAACGAGGAACAGACCAATGAATAATGCCAAGTTAAATTCATTTAGTTTCTTACTGTTTTGATATTCAATGATAAAAGTTATGTTAATGAATAATATATTTTCTTGATAGCAGTCAGTAATATTTAAGATTGATCAGCTGACTCCATCCACATTCATTATGTGGCGGTGATTACCTTTACTTTATTTAAAATACTAGTGCCACTTTCAAACTATCTTTTTCATATTCATTGTTTACTTTATTCATTCTCGTCTCGTCGCGGACACATCTCGACATTTGCATTTTTGGCATGCCAACTGCATCTTGCGACATCCTGCATATATTCCTTTCTTAGTCTAGCATTAACCGATCAGTCTCAGGCAAAAACGGGAGTCTCATATTGTTACCGTTACATACACTGCCTTGAATATTGTTTATTGAATCTCCTTAAAAATGTATTGATTGTAAGCTGACTTTACCGATCTTAGGAATACCAAAGAAGCATGCAATAGCATAGGTATTGCTCAATTTTGTCTGGATTGAATGATTTCAACAAAAAACTGAAAAACTGAAAACTGAAACCTCGTTGGGGATAAGACAGACTAATTATTTTTTGATGTTTACTACAAACGTAAAACTAGGTTTACATATTATATAAAATATGTATAACCTTCCAGCTCTTAACGGAGAAGATGTTTGAATATATTTATAAGGATAAAAATATTTTTAAAGGATGCAGCTAACTTGTATTGTCTATTCCTAAATGAAGACTCTCATGTTCCAGGGGTGGAGGAGGGCGAGGAAGCGGTGTCTGTGGGCTCGGCGGGTTCCGCGGGGTCGGAGCGTTCGTTGGACAGTGAGCTGCCGCTGAGCGAGCGACCCGGGAGGACCTCCGCACTTAGCGACAATGAGTTCTAGATCTTACATTTAGTCTATTAAAATGTTAATAAACATATAAGCGGTTTTATTTATTTAAAGTGTTCTAAATAGAATTCGAGTCGCGTAGTAACGAAAAGTAAAAAGTACTGAGATTCATTGGAGGGCACCAAATTAAGAAAATTGTAATATATTTATATTGTCTCAAGAATAAAGTATATAATATATAATGATTATGTTATCACAATGTGTTATATTCAGAAAGATCGAGTAAGAAAATATGCTTTTATTAAATATTATTATTTACATTAATACTAATCTTACATTAAAATAATTATGTTCTTTATATACAAGTAAGAGCTTTAACGATTGTAATATTACTATACAAGCCAATTACTAAGAATTACAACTGCACATAGAAGTGTGGTAGCTAGTTGTTAAAACGACTTCAGTTCACGCTGTCACGGCCCTGATGTGTAATAAATACAGAAATGCTTACATTTTTAGATAAAAAAGTCGTACAATAACATTTTTTTCTTATGAGTCATTAACACGCTTCGGGCTAGTAGTATATACGTATATATATATAATATAGTGATGTACATATAAATGTCTTATAAATCTGTAGAGTATATTTACATTTTCAGAGCTACTTTTAATTATAATAATATAATAAGAAAAAGAGGAATACAAATTCTTAATCCTAGACAGATTACAAACACTTGGTAACAAGAACTTTATATAAACTTAACACTAATATGATTTGAGCAAATTTAGATGTGTTGATTGACCAATACGTTGCTCTCGACAATTTGGCACCGGTTAGGTACTTTGATTAAATAATGTACAAGTATATACTAAATAATATCACTAATAAATATAATTGAAAAGTTTAATGATAGATATACAACTATTTAGAAATATTGAACACTATCAAGAATGTGTCTTAATTCCTAAGCTGTTTATAAACAATATTTGAGTAATTTGTGGTGTATGATTCAATCTAAATCTAGTTACAAAGAATCTTAAAATATCGTTTAACACAGACATTTGACGATAAGAACAAATTTATATTAGTAGGTTAGTTTGATATTTTAGAACTAATACTAATATTTCAGAGGTTAAGACTTTAAATCTTTATATAAAAACTTATATTAAAAATAGGTCAGGTGTGTTTTGACAAGCACACTAGATGAAAATATAAAATAACTCTATTTATTATTAAGGAATGTGGAAGTTTCTAGAGTTAGTAATATTATGTACAAATAATACACATAAAGCTGTTCCGTTACTTTTGTATATATTTGATGGACTGTTTCACACTGGATTTTGAATTCAATCGCTACTCTAGCGTCTGCAAATTATAATTTTGTAAAAAAATACCTACTAATACTACTGGAAATATATTTTTGAGTTTCTTTTTATCTTTGGCTACATCAGTGTATTTTTTAAATTCTTATAAATACATACCTGATAAACATATTGTACATAATATAAATTACAGTATTTTAAATGACCAATTTAGTTTTAAATGTTATTTGTATCGATGTAAATATGTTTTGAATATATATATATATATTTATATATAAGTACCATGTGAGTATTTAATAAAACTATGATTACAACTATGATTTAGTAACAAATTATAAACCAATAATAAATAAACATTAAAGCAAATAACATGGTGCGTTTATACTGTCATTCCACCTTCATTTTTTTTGTTTTGATATTCCGTAACATTTTTTATCCTCTACAGTTTATTATTTTATGATGTTCATCATTGTGGTAATAAATTAGTTCCCCTCTTTTTTTAATTGACTATTGATGTAACGGGAATAATAACTGTATTCTACTAATGTAAAAATGACAACAGTGGATGTGTGTATGATTGTCAGTGCGAGTGTTGTGAGTGCGAGGAGTCGGTCTGAGTGGAGGCGAGCGAGTCATGGTGCTCTGCCGCGTGCCTGCTGGAGTCACACACTGCTATAAACTGCTCCGCGTACGTCCTGAAATATTATTAATCAATTATAATCAAATATTCACTTCATAAGCAGCGCTACCGTGATTACGATACATCGTCTTTAGTTACACAGCATCGGGCTAGATAACATTTTATTGATTTCTATAGTTCCATTGCGGTTCCATAAGTACCTTGTGTATTTGTACATTATATATGAATAGCGATGTAGTAAATTAGTTCAATCTAATAATAACGCCAGGGGTGTGTCAGCGACAAAGCACATTAAAAAAAAAGATTATTTATCATATATTTATATATTGTTTATTTTAACTGCTTAAAAATGATATATTAATAGGTACCTGTCAAGTCCAGTATAAGTCCGCTTGAGGTCGTCGATGGAGGGGTGCGGGTCAGCGCGTCGCTTGCGGTGGATGCGCTCGAGGGAGCGCGTGAGCTGTGAGTCGCGGGTACGAGTGCGAGGTCGGCCACGCCGGGCGGCCGGGGACCGACGCCGACGACGCTGTAGGATTGAACGTGTACAACATCTACATAATATATTAAATTTTACTGTACCCCTACAGCGAGCTTTGACGTTTTTGGTTAAGATTGGTTGGACCAAATCATTTCGTGACTGCTCGAAAACTACCAATCGTTGTAATGTTTCAAACATTAAATACGAACAATTATTCCTGACATGGTGATGTTCTTGTAATAATTCTAATATTTAATTTAAAGTATATAAGTTGTTTATTTATAGTAATTAAAGATAAATAAAATTGGTAATTACAGTGTCAGGGATCGGGTAGTAGATGGGCGGCGCGTGGTAGGGCGCCATTGGGAGCGTGGCGTACCGCGGTGGAACCCCCATGCTCACCGGTACTCGGCCGAGCTGGAAAACACAATTGTAATTATTTATTATATTGGTAACAATATAAATGTCCCTGTAGCCTATTTTTTTTATATCTGACAAGAAGCGCTAAGACGTTAAGATCAATAAATATGAACAAATCTGGTATTCCGCCATTAAGAGGCGCGGCGTCACGCCTCGAACTGCGCTTGACATTAAAGGTGATGCCAGGACAAAGGAATGCGCCTCACAAACATACTTCCTGAAACTATTGTTATAAAGGTGTTTTCTGTTAGGATTGTGGTAATCAATTAATTATTAATAAATAATGATCCAATCCGCTCTAATAGTTTTAATTTCATAATGAAGTCAGTAATTTATTTTAAGGAATAATTGAAGTAATCGTTGACTTTTAATAGAAGAGTACAATAAGTACCTACAAGAATAATCGCGGACAAAAATTAGAAGGAAAGCTTTTATAATTGGTAAAATATTTTGATAACTGTTTAGAACACAGTTATTAAGAAGCTCCTCAAGTTTGATAAACTGCCGATTAATCTGTAGTTAGTACGGTAGTGAGTATTCGACGGGCACTCGGAATGCGGCTCACCTCTCGTTCTGCGGTTTGGAATTAATCTCCTAACCTCAAATAGAATAAGTTCGCTGTTAAGTTGAAGTCTTTCAGTGTGTTATTATTCATAAATACAGTCGTAGTTGTTTATTTTAGTGTCTCTAACATTAACAAGAGTCACATGTCTATATAAAGA
Source organism: Dircenna loreta (assembly GCA_963555665.1). Lineage (NCBI taxonomy): Eukaryota > Metazoa > Arthropoda > Insecta > Lepidoptera > Nymphalidae > Dircenna > Dircenna loreta. Next base: position 618,399 of record OY743096.1, read on the forward strand.
ATTGTAACATCTATTTAATATTCTAATGACTTTTTTATAAATAGCCACTTGTAAAAGAATAAGCAACTGAAAGTATTCTCATTACACCTTCATAGCCATGTTATAATTATATTATAAATACTAACTATTCCTATATCTTAGCAAATGAATATAAGCTATAAGACTAAACGAATATATCTATAATAATATACATACATAGTCCACTTAACATTTGTCTTGGCGTATAATAACCAGCAAAATATATATTTGCACTTTATCCTTGTATCCATTAAATGTGGTCCAAAATTCCCCACATTCAAACATACTCATAGACAAACAGACCAACAGACACTCACTAAAACCTGTATATATACATACACACACACACACACACACACACACACACACAACATGCATGCAAAATATCTAATTATTTCTCTCGTAAAATTACCATTTGTCTTAAAATGTATTCGTTTGGTTTTCATTTATTATTATTTTTTAACGAATACTAATTTAATTACATTAATAACTTTATCAATACCTGCTTCTACTATTACATTAATTATATAAAAGTAGTATTGTTCTTATATAAAATAGAGTTTAAGTTTATATAAAATAATTTCAATAGAAATTAATCAACTGCATAGAGATAAAACCGGATGAAGAAGACTAACTGCCACAGCACAGGTTGTTACCTAGTAGGTGGGTAGGGTGGGAGTTAGTGAACTTGAATCCTTTAGCATGACTTACAAAATAAGTGTTATTGAAATGTCATTCCTCTTTTTTCAAAATGTATTTTATGCTAAATTGCCTGCTCTGAAATAAATTATTATTATTGTTATTTTCTGAATTAGAATAAGCATTTCAGCATTAGAATAAGTTTATTTTCATTATTGTTTAATATATCTAAATCAATATTAATATACTAGTTTTAATCTATCTAACACAACTGTAATGCTGCAAATATATATTTGTTTATTAGGTATGGCCACTTGCGTTGAAGTCTTTTGTACGTGGTATGTTATAAATTATAAGCATTTCGTATTAGAAGATAAAATAGTTTGAAATATTATAGTGAAAAGGCAATAATAATCAAAAAATAACCAAATTCACCACAAACTTATTACTGTAAAGTAAGATTAAAGTTAAAGCTTTGATTGTGTGATAAATAATTAATAAAGATGCCCATTTATAGGCCAAAGTCAAAGATAAGGCCAAATTCAACATATTTTTTTTAATTTATAGCCATATTTGAATTTGAAATGCAAATGGTGTCCCTAAAGAAGGAACATAAATAACAAATTACCAAAAAAGATTATTATCCTAAATGCTAGTAAATATTATCTTATTTTGACAACCGAATGTTATATCAAATAGTAGTAATATTAGATATACATATTCCGTATGATTGATCAACAACTGAACTGCCTTGATACACTTGCCGCGTACCTGTTTGCTTGTGGCATGTGCAGGCGCATGTTTCTACGCGCATTGTATGTATTTAGATTTTAGTGACAGATTACTTAGATTTTACGAGTTATTAAATTCTAGTTGTTCTTTTTAATTTTAGTATATTTATTCGTATAAAATATGTATTATTTTATATAATTCTGATGATGCTTGATATGGTTGTAAAAATCGAACGAGACGCCAGTTGGTGACTCGCGAGAATATTAGAACCATGATTTAATATTTCCTTACCATTTCAGCGACACTGGCTATTCACAAAACAAGGCTATATTATAAAACATTAAAAAAACTTGGTGTTAATTGAAGGTTCATATTTATTATTTTATTCTATAATTATATATTCCTTCAGCTACATTCTGTAGCGTATTTTTACACAATCAACAATAGATTACGGTTGCTAACATTTAAAACAATATTTAAATAACAGTACGTGTGTGTGTGTGTGTGTGTGTGTGTGTGTGTGTACGTCAGTCAGTTTAATTAAAAGGGCGGGTAAAAAATCTCTTATCATTAAGATTTATAGAAAGCTTTTTCTTTTTAAACAATAGTAATGGGCAAAATGTAAAGTATCTCCCACGAGATCTACAACGACAACTTTCGTGAACAAAATGTGCCTAATACGATTTAAAACTTATAAACTATGCGACATGTTCCCACGAAATACTGGAAATATGTACTGTAAAATAATGCAAATTAATAAAAAAAAATACTAATATTAGAAATTGAAATAATAAAAGCGTATTGTTGGCCATATTTTAGCAGAGTTTGTTATTTCTTCACACTGGAAGCTATAGGCTATAACCACGCCGTCTAAATGTTTGTAATTTGATAAATAGCCACTACTTTGTTATTAAATGAAAAGGATTACAATATAAATTGCTGAGACAACAGAATGCAAATTTATAAGATAAATAAGTGTCTGCTTGTCTCACGCAACTTCACGACATTCAATATTGTATAAGCGATTAGCAACTTGACATCAAGAGATCTTGAATTATGTAATGTTTCGGACGATATATTGATCTAAGTACAGGCGAATATATAGAAATATGTACTTATAATTATTTATTAGATATAAGTCAGTATCAGCACAGTTTAAGGGACCGAAATATAGCATTCCTTCCACTTCCTGTATATTATTTCGCAAAAAGCAGTGTTTTCCTTCATCCGTTGTGTACAAGGTGCGTCGGAGAAATGCAATGATTTACGACATTCATTCACCTTTCCGTCCTTACTTTCCAACGCACGTATGACTTCTGAGAAGTGACTTGTACTAATTTATCTTGTAGGTAATGCAACTTAGGTATATCTAGTATGTACTAAATTGTTAAATTAATTACAGCAATTACAATTATTTATCTATCTGGCTGTGTCTCGCTACACCTTGCTCATGCGTAGTACATCTTTGAAAATGTCACTATGATCCATCACCCATGTCACTATGATGTCAAGAATTAGGTAATTTAAACAAGTTCGAGCATGTTTAAATTGTAAATATACACATACATATTTCTAAAATCTTCATAGTCATAATATTTTTCAAACGCATGTATTTGAATGTAGTAATAGTGGGACATTATGGGAATACAAAACTTTGACTGTATCTGTTCTTAATCAGAATTAGATACTTTTACCTCATAGTTTATAAAAAATAACAAAATTGACATTTTATTGAAAGTATCGGTGCCCTTATCTACTCTTTAGGATGATTGTGTATTCTCGCTGATATAACAGTATTTAAAATTATATTTTTGTTTGATTTTAATAGATATAATTACAAGTTTAGATGTTTGATGTTAATCTAACAATCTGTATCGTTTTATTTCGAGCGTTCCTGAAGTTGTTTCGCCATTCTTACATGTAAAGTAGAGTCATCATTACCAACCCTCTCACGTACGACTATAAACCTACGAGCTGCGGCGACTGTGCCAAGTGGGCCACTCATTACCATACAGCGTAGATATTAACGTAAATCCACTCTTTCGTGTAAACTAGATTTTAAACCACTTTCATCTTGAACACTGATACCGCGCTTTCGCTTTTAATTTTAAAATATACTTAAAATTTAGTAAGTTCAACTATTTTGACTTATGTTATTAATAAAATCTATTAATTAATTAAGGAAAATAAACATGGAAAAAATAATTAATAAATCAAAGACAAACAATCAATCAAAGTGACAAGACATCAATCAAAGTGTAAAACATTATTGTCAACTTTAATCTTAAACCGATTCCTGTTTAGTGATATGTCATCTTTAAGTCGTCACAGAGGTGGGTAAATCAAAATTACGCAATGACTCAATGATATATCAAAAAGTAAATTATCTTGAAGGGAAAGGAAGACAAATTAACACTACTACTTCTACACGTATTAAAAATAGCTTTGAAACGAAAACGAAAAGTTTAATAATTATTTGACGTTTTATATTTTACGAAACCAACTTTAACTTCATCAACGAGTTGAAAAACTTGTAAATGGAAGTGACCATTAGACTGGGCAGTGAGCTTCTTTTCTAAAATTGGCAATTAGCTGTCATATTCTTCATAACTGGACATTGGCAGGTCTATACATCTTCGTATTTCTCCAAGGATGTGCAGTCGTTGCAAAATATGCATCTGTTAAGGTTCTTTATTGTCATCGGACATCACTAGTTGCATATTTGATTACACAACAACGTATGTTATATAATAACCAAGTGTTTAGTCCAACTCGTCTCATGATGACAACTCTATTAAGACTTACATAATATTTCCGGTTTCAATTAACTTTCTAAGCAAAATATCATCTTGACTTTTTTATTCATAGCAGTATGTAGTATAAATTATCTGCCTTTAATTTTAGTAAAAAATGTAGAAATATATTTTAATATCACTAATGACGTTTTAAAGTCTCAAAGACAGAACAGATAGACTTGATGATGAATGGAATGATGCAACTTTTGCAAGTTTTCGAATAAGGAAACCTATATTTACGTTAACGTTACAAGCGGTATTTATTATGAAACGTAGAAAAATATCTTTAATATGGTAATAAATTACAATCTAAACATATAATATAGAAGACTTTCAGTGAGTATCTGCCTGTTACTCTGACTTTTATTATTAATTGTTTCGAGCTTACAGTTACACGGTATTTTTATGATAAGAAAATATAAGCCATCACAAATAACGTTCTGCCTGTATATTTATTGTTCTGCTCACGTTAACATTCCAACACACCCCTTAGTGTAGATTACTATCAAGACACCTATATTTGATTGTTAAGAAAGAAGGGATACGAAATCGTCAGTTTCTAGTTTTAAATAATAAAGCAATTTTATAAAGAAGAAGTCTTAATAGTTATTTGAAAACGCTACATGCGTGAAGGCATAGATTATTGTTAGCGAGGTCTGCGGGGCGCGGGGCGTGGGGCGCGGGGCGCGGGGCGCGGGGGCACGAAGAGACCCAGCGCGTTGCGAAACATACAATCACGGTGTCGCAACACAACGGTATGGCCTCACCTGTTCGATACCAAAGCACCTGACTCTCATTTGTTTACTAATAATGACAAACAAAGTCATTCAAGTTCCTATTGCGATAGAATAATGCAAAATATTGTATATTCTAAATGATTATACATTTTCATTTCGGATTCATTTGGAGTATGGACATGTTTATCACGACACTTACTTTGAATTTCGCTTTAAAACAATCCATCCTTGAAACTGTTGTATCTTACTGAAAAGTAATCGAACATTTTTACACGTTTTGAGTTTGTTGCGCGGCGAATCATCTTGTAAATACATAGAAGTTATTGCCTGCGTCGGTGCTGCGTGGCTTATAACAGAGTTACACAAGTATTTGAAACACGTACAATATTAAAATTTTGAAACCTACCGTTAATCTGAAATGTACTGTAATTGTAAACAGCGAAACATTAAATGATACAGCTCGTAATGTAGTGCGTAAATTGATGTCGATTTGTTTATCTGAAATAACGGCAGAAATTGCTTTTATACAGTTAAATAAGCGCAATAATATTTTATCTGAATCAACATTAGCAATTGTCTATCAAGCTAAAAAAGTAAAAATAAAACGGTGTTGTAATATATTGTCTATCGCTACAACGCGACGCGTGAGAAAGGCGATAGAATATCCAAGCGTCGCTGTCAGACAGACATTACTCTTACACATTAAAACTTCATCATATTTTAAAACAAATTAGATAAACTACTTTGAATGGACGAATTCATTAAATCAATATATTATAAATCTATTGATGGTTCTTAATTCTTTTTATTAATAAGTCCAAAGCAATGTGTAAGGTTCTCCTAACGGTAATATTTGATTGAGTGATGTAGTAACCGGGGACTTAAGCCAAGACGCAATAATTTATACCCATATTTGTGCAAAACAGGTAAAATTAGCTGCCATTTGACGGAAACTTAATAACAAATATATGACCCCAATACCGTTTAGAGCTGGAGTATATAACCTACCAGTTTGTCTTAGTTTCTCTTTTGATATGTATAAAGATACAAAAATTATATTTCAAGATTCCTAAACCAGAAAAACACAAAATCCAATTGTTTTCATTATTCTTTATTATTTTCGAAGATATTTTTCTACACTTAAATAAAATTCTTTGATAGAATATCAAACTATATTTAATCTACGAATAAAAATATGCTATTAGGATGGTTACTTAATAATAAGATGATATTTGTCTCATAATTATAATGTTAATTACAAAATTATGGGTGTCATTGAGATGGCAGGATGTTTTGAAAAGTCGAATTAAATATATCCGTTGCTACAAGTATCAAGTAGTGCTTTAGTATGCGTTCTGCAGTGAAAGGAAGGACCGTACCTAGATCGACTAACTTACAGAATTACATATGTAAAGTGTAAATAAAGATATATATAGACAATCATAAACACACGTATATGTACATACATAAGTATACGCTTATATATACATATATTTTTAAATATTATACTTGAATATCTTCCAAGATATCGTTGTTTTCGTGTTTGTTTAGAAATTAATATCTACTTATTGTTTCATATTCATAACATTGTTATTTCAATATTACTCCACTAGGAGCCTCTCATTAAAACTAAGTCTCAATAAATATTTTGTAGGTATTTATAAGAAGTACTATTATTTGTTTAATACTAAACTTTAAAATAATATTATCTATCTAAATAATAACAATCCAAGAGCAAACCAACATGATGTTTTATTTTATGATAGAGGTCGGCTTTAGTCGATGAACAAGTTAGAAATAATAAATCTTTATTTAAATAGATTTTTATCAGGGGTTTAAATATATGTATACGTAATTTCAATATTATTTACTAAAACAAGCTATGATTTGACTCCTAACCTTTATTGGTGAGAACATTCTGTTGTTTGCGGACCACTAACTGCGCTGGCGCAATATTTCTATGTACTGCAAATATTTGAATATAATAAAGGTCACAAGACATTCCAAAACGAATTTTTGTAAATCAATTAACAGGTGTGGCTGCCTGAGACCATCTAACGGGCCTCTATTTAATAATATTAATACACAACACTATAAATATATCTTAAAGGTATTTCAGTTCTCTTTAACATTTGCTCTAAAGGACTGTGTTTTATATTAATAATATCAACGCCCTGAAGCGATGTTTGACATTCGACCGCGGTATTTCTCGAGTTACTGCAATATTGAGTTATTTATTGATATTTAGTCCAAGAATAACAGTACAACGATGGTGTTAATTTTTTTTTTTGGAAACCATTAAGTACATATAACAATTACTAATGTCTATTAATTATTCAATCAACTCACGAAACTTTATTATAAATAATATTCATTTAAAATTACCGAGTGGTTTATATGACTAGTATTAGTAATTATTTAAGAATATTTTTATTTTCAATAAATTTTAAATGTTAAGAGCAATCTTCCTAAATATTTTTTACGGCTGAGGAGCACAGACCTCGTGTCTCGTTTTATCATTGTAATATTAAAAATTAAGGCTTAAGTTGATGTAATGGTTAAGTTTTATATTATATACTTCAATTTATTTTAAAAACGAATTACTATTCGATGGCAGGTTAACTTCCTCGTGAAATATTAGGAAGGGCGATGTTATATATGTGGTCTTTATTTTATATGTTTTTTTTTAGGGATCCTTAATATTGACTGGTCAATCAAACCAACTTAAATATCCCTAAAATATCACATACGTGTTAAAACAACGCAATAGATTTCTATAAAACGATAGTTGCGACCTAAAAATACTACATTTATAATTAACCTAACCTAATTAGTTTATAAAAACGTAAGTAAAATATGATTGTACCAGCTTTTCTATTACATTGTTACAGTTTAAACCATATACACATATCACTTTCAACTCTACTGTTATGAAATAAGGTCGTTTTTCATTTAACTTACGGAAAGTACGCAACGCTGCGGTTTTCGGTTACGATGCTTTGCGCAAACGCAGCGCATTGCTGAAATATCGTATGTCGGGTTCAGTGCACTGCGTGAGACAGCGCTCAAGGTTCGTAGGAGTATTTAATTATTTAATACAGTAATATGCACATTTATATATTCCTAGAACAAGTGAAATTTAAAAACGTACGTTTAATACCCAACTTTACATAACCTACTCAATGCTGGGTTATATATTTAAAGAGAAAAAAACATACATCTGTTAATATCAAACGTAAATACGAATCGATATCTGATTTTAGTACTCTCACTGCTGAAAAAGAAAGTTGACACGTGGCGCTCGCGGTCACTTGCCTCTTCTGGGAGGACTCTACATTCATAACATCTATATACCATTTTCAAATGTTTACTAAGTTTTTTGTTGGTTTGACGGCCTTCCTGATCGTAAGGTGACAGTAAACATGGTGTCCGCAGTTATGAGAAACAGCTGCATGTCACCATCATAAGATTCAACCAACACGTAGAATAGGACGTAGTGAGGGATAGAGGAGCGGGCATGGTGGCTTTATTAATAAGTGTATTCAGTGCGCTCCAACATACTGTCACTTTTAAACTGAATAAATAGATATATCATTTAGTACAGGTAACTGTTAACACTCTGTTCTATCAAATTATTTCTGTAAATAGTTGAGGAGCATGACTTGCAGACAATCGGCATTGTACAAAACAATGACACTTGAAAGCTGAAGAAATGATCTATGTTTTGTTTATTTGTTATTTACTCAATGAATGGACGCAAAAAGAGCTGCGGTGAGAAGAGGGACCATGACTACTGAGCGACCTTTGTCTTAAAACAAATATTAGACATATATATACCTACTTGTTGCCTCAAACATCCACCAGCTTCATTTCAACTAACTTTATATAAAAATAAAAAAATGTGCAAAATATTATTTATGCAAAATAGATCTAACATTTTAAGTATTAATTTAATTATTTGGAATACAAATACGACAATTTTCAAATACATCATCAACTTACTAAAAGTGAAACACTGGTGGAGTCGAGACTTATAGCTTTAATGTTTTAAAATATTCTTGAGAGCCCAGGGGGGGGGAGGGGGGTCGTAATTATTAAAAATATCATCGAGCATACGAATTAAGTATTAATAAATATTTCATTGCAAATTTGGTTAATACCTATATATAAAATTTACCTCGCTATCAACATCTGGGCACCCTTGTCTCACGACTTTCCCAGCCTCCGGCGAGGGCCAATGACCCGCTATTGTTGATTAGTCGATTACTTGATTGCCGCAGGTACTTACAATGTTACGTGCCACATGTATCGTATGACCGTACGTAAGTTATAAGTGCGTATACCGCTCTCGCTGTTTCTTCCTTGATCAGGCTCATTGATTAACAGATCTTTGAGTGGTAAATATTTTGTGACAATCAATGTCAATGAAACAATTGGTCAGCTTATAAGACATTATAAGTTTCCAAGAATCTCGCAAAAGGTAAGAGTTACGTTGCGTGTCAACGCTACATATTCTATTATTTATATTGTCTGTTCAATATAGAGAGAACAGAAAAGTTTTTTATCACACGAATAATAAGTACCTTGAATGCAATGTTAAAAAACTTTACAGACTATTTGAAAAAAGTAGAAATTTGAATCTCAACTTTCGTCAGCTCCAACACTTACATTGTAATGAGTATTTGTTACGAAGCATTTTGTGATAATATTTATTATTGAAATGTTCACTATTGATCTCTTCTGCCAAATTTGTAAATTATTTTTTTAAATAAAAATAGTAGCTATTTTTTATTTGTTTGTGTGTTCTCAGGGAAAATAAAAAAAAAACAAAAAAGTCAGGAAATAACGTTCTAGGAGGTAGGTATGTAATAAATAAATATATTTACAGTAAAACTAGGATTGAATGGATTTGATCATTTGTGTTCTGAGATTATAAGTGGCATATGTTGTGAAAATGAAATCTTTAGTAATTATATAACATTCCACCAGATTGAAGTTCTACGCCAGAAGCGTCGGTTGTAGTGAAATTAAATTACCTAAATTGAGTTGTGAATTACCTAACCCTGCCATCTCGATATCATCGATAATTGTCGTCAATATTTATAGATTTTTTGAACTGTTCATCAGAATTTAAGAGGAAATAAGAAACGTTCATTGAAATATTCAAGGAAAGTGAGTTTCCTTGACTTAAAGACAAACATATCGATCTTGAAGAGCTTCAACTTGTCAGTTTTATAGAAAGCAATCAATGCGGTCTATCAGGCTAGAAAGCGTCAGAAAAAATGGGAATTAAATGAATAGAGGCGATTTCTACCAGCACCATAAGCACATGGGGAAAGTAGCCGGTTATGCAACGAGGTCAACAATCTGCGAGTCCCAATCACAAAACTATTGTTGTTATGTAAACGTTATATTGTTATTAACGGCTATTTGTTACAATCTATTCCAATAGATCGATTGAAATTAAATATAAATCTGAATACCTAATTCTTTAACAGTGACATCTATGCTGATTTCATTAAGAATATAAGGTGTTTGCCATCATTATACCCTGGTTTACTCCCGGGTATTAACAGTGTATGTTTGTATGTAAATAGAAAGCTGATTTCTCGTCACTCACTAGGGAGAGAAAAGTTATAATGTATAATTTAGCACCCTTTCTTACTTTCTTTGTATAATGACGTAATTATCAGGTATCTTCCGGATGTATATTATGTAGAACTAGATCATACATTTCCTTCAATAGACTATGTATTTGTAGACATACAACGAGACAGACGGTAAGACAACGCCGAGGTTACACACCCGAGGTTACACACACGACCATGTCAAGGAACTCGTCCTCTGGACTAGTTATATGAAACTGTATCCGACAGTATTTTTTACATTTTCACACATTGAAATGCAACTATTATTATTAGATCATTAAAAAAGTGTATAATTAAATTATACGCAAGATACACTCGTGAAATAGATTGATTGAGTTTTATAATTTGTTACTAAAATCTATTTAATATGAATTGAATGTACATTGTATCACTCTATTGTAGATTGTTTTTGAATAAATTATGATATAGTTTGCTTGTAACTCAATAGTAAATCGAATACTAAAATCAAAACATTCTCTGTCGCGTCGTAAATCACGCTTAAACATTCGTTTGCTAACTGGTTAAGATGGTTAAAGATTTAAAGATAATTTAAATTTCGCTGGTGGCGTCTTTTCGATGTTTAATTTGAATGAATTCAGTGAACAAAGTAAATTCATTGCAACCATTATTGCATCATTACAGATACGGTAAGTCAATTGGTAGATTGAGTTTCCAGAGATCAAGGGTTCGAATCCTTGCCCGTATCGATTTATAATTAATTCTACAATTATTTAAAAATATGTAGACAGTTTCAAATATGTTTATAAGCTATTTCAAATTAATTGTGTTAAGGTCTATGATTTTTAATAATAATTTTTGATAAATTATGTTATTGGTACTGTTGTCGAAAGACATTTTTAATTAAAGACTGTGGCTCGGCTGACTTTGGCTTTATTTTCTACATAGAACACACTAATATCATCATGAATGACGTAATAATGTTTTAAAATATAACAATAAAGCGGTTTGTTTTACAACCACGAGTAAGTCACGTTCTCTAATTGACGAATAAATAAACGGTGTAAAGACCCCCGCCGGCGCACGGTCAGATCTATTGCCATTTTATACGCATTTAATAATCCTTTATGCCTTCACAAGTGGGACTCGTAGGGTTGGCGACTTTGTGATCGAGATTCATTCTATTAATATCAAAATGTTTATTATTATTTTATAGAAAACCTTCAGTGTCCCAGAGACTGTATTGACTCTATATATTGATATAATAATTGTAGAGTACAAGGAGAACTAATATTAAAATAAATTACCTCGTGTTAAAAAGTCTTTCTTTCTGTTTATCTACAAAACAAGGCTAGTAACATTAGCTTTAAAATATATACATTACAATGTGTATACTTTTATAAGATCTTTTTAATATGAATAACCAACCCTGTAATATTTCAGAGACTATTGCGATGAGGTAATGGCGTCGTTTCCGGCGGGAAACCGCAATTATAAGCTAATCGAACGGTCGGATAGATGTGAACGCGATGAGCATCATAGCGATCACATACGAGAGAAAGAGATGACTATAGTATGTACGCTTGGCTTAATAGCAATAGCTTGTTAGAGGCTTATTTGAATCGTATTATGCAGTAAAGAAATACAGTTAAATTATTTAATTAAAACGGAAACTAAAGAAAATATTGTCAGTATATATAATTATCATTATTGAAAATATTTCCATAAAAAAAATGTTTTATGAAAGCTAAAACGAAATACATAAGTTTAAAATAATGTTAATGTATGTTACAGAGAGTTTTTCTAGATCGCTAGCGTCGAATAAATATTAAATATCTGTATTAACAATTAAGAAAACACTTATACAGCGATGTACCACAAAGTCAACTTTCCGCAATTTTCCACAAAATAACAGTTTTATGACGTGAGATCTCCTCATCACTCTCCGCGCGCTCCAGTTACCGCGACTGCAGCCAGTTATGTTTTATAAGAACAGCTCTTATATGGAGACTGCTAAGGACTGCTCATCATTTATTTCATATATATCATTTATCAACATCATCGCTACGTGCATTTCTCCGCCAGCCTATTTAATCATTACACCTTTATATTATAATACTATACAAACCACGTTATATTTCTTTAAATCTAGTTTAATATAAAATATCTTAAATCGCAATATTAAGCAGTTTTATGTTGTTGAAGAATTTCTCTCTAAAATGTGTTATCATAAATTAACTGTTCCATTCGGTATTCACCTGACCTCAAAGACCATGCTTTCATGTCACCTGTATTGACGTTCATATTTTAATATTGTTATTCTATAATTTAATATTTTATATAATTTTAATTGACTTCTGAAAAACGAGGTAATGTGTTATGTTTTTAATAAACAATTGTACACAATGCTTGGAAATAGTCAAAACAGACAATTTTAAATCTTAACATTAAAATAATATGCAATCATAGTTTTCAAATTTAATGTTGACATTGTAACAGTCACTATATACTTATTTTCTTATATAAATATATAAAAGATCTGGAAGAAAGTTCTTTTGATATTATCATTAATTTTAAAACAAAACCTAACACCATGAAATAAAAAATATCATTAGTTTGAGTTGAAAAGAAAGAAGACATTAAATACATATATGAAAAGGAATTGTTTTCGTTTCTATATTTTAAAAACATCTAACTATAACGAACAACAGAAAATGATATCACTGGCATATCTGCTATCTTTCTATTTGTTTATTTTGTAGAGGAATGCGGCGAAAGTGTCATTGTGCGACATCTGTGTTAATATTATGGAAGTAAATCTCGCGAGAGTTCGTCGTTCTTGGCGCTGTTTCACCGCCTCATCGTCGTTGTGGTCTAACACCTCGTATTGTTAAGAGGTTGACCATTTCCTTTTGAAGAGGAAGCGGCTTTCCAACTTTTACCAAACTAAATATTTTTTATTGAAACGTTTATTAAATTAATTACATTACAGTAGATGAAGGTAAAATATATTATGTACATATTTTAGTAGCAGGAGCAAAGCCTAGTTGTCGGCGACATACTCATTTCAAAAGTGATAGTTCATAAAGTAATACGGTTCAATTGTTAGAGCGACGGAACAATTCCCCAAAGGTCGCGGGTGCGAATCCAGGGCGTTAAAATTTAAATGTTTGATTTAAGCGTGTTTTATTTATTTAATGGTATTCAACCTACACCCCGACATCAACACACAAAGCCAAACATTTCTCTAACACAGTCTCACAATCAGTAATTGTTAATCTCCAGCGCACAGTAATCCACGCCTATGAGAGCGGAACGAGCGCGGTCGCAGCAAAAACATAGCGTGTCCGGAACAGACAGACCGATGTGCCGTGACATGTTTATTTATGTATTTATGAGTACCGTCCGGAAATGTATTTCTTCTATTGTTCCCGCTATTTAGTAAATTTTCCCGTTGGTTACAATGTTATTATGTTGTCTTGATGATGCGGCTAGTGCTAATTTACACAAACTTTCTAAATTTAACTTATTGTTTTCTTACTTATTTTAGAGTTAGGCAATTAATATCAAAATCCATCGAAAGGGGTCGGTCGCCGCTTTGAAAATCGTAACAAAAATAAAGATTTAATTTGAATTTTGATTTTCAACGACATCGAAAACTCTCTCTATTTCTTCAGTGAAACTTAAGCTATGAAAAGATATTCTGATAATAAGAAACCTTAAAACTTGTAGAAATAACATTTAAAAAGAACTGCAAAAAATATTTTCGAAAACAGCAAAAAAAAAAACTTTTGCTTTATTTATCAGTATCTAGAGTGTTCTCCATAAACAAGTTGTGTTTAAAATCCGGGTGAAACGCAAAGAGATCCAAATATTCAGAGCACAAGCGAACCACTTCAGCCCTGCACATGCGCACTACGCTACATCCGAATTAATATAAACATTATTAACTTTCGATCTTTCTCATTATATATGTATGGAACGGCAAAAACAATTTAATGTTTTAAAATTGACGACGAAACCAGGACCTTTTTTTTTAAACAACATACAAATCTAAACTATTATGTTTAAAATGAATTGCTGGTGATTTATTATAATTTACATTGAGCGAAACATTCTAAATATTATCTCGTAATAAAAGGCAGTAAAGGACCGTTGAAACATACACTTATTTATATTATATAGCAAATATGATAGTAACATTAACACGCCAAGTTGTCAGTTCAGGAAGAGCGCGGCATGCGGAACAGATTGAACGATACCTGCCTTCTTTATGCAGTAACTAAATTGTATAATTACTAGTTACTGCATCTTTAAAGTAACAAAGAATTAGAAAGATATGGTATAAATAACTATAAGAGAATATTACGACAAACATAAATGTAACATACCTTATACAGATATCAAAAGGTAGCTTTATTGTTCCTACATAATTATACTTCATTCAAAGTTATACATCAGTATCATTATTTGTATAAATATAAGCAAATAAAAGAATTTTAAACATTATAGAATAAATATTGTTAGAAAAACAGCCAATACAAACAAAACCATATATGGCTTTTTTTACATATGTGGACAAGAACATGACCTCGAGCTATCAACTGTAAAAAAACTTATCGGCATTCACCATTATAGTCAATGAAACTAACTTATATATTTGATTTCTAACCAATGGAAATTTTAATTGAGCATCTAGTGTTTATCATGGAGTATATGGAGTATAAAAATGGTAAGAAGAGTTAGACATCAGTAGATAATCATGTAAGTGAACCGTGTTAGAATCGTGAGCGGAGTTTACGTTCTGCTGGACACCCGGCGACCCACTGACCCCGGCCATTGTAGCACCGACCGACTAAATACCAAGAACACATAGGTTCTTCGAAATTTACAATAATAATGATTAGACTCAAATTTTGTATTAAGTTTTGGAAATCGTACGTGAGCTTTTAATTAGCACATTGAATTTAATAAGTCATACAGAATCAACTGCACTACAATCCTAGAGGAACAAGGAGAATTGTGAGGAAGAGATGGCATGATTTAGGGCTTAACCCTTAACGACATGCATTACAAAATCAAAAAAATACATTTTCGGATCATTTTTATCACGTCTTTCATCAGAATTAACCTATTCGATATCGTAGTATAAATATTAACTCCTGAGCCATATACTGTGCGTAATTCTTACCGTGCTCGCTGGATGAGCGGGAACCAGCATCATATGAGGAGGTGGCTTCCGGTTTTTTCGGACTCCCTTGGCTCGAGGCGGCCTGGTAGCCGTAGTTGTGGGCACTGGGACATGGTGATGACCCAACCAACGTGTCACCAGCTTCTCTTTACTATTTGCACTGCCATATTCAGGTGGCTCCTCCTTTTGACATTTTTTTTAGATTGTGTATTAATTATATTTCAATTTAAGTTATTTTATTAATTGACCTTTTTGTCGGTAATGATAATGAATTATGGGTGTTATGAAATGACTTGTCACCGAAGGAATTCGCAACATAGTTAAAATGAAATTAATTACGGCCGCTGGAATGCTATAGCGCTGCGGTATCTCGGTCACGCAGTCGAATCAAGGCAAACGTAGTTTTTCTACCAACAGGTTTGTACTCAATATATTCTTTATTAGTTTGATTATATTTATCTTCATTAGAAGACAGGTGTTACCCATATATGGTTCTTATCACAGTATGGGGAGAGGACATCTAGAATTTCGTCAATGATAATTAATATGTCATATGTATGATAAGTAAATGTCAATACACTTGCGGATTACGATTTCTAAAAAAGTCTTTAACAAATGTTTCCTAATATTTTATATCAACAACATACGTGCAAATTTAGAATTTAATTTCTTTTACCTTTTTCTTCTTCATCGTCTCCGCGTGCAGCTTTGCCTCCAGCTCTCTACAAAGCTCGTGCCCCCGGACCTTCTCAGTCTCGTGGACCTTTTTGATCTCATCCACATGGAAGACGCAGGGCTGAACGGGTTTGAAGTTTGGGTCGAACTGGTTGTGGTCAAAGGCCTGCTTGGGTCTGAAGCACGGGCAGACCCGCTTGGACAGTGTATATATAGACAGAATGCACACCAGACAGTGGATGGAGGCGATGATGAGCAACGCGATGTTCGCCAGCACCGGTGTCCACGCCTCCATTTCATCCTAAAACATACTTCACCGTATTATATAGAGTTATACATCTTACATATTTAGATTTTTGTCATAAATTACTTGTGAAGAAATCAATTCTTATAAATTCATTCACTAATTAATAATTTTAACCGCTAAATAAAATTATCACCGAATATATAAAATAAAAAGTCAACATTATACGAAATTAATTCGAAGCCATTCACGAGCACATTATTATTAGAAAATATTTGCAAAATATACAATTATAGTTGTTAAAAATGAATTGAACAAAACCAATCTTATATAACTATAAATATTTAAGATATAATCTGTGTCTAATGCTGAGATGAAATAAGCCAACATTTGCACGTCAGGTTCCCGCGCTCAGTTCAAGGCTGTGTTTGCAACAGCGGTGATATTGTAATAGGTAAATAATGACCAGTGATAGGACCGTCCGCACCGTTCTCGTGTGCTCCTTGATGTTTAGAATGTAACCCAATATAGTTCCTTTCTCACAGTAAACGACAACAAAAAAACAATTATATAAATATTCAAAAATTTATAACATAATATTTAAATCTATTAGAGATTTTTATTTTAAACGAAAATAGCAAAACATGAGTCTATGTTGTGTCTGCTGAACATACCTGAAAGCTATTTAGTTGTGTCTGTCTGTGCGAGTCTCGCTGAAGGCCGGTGGCCGCAAGCACGGCGGCGCTGTTACCGCACGCCAAGCACAGCAGCGACAGCGCCAGAAACGCTGTCAGCAGGCCATTGCTGCATCACATGTGCATGCCAATGTCAATACAATATTACGTACATTTAATACGATAACTTAAAAATACATAAAAGATACTTTTAATGTTTAAGTAGTAAACACATTCATTCATTACATATCTTAATTTAGTTTATAAAAATATAAATCTTGATTCAATTCATTTTTATATATTTTTGAACATATAACTACAAAGTTTATAGTTATGAATTAGATATTTATTATATTTAATTATTTTATTTATATGTATATAATTATATAGTGTATACGTGTTTGTGTACAGTAAGTTTAAGTATTCCTATAAAATTGTTTCGAATGTATTCTACTCAGTTATATTAAATTAGATAAAGGGTAATAAATCAAAACTAATAAATTTAAAAATAGTAGAGAAATGAGACTAAGTAATGAATTCCAAGAGATTTAGGATTTGAAGTTTCTGTACCTATGTAACATAAAATAGATTGCAATAAAAAATTCTTTAATAAGGTATACACAATATGTATTACTGTATCTTCAATAAATATAGAACGATATTAAAACGAAATGAATCTACGACCTCCGGGAGACCGCCCGCGTCGCTCTGCAACTGAGCCATTGTGTTCGTACTTGCCTCGATGACATTCTCATTCTAAATCGTGTATTTTTTGTCAATACACGAGTGATACACATATATTTAGCGTTCTTTTGATTTTTTTATAGAAGTTAGTCAAAGTATAGAATAACACTCTAAAGTTGATACTACCAAAATTAATAGGTATATTAATTGTAAATTTATGTTTATGAACACTTTTAAAAGATCTAAAATGAGAAAAATATATACAATATATAATAATATTCTCTATACAATCGCGATGAGAGTTCGCCATTTCAGATCCTACTCGTGTTGATGAATTTTTCTTATAGACTAGGTATTTATTTCTAAATTACGTATTTATAACATGACTAACATGTATATATGTAATTAAAACATAGATAATATAATTTTTCAAGCACATCAGTTATGATAATTTAATAGCAGTATAATTAAAACAGAGAAAGCTATATAACTAAAGTTTGAAATTACAACGGACACGGCTAATCGGGTAATGGCGGTAGGATACCATTTAAATATTACATATATGATGTTCAAACCACGGATAAAAGAGAAAAGCCTTTATTAAACGTAAGAATGGGTGCGTAATGATTGTCCGTTCTTGCAATTCGCAATTACTATTTAAATACATTTTATGAACTCATAAACTGTCATAATAAGTACCAACCAAGAGAGAAAACTAATTCTCTTAACATACTAGGTTCTATTTAGTGTACGTATACAAATAGCTAAAGGTCTATTTGATTTCCATGCTTAGGCGTAACAATACTTGTGGCGTATCATCGGAGATTTTAGAGAGATTCCAACAATTAGGTCAGTATAACACTGTCCAAGAAGTATTTATATTTACATTTACCAACTGGATGATGGATTAAGTCCAATTATTCAATTGAATCATTAAATCATATTAGTTATTGTAGTGTAACTCTGCTTAAAAAAATATCTATATTCTAAACAATTTCGTAAAATATTTGAACCATTATTTTAATCAAGGAATCTTCAAAAGTCTTAAGTGCTTCGCCAGCTGCTCATTGAAAAATTAAAAAATTGAACTAATTTTTTTATGCATTTTTCCCCGTACCAATGTTTATTCTGTAGATTCATGAACTCGACAGTGCGTGGTCATGAGATCAGTAGGTTCAGTCAGTTTTTTATTTTTTATTTATTTATATTTAACAAAATTTGTTCTTAGAACTTAGACATTTTTACTTTTTAATGGATATACGGTAAGTATTTTCCTTAATACATATCAAAAAGTTACTTAAAAAAAGACTAGTGTTTACAGTTCTAGGACAGTGGATAAGGGAAAATTAATATTATAGACATAGTTAGTCTTAATCAATTAATAATGTATATGCGACTTAGAGGTTATGCGACGAGGTACTTAATGAGATATCTCATCAAAGTACAAAACATTAATAAACTCATTTCACTTCAATGCATATGTAAAGACCGCCATCACAACGCAACACAGCATTTTATATAATATTAATTGTGATATTCCGCGTCTGTGTACGTAATTATATATCATCTAACAACAGACTAAAGCCAACTGAAATGTTATAAAAATAAGGTACATATTTGTACACAATGACGTGTGATAAATAGAGAAACGGGTGAAAGCATACTTTGAACATCTCCTGTATTATGTATACATACGAGTTTTTATTTTAAAGTAAAATCAAACTTCACTATCTCTAATTGGTTTGAATGATTCTAGAAAACTTATCCTTCCTTCAAACAACTACTTGTACTTAAGTTAGGTTTATATAAAGAGCTCTTTAATCTGTTATCAAAGATAAATCAGGTAGGTACTATTACAGTTTCATAAATTAAACCAGAAATAGGACTTATATCTAGAAAGAGATTTAGCTTATTAAGAGTTACAGAGATTTGATTAATATATCATTTTCATCGTTCAACGCAAAAAACAGGTGATGTTGACGAAAATAAGTTTTGTTTTTTATTGTCAGTTACTTTTGAGTTCTACTCCACGTTAATATGAGCAGTTTCCGCTTTATCTGCGTATTGATAAGCCATCGTATGCATCAATACACAAGACTCTCTGGAGAGACGATTCTCCGCCATGTAATTTAAGAGTGTTAAAATATGTATCAAGTTTTGTAGAATGATCTCTGCCTTGACTTTTTTGACATTTAAATTTAAAAAAAAAATGTGAAACAAAAAATCTATACATAGCGTACGTAATATTATCACTATGGGAAGATTGTAACACTGTTTTTGACATTTTCTATCACTATATCAACACAAAAAATTACGAGAATGTATAATTTTTTTTCAAAGTTCTTCATAACTTTTCGTAAATGTGGATTTGTCAAAATCCTAGTTCTATCTTATTTAAGTATTTTATATATTTTCGCTGATACATTGCTTCCAATTCGTTGTCGCATCTCACTGTTGACTACGATTCAAAAGTTAATATTGTAATATAAAAGAGTTTTCATAGAGTTTGTTGTTGATCGTTTCCATGGAACATTCTGGAATCGTACAACTAGAGTCTGATATTCATGAGGGCAATGTATGTCTATTTTAGATGTATTTTAAAAAAACATAGACTCTAACTGTACATAAACTGAAGTTACATAAAATCCATTCGTGCCTTTTGAGACCGCTTGTAGAGTTCTGGCTTGAAAATGTATTTATTTAATATTTTCAATATCAAATTCTTTTTTAATATCCCCTTATTACACTGACATATTAATAGTCTCTGTTTCCATTTTGAAGCTTAAAGCTACTATCTTAGACTAAAATTATCTGCTTATAATGTTGAGCTTGAAATTTATTTTAAAATAATAGAGTATATTAACGTTAAAACTCTCAAACGCGACGCACGTCACATTTCATCTAAACTCATATCTCAACTATACTCAGTGAAAAATATTATTACATTAATATCGCATGAATTCATTGTTTTGTAGTTTTCCAGGGAATGTACACAGAAAATAAAACTATTTTAAATTATTTAAATCCTGATGTCAGACAAACACACACTCTCATCTCGTCTTTCAAAGAATATTATTTAAAATATTAGGTGAAAAAACGAAAACATAAATATATACGAAAGTTAAATCCATCAAAATGTATTTGAGCAATTCCTTTGAACTTACCCTGAAGCACTATTTAAGCCATAGCAGTCGTTAATACCAGCCAGCACACCGACCACCCCGCCAACTACAGCCACGCATCCTGACCATAGACCAGCCCCAACCCTCGATAGCGAGGCACCCTTGACAACGGCCAATGCACCAGCACCCACCAGCAAGGCTCCCAGAATCACTTGGGACAATCCCAGCAACACCACACTTCGTCTCGGTCCAACATTATCACTACCAGCTTCAACACTCTTCGAACTAACACTTTTCCCACGTTTCTTCTTTGGCAGCTTCTGCGGAGTCTTACATATGAGCTGTTCAGTAGAATCCTCAGATTTTAGACTGGAAACCGTCGGGAAGTTCCCGGTCACGACTGTGACATTTTCTGTAGAAGATTTTTCGAGCTCGTCTGTCATTTTCGCGTCGGAATCATTACCGGTAGTGAGGAGAGCGCAACGGGCGCTCGTCGTGCGTGCTACGGCCGTACTGTTGCCACCGGCTGCGCAGGCGCACACCCGCGGTGAAAGTGCATAGCTATGTTGCCAATTTGTATTTGTTTTGGTAAATTATCTATGAAATACAAATTGGTAACAATGTATGTTATATTGAGAAGATATTTATAGATGGCATATGAATTGAAATTTTAGTGACTGTTAAATATTTGTGCCTAATTTATAAATTAGTTTTCAATTATGAACTTTTGTATTTCAAAAACACAATCGTAGGATTTTTTAATATTTATTTTCCTTTAATCTGAACATTTAATCTGCGTTAATCGACATTTTAATTTCACTAAGCTCGTCAGATTTTAATTTTATTTAAAACCTATGAATGTTTATATAAAATTTTCCAAAATGTCAAATCCTAATGTGGATGAACGTCATCCTGGTGCGGCGCGTGTCTGGTCGCAGGTGAAAGCGCTCGGAAGTCCGATATCTCCTCAACCGCTGTCCGGTTCAAACGTCGTCGGTGGCAATATTGTTACATAATTTACACTGACTGATTGACTGACTTTTATTGTCATTTTATTAAACGTTACAAAAAAAGCAAACTATCCCGTTTTATGTGAATGTACAATGTTTAATTTTAATATTATTGATAATTCTCATCTATTGAAGCGGATATATAATTGCATTTGCTTCATCTTACAAGTATTAGCTGCAAGATCTGTCACTTGATGTCGCATATATTCTGTTCACTTATTTTTATTGTTACACAACTTAATATTAACTTCCTGTATCCGTCAGAGTTACGTATATTAAAAATTATATATGTATATATTTTTTTAGAGCAGCATCAATATTGTTTTAATCAATAGCAGTTTCTATAATCACCTAAAAATTTAATTAATTCATTCATTAAGATCTGTTAGAAGATATTTGTATGTTATTTTACTATTGTAAGTACACTTGAATTTAATAACGATGTCTAGTTAATACGAGTAGGCAGACATAGCACGGTTCTGTCTGCGAGTAACTAGTTGCGTCAAGGAACGTCGTCCACAACTTGCGAGATTATAACAATCAAAACCCACATGCATACTTGTACTTTTAATCAATTTATTTTACTTTTGCCTTGTTGTGACATATATAAATTAGACCGCAGTACCTGCCTCCTTAGCTCATTCAAATTCTTCTGACATGTAAATTTTATTGTGTTGTGTAACATTAATGTAACAATAAACCTGATTTAAGTTAGGAATTAAAAGTATTCTTTAAAAATAAACAAAAATTATTATTAATAATATTTAAAAATGTAAATAACAGTTTATATTTTATATAAATCGTCTCGATTAACTAACTTTTTATCGTGACGAACGATCGACCACCGGACCTGAAGATTCAAGACGAGGATAAGTTCTAGCACCTGTTCAAATGAGGAAATAAACACACAACTGATACTTTTGTTTGAAATATCTTTATACATGTATGTAAAACATATTAACGTTATTTTTCTTTTTTAATTCCATAAACAATGAAAAATAATTCGGATGGATTCGAACTCGTGACCTCGTGACCTCGAGAGTGACGGGACGGTTTATTTATTTATTAAAAATTCAACTGATACTTGATAGTGGCTTCGTACATTTTTGTTTTTAGAGTAATATTAATAGCATGTGTTTTGGCGAGGTTTAAAATGTTTATGAACTTGTACAGTCATGTTACTTTAGACTTATTTAAATTTCTGAAAGACGTCTTATAGACATCACCACCGTCCCGATATAGAGAAATATGTACGAGTATAGAGTGCTAAATTCACCTAGTCTTGCTGCTTGTAGCGACACGATAACTCAATTGATAAAGCGACGGGACGTTATCCCGGAAGTCGTTAGTTCGAAACCCTGCTCGTGGCGGTTATTTTCATTATATATTCGTATTTAAGTAGTTAAAAAAGTTTTGGAGAGATAAAATCTTCTTTTTCTTTGATGTTTTGCCTAAAACATGTTGATTAATTTTTATTTTTTTGTCAAACAATAGAAATATATATGCGTTACGTCTATATAACATATGGACGTAACGCAACCCGAGGTTACATGCGTTTCCTTACCGGGGGTGAAACTTACACTACACTAGCCATTGCATGCGGTGAAAGTGGTTACATAATAAAGATGATAGCTCTTTCGATTATGCATATTTAATTTAAAATATCAAGTAAACTTAAAGACATTTAACTAAAAACATATTATTTTTCTATATTATATATATATGTATTTTATATTTCACAAAATATTATGTTACCAAATTAAACTATTTGAGAATGCCCTATTCCCCTCAGTGTATACTAAATATAAAAAAACCCTGGCACAAAAATATAATAACTAAAATAATCTTTGTTAAATATTTTTTATCTGTGATATCACATTGGAAGTAGGACTGTTTATAAAATATCGATGTTATTATTTAGAAATATCGATATTTATTACTAATACTTTTTTGGACGATATATCGATAGTTCGATATTGAAATGTAGATATCGACCCTCGATATTTTTTTTAAATAAGTTTTTGTTTTTTCTCTCCAATTATTTAAATTATAACATCATCGTATACTTAATCTACTGTGTATTATTTACACTTTATTATGTTTTACCTCTTTTAGTTTATTTATTTGCATATTATCTAAAACGAAATGTAATTTTGTATAAAATTAATACTATAATCAGATATGGAGCTAGTATCTACTTTACCTATTGTTGTTAGTATTCACTTGTCAATTTTGAACGAATTGCCTCTGCAATCAATCTTTTAGTGCCTAATAATCGTAGTAGTCAAATAGCTGAACACATAAAACAACGAGTATTTTTAAAAACTCTTACCGAGAAATATTGGTACGTATAATTGTTTTATTCAAATTTAACAATAATAACTAAGAACCTTACATTTTCAAACATTTAAAATTTATATAATTATTTGTTTTATAAATATACTGAATTTTAAACTTTGTAAATTATTCTTGAGCCGACTTACCATTGTTTTTTTAAAATAAAACCGATAAAAGAAAATCGAAAAAAATATCGATATATCTATAATTTTTTTTTGATGTATCAAACTCCGATATTGATATATTTAAAAATGTCGATATATCGAGAATTCGATATTTTAAAAAATATCAAAAGTCCTAATTGGAAGTAGTTTACTGTGTAATGGATAGATGATTGATTTTGAAAAACTGTTGTTTATATTAACTGTTGTTTATGTTAAATATTATAACATTCGGAAATATAAAATATACATAATTAATATTTCGGAAATAAATAAGATTTTTATTGAAAAAATGCATTTTAAATTTTTAGTTAGCAATTCCCCCAAAACGCTCTAAAGTATCATGGTGTCGATTGTGACGTCACGTCACGAAATGTAACACTGGACCCGTTCTTGCAATAATTGCGCGCTAACTGGTTATTTTATGTTTTAAAAACATGAATGTGAGGCGTGATTTAAAACGAATTTTGCCGTCAACTCAGCTTTTCTGTAATTATAAATATATACTTTATTATATGTAGATAGTAGGTACCTAATTGCTCGACCATTCACAATCAATAAATAACAAATATTTTGAGGGTAATTTTGTCTATCAAATCTATCTCAACTATTTTTCGTTTTATAAGCACATAGATACCTGCATTAGGGCTGGGTTTTATCCTTAATAGTTAAAGTAAAATCCTGTGTAACAATTTCATGTCATAACAAAGTCACACTTAGTGTGATTGAACTCAGGATGGAAATAATATTTAGTGATAGGTCATTAAATCAACAAGTATTTTATTTTAATTCCAGATACCAAATGATAAAATTATATGAAGTAAGTATCATGTAATAGGGTCAGTGTCACAATTCGCATCGACCAGGGTGCATTCTGTTTAAATTGACCTACATGTCTACCTGATAGAAGAGAGCGAACATTTGACACAACAACAACAGAACGGTAATTCGTTATGATCACAGTCATCATACCTATTTCTGTATTAATAGCGAGGGACATCCTTATTAATCATAATAGCAAGGAGCATTAATTCAGAATTAGCACTTTAAAATGTCAGGCGCTTTGTATTATCATTTATGTTGATTATTGTTGATATTAATTACTGTTATTTTTAATATCACGTAGCATTGTTCGTTTTTCATATTATAATAATTTAGAAATCTATAAACTAGTTATGGTTATAATTATGAAGTATATATATTATAATATATAGATACCAAATATGATTTTAATATTATTATAATAAAATATAAAGTAAAACTATCAATACCTACAAAAAGAAAAAAACTCATACGTAAATACAAACATAAATACAAACATAACATGATGTGATAATTGACATTGTCTAAGTATTATCACATAGGGAAGGGCACCAAATATCGATATACCGATATTTTTTCAAAAAAATAATCGATAAATATCGCCGATATTTTTATTTCAAAATATCGATAAACGATATTTATCTTTAATATCGTAGCCCATATTTTTTAAGAACTTTATTCTATTTCTTCAATTTCTTTAAAACTATTGTTTTAATTTTTTACTTAATATATGATAATAATTCACCATTCTTATAACAATATTTAAGTCTTCATTGTGATAATAATACTTAAGTACGCATTTTCGTAATAAATATAATATGTATATATAATTGCCAAATATGTATTAAAATTTTCACGTTTAAATATTTTTTTTTCAGGTAATTACAATTTGTAGTAAAAACATCGATATGTCGAAATATAGTTATTTTTTACTCAGTATACATTGATATTGTTTAAAAATATCGGAACGATATATATCGATTTTTTTTTCATTTGCCCATCCCTATCTGTCATCACAAGTTATGAATCTTATTATGTCTGTTGAGGACTCTTATTCTTCAGCAGTCTGTGATAATAAAAATAATACAATATTTCTGGAAACACTGCAATATTTAAAAGATTAGGATAATACTATATAATTATTGAACAGCAGGCTTCCAAATGTTAAAAGTCTCTTTAAATATAATACCTGCTAACCAAGTTTTGCACCAGATAAACGATTATTTTAAAATAGGTCGAATCATCATAGGCGAGGCCATAGACGAAACATGAAAAATTAACTTTCTTTGAACAAATCAGAATCAATCATATCAGAAATAATCATCATCAATCAAAATCAGTTAAATAAGTAATAAGGTATTTTATTTGGAAAACGTATATTGAACATACGTGTTTTGCATTTTGTATTTGAACACTTTTATTAATACTATTTTCTATTTCTATTTTAAATAGTGAAATACCTAATTATCATTGGCATTTTGTATTTAAATACTTTTACTAAACTATTTTTTATCACAACATATCGAAGGAAATATAAATATAATTAAATGTAATGTAATAGAGCCATATACGAGTACATTTAGTCCTGACAGTTCTACAGAGTCTATAAAATAAAAATTTACTCTCAAGTACAATTCGATCGATGGTCTGTAGTTGAATTTAAGGACTGTTTTTTTTTAATAAGTGGCTCTACGTGAGTGTGTGACCTGTTTTTATTTTAATGAGAATAAAATAAAATTATTAATAAGAATATATCTTATTTTAGGTGTGATTTATTATCCCAAAATGTACAGAATTAACTAAATTCTAAGCTAGTCTAAAAATAACAGGTAAAGAATAATTTATAATACTGGAAGATTCGCCTTAATTTTGACTACAACAATAAATTATTAGTCTTAAAATGTAACAGCTACATATATACCTACATGTCTACGTAATGATTTTGTCATTTGTGCCGTTCGTTAAAAGCTCTGTTAAATTTCCCACATCTTTTGGATTACTTCCGTAATTTCCTGTTATATAACCGCCTAGTGATGGGACTTTAACTTTTATTATCGTATCCACCATTGAACCCACAGTCTCTATTGCTGTTGTGGCCACTGCGGCCCATCCCTTTAAGCCGTTGGGATTTGTTCCGGGACTAGGATACTTATTTGGGTAGACATTTTGGTTTGGGTTATTGTAATTGTTGGGATATAAGTTAGGATTTTGAACGTTTTGATTGTTGTAATTACTTGAATATACATTTTGGTTTGGTTTGTTATAATTATTGGGAAATACATTTGGCTTCGGGTTGTTTAAGTTACTTTGATATGCATTTTGGTTATTGGAATTATGTGTGGTGTCATGGTAAGGGTAATTCTGGTTTGCATTATTAAAATTATTCGGGTTCATGGTAGGATTTGCATTGATGTTTCCATTGGGATAGTGGTTGAGGTTGTTGTAAATATTAGGCCGTATATTTGAAGAAGATATGGGGACTCTATTTTGAAATGACATTGGTTTTTCATTAGTTTCTGGTGTTTGGTCAGGGTAAGAATCTTCTATACTTTGTTTAATATAGTCTGCTACTTTTTCAGCTATCATTACAACAGGTGAATTAGTGTTGCCGCGGATCACTTTTGGCATCACGCTGGCATCAGCCACTCTAAGACCATATATACCTTTGACTCTTAATTTAGAGTCCAAAACAGTTCCCATCGAAGCCGTACCCACAGAATGCCAAGCCATCATCGCCATATTTCTTGCAATACATTTTAGACGTTCATTTTCATTTGACAGAGATTTACAATTTGTTAAATTGAAATCTAAAATAAAAGCATTTTTAGATCGAAAATATGGAGTCTTGGTTATGGACAAAGCTTTCCTTATAACTTCTGGATAGTGTGCTAAATCGCTGGGATCACTGAAAGTGCCGGAATAGATCACTGGTGGATCTAAAGGATCGGCAGAATTCAGTTGTACTCTTCCTCTTGAATTTGGTTTAAGATTCACCACAGCTAAAGTAAAGACTTCATAATTTTTATTTACTTCTTGAATTTTTGAGCATATGTCAGAATTTAAATTTAAAATGCTTCTACATGAGTCATAAAAATTTGTATTCACAGGCATGCACACTGGATAAATAGCAAAATCTGGAATATTCTTATTTAATTTGTTAAATGAAATATACGCCCCCATATCAGATGTTCTCGACAGCATACCGCTTCCATCATAGAGATATTTAATTGTGTCCATGTAAAAGGTTTTCTCGTCAACACTGCAGGTACCACTTTCTGCTGCAAAATATGTCAGTACCATTGCATGGTCGTGAAGATTGTCACCAACTGGTAGGTCTTTTACCAATGGAATTTCAAAATCTTTTAGCTGCTCTCGTGGACCGATGCCTGATAGTAGTAATAACTTGGGAGTATTAAATGTACCCGCAGTGACAACAATCTCTTTATTCGAAAAGAAGTGGAATTCAGTATTATCCATTAGTACGCGAACCCCGGAAGCAGTATTATTTTCAATTATTATTTTTGTTACTAGTGCGTTCTTCAAAACATGTAAATTATTTCTCGACCCAGCCTTATTTAATAAGGCAGTGAGACTGCTGTCTCTCTTACCATTTCTAATAGTATGAGAAAACCTTCCCACTCCAATATTAGACGGATTTGTCATATCACTGACCATTTTAAAACCGATATCTTTAAACGCTTCAAGAAACTTTAAAGAAGCTGGTGGTGCTTCATCGGATCCCGAAACTTCAATTTCCCCATGAAAACCATGAAGTTCCGCTAGTTCTGGGTGTTTTAAAATTCTTTTGTCAGTTAATTGTTCCGTTTTCTTGAAGTATTCGAGGACGTTAGACCACTTCCACTCGTCGCCAACGATAGAGGCCCAATCGTCGTAATCAGCCGGAAATCCGCGGGAGTAAATCATGTCATTTATAGAGCCGCAGCCACCCAACATCTTAGCGCGCGGTTGTACTTGTACGCCGTCCTGTAGGGCTTGACTTGAATAAAAATCGTTATGTGTCGTAAAGTTCCAATCAAGTAAACCTCCCTTCAAACTATCCTTAAAAATAGGGATCTGAAAACAGTACAATTTTTTAATAACAAGTTGATTTTAATTGCCTTATTATATAAGTCTAATGAAATTAAGAATATTTTACGTTGCTGTCCTGTGGAGGATCGTCGCCAGCCTCTATCAGAAGCACCTTGCAGGGCAACTCAGAGAGCCGTGCGGCCACTGTGGATCCTGCCGTGCCTCCGCCCACCACGATGTAGTCGAACGTGGATCCATCTGAAGAATATGTCAAGGATATATCATAGATCAAAGTATATCATAGAATATATCATAGATCAAGGTATATCAAACGAAGGAGTAGTTTAGTTAGGTCACAGTGAATATATGGTTGTTGAAAGCAAGGGAGAGGGTCTGGCAGTTAGTCTGGATATAGCGAAAGCCTTCGATCGTGTATGGCACAAGGGGCTTCTTTCGAAGCTTCCTTCCTATGGGCTTCCCGAGAGTTTGTGCAAGTGGATTACCAGCTTTCTCACTGGGCGGAGCATACAGGTCGTTCTCGACGGTTTTTGCTCGGACCCCAAGCCCGTGAACGCAGGTGTACCCCAAGGCTGCGTGCTATCCCCAACCCTGTTCCTCTTGCATATCAATGATATGTTGGATATTTCCAACTTACATTGTTATGCGGATGACAGCACTGGGGATGCGGTATATTCCGGCCGTGCAGGTCTCTCTCGGGAAAACGTCGACGAGTGCCGAAAGAAACTTGTGTCTTCTGTAGAGACATCCTTAGGGATGGTCTCAGAGTGGGGTGAACTGAACCTCGTTCAGTTTAATCCCCAAAAGACACAGGTTTGCGCGTTTACCACTAAGAAAACCCCAATTGTCGTATCGCCGCTCTTCGAAAGCACACCCCTCAACGGCTCGCCAAGTATCAGTATACTGGGCCTCGACATTTCGAGCGACTGTCAGTTTCGTGGTCATCTGGAGAGCAAGGCCAAACTTGCCTCGATGAAATTGGGTGTAATCAATAGAGCGAGGCAGTATTTCAATCCTGGCCAAAGACTTGCGCTCTATAAGGCGCAGGTCCGACCACATATGGAATACTGCTCTCATCTCTGGTCCGGTTCACCCCAATACCAGCTTCTACCTTTTGACCGCGTACAGCGGAGAGCCGTTCGGATTGTCGGGGACCCAGTGCTCTGTGAACGGCTGGACTCTTTGGCATTGCGTAGAGACGTGGCTTCTTTGTGCGTTTTCTATCGCATTTACAACGGGGAGTGCTCCGAAGAGCTTTTTGATCTGATGCCCGCCGCCGAATTTCACCACCGCACAGCACGACATCGCCTGCAATACCATCCTTACCACCTGGATGCATGGCGATCCTCTACTGTGCGGTTTTCAAGAACATTTTTTCCACGTACCACAAAGATGTGGAATGGACTTCCTTCGGCGGTGTTTCCAGATCGATACGACATGGGTACCTTCAAAAAAGGCGTTTATACCCACCTCCAAGGCCGGCAACGCTCTTGTGAGTCCTCGGACGTTGCAAGAGTTCGTGGGCGGCGGTGATCACTTCACACCTGTGATCCGCACGCTCGTTTGCCCTCTTGTCACATAAAAAAAAAAAAAAAAAAAAAAAAAAAAAAAATATAATTTCAGTATATA
Organism: Dircenna loreta; assembly: GCA_963555665.1. Classification (NCBI taxonomy): domain Eukaryota; kingdom Metazoa; phylum Arthropoda; class Insecta; order Lepidoptera; family Nymphalidae; genus Dircenna; species Dircenna loreta. Next base: position 649,522 of record OY743096.1, read on the forward strand.
GCTTTTGGTCGCAAATAAATTGTATTCAATCTTAAATTTCTTGCTACGAACATGACATACGGGCGTATAATATGGAGATGAATGTTGGTACTATTATACGTCCGTATAATAGTACCAACATTCACCCCCTATTTTAAAATGATTTGAAGTGTACGTTATACATGTAGGGTACTTGCCATAAAATTAAAATACAGTTAAAAATTATAAGCTCTTAACCCCCGCGGATATGATATGTTATTATTAGGATACCCGTAGCTAAATCAGTCATACAGGGCAAGTATTTTTATTTTTTGTGTAGTGTTAGCTAAACTAACCAACGCTGTTAGCCCTGCGGCTGTTACAGCTTCACCGGAGTTGGTGGGTACGGTACGGGCCGTACCCTACAGGGCAAGTATTTTCGTATGGGATATATATACAAGGACAAAAATAAAAAAATATAAATCCTCGATTATGTTTTTAAAAAACATATTAATATTATAAATTTTCATGAACTTTAAGTATAAATATAACTTACATATCTACCATATTGTAGTATTTAATATTTAATAAAAAGGTATATTTGTAAAAAGTGTGTCACTGTGTACTACTACGTTACGTCATGAAGAGTTGATTGATTCCTATTGAAAATAAAACAACAGAAAACAACAGAAATACATCTAAGCCTAACCAATAACTAATCAATTCGATATAAAACGCGAGTGTGACTTTACTTGTTTGTTACGCTTTCATGACTTAACTACTCAACCGATCATAGTGACATTTTTGCACACACTTTGTCAGGAGTAGGTACAGACAAGGACACTATCCCGTACTGGCTAATAACTTACAGCCGGTCGTCTGACTTGATAAGCCTGTTTAACTCCACAGCCGAAACTGCTGACAAGTTAGTTTTTCGTAAATTATTTCTAACTAATAGTTTTAACGAAAAATCTAGATAGGTTTACAAGGGATTTTTTTTTATTTCAGTATTTTAAGTATAGTCCTACTTAATAAGTAAGTATTTAGTACTTAATTGACAACCAAATAGTAAAAAAATCAAATATTTTTATTTATAAGCAGAAATTAATTATAAAAATCACTCGTAAGTATATATTAATCACGAATAAGTACGGAGTAAGTGTAAAAAAGATAGGCAATTATTATCTGAATATTTTTTTCCCAAAGTCTTACTTTTTAATTGACTTAATTTTAATTATTGAATTTAAAGTATGAATTAATTAATATGAACAACAAAACATGCAACAAGGTCATTATCACAGCGCCCAATGACTTAAAACAATTACAAATATGTATAAAAAGTAATTTATTCATCATATAATAATAATATAATGTACGTTATAAAATGCGTTATGACTTCAATTTTGCTGATATACATAGATAATAAAATCCAAAACCAAATTGTCAGCCGGATTTTTTTTTTATTGTTTGTTTAGTTGTCATTGTTAGTTTTTGGTTGTTGGTAGTTTGGTGGTTATTGGCCATCTTATTATGGAGTCCATGTAATATTTATTTATTTATATATATATATAATTGTACGGTATGCACGCTATCTACAACACGTCAGAGATACGGATCGGAGATAAAAGGTGAACACTGTGCTATCTGTTCTCAGTTTATCTAGACATAACCTTTATAAAGATCGATAAATAGATAACTAAATGTTATATGTTTTAAAATTACCGTCACTAACTCTTGACTGCGACTTCACTCGCGCCTGAACAAATAACTATTTAAGCCTCATAGAAATTAGCCGTATTTTAATATACGTAGATTATTAGATAGATACTTATTCCTTATCAAAAACCCATAATATAAAATGTTCATACTATTTAACATAAAACTGCAACAACTAAACCAACTTTTGAGTGGAATCTTCAAAATTAAGGCTTTATTAAGTAATAACAACCAAGGCCCTTATAAAGAGCCAAACCTCTTATCGTGTATTTCACGATAAGTTTAAATCTAGTTTTTCAGGTTCTGTAAAAACTAACCGGGTACGTTAGCTTGTGGAGGCCAGGTCTCTGTCAACAGACATTGGGAAGCCGCGAAGAACTTCATCGCGGCGGCGATGGTAGCTCCGGTCGCCCCGCCGATAGCGCAACTAGCGTCCATCATCACGTCTGTAACAGTTCCGTCCGAGTTATTATTCATAGAGCAACTGTATGTGCTTCATCAGATGTACTTTTTATAATTTATAATTATAACATATTCTTATGCATTAGTATTGAAATATATAATTATCAAGCAATTTTCTTGTTTTTATTTAAGTAATTATAAGTACCTATTTTTCAGAGTTAACATGATTTCGCAAATATTCGGGCTATTTATAGAAATTCCCTCTAATGAAGTGTATACTGCTAAGTTATTAAAGTACTAATTAATATTTGTTTGATGAAATATAATAAACAGAGCCCCAAAGCACTTCATATCCTTAAACATCTTTCCTCACAAAAACGACCTCAACAACTTTAAAACTAGACAGTGGCTGTCACTACATAGTACATACTCCCATGACGTACATTAAATCAACATCAATATTGACTCAGCAAGAACGACCTGCGACCCTCTATAATGGACTCTATCGTCAGTACTACTATTTGCCTGAATTTACGAGTCCCGCTTTTTATTACCTCGAAAGTATACTCATGAGAAAAAAAATATTTGCCTGGGTTGGAAATATATTACGGTTAAAAATATGAGAAAAACCTCCCAACTTAGCAAAAATTTTAATACTTTTACACCCCTACTGTAATTTAAAGGTTTTATTCAATATCTAAATAATATAAATTAATATAAAAAATAATATAAATTAATAGACATATATATAAAGAATACATTACCCAAGCGATCACTTCCTTTATACTCTACAACAGTCCACAGAAGTAAAGCAAACCAAGTCGCAACGCAATCTCTTATCAGCTCTCACCAAGCAGACGGTAAAATACTATTGCTTTTATCTGGCACACATCAGATGCACGACATCAATATATAGTATTGTGAGGGAAACTGAGCGCTCTTCTGATAGTCGTGTGTTAATATTAATGAGTTTTCCACCTGAAGTTTGTTGAACCGATGACGGTTCTACTGAGAGAATTCACGTGTATGGTTGTTAAGTTTTCATAAATACCTCAGCCATTAGTTTCTTGGAGGGGGGTGAGCCTATTTAGTTCTCATGTGGCGGATATATATATATATATTTACATACTTAACTATTAACTAAGAGCAATGAATGCGTCAAGGTCCTCGAACAGGAAAATATGATCTAATCTTAGTCAGTTCATCGGTCATCTTAGTGCGTCAATAAAATGTTTACAAAAAGGGCAGATATTTAATTCTCAGATATTAACAGAAAATAGTTTTGAGTGTCATAACTTTGAGTGTTATATAATAAAAATGTTCAATGAAACATCTCTGTAAAAATTATTCGGTAATTAAAAACACTGCAGACATGCTTGCCGGCCCTAAGCCGCCTAAGCTAACGTAGATCTACGTAGTTACACATTCTTATTATCTCTTTAACTTAGCAATTAATTGTTTATATTTACGGATTTATATAATTATAAATGATTTAAATTTCCAAGGTCAAGTGCTTCATAACACGTTATGCAATAAGTGTTTATGCGGTCGACGTACTATTTCATGATTCAGAGAGCATTGTACTGTGGGTTAAGGTCGCAATAGATGAAGTCCGTCATTATCAGCATCTGAGCACGTGAATGGACCAAATAATTGTATGTTTAGTTTATAGTACGATTGAGACTTAAGTAATAAATCGTTTACCTTATACGTCACTCCCCAAATCGGAGTATAAATATTGTCATAAAAGAGAAAAAAGAATATTTCGAATTTGGCACAGCGAAAATGGTTCGTAAACGATATTTAAAGGGTCAATGACTTTAAGGTTTAGGTATTACGTAGTTGTTATTTTGTTCGCTGAGGTCATTGACACAATGACATAATAAGCATTTTCAAGCTAACATACCTACATTTTATAAATTGTTTAGTTGTTTTTTAAATATAAATAAATAGACAATCAACTAAACATTTGAGTGAAAGTATCCAATTTACTAATTGAGGGGACTAATGTGGTTATTTTGTTTATGAATACATAAGCCTTTGTTCCCAAAAGCTTTGCATTGTGTCTTTCAAAACTACTATAAATACATAGTAATATTCCAATATGTATGAATAATGTAGATATATCTTAAAAAACAAAACATTTTTCGTTTACGCGTTTGATTGTTTTTAATTATAAAAATAGTAATTGCTACCATGTGTAATAAAGCATATATTATAATTGTATATTCGTTATTCAAGGTTAAGTGTTATCTTTTTACTAGTTCAATAGCTCGGTAATTGCGTGCGGAACATACAGATGGTACCTATACTCAAAAAAATAACAATAGCAATGGAAGTAGTCTTTGTTATTGTTTAAAATATAAATCTACTTGATATTTTCTCATAAAATCTGATGTGATGTTGTCTTGGTGCTACATAAAAGATGCTTTCCAATGAGAAAAAAATTTAAAAACAAAAAAAAATCCGTTTAGAATAAAATTAAAATAGAAAGCACATTATTTGATTTGCGGGAGGGTCAAGTAGAGTGCTGCAATAGTAATCTAATATGTAACGTGTATGTAAGCGGGCGTGGCGGTACACGCTAGTGAATTGCAAGGGCCATAGTTTATCATGTAGGTTATTGAAACCAATAAAAACCCCTACATTATATAAAGGAAGATGTCCTGACTGACTTAGAGACAACGCACAGACCAAACCACTGGTCGTATGGACTTGAAATTTGGTGAGATTGTGTGTCTTAGTTTGAAGAGGTGTACTGGGAACAGATTTTTTTAAACTCCACCCCTAAGAGGGTAAAAGGGGATAAAAACGAATGTATGAAACTCCTTTGTTTTTTAATTATTTTTTATGGGGATGGCTTAAGAGGTTCTAATAAACTTTGAAGACGGATGGATAACATGTAAAGATGCAGATGTGTTGATGCCTTCAAGGAAAACTATAATACAAAGGACAAGACTCCAGGATGGATGCCATATGACTATCTGACTCACTTATTTAAATGCATATATCAGCAAGTTTTACTTGAAGCCTTCTGTGAATTATAAGAAATATGAATATACAAATAAAAACTAATTGTGATTACTATAAATAGTCATGGTTGAAAATCAGACGAACGCATGGGCGTATCCTCGGTGGGACAGGGCGGGGCAGTTGTCCTATTACCAATATAAGATTTCACACATTTGCTGAAGTTTTCCTCTATAATGGTCGTCGTGGGTCTGCCAAAACGAGGGTCACCTTAGCACCCGGACTCATAATATCTGTTAGAACGCAATTGAAAGAAAGTAAAGAAGAAAAGTTTATTATATATAGACAATAACATTTCTATACTAATATTATAAAGAGGTAACATTTTAATTTGTGTTTTTGTATTTTTATATTGTTTTCACACGAAAACTACTGGACCGAATTCAAAAAATTTTGCACTTTTAGAAAACTGAGTGTAATTGAAACAATTTTTTTTTAAAATAGAGATTAATAAAAATACTATTGTAACCCAAGGTGTGAAAATTGGGTGTGAAAAAAATTTTCATCGCGTGCGTTGCTTCAATTGTAGGTGATCAAACAAAAAAAACGAACAAATCAATATCAACAATAAAGTTCGGGATACCACCCGTCCATCTTGTGTAGTTACGTCACTGTAAGCACTTTTTGACCCTTTAAAAGTTGATAAACGTGCCGACAAACAAACCATATTATTGATACCTCTGTATTAATCCTTTTCCTTTTAAATGAAATCTATACAGATAATATATTTTATGAAAAATCGTTCCGATTTTAATAAATTAAAATACTTTTTAATTTTATTATATATTATATATAATGCGGTGTGTGAAGCTGCGAGGAGGGCGGGGACATCGATATCTATATAAGTTTATTTGTTGGAGGTTATCTTCAAAGTACCTTCCTTATCCGAATATAAAAATATCTTAACCAATATTTAGAAATAACCTTCACATTGGAGCTAAGCTATGTTATATTATACCCATGAAATAGTAATAAGGCTTTTCGTAGAGAGTAATTTTAAAAATAAAAATGGAAAATGGGTAAAGAATTTTCTTATGAGCTCTGTGTTCTTAAGTGCTTGAGGACGAAGTCACGGTCAACTAGTACAAAAAAAAACACAGTTAAGTATATTATTATTATTTATAATAATAAGCACAAAGAACAAAATCGAACAACAAAAATAAAATTGAAAATAACAAAGGAAATGTATAAAGTAAAGAAACATAAAAAAATAAAATAAAGACCTGCACCACAGACTACACTATGCTTCACGTTTTTAATGAAAATACATTTCCATTGTAAAAATGATAGGTAAGGGATTTTTTATACATACATTGCAATTGGCAATAATGGACCGTTTATTTTGAAAGTGGTTAAGTCCAGTTTGTTTTATTTCGAGAAAATATGAGGTCTGGCATTGTTTCTATTGTTTTATCAACATTTAATTTGTTTATATAAATTTGTTTTTGGCTAATTAGTCTATGATAAAACATATTTATATGCTTTAAATGGACTTACACCACTTTCAAAGTTAGACAATTGTAAAAATTGTTTAATTTCAATTTTGAAAATTCAAATTTCGCTAAACATATACTTCATTTTAATATTATTTTGTTTACTAATACGCATAACAACACATAAAATTTTATTTTAGACGGGAATTATATTGTCATTACAAGAATTTACTTATTCTCTCCATGTGGTATGTTTGCATGATGCACCGGCGGTATAAAAGGTAGTAGCTTCTTGATGTCTTTATATTTTTCGTACGTAATAAGTCTGGCATTTTGGTACAAAGGGCGGTTTTTCAAATTTTAACGGTCTCCCAGAACGTAGAAGTAATAAATTGATAATTTTAAATTCTGCGTCCGTCGTCGTTGTTTTATAAAAAATGGTATATGGTGCAATTTTGAGGAACCTCAACCAACATATTTGCAACCAATTGACCTGTTCCCCATTAGTATTTTTTTATCTGTTTTTTAATTGCATTTTGGTGATTTTTTGTTGAAATGAAATACTCCCGTTTCATTAAATATAAAATTAATTTATCCTGTTTTCTACATTATGCTATTATATTATAGTAGTCTTGTGGTGTGTAAACAAAATTAATTTTTCTCAATGCCATTTTTATGATGCCAAAATCTGCATCGTTCGGTAGGTATGAATACCCCGAGAGTAAAAAATTGTGGTCAATTATCTCAATGCTGTTTTTCGACGAGACAACCTTCAACCACATCAATGCCATTTGTAAATTTCAATTTTGCCCAGTACACATGTCACGGTCTAACCGCGGAACACAGCTTGTGTAAAATAAATGAAAAATAACAAAACACTGATCGGCATCCATCTGCTATGCCATCTACCTCTGTCAATTGGACTTACACCACTTTCTTAATCGATGATTATGCAATTTCAATTACCAACCGATTTTAAGTTGTATAAAACATGGGATTTTTTTGAGAAATTAAACTCGGACTAGTTATATATAAAAAAAATTACATTAAAATAAGCATGAATTCCGTGACAGCTCATTTTTCTCAAAAATGGACTTACACCACTTTCAAAATAAACGGTTCATTATTAATGCTTCATTACAGGTTGAAAATGTAAGTGACACTTTAACCTCTGCTAAGAAGAATAGTGGCTCACACTCACACACTCACTTCAACCCCTTCAGCACGGTGCAATAAAAACTTTAAAATATCCAGAAAGAACTAAATTTACCTAAGTACCAGCTGGTATGTCATGTCACAGGTAGAACAGCCCTTATTATCTGTTGGAAAGAATCGTTGAACAAAAATGTGCGACTTCTGTGATCGGATAAATCTGGCTCAATTAACATTAGAAATTGTACTGAAAGGCAGTGGCTGATTCTTAAAGACTGCTTAATTATATTTAAACCGTTTGAAGAAGTTACCAAAATTACCAGTTCTACATCACGTTGATTTCTGAAGTAATCCCACACAGTTACAAATCAAATATGCAACAAAGCCCGAAATTTTAGAAATATTGTCCAAACGTACCAGAAATGGAACAGAAACTAAAAGAAGAACATTAGGTTTTTTTCCAAAAATTTGGAAGAAGACAAATACTATAACCTGTCTACTTTGTTAGACTCCCGATTTAGACCGTGTTTTTTTGGTTTTGAAATTGTGAACTGCTAAGAAGAATGCTTTTTCTAGAAGCCATGCAAAAAAGCGGCCTTGATACTGAAAGCTCAAGCGAGATGAAACTATAAACAATACGAGAAAACTTCTACAAAATGTAATAAATTGTACAGAGGAATCTCATGTGGCATTTAGGAACTGCTATGAAGTAGGTACTTGCTTCGACGAATCCCGTAATTTGGGAAGAATCTAAAAGCCCAATCGCTGTGGAATTGGACAGCTATGCAGCTATGAAGGTCTTTTGGTTGGTGAGCAAAGCATAAGTATAAATATGCACATTTAGCTTTTAAATATAAACAACGATCTTTAAAATGTTTCTTGTAAATTGGATTAATAATATTATATAATATCGATTATCAATCGAATCCCATATTTTACTGATAACTAACAATAATATTTCCCATAAAGTTAAGGTGACTTTTAGTAGAATTTACTAACAACGGCAAAAAGGGTTTTGCATATCCTAAGTCATGACTTTCATTTACAAAAAAATATTACTTACTAATATTGATAAAATATTTGACAAAATTCTCTGAAATCTGATATACAGTAAAAAATGATTACGATAATGTAAATTGACCTTCTTTAAAATGTTGGTTATATATCGGTCGAAGCCCTTATACACCTGAGATAACTCGACCTATCACTGTTCAAAATCCGAATCCAGTTTATCTCTAGTGATGTTATGAAGAACATTAAGATATACTTGATGATATTCGTGTTTGTCTTTAGTCAAAAATGATAAAAAAAAAAAAAAATCATACGATCACCTTAATGGCATATTCTTTCTTTTCTTTCTGTATTCTTAATATAAAACGACTGGTTAATGACCGGCTATGCTATCCATGTCCTAAATGACAATAAGATGTATGAAAAAATCCTATCCTTCTATTCGTTATGGTGTAAACAACAAAGCAATGGATGACCATTGCTTTGTTGTTTCTTCGTTCGTTTCTTTGTTGTCAGGAACAGTATTTATGTTTTTGGAATAAAAAGACAAACTGTAGGATATAGGAGTATCTTCAATATCACGTAGTAGCACGTAGCACCTGAATAACAATAACCATTCTTAGCGAACACGAGCACATCTATGAAATATGGGAGGTAATGTTGAAATTTGGTAGGTAAGTTCAGCGCAGCGTTCCAGAAAAAAAAATGTCAACGTCGTGGATTGGGAAGTAAGCCTACTTTTGGCAGACCCTTAAAGATGTATGCTAAGAATTGTTGAAATGAGTTAAAGTTGTATTTTATTTTCATCTGCCCCATAGAAATAATAAACATTATCTGAAACCGTTTTCAGCATACCTATTCATTCAGATACGTGACACACTGGCGGAAGGAACCCGATGATACAGGATATCCAAAACAATTGTCCAGGTCCTGTTTGTTAGCTTTTATTTGGTAAATAGAGCCCAAGCCTTTATGCTATTATTATATTCGATATTTTAATTCACTCAACCATAGGTAAAGTTGCAAGATTACCCAAGTGTCGGTGGTGGCTTTTACCATTAACCAGAATTGTAAGATGCGTCTGCACTGGACATAGCTACTGAACGCGACTGCGTTCCGTCTAACTTTTACCGTTTTTTACTCCTTTAAATACTTTTGTGTGTGCGTCTTCGTCTGCCTGAAGCAGAATAGCTACAGACGGATGGTCAAGTTTCAGTACGGTCTAATAGATTCTTTAATAAAACGGGATCTATTATAATATATGTATATTTTGGTTTTTATAATATAGGTATATTTTTATTCCGTTATAACAATATGGATATTATTGCCTTATTTGAGTATATTATGTTTTATAATTAAATCATCCATATCAAATCATCTCTAGGTATTTCAACACAACGGTTAACTGTTATCGTAGACTTCCTGTATCTGAAATAAAAACAAGGCAAGAGTTGTTAAATGTAATTCAAGTTAGCTTCAGATGTTGTCGTGCTCGTTCACCTCAGGCACGGCGGCGAAGGCGCAGAGCCCCACGCGGCCAAGCAGCGCGGGGCCAAGCGGCAGCCCGCCGCGGCAGCTCAATGACGTCACACGCGCTCCCGGCAGCTCCAGCAAGTAGTACCTGTATAACGACATCTGCTCTTTTATTGTTCTTCGTCATTGTTTGACTGCTTGCGGAGACGTTCTATAATACCTATTTGACATAAATATTTAAATGAAATTTTCCTACCTCACTTGCCAACCGTAAGCGTTGGCCACCGGCACGTAGAATTCTGGTTCGTTTAGCACCATGTACATTTGCAGCTCCCTAAATTCGGCGTCATCGTTCACGGGGTAGAGGTTGATGACCTCCGCCCTCGACGGCTCCGGAAGATCGTGGGGGATGTTTCTTCCCACCAATATCACTTTCCGACGCTCTCCATTTTTTTCTGTCACATTTAATCGGATGTTCAAGAACTGGTGCTCATGTCCCATTAATGTTTTTGTCACCACGCAAACTATTAAACTGCTTTCACAGAAAAAATCACAGAAAAATAGCCTGGATAGACGATGTTCCGGGCAAACTTCATCGGAAGGATTAACTTTGAGACAGGAACCGCCGATAAAACTATCTCCGTAGAATGGCTCAAAACATTCCAATTCTGTAGGAATATATCCCAAGCCATATCTAGTCTTGTTTGTTTTTCTTCCCAAACGTAAATTTACAGACATTTGCACCATCGATTTCCCGGAAGACTCATAATTTTCTGGCGTCTCATCGTTTCGTTCTTCTTCATCTTTCTTTTCGACTTGTTCAATTTTTGAAGCTTTTATTCGAAAAAAATTACGCAATGCATTCTTCATTTTCCTCTTTATCGAGGTTTGAGCCTCATTGGCTTCATTAGGGACTTCAACAGTCTCGTCTTGTTCTAATGCCGTCAAACTATCTGCTTTTATTGTCATCGATAGATCTTTACTTTTCGTTGTTTTCAGTTCCATCCTACTAACTTCTAGCGATCGTCTGTACCGGATGATGCCATCTTTATTCTTCAGAAGGCCCATTTGAGATAGCTGTTTGATGTTAGATTTTGTTGATAACAAATAACCGTGAGGGCCGAGAGAAGAATTAGGCTGATATTGCATGTGCCGTAAATTGAACCATGGAACTGGACATACAGCCTATACGATACAAAACATTTATATATTATAAAAAATTGAAAGCTAGTCTATACATAAAACATGTAAAAATAAAGTAAGACATTTCATACCTCCCCATAAATTCTTCTCTTCTTACCTTGCCCCCGACAGAAAGAGGTCTGAAAGGGTAATTGGCAAGGTAGCTTAGTGTTCAAGAAAGGCCACAAGCTGTTCCAGAGTGCGCGATCCCTTATGAGAAACCTCTCGTAAGAGTCCAAGTTCTCGGAGTCCGTCACCCAATTTGGATCGTTGACATCATCCGTCATGGCTTCGTGTGTCCATGCGGGGGCGAAAATCGCTAAAGAGCATCCATTACCAAAAGCCACTTCAACCGCCTGGGGAAAAATCATCAAGTGAAAATATCTACAAATCACAAGGGTATCTCAGTGTCCTCCACTGGAGCTAACCTCCTGCGTGTTGAACTGCCCGCCGCCATGGAAGTTCCGTCCCCACACGTCGATGCCCACGTACACGTCGTGTCGGCGCTGGCCCGCCTCAGCCGCGCTAGAAGACACGTCGGACACGCGCCACGAGTAGTTCGTGAATATACCGTCCGTCGCATCGAAGAAGGCCCTGCCGGCACCACCGACCGCATGTTAGGAATATTATATAAGAGCAGCTTACCTTTCTTCCTAAAAAAACGATATTCCAAAGTTTCAAAAAGCTATTTTAGTTAACACAACCACTGGTAACACGGCAACATATTTTATAGAATTTCTTAGTGACCAAAAAGAAATAAAATTTTCTAATTCATTACCAATATAATAAAACCAAGCGGCATCTTAATAATCGACAACATCGACAGCGATATAATGTAAGTATCTAATTAAGGAAGATTTTATATAATTCATATGACAATAACGCTAAGTTTTCTTCGCCAGCTCGTCTCAGGTCAATGCACCTTTGAATTATGAAAATATATTTTGTATAAAACTGACTTTCAATAAAGATTTTGATTTTAAGATAAAACCACGTATCTAACCGGTTTTTGTCGTTCAGCGCGTTCTGCCAGTTGAGATGGCCGTCGATGGTGACGCTGTCGTACCACAGCAGCACGGCACCGTCCAGCTCGCGGTGCAATGCCCGGTGCAGCGCAGTCACGAACTGCAGGAGAGCGGCCGGATTCGAGATCTGCTCAGAATCGCATCGCAAACCGTAGTTGAATATTACGTTGTTGTTAGAAGATAAGGTAAGTTTGAGTTCCATATTAATGTTAGAATGATTTGAACCTTATTTTCAATGTTCAGCAACCAACCATCAAATTTTAAGGTCTTGGCGATGGCAACAAGCATGCTTGCGAACTCCTGCCACTTGTCTTCTGAAGCCAGCAGTTTATCCCACAGCTCGACACCCTCCGCCCATTCCGTGATCACCGTGCCTGGTGCCGCATTATAAATAATAAAATATGTATGGGTCAAATTTGGATTGTATATATATATATATATATCTATTAATAGGAATGAAATACGAAAAATCTATATTTATTTAATAAGTAGCACGAATTCTAGTATGTTTTATCGAAGCGAACGAAATCATATATCATTATAGAACAAAATAGCAAAAATAATCATCTTAGTTAAATTAACGATAATTAATCTAATATGTGACAAGTGAAAGCTTATCATTTACGTATAGAAAACACGAATTACGATGTGCAGCGGTCACGCACACGCCGCTCGCGCAACTAGCTTTGCATACATACTCAGATTTATTAATTGATACAAAATATATACAATTTATACTCTTTAACCAAAAAGGTAAATAATAATATCCTTATCAAATCATTCAGTACTTAATAAAACGAATATATTTCTGTCAATTATGGGTAATAACTAATAAACTAATAACTAAATAAGTCAAAAACTATGGGTAATAAACGACATATCGTTTTACTACCGACTGACGTGTAAGTGTTCAATTTTAGGTACGAAAAGTACATAAAATTGAGTAATTTCTTGAAACGCAAATCATTTATATTATATTTTATATGTTAATGGCTGCGAACAAATTTACCAATAACTTTAACACCGTGCGCATGTGCCACATTGATCCAGCCTAGCGGTGGAATGGTAATGAAGTGGTGGCTGAAATAACAGAATATATCTATTGCTTCCCAGTTGTAAAACGTGTACGCTTTGTCGTTCCCCGTGCCGTCGATGAAACTAAAAACAATAAAATATACACTTGAATAAGAGAAAAAATAATGTTTTAAAAAAAACGGAAGAACCATGACGGGTTATAATATTATTCGGTATAACATTTTTTTTTATATGACAACATTAATATTTTTATTTCTTAAAAATAAATAACTAATGTTTGTATTATTATATAAACAGTAATAATAATAACATAATTAAATATGTATGAAAATAGTTTACCTATCGTCATGGTAACCATTGGCCATATCATGGCATATCAAAGTCTTTGGTACATTCTGTATTTCTTCACGTTCAACTTCTTCCGCTTCCGGATCAAAATGACAAAATGTTTGCGGTGTTTCAAGCAAATTGTCACCAAAAAATGGATTAACATCTACGTTTTTAACTACATTAACACTGTGAGGAATTAACTCTTTACACAAGGTCCTCCAAGCTGGTGGATTTTGTAAGAACGATGCCATTTCTTCTATTGAGTTAAGTGGTTTACAGGTTAACTCATTTTGGACCCACAATTTCTTTTCGGACATGATGAATCAATAAATGTGTTCGGTATAAAATTAAAAATTCTTTTCACTTACAAGTATGATATTCTTACTAATATTTTAATATCACAACAATTGTTACATCTTTGTTTACTTACGCTTTTTATCTGAATGACACTGACATTAAAAAAATGGCGCGCGATCTAAATTCACTTTTGTGAAGTAAATATAAATATTTATTGGTCTTGATACACCTCTGATTAACTATCTTATTTATATGATATCGCCTAAAATAAAATACAGCATTCAAAACAAATGCCTTTTTTGTAATATTATTAACCGTTTACCTACTTATTTAAATATGTAATGATCTGAATTGGCTAATTTATAATTTCATTTATGCTTACTATGTGTTCACTTTGTTACAAACAAAACAAATGTGAGGCAATTTTAAAACTAGTCATTGCCAGAAGAAAAAGAAATACCACAATGGAATATTACCCAGTTTGTTATTTACTTACATTGTTCCACTTGATAAAACTATGCAGGATGTGTTCTATTTATTGTGATAAAGATTATACCGACGCCCTACTTCTAGTGGTCTATGTTTCATAGTTTAAGTAGAATAAAAATAACATTATATTTTGTTTTGTAAAGTTATCGGATCAATAATTCTTACCCCATTTTGAATTACAACAATTTATCATCAATCACAAATTTGTAATCCATTGGTGTACTTATTTAAAAGTTTTTTTTTACTTTTGTAAATTGCAAAATTATCCATTATAAACTTCACATTTAATGTTTAAGATGGTAAAAGAAATATATTAAACAAATCGTTTTTATTATTAAATATTACACATAAACTAATTTTGGTGTTTAGATGCATTAAACTGTCTGACATTTTTTCCAAATAGGCATACATAGTACTTATAAAACATCAGGCTTTAGTAGTACGGTTCCAAAGAGTATTCATATGAAGAACCTGCAAGAGATTCCAGAAAGTATATATTTTTTTCATAACATGACTCACACCAAAAAGAAGACTAGAACCACTCATCACGCTACTACTAGTCCTATGATGCTCTCACATTTAATTCTATGATGAATTTAAAATATTCTCAGAGGTCGTAGGATTGAATCCTGTCTGCACCAATTAATTCTTTGTTC
This sequence comes from Dircenna loreta, assembly GCA_963555665.1. Lineage (NCBI taxonomy): Eukaryota > Metazoa > Arthropoda > Insecta > Lepidoptera > Nymphalidae > Dircenna > Dircenna loreta. The sequence goes on from OY743096.1 coordinate 664,711, forward strand.
TATATTTACATAAATAAAAACAAATGCATTTATAATATTTCAATGTTCATATTCCAGGTCACCAGAGGGCATCAAAATTTACTATTGACATAACTATTTACCTATTGCCAAATGCCACAATTATCAAAAAAGTGATAATACAGAATTACTTTTAATATATACATGATAATATTTTAAAATTATGTCACAGTAATGTACTGTAAAGTAGTGTTTATTGAAATTGTTTACTGCCTTTCAAAAACAAGTTACTTTTTTACTTTAACGTCGTCTAACATGGCTCATGATTTTTCTGGCACAATTTTTCCAAGTTTCATGTTATAAAAATTATTTAAGTATTTAATTATTTTATCATAAAATAAGTCAATTTATAAGCTGGTGTAGCCAATTATTTAAACTGAACTGAAAATTTAATAGTGAACATACAATAAATATATTCAGAAACAGTTGCTTTCATTAATGAATCTTTGATTGTGCAACTGTGCTTAATATAAAACAAAATCCAGAGACAAGAAGTCGCAACCAAGAAAAAAGCTGTTATGCTGTTACTAAAAGTAATTACAATGACGCCATTTTATATACATTCGGCTTACTTTTAAAAGATTTATAAATTTACAATTTGAATTCTATAATAGTTTAGAAAGTTAAATGTTAATAATTCTGAAAGAAACGAACTTATATTTAGAACCAAAACCTAACTAAGAAATCATGTCAAACAATCGTTCATTATAAACATTTTAGAAATCAAAGCCAAGTATATCCTTGACAATTTTAATATTCATTTAGGTTCTAAAATTCCAAATACAAATTGTTTTATATTTCATATTATAGGGGCCCCCAAGCTAAGGGGGCACCTGGGCTTACAAACTTGTGACTTACTCTGACTTACAAAATATTAGTTGAACTAGTAAACATTTCTCCCACTTTCTGATTATAAATAAACCAGATTTCAGGAATGCAACTTTAATAATGGCAACTCATTGGAAAAAATACAGGGAAATTCCCTACAAGTCTCGAACATCTCTGTTTGAAACTTACGACTACTCTAAAACCAGTCTAAAAACACTGAATATATCTGTGTTCTTAGATTGGTTTTAGAGTCGCACCGTTACCTAGCTACGCTATTGGTCGTCGGCGTCTGAGAGTACCGACGTGGGTCTTCTCTTTCGGATTTCGGAAATCCTTCCGGAGACCCACAGCGTTTTCAAAGCAGCTTTTAGAGCCCTTTGATATACTTCGCGATCGTCTGAAGGTCTAAGTCTCTATAGAGAGCTATACGAACGACGGATAACCGAACCAGGCTGCTACCTATGATTAATGTTTTTGTTCTGAAGAATCTGAAGGGGTCTTAGATAGGCATGAACGAAAGCGCCTCGATGACTAAATGTACGTAGGCTTTGTTTAGTACCTTATTTCTAAGAGACATTATAATCCACTTGGCTAAAATGGGATATAGACGAGGATTCCAATCACTAAGTTACTTATTAGTCTATGGTTTTATAATAAGCTTTAGATACAATAACGCTTATGTCTGATAGACTATGGTGATTTTTTGTAAAAATAATTTAATTACCCAACTGTTATGTTTTTTGCTTTAGTGAATTCTTTACCTCATTCCAATTTCATTTCGTGCCGTGACAGTCATAGAATTGTGCACAATCGCACATGGAAGCTACAACTTAAGAATTGAATTCTGTTTAAATTTAAAAGCTACATATTACTATAGAAAATAATTATTATACAATCATGCGATTATATTTAGGGTAAATATTATGTTCGTCGCTTTTTACAAAACATATTGGCATTGGCAAAATACAAGATGTTTGGAAGTGTCTACATATTATGTATAGCCTATGTTCACCTTAGTATTTTTTTAATATAGGGTGAAAAATAAACCGATATGGGCAGAGATTCTAACCCGCGACCTCTAGGAAACTGTGTCGTCGTTCTACTAATTGAACTACCGTATCGCTACCAGGCCCGGTGAATTTTGTTTTCTGTACATATTAATCTTCATCGGGACGGTGGTGTCATCTATCAGGCTTCTTTCGGAAATATCCTTAGCAATGTTTTTAACTTTGCAGGATAGGTTTTTTTATTAAACATAATAAGTTTGTTTAATAGAAGAACTGGTCGATATTTCTAAACAATTTAATTTAAAGGTGGATGGTGACGATGTACAAGAATTGCTGGATTCACACAATCAAGACCTAGCAATTGAGGAGTGATCAAGACATTGAACAAACAACGGACTCGTCGTCAGACCCAGTAGAATCGAAAAATCAAATGGCGATTGTAAACTTAACCGTCGGTATGGGAACAATTGTAAAGGTTACAAATTTTAGGAAAAATAGATTCCAATGCACGTTTCTGCAACAAAACGGAAAAAATAAAAATTATTATTATTCTACCAGTGAATTTTATGCGAGAACAAAACTTAACTCGTCAGGCGCCATATATATGCCTATCGGTTTACATGGTTTTATTAATAGGAATATAAATTGTTTTAATTACCTAACATTTTACAGAACATGTATTTTTCTAAATTAATGTTCTCCTTGGTCTTTGGTCACGATTATACAAACTTTATATGTATTTATATACAAAGTTGAACCCTGACTTGTGCGAATTAGACTTACAAGACTATCGCTTAAATCCGAGGTGTTAGTGTACATTAAATTTTATATTTCAGTTGCATCAAAAGTTCAATTGATGACGACGCTAAAATTGATTAAGTTACAATTATTTAAGCACTAAAGTGGCAATAACGTTCATATTTAAAAGTTGACACCTATTAGACCATACTATGTATAAGTTATTTTTATTTTCTCACTTGATTTTTAAATAATATATTGTTTTTATTTCTTAATGGCATCATCAAATATATACAAGCTTCCAACTACTAGATGAATGAAAGTTAATGAGATCGACCTGGAGTATTGTCCAAAACAGGGATTTCATGTTCTACACGGTCAAAAAAAATCAGTAAACACGTAGACATGTGCTGTTCTAGGTTTAAAACATGGAGATCATATTTGCGGTATATTATTTTATAAGTGTTATAAACATTTCAGACCACGAGTCCACCATACTTCAAGCTTCTGAGTAGTATCCCAAACGGGTTCGAAACTAGTCATGTATATTTCGATAATTCACGTGAACAGCCGGGTGTTTTCAAATTACAAAGACAAACATTGAAACTGCCACATTAGACATTGTTAATAGTTCTTGTTGTATTTATTTTTTATATTTTTCTTCCATGAGTAGAAAAATCATTGAAAGCTTTAAATAAATTCAGCCCGTAATTTGAAGCATTAAGCTTATATGCGTTAAGTTCAAATAAAGCCCTTTATCACACCTTACGCCGATTTAAAGACAGTATTGACAATTATCATATAATTTTGAAACAATAATCAATTTATGAAAGCAATAAGTTTGCAAGAAAAGATTTCTATAAAATGCACATATCTTGACTTTAGCGTTTTATGATTGAAGTGATTTTTTTTTTCCACCTCACTTGCTAAAGTGCTAAATCTACTTAACTTCAAACCGAAACCGTTTTGACAAATGACAATTGCCCTTCAAACTATGAATCAGAAATCGAATTGTATTCAGGTATTTTCTCTTTGTAGATGTTATTCCAATTTTTTTAAACCAAATTGTAAAGACATTTGATATTCAATTGAAGTAATAAATGTCACTGCTAACCCAGTTATTAAGTAATATATTGACATGCCTTATATAAAATTAATTATATATACAGAAAGAAAACTAGCTAATGGTAGTTAAATTAAATCTCCTTTAAGTGTACCTATACATAATACTTTTGTTATATACCTGTCTATTCTATTAAGTTCTAAAATTGGATGTAACAGAAATAATTGTCTATAAAACTTTTAAAATTAAGTGTCGGAATTTGTTTTATTACAATCTTCCATAATTTGTGGATGTAATTAATTATTCTTTGTTTTGTAAAAATATCCAAATGCCGAAATGGTTGTCACGACAGAGATTTCTGCAATTACGGCTAAGCACATGCCTCTCGGTCACTCTAAGTCTCATTGCTGCGATACAGTTTTTTGCTTGCTACACCACTTACAACTATGACTACATACCTCTTGAAAATGTTATTAAACAATTTTATTCCCTTACAAATTCAAAATTAGTTATTAACAAATCTAAACCAAATTGTAAATATGAAGATATCCTACTGAGTTCTAAATCAACAGCTGTGTGGAATGTACCCAAGAAATACAATGAGTTTGTAAATACTGGTATTATGAATGGCAGCTACTCACCGGAGGACTGCAATCCTCTTTATAGTGTTGCCATTCTTGTTACTTACAGAAACAGACAGAGCCAATTAGACATTTTCATACCTTACATGCATAATTATTTACGGAAACAAAAGATACATTACAAGTAAGTTTTTTGAAAAATATTACTATGAAATATGATTTTAATCAACAAGTGACTGGTGCAATGGCAGTAACCCCAACAATTGTACTGCTGGTTGCTGGTTCAATCCCCTAAAATAAAAAAATGTGTATCTATTTTCTAGGTATTGTTTATATGTACAGAATATACTTACAGTTTGGTATGGTTGTCAGTTATTTAGTACCCATAGTACAAGTTTTGCTGAGTCAGGGGCTAGATTGCTTTTCATGTAAATATTGAGATATATATATTTAAATCTTTATAACTAACCATAATATGTTTAAGGATATACGTGATAGAACAGCAAGACAATAAGCCATGGAATAAGGGTGTGCTGTATAATATTGGAGCAAAGCAGGCAATGGCTGACAATTTCCCCTGTCTTATCTTGCATGATGTGGACCTGCTGCCTTTGGATGAGGCCAACTTATATGCCTGCCTCAAGCAACCGAGGCACATGAGTGCTAGCATTGATAAGTTCCGATATGTACTCATATACAAATATCTAGTGGGGGGTGTGTTAGCAATAACTTCAGATCAGTATAAGATGTTAAATGGCTTTTCAAATTTATTCCAAGGCTGGGGTGGTGAGGATGATGATTTAGCAAACAGAATTACATCACACAACTTGGAGATATTAAGGTATTTTTAAAATATAATTTGAACTGTCTTACTTGTTTATACTCTTTGTAGTCATTTCATTAAAAATATTTCTATTTTAGATAGTTTACAAGCCAGAAAATGCCTTCTCAAATATTATATTACCATGCCTAAAACCCAACTTACATTACAACCTTTACAGGCTCCCACCTCTTGTATCAAGGTACACCATGCTGGTGCACAAACAAGAGACCAAAAACAAATACCGCCACTTAATAATGGCAGAGAATCATGGCAAAACTCACTCCGATGGACTCAATTCTCTCCAACACTATAGCATTAGCATTAACAAAAATAGACTGTTCACAATGCTGACAGTGAGATTATGATGACAATATTGCTTTATACACCTTAGTATTAAGAACTAACATGTATTGTAAACAGACTACATCTATAAAGTGAAAAAGAAAATTAACAAGAGTTCATTGGAAAGTCCTCCTTGAGTCAAGTCATTCAGTGATATTCCATTAAATGACAAGTATTATCATTGTTTTTATTTAATTCATAGATATGAGTTAAAACTGTTTTTTAAGCCTATCTTTGTTATGTTTGTAATATTTAAAGAATAAAATAAAAAAGTTATTTAAATCTTTTAATAAAATAACATGTCACCACTCATAAAATTGAGACAACGAATGCAGAGTTCATTTCCATGCACATATTTTTGACGGTATCAAAGTCGCTCTAGAGTCTAGACGATGAGCTCGTGACGTGGCGTGAATTCCTCCATCTCGCCCCAGTTGTGTCCGCAGTACATGGCCACCGGAAGAGCGTTAGCTAGTCCGAATTCTCGTCCGCAACTCTCCATCGCAGATTTGATTATTGCTAGTACATATGTTACAATACAATCTTAGATCGCAGAACGAGAGAGAAAGACACAAAATTAACATAAATATACACATGCACAATAATGGCGGGGAGAAACAAACCGAGCGGTTTCCTCGTAACCCCATGGCAACAGTCGGTTTTGAATATTCGCAAAATATGGAGAATTGCAGTTACATCATCATCATCCTCGATTTCGAAGAACAGGAAGGGATAAAGGAAAACAAATAGAAATTGGAGCCCCGTAGACGGCACACGGGTGAGTGGCAGTGCGCGGTGGCGTCGTACCTGCGGCGGCGTGCAGGCGGGGGCGCTGCACCTCCCACACGAGCTCGTCGTGCAGCTGCAGCAGCAGGCGCGCACTCTCACCCAGCTGCTCGTGGGCGACCACCATGGCTCGCTTGCACAGGTCGGCCGCGGTGCCTTGGTGTCATATATTGATTGCACGAGAACGAACAGACGACCCGGCCGAATGGAACGTGGAGAGATGGAGAAGAGTGACAGTAGAGTAGTGGAGAGTTGTCCGACTCTAGCTCGCCGTTCGGTACGTAGCGCGGTTATTATAGGTACTATTTGTATTATGAACAATTATATTCAACCCGGTGATTGGTGTTAGAAATCATCGCCAAACCTAGATAGAGTTTGAGGTACCGACGACCGTCGGGCATTGACCTGTTATGGTAGTGTTCGGTATTTTTGCAAAATTGTAAATGCTAGGGAACTGTTAAGAGCTATCAAATATGACCTACATTTACCATTTTCTAACCCAAAAAAAAGAATCAAATGTCTATCTTTACGCAAACCGGAGAAAAATATAGGCCACAAAGGTGTTATTTTGCGTTATTAATTAAATTGTACTATTTGTATTATTAGGACATCTTATCATAAACACTATTTTACGGGAAAAATTAAATACCCTGAATGATAAAATTAACCGCTCGTCTCTCAGCTTGAGATCTGAGAAAAAAATCTTTGCTAAATACATTCTTCAAAGTCCTGGCGCGACCGCTGGGCGTCGTCACGCGACCTCCTCGACTCTCGCATTCGGATACCACGGTCTTGCCAAAATTCTTCAACGATGGAAATGTCTCTGTTGGATGCCTCGCCGTTATAGCATTATCTATGAACTTGCTCAGATTTATACATTAAAAAAAATATATTAATAAATTACATTCCATCCGGAAAGTTACATTAACGGGCGCGGCAGCGCGCGACCAAGTTCCCAGCCCGATAGTTTATCTCAAACTAGCTGATTCCAGTGATTTCAGCTCCCATAAATCTTATGACTAAACTAATACAGTTCTAGCTTAAAACTCTATACCCGATATATTAGTTACTTTATGGCAAGGAGACATTGATAAAAACAACACTTGCGCCTGTCCAGTATTTTTTTTGTGGAAGCCGGACCACATACATATAGACATAAAAATAAAACGTAAGCTTAGAACATAAGTTTAGTACATAAGTTAAGTATAAGTTACTTTTAGAGGGGAACAATTTTGTAGTAAGTAGTTGATTTTTGCGTAGCATTGCGTTTACTTAGCACTCGCAAGGAAAGCTATAAATTTTGCAGTTTTTGCGACATTTTTGATTGATGCTCCTCCCCTTTTTATCTTAGCGTGATGTTATATAGCCTATAGCATTCCTCGACAAATGGACTATCTTATACTAAAAGAATTTTTCAAATCGGTCCAGTAGTTCCTGAGATTAGCGCGTTCAAACAAACAAACTTTTCTGCTTTATATATTAGTATAGATGATAGTTTAGGCCACAACGGCCTTTTCACACACTCACGCCCCCTTTGACATAGAACTATCAAATTTTAAATATGAGCTACTTCATAAGCGATGTATATGATTTCCTAGTTCCGGATATGGCGGGAAGCTGAAACTCGGCGTGCAGGTTCCTTATATGCTCAAACCCCCCAAAAAAATTTTCGAAAATTTAAATTTTTAGATCTCAAGGTCGAAAACGTAGACCTCTGAATTTTACATCATGCGATATACCAGTCGAATCGTCTGGTCAAGTACAATAAAAATTATTGAAGACATTTTTTGATAATGTTATTCGTTAAGTCAAAAATAGGTCGAAAAGGGCTACTCCCATTGAAATAGGTATAAAGGTAGCTAATCCTAATTCTACACGTACTAGCAGAATAGGGAGGAAGTTAAAACTCGGTGTGCGGCTTCCTTTTTCTTTAAAATTTTAGTATTTTTAGTAAAAAAAATATAATTTTAGACCTAGAGGTCGAAAAACGTAGACGTTGTTTGTTTCGTATCATGCGGCATATCTACTTTTCATTAAACTTGTCTCGTGAAGTGCAAAACAATATTTTTAAATTTTTACGATAAGATTCACGTGAAATGAAATTCCAGCCGTTTTACTGATGGAACTGAGCTAAATCCAGGCCAAGAATTCTCAGGCCGCTCTTGCCGCGGTTCATACATACAATCAATGCAACAATAAATTATACGCAAAGCTTCTAATTATAACCAGTAATTTAGGCACAATGTCATAGTTTTCATTTGTGAAATTAACTACATACCATAGTACATACATACATACCTCGTCTTGGTGTCGGGTTGGGGCATTTGAGAACTTGACAAATTTTACCTAGTATACACTGTGTGTTTGTCACAAGGTGAATAATTCATTCACCTCCCAGAAGAATTTGGGATATCCCTGACTTCCATGGATGGCTCAGGGAACTTGGTAAACTTTACAACACGGAGTGTTTTGGTTTGGATTAACATTTCTTTGGCCATCGAATATTGATTTTAATTTTATTTACTTTGTATACTTATGTAACACATTAAAGAAATCATCACCTTTAAAGACAAATTAAAAATGGTAAGTCCGACTTAACTGTTGAAGGTGTCGATGACCTCCAGCAGCTGTCCGTCCGTGCCCTGCAGCACGTGTACGAGCGTGCGGGCGCCGGCGCCATACAGACTCGCGTACACCAGGCGCTTGGTGAGAGCGCGGTCCTCGCTAGATACAGAGCCTTCCGACTTACAGAGCCTATGTGCCGAGATGGAATTACAAATGTATCTTCTCTAAAAGCTACTTAATACTTTGGTATTTTAGTATTAGCGGATGAAAAGTATATTATATCTCTAACCATAAGCCTAAGTAATTAGGAATTATGATAATAATGTTCTTAAATATGATTTCGATTGTAAAAAAAGAGAACAAACAGATCGGATTTAATATATAATTAAAGGACAATAACCATAAAATGTTTAAGTTCTTGTATAATTTCCTTTAAAATAACGTAAGATTACTAATTCAATGTACATATATAAAATAACTAAGTACCTAAATCAAAAACTTAACTTTTATTAACTAATGGCATATTTAGGCCAATATTCTACAAAGACTTCCATAATATCATTTTACTTATCAAGCAGCCTATATGTCTATGTACAAATAAAAAATATTCATTTTACAATGAAAACGTCCATCCAATCTAAGAAGTACCGTTTAACATTTCATACCTTTTAAGTCGTACCAACTTTGTATCGCCTATAAACAAATTCTCACAATTTAATCAAAATTTTCTGTAATACCATGCAAATATTAAGATTATTTTATTTTTACATAAGATGAACTTTTCTTAATGACTACATTTAAATTCAAACTACATATTTTAATAAATCAGTATAATCATAACATAAAATAGACACTTTTTTTTTCTAGTATACAATGGTCTTTGAGTTAGATCCTTTACCATAGTGGTGCGACAAGAATGTGTGAATAAACGATCAGTTTTTTAATCATCTTTGAATAATAATGCTAATTATGATCAGATCATTGAATAATTATCAACTTTCAGTTAACATTATCAAGTTATCTAGCGCGCTCTTTATAATACATAAAAGCATAGGTTAATTATTTCTTAAATTATCTTTTATAATAGGTATAAATAGTTATTTTTTAATTTGCATTAATTTTAATACTTTAATAAAAATGTTCGTTAAAATAATCCTTAAATTATAATCGATTAGTAAAAACAAAGGAATGGCATGGATAACTCTTAATAATCTGATATTGTACTAACCGATTCATTTGAAACATCCCTATTTTCCATCTGTAATGAACTGTCAGACGGTACTTCTTAGATATTATAGTACCTATAGATAAAATATTATATGATATATCTATTATGTAGTGTGTTATTGGATAGCTAAGTTCGTTTTTTATTACTGGGTTAAGTAATAGGGGTATCACAAAAATATGAAAGCATGGAAATCAAATCTGAGTGTCCCAAAAGGTTATATACCAAAGAAGTTTTATAGAATCGTTTAACAACCAAAAGAAAAAAGGTTTGCAATCGAGAAGAAATTGTATTCCTGCGTGTTAGAATTGATTTTAATCATAGGTCCCCGGTTGCCCACCACTGAGCCGCCAGCACGGTGAACAGGTCGCGGGTGCAGAGCGCGTCGGCGAGCGCGCGGTCGCGGGCGGCGTGTGCGAACACGCGGCACTCCAGCTGCTTGAAGTCCGCCGCCAGCAGGCAGTGGCCCGCGCGGCTCGTGTACACCGAGCGGAATTTCAGTTTTGCACACGCTATGGAAGTTGTGGAGTTTAATCTCGAATGGAGATATCCCGTTCGTTTTTAACATATAAGCTCTTTACCTGTACCACCCTCCTTTGGAAACTGCACTAAATCAAACGGTGTCCTGGGTATGGCCTGCAGGTTGGGACCGTTCGATGCGATCCGACCCGTCACTGCGGCCGTTTGATCCCTGTCGAAAACTCGTTAGAACCGAGGGACGAAAAACAGCACACCCAATAAAATCAGATGGAAAAATATGTATTAATTCATCCATTGATTGATGTACCAAGTGGGCTTGACGACTCCGTCTATGACATGTTGAGCGATGCCCGCCACGAAGGTGGCGTAAGCCTTGTGAAGGTGTCGGTACTCCAGAATGAGACGAGGGAGCGGGTGGACGGCCGATAGGGACCGCAGCTGAAAATTAATATTATTTAATAAGTCTACATTAGGTCTCCATTCCAAATATTACTCAAATAAAAAAATCCGACCATAGGTTCTGACGTAGACTTGGCTCCTTTAGAGACGGTCTCGAGTATTTTAACATTACACTTTGTATCCAGCTTCAGCTCGTCGTATAGTATCGTTCTGACTTGTAAAGTCGAAGTGATCTGAAAAGGTTTTCCTGCAGCCTCGTGACACTCCGCTTCTACCTCATTCATACGAGACATTAGAACACCTTCCATGGATTTAAGTTTTGTGACATTTACGCATACGCCTTTCCGCTCCATATCTTGAAATGTTATACTATATAAATAGATATTACTATCCTTAAATTTAAATACATAAATAATGAACAATTATGAACGTTTCCGATTATGGTTTCTCTGGACTCGAACCTGCCACATCGGGGACCCGTTTATAAAAATATCATTCTATACTTAAAGTTCAGGATGTATATGAAATGTATTAAGCTGTGTTCGTACCTGTAGCTGTTTGTACCTTATCAATAAATCTAAATTTGCATTAGATAATATCGTTTTAAACGATTAATTAATTTTTATTTGGAAGTAAAAAAAGAACAAGACGTCATGTTAGTTTTTTTTGCTTTATAATCATAAATATCACAATTTTTTCCTAAATTATCGGTGTTTTACTCACCTGTAATAATAGGTAAAACCTTCATTTCAATATTCACAAATAAATTATAAACTCCATTGTCTACCATCATTGCCCTCAACTTGCAGGCAGATTCCTTCAATAGCGTCATGTGCCAAGCCGTCTTCTGCAACACACACTCAGTCGCGACGGTGTATGTCGGCGTTATGGAGAGAAGCTTCTGTATGCCTGAGAAAGTCTCGGGGGGCTCGTCGGGACTTAACAGACTAGCTCCTATCTACAAGTACACCTCGTCTCATTACAAAAAGCAAATCAATAGGCAGATTTATTTGTACTTATAATAAAATCTCTAGTTTCATAAAATAAAAACAACTTTACCTTTGCATCAAAAATGACGGACGTTTTTAATGTCTCATCCAGGTTATTATATAAATATAGTAATATCATTTTGGCGTCGTAACAAATCAATGTGTTAGTTGAAATCAATCGACAAAATGCATTCCTAGAACAAATGTCATACTAATACCATAATTATAAAATATACATAGTAAGTAAGACTAGCAATGGCCACTTACATGATGCAAGGTTCTGCACCTTTTAAATAATAAAAAGTATCGTGTACATTAAACAGAATTGCTTCTGGGATGCAAGTATCATCCGTGTGTTGACTATTGAGCTGACAGAAACCGTTGCTGATGGAAAAAAAGAAGATAAGTTATGTACCTATCCACACACTAGCATAGATGAAATGTTGACTACTTCAATGCAATATTCTGTATAAATATTTGTTACCGAAAAACTAAAATAACAAGTATCTCTTCATTTTCAACTTCATTGAACTTGTTTTCAAACTCCTTGACATCATTATCGTTCATTACGTTAATGTGATACTCTATTTCTTTTACAGGAATTTGTGATTTAATAGGAGCTATAAATTTAGCCCTACTTTTCTTTTCTTTATTTATAACAGAATTTTTAATAGCTGCAGTAGATTCTGTTATCACTTCTTTTGATTCTTTTTTGTTCTCTTCAAATACTTGGTTCTCTTTTTTCTGTTTGGAATATTTCATTATACCATCTTTATTAACAAGTCGTGCTTGAATTACTTTTTTATTTTTCTGTACTTTGCTTTGACATGCTTTAATAACTTCACTGGGTAGTTGACTATTATTTCGATCACCTTCTTCCTGATGTTTTGTTTGTACGTCATTTAACCAATTATTTACCGTCGTTGTATATTTTTCTTTTCGATATGTTTCTTTCTTATGTATGGTATCAATGATCTTACTCTTTTTCTCTTTGGAACACTTAATGTTTCTAATATTTTTGCGTTTCATAGATTCGTTTGGGATTACATATTTTTCTGTATTACAGTTAACATTTGTGTTATGATCATTCTTAATTTTATTTTCAGGTGCAACGTTGCTTAATCTAAACTTTTCAGTATCAAATTGATTTTCAGTACTTTTGTTGGTCTTGTTATCATCAACATAACCCAAAATATCATTAATATCAAAAACTGGATGGAATTCCATATTAAAAAGGTTTTCATTTATTACTTTATTGTTAGTATTCAAATCTGAATGATGTAACTTATTAAAATCACCATAATTATTATTCTGGCTGGATTTTATTTTTATATTTGCATCATGTGAATAAGAATCATCCTTGGGAGTGCTTAATAAATTTGAAGATGTCGAGTTAGGCGGTAAACTATCTATCATGTGAAAATTTGTATTATATATATCACGAATATTTGCTTCAGCTGTGTGTTTGTAAAAAAAACTAGATTTTGAAGAACTGGTATCGTTAAATCTGCATAAAAAAATATTATCAAATGTACAACGCGCTAGCGTTATATACCAGTATATCTCTAGACATTGTAAATTCTTATTTAAAAGTAGTGTGTTATTTTTTATATAAATTCTTAAACTATCGTTACATAACCAAGTATAAAAACAATAATAAGTTTTTATATTGTTCTGTAAATACATTTAGTAGTTAAAAAATTCAAATTACAGGTATTTTACAATTGCACTCACTGTAAAACTCTTTTGTTTTGATAACGCGGTTGCGGTTGGGGATAGAACAGTTTACTGCTCATGTTTTTACGCTCTGCAATATTTATATACAATTGATAACTGTTCTCTTGAAAATAATTATTGATAAAAGTGTACTACTCATTATATCATCGTCAGATATCATTTGCTAGTTTGCAAGTAATTGCTCGTACGACTGTTAACTAAACTAAATATCTACTTGCCGTCTTTTAATTGAAATAAAGCTGCCATAACTTTTCTCCCAAAAGGTGACAAATGCTGTTTATATTTATTCAGTAAAGAGTTTTGTGTCAAATTTTTCGGGTTTCTGATATTTTCCATAGTTCACTAAAAGGATCATAAGTTACAACAGTTAAATTTATTTTATTGAGGTCATACATTGTATTATTGTTAATCAAATTAAATTTTACCACTTCAATTACAATCGCAAAATAAAGAATGAAATAACATATTTCGCGCTCAATGCTCATTCGACATTTAAATGAATGTAATGTGTGCGTACATTTTTCATCTTATTCAGTCTAGACAAAAATCAAATTAACTTAAAAGCATAAACATAAAAAAGACTCGATGTGAAATACACTTATAATTTAAATAATTATGATATTCAAATATTATATTTTTAATAGTAATATACGTACATTTTATGAATAATAGTTTCATTAAAAAAATTTCGTAATATTTTTAGGAATACTGGCAACACAAATCATGTGTCAAAGTCAATGAAAATAATTATAATAACATCGAAATTTTAGAGGAAAATTATAACTATTAATAATATCGACAACTCTATAACATGTAATTGATAACGTGCCACATGTCTGAAAGTAACAATGGCTTTAAACCTTGAAAGCTGTGATAGTCTTCCAGCAGACGAAGAACCTAAACTGAAATATGACCGAATGGGCAATGATGTTGAAAATATTCTTCAAAAGGATGCTGTGAGCTGTATTTGTGTGCATACTAAATTTATATGCTTAGGAACACAATGGGGGGTTATACACTTACTAGACCATGACGGAAATACGGTGCCAATATCACCAGATAACAATCAGAAGGATCTGCAAGCTCATGCTATAGCCATCAATAAAATATCAGTAGATCTAAATGGAGACTACATCGCTAGTTGCTCTGACGACGGCAAAGTGCTAGTGTATGGCCTGTACTCAAATGATAATATCCACAATTTAACTTTAGGAAGAGTTGTTAAATCTGTTTCTTTAGATCCTTATTATTTCAAATCTGGTTCAGGACGACGCTTTCTCACAGGTACACATTGCTGTTTTATTCACTAAAAAACCTTATGTCATACCCTTTTCGGGAAAAGTACTTTCTTTGTTTTAGAAAGTTATCATTAAAGACAAATTATTTAAATTGGTTCAGCAACTGGTTTGTCCTCCTTGTTAGGTTTATCTTTTAATTTCAATGTTCTTGGTCCAAGAAATATTATAATTGTAAACAATAATTATGAGTTTAGGATATATATGACTTTCAATGTTACACTCAATTTTACAAATATTTTTAAATATATTTTAATAGTTGTTAAATTTGTGCTAGACACTAGTGTTTTTAATTATAAACAAAGTTTTAAAACAGGATTAATGTAAATCAATCAAAATTAAGGATATAAAACATATGGAATTATTCCTTTCAAAACTTAAAATTAATTCTGAAATCTCTATAAAAAAAATTAATCCATAATATTTCTTATCTTGTTGTGTCAAGTTGTGATCTTGTTTAGAGGTCAAGCTCCAATCTGCTCCACAGTTGCTTTGTAGCTACTTATGGCTTATAACTTCTTAAGTTATATAACTTTTTGTTCAATATAGTATACAACTACCATTGAATTATTCAGACAGTAATCTTTTACAAGCTTTGAATATTCATATAATAATTTAGAAAAAATAAAAGTTCACACATAGCTATGATTATAAATACCCAATTAATTATTTTTCTTTGATAATTTTAATTAGGTTTAACTATAAATTCATAAGGGTTCACTGATAAGATTAACTATATCATTGGCTTAAACACATGAAATGTCCTGGTAAATATTTGGCTTTATCATATCACTAATTTATTATGCTAAATACCAGTTTCAAATTGTGAAAAGTTAACTTTGATTCCAGGTCGAAGTAATATTGTTGTTACATAACAAAAATCATTAAAAATCGATCTTTTGAATTCTAGGTGACAACAAACTCACTTTGTATGAGAAGACCTTTCTAAACCGTTTACGGAGTACAGTCCTGTGCGAGTGTGAAGGCTATGTGCAAGCCATCGCGTGGCATGAGCGCTTTGTCGCGTGGGCAAGCGAATCAGGTGTGCGTGTTTACGACCTGGCTGCGAGATGCTCGCTAGGATTAATACAGTGGGAGAGGAACCCAAGTAGATCCATAGAAGACTTCCGTTGTAATCTCCTCTGGTCGGCCCCTAAGACGCTAATGATCGGCTGGGTTGATACCATCCGAATATGTATCATAAGAAAGAGAAATCACATTGAGTTGCAGACACGTGATGTCACGGAATATCTAGTTGATCCAGTGCACACGTTTCAAGTGGATTATTTCATCAGCGGTCTCGGACCTCTCGATGACCAGCTTGTGTTATTGGGCGTTCCGAAAGAATGTGATTCTGAAACAGGCAAAACGCAAAGACCTCTTCTGGCTGTGGCCGAATACAAGGACTGTGAATTTTGTGAAGTATCAAATGACAGTCTTAACATTATTGGCTTTCAAGGATATTCCTGTAACGACTACTATTTAGATATGCTTATAGAGGAAAATAGGTTTTTCATAGTCTCACCCAAGGAAATAGTTATCGCAAGTCCCTACGATATCGACGACAGAGTGAATTGGCTGACTGCACACGAAAGATTTGAGAAAGCAATATCTGTACTCGAGGAAAACGGTGGGAAAACGTCCAAACATTCCGTGGTTACTGTGGGTGTGCAATATTTAGACCATTTACTTGAGGAACATCTCTTCGATGAAGCAGCAATTCTGTGTGCGCGGATATGCAAGAATGATAAAGTATTATGGGAAAATCAGACATACAAATTCGCTAAAATTAATCAATTACGAGCCATAAGCAGTTACGTTCCTAGGAACCCCGGACAAGCACTAAGTCCGCAGATTTACGAATTAATACTTTTAGAATACCTCCAAGAGGATTCTCAAGGTTTCCTTAAATTAGTTCAGGAATGGAATCCCGCATTGTACAAAACTGGTGTCATTATAAAAGCCGTTCTAGATTATCTACTAACTACAAAAGTAGATAACAATATTTATTTAGAAGCCTTAGCTCTTCTATACTGCTACCAGAAGAAATATGACAAGGCTCTGACCACATACTTAAGACTACAGCACAAAGATGTTTTCAAACTGATAACGAAACACGACATGTACTCTGTAATATACGACAAGATCCTGGATCTAATGACTCTCGACTGTGATAAAGCCATAACCATTCTTTTGCAAGATAAAAGCAAAGTTCCAGTCGAAATTGTTGAAAAGCAATTAGTAAATAATGATGAATATTTGTTTAAATACTTAAATGCCTACAGTAAAGTGGAACCAAACGGCCGATACCACGGCAAGCTGGTTAGACTTTACGCTAAATATGCTCGGGAAAAATTATTGCCTTTTCTTAAGTGTAGTGACAATTATCCCATCCAGGAAGCATTAGACGTTTGTCAAAGCAACGAGTTTTACCCCGAGATGGTGTTTCTGCTCGGTCGGATAGGGAACACGAGGGAAGCTTTGCAAATTATTATAGACAAATTAAACGATATAAATCAAGCCATCAATTTCTGCCAGGAACACAACGACAAAGAACTGTGGACAGATCTCATCAAGTATACAGTTGATAATCCGGAATGTGTCTCCTTGCTACTGAAGAGGATAGGCAACTACGTGGACCCTAGAATGCTTATACAGAATATTCAATCCGGTTGCGAAATTAAAGACTTGAAGGACTCTTTAGCAAAGATGATGTGTGATTATCATTTACAGATGTCCGTACAAGAGGCTTGCAAAGTAATAACGTTGAGGAACTACTTTGATTTACACGAGAAGCTTATTATCAATCAACAAAAAGGGATATCGGTGACTGATGAGTTTCTTTGTAGCGTGTGCCAAGGACGAATCATCATACGCGATCTCTCCAACGCATCCAACCTTATAGTGTACAACTGCAGACACTCTTTCCACATAGAGTGTCTGCCTGAAGGAGTCAAGCATACCAATTGTAGTGTTTGCAGTGCCGTTAAGATGTGACGCACCATCTGCTCAATGCTCGTAGACAGGACTGTGAATATTAAAGTATTTAATGTATTCCATAACAGAATACCTTATCATATTAATTGCAATGCTAATCTTATATAGTATTATTGTAAAATTATGTTATATGTAAGGTGCTTTTGTATTGAGGTGGCATGGTGGCATTCGTAAATTATAAATTATTCATTTTCCCCTGATAATTCATTTTGTTACGTCATTTTCATAATAAATATATAGGAAATTACACTTCTATTTTCTTCACGTCTTTTTAAAGCTTAGACCTTTTTGTTTGTTTATTCAAAATGTGATAAATGGAGTATTATTAATATAATTTCATTCATATTATAAATATTTAATTTGAATTGGTATTCTAAAACTATACACCTTCATCAGCTTGTTACAAAACCTCAAAAATTTCTTATTTTTACAATATACTGAGTTTTCATATATAGTCCAATCATTTGGTAGTTTTAGCAGTGATCTCTGGAGTAACGTTTGAATTTTAACCTCAATAACCTTTACGTTCAAATCACGATTTTCTTGGATTACATTAATGAATTATTCCTTAATAAAAAAGTGCACATGTTGTATCACTGCCACTGAAGGCACGCAAAAACAAAATATGATTTGCAGCTGTCTTATTTATACTTTTAGTATAATGTATTTTTTCTTTCCCTGGTTTAAGAAAATACACGTTCGATCTCAAACATACAGCTGTGAAAAAAATCAGAAGGTCTATACCTATTACTTACCCTTATACTATATACACATTACACATTACCCTTATACTTGCTTCAATAATACCTGCGGCAATAGTAGAATTAGACCATTTATTTGATTATAGAAAAATATACGAAAAACTTGTGATGATGTATATAAATAATACTTTATGAGGCTGGTAAGCAAATACTATTTATATTGCAGAAAAAATATGAATACATAAATAGTAGGATTTTTTTTTTGTAATTCAATATTGTATTTAAATGTTTTTCTTATAATATGCGTCGGAAAGGAGATATTATAAAAAAAAACTGTTATTAGGCGGATTTTTTTCAATAAGGTGGCTTCAGCGGCGGAGAGACGAGGTGCCAAAGTAGACATTTGAAAAAGCGTACCGAAATTCATAGAATAATCACTTTGCAGAACTCCCGGTAAACTTTCCAGGTAACTCCCTTTTTTTTGAACATATGACTGGACTAATAATCAAAAGTGTTTTTAATGCTCAACAAATTTAGCTGGTTAAAGTTAAGATGTAGATTACAGTGTGCAAGATTTAAACCAGTTTGTTTTACACATTTAAACACAGTTTTCTTTCAGTTCAGTTCACCTTAAGCCTCTCTCCACTGAACTACAACAAAAACTTAGTGAAGAGTTTTTGTTGTAGTTCAACCTTATTAATTTTAAAAACAATATTCAATAATTTGTTTTTAGTATTTAATCAGTAATTATTCGGTAATTTACCGGTTTAAGGGACAACCCTTCAGTGAATCGTAAATGCTAACAAATCAAATGTCATTCATGGAATGAAGCAAATTGTTTATTCCCATTCCCATGTGGTGTTGAAAAATGGATGCGTACATGATGTTCTGAACTATAGAAAATGTTTTCTCTTAAAATTTACATGCGCTAGGTGTAAAAAATACGAAATTGTGAAAACGTTCAGTGTGAAAATGACAGATATGCCTCCTTATCTTTCGATAAACGATGAGGAGGATAATAGTGGAGATCCTGACAGTGATTCTTCGGACTTTGAAGATGATTTGTCTCTAAGTTTCAATAAACCTAGGCACCTGGAGCCCATAGTAGGCGCCGAAAAGGAGGATCATTCTTGGAGAGTTAAGGAAAAAGTGAGTGCAGTGTTTGTTTGATAAACTGCAACGTAACTGCGTATAAGACTGCGCTTATAAATTAAAAATAAAATCCACATACGATCATAATTTTTAAGTTTTTGTACTATTAGCAGTGCTAATCTTTAACGACATATCTCGCCTTTTTCGATTCATATCAATAACATTTTATACAACTATGTAGTTCTGAAAATGCATTAACTAAAAGCCGCAATTGTTTATAGTACAAGACACACTGTGTGGCATTAGTTTTGTGCCTCAATGTGGGTGTGGATCCCCCTGATGTTGTGAAGACACAGCCCTGTGCTCGACTGGAGTGCTGGATTGGTATGTTGATACATCAGCATTGTGTTTTTATAACTATTCCTTTACAAAACTCCCTTTATCTAATATGGAATATATTTCAAAATCATATAAAATAAATTTGATGTAAAGAATAATATAATTTCTGAGTAAAAAGATAAAAGATTATAGTTGGCATGTGAACACATCCAAAACAAATATTTTAATTATTTTGCTCTGCGTCAATGAATAAATATGGTTTTAACTATTAGATAGATAGACAATTATTAAAAATATGTTTTCATAAATTTATTTAGTATTCAAAAATAAAAAAATATATAATAATGTGAAGTCATTGAAACAGATAAAGTTTTCCGAGTACACTAATATGAATGAAGTGTGATCAATAAACATGAATGAGAAAGTATTTCATAAATTCAAGAAGACTATAAAAATACTTTAAGATTATAAAATACAATCTGATACAAACTAGGTACAGTATGTAAATTGTACAATTTATATTAAATGTATAGCCTATAATGCTAATGATTGCCTAACTCTAGTTTCTATTAATTATTTCAAGTGTTTATGATGTTTTCCAGTATAATTTATGGTATTTATTTAAGTTTCAAATTTAAAATAATGTCTTGTACTAGATCCGAATTCCCTGTCTCCGGCTAAGGCTCTGGAGAGCATAGGTCATGCTCTACAGTCTCAGTATGAGCGCTGGCAACCTCGTGCTCGCTACAAGCAATCCCTTGACCCTACTAGTGATGAGGTAATTTGTTTTTCTTCATTTATAAAAATAAGACTTCCTGCTGTTTCTCTTGTGTTGTATAATGTTATTACAGTCAAACTTTGATCAGTTAATTTCAAAGAAAAACACATATGTAGTTCCTGTTTTTATTTATAGTGGTTAATTAAAGGGTTTGGACTTGAGCTTACAAGAGTTTAATGAAATAACAGTTGAATGGACACTAATGTTACATAAAAGTGAAACTTTGTTTAAGGTTACATTAAGAGGTTAATTAGTAAATACATACAAGCTATAAAGTCCACCATTTGTTTTCTACATTTATTCAAAATTAGAAAAAGTCAAAACATTACAGTTACTGAGGTTCAATAATTAAGTTATAGGGGATGGGTATTTTGAGTTTTTAATAGAGGTTTTAAGCTTGAAGTGACAATACAACAGTCATAATAAATTTCTTTATTGCACTTAGCAATATTGTCAAAACATTTTTTTATTTTATTGAGAGCCAATAATTAAATTATTAATTTAAGGGATATAGTTGGGTTGACTATTTAAGTATTTAAAAGACATTTTGTGTTCTGAAGGGAAAGGAATAGTACAGAAAATCATTATTATTTATTCATTATTTAATAATTTTACTTTTACATTACGAGTATGACAACTTTTAGACAGAATACATATGATATATGACTACATATGAATAGTTAAACAGAATACATATGATATAAAACATAGACTTTAAATATATAGAATTAAATAGAATACATACTAATATAATCAATTAAATAAATATAAAAGGTGCAATTTTATAATTAATATACTTAGACACTTATAGTGCTAGATAGTATTTTTAGGCAGTGTTTAAACACATGCATTGACTTTTGACTGTTGAATATCTGTAGGTAGTTAATTTAATAAATTTTCCAAAATGTTATTAAAGGAGGATTAGAAGACAGTTACATTTATATTTTTTAAGTTATAGAGATTTTTAATTTCATTATCAAGTTTCTACTCTTTTTCTAGTATTGTGAGTTTTTATCGAGCTTATAATAAAATGTATATCTTGAAAACCGGTTATATATTTTTGTAAAATGTTTACTTAGGATCAGAATGTTAGATTTATAGAATGTGTGTGTTGAAATGATATAAAATCATAGACACTAGTCGATCATTAGATTCATCGACACTGGTAGCGGTTTATCATTTATCATTATATTTTTATTTAATATTTTAACATGAATAAACATTATAGACGATTTCAAATAGTATGTTTGTAGTTTCGATATCATATGACAATGATGTCATAAGGTTAAATTTAATTATTGTATCACTATCTCTGAACCCAGTATTCAGTGAAAATCTATATATAAAAAAAACTTATAAAGCATTTTAAAATAAGCAGTGATAAAAGGGGATGTAGCCATCGGTTGCTCGAATTAGATAATTACCGTAGGTACCTCCAACTATCTTCATTTAATTAAGTGCACATAACTTGAATCTTTTAAATTATTAGTTTACCGTCCAATTATTACTCCTGTAATCCTTTCTTTTATATTAAGATATGTTTTAGTAGCAAATGTTTTGATTTCAATGAATAAAACATGTATATATAATATAATGTTGTTATATTATATTGACAGGCCTGTCTGCTAGATAAAGCGGGCTTGTTTGTTGTAGAGGTCGTCCGATTCTAAAGGTTCTTAAATAATACGTAGATTAAGAAGCTCTGCTGCTCCCTCCGACGCAACGCTAAGGAAGAGCGCGTGCTGTTCCACTACAACGGACACGGGGTGCCGCGCCCCACCGCGCAGGGAGAGATATGGGTCTTCAACAGGGTGAGTGTAGCGGATTACAAGTTACACTTCAAAGGATACACAGCGTCGCCGCGGCCCACCGCCAGCTAGATAACATTGTTTTGAAATGTAATTTAAAAAAATACTAAAGGATTCTTATATTGCCCAAAGATGATTTAAAG
Source organism: Dircenna loreta (assembly GCA_963555665.1). Taxonomy (NCBI): domain Eukaryota; kingdom Metazoa; phylum Arthropoda; class Insecta; order Lepidoptera; family Nymphalidae; genus Dircenna; species Dircenna loreta. The sequence goes on from OY743096.1 coordinate 687,445, forward strand.
CCTACTTTTATATTCGGCACTCCAAGTTACTAGAAAAACGCTGAACTACTTAAACTCGCTTCCGCGTGCAATAGACAAAGTGAGCTTCAATCAGATCTCAAAAAATCTGTTAACTTGAATTCCAGACGCGTCGAGTCGCAGATGTCGTGTATTGCGTAACGGGCGCTTTATAGTCACTACACTCTGTATTAGGTCAAACAATGCCAGGGTATTGCAGAAATCCACATTTAAAGTGGAGCGGAGTGCGAGCCAGTCTAGGCCTCGTGGTCCATTGGCAACTCGAGTTTCGTCATCCTCCTCAGAATTCGCATGTCCGGTCTGAGCAACATTGATCGGATAGGGATTCTCCGGCTCCTATGGAGCCAGTATCCTCCTGGGGTAGATTCTCACGAAGGATCGCTATCTTATTCGAAGGAGGGATTATGATTCGGACACCGGGGTTTGATAGACCTAGGCGAAGCACAGTGGCACTGGGCCACTGCTTTTCTTTAATCTTTTGTGCGAGCGCTGTACTACGTTGCCAGTTGAAACATTTTGAATTTTGAAATAATTTGAATCGCCTTATAATTTATTCAAGTCAGACACCTTCACGGCGATAATACGGAAGTGTATGTAATATCCTGCAATCACATAAACGTCAGTATAGTGGTGTTGACATCCTTGAAGAGAAATAAGGTCTTTGATTTACGCAACATCGTGAATGTTCTCTCGTATCGAACACTCACTCCTATCGAACTTCTTTTAATTACTTTCTGTTAATAGGTTTTACACATTTACCCGAGCACTGTAACAGGGACGGAGTTGTGTGACATTATTTATATACAAACGATTTATATGATGGGTTACTGACGGAGAACATAAGTACTTTTAAAACACTAATAATAGTTTACTAAAGTTCCATTATCACTCTTTGGCGTAATTTTTAATTATATGCAGAATATACAGCCAATGAAATGAAAACTTTTGACAGTGCTGACCGCGTCAGTTTTTGTTCTAATGATACTGCTACAATTTGCCCACCGCAGACATACACGCAGTACATCCCTCTGTCGATGTACGACCTGCAGACGTGGATGGGCGCGCCCTCGCTGTACGTGTACGACTGCTCCAACGCGGGCGTCATCGTCGACAACTTTAAGCTGTTTGCAGATCAACACGAAAGAGACTATGAGGTACAGGTACTAGTAACATTAACTGACGACCTGCGATGTACCGTTCCGGCGAACTACTAACGGTTGATATTCTATACTAATATTACAATGTGGTAACATTTTAATTTGTGTTTTTGTATGTTTGTATTGTTTTCACACATTCAGACATATCGGACATTTTTATTAGTGGTAGAGCCATGCTTCGGCACGAACGGGTCGGCTCGACCGGTGCGATACAACTGGATCACTTTGCTTTTTCGCTCAGTGAGTGATGTTCCCGGTAGCCCCATCCCCTCCCCTTTCCCCATGATAGCGCAAGTTGCAAATAAACTACCTAATAGGCTTCGTGAAGAGAAATTTTAAAAATAAATGTGACAAAAAACCTCGAGCGAAGGAGTTTCTTTTGAGCTCTGTGTACTAAAGTCCGTATGTGCAGACGAAATCGCGAAGACTTTAAGGGAAGTCCCATTTTTATTTCTATGTTTGTACTTTCTAGCCCCGCCCGCGGTAACTATTTTTTGGTCGGGTGCTATTTATTTTAGTATGATTTTAAAAATAGGATTTCACGACACACGATTGAATATTATCGAAACCGTTCTGGTATCCTAAACACACTCTCTCCAGATGCAGGCGAGCTCTAAGGCCGACCCCGCACCGCCGGTGTCGTACAAGAACTGCATCCAGCTAGGCGCATGCGCGGCGGGCCAGACGCTGCCCATGTCGCCCGAGCTGCCGGCCGACCTGTTCACGGCGTGCCTCACCACGCCCGTGAAGATGGCCATCAAGTGGTTCGTGCTGCGGACGCGCCTGCGCGTGGCGCGCGCCGACCTCGTCGACCTCATCGATAAGTGCGTCTCCTACGACCGTCCCCTCGCAGAAAATCTGTTGGCTGTTTAAAAGCGCGATAAAAAATATGCAATACTGAGACGTGTTGCCTTGATCGTGAGTTGTGATTACTATAAAAAAGAAAGGAATGGCAAGTGGAATACATTGGAGGAGATGATAAAAGATCCTCTTCCACTTACCCGCACCCTCTGCTCGAGAACCTATGATTTAATATATTACTCACAAACAATAAGGACCTGCCACAAACAAATAAATATATCACTAATTAATCCCCAGGATCCCGGGGCAGGTGACGGACCGTCGCACCATGCTGGGTGAGCTGAATTGGATCTTCACGGCGATCACGGACACCATCGCGTGGAGCTCGCTGCCTCCCGAGCTGTTCCAGCAGCTGTTCCGAGCCGACCTCCTCACCGCCAGCCTGTGTAGGAACTTCCTACTTGCCGACAGGATTATGAGGTCTCTACGTCGTAAGCTCAGTAATACTAAGAGGAACTAAAAAGTTGAACATCTATTCTTCTTAGAAGTTAAACCCTCCGATATTGAAACGGTTCTAACCGAAATTCCCTCAGGTCGTACAACTGCACTCCGGTGTCATCGCCGGCACTGCCGTCGCTGGCGCGTCACCCGCTGTGGGCGGCCTGGGAGCACACCTTGGATCTGGCGCTGGCGCAGCTACCGGCGCTGCTGGAGCCCGCCGCGCTCGGATACAGGCATTCGCCCTTCTTCCGTGACCAGCTCACTGCCTTCCAGCTGTGGCTCGACCTGGGGAACTGTGAGTGACGGGGCAACCGAGTGAGAACCGCGAAAAAAACACATATGACACTATCGAACTCTCAGGGTCAGTGTCCCGGCCGCCGCCGGACCAGCTGCCCATGGTACTGCAGGTGCTTCTGAGCACGCTGCACCGCGTGCGCGCTCTTCACACGCTGTGCCGCTTCCTGGCGCTGGGCGCGTGGGCCGTGCGTGCGGTTCTTGCTGTGGGCATCTTCCCCTACATGCTCAAGCTGCTGCAAGCCTCCGCCCCAGACCTGCGCGCCTCCATGGTCTATATATGGGCCAAGATCGTGGCGGTGGATCCCGTGAGTGTGCGCCTTCCGCTTTAGGATATTAAAAATATATTGATAGTACATATTTAATGTTATTTGATTTTTTAGAGTTGTCAAGTGGATTTGGTGAATGCGAAGGGTCATAAATATTTCCTATCTATACTTCAGGATCCTACTGTTGATGTGAGTAATTTTTTTTACTTAAGAAAGTCGTGTTAGTTAAATTATTAATAACTCTAGAACCAGGAGACTGACACTGGATCCTTTTTTTATCCCCTACGACCGCGTTTATTTCTTTATTTTATTGTGAAATATTTATTTATTATTTGACAGTCTCAATTATCTGTTAGTTCCATACTATTCTAATAGATGGCGGTATAAGCTTATTTGTTGACTGCATTGAGTTAGTATCTAATAGATTGCGCTTTGTTAAGTACAAGCGCTTCATATAAACTAAAACCCACGTGGATAGGATAGGAGCTGCTGAGGCTAAAGTATAAGTTAAATTTATATTATACTAAACACAATACTGTGAAACTTAATATATATGATATTTTTTATTTTATTGCGCCAAGTGATAATTTAAGAATATTTAGCGACTATTAGATATCAGGCTAATATATACTTGACATTGACTTTATAGTACATACTCGAACTGCCACGCTCAGAGCTGATTCAAAGCATTCGAAACGTGGGGCTAAATTTACAATTTAAAATATAAAAAGTTAGATCCCTAAAAATAGTTTTATTTAAATTTGTTTTCGTAAAAATCTAGAAAAAAACAATTAAGTTATTCATTTAAGAAAATAACTCATACACGATGTCGACACCCCGCAGACCGAGCACAGAACTCTGGCGGCGTTCGTGCTGGCCGGCATCGTCGACAACTATCCGGCGGGACAGGAGGCCGCCCTGCAGGTTCATCTCACCTCTACTTCACTAACTGATCGGATACACCGTTCCTTCGTAGTGCTATCGAGCCGTACCTTCCAGGGCTCCATGATCTCGGCGTGTCTCGAGCAGCTGGGCGACTGCGAGGGCTCGGGCTGCCCGGCCCTGCAGCAGTGGGCGTGCATCGGGCTGGGCCGGCTGTGGGCGCACCGCGAGGCCGCGCGCTGGGCCGGCGTGCGCGACCTGGCCCACGAGAAACTGGCCGCGCTGCTGCCGCACCCCGCGCCCGAGGTGCGGGCCGCCTGCGCCTTCGCGCTCGCCACCTTCGTGGCGGCCGGCGCCGCCGCGCCCGCGCGCACCGACCACGCCAACGCGCTCGACCAGCAGGTGGCCGTGCTGCTGGCGGCGCGCCTGCAGCGGGACGCCTCGCCGCTCGTGCGCGCGGAGATACTGGCCGGTCGGTGCACCGCGAGGGGAGGGGGGCGGAGTCGCCAGGCCCGCTAATGTGAAGTTCCTATGTTACAGCGCTGCAGTGGATGGTCCTCATATTCGAGCAACACTTCATCGCCGTCTACATACAGGAGAGGATGCGCAGAAGCGACGGGTGAGCGGTCGTCTCCGATCAATCCTATGTCCTGTATACTTGTTCCAATTTGCATTTTGCAATAAAAACAAATTTATTTGAAATGTCCCTGACTTACGTAATAATTTTTAAATACACTTACTTCACCTAAATCTTCAACTCGTATGCCTCGCTCCGTCCCAGGGCCGGTCGCTCGGGTCGCGGACGCGTGGACCCCGGCCTGGACGCGCTGGACCCTCGCTCGCCGCACGCCGCCATACAGCGGGTGGCGCTCCCGGCCATCGGTACGACGGCGGCGAGGTGGTGTCGCAACCTGTGGCAGAGCTCCTGTCGTACTAAATGGTGGGCGTGTGCGGCGCAGGTTTCGGGTCGGTGTACATGAAGGTGTGGAGCACGCTGTGCGCCATGTCGCGCGAGCCCCACCCGCAGCTGGCGCAGATGGCGGCCGACATCATCGCGTACGTGTCCAGTCAGGTGGACAGCGTGGCGCGGGAGCCCGAGCGCCCCGCCGGCGGCTCCAGCTCGCTGCCGCCCTCGCCCAACACGCGGCCCGCGCTGCCGCACCTCGGTACATATACACACATACACACATTTAACTTGAATAATTAAATGACTATGACGCTTTAACATTTACAACGAGTTATAAATCACACATAAAAGATATTAAAAAATAATCTTTCATTATTATAACTCAGAGCTCAGATGTTAGTACGACGAAACTGGTTGCAGGGAACCAGGCTACATGACAGACGACAGACCTGGTAGTAAATAGATTGGTGTCATTTCGTTTTCAGGCATGTCTATAGACCGTCCCTCCCCTCCCCGCTCAGACCGCTCCTGACTCCTGACTCGGTTTATCGTAGTTATGTTGCTAGTGTATGTGGTGTAGAGTCGCGCTCTGGGGCAGTGCTGCTGACGTCAATACTATTTCGTTATACAAAAGAGAGCTTTTATATATACAAAAAGCCGTGCTATTCACAAATTGTGCCCTAGAGATTCTTGACGAGAGCAGTTTAAAAAAATCAATGTACTCCCGGTCGCCGGCCAGTGCCTCTTTAACATTTTTAAATACGTATGTACTTAACAACACGGATACTTTCACTAACCTTAGTGATACGCAATTTAAATACGAGACACAAACACAAGCACGCCTTACATGTTACTCGACTCCAAAAAGCGAGTAAATCTTTTGTGTTAAATATAAATAATATTTTTTAAGAAAATAATCAAGGAACGTTTGTGTGCTGAATAAACTAAATACAAACATTTAGAGGATAATACACCGTGGATGATTTAAAAAAATGAAATGCAAGCCCTAGGAGTGGCTATTTTTGAACAAATATAATAAGTTATTTTGCAGGACACCGACGCGGCAAGTCAGGGCTCCCACACACCATATCGGAAGACTCCGTCGCGCACCGAGACCGCGAGCGTGACTCCACGTCATCCAGTTCTAGTCAGTTTATTTTATATTTAAAGACATTCTTCCATATTACATGTGTTGACGCCCCGGGACTCGCTTCTATTATAATACAATTCGACTAGTTTCGAACGATTCAGAGTCCTCAATCATGAGGTTGGAGCGTGACGAGACTCCGGCGTGAGCTGCGTGCAGCAGATCTAATGGCGACAATTTAAGGCTACTAAAATCAACCGTCTACGGAATTTCAATAGGGAATTTCAGTAGGTGCTGCCACCAGCCTCAAAAATGCTCAAAACAAGTATATACTTGGACATTTTTAAAGTAATACAGTGAGTGCAGTCTGTACACAATCCATGGCGACGAATGTACTTCATCCTCGCTCCGCCACCCGGCAGAGGCGCTGCACGCCGTTGACGCCTCGGGTCTGCGTGACTGCAGCCGGGACCAACATACAATAGTCATCGTAGATCCCGAAACTTGAAGTACTTGCTTTTAGATTTAATTTAATATTTAAGTTTATTTTATAGGTCAAACAAAAAAAGTGATAGTGAGTACGCAGTTCGTGGAGTGGGCGACGACGCAGTTCTCCCGAGGGGACGCGGCCAGCGGCTCCTGCGGCGCCTTCGCCAGCGCCGCTGCCAGCGCCGCCGCCAGCGCCGCCGGGGCCGACGGCGAGGCGGGCGCGGCGGCGCCCGGCGTCGACGGCGAGAGCCGCGCACACCACGAGCGTGTGTGGCGCCGCGCGCGCAACCGCAGCATACGGAGGGAGGCGCGCAGTGAGTGCGCCCGGGGGGAGGGGGGGCTCGCCCCGAGTGCCACGTATGTAAGTGTGCGTGTGTGCAGGGCTGCGGGAGGCGCGCGTGCCGCGGCTGGAGACGCAGGCGTTCCACTCGCGCTGCCCGCTGCCGCCCGCCGTCGTACTGTTCCACCCTTACGAGCAGCACGCCGCCATCGCATCGAAGGATAACTTCGGGTGCGCGTTTCGATCTTTAATAGCTGCAAAGACGCTTCATAGATGACATTTATAGATGGTTTTATTACTAATAACGTCTGGGTTTCGTATTCTTAGAATCTGGGACTGGGGCACGGCGGCCAAGCTGTGCGTGGGAGCGTGGCGGCGCGCGTGGGGCCGCATCACGGCGCTAGCCTACATCAACGCCCACCACCGCGCGCTGCTGGCCGTCGCATCGCACCAGGGACACCTCGCCGTGTACAGGTACGGTCCGCTCCAGGACCCTCCCGCGTGACACGCACTCCTTGCTGACGAGTGTTCCCGCAGGCCGTCGGGCAGCAGCATGGAGCCGGCGCTGGTATCGGCGTGGCGCGCGCTGGACGTGCGACCGTCGGCCGACTACCGGCCGCCGCCCGCGCAGCCGCTGTACAGTCAGTATACTCCCAGTATCCACTCAACGATGACATGACATGTGTTTGATTGGTGAATGAATCGTCCATTCATACGTTACGTCAATTAACCGTTGCATGAATATGTCACTAATACATCTTCGTTAAGGGCAATAACTGTGTAAAACGTTAGTCGATAAAAAAGTAGATGATAGTTTGTGAAGTCCCGAGTCCCGGGTACGGCAGTGTTGTGTGGCGCAGGTCTGGCGCAGCTGGTGTCGGAGCAGTTCGCGTCGGCCGACGACGCGCGCCGCGCCCGGCTCGACCCCAGCCGTGAGTCCGCACGCACTGAGCGCACGCACTGAGCGCACGCACCGAGCGCACGCACTGAGCGCACGCACCGAGCGCACGCACTGAGCGCACGCACTGCGCCCACCGCGCTCACTACTCACTGTCTATACCATTCATTGATGTCGCTCGCGGCCGCTCTTAAATAATATATGCTTATATGATTTTCGTAACAGCATGCTTTGTCCGTTGAAAAATAAAATTGATCGTTGTCGAATTATTGCATGCATTTTGAATGACTTGTCTCGGCAGTCTAGCTGCGTGCCGTTAATGAATAGTATACATCTGCCATTCTTTACTATTAACACCACACCCCGGCTCTCACGCAGACGTCGTGTAGTGTTCTAACAAAATCTTAAAGCGAGTGCGGCCGGACATAGACGTCTCATAAAAAAAAACGCAATGGCAGTGCGGCCTTACACCATAGTTGCGTATTTTTTTATATTTAGTATTTTATTTGTACATTTATATTTTATGTATATGTCGGAGTTAGTAGGTCCGGTGTCTTTTAAAAACTATGACGTCAGGCACAGCTGACGTCATTATCTATTTTCCTTGATATTTTGGTGTTCCATAATAAAAATAAACCAATACAGTAAACTCAAACTTTATTTTAAGTATAGTAATTTTACACAGTTGTTATCCGTATGAACAGTAACAAACGAATCGACCGTTTCCCTTCCTTGTGCCTCGCTTTTATACACAGCATAGTCGAAGGAGTGGGTCAAATATCACTAATCACTTGTTTACAAAGTATGAAACACCTGCACGATGACTTGCCGATTTTCATTAGTCGTACAATTCGTTGTTGCGCCGATATATATACTATAATAAATTGTACCATAAAGAAACCGTTAAAAAAACTATTTTGATATATTATGAATTAGTGGAACCTAATGCCTTTATTTAAACTTTCACAAGTTTTACTTTGTCAGTGTTTCCTTTGGGTTCATAATGATTGTTCTTTGCTTTTTTGCTGAAATTATTTTTATTCACCATATATTCATATTTTCCAATTTTATTAGAGAGGCTTGCAGTTGATTAGACAGTTTCCTTATCAATTTTGATTATTATATAATCTGGCAATCCCATTACAAGAGATTTATCAGTGTTTGTTTGTCAATTTGCCTGTCAACCTCTAATAATAATCTCTCTTTTTTGTGTCAATATCGAGGAACGACCCAGCTGAAAATTTAAATGGAAATGCATTTTTAACTTGGGACCAACAATTGCTTCCATATGTTTCACAATGTTATCTTTCCATATTGGCCATTCCGAGCTTACAGGTTGTTTTAATAGCATACTGTTGTACAAAGTTAAACACTGATTATCTTACACCTATTTTAAAATATCTCAAATCTTTGACATTCACTCTCAAATTCACTAATCCATTGGTCAACATTTGATGTTTTATTTAAAAAAAATGCAATTAAAATCTTCCAGCAATTTCTCCCAGATTTTTGGGTTCTTAGTGTTAATATTTGGAAAAAATATCTGGATAAAGGTGACAATTTCCAGTTTGGTGATCAATATTTAGACGAAATATCAAAATCAGTCTTAGTGTTATTATTTGGAGACACTGATTTTGATATTTCGTTTAAATATTGATCACCAAACTGTAAATTCTCACCTTTATCCAGATATTTTTTCCTTAAGTTTGAATCAACGGAAATCCATATGGATCACGTTTGATGACTTTTTGTTTAAAAAATTTGTATTTTTTTTTATAAACGTCCCAAGATACCTTGCTTGTATGTTTACGTGCAAGTTTAGTTCGTATGGGATTTTAAAAATACGTCCGTCCGGGTTTCGATTGATTTTGCTAATCACGTTTTATTGATTTTAACTTGAGTTGTCGTTTTATAAGACATTTTTTTCTTATTTGCTTGGAACTTTAATAAAGATTTGTTCTTCCATAGTATTATTTTATGATTTGCTTCTAATACGGAGGAAGTCCCTCGTCTCTCCTTCTATTGATTGATTATATCGCGACCAGCTTGCTACCTTTTCTCCAGAAAGGTTCCAAAGCTTTAGGCGCGCTCACTTCCCGTACACTCACGTGCACTTGTGACATCACTCGCTCGCTTCGGACACGCTCTCTTCCTGGCTAGCGCCAGTTCGCAAACTACCTTCGTTAAAAAATGGACAGATCTGTAGCTCCTCTATCTAACCAGTAAGCTGGTGGGGGGTGCCCAAAGCGCAGTGTCCCGAAAGGACCTCTGATCAGGAGTTGTTGAAAGCTCCGAAGTGGAAGTCCGCAGCAGCCGGTGACCTTAGGGTCAATTCCACCCCACGCTGCGCGCAAATCCGACCGGCCTCCCACAATTGTGGGGACCCAGACGAACATACCGAATTTCTGCAACTAACCACATTGCCATTGCGAATCCAACGCTTCCGCATATATCGTTGGCACAGGGCTTAGGAACTGGCTTCCCGCCGTTCAGCTGTAAACTATCTACCGCAGTTTATCTCAGTAGATAGGGTTAACCTTTGACTATACTTTATCCTCATATGTATGTTCCACTTCGACGCCGAGCTCATAAAAATTAATACAAGCTATAAAACAGTATAATAAACAAATGCTCTCGTCGCTACTTTTGGTTGCATCTAATTGTTAGTCTATTGAGATTCCAGTGTTTAGATGTATTTACATAATATTACAAATAAACATGAAAAAACTGCATCTTCATAATGTAATATAATAAATGTACATATGTATATATATTTATTATATTAAATAACAAATTCATCGACACGGACAGAATGCGCTGCCTGCGGTCTCGGTCACGGTTTCAGTAGCAGATTTTTTTTTTTATATTCTATATTTCTTTAAACATAAACAAAAAACAATAGTTGCGTAATGCCGAACCGGTGTATAATTCTCCTCTCCGCAATTGGCGTGTACGGGCCGCACTCGCGTTGCACAAAATTTTACGCAAATGTCGTGTAGCCGCAGTGAAGTGATAAAGAATCTTTTATGATAAAATGTCCTCCGATGTCCGTGCGCAGTGTCGGGCGGCTCGCTGGGCGGCGAGTACAGCGCGCCCCCCGCCGGCACGCTGCTGCGCTGGAGCGCGCGATGCCGCTCGCTGGCCCTGGCGGGGCAGGCGGCCTCCGTGCGTCTGTGGGACGCACACGCCGAGATGCTGCAGTCCGACATACCCACCGGTCGGTTACTCCAGATCATAATGCACCTATAATATATATATTATATAGCTCTTGCCCGCGACTTAAAACACAGAGCTCATTAGAAACTCATGCTTTATTGATCACCTTTATTTTTAAAATTTCTTTCCTCGAAAACCTCTATTATTATATCAATGGTGTAATAAAATATAGCTCAGATCCATCGTGAAAGTTATTTCTAATTTTTTGTTATGATATTTTTAGATTGGGATAAGTTACTTTTAACCTTCAACAAATAAAGTTATAAATCACAGATATCGAAGACGCCGTCGTGGCCCGCAGCGCGCGACACACACTGCACTATTTTCTTTAGATTGACATTTTTAAATTCGTTATCTTTTGAATAGAATGTTCAATTTTAATAATTTAATAAGTATTTTACAGGTATTGAAACGGTTTTTAATAAAATATCATTTATTTATTTATTATTCATACCTGTAAGGATTAGCTACAATACCTCTGTGAGGTATAAATGTGGGTTGATTATTGTCGGCACTTTATCAACTTATAAAAGGTAAAAAGCAGTAATAGTGTCGTAGCTCCAGTAGTATGTCCGTCACGTGGTGTCGCGGGCTGTACTGTACATATCGATACGTTCTATAAAACTATTGATCATTTTATTGTTCCATCTATCTTCCAGTGTCCGCAACGAACGCGATGACAATTTTTTTTATAACAATTTTTTTCACACCATTTTCACATCATTGCATCATCATTTTTATTAGGATCCCTATTTTTTGAAAATGCTATATAGCCTATGTCGCTCGCTTCTAATGGTGAAAGAATTTTTAAAATCGGACCAACATTTTTTTGTGTGAAAACAATACAAATATAGAACTACAAAATAAAAGTTACCTCATTACAATATTAGTATAGATTTTCTATATATGTACATTCATTAATTATATTTAAGTAAAAGAATAGCTTTATATTTATATAGTAAAGAAATAGCTTTTTAGCAATTGGGCTGCCTGTTGCACAATTTTTTATTTTACTTGTATTTTCTTTTTAATTTTGTTGTACCTTTTGTACAATAAACAATAATTGAAACGTACGTGTGTTCTCAGAGTGCGAGGCGGCCGCAACGTCTCTGTGGCGCGGCGGCAGCAGCGCGCGCGTCGTGTGCGGGTTCGGGGACGGGTCGGTGCGGGCGTGGGACGAGCGCACCGCGCGCCCGCTCTACGCGCTGCGCCACCACGCCGCGCCCGTGCTCTGCGCCGCGCCGCGGGACGACCTGCACGCGCTCGTCACCGGCTGCAGGGACGGCGACATACGCATCTACGACACGCGCAAGATGAGCGACGCGGACACCGTGCGGGCGCCCGGCCCGCTCGCCGCGCTCGACGTGCACCCGCGCGCCAACCTGCTGGCCTGGTGACTTTACACGAACACATACACACGCACGCACGCACGCACACACGCACGCACGCACGCACACACACACACACACACACACACATACAATATTTTTAGTGTATCTTGTCAATATTATAACATTTTAAAGGAGTAATATAATCATCAGCGGGTCAGTGAACCAGTGCATTAGTCTGTTCGACCTGAAGGGCGCAGCACTCAACACCATCAAGTTCCACGAAGGGTTCATGGGAGCGCGAATCGGACCCGTCTCGTGCCTCGCCTTCCACCCGCTCAGGTGCTACCGGCCGCTCTACAACGACCTTTGTAGTGCTATATGTTATGATCAAGTATAACGAGAACTTAATGTACAGATGCGCGATGGGCGTGGGCTCCAAGGACTCAACGGTCTCGGTGTACGTGTCGGAGGCGCGTCGGTGACCCTCGCTGTACGGGCTCGCGCTGCCCTTCCACCAGTGATTCAGAATCATCGGCGACCCACATCTGACAATGACCCAGCACCAATAGTGGCCCTTAACCCCAAGGGACCCAAGAATATAAGTCATTATTAAAACTCCCTATGAAATTGCAGAAATTTAAAGTCGGATCAATAAATCTAAAGAAACCTTTATTAATAGTCCCATAGTGTAACATCTCATCTCATCTCAGGTTGTTATTTAGCTAATTAGACGAAACGAAGGCAACTCATAGTATAGATACATACATACACATAGGTACTTGCACACTCGTGAAACACTAATATCTCTTACTGTCAAAACGAAAATCCAAAAATATTTTTCAATATTATTGACCAAACCAGCTGTAAGTGACTCGGAATTATGTATGAATAACCAACTCATATACATCAAATGTATGATTTGACAATGGCATTAAAAGTGTATAGAGTGTTCAATGAAACTAAATAATATCACTTGACATAACTGCTGGCCAAAGAGCTCAAACAAACTTGGAGTTCAAGTAACATTATATTATCATGAATTCTTAACTTCAAAAGTTATATTAAATTCTTGATATTATTATTATTCCAGCCTCATAATTAAATATTTATTTTTATAAACATAAAAGGAAAAGAACTACTACATAAGATAATTTCTTTCACTGCCCACCAATGTGTAGTGCCATATGCAGTTTCAACCAAATTCGTACTTCTAGTCTGATATACTAATATATCTTACTTAAAAATATGAGAGCTCTGTCTGGCATAGTGCGTTTTGTTTATGGATGTCTATAGCTTTTAGTTAGCCTTTTATGGGCCAATTTCATTATCCAATCTGTGACCACACTATTTGACTCAAAGACTAGCAAGTAAGAGTCTCCACCTCCACAGAGATGAGCACTTGCTCGCACTAAAAGTCTTCACAATCCGATTTTAGCACGCTAGTTGACTTAGCACCCCTTCAATTGTATAATTAGATGGTAAACTTTCTTACAATCTGTTATTGGGTCACTATGCCAAAGGATTCTTGTTTGTGACTTCTCCAAAATTTTACTATTATGTATTCATTTACCCGGCTGTGTGACATTATATTGGAATGTGCCCAACTAGTTTCCAACCCATTTGGGGTTGTTACTCATCAGCTCGAAGTCTAAAAGGGTTCAAAGCAGGTCAGGCACATTCTGGTATAATTTCTCCAAAATTATTTTAGTTCATTTCCATTGAAGTGAAGTGTATTTAGCTAAATAGCTGTCTGCCTACACTAATCATATTATACCTGTACTAAGTAGAACTTTATCTTGTAAATATACCTGCATTTAGTGACACTATGTAATATGCTACATAATGCAATATTAACAGTTATTTAGTGTTAATTTAGATGAGTTTGTATGAGCTTAGGATTTGAGCTATGTTAAAACTTAAAGTAATCAATGTTCCGGAAAGGCTGTATTGATTACTTGATTATATATACAACAATATATAATTTTAAACAATATTTATTAATCTTTAACAAATTACAAAAATGCATTGGTGCACTAAACTTTTTTCTTCCTTTGTTTACTTTTTTTTATATTCTTAGAATATATTATTTAAGCATTTTAAGCAGTATTTAGCAAAATATTTAGCAATTTATGTAGCATGTATCATCGAAAAAGTGTTCAAGAGGTGCTACCCAAAATATATTTACTATACTTTCTAGATTATACTCCAAGAGCTGCTTGTGTTCTTTGTCATATACTTTTTAACCTAGTTCATATGTAAAATCATAAACAGGCCACTGTGAGTCTAGTGGAGGAATCACATCTGCCCTTTTAGTGTCTATATATAATAGCCTCTTCATTGTTTTATGGTCATAAAATGTTTGTGATTAGTAATCAGAAAGTTCCTAAAAGTCAATAGTTACTAGATGCCATTTTTATTTAAGATATATTTCAATCATCTGAATCTTATGTTCTTGTATAAGTTTTATTTGGTTGCTTAGGCTTTCGTTTAGTTGAGTACAGACAAATCAAACCATGTGAATGCATATACATAGTATTAGGATCTGCAATATTGAGCATTCACAGATTATTGCCATCATAAAAATAAAACAAAGAACAAATTAAGAGTTTTAAACTAAACTTAATAAAATCTTTGTAAGTACATCACAAGCTAAAGACATTGAACAAATATTGTGATTAGTTGACTAGTAGTGTATAGACTTGCATTTTGTCTATAAATTGATTTACATTATTGCTTTTACATAATCTGTAATTAAAATTGTACATTTTACATAATAATATTGTTGTTGTTAAAATAAAACAAGGTACATAATTCATTTGTTTTAATTTAGTATCTGTACATTAGACTTATAGAAAAAAAAACAATTATTAAGTTTAATGACTTACAAAGTTTTTTGTAATCATTCTGCTAACAATAATATCCAGGAGTTCGGGTTCTGGTCTTAGATTATTTAATTTGTATGCATTCTTCACTTCCTTCATATTTGTTAAAGAGCTCAGATCACTGATGGGACAAGTTTCTCCTTGTATTTCTTTAAGTATGCTTTCACTTTCATCAATGCCATTGACAAGAAAGCAAATTAGCATGCTACTATCTTTTTCAATTCCAAACTTACTTAAACTTTGGGTTATGTTTTTGGTAAGAGACAAGTTATATAAGATTTCAGAATACACAGTTCTTGTAACCATAGAATTTGATTGCTCCGATAAAACTGATCGATTAGCTGCAACTAAGACTTGGAAAATATCCACTATGAGACTCGGTTTTATAACCGCACATTTCCACACACCTTTTATAATATTGTTCCTTATAGTTTCTATATTCTTCACATTCCTAAAAAGATATATCTTGATGCTCGTATCAGTTTCTGGGTCGAGAGGACACGTGAATGAATTCGAAGACATGACGGGGTTTCACAATAAAAGTAAGTTGTTATAAAACAGTTTACGGATTTATGGAGATGAATCTATGTATTTGGAAATTACATCATTAGAGGCAACTATCAGAAACACGATGCGACCATATTTTTCATTAAAACTTATTTCGTACCGAGAACTATTTTTATAGACAAATAAGTTTTGACATTTCTGTGTTTGACATGTGTTAATTTTTGTAAAAATGTGTTTTTTTTTGTTCGGGCACGGATGAAAGCAACCACTAAAGAATTGAATTGATTTTACTTTTCTTGACTTGGATTGATTTTTCTTACTTTCTTTTTTTTGAATTGATTTCTTTCTGCAACGATATTGTTTTTGGATTCTAGTCAAATTCGCATTATCTTATTGTTTAATAAAGTATTGGAAATCATATGTGAAGCGGTTAGTCTTTCAGTAGCTAGAGCGCAAAAGGGTATAACAACCACCAAAAGATTCATAGAGTTCATTAAAGAAGGCTCGTCTAAAAACAACAAAACAAAAGCCTCACTCTATCTTGGAGGCGGCTCGCGATTGGACTAAAATGATGGATACGTATGAGAGACAGTATAGAATTCCTGAGGATATTGTTGTCTCGTCATCCAGACCGGACATATTCCTGTACTCTAGACAGTTAAAGCGCGTGATACTTGTGAAGCTTACGGTTCCATGGGAAACTAACATCCCCAAAGATCACACAATTAAAGTAAACAAGTATTACGAACTGACCAACGAACTGACCAGGAATGGGTATATAGTTAATTTGTACGCGGTAGAAGTGGGAGCAAGAGGTATAACAGCGAAATCTCTCTATAACCTACTTAAAGATCTTGGCCTCTCTAGAACTATCATCAGTACATTTCTAGAACGTACTTCAAAGGCGTTAGTAGGCATTAGTAGCTTCATTCCAAATTTGGTTAGGTAGGGAAAGGAGCGCAACCAGTTGTTGAGTGTGAATGCGCATTTTAAAGGGGCCCCTTAAACCTACACTTGGGTCGCAAGTCACAGGAGCTGTTTGCACTCCTCTCCCTGCAACGCGATGGGCCCGGCACCCGCACGGTGAATCCATGGAATGCTAAGAAGCTTTGTCTCTCTCTAAGATCAAAATAAGAGATTTGTCATAGTTAAATTTTATATTGCAAAGGAATGTTGAAAGCTGCAAAACTATTATAAATTCGTTATGAATAAGTTACACCTGCACCTGGGTCGCAAATCCCAGGAGCTGTTTGCACTCCTCTCACTGCAACACGATGGGCCCGGAACCCGCACGCAGTCTTGTGATTTTATATTTATGAGTGCGTACGTCGCTTCGCTCGATATCCAAATATAAAAAAACTTAATGTCCCCGGCAAAAACTAAGGACGGGTACGGCCCGTACTCGTCCACCGCCTTCGGTAAAGCTGTCACAGCCGTAGGGCTAACAGCATTTGTGCTTTACGAAAAGAACGTCAAAAACTAGTTTAGAGTAGCGTTCGTTTTTGATGCCAACTTCCATTATATTGAAAAAATAATAATAGGTCTATCTTATTAGCAAATGTTGGTATAACAAATACCTATGCACCGACTTTTAAGTGTTGATATTATGCAACAAAATCGAAAAAGATATGTATTCTAATGTTAGTTCATTATTAAATAAATAAATAAACAAAATAAATAAAACAATGAAGTTATTTTGGCATAATATATTGCACCTCGATTAATACAAAACTGTCGTGCGTTTTTGATGAACGTTGCACTTTTGAGCAAAAATGGCGGTAAAGTACACAGTGACTCACATAGTTTGAGAGTACAGTAACTCATTATCCACTGTACTGTACTGTGATAATAATTGATACTCACATTCAATTAATCTTTGTTTTTTTTTAAATGAGATAATTTACTATATTTTATATAGAATATTTATTTTACAGTATTGGTCGTCCCGCAAAATTCATTAAAATCGGAAATATTTAGTCAGACGACATACAAATTACTGAAAACAGCTTTAATAAATGTCAAGAATAGTATCGTTTACTGTTTCGTTATAAATTTAATAAACACTAGAAAAAAAATAAAGTTTATTATTTTTATATTCCTATTATTTAATGAACCACCGAAAACTTACCTGTTTAACTAGATTGATTCAAATACTAAAAGAAAATTGCTATTTTATTTATAATTTTCTAACATTCTTATATTAGACAGTGGCCTCTTTAAGATTTTGCTTCATTTTCAAATAAAACATAAAAGGGTAAATTATAGATGGATTGGTACATTTTTTAATCCAAGAAACTAGTTCTTCAGTTTGTAATTTTCTAGGAGTACTTTATTGTACTCTAATATTTATGTATTTTGTCCCACAAATATGTAGATTTTTTGCATTCCTATAATTTTGATTTTTGAGTAAAGCTAGTGTTTCCTTAGCTTGCAATTGCGTCATGCACATTTTGTTATTATGAACGATAGATTTTCCTATAGTAGCGGTCATCAATCAACTGACCGTCAATCTTGGTAATATAAACATGAACAGATAGTGCTAAGCGCACTAGGCCTCTTTTCACTACTCAATTTATCGTATTACTTTGAGTAGAAAATGAACAAGCGTGTAGTGTCCACACCAACGCACTAGATGGGATCACAATCATCAATTTACAATCCGATTTTAGTAAGTATCCTAGTTGACCTAGCGCTCGGTAAATTGGATAATGAAATTGCTGCTCGTACTCATTAAATCTCTTCAAAAGTTCTGGGTAGTTTCAAATTTTTGTTATCGCTGTTTGAGTCATAAGTATCATATAAGTAATGAATAATAATTCAAGTATTCGATTATTATAGTTCTTCTTATAGTTTTATACAAAATTAACATATGTACTAAAATTTTCGGGATATTCTTATTTATTTATTTTACAAGTATAGAAAAAATATAAATATTATCACATTTCAACGAGCACTGAATATGCTTTTATCTATGTAAATATTTTTTTAGTGTTGATACGGTTACGTCGCTAACATTACAATCCGTAAATGAATCAGGTTAAAAATTATATGATAATTGGAACACCAAATCGTTAGGTTGTTTTTTGATTTCGGCTACGACTTTTTTAAAGTCATAACAAACTTCAAACTTTAACGCTTGTTGAGAGTTGTCTTGTAATTTTAAAAAATATCCTATAACTTCTTATTGCTATATTACAATATGTTAATATCAAGAGTGAATTTAATTAAACACTTACGGAAAGTTCTTAGTTCGAGATGTCTTTCCACAAGAACACAAGAAGTCGATAAAATTGGTCCATTAGTGTTCCAAAAACTTGGCGGTGAAGATAAAGGCATCGCACTATACGGTTTAAATAACGCAAAAAATAAAAACGCTCTTAGCTTTGAAGTTATTGACAGTATGAAAGAAATCAATCAAATTGTAAGAGAAGATATGAACATCTCCGTACTAATACTACATAGTTTAGTTCCAGGAATATTTTGTGCAGGTATGTATTAAAAAAAAAATTCTTTCATCAACCTTAATCAGAAAAAAAATCACAATATATTTTTTAAGGTGCAAATTTAAAGGAAAGGTATCAAATGAATGATGATGAAGTAGCCGTCTTTGTCAGAGGTTTGAGAAATACATTTATTGAAGTTGAGGATTTGCCAATGCCAACTATAGCTGCTATAGATGGAGTAGCTGTAGGAGGAGGCCTAGAGTTGGCTTTAGCTTGTGATATCAGGGTTGCAGCGGAAAGTTCAAAATTGGGTCTTGTAGAAACTGGACGAGGCCTTATCCCTGGTGCTGGGGGTACTCAGAGACTGCCCAGGGCTGTGCATCCTAATATTGCCAAGGAATTGATATTCACATCAAGAATTATAAAAGGTTCTGAAGCCAAAGAGCTTGGTTAGTAGTGTTGATTAATCAATATGTAATATATCACAATACAATGATCATATTAATTCCAATCAGTATTTAGGGTTATCAGTTGTTTTGCTGATAACTATAGTAAATGTCTCTTATCAATGTGCAATAACAATTTTTATGTATTTAAACATGATTTATCAATTTCATGAATAATCTTTGTTACAATGAGGCTATAATGTAGATATATAAAATAATTCTGTTTGTGAAAATCTATAACTACTGTTTTAAAGTTTTTGATTTCACTAAATATTAAATTAGGTAGAAGCTAGTCTCCTCAACTATTTTTAAAAGTTTATCAAAACAAAAATTTCCACGCAAATTACATTTTTATTATGAGAATAGATGTTGATATTAAATACATTTTTACAAATTTTAAGGCATAGTCAACCATGTGGTCCCTCAGAACAGTAAGAACAATGCAGCTTATGAAAAGGCTATTTCAATAGCTCGAGAAATTATAATTAATGCTCCAATTGCACTAAGATGTGCCAAACAGGCCATCAATGAAGGAATTCAGTTGAGTATCAAGGATGGATATGAAGTTGAACAGAAATACTATGAGAAAAATATTCCTACTAAAGATCGGCAAGAAGGCATGTTGTCTTTCATTGAGAAACGGAAACCTAAATACCATGGACATTGATGAATTTATGATATACAAATTACAATGTACAAAATACTATTATACAATTGTTATAAATATTGTTTATTGTTAAATATATACATTCATACATTCACAATATAAAATCTAATTATGTTTCTGAAACACATGTAAATGTGATAAAGCAAATTTAAATATTATTTTATACTTCTGTTATTTTATTAAATTTTTATATGTTTTTCTTTAATAAATATATACCTAAATATAAAAATCACTACTACAAGATAAATTACTTATCAACAATGTGTACATTTGTTAACAACTGCAAAAAAGTATTGTTATACCTGTGGGCAGACAATTTAATGAAAAAAAATATGATGATGAATATCTTAAATGAAAATTTCACTTAAGTACAATTTAGTTGAATGTCCTAATCATGCCTTTGTTTACTGTGACAAAATATAAAATGTACATAATGTATAAAGTAATTAAAATTACTTATTCAATATTAAGACACTTTTGTAACTGTTTTTTGGTATCATCTGGAGATGTTACTTTATAGCCAATGGTCCGGGAGTCATTGTAGATCTCATAGTCATTGCCACCAGCCATTGTCTTGTCTCCAAAAAAGTGAATTGCACTAAAGTGTTCAACATGTTGCAGGCAATATGTTTTGTCCCATCCTACTGGGAACACATCTACACTGATTTGTCCTCCAAGAGCAAATTTCAACTTAGAATTTTCAAATTCCTTTTGCAAAGCTTCAACAAACTTTGCTCTCACATTATGCTCTAAATCAAAACGAGAGAACTCATCCCGCTCTGATTGGCTACATGAGCGACCCACAGGGCAAATGTTAATCATACTTGAGCGGAACTCTACAAAGTTTCCTCTTTTAGCAGGGAGCTTCAAACTTGCCATGTAACCTAAAGCAAAATTAATTACTTTTTGAAGAGTTTCCTCACCAATGTAATTAAGAATACTCTGTGTACTCTTAAGAACACCCTGTTGATATTGCATTACACCATTTTCACAGAACACATAATCAAACTGATTTGTTATTTCTTCTCCATTCATCTGCTCTACAATTTTATCATAGTCCGATCCGCTAACGAGGCCAATCGAAACTTTTGGCTTTACTTTTTCCATAAGAAATTTCTTAAGATCTTCTAATATAACTTGTCGCGGTTTCGTCAGCGTTCCGTCGACATCAAATAAATATAATATACTCTTACGGCTAGACATTGCGGCGAATAGTAGTTTGAATGTTGGTGCCAATCTATACGCTCAACAACTGGAGCACCGGTTCTGTATCCGAGCTTTTGAACTTTTCTTTCACGCGCAAAGTGCCAACACTTACAGTTCAACGTCAATTGTCAGGTCAGGCACCCCTGACTTGACAGTTTCAGAGAGAAATATTGAAATGTCGCGATGTGCGGTTTCTGTTATCAGAGTTTTGTTGTGTTTCATTATCACGAAGACTGTGCTATCAAACAAAAATCGTAATGTTCTTATACTGCTCGGTAAGTCTATTTAATACAAACATAGGGCAATCTTGTTTTATTTTACTCTTAAAATATCTACATTACATTAAATTAATAATTGTGTTATGACTTATGAGTTATAACTAGTAGTAAGTTAGTATCATTAGGTATACAATATACATAATGAACTCTGTCATCTGTGTACTGTGAGACTAGAACTAATGTTAGGAATATAATAGTCTATATCATGAGCTAGTCAGCAGTGTCTACTGTCTACTGATACCAGAATAGAGAGTACTGACTACTGACTACTGACTACTGAGTTATCGAGTATATTATATATTAAGTACAATTTATATTAGTAGTAATATTTATAATTTATACAATAGTCACCGACTCTGTGCTAGGGATGTGACATTGAGTGAAACAAATCTATTATTATTTATTCAATATAAGCAGATTTATCAAAAATCGATTTTAGAAGAAATAAATAATCGATTTTTGTGAAGAATTCGATTTTTTCTATTTAAAAAAAAATGGCACACTTTTTTATGAACTAACTACTAACATTAATGCGAAGAGATTTAACAATTTATCAGATTAAAAATCAAATAAAATTATGAATATAAAAAATATTAAAAATGACAATCATCTGGTTTCATACTTTTAACGTAAAACAAAGTTCTCTATAAGCTTTCAGTTTGAATAATTAGAAAACTAAATATAATTATTGCTACAAATTTTCAATATTATTAAACATTTTATTAAAAATAAAACAATCTTTTAATTGGAATGAAAACTAAAAATAAATATTTCCATAATTTTTCAGGTAGGGAGCTTAAAATTTATGATTTTGGTAATCTTTTTCCATATGCAAATAATGCAAAATATTTTTTTTAAATGTAAAGTTTAAACAGTACAAAAAAAAAAACAAAAATAATTTCACAAATGTTCAGTATCATTTCACATTTGACTAAAATCAAAATAGAATAAAATAACAAACATAAAAATAAAATCACAACCTTATGGTGGTAAAATACAAAACAATTTTTTCTTAAGCTTAAAATTTAAACGAATAAAAAAAAACAAAAAATAATTATTCCCACAAATTTGCAGGGAAGGAGCTTAAAATCTATCATTTTGGTAATCTTTTTCCTCATGCAAATTGCAAAATATTTTTTTTTGGCGCTATTTACAAAAATCTATTATAATATATTACTAGATTAAAATATGTAATTTATATATTTAATTGATCGACAAACACCCAGTCCCAAACATCTAACTGAACTCACAAACATTTACGGTTATGATATTAGTAAGATGTAATATCAACATCTTTGTTATAAATATCTTGTTGTGTTAGCGGATGATGGAGGTTTTGAACTCGGAGCATATAGAAACAAAATTTGCCAAACTCCGAACATCGACGAACTTGCGAGGCGCAGCGTTATTTTCAATAATGCTTTCACTTCCGTCAGTAGTTGTTCCCCCAGGTAATCAATTTTAATTATGTACTTTTGAAATTTGAGGTTGGGTACTGTAATAAACTTCATAAATAAATATATAAATATATTATAAAACACCATGAATAATGAAAAGAAATAATTAATAGACATCAATATAAATGTTCTATTGCAGCCGTGCAGCTCTATTAACTGGAACTCCAAGCCATCAAAATGGTATGTACGGTCTTCATCATGGGGTTCACCATTTCAATTCCTTCGATAACGTCTCCAGCTTACCGAACATTTTGAGAGAACATGGAGTTTATACCGGTAAATGTTTTGAGAAGCTGTTTTTTCAAAACGGTTAACATAGATCAGGAATCAATCTAACATAATTATTATAATATAAAGGTATAATTGGCAAGAAACATGTGGGGCCGGGTGGCGTGTACAAGTTCGACTTCGAGCGCACGGAGGAGGGACACAGCATCAACCAGGTCGGTCGCAACATCACGCACATGAAGCTACTTGCCCGGGAGTTCCTTGCTCGGGCCAACGAAGAGGACAAGTATGATATACAAATAAGCAACAAAAAGAAATAAAAAACATAAAACACACAATAACAAATACGTTTATCACAGACCCTTCCTCCTGTACGTTGGCTTCCACGATCCTCACCGCTGCGGAGGAGAGGCTGCTCAGTGGGGCGCTTTTTGCGAGCGCTTCGGATCGGGCTCGGCGGGCACTGGCCGCATCCCGGACTGGCAGCCCTGGTACTACCAGTGGGACGAGGTGCAACTACCCTACCACGTGCAGGTACCACTCGGGTCACTCCTAGCTAGCTCTCGCTGGAACATTCATCTCTCTGCGTCTATACTCTTGATGCTTTTAGAGATGTAACTATAACGTATTATACTGTTGTAGGATACCGAGGCGGCTCGGAGGGATATTGCCGCGCAGTACACTACGATGTCCAGACTGGATCAAGGTAAGAAGAGCGCACAAGTGTCGAATCATAATGATATAAAATGCAATAATATTTAAGTCGTTAATATTCACAGGAGTAGGGCTGATGCTGAAGGAGCTGGAGGCGGCGGGTCACCGAAACGACACCCTGGTTATATACACATCTGATAACGGCATTCCTTTTCCGTCGGGTCGCACCAATTTGTACGACCCCGGCGTTCGGGAGCCCCTCATCATCTCGTCCCCCGAACAGAACGCCAGACGAAATGAGGCTTCAAGTGCGATGGTCAGCCTGTTAGACATCGTGCCTACCGTATTAGATTGGTTCGGAGTAAAGAGAGATCAGGAAATTAGCAATGAGATATGGAGCAGCTACCGGCCGACCAGCATGTTGCCCATTTTGGAAAAAGGTATATTACTTATGATATTTACAATCGATCCATCCGTACAATGTACGACTGTTCGCATCTCTCGTTAGCGAGTTCATTTTTTTTCCTATAGTTCTAAACTTACTTTTTGGTAAATGATAATCTCCAAAACAAAGTGAGTTGTTTATTATTTTTCTATTAAATTTTATATAATGAATAAGATATTGATCGAAACCACCCATCAGAGCCAACGCCCTCGGAGGAGGACGCGGTGTTCTCGTCGCAGACGCACCACGAGGTCACCATGTACTACCCCATGCGCGCCGTGCGCTCGCGGCGGTACAAGTTGCTGCACAACCTCAACTTTGGCATGCCCTTCCCCATCGACCTGGACCTCTACGTGTCGCCCACCTTCCAGGTTCCGAGGCTTTTGTGTATTCATGTTTTAGCATTACGAACTTAGCCGAGATTTCGTTTTTGATACCGACTCGAATATAAGAGATGAACACAACTCCCGACTCGTTGACAGACGTATAAATTTAAATAAATAACATACATTATGTCCATTGGCGATGAAGGTACTCAGACGTAATTGAATGTAACTAGGACATACTGAACCGCACTCGCAGCAAGCAGCCCCTGCCGTGGTACAAGACACTGAAGCAGTACTACTACAGGCCGGAGTGGGAACTCTATGACTTACGCGCCGACCCCATGGAGACTAATAATTTACACGGTGAGGATGAAACCTTTCTAACATGAGCAACTGAGTAATATGTATACAGTGCCCCTACACCGCCCTCCCCCCCCCCCCCCCCGCACAGGCAAGCCGTCTCTCTCGCACGTGGAGGCGTCGCTGCGCGCTCGGCTGCACTCGTGGCAGCTCGCCACCGCCGACCCCTGGCTGTGCGCTCCGGGCGCCGTGCTGCAGCGCGCCAACAGCGACCACGGCGTCACCTGCCAGGCGCTGGACAACGGCCTGTCGCACTACCTGCTGCACTAACTGCCGCACTACCTGCCGCATTACCTGCCGCACTAACTGCCGCACTACCTGCCGCACTAACTGCGAACGAAGTACCGACAATGACCGTATCGTTGGATCACTAACTGTTTAGGGCGCTTTCATGACCCGCATCAGAGTTCTGAAATCCGAAGTCGAAAGCGATATTCGTTTTTTTTTCTTAGAATAGGATAGAAGCCTTAGAATCTTCCGTGATATTGATATTTTGAGCTTATATATACCTATTAATTATTTAGATTCTAGACCGTCTCTGATGTAACTAGTTTAAAATCGTATCTAAGTCTGGAAACTTTTATTTTATCTTCTCTTTAATTATTTGAATGTTGTAAAAATAAAGGGGTCTGTACCATGTTTTTGTTGTTTTTCATAAAATGGATAATTTTAATCCACTATTATGTGTCGCACTTTAATACACCTATGCCTATATATAAAACAAATTGTTTAAATCATCAATTTATAATATAAAGTATTATTTAAAATATTCTATTACATTTAAATAAAATTATTCACAGGCTTACACAAAATACATATGACAACTGTCAGACATAGCAGTACCAAAGCTATTTAGAAAGATATTTTAAAATTTTATCTTGTAACTCACCAACTTGCATAGAAACAGTGTGGTGTTTAACATCTTATTATTTAACATATTTGAAAATCTTGATTTAATGTGATTATATAATTGACGATGATCAAAAAAAAAAACATATGACAAGCCCGCTGAGTTTCTTTCGCCAGCTCTTCTCAGGTCAGTGCTGCTTCCGAGCTGGTGGTAGCTTTGACATTGAAAATGTTTTTGTAAAACTTACTTTCAATAAAGATTTTTGATCTTGATTTTTTTTTATTTTAAACTACATGTAAAGGACAATACTTAAATCATGTGTTCTCAATTTTAAAATTGGTTACAAAATATTAACAAATATTATTATATTATGTATGATGATATTAATACAGGATTTTTGTGAATTAAGTATTACATAAATTATCACAATATCAATCTTAAAACATGTATCTAAAAAAATATACGGGAATAAACATGATTTAACTTTAACATTCTTCTATATGAATTCTGAATAAAGCAGTTATTTACAATTCTATTAATAAATTAGCTTATAATCAAATTTACCTTAATATTTTTCAGTGCAATATTTTCTTTCATACCTATACTTTTCTCAAGTATTTATATATTTTTGATAGTAACAACTTTATAATAAAATATCATAATAATCAAAATCTTCATACACCATTTTGTTTAGTTGTTCCAAGTCACGAGAAACATTCAGCTCTAGCAGGTACAACTGATCTATCATCTTCTCAGCCTTTAATGCCTGAAGACCAACAAGATTAGAAGATAATTATGAATACATTGTAATTATAACAATTTATTTGTAATATAATTTACACTTTTGTGTGTCGCTACTAACCATAGCACTGATGTGGGCCAGTTTTTTAGTTCTCAAATAGAATATTCTTGCATACACATAAAGACATGCACATGTTGCTAGCGACACAAAAATTAGGGCGCTTAACTTTAAGGTACTCGTCCAATTGTTAAGCATTCTATCCTGAAATTATTAATCTGCTGTAATATTTGTTTAAGTTCTATTGACATCGCTATACAGCTCATGGTTATTTCTGGATAACTAAATAATGTTGGTATACTAGCGAACCAACTCACAGGTTGTATGACGATTAAAGGAACTTCTTCCGTCTCCGCCATTAAATACTGGTGAACTGTTTAAAAACAATCGTTTTCTTTAACTGTTCTTGTAACAAAGCAAACTCAGATTTTCAATGTACAACAAATGATTTTAGGCAAACTAAAAATTAAAAGCGTATACCTTAGTAGTCACTCGCGAAAGTATTGATTTTATAAATCTTAGATCAGATCTCCACAAAATTAATAGATTTTAAGGTACAGATTAGCAACAGTTTGCACGTATTAAAATTTGCCTTCTTTTAATATTTGGAATATTTGTTCAAAAATTTAAAATAAAATAGTGCTTTGAGATTAAAATTACAAGAATTTAGAAAATTCGCGCCTTTTCAGTAAGAAGTCAAGGACCAGATTGATTATCTAGAAATGTGACATTCTGGTTCTATTCTATCAAATTTTAATACTGATTACCGAACGAAGGTCATTCGACTATCATATAAGGAACTTTTAAGAAAAAATATTAAATAGAAAAAGAAATCTATATGACAACGGGCAAAAATACTTATTAATGCTATTAAATAGCAAAGTAGAAATTCAGAAGACCATTAAAAAAAATACACTGACATTTGACAACTGTCACTAACACAACCACTTTTCATTTCAAGTCATAATATTGTGATTAGATTTCTGAGGTTAGGATTACGATCTTGAAATTTACAAATGAAAAAGGTAAAAAGGATATATGTTATAATTAAATTCATCTTTTAATAGTAAAACTTGCACACTAAAGAAATAATTTAAATAAAGGTCTGAAAGGTATAATTATTAATATTGTATTATTTATAGAAATAACGAGTGTAATGGCAACCAAATTTGTTAAATATTCACAACTTATCAACAAGCAAACCCAATATTCCGATAGGATGAAGCGGTTGTCAAATAGAATTTTTGGCGAAGTTGCGATACCAACAAATTCAAAATCACTAAAAGTTGTCAAAATATTTTCGGATCGGCCTCTGCACTCTAACAATGATATTTTACACTATTACCCGCGGCATGTAGAGACTCATGCACTGATGCTAAAGTTAAGAGAATATGGTTTGTTTCGAGATGAGCACCAGGACTTCAAGGAGGAAATGAAACGTCTCCGGGAACTGAGAGGCAAAGTTAAAGTATGGAAAAGGTTGCTTAACAAAGAACAGAATGAAGCATAAGTTTAGTTTGTTATCCTTAAGCACTTTTAGTAATCACTGTAGTGTATGTAAATAAAAGAACTTTAACTTATGTATTTTTAATCAATTAAAAACCAATTCTAATCTAATATATTAATTTAAGTTCTATGCCCACCTCATGATCATGTTTGATACACAAGGTTTTAAAATGGGAATCAGTAAACACAAACTACACATGGCTTGACTCCTTTTCATTGTTTAGAGTCTTATAAGGAATCTTTCTTGTTTCATCTGTAGTACCTGTATAGAAAACTATAAATAAAAAGAATAAAATGAAAGAGGCAGAGGGCAGTATCACAGTTGCAAAGAACATTTTGATGGGGGTAGAGTACATGTGATACTGAATCTGTGTATCACTTTCAGTTTGGCCCATGTGAGTTTTCTCAGTAGAGGGGTACAGGATACTCTCCATCCAATCATCCAAGCTGTTGAATATTAAAAATATTATATTTCTTTGTAAAAGGATTCAAAAGGCTGGTAAAATCAATATTTTTAATTAAATTACTTAGTTAAGTATTTTGAAGGCGCAATAATAAATGAGAAAGTGAGTACCTGTTAAGCGCGTTGAAGGAGAACGTGCCGTTGTGGAGTTCGTCCGCGTAGGGCCAGTCCAATTTCAGTAAAGCGATGTCGACATTGGGCGCCAGGGGGTGTGAGAAACGCGCTAATACAATGCGCACTGAGGAATCCTTCGTAGATACCACAGCGGGTGTCGTCATTTCTAAATGAGTACCTAACCGAGATATCTGCTTTACATTGTGGGAAGCTTCATCTTAATACCTATGCATAATATTAAGCGGTAACGTAGTATGAATTCTAGATATTTGTATTTAATTATGTGCTACGAAGTACCCTTAAGATGTTATATAAATTAAAATACTGGAACACAACATCCGTAGTTAATAGAAGTGACAATAGACAAACCTTGTGTACAATTGACGATACCCTTCTGCACATACATGTGTTTAGTATTTTGAGCGTGAATGCAGGAGTCCAGCACTACGACCCAGTCCGCGAGCAACACAACGCCTTCGCAGCGCGCTCCTCTCATAGAGCACGCCGTCACTTGGATTCCACCTTCCAATCCATGTAGAGTTCTTAGGAGTGGTTCTGCTTGAGTACAACTTATTATAATTATCAAGAATAGCATTAAAAACATTATTGTCGCCTTTATTCTTAAAAATTAAAACTCCTGGACAATAAATAGCCAATACTAGTCAATGCATTCGTTTTTAAGTTATTCTTATGGCATCTATTGGGCTAGTGTAAGAAAAGGTTTTGTTATAAATCTTTTAATTTGTTTTTTTTTTTTGCACTAATACCTTAGTCTTATATAATATCGCCAGTATCTAACTCATTTTAAAAGGTTTAGGTAAGTAGGTGCTCAAAAAAAGGTTACTAGTATAATAAGTATAATAAATATAAATAAATATAATAAGTATAAATAATAAATATAATACAAAGTAGGTACCCGGCAGGCATTCAGGAAAAGCATTGTGAAATCTCAAAATAAAACATATGGAAAAATAGCAATCATTTATTTGATTACAAAATCTTATGTCAAGAAATAAATTGCTACATAAACTATTTCAACAAGAAATGCCTTAGCGAGACAAAAGCGCGAGGCGGGTAGACGGGCGTGTAATGTACGCCAACATCAGTCATTGAAACAGACAATAACGAACACTACAGCGTGCTCACGTATTTTAAAGATCACACAAAACCGCAAGCCACAGATTTCACAGAAAAAACTAATCAAACCATTCCTTGTATTATACCTAATATCAAGAAAAACTATTACCGGTGTGTATAAGCTCCGGGCCCAGTGCGGCTCGTGTGTCTACGGACAACGTGAAGACAATTTACAGCTCAGAGACCGAAGTTTCTACACTCTGTGACGCGAAATTGTCGATTCTTTGGTAGAAACGCTTAAGGTGTTCCATAACAGTTAAGCCGTTTGTGATTCTGTCACAAAACTTTAAAAACAAAACCTCAAGCCTACAAATATTCAATACCCAAGAGAACATGCGTACACTTCTATTCCTCGAAGCAAAGCGGAGTAAGAAACAGAGTCGTATGTTTACTTTTAAGATACAGTACATCGCTACTCTATTATCACATCTCCACTCACAATGTAACACAATTACAAGTGACTTTCACATATGTAGGGTTGTTGATATCGATTTGTCATTACGGAGTGTCCGTTTGTAATACTGACAAATCTATCGAAGGCGACGTAATCCTCAATATCAAGCAATAGGATGGGAGCTCACATACAATAGACAATTCGGAACTGTTTTTTCTGGTCTATGGCTACGGTGGTGTATGTTTTTTTTGGGTTTAATTTGGTATATCAGAGATCAGTAAAAATAAAACACAAAGCACATATGGTAAGCTCCCGTAAACAAACACGTATTCTTAATCAGATACTCGTAAAATGTACACGGTCCGAGACCCTTACAGATAACTTACTAACTAACGTTAAGTTACATCGTTGGTTTCTTCACTCGCTAACGTATCACATGGTATGAGGTCTGAAGGTGTTAGTGTTCTCAGCCGCCGAGGTCTGGTCTGTTGGATCCTCTGAGCGACGTATATATCGTAATGTAGTGACGTGTCCAGTACTGAGTATGTCTGTGTGTTAACGCGAACATGTTTTAGCTGCCTTGGTACGGGGCGGGGTCCCGGCGATCAGTCAGTGAATATGTATTTATTTTTCATATGTTCAATATATTTGTTTTTCTATCTATATTACTTTTAATATAACAATATTAGTAATTTGCTTTTAGAATTTAAATTTTAACAAAAATAACAATACGATTGGTTTACATTGACTCTCAGTTTTGATACGACAAAGTATCAATATATTAGCGATATTACTCGAAAAGCATTTCAAACTACGGCTTTACGAACGAAACATAAAACTTCGTATCACAAAAAGCAGATATCAATAATGCAAACGTCTCTATCTTTTACAACTTTATATAACATTTATATTCATCTAAAAAATACAGATAGTTCGTCGGCCATTACCTAACGAGGTTCGATGACGAAAAATAAATGTAATTTGACATCAAATCGGTTAGGTTGTTTTAATATCTCTCTGAAAGAACACTGTCCGTCAGGTCGCAGACCACACGCACTCTGAACGCCACACCCGAGGGGTGGTGGGCGGCGTGCTCATGTGTAGTGGTTGAAGTCGTCGATGGCGAGCGGCGCCGGGCCGGGCGCGTAGGGCGGCGCGGGGCGGGCCAGGCGCGCCGCCAGCGCCCGCGCGCGCAGCCGCTTGATGAGGCGCAGGCGCTCCAGAGAGTTGGATGCGTAGGGTTCCCGTCCCGGCTTTAGCGACTGAGATATCTGCGACGCCAGCTGTGAAGGTGGGAGGTAGAGTCAGTGTAGTGGCCGAAGGCGCGAGCTGCAGCCGCTGCCACGACGCACTACTCACGGCGGTGTGCAGCGCGTGCTGCCTCGCCAGCAGCGCCACGTTGTGGTCGGACACGCAGGCGGGCTCGGCGTGCGCGAGGAACTCGGTGCGGAGGCGCTCGTCCTTGGTCTTGAGCGTGACGCGGTGCATGCCGTGCGCGAGGGGCTCCACCACCACGATGCACAAGTTGAACTGGCCCTGCGGACGGACGTCTCCCGTAGTGTGCGGAGGCAGGCGGAGGGAGAGGAAGGATGGCATCCGTCGACCACAATACGCACCTTGATGGTGTGTATGTTGAAGTTGTGCTGCGAGTCGTTGTAGACGATGGATACGAAGTCGTTCCCGATGTATTTGCGCTTCTCGTTGCAGGTGGGATCCCGCTCGGAGCTGGGCATGGCCGTGGCCACGTGGAACAGAACCTGCATGATGTCATCGCTCCACACGTAGGTGTAGCGGCCGTCCTTGCCGCCGCGCTCAAGGTTGAGAAACAGGTTGGGGTCCGCACCCTCCAGCGGAACCAGGGTGCCCAGCTGACGGAGGAACTCCATGTACCTGCGACACGCCCGCGTACCGTACTCGCACTGACCGGTCATACGCACTACATACAGACGGTCACGCACCTGACGCTCCCGTATTCGTTTTTCAGGATGGCCACTTCGTCGTCCTGCTGGCCCGGGCCCACGTACAGCACGCCCACCTGACACATACACAAGTCGTGTGAAGTATGAGGCGAGGGCGGGGCGATGCATACACTATACGATATTTAATTATTATTTTTCAAAGTTAAAGAGTTTATTTTTATACAGCCTCGTTTCAATTATTTCATCTTCAACAATAATCCGAAATCAACACGAGGAAAAGTCGTTACTTTGTAGGTCTCCAGCGGCGGCACCAGGTCCAGGTTCTTGATGGTGCGCTGATGCTGTGCCTCCGACACCTTGAGAGGCCGTGCCGCCGCGCCCATTCCCGCAGCTGCGCCCGCGCCCGCCGACGACGGGTCGCCTGCGGTTGCCGTTTGGCCTTATATTGTAACTTGAAAAGCATACTATACTATAAAACAACGTTGCATGCGAGCCGGTACCGGGGACGCAGGGGGAAATGGGGAACGTGCTCATGTTGTGGTACAGCTGCAGGAACACAAAGGACGGCGACACGCCACCGCCCACCGCCCCACTCCCGCTCGCACCTCCAGGGGCGCTGACGCTCGCACTCGTCGTGCCCGCCGCGGTGCGGTTCAGCTCACTGCAATAATTTAATGCTGTTTTGATACTTAAACCGATAACTTACACCGATAAACACTTTCTATGGAATAAAATAAGACTTAATTTTACTTTAACAATACTAACCGGTTCCGTCGCGTAGGACTCATGACGGAGATGGTATTGGATCGTTTAGAGCGGGACAGCGGCTGCAGCTCGTCACGGCCCGTCCCCGCCGCCACCCTCGCGTCCGCGTCCGCCGCCGCCCGCTGCTCCAGCGCGGCGCCCAGCCCCGGCGTCACGCGACTGTCGCTGCTCGTCTGACACACACATACACACACACACACGCACACGTTACAAACTTTTATAGAGGATGAGATCCAAGTACATAGTGGCGCGTCGTACCTTCTGCAGCGGCAGCGCGGGCGCGCGCTCGTCGGCCGCCGCCCCGCCCGCCACCCCGCCCGCCGCGCCTGTTACCATTACTGTCATGGGTTCTATGTGATAGGTATTGTTAGTGACTGTGCGTCGAAATAAAATTATATTTATACAAAAAAAAAAGACGAAACTTTTGCCTGTCGCGGTTTCTTAAATTCAAAGAGTTGATGAATCTGAAGAGAATATCAAAAATTGTACAAAGAGGCGGCACGTCTTTGACTAGGACATAACGGTCTCAAATAACTTGCGATAGTGCTACAACCCACAATGATTACTATATTATACAAGTATCAATATTAAAATGAAAACTATTCTAAATATGGAAAATAGAAACAATATTTTATTTTCTTTGTAGTGGAAGTCGCTCACCGGGGTCCGAGTTGTAGGTCATGAGGTGCGGGTGCGCGTGCGTGTCCGCGGGCGCGTTGGCGTGCGCGTGCGCGTGCGCGTGCGGCTGCGGCGAGGTGCCGCTCATCTCCTCCGGGATGGCCTCGCACGACACGCGCGTATCGTTCTTCTTGTTTGCCTTCTTGCTGGCGTGCAGCGACATGGAACCCGAGCTGGGGAGTTGAGCGGGCTCGGTTTAGTCGAAGCTAAAATATTAAATTGTATCTGATTAAGCAAGGTCAGTTCCGAGATACGTACGTGGGCTCACAAATTGGTAGCAAAATATGTGAGTGGTGGTCGTGGTCCTGGTTCTGGTCGTGTTCGTGTTGGAGGTCGGGAGGCAGCTCGAAGTCGGGCTCGCGCGCGGAGAGACCCTTCAGCGATGACATCTCCGGTGACGAGTTGGAACGACGCACGTGGTGCCGGGTCTTGCCCTGGGGCGAAGTGCAGTTAGATCACCGATTAATACCATAAAAACATTTGTTATCAGCTGACTTAATATTAAATGGCGGTGACGGGTGCCGGAGTCATCAAGTACTTGATTGTGTTTTACTCGTCGATATCATTTGAATATTTTTTGGCTATGCTACCGTGTCGATCGAATCTCTATATCATACTCGATTATATATTATATTTATTAGTAGAGCTATTTATAATATAAAAAATAGAGATTCAAAGAAATTGGTACGGTGGTTTCTCAGTACATATTTAATAAAAGTAACAAATAAATAAAGAATTGATCGTATTTCGATTAACTTAGATTGTGGACCTTTGGTGGTTGACTAATTTGCAGGGTTGATTTTAAAATCATCAAATATTGTTAAATAAATTTGAAAAGAGCAACTGTTGAGTTTCTGGCCAGCTCTTCTCAGCAGAGCAGCCTTTCGAGCTGGCGGTAGCTTACTCACAGACTGTATAGTATGTCAGTCACAGACTGTATAGTATGTCATTCACAGACTGTATAGTATGTCAGTCACAGACTGTATAGTATGTCATTCACAGACTGTATAGTATGTCATTCACAGACTGTATAGTATGTCAGTCACAGACTGTATAGTATGTCATTCACAGACTGTATAGTATGTCATTCACAGACTGTATAGTATGTCATTCACAGACTGTATAGTATGTCATTCACAGACTGTATAGTATGTCATTCACAGACTGTATAGTATGTCATTCACAGACTGTATAGTATGTCAGTCACAGACTGTATAGTATGTCATTCACAGACTGTATAGTATGTCAGTCACAGACTGTATAGTATGTCAGTCACAGACTGTATAGTATGTCAGTCACAGACTGTATAGTATGTCAGTCACAGACTGTATAGTATGTCAGTCACAGACTGTATAGTATGTCAGTCACAGACTGTATAGTATGTCAGTCACAGACTGTATAGTATGTCAGTCACAGACTGTATAGTATGTCAGTCACAGACTGTATAGTATGTCAGTCACAGACTGTATAGTATGTCAGTCACAGACTGTATAGTATGTCAGTCACAGACTGTATAGTATGTCAGTCACAGACTGTATAGTATGTCAGTCACAGACTGTATAGTATGTCAGTCACAGACTGTATAGTATGTCAGTCACAGACTGTATAGTATGTCAGTCACAGACTGTATAGTATGTCAGTCACAGACTGTATAGTATGTCAGTCACAGACTGTATAGTATGTCAGTCACAGACTGTATAGTATGTCAGTCACAGACTGTATAGTATGTCATTCACAGACTGTATAGTATGTCATTCACAGACTGTATAGTATGTCAGTCACAGACTGTATAGTATGTCATTCACAGACTGTATAGTATGTCATTCACAGACTGTATAGTATGTCAGTCACAGACTGTATAGTATGTCAGTCACAGACTGTATAGTATGTCAGTCACAGAATGTATAGTATGTCAGTCACAGACTGTATAGTATGTCATTCACAGACTGTATAGTATGTCATTCACAGACTGTATAGTATGTCATTTTTATAATGTAATAATGGACGATTCAAAAGTGGGTAAAAGGTGAATAGGACACGTTTTGTTGATTTTATGGTTGGCTATGTTATATTACTTAGTGGTTTTCTTTTAATCTCAAATCAGTGGTGTATGGTAACGCCTGCAGTTAGAAGTGGGGCGGGGGAGGGGGGGTTATGTAAAGTACCCTTGTCGATATGATAATGAATAGTAGGAGTGGTGTGTATGGCAACATTACCAAGATAGATACATAAAATTGTATAAACGTGTTTTATTTGTCATGTGTATAATATATAAGTAAGTGTTTAGTACGTCAGTCGTGCAGCATATTTGAAAGCTGGATGGGATCTCTCTTGGACACGGGGAAGAAGATCACGTATGACGGCATGTACCAAGCAATCCATGTATATGACTCGGAAGCTCTTTGATAAAGCCATCCAGCTGATCACAGCTAGGCTGGCGGAAGACAAAAGTAGAGTCACTTGTTTATAGGTAATGAAGAAATATGGATTACAGATACTGAATTACAGAATATCCCCAAAAGAAAAAGTCCATAAAGAATTTTAAATGTTAACTTTAAGGATCACGTAGTTTTGCGAGGAGTGAGGTCGTCCGCCGCAAGAGACCGGGTACGAGGAGCGCGTCTACATACTCGTTAGCGGCGGACGCGAGTACTGGAAAAGTTGTATGATAAAAAGTTAGCTAGCTGTCAATCGGTTCCTGTAAATTTAAAAAGGATTACCTCCGGGCGCGTCAGTAGCATGTCCTCGTCGTCGGTGGTGCTGGAGGAGCTCTGCCGTTGAGGGGAGCCCGGGATGTTGATGGGCTGCGTGCCGGGCCGCGCGCCCGACGAGCGGCCGCGGCGGTCGCCCACCACCGAGTCCGAGCTGTGAAGGGGGAGCTGTCAGACGGTGGAGACGGGCGCATCACGGGGTGCGGGGCGACAGCCTACCTGGATTTGTGCAGGTCTTGAGCGGGCCCACGCTGCGCCTCCGAGCGCGCCGCGCGCGGCGAGCCATCGGGGGGCTCGGGCCGCGCCGGGGCGGCAGCCGCCCCCAGTCCAGGCGGCGCCAGCAGGGCCAGAACATCCTGCAGGGGCCATTCCTGCAGCTGCGATGAGCTGATCTGCGCACGCAGTGAGGTGTGATTGCGGTGCTCGCGAGCGCGTGTGGGTATGTGTGTGTGTGTGGCGCACTCACGTGGTTCTGCATGCGCAGCAGCCAGGACACGTCGCCGGTGGGCGAGCGCACGTGCAGCTCGGCCCAGCGCGCACACCAGCACGGACACGCGCCCGTCGCCGCCAGCTCGCCCACACGAGACCAGCCACCCTCCTCGCCCTCCTGACGCCACACACAACATTAAATCTCGTAGACAAGTTATAACGGTATTTCAAATCTTTATATATTTTAGGATATTCGAAATCTGTATGATGTCTCATGACACCGGTGACAACAACGCGGAAGGGCGCCCGCCCGTCGCCGGGTCGTTGCGGTCGAGTGTCTCGGTTGGGCTCCACGACTTAATAAAGTTTTAAAACTTTAACATTTTACTTACTACTTCTTTGGACACTTTCTCGAATCGTTGTGTGAATTGATTCAAAGCATCCAGCAGCGGATCTGTCATCTTATTCTCTGCTGAGTTTTGTCTGCAAAATTGAAAGACACTGATAATATAAATAGTTTTTATGTATCGAATATTATAACAAAGCGCTGAATAACGTATAAATGCTACACATAAATAAAATTATGGATCGCCAAAAAAAAGTGGCAACCTCTGATTCATCAACGATACAACAATCGACAAGCAAATATGTGAACAAAAAATCATAAAATAAATGTTGCGGATAAGTTGCAAGAAGATACTTAGTGCAGATTAGAATCGAAAGCTGTTAAAGCAGGAAAATAATTAACATCCAAGCCGCATGAAGTAATAGAAGGTCTATGAATAAAGGAGGGAGAACGAGGAGTTGGGGGGAAGGAGGCACCTGGAGCTGTGTCCGCTGGAGGGCGGCGGCTCGGAGGCGGACAGGGAGGAGCAGGAGGTCTCCGTCGAGCGGCTGTGTTGCAGCGAGCACTTGCTGTAGCTGCACACACACACACACTCGTGTACAACGCACACGCACCGTACAGACACGAGTACTATACGCACACATATTAACAATGTCGTATACTTTCAATATTTACGTTTATTTAAGAAGCAACAAAAGATTAAGAATATTTTCAGAGTGACAATTCAACAAAAATTGACCGACTGAACAAAAAAACAAACAATTTTTAGTCGAGTCAAATCAAAAGGTTTTATATTTTATGTATTTAATCTTCATGTTATATTTTGTCACAATAAGCACATACAATGTTTATTTGGTGTACTAGGAGTATAGAGCAATCTTGTTTTTAGTTTTTATCACATATTTATGTGCCCGCCGTAGTGTAAGTTTGTAAGTGAAGCAAGCAAAAGCGATGTATAAGGTCTACCCCATTAATCCCATGAAGGGACTACTGACTTTTTCGTTCGGCAAGCCCGAGATAAATTTAACCATACTTTAGCCTCAGGAGTTGTATGGGACAAATCACACACATTGAGCGCAGAAGTACCGTTATGATCATGAGACGGTACTTCCAAATTAAATCACAGGGACACTACACTTCAAGTGTTTTAATTTAGGCCTACACAAGTTGCATATGAGCAATTTAAAAAAATAGATATTTTTTCTGACCTCAGTCATCATGGACAGTATTTAACTAAGCCACTTTCATATTATATTCTGCCATGCCATTATTTCCTTGTATACGCTATATATCTTATTTACAAAGCTTCTGTCTTCTCCTATTTGATTCTATACAACTTATCAAAGAAATAATTGAATTACATAATATAAATGGTTCCCGTGCGTTTTGTTCTTTCCTGTTTATTGCAAGTGCAGTCGTTTTTTCGGTACAAAGTAAAAACAATCCTAAAGTGTTCGTATAAGGACTAGTGAGGCAGAGCGGGCGCCTGTCCGTCGTGCGGCGCGAGGTACGTACCGTTTGACTTCTGCGAGAGGCGGTTGTAACGACCCGGACTGTTCCGAACTATCTGCCATCTGAAATTTGCAACTCGTGATGTTCAATTATTCCTCAGAATCACTTTACTAGCGGCACGGACTTCAGGTTTTTTTTAGAATTCATCCACTTATTACAATTGAAGAGTTTCTAATGTCCTTCGAATATCTCGTTTTCGACATCCTGATCGGTCAAAATATTACTACCACAACGAGTCTGATATGGGGTGGGTGAGTGTTTGGTACCTGTGTGTAAGAGGAGGGTCCCTTACACACAGGTACCAAACAGGTACGTGTGCGGGTGGTACCTACACGTGTGAGAGTGTAACCTGTGAGAGTATGTGTGGTATCTGTGGGAATGCGGGTGGTACCAGCACGTGTGAGTGTGGACCTTGTGAAAGTATGGGTGGTACTTGTAGGAGTGCGGCTGGTACCAGCACGTGTGATTGTAGAACCTGTGAGAATGTGGGTGGTACCTGCAGGAGTGCGGGTGGTGCCAGCACGTGTGAGAGTGTAACCTGTAAGAGTGTGTGTGTGTGGTATCTGTGGGAGTGCGGCTGGTACCAGCACGTGTGAGTGTGGAACCTGTGAGAGCGTGAGTGGTACCTGTGGGAGTGCGGGTGGTACCAGCACGTGTGAGTGTGGAACCTGTGGGAGTGCGGGTGGTACCAGCACGTGTAAATGTGGAACCTGTGAAAGTGTGGGTGGTACCTCCTAGAGTGCGGCTGGTACCAGCTCGTGTGATTGTGGAACCTGTGAAAGTGTGGGTGGTACCAGTACGTGTGAGTGTGGAACCTGTGAGAGTGTGGGTGGTACCTGCGCGTGGGCGGGTGGTACCTGCGCGTCGCCGGGCAGCGCGCTGCTGGCACTTTCGGCGTGGCGGCGGCACAGCGCCGCGCACCTGCAGCAGCACGCTAGTACTATTAACTGCGTCGAATCAACGTGATCATAAAAGGGTTCAATTTATGATTTGTGTGATGATTATCAAATTGTTTCCAGTATAAGCACGACAGAGAAGTGGGTCACCTTTCGCAGAGTCCCTGCTTGATGGAATTCTGCAGACACCCTGATGTGGTGATGGTAACCAGCTTGTGCCCCACGAGCCAGGTTGTGGACTGGCCGCCATTGAACAGGAACTCAGCCGTATCGCTCCTGCGGGCGAGCGATAATAGAGACACAGGTGCGTGCGCTGAATGCGTGTGAACGTTAGCGCGTTGTACCTCTGCGGCTTGACGCTGCAGGGCGTGAAGGTATATCTGGCCAGCAGATCGATGCAGGTCTCCGTGAGCTCCACATGAAAGGTGGCAAGCGAGCTGGAGTCCCGGCTGGCACCCCCGCCTCTGGAGCCCGAAAGCGGCGCGTGGGACACCGCCCTGGACCCCTAGGTTAAACGTTTTATTGAGAGAACATAATTCAAAGGTATATTTGTTACATTGCTCTTCTTTCATTGGGCTCACTATCAGTTAGAGCCATAATTATTTTATGTCTGTCCGGCGGATAGCTATTCTCCTCTACACATTTCTCTACTGATTTACAGAGTCCCCAGTTAACAGAGCCACTAATATAGCTCCGTTCTTGTGAGTAGTTCGCTACCCGCGGGGAGTACGTACCAGGCTGGAGCTTCTCTGTCTGTTGGAGGAGTCTTCGTTGCTGCGTTGGTGAGTTGCGCGGTGTGCGTACTGCTCCTCGAACGGCACTATGATGTAGTTGTGGAGACCCTGGACACATATCACAATCAAT
Source organism: Dircenna loreta (assembly GCA_963555665.1). NCBI lineage: Eukaryota > Metazoa > Arthropoda > Insecta > Lepidoptera > Nymphalidae > Dircenna > Dircenna loreta. The sequence goes on from OY743096.1 coordinate 727,857, forward strand.
GCCATTAGCAGCGCGAGCAGCAAGTTAATGATGACTAAATGAAATGAAAATTGAAATTTTGAATGATTCCGAGTCGCATACAAAAACTAACGTTAATGATGAAGCTGACGAAGTTTCGTCGGTAGGCGAGGCGGCACTTGAGGAACCACGCGGCGATGACGTGGTGCGCCAGAGACACCACGTAGTGGTTGTAGCGCGAGGGGTTGGTGTAGGGCAGCAGGATGGCGAACACCGTCATGCATTGGTCCTCCACGAACGACGCGTATACGCGGGGGAGGCGGGTCAGCGCTGGACGAGGTCAAGGAGAACGCCCGGTGAGAAACAACATATTCCTTTAAGATACTTTAGCACACAATTTCCAGTTATGACAGCATTGAGTGATTTAAGTGTTCCGATAAACATTCTAAAAAAAACGTAACTATGGAATCAGAAATACTCCGCCATTCAAAAGCTCGGATGAAATTGATGTTGTAACACTTAAGTCATAGTCGGTGAGAATTAAACCTTGGGAGAAACTGACAAGAGTCATCGACTATCCACTGGACGTCAAGGTGATGTCTTACTGGAGAGGAATTCCAGCATAGGGCTGGCGATGGCCTTGGTGTCGGAGATCTTGGAGAGGTCCAGCAACACCTCCGGCAACAGCTTCACCATCGTGTCGCGGGTCTCCAGAGTGAACATCGTGAGAGCGTTGATGTAAGGCTGCGGCGAGCGGAGCACTGCGGACAAGCGGTAGTAATGGCGGTCCACGTACAGTGCGTTAGGTGTGGCAGCAGCCTCATATATGTTCTATTTTTAAGTAAAGGTTTCTTTTCCAATGACGGCAAGCTGAATAAGCTTCTCTAATGATTGGATCCCATCGCTTCACTGTGGATTATATATTATTGTTTTCAATTAAATGTTTGCTTGGTTTTATTTTTAAAGCGTTTATTTTTATAACGCAATGTGAGAGAGAGAGAAACCCGGGACGTGTAAATATCTTCACCTCTATGATGGATGCGGCCTTACCCATTCCATATTTGAGCAGGCACTTGACGATCCTCTGTTGTGTCTGCGGCTCCAGGTAGGCGTGATAGGAGGCCAACGCGGCCAGCGACGGCAGCGCGGCCGCGTGGAAGTCCGATACCAGCAGCTTGCCGGCGCCCGGTCCACCCGCCAGGCACAAGCTGCGATCGGATACCTGCGGTCAGAATAATAGCCTATACATGCCTGCACATCGCAGCAGAAGGGGAGGGGGAAGATGGGAAAGTACCATCGAGCACAGCGTGGCAGCTAGCAGGTCCAGGTCCTGCGCACGACGGCCAAGGGCCAGGGCTCGTGCGTGCAGAAGCGGCGGCAGCGCGCGCAGCACATTCGACAAAACCGCCCAATCGGGCTCTCGGGCCAGCGCGGCGGGCAGCGCGCGCGCCAGGCGCCCGGCCGGTAGCAGCACGGCGCCTGGCGGCAGCTCGCGCGGTGGCGGAGGAGGGGCGGCGCGGGGTGCGGGCGGCTCCACCAGCAGCAGCGCCGAACAGCGGGCCCGCAGCCGCAGCGCGCTCGCCCCCGATACCGCGCACCCTTTGTCGTCGTAGCAGAATCCCACACAGTTGAACTCGTTGGCGCGAAGCGCGAACAGCATGTCGAAGATCTGCAGAGCGGGTTGCGTTAGTGATCTCGTGCTTTAATTATATTGACTAACGAGTCTATTTCACACTATAAAGTGTCCTACCCTGAGTCGTATCTCGGGGTGGTGGTGTAGCAGTGTGGGGCGGCGGTAGTGGTGATCTAGGTGGTCGAGCAGCACGAGAAAGGCACGCGCGGCGGGCGCGGCCGGGGCCCGCAGCAGCTTGTCGTGCAGTAGCTCCAGCAGCGCGCCCGCCGCCGCCTGCAGTTCCGACGTGTCCGCCTCGCGAGGGATCGACATCTCCGACACGTACATGTCAAAGGGACGGTTGAGAATCTGCGCACGTACGTTTCGGTATTTGTAGGTGAGGAAGACGACTGGTGAACTTTTTTAATACACCGATCTCGTCACCCACCTTCTCTAGCTGGTCGATGAGGTCGATGCAGGCGTCCGGCGAGCACATTCGCGCCAGGTCGGGCAGCACCCGCGCCGCTGCCGCTCGCAACGATATGTCCGCGTCCAGCGCGCACGCGGCCGCCAACGAGCCGCCCACGCGCTCAGACAGTTCCTCACCGTGGCTGCAGCTGAAAACATACACACACGCACGCGAAAACGTTGTACTCGTTTTACTGCACGCGGACTAAGGAAGGGTGCTCACCGGTGCCGCTTGATGTATGCGACGAGGCAGGCGAGGGCGTGGAGGCGCACGGCGGGCCGGGGCTCTAGCCGCACGTAGCGCTCCGCAAGCGCCAGAGCCGCGCTCGCAGCCGCCCCTCCCAGCGCACCGCACCGAGCTGAGATCAGACGCATAGTCGACGACTCCTACATACGGATGGAGTGTTAATAAGAGATTAGGATCCGCGGAAGATTAGAATTTTAGTTTATCGCTTATATAAAGCGGGAGGTACCGGTCGGTCGTGTCCGCAGAGATCGATGAGGTCGAGCAGCGCCTCCGCGTCTCCCTGGAACTGGCCCGCCTCGTGAAGCGCCTCCATGGATGTGATCAGCGCGTGTACGCGGCTGTGGATCAGCTCGTTTGGCGGATCGAATTTCTCTGCGATAGAAGTCATAACGTTATATCAGGTAGCCGACTCACGAACGCCACAATGCGATACCCACTGTCCTGTTCAAGCACGCCGCGCACTATGTCCAGTACCAGGTCCCAGGTCACGGCATGCAGCTGCTCGTGTACGCGCGCCACCAGACTCTGCAGCGCCATCACTACTTCGTAAGTCACTACGGCGTGGTGGCCGTCCAATGCCTTCAGGAAGGCGGGCAAAACGGCCAGGAAGGACACGTGCAGCGTGTGCACCCTGCGTGGGCCCCACAGCGCCATGTTGATGTAGAACACGGCCCCGCGCGCCAGCCCAGCCGCGTCCTGCCCACGCGAAGCCCCCCGGACAAGCTCTACCATCTCCTGCAGCGCCGCGTGTCCCATGTCCGCACCCACCACGTTACGCATGAGCTGTGAGATGGAAACATGAGGCAAGGCCTGCGTTTGGTGCGGGGGGGAGGGAGGGCGAGGGAAGAGGCGCCGGTACCCAACCGGACCTACCTACCTTCCAGCTGTTCTGGCAGTAGTGTTCTATGTTGACGGTCCTGCAGAGCGCGGCGACGAACGTGGGCAGGGCGGCGCGCGGCAACAGGGAGTATGACACCACGGCCTGCAGCAGCGTTAGGCAGCCTTGCACCACGCCTCCCTCGGACGAGTACACGCACAAGTGGCATGCATTGCTGGAACCAGTCACAGATTCTATTACATGAGAGGTTATAAAAGGAGACATCCAATAAAAAAATGTGATGCCAAAGTAGGGAGCAGCAAATTTATGCAGAGCTTAGAAAGGGTGACATTGAAATCATATGTAAGAATCTTATAACAATAAAAGGCAACACCGAAAAATTGTTATTAAAGCTATAGATCTACTTAGAGTATAAGATAATATGTTCAGTAGCTACAAAAACATTACATTACATAAAGTAAAAGAAAAACTAAAATTGAAAACTATTATTGTTACTCATATTATTTTTTATCTAATCAACTAAATTAGTTTAATAGTTTAACCAAGGTAAGAAACATTTTACTTCACTGACCCGTCACTAGCAAATATTTTATATCCACCACTCTCCCGAGTTTTATTAAATTAACACTATGCCTATGTATAAATTAACACTATGGGATATATATATTGAACTATTGTATGTTTACTAGAAACCCATTAGAAAATATTTTTTTCATTTAATTTAATATTGTTACAATGCTGGGTATTGTATTAAAATTTTTGCATATGAGTTTGAAGAGTTCATCATGCTAAATGTATTTAAAGAAACAATTAGTATGTTCGATACTGTTTCGGTCCGACAGTTGATACGGCATCAAATTCTGCATTCAAATTTAAATATATTTCTATGTATCATAATAATAGTTCTTTTGTAAAAATGATCACTAACCAGCAGCTTTACTTGCTTACAAAATAATGTTTTCTAGTATGGGAAAATTCGAAATACAAATTCCACATCATTATATTAAAATAGAGAAACTGTAAAATCGTTTTTCAACCCTTCTGTAAGCCTTTTAGGTATTTAATTTTTAATTAATAGTGCAATCAAAACTTGTCTTAATGAGTATATGTTTATCCTAAAATGAACTTCTGCACCAAAGATGGAGATTTTATAATTAGTCAGTGAGCTGTGGTATTTTACTTCTATATATTAAATCAAAATTAAGTTATAAAAGTTTTTAGTATGACTTAAGTTATTTTATTTCAATGAAATATGAATACATACTTGACTATCCCATGGACAATTTCTTCATCCAAGTATACAGCATTGAACTTGACTACATTAATGACAAGGTTAAAGAATTCTATGATGTGTGCAGGTGCTTGTATCTGAGGCAGCCATTCTAACAAGAATGGACCAATCTGGAATAATAAACATATTTTCAAAATCATGATGAAATTAGAAACATATCTAAAATATACAACATTCATAAGCAAACCTGTTCTTCAAAGCATTTAATATCTTTGCCGGTATTCGTCAAGGCATAAAGCAGTTTGAAACGTAGAACATAATCCTCAAGTGGGTGGCCTGCATGTGTCTCTCTTAAAAACCGGAATAACACTGTTCGCATCACAAGCAGCTCAGTCTGACCCTCGGCAATATTCCTAAACAAATTCAGCACAGCATGACGAGTCTCCATGTTAGGGTCTTCAAGGAGATCACGGGTGCAACTCCATATGTTTTCCACTCCACCCTAAAACATTTCATTGCAGTGTTTTGGTATTATTTCCAATTTAAAATTTAGTGATACTATTCCTATAATTATTCTTATGTATAGCAAAATATAACCGCATCTATTAATTATTAATATTGTGAGATTGATACAAATAATAATAAAACAAACCCACATAATGATTGCTTGTAATGATATGCATCATGTTCAACAGCAGATTTGTGTTAAAAGTATATAGTAAAAGCTATTTCATTTTTAACAACACTATAATTCATCTTACAATTTTTGTAGCCTAATTATTTAAAATAATACACAGATGAAATTTACAACTTTCTTTCAAACGAATTTCTTAATCTTTCCCCAGTTTTGGTACTATTTATACTAGTTATTTATACTTTAATAATATCTACAGTGACCAAAAGAACAAGAGAAGTATATATTAAATAAATTTTCATTTATATATAACTGGGCTCTATGTGGCAGGATCTTTATATCTGTTGCAGTATATTTTTAAATGATATTTACATTAGACTATAAATATACTTAAAACTAAATTAGTACCTTTTCTTCTTGTATTAACAGTTTAAAATATAAATATTTTAAGCTATATTACATAAAGAACTATGATAATACTTTCCAATAACAAGAATGATAAATAGAATAATGTGTTTTATTTAACACCTTTGAAACAACATTACATACTCATCATATCACAAACAAGGAAATTCTCTACAATAGAATATAATAACATTTTAAATGAATAAGTGATTTTTGTAAGTGAAATATTAGTAATGATTGCATAAGACTGATATTAAATAAAGATGAGGGTATGATCACAATTTCAGGTAGACTCACTTCATGTACTCTGATGTGCAAAACCTTATCGCCGATCTCTTTGATGGCTCGGAGACGGCGACTAAGTGGCGTTTCCAGGCTTAGTTCTCGTCGCAGTTCTGCTGTCACCACCAGCTCGTTTTGTGCTGCGACGGGAGCTGTCGGGTGATAAGAACATGCGATTACAGCTAGAACAACATCACCGGTGGGTAGTAGAGCCAAACGTACTGGGCACCGACTTACCCGATGCACCCTTCTTGAAGAACACTTTCAACTTGTCATGAAAGGACTTTGTGTCTCTATCTCTGGAGCCCATAGCGCTGTAACAAGGACTCGGGCTCTTTCTAAATTATCCTAAAGCTAAATATATCAGCGGCGATTATCTATATGTATGATATTGGTAATAAAAACACATATATATTGAAATTATTCTCATTTCTCACTACCGCTTTTCTTTGCTATTCACCATCTGACAGCTTGATAACCCTCCCTCACAGCTGACAGATATAAGTTCAATATGTGTATGAAAATTGAAAAGCCAACAGCATCCAAAACGATTTTATTTAGACTACCGTATAACCCTTTCTATAATCGTTTAAGTCTTGAAATTTTATTTTGAATTTAGTAATTAATTGTTAAAAATATAAAAAACACTTTTTGTCAAACGTCCTGTTTCCGAACTGTTATAGAGTGTTGCCACTTAAAGTATAATGTCTCCAGCACAAATACATGTGTTGATACTGTTACTGAATCTGTATTGACTATTGTGCAGCATAAAAAGATGTAAGGAGTTATGAGTACCAATTTATGTGGGAAACAAACTAAAACGGATTTAATAAGTAGCCACGCTGAAGTTCCTTCTGTGTAGGATAAAAAGTTTGCAGTTTTAGACTAACTATAGGTTTCTTGAATGTTAAAAAGAAAATGTTATCAAATCCCTTGTTAGCACATGTTGGCCCTCAAATCAGAATCATAAACAGGGTACTTATCAAATCCAGTAAACAAATACCCTTATACCGCACTCTATTAGAATCGTATGGATCTAACGGATAAATGTGACTGTTTGATAATTAATAAATAATACGCAATAAGAAGCTGGAATAAATATTGTACGCATTGCATAATTCCCAAGAATTGGTTAGCTAATGCACTTACAGAATAACAACATTTAGGTATTGTCTTTTAATGTCTTAGTCAAATCAACTTATTAAAGTAAATTCACTGATAACAAAGTAATTTTACGTGACTTTGATAACATTATGATGATAATTGAAAAGTAATGACTCATATTGAGTAGGATAAGATCATCTTTTATGCCGCGTATTTGTAGAAGGCTTATGCAAAACAATATTCAGCTGTATTTAAAGCGCCTTCTTTTCCATGAGATTGCTTGGATCATCTAAAATGCCCTTTTATCTCCGTTGGGTGTCAGGTTGTCTGTGCGCTTCGCTTCGGGATAGAGCAGTGCCTCCTCCTGGAGATAAGTCTCCGTCCTTTGTGGAGCATTACTTACTAGCAAGTGGTCTGGCTTTGAAAATCGAATACATTTCTGATTTAATTGTTTTTTGAAGAAGGTTCAACAAATTTTGTTTTATTGCTTGGGCAACCCATATTTTCATTTGCGTGTATAAAGGTGGAACAAAGTTTCATCAAAACAAAAGCCTCACTCTATCTTAGAGGCGGCTCGCGATTAGACTATAATGATGAATACGTATAAGAAACAGTATAGAATTCCTGAGGATATTGTTATCCGGACATAAACGTGATACTTGTGGAGCTTACTATTACTTATGTTTTGTATTACTTTGTTCAACAAGTTTTATGAACTGACCAGGAATAGGTATATAATGAATTTGTACGCGGTAGAAGTGAGAGCGAGAGGTGTAACAGCAAAATCTCTCTATAACCTACTTAAAGATCTCGGCCTCTCTAGAACTATCATCAGTACATTTCTAGAACGTACTTCAAAGGCGGCATTGGTAGGGTCATTCCAAATTTGGTTAGGTAGGGAAAGGAGCGCAACCAGTTGAGGTGAGCGTTAATACGCATTTTAAAAGGGCCCCATAAACCTACACCTGGGTCGCAAGTCCCAGGAGCTGTTTGCACTCCTCTCTCTGCAACGCGATGGGCAATGTCACCAGCACGGTGAATCCATGGAATGCTAAGAAGCTTCGTCTCTGTCACAGGTAATAGCTCCTGTCATTATTTAAGAGCAATAGACTCCATAGACATACCCATAAATTAAAATCGCTCTAAGATAAATTCATAGTTTAGCGAACAATATATCCACGTCAGGCGGAAATTACGCGCGCTACACACCGTCTGTCCGTGTCGCAGGTGAGCACAAATTGGCGACCCTCGTCACTCTTGGGCTAAATTAAACGTTCTTGTATTACTTTCAAATGGCTACACTATGTTCTCCTGCTTCAAACTATGACAGCTGGGTTAAGTTACACAAATTGATGGACTACCATATTTTATAAAGGTTTTTAAATATATCTACTGGACATTAACACACTGACTAAAAGGTTACGTTGTGGAGCTTTGGTTGTTGACTCATTTGCGGGATATTCTAATGTATACATCAAACATTTTGAAATTGTTTTTAAAAGGGCAACTGTTGAGTTTCTGACTAGTTCTTCTCAGCAGAGCAGCATTGGAGGTAGCTTACTCATGGACTGAGATACTGACATTTTTTAATGTACTATTTGACGATTCAAAAGTGCATGTAAATGCCTACTTGAAGATATTTTTAAATTTTGAATTTAATTTGAACTATGTTTTTATGATTATTGACGATAATTTAAAAATACCAAAAAAATTACACTGTCATTTACAAAGACGCTTTATGGTTGTTATGAGTGCATTATCTCATGATCGTGATTATCCTATTATATATCGGCGAGAAGTAGGTACTATCGTATTATCGTATATTATAATATATAATATATAAGAAGGTATATGTTAAAACTTTAAAATTACGGCTCTTAGGGTAAGTACCGGAGAACTGGGCCACAAATTCCCCTCTCGTGTCCTAGTACCCTCCATCATTTCCCCTTCCGTAGGAGTGGAAACGTATTTACAAAACAAAAAAATCAGTGTCAGTACTGATTTTCTAATTAAGGTAAATGGTCAGTTTGTTAGACATCCACCAAAAGAAAAAAAGAACAGAGGTATTTATAAATCTTTATACAGAACATAACTCTACATTTCAATGAAGATCCAAAAGATATTGATGAAACCAGAAAGGTATACAACATATACTAAAAAATATATGTATATATATGTATAAATATGTACGTACATATACTAAAAATATTTCAGAATTAGTGTCCGTTATTGAGTGGTGGTGCTCAATAGTGGGTCTAAGCACAGGAACTGGTCACGTAAATCACTCCAGCCTCCATTTCCAACCGGAGGTCTCTCAGGTACTGTTTCAACAATCCCATCTGGTCCATATAGAAAAACAGTTTTAACTTTCTTAGGATATTCATTGAAAGTAGTAAACATGTGGGTGTACGTTTTGTACGATTTTGTTATATTTTCAAACTGTCTTGTATTTAATACTCTGGGAGTTACACATGCCACCATACTGACATAAGCTCTTGGAAACATTTGAAATAAATTAAATAAAGAGTAACTCCAACTACTGTCATCGTACATGCAGTAATGACCTGAGAATACAAGCAGCCTATTCCATATCGTTCTGTTGAAAGCTAGACCGACATCAAATGATGGCCGCCAGGGCTCCACGCTCAATAGATCCATTTCAATATTTTTAGTCAACGGTCCTCCTAAAGACAACACTTCGGTGTGAGGAAAATAGGAGAATGACTTAACTGCATACTTGAACATTAGTAGCAAGCTCGGGGCGACATAATTGTTTTCTTCTAGAAAAATTACATGTCCCATATGTTGTCGAGATAAACGCAAACGATCGAATACGAAGTTCGCTTTCCACCACCAATGCTGCTTATGCTCGGTGAGGATAGCATTTCTCTTGGCGCAGATCAATTTAGACTTTGTAGTGTTTTGTTTATTAAGAGAGCAGTCTTCTGGATCCACTCCAGGAAATGTATATGGATTTAGTTGTAGAGAGAATGGGTAAAAAATTTGTAATACCTGACAGAAGTCAATACTTTGAACGAGACGGTTTATTGAATCGCTGTAAAAGCTGTGTGAGAAAACAAGCAGACAGGCATCAATACCTTGGACTTGTGCTAAAGATATTATCAAATATTGCAAATTCTCTAAGCCTTTATGCACTTGAATTATTAAAATAGGAAATTCATTTTCAATATAACGGTATCTATTAATATTCGTAATCTTCTGCTTAGAATTTAACTTATCCAGTGTAAGTCTGAGTTTGGCTATATCAATATTACTGGTTTCTATTTTCTGCCTTATTAAGTATTTTTGTAGGTGTGGAGGCAATTTATCTATAAGTTCCTTGTTCTTTGAATTACGTGAGACGTATACACGACATATGAGTAAAACTATTAAAAAAACAAATATGGTACGTACAAATTTTTGTTTAAATAAATTGTATGGCATATTTTCAACATGTTATATAATCAGGTGTCACATGAAGTGTCATATAATTGCATAAACTGTCAGTAATATTGACACAACTTATAAAAAGGTGGAAGCATTCCAAATATTGTTATTAAAGCAGTAAAAAAGTTTTATATCAGAAGGGAACATCTTATAACAAGAATATAATATATCTAAAAACAATAAACTATAAAATTTTTAGAGATTATGGAATACATATTTGACCTCAGTGTCATATTAATACTTTTCAAAATTACTACCTACATAATCACAAAAACCGGTTTCAACTTGAATCTGAAACTTAAGTTTGCCATGCATGCTTGTCTATGTGCCAAATTAGCTAATTTATTTGGAATTCATTAATGGAAAATATTTCGATAAAAACCTGATTCGTAGTCGACGTTTTGTTATAACTAAATATTTATCTACACAAATTATAGCTATCACTGTTTATTATTATTTTAAAATTAAAATTCACTCATTATTTATTTGTTGATTGTACAATACTCTGAGGTGTAATAACATCAGAATCGTAGTAGCGCGGCTCCGCTGTGATCGAGATCGTGAGTGGATCCAGGCATAACAGTTGATCGCGTAAGTCACTCCAGCCTTTATTACCATTTGGAGGATATTTAGGTGCCGTTTCGACAAGCCCATTAGGTCCATATAGAAAAACAGCCTTAATTTTCTTCGGATATACATCCAAAGTAGTGAACATTTCGGTATATGTTTCAAAATTGTCTTTAACATTTCGAAACTCACTGATACTTAACACTCTGGGAGTCACACAAGCCACCATACTGACGTGACCTTTAGGGAACATTCGGAAAAGATTCAATAAAGAGTAACTCCAACTGTTGTCGTCGTACATGCAGTAATGAGCTGATAACGAAAGCATTTTATTCCACGTTGTTCTGTTAAAAGCAAAGCCGATATCAAATGGCGGTCGCCAGGGCTCTACACTCAACATATCCATTTCAATATTTTTAGTTAACGATCTTCCAAAAGATAGCACTTCAGTGTGCGGAAAATAAGTAAACGACTTCAGTGCATATTTCAGCATTAGTACCAAGTTCGGGGCTACATAATTGTTTTCTTCGAGAAAAATTATGGGTTTTTTATAAGTACTTAAACAAACCATACGTTCGAATACAAAGCTGACCTTCCACCACCAATGCTGCTTATGTTCGGTCAATACTGCATTTCGTTTAGCACAATTGGAATCGGTAGTCTTTGCTTTTTTTGCCTTCGGCGGGCAGTCATTGCGATCTACACCAGGGAATTTGTGCGGATTTAGTTGAAGGGAATAAGGATAAAATAATTGTATCACTTTGCAGAAATCTATACTTTGAACGAGTTGGTTAATGGACTCGCTGTAAAAGCTGTGAGAAAAAATAAGCACGCTGGTCTGTATGTCCGTTACTTGTGCTAAGGACATTATAAGGAATCGTAAACTTTTAATATCTTTGTGAACTTGAATTAGAAAAATTTGTGAGTTTTCAACGGAATTCTTGTATTTATACATATTTGTAATGTTTGGATTAGAATTCCATTCTTCTAATTTAATCTTAAGACTGGCGATATCAATAGCATCAGGAATTTTCTTCATTTTCTTATCGACCATGTATTTTATCAAATTTGGAGGAAGTTCATTCTTAAGGTTTTCATACTCCGATCTCATTACCACGTATGTGCATAGCAATCCAAACAATATCAAAATGGCAACAAACGAGCGAATATGTTTAACTATAAATAAATATATCATATTAATTTTTATAAAGTAAATAAATATGTTTAGAAAATCAATGTTGTAGTAATAAATGATTCTATTCTTGTAGATAAAACTGACAGCAGTAAGTCAATAGTGTCAAATGTAATAGACTAGGAGTTGTAACTCATAGCGCTTCGATCTTCAATACTTTATTGTTTGATAGTCGTGGCGTAGTATTCTAAAATAGTCAGTATCGATATTAGTGTATATAAAATATATGTCCACTGCGATTATAAACAACAAACAATAAAGGCGTTGAATACTCCGTAGACAAGAAGGATAAATCCTAAAATATTTCTGTGTGCGTTAATATTTAAATACAAAGTATGAATAATGAAAATGAAAGTCTACAAAAGAAAATTAGATCTTCTAAAGCCCACAATAGATCCTTGATCCGGGAACGCCAGGGACTGTCGATGAGATTTGTATCGGAAAGCCATTAGCGTCCTAGCGACGTAGCGCGTTCCGACCGCCGCAAGGCCGCGGTTGTCATTTTGCCATTGCACTGAGTTCATCTAACTGAAACTATAGTCACAATACTATTTAATATAATGTATACAATCATGACACGTTATGTATAAAACGTAGAGTTGCTAGCCTCTCAGTATTCTATAGGATACATTTTGGTGAGTGTGCGAAGGAATTACATGAACTAATTCCTCCATCCCCCTTCCATCACCGGACGTTCCGACGCACGGCGAGCATCCATCCTTTTGTAGTAGACGCGCCGCATGTCCGAACGAAGCGCTACGCTTCATCTTTTTTAAATCGGACAGCGGAAGAGTGGAACAGCTTGCCTGCGTCGGTATGTCCGTCCGAGTACAATGTGGGTGTCTTCAAGGCAAGACTGAATAGGCTTTTACTAAGTTGATGCGCTTTACTACCTACGACTACATTTCCATTTCCCATCAGGTGGAATGTAGTCAAGCGACAACTTAGTTTAAGTTTAAAAAATAAAAAAATAAACGAGGATTAAACAAATATCATACATTCGAGTGAATTTGATTTGGGATAAAATTGTAAAACAAATATGCGGTTTCCGAAAATCACTGTTGTCTCTGGTTCTAGATCCTTAGGAAATGAAAATTAAAAATTAAAAGTTTCAGTGAACGTTTCTAACGTTACAGTATTGTTGAATATTTATATAATTTGCATGATTGTATAGTACAGTTGTAACAGCGAATATTGTACCAATTTAAATATTCATTACTTTCTTATCAAAGAAATGGCCGCCTACTAAATGCCTAGTTTGGTAAGTATTAGACATTCTACCTATAATAAAGTATATATATATATAACTATGAAACTTACTATAAGGAATAGTACATTTAACTGAAGGTCATAAAATAATGTACAATTAATAAAGCAACAACACAAAAATCTTGTATTTTAGAATTACTAATAGTTTATGGTAAAACTTTTTGTTTTATGTTGTTTAAAGTTGTTGATGACGGCTAGAGTTCTCATCCATCATAGGACTACATTGGTAACTTCGAAAGCTGTTATAAGTAACAATACTTATAAGCTATATTAGTAAAATAATTACAGTATCCATTACAATAGATATAAAATAATATAAAAGGATGGTTTTACTACATGTCCATATCTTTTTACATTACATAATAACAAATAAAATTAATTATATTGTCTAATTTCTTAAACTAATAAGATATCTTATCCAGTGATGTTGTAAATATAATTTTGCTACTGTCTCGTACTCGCTGCAAAATGAAGTTGTTTTGAAGTATGCAATGCAGTAACGAAGTTGATTATATCAGTGCAGATATATTCGTAAGGGATTCTCGTATCTCCAGATTTTCTCACAGTATTTGTTATCCTAGGGAATTGTATGCGTTGAATAAATCTAGTAAAGACGCATATACCGGGGTTTTTTTCGAACAGTAGTTGAACAAAGTTGACAAAGAATAGAAAAAACTATCATATTAGCATTAACACTATCATATTATCATTAACACTATCATACTAGCTTCAACACTATCATATTATTATTAACACTATCATATTATCATTAACACTATCATATTAGTTTTAACACTATCATATTATCATTAACACTATCATAATTTCATTAACACTATCATATTAGTATTAACACTATCATATTATCTTTAACACTATCATATTAGTATTAACACTATCATATTATCATTAACACTATCATATTATCATTAACACTATCATATTAGCATTAACACTATCATATTATCATTAACACTATCATATTAGTATTAACACTATCATATTATCATTAACACTATCATATTATCATTAACACTATCATACTAGCATTAACACTATCATATTAGTATTAAGACTATCATAATACTATCACAATACTAATACACTTATAATAATACATTTATTTAAATTTCAATTTATAAAAGTTTATCCTAAAACTCCGTATCTGTGAATTCAATCAGAAGATATAATAGTATCGTTCCCGAAAAATCAATAGCACATGTTATGGTACTGGTTACCTACGTATAGGTCGTTGAATAACATGAAATATATTAATATATATTTTAAAACTATTACATTATAAAAATAATAAACAAAGCTTGAGGGTTGAATGAATCTGGTTCAGCAGACAGGCCATAAGTCGTGAGAACGCGCAGCTGAGGCACGCGAATAACGCATTACTGTTTTTATCTTCATTAGTTTCCACTTTCGCGTAGTTAACCCAATAGTATTGTAGTAAAATATTGTAACAAAATACTATGTCAATTAAAATATAAATTACATTAAATACATTTAGTCATGTAACAGACAATATAAGTCAAATTGTATTTCAAAGTGATATTATTTCAAACTGATATTATTTGGAATTACTTCCTAAGTTTTCCTACTTATATCTAAGCCCTGCTCAATAGAAGCAGTTGCCCAATAGAAGCAGTTTGTGTAGCACTTATTGGCTGGCATTGCAAAAAATATGATAATGATACAGCTATTTGTCTCTTAAGATATAAGGATAGGTAGAACCTACCATGAGTCATTTTTAAAAATTACGAACATTTGTGTTAGTGTCAATAATATGGAATTTAGAATTATATAAGCATAAGCTAAATATTAATCAATTAATCTTATATCTAATTTCATTTTCCGTCAGTGGCAAACCTTTATTACAAGGAATAAATATAATGTAAACCACACAGTCTTATTTTCATTTAATTAACTTAAATTTTAAAAACATTGTTGGATTTACTAATACATAAGTACATAGATACATACATATACATATATATACATGAAAAATAAATGTAAATATATTAACAAATAAGAACAAAAGAACAATATAAAGTGATAAATAAAAATAAATAAATAAAAAATTGGCACAAGCTTCTTAAATTGAGCAAGAGATTGAGCTCTTCTACCTTGTAAGGGAAAGGAATACTATAAACGACAAAAGAATTCGTATAAAAGTTGAGGAATGAGATAAATTCTTACCTAAACGTAAAGAAAAGAAATGTTTATTAGTTAAAAATGTAACATTAAATACAGAGGAGTAGATGGATTGAACAGCGTTCAGTAAAGAAGATTTAAAATATGTGCATTCCGGCAAAGACAAACTTGCTTGTTTTACAGCTTGACTTGTTTACGAAATTCGGACACATGGTCATAATTGTGTAGACCAAATTTTTTTTAGAGTCTCTCAATACTATTTAAATGCTCCTCTTTCAAATCCAAATAACACATGTCATCGTAGTCAAGAATAGCTAAGATCAATATCTTCATGGGAACCGGAAGGAAATTGTGTAATCTTCAAAGCGATCCAATTGTGGCAAATATATTCTTTCTAACTTCACCTGTCTGTGGTGTCCAAGATAAATAGTGGTCGAAAATCATGCCAAGGATTATGACTTTACTGGAGTACGGAACCTTGGTACCATGGATATTAACCTCTGGAAGACAAGGCCAGTATATTTTAGATCTAAACCTTTGACTACCTATTATATTATAATTGAGTTTATTTAGGTTTAATAAGTTTATAATTATGAGGAAGTTCATCTAATTTTAAATTTAAGTAGACTTGCAAGTCATCAGCGTACAGGTGGTAAAGAGAAGAAATATTTTTGCAGACAGTATTAATGAAGATCGAAAATAGGAGAGGAGACAACACGCCACCTTGTGGGACACCAGCGTCAAGCAGAGACCATTCAGAGTAAGAGTCATTAATCTGAATGCGCTGCCGGCGTCCAAACAAGTAATTATGAAACCAGTTAATTACTTTAGGAGATATGTTAAGAGAACATAACGTACCAAAGAGGAATATCATAATCTACTAAAAGTACTAAGTACTAATCTATTAAAAGCATTGGGAAAATATAACAAGATCAAGACTGTCACTCGTTGATTATCCATACCCAGTTGGATGTCATCAGTATCTTAACTAAATAAATGAATAGCCATGTTATTAATAGCCTTATTAAAAATTAAATATATATAGAATTATATGTTAACTGACGCGGTCGGCATTCGAATTAATTGTTAATAATGAAACCTTTTATTATTACTTCAAATAACAAATACAATTTAGTGAGATATTAAAATAGTAATTAATCACAAAATAACCAACATTTTATTAGCAAATACTTCAAAGCAAGTTTCGTTTATGTAAATACTCATGGTAACGTACATTGACATTTTCCTTTTACCTCGGCTTTTGCTTAATTGCTCAAAGCTTTTAAAAGCAAGGCACATAACAAGCTTCATCCTAGTTGCTAGTGACGTTTTCACATGGAGTTAAGATTTTTATTCCTGGTAAAAAGCCACCATTTCACCATTTAATATATTAAATTGCATTATAACCTCCAATTAGAATATAGTATAGTCTTGTAGTCCTTTAGGATACAGAACACTAAAGGCGTGCAAGTGCAATTTAGATTTCCCTCTGGATGGCTATGTGAAATAGCTGTATCACATGTAAAGCGGATTTTAGGATACGAGTACTTTAATTACAATATATATATATTAAAATATGTTTATAACAAACATTTTAAATGTAAGTAGTAAACCAAAAATGTAACTAAAAGTAATTCCAGGTCATACTTTCGGAATTTATTAGCTTATCGACATGCCACGCCTGTGAACATAGGACATTAACTTCTAACAATCATATATGCAATTAAATTACAGTTCTGTGAGTTAAATAATGTTTTGAATTAATTAATAAGATAATTTCCCTCAAATTCATCCGCATATCCGATTGAAACGCTTCAGTGGTTGTGACGGCCAAGAGGTGAGGTCTGTCATTGTAACAAGTATTTTGATAGTTAATTAATATAATTACATAAGATGTATTTATTACTATTATTGACAGTTCACAGTTCCCCAGAGGTCGCAGGTCGAGTATTGCCCGTATCAGTTATTTTTCTCATTCTATATTTATTTAAGTAGTAAAAACTCATACTTACTGCTTAATGTTTATGTTTCCTAAATTGACTTAACTAACTTAATTGATGATCATAAAGTTGTTTCAATTTTCTACCAACGAATATTATAAATTTGTTCTAAACATCAATTATCTTTATCAATTAAGGTAAAAGTTTAAAAAATCTAATTAACTTCGAGATATTGGAAAAGCTTGTCGTAAATGTGACGTCATTAGAAGCTAGTTAAAATAGATTATTTATCTATCGAGTCGTAGTCGTCAAAGTTGTTAGATACAATTTTCTGTAGCTTATTTAAGTGAATAGAGTCATGTCATGTAAAAATTTTTAAAAATATAAAGTTACAAACTGAGAAAAAATAATTTTATACTGCTTGATAGGTTAGTAGAGGGGGGCCTCGCCGGGAACCTCCTCGTGTGCCTGTGCGTTATCAATGCCATCCGGATTCGTCCGGTGGCCGTCCGGTCTGGGAGTGGTGGGTTCCCGACTTATGCCTCTTTTTAGCTGGTCTCGGCTGACCACCGTGGCTGGCGGTAGGGGCCTGTCGGGTTCGTGGTTGGGTCCCCTTCTTTTGGCGGATCACCTGGTGCGGCAGCTGTGGGTGGGGCGTAACACCCGCTGGGTCGTGCTGGCTTTCCGCTTATTTTGGGGACCCGATCGGTGGTCTCCTTTCGGGGAGACTACCACCGAGGGAGCTGGACCCTATCTAGGACACTGCGTACTCAGAGTCCAAAGACTGGGTTCGGCTCGGAGGGGGTTTCGCCCCCCTCCGCGCGGTAGCAGCCTTGGGTGGGGGGTAGTGTGAGCCCTCCACAATCTATCAAGCCTGGGAAAAAGGGAGGGTCCACTTGTTGCAGGGTGCCCTCTCCGTGGTAGTCTCCGTCGGGGCGCTGCGGTTGAATGCGAAAGCGATCCCGTGGTGTCCCACTATGACGGCAGGCGGCAACCGTCTGGTTTAGTGTTTGGTGAAAGTCCCACATAGCCGCCCCTCATCTTCCCCTGGGTGAGGGGGGTAGCAATTAGCTTCCAGACGTTAAAAAAAAAAAGAAAGGGTTTGGTAGAGAATAGGAAATAATAAGATAAAATCCGACTCGGCTTTATAACAACCATAGTTCCATACTAGCTGTTTTTAAAATTACAGCGTTTTTTTATTATGCTTTGTCGTTTTGTGTCGTTATTTTGTCGGGAGCACTATTTAAATTGCGCGATGGTTTTTAAAGCTCACGTTGGCTCTACGCCAAACACGATTTACCTTGTATATCCAGACACTTAATTACATTCAAGTTATAAGACCTAACAATGTACTGCTAAACAATATTTAACTGAGTTACGTGAATAAAATAATAAACAAGTAGATAATTAATTAAATAATAAATAATTAAATATTCAAAAAGTTAATTTCACGTAATACAATGTCAGCAGCAGTGCTACTTGAATTAGTACGACATAATGTAGAGACTGCATGCTTACTAACGTCTTACAAATAAAAGTAAGCAGTGAGAGAAGTCGCCGCTTGACTTAGTTTGGTTTCGAAAACTATACTTGGAAAAAAAACTATTCTTACTTCTCTATATGCAATTTAATTTTACAATATAAATAGTCACTTCATCGACTCAGGCACTATAATAACACACAGGCTGCTGTGGAAAGCCGGAGCAAGTTGGACTGCCATGCCATTATAAGTTGAGAACTAGTTGTAACGTATCAAAATAGTTGTAAAGTTACAAAACTCTAATCTACTCCACGCTCCTACTCTAGTTTAATGAGGAAGTAACGAAAAAAAATGATACAGTGCACATAACTAATGAGAAGTGTGGAGATATAGGCAATGGACCCTGTGGAGCGGCGGGCGGCGTGGCCGTTGAGAGCTTATTCAATTTTAGGTGTGAAAGCTATAAAGGTCTACTGTTCTCACAGAGCTATCTGTAAAACAATTTTGGTTGGTGTCTACATAAATAACATAAAATTAACGCGAAATCAGGCTAAGTTGTGATATTATTAAAAAGCTGGATTTTTAGGGATTTTTTTAATGAAATAAAAAAACTATTTAGATATATTTACTTCTATAGATATACTTCTTGTATATTTTCATTTAACTTCACAAAGAATATTTGTTCGGAATTTTTTTTTTATGTCATTAGATATGTACTTACATATATAATGACATAATGATATAAAAGATAAAGCATTTGGCCATATTTTTGAGAGGTCATTACCTTACATTTCACCTGTAGGTATGGGAGTACTTAATACCTTTTACCAATGTCAATTATAAGTAGCTGTTTTACAGATAACAAGTTCTTCAAGTTCTTGAAGAATAACGTCAGAGGAGTCATCACCACCCCCCCCTCAGAATACAAAGTCAGCAAGATTGAAAATACAGGAGACTATTCGCAACTGATAACTCGCCTTTAGGTCCAGCTACACTAGACATGCCACTAAAGTGACAAACTCTTTTCTTTGATAAAAAAAATAATTTATATTTATATTATAACCCTCGATCATACGAGTCATCTTTACTAAAATTATGGACCACGTTGTAATAAAAAAGATTTACCATATTGTATTAAAAATATGATGATTAACTAAAGGTACAAAACGTGCTTATTATAATAATTCATATATGACTCTATGACTCTATGACTCGTGGATAGTTTCCTGTTCTGGTACACACTGGTGGACATTTCCTTATACTGGTAGAATATTTTTCACGATATAGCGCTCATAAACTAAGAAGTTTTATGCAACACTTAGGGCATCCTACTCTCAGAGTAATCAGACTGAAATGCATGACCGAGTATAAACTTTCCACCATACAGCCATATTTTATATAAGAGTATGTACTTAGTAATTTATTTGAAATATCTTAATGATCAGATATTGCTCTATTCCAAGAAAGGATTTGTGAAAAAAACATCTGGTTGAACAAATTTTTTCATAGTTATTTCTATAGCTTGAAAATTATTCATGAACAGATAAGATGATAAGATACACTCCGTATGTTAGTGATTGTAATAAGATAAAATATAAAAAGAACGTACCTACTGAAGGAAGAAAAATAAGGAAAACTAATGAATTTTCACAGAACGGACTTTTTTAATTGATGAAATTTGTAATGTGAATTTATTTACTTATTGTTGCTAATTAATCAAAGGTAGGTAGATATTTGATTTTATTTTATGACCTGTATTTTTACAAGGCTCCTCAGCAACGTTAAATGCAATTAAACGTGCATTTAATATCTAGTCGTTTTTCAACTATCCAAATATCCGAGTGTAAAAATATTTTTTTTAAGTCACAATACCAAACAAAATTATATCTCCTTTTCTCCTTTTATCGAAGAGGTTGACTTTTAAAAATCTTGAATCACGTATTATCTAATTTCCATTATAGAGTTCCACCTAGCTAACAGCGACTGGTTATATTGATGAGTAGATTCTGCTTGACGAGCTGAACATTGTTTTTTTAGTACTAATACAACCTGTATGATAGTATGTGTAGAAATAAATACATTAAAAATGTTTTTACCTTCTTTAATCCCATCCGACTATCTTTATACTGTTTAACAATTTTTATAATTTTCACATATATATCTCTATCAGACAAGCCCTTAACCGTGTGATCGCACTGGTGAGGCACGCCTATAATACATTACTGTATTTGTCATTATAAGTTTCCGCTGTTTACGCAGTTATTACAATAAAGATTTAATGTTTGTAATATAATGTGTAAAAAAGGGCTATGTATGTAGGTTGAAAAGGAAAAGAATATCAGATCGTTTTAAAAATATATATTTCTCAAGAGTACCGTTAACTTTAATCAGAATGATGCCAAAAACTATAGTTTCCATACGTTCCACAAATGTCGGACTGATCTAAATTATGAAACTAATTTATTTTTCTGTGAAATTTCATTAAAGCACAACAAATTAGTTTTCAGAGAACATTAGTTCTGATATTCACGAACAATACTCTGCTGTGGTTTCAATCAACAAGTTTAAATTTCCTTCACCCACTGCTCCCTAACGAGGCTTTGTCTAACGTCTGACCGGACATTGCTCTAGCGACCACACAAACTACCTCACTCCGCAAACTGTAAGCAGGCATTGTTAGCAATCTCCATTATACTTAGCTTGATTACTTCTTTGCTTAGCTGATTTTACTTGATAATCTTTTTGCAATAACATTTTGGGTGGCTCCCTTATTAAACCTTAATTACTTTCTTAAGTCAGAGTTACTCAGATTTCTCTGTCTATTAAACTGAGTTTTAATACTTATTTCAAGGAACGTTCTTCTTCTGATATTTAATTGGCATTGATCCTTGGTAGTATCAATAAATTCCAAGTGTAATGGACACACATAAATTGTTAAACATATTAGATTAGTAACAGATTATGGAAAAAACCAAACACCGATACAAGAATCATCTGATGTACCCTCAATAAACAAAATCCAAAAAAATGAAGATCAAATAGATTTTTTATACTTAAATGTTCGTAAACCATGACTATTATATTTACCCGGTTGTGTTTAGGTGGAATTATATCGGAATGTGCCCGACTAGTATCGAACCCATTCCAGGTTCTTACTCATGTTTAGTTCACGCCGCGACTCCGCCATGCTTAGAGCATGAGCTCTGAGTGAGGCGTGGTTCTTACTCATTGTAATTTGTACTTTTTTTTTCTAATTAACTCCGGGGCATTTATAAATTTTATTGCATTTTTTTAAAAGAAAACCTTAAATAAAATAACTTATATGTTTAAGATACAAACAATAAAGTGAAATAAACTAGGCATTGTCATAAACATGTCAAACAACGTTAAAAATATGTTGTAGAATAAGCTTAAAGACGAAGCTTCGTTCTAAGGTAGAAGTGGAGTACATTCTGATGCAGTGTTGTCTCAGTGCCAACAATGCGGCTACTTCGAGATTTATATATGTGGATGAAAAACATATTTTAAATTCTAATATACTTTAAAATATTTATGTTAATGTTGTAAAATGTGTATGTAACTTAAAATTTGTAATTTCATTTAAAA
This sequence comes from Dircenna loreta, assembly GCA_963555665.1. Classification (NCBI taxonomy): domain Eukaryota; kingdom Metazoa; phylum Arthropoda; class Insecta; order Lepidoptera; family Nymphalidae; genus Dircenna; species Dircenna loreta. The sequence continues at coordinate 750,297 of OY743096.1, forward strand.
AAGTAAATATTTTACTCTTTTTTTTATGCTGTCACGTCACACATAATAGTGTATTATTAAGAATTGATTTATATAAGGTTGTTGTTACCAGCGACTGTCTTCTTCTTCTTTCTCCCAACTCAACATAAATCATAACATTTATGAGCTTTTAAGTGCTATGTTTATTTCAATATGTAACGACAGGAATATATATACTTATACAAAACTAGGTAAACTATTTTCCTTAAAAACATTTATACGAAAATGAAAATAGTGAAACAAACTTGTTTAAAAAAAATACTAAGCATAAAAAGCAGTTTAGTTGCATGCGAGAATTTATGTTCTTTAAATTTTGAGAAAATCTATTTAATAACCTAGCTGTTATACAGATATAAAAGTTATTTCAAGTAAAACCGAGCGCGGGTTTCAGCTAATTGTATAGTTATATTTCATAATATATATATCATTATATATTTGACGACATAACATTGTCATATTAATAAATATTAATTCTACGATTCAAAGAAAGTATATATTATTATATTGATGTTATAACTTTTTTAATGGTGACAATTGTGTCTAATTCTGGTTTTAAATTTACTCCATACGCAAAATATTAAAAAATATTGATTAATTTAGCTAATTAGGCTACATAATTGAAGCAGGCTATGTTACAGAATTGAGGTGTAACAAGTTTAAAATATCGAGGGGCTGTATGAGTATGAAGGACGTTAATATCAAAAATATCAGGAAAAATTTGTTTCGAGTTCAAAATTTGTTTTAATTTTATAAAAATAACAATTTATTAAAAAGTTTTGAAACTAGCTCTATTATTAATGGATCCCAGAACACGAGTTTTAAAATGAACTTTATTTTCCTTGTTAAAACTTCTACTTTTACCGTTATTAACAATCGTTTATAAGCGCCACTGTCATTTCAATGAATTTCATATATTATTCGGCAGGCACGCCACCGTTCTTAAATTGAAAATCGACGTACCCATTATTCTTCTTCGAAACGTAAGTCGATCACTACTTTGCAATAGAAGCAGACTCTCAGTCTAGAAAATTATGAACACTAATAATAATAATAGTACTTTATTGCAAACCAAAAAAATAACAACACAGTACAACATAAAAAAGAACAACATTAAAACAACTGACGGGTATACAATAAGGCAGTTTTATCGCTAGGTAGCTATCTCTTCCAAACAACCTTGTTCTGATGGGAAAAATGATATCGAGGCAACAACTTTGACTGGAAGATTATTAATTATATTTAGATTAGAAACTAAATTAGAGATTTACATTAAGTAATTGATAGTTGGTCAAAGTAACCACCGCTGTCCATACATTTTACCCACCAGGTAAATCTTCACATTGTGCTCGTTTACCGCTTCAGTTACACTGTTATTGCTTTAATTGTAATTTAAATACATCCCGGTTGTTATCATACACTTTAACTAATATATAAGCATCAGGTATTAAACAATACAACATTCAATATTAGATTTATCTTAATAAAATACTATTAACAAAAGTTATAATAAAAACACTTAATAAGAAAATAATGAGTACTTTAATTGCTACATTATTCGATATTATAAGTGTACGGTACAATTATGCAAGTAATAAATACAAATCTTCCTCGATACTTTTAATTTATAAGGATATAAAAGAAAAGAAAAAGAAAACATTTTATCAATTCGAATTTAAATTTATCAATTATGTCATCATATGAAATTGAATAATGATTTAATGATTAATGAAAATTATTGCATTTAGTTTGTAGTTTCAGTTGAAGACAATTTCAGTGTAATGATGAAGAGGCGACCGCGGGCGTGCGGCAGTTCACTGCGTCGTTAGCGCAACGCTAATGGCTTTCCGATACAAATATCATGGGACCGCCAGGGACTCCTGGCGGTCCCGGATCACGGAGCTATTATCGGCTTTACACATCAAATCAACATTCTCGTCAAAGTGTTTATTTTAAATGAAGGTTCATTTGTAAATTTTGCATTTCATTCATTACCGAAATTTTTTACGAATTTATGTATTCGGTCTACGGATTATACAATATATAATAATTATTTTAATGTATTATTAATATATATTATGTAATAAATTGTATATTATTAACATAAAATATAGGCACGTTAAGATATCAAAACAATATTTTAGTTTATTAATTGATTTTGATCTCCACTCAATGTAACTGGAATTACTTCATTTTTAGTGAGGTATTAGAGTTCGTTGACATTCAAGTGCCCTTCATTTCATTTGTAATGACTTTTATATCTGTTTGTATAGTATTACATTTTTGTTGTTTAATTGTTTTAACATCTAATTCGTATAGATTTTTCTCTGTTAATTGTAAAATCATAACAACAGCTTCATACCCGTTCTTAATTATCATTGCTTTTTCATTTTGTATATGAATATTCAAAATATAACATTTTAAATGAAGAGAGAAACGCATTGATAGTCATCGGGTAAGTTTCATGTAACACTGTATCAACAACCCGGGCTCGAACTAGAGAAGACGAAAACAGTAATTTGTTTTTCGCGTGTCTCATCTGCGCGCTCCCACGACTGGCAGTCTATCTGCTGAACCAGATATATTCTATCTTTATATATAACTAATGTATTACTATCTATGTATTTAAATTGTCTATATAGTGTAAATATTAAGTATATGTTTAGTATAAATATTATAATCTTTAAAATGCATCTTGAGAGCTCGTTATGCGGTTGTGTGAAAAAAATCTGACTCTAACACCAATTTAACTTTTCTTAAGACTGCAATTTTAATGATTGAAATGAATATTGTATTATAATTGGAAAATAGATATAAAATATTATAGAAAACGTATTATAAGAGATCGAAGATAAGAGATCTCGGTGTTTCAGTTGACCCTAAAATGAGACAAATCATTCAAATTTATTGTTGTTTTTATAAGATGTACTAAAGAGCTCAATAATAAATTAGAACATAGTTCATTTGCACGGAATTCTTTGTATAATGTTCATAAGAGGTTTTAAAAGGGTACAAAGGACTAAATTTTTTAAGTTACATAGACAAAGAAAACAAATTTCGAAATATACCTAGCACAGTGTCATTGCTCGGTCGAAGACAAATGTTGGACTCGTATTTCTTACGTTAAATGTCAAACGCTGTCCTCAACTGTTAAATAAAATTCATTTCTGTCTCAAGACAAAGCGGAAGAAAAATTTTAGAAATATACTTTTTCAGGGTGAATTTCAAATTATTTCAGCCTATCAGTAGAATACTTAGTCCCTTAGCAGTATTGAGAAGGAATAGTGATAGATATATTTTACGACATTTTCGAAATGTCGACTTGAAATTAGTGCTTGAAACGTAACTATAAGCTCGTCAGTTCCGTACTCAGTAGTTTTATTCAAATAGGTAAATCGTTAAAGTCTAAGAAAAATATATTTCTATAAGGGATAAAATATAACTGTATGAAAATCTGATTTCTCAAATTAAATTCTATTCGCTTCGCTACTTCCATCGCGGGCAGGTGGCGGACTGTTTGGATCAAAATGGCCATTAGCCGCGCTGTTTCAATAAATCAGACCAACAAAATGGCTGACAAACATCAACAACAAACCAATGCCGCGAGCTGGCTGTGTGCGATGTTGTCGCGGTGTGTTTTATTACTGAACGGGTCCTTGTGTTTGTGCCAACGATGTGTTTTATAACGATGTGTTTAACATAAAAGGTATTATTATTGTATTAACTATTATTTTATTTTATTTTTATTTCTTATAAGTAGTTTAGACATACAGATAACCATACCAATTTTTATGAAATATATTTTATGATCTATAATTTAAATAGGTGAGTTCTAACATTCAACAAAATAAGACGAAGAGCATTATGAGTCCAATAGTCTTAATACGGACGAACACATTCCATCCGAGATATCGTAAAGTATCGTAAAAGAGATCGTAAGCCGATAATTCAGAAAGTACTTAAGTGACATACTTAGTGAAAATGAATGTATCCTATAAAAATTAAAAGAAAAAAAGATAGAGGGATAAAGTGTAAAGTTTTAAAGTTGAAAATTTCCAAATCGGGGATTGTTTTTCATCTTAAGTTACTTAAATATTTATTTCAATTGTATTTAAATTTATGGTATTATATGGTACCTTAGTTGCCAACGGTTTCTTAGAAGGTTTCTTGGAAGTTTAAGGTATCTCAGTTAATGGTATAGCAGAAACTATACCAAAACCTAATAATTGTACACACAGTTGTTAATCTCAGAGTGGAGCGAGTAGGAACCCGTTATACAGAAGTAGGTATTAAGTAAGGCTTTAAATAATTGCTGTAGCGCTAGTTTATTTTTATCACATAATGACGTGATTGACCGTACATGCAATGTTTTAATAATTATATCTTTTACAAAAGTTTACATTAAATTTGAGGAATAAAAAAATAAATTTCCTTTAAAGAGTAAGTGAAAATTAGCGCTCACCACCATTATGTTCCGAGCAAAGGATCTGCTATTCTATAAAAATAATATTTCTGTACATTCAAAGATGCTATACCAAGTACCTACTGCGTACAATAGCGCTGTTTTACTCATGCTTCCTTTATATTGATTTTGTAAAATTCAATTTAAACAAATTCAATAATATATGTCCATACGTTTTCAGTGAAGTTGAGTTATACTTTTTTTGTACGTTTTTGGATATAATTGTATATAGCTACTAAATAGAATAATTAGTAAGTAATTACAGATAAACCCGTTGTCGCGCAATAAGCTACTTGAGAATCAGAAGTGGTAAGACAAATATGTATTTTCTTAGTTTTGTTTTACAATTAATATACTTAAATATCAGTAACCAATAAATATTTTCATCCATTATACAAAATGTAAAAATAAAAAGATACACCATCGAGAATATTTAGATTTTCGAAGCCATCAAACTGACCAACTTGACGACTCATGTGCCACCAATATCGGATTCTTTTAAATAATTTTATTAAAGTTTTTTTATATTGCAAAACGGCCACGATATAATCGCTCAGAAAGAACTGCATTATTCTTAGAGGCGGCATCTTTTTTAGCGGCAGAGATAAAATTAAATTTCTATTTTGTTTTAGAGTTTTTATTAATACTCGTATGTCCTTATTAGGTTCAGTGATTTTTTTGTTACACTTATATAAAGAAAATGCAAATATAATTTAAAACAGCGTAATACTGTGATGCCCAATAGCTATCATATTTTATTAAACAAATAAAGCCATGTCCGATCTAGCCACTTAATTAACTAATCTACTTTGAACTGTAGTTTTTTCCCAGTAATAAAGCTTTAAAAAAAGGAGAATTAAAAGTCTACGTTTCGAAATATTCCAAACTTTTGAAATTTTTGTCAGTAGATTTGTTAATATCACAGCTGGACACGTTTTAGATATTGTTACCTAGTTTATTAAATAGAGTACTAGGTAAACTAGGTATTTAGTCCTAAGAATAAGTAATATAATAAGAAATGGATAGCCTCGAAGCTTACTTGTTAACATTTTGATCACGAACGGGATCAGGATTATTCAAATTTATTACCCATAAAGCGCTTAAGGTGCCCGACACTATCGACGAAGTGACATGTCACGCGGGCTTATATCCTCGCTGTCGTTGTATTTAATATATTCAAGAATAAAAGTTTTTTATATGAGATAAGCACACACTGCACTTATTAATGTCAGGCTTTGATTGCACAGTTCTGAAGGGACTTTCCATATAAATGAGAACCAACTTAAAACTCTGTAGATGCTATTTTAACTTAATTTTTATCATAATAATATTTAAACCACCCTGGCCGTGTAGTCGAATGAAAGGTGCATTGATATCAATTATTTGAACAAAATATTAAGTAAAAACCGGAAGGTAGTTGTTTTCGAGTAAAATAATACAGCAGGTGGAATATTTTATTCTATAAGATCATCTTATTACAGATAAATAAACTACAAAATAAATAACCAACAATGTCATAATAAGCAACTGAGAATTTACACAGCACAGAATATCTATAGTGTCACCGACAAATATATATCGATATATCTAAGAAAAGACAAATAGATAATCGACTAAAACCAAGCAGATGGAGGATATCCAAAATGACATTTGGCTCCATATCTGCTTTATGAAAGTTAGATAAAGCCCCTGAAGGCAGATCCTCGTCTTGTTTCTCAGAAACAAAATAATGGATTATCAATTATAAAGGGTCAGACAGAGTCAATTTTAACTTCAGTAAAAAATTGATGCTGCAAGACAAGAATGTACAGGGCAGTTATAAAATTAGTATCAACTATTGGGGCCACAATTAATAATTATATATAATTTCAATGAGGAAAATATAAAAATATATTTTTAGGTAAAAAACAAGAAAGTGGGATTATTTCACCATTAGTCAAAATAGTGTTTAAATATAAATTTAAGCCAACTGGAGAACAACTGACACTTTTCACATCCAAATCGAACTAAAGTGCTTTTACGACGCGTGCAAACTTTGTTTGCATGTACCAGTGGTTATGGTATGTGTATGGTGTGTAAACTGGTATCAAACTGAATTGAGTTTGGAACAAACATATATTGATTGGAGAGTATTTGACGACTCATATGTGCCTCATCCATCGGATTCAAATAAATTAATGTGTAAAAATACAAATATATTGCAACGATCTCCAAAAATCACAAAATCAATTCCTATCGAAGGTAAAACAAACAGATGGAGCCTCTATTTTATTCATCATATACTAAAAATATCTAAATAATAAAATCTCAGAAAGACGCTAAAGCTTTTGTGCATTTTCTTTTTCTATTGAGGGTTGACGTCAGGATAGCGGCTAATCCTATTAAGTTTTGAAAAATCTAATGCAATACGTCAAGAATAAGAGAGTTTGATAATGGTGTTCACACATGGGCACACATGGGTACACATGGGCACATATGGGCACACATGGGCACACGTAGGCATACATGGGCACACATGGGCATGTATAGGGGCAGCATCTGATATATGAGAAATGTACAAAGATGTTACATCACCAAGCTCGTGCCGGTAAAGTAAGACGCAAGCCTAAAGTAAGAAAACAATAGGTATGACTGAGATGTGTATGCTAAAATGCATCGAAGATGTTGGGAAGAAAAAATGAACTCATAAATATACAAAATAAAAGATAAGATACTGAGGCAGATTGGTGAAGGGTATAATATTTACTATTGTGGTAGTGATTAAGAACGAAATCCTGTGTTAATAATATTTGAAGTAAGATAACTATGGCTGTGAAATGATTTGAATGAGTTACATTCTATGTGTTGTTACGTATATCTAAGAGACTAATGTATATTGGTGGAGCTTTAATTAAATATATGGGAAGAATTATTAAAGTATGCACGGAGACGGCATTACAGTACTACTCCGGGCACCCTTATTCAGGGAGGGTTCCGCCGGGGCGATGAGGGTAACCGTTAGTTTTTTAGTGGGTAGCCTTAAAAATGGCAGCCTCTTCTATGATGCCGGGTAGTCCCACACAAGCACCCGGTCATCACCTGCGCCGAGGGTATCCGTAAAGGAGTTCTCCAACTGAAAAAAAAGAAAGGGCGTTACAGTACCAATAATATTAAGGAAATTTATCCCTGCTTCAGTGTTCGAACTAACTGAAAATAAAGTATTTGGTGTTATCAAAATCGAAAGTTTTTTTAGATATAAGGACATAGTAGCAGAGGGAAATTTACATACTGTGCTAAAAATAAGTAGAATACATTAAAAAGGTGGCAAAACACCGATTTGAAAAATTTAATTGCAAAAGAGTAAATAATATTCATTGTGCAAAAATAAATTATTTGTCTTCAAGGGTCTAAATTCAGGAATAATTATTTATTTATTTATATTAAAAAAGTCAATGTGTACTTTAAGTGTTTGTCGACTATTCCCTACGTTATTTTATAAATACATACATTGTAGAAACGCTGAATAGACATTTATACTATTCCCATACAACGCGGAAACGTTGACTAGACGACGACGACGACGACGGTGTAATAATATTAAGCATTTTACAACAGAGTCTTGGAATATCATAATAGGATATCAGAAACTATTGTTTGTTCAAGTTACTGCTCTGTAATTCTTTCAATTATAATTTAATTTATAAAATTCACTCTTGTCTCCAATTTTGAGCAAGTAGCACGTAGCTTTGTAAGTTGGTAATAATTATTCAACCTTAACCCTTGACTACTTACATTACATTGACTTAATCTGTATTATTTTATATCCTTTATTTGTGACCGGTCTAAATTTGTAGTCTGTTTTAAAAAGTAAGTAAGTAAGCAATTAGAAACATAAAGGATTCCATCCTCTGCTACTCTCTACATTATTTGTTTACAGTTTGTTGCACAGCTTTTCATGTTGCCACAATACGAGTATGTAAATGTAACGTCAGATAAATAAGTAAATACCTTGAAAGAAAAGTATATTATTATAATTTATAGATATATATTACATATATATATATATATATATATATATATATATATATATATATATATAATAATATTTTATAAATGCTCCTTATCTCAAATCGAAACGAGAGTCAACTTACTATATTTCATCATCAGGCAATTATCTAAGTGCTTTATTTATTTAGATTTTTACCCTTAATTTGTTTTTAATTTTGAATACTTTATGTATGTTGAAGTCAAATACTTTATAATATATATATTTAATCTTTTATATACCAGTAATGATAAAGTTTAGCTACTCTAAAAGTTGGAATCAGCCATTACTAACGCAGCACTGGGCGTTAAATACCGGTGCTGCAGCTTAAGAGTTATAATCACTTGCCTTCTGGCACAACGCCGTGACAGTTTTGTATAAACACAATCTACCTCATGCAAATATATATTAATGCAATTTCATGCATGCATTCAATGCAATTTCACAATAAACTTATGTGCAGCTATCCAGCGTACATAGGTCATGGAATATTTTTATACATTATTGTAATAATTCTAGGAGCAGTTTAAATGTTCAGAGTGACTATTATTCAATTTGAGGTTTGATTATAATTTACGAATATCGATATGTAATACTTTGCCTAAATCAGGGAGTGTATACGCGTACCCAATAATTTACCAACTTTATGGTATGTACATATATTATATATACCAAATTATTATATAATATAATAATATATACTTATAAACTTAATAACATTAAACCATCTCTTTTTAAAAAATATAACATGCACAACGGAACTAAACTATAATATAAGATATATTATTAGAGATTCTTAAATAGAAAGTAAAGGCTTTAGCCACTAGAACAAAAAGATATGTCACAATAAATAATACAAAAATACAGAAAAAAATATTTCAAGAAAATCTGAATAAATTGTACCACCACTTTTATATTTAAACTTTCGTGAACCATGACTATTATATTTATATTTACCCGACTCTATTCACGCAGAATTATATCGGAGCACAGAATTAGCTTCGAGAGTACTTTTAGTATTTCCAATATCAAGCAAAACGAAAGGAAAAAGAAGAAGTTTCACATAAGAGATTACTCTTTGTGTGATAGTTTGGGAAATTCATATTAGTAAGTTTATTTTTGTTTCTTTAACTACGTAATGGGACGTAAGTACCTTTTCATTTCACATACATTTCACATAGCTGCGGCTCCTGCGTGTTGAATAAGTGAATAAGGTTAAAATATGTTTTCAGAGTGAGCTTTGAACTGTAAGAACATAACACGGTATATTAAGCGAGAGCTCTGTAAAAAGAATTGCTTAACTTATTGGAGTGACTTAAAGTATTGTAAAGTGAGGTGGAATGGAGATGCCGGTATAAAGGTAAGCCGCGATACTTTACTCGCTGGCTTGGCTCCAGCTGCTTGTACTTAGCTGTTTTATTGTCAGCTTAAGTGATACGCCGCGCCCAAGCACCAATAATGGGGCAGAGTTTAAATATCAAAAAATAAAAGATAAAATTCAGCGCAATGAGTACCGTGTGTGATAGTATTACAATTGAAAATATATGTTAAAGAAAAACAAAAGATCAGAGCGAAATTAATAAAAGCTTTTGGAAAAGTTTAAATACAATCCAGTCTTGTCTTTAGCTCTCATAATAGTAAACAAATGTTGACTCTTATATATTAACTAATTAATATATATATAATATATTTAGATCTTCTGTCTGTTTGCATGGATCTTTGAACAGGAATGACGCGGGAAGTATATACTGGATGAATTTTAATAAAATACAACTACACTATTCAATAATCAGGCATGTCTTTGTTTATATGACATTTAAATACATTTTATACAAAGAACTGAATAGCTCAAGCAGGACATAATTATCCTCTTTAATTTATATATAATTATTCCAAAAACCTGTGATCTAGGTTAGTTACAAACCTTTAATATCAACAATAGCTAATAACACGTAAAAATTATAATAAACGCAACGAAATCGTGATTTTTACTGGAATTTAAGCCTTCGAATATATTTTGAATTCTTATAACGCGCAAAATATTATAGAATGTTTGTCAATAGAGGTTATATTATCTGACCAGTTCTTAAGAATACTTTTAACAATTTATTATTTATTCAACTGACCGTCTGAGTGTAGTTTAAACTCCGGTGCTTTCTGGCGCAACGCCATGGCAGTTTAGCATAAATACAATTCGTAGTTGCTTTGTCATGCAAATAAGCATTAATGTGATTTAAAATCAAATTAATATTCTTAGCTAATCAGCTTGTCATATTTCTATTTTGGCTTTCCATACTTTATTAAATATAATTCACATGAATTTCAATATATTTAAAGTTTTTTCTAGAAATTAAAAAAATATGTCGAAGGTAGCAGTATTATCGGATAGGTCTTTAAACAGTTATACACCAACAACAAAATCTAGTAAACAGTGAAGATAAGTTATGACCGGAGTAGTGACCTACCGTGAACAACGTCAGGATAAAAATATAAAATATTAAAAACTCTTTCTGCAACACAGTTTTATCAAGTTTCTTACTTTTACTCAAATTTGTACAATGTTCTCTTCCAATATTACTATTTTTTATTAGAATGAGTTCAAAGAACGTCCTTACTTTCTTTTTGGTCCAAGATCCTTGATCGTCTTGCTCTTGAGCAATTACTATGTTTTTTATTGAATCATTATTTTCTGAACCCCTTACAACCCAGTTTCCATCACAGATGATTGATTAATATCATGGATGATTTCAGGACTAGCATGCAAAGACTTAAAAACGGTTTTAACTTGACTTTGATGTGTTTGACTACTCTTGGTTCTCTTAACATATCAGTTTTAAGTTTTTGTTGGTCATTAGTTATATGCAGTTTTAATTATTATATATTTTTTACTGTTTCAGTTAGTATGTATGTCTGTTAATTATTATTGATTACCCTCGTCTTAGTGAATGAGCGGGGCGGAAGAAGTCAATGTGGTGAGTGAGAGATCAAATTAAATATCTTTAAATTATTTAATGATTGTTACTTTTATGATCAATTTACTAATAAATTGAAATAATATTGCAAGAAGAAAAAAAATTGCCAGAGCAAAAGTTTAAAACTATTTTTTTTACTATGGTAAAAGTATGTTATTTTTGTTACAAGTAACTTACTGAAATGAGGTTTTATTTATTACATGCAAAACTGTTAAAAGTTACATCAGTTATCCTAAACGCAAGGCTATATTATAAAAACGAATAAATAAACGAATGTAATAGCGAGATAAATAAACGAATGAATAGACAGCAAAGCCCCGAGGTGGAAGTACGAGTAAAATGCATTTTACGGCGACATTGTCTCGGTGCCAATAAAGTGGTTACAACGTTATGACCGCATTCCAAGTGACGTTGTTTAAATATAAGTTTCTTACTAATATCTGAAACTATATATATATTTATACATTTTTATGCATCATAATGTGTTTTGTTGTTAGATACAAACTTTTTAGAAATTCGTTCGATATGTTGTAAGAAATAAAACCATTCGCTTCAAAGTTTCGATAAAGATCCAATCTCTTTGATCGGAAATTGAACTGAATTCGATGGAAATCGCTGACTGACTGACTGACTGACATGGCGTTCTGAACATTTTTAGAATAGATGGAGATGTAGGAATGATGCAAGCAATATGGAATTCTACGGCTTTTTAAAATATAAAATAAATATTCACATCATATTTTTTGTATGTAATGATATTATATATAAAGTAAATATACTTTGCATAAGTAGGAAGTTTCTAATGGAATATTCTGAAACTATTTCTTAATATTATACAAAAACAAAATAGTAACTTATGAAATAGTAATTGCTGTGTGGTAGTTAGTTCTTTTATAAAGCAATTTTATTACAAGAAAAGCCTCTAATTGTCACGGTGTTTTATTTATATATATTATTATATTATCAATGTTCGGAAACATGTTTCGAAACTTAACAAAGATTTATTTGTAATGATGCAGAGTACTTTCCCTTCAATGTTTAATGTCTCACAACTTGTAACAGAATAAATACAGTCCAGCAATGACAACTTTTTTCTTTATTTGTCGACCTTGAGTATCTTATATATAATAAATCTTCGAATGTCCAAAATTAAGGGAGAAAGGCCTAAATAGCCATACATTATTTTTGCGTTCAATGAGAAAACTTAAATTTTGGTACATCTCCAAGGAACCGTAGAGGTTCTACAGAGACAAGACACAGACAAGACAGACACAGAGACGATACAATAAGACACAGAGACGATACAATAAGACACAGAGACGATACAATAAGACACAGAGATGATACAATAAGACACAGAGACGATACAATAAGACACAGAGACGATACAATAAGACACAGAGACGATACAATAAACACAGAGATGATACAATAAGACACAGAGACGATACAATAAGACACAGACGATACAATAAGACACAGAGACGATACAATAAGACACAGACGATACAATAAGACACAGAGACGATACAATAAGACACAGAGACGATACAATAAGACACAGAGACGATACAATAAGACACAGAGACGATACAATAAGACACAGAGACGATACAATAAGACACAGAGACGATACAATAAGACACAGAGACGATACAATAAGACACAGAGACGATACAATAAGACACAGAGACGATACAATAAGACACAGAGACGATACAATAAGACACAGAGACGATACAATAGTCTAACTTCCATAATGATGCTAAAATACTGAAATAACAATAACATCGACCAACAGTCACAGCTGCTACTTAAACTATTACGGCCTTACACAACTATAAACAAACAATAACAATTTACATCGAGCATAAACTTGAAAAAAGCAAAATGGCGACCCATAAACTCCGTGAAACTAAAACCTAAAAAAGTATTAGGAAGAATTATATCGCCGTTATTCCAACCATCGCTCTAGTCAAGTTTAGGAATAATCATAAAGGTGTAGGTAGCTCCTCAGTTCGTTCCATTCATGCTCCTATTTTCGCATTATCTGTGCTTAAATTGTTATTTTGGTATTTTACCAGTTTGTGCTGCGTTCTATTTTATTTGTATTTTTTAAATCTTATGAAATAAAATGTTTTCCCAGATATTATATTTACTTTTGGATAAAATCATTGTTTTAAATAAAGGCCATTATGAGTGCCATATATAGGCTATAATAAATGTGAATTTTCACAAAAAAATCCACCAATTCTTTGAAGAAGGAAATCGGAATAAAGTAGTAAGATTTCTTTCATATTAGAAAAGCGAAAGCTCTAACATTCCTTCGCATCTTTACTTCTAACTATATATTATTCCATCCCTTCTTAATTTTTTAAATTCATTTCTTCCTTGTTGTATGGTTAAGGTTACAAAATAATTATAGGTTAAGGATTAATATCCTTAACCTAAAATTATTATTGTATATTTGAGTTTAATAAAACATGCAATAAAATTAAATAAAAACTTCGAATTTAAAAATTACAAAATTTGTGTCCGTTTTATCATTCAGTAATCAGTTTTAACAATCCCATTAATCTAAGGTTTTTAGCAAAACTCTATCATTGGGCAGATCGCCCCAAGGCTATCCAGAAAGTTATCCAAATAAAAATAGTCCACCGCATTATGTAAACCATTCAAATACTTTAAAAGGAATCCTTACAAACATTATATTGCAGATATTAGCTTACTGTGTTGTTATTGTTTTGTTCGTTTCTAGAATAGGAATTAAAAGAAAAATAGTTATAGTTTTTAGAAGTAATATTCTCTATGTAATGTTTATTTTAATTTAAAATCTATAATTAATGTACTCCTACTAGTGCAATAGTAAAATGTACGACGTAGTAAGATGATAAAATATTTACGTGTCTATAAATCAATATGAAACATTCGTGTGGAGACAGCGTGTTTGCTCACGTCACAAGCGCTCATGTTCAACAATTACAAACACTATCTTAACATCTACGTAATTGTGATTTCTACATCAGATACCAATATTCATAAAAATCAATGATTGATGAACTATTAGGAAAAAAAATATATATAAAGTCGTGTGGTAAATATTTAGTGATTCAATATTACTTTAACAACCAACTATCAATTTTAATAAGCAGTCGTGTATGTGACTGTGTTTATTTAATTGTTTGTCCGATTTAATGTTTTATTTTTTTGTTCGAATTCATAATGACTATTGGCGTAATATATAATAATAACAAAGCAGCATATTATATCATGAATATTTTATATTTTAATGGAGACCGACACCTTCAAATAAATTAAGTTACGCTGATTTGTTCCAGCAATCAAATTTAATAACGATTTTTCATTATATTGGAATAAAAATCGCATTTATGAAATAAATAGTGTAACCTGTGTGTGTGCTGAAAGTGCTAGATTTTAGTACTTCAATTATATTTATAAATAAACCTCTTCCCACCTTTATTTTTACCATGTTATTTTATTTATTATTAAATTGTAATTTATTGTAAAGAGAAAGACATACAAGAATTTCTATACATTTTTTTATTCTTTCTAGTAGTTTCAGAGTCATAATTGTTCTAAGATCTAGAAAAACAGACAGGAAGAGCTGAATAAAAATATATAATAATTAATAATACCTGAATAATAAATATTATTTTTACATATCATTTTTATAATATTTGTATATATTATGAGAAAATGTAAACAAAAAATGATTTACAGAAACGTATGGTATTTATAAATTAAATGGCTTTTTAAAAAGATTAATCAGCTTATATTCGTCTATTATTATATTTTAATTGGATGAGTTGAATTTTACCTCAAAGCGCATGTCACTTGTACTGTCATCAGCTGTTGGACTTATTCTGTTATGTTGGCGATATTGGATACTTTAATACGATACACACTGTGACACATGTTTGTGTTTACGGGACGTTAATAGGCTTATATATAATTAGTGAATTATTCCAACTAAGGATTATGTATATATATTAACGGATTAAGTATTATATATTAGCGGATGAAGTAACATGCCATCTGAAAAAAATATATCTTAAATAAAAATATATCTTAAAATATAATTTATCTTTTTAACTATTTACTAACCCGTTTGTTTACTAATCAAAAAATCTTTTTAGAAAAAAAAGATGCTTAACAGGAAAAGCAACATAAAAGTACAATAAGCTTTGTCAGAAGGTTTGACCGTCCTCGCTTAACTTCTTAACATCTTGAGTTTTGGGGTTGTTTCATGGGCCCTATGTAGTTCCTTTTATCACGATGTCACAGTTTCGGCAATTACAGAGCAAGAATTCAAATGTTTATATGGTCTAAGTGTAACTGATTTTTTATTAAAATCATTACAAATACTAACAAATACATCATTTACCGCTTACACTAAGACAGCGTTCCACAAAAATCTAAATTTTGCTCATTCTTGACTACCTTTAACTTAGATTTAGATATAGATATAGATTAAGAAGATTGCTAAAAAATTAAATAAACTTGACAGACTAAAAAATGTACGTGTAAGGTAATATATGAACTTCGTTAAAATTCCCATGTATCTAAATTAAGGTAAACTTAATGAAGGTTAACAACTTCAGTTGATTCCAATCCATCTTCGCCGGAAAAAGCACGTATTCTCAACCTTTTTTCGACACTTTATTCAATCTTTCTCTTACTCCGTACCTAGATTAACGCTTTTATTTTCTATAAAAAATCTAATTTCCTCTGTTTTTTCTGTTATACTTATATGTGAAATCTTCATCTGAGATTTTAATTTTATAAATGAAGTTGCTTTTTATGTTCATAGTTCTTTAGATGCAACATAAAGTTAAGCTCAAAATATAGGTAATAAAATATTTAGCATACATATATATTTAGCATAGCAGACGAGGTTAATGAAATTTCAACAGTCTACAAGGTGGAGTGAAAACAACCAATAGACCGACTTTCTGTCAGTCTATTGGTTGTTTTCGCTCGCTAGTTGTGTATTTTCTGTTAGATCATCATTTATTCAGTTACTTTTTGCAGAACGGTAATATAGTTTTTGATAGTTACTAATGGAAAATAAATCCGTAGCATCAATACAATAAATTATAGAAATCGTATCGCAAGGTCATAACAATACACTATTCGAAACTAATGGTCCCATTATACGATCTAAGCCACACTATCTCAACTGCGTAAATCGCAGCGTATAGTAAAATGGCTATTAATGAGTTAATGCTTCTGTCTAAATGGTGAAGACATTTATTAGCCAAGGACAAATCGTATAGTAAAATCGTATAATAAAATATGATAGATCGTATACCATGGGTTGTGTTTTAGCTTATAACATTATACTTTTTAAAATATATTATCTTTTACGTGTCTGTTACTTCGTATGTTTATTAGTTTGGTACTAATACTAAATACATATTAATAAATAAATTTTATAATTTACTAGCTGATGCCAGCGACTTCGCCAGCTCCCACAAATTGCATGACTAAATTAATATAGTGCTGGCTTTAAACTCTATACCCGTTATATTAGTTACTTTATACCAAGGAGACATTGATAAACACAACGCTTGGGCCTGTACAGTATTTTTTTCTTGGAAGCCGGACCACATACATGTAGACAAAAATTTCCATCTGATATTCCGATATTCCGAAAGCTTAGTACATAAGCAAAGTACATAAGCTAAGTATATGAGCTTAGTACATAAGCTAAGAACATAAGCGTAGTAAATTAGATGCGTACATAAAATTAGTACATTAGCCAAGTACGTAAGCTAAACACATAAGTTAAGTATATAAGGTTAGTACATAAGCTAAATACCTAAGCTTAGTACATAAGCTAAGTATATAAACTTAGTAACCCTAAAAATGGTTATAGTGGTTTAATCTTAAAGCTAGATATTTACTGTCGTGGACTTTCTTTTAGAACTTCTAGAGGGGAACAATTTTGTAGTAGTTGATTTTTGAGTAACTTTCACTGTTTACTCAGCATACGGAAGGAAAGCTCTAAATTTTGCCGTTTTCGCAACATTTTTTATCGCTGCTCCTCCCCTATTTATTTTAGCGTGATGTTATATAGCCTGTAGCATTTCTCAATAAATGGATTATTTTATACTGAAAGAATTTTTCATATCGGTCCAGTAGTTTCTGAGATCAGCGCGATTAAACAAACAAACTCTTCTGCTTTATATATTAGTATAGGTACTAATTTGTACCTAGCATTCGTACGTATATTGAGTTTCGTCTGTAGAAATTAAATGGTGTTTCAGTAAATAGTGAATAAAGTATACTTACATCCAGTAGTCGGAAAGTTATTAACACTTATGAGGAATAAATCAATATTATTATACTTTCTCATAACAAAGTAAAACGAAAAATGTATTTTCTATACCGTAGCATTAAATATTATAAGTATTTAAATCTGATTTCACCTCAAAATGCAAGTCTTATCATAAGCTCGTCGCTCACTCAAGCTGAGCTTTTCATAGTGGCATTGTGTTAGCGAGAATGTTAATTTAATACAACACGTATTCAGTCAGTTTTTCAGTACATGTCAGAGTCATACCTGAACTTTATGTTCACGGAACATTTATAGTCTTATCTAATCGCAGTTGATTATTCCAGCCGTATAATACTGGATTTAGCAACATACGATAGGAAAAAAATTGTTGTTTAATATTAATGTTTAATATTAGTGCTTATTTATTAGCTGATATAATGATAATTTGTTTTAACCAGATTGAAAGACAACTATTGATCCAGTTCACTGCCCAAGTACAGACACAAACATAAGAAAAATATATAAAACGCACTTATTAACAAAATATCAATAATATATATATATACTAACAAAATATCAATAATATATATATATATATATATATATATATATACGCCAAAAGCCATACGTTATATAAAGTTTATGTTGCCAATAATATAACCATAAGTATAACCCGGGTGAATAATATTTTTAAAAAATTAAAAGGAAACCAAGCAAAAAAATATAACGAGCTGGTTAATAGTATTAAGTTTTTTAAAAACACTTTTATGTATATCTGTATGACAAAGCACTGCGAATTGTCTTAATAGAAAATTGAGATGGCGCTGCGTGAAAAAAAACCGGAATATGAATCTCCCACTCAAGAATATATACTACCATGCCACAACACATGCCCGAGTCTCCAAAGCCAAAGGTAGCTAAACTCAAATTAAACAATATAATACATTGTATATACCTTCACATGATGTTACAAATTTTCTAAGTATATTCGACGATATAAAGAGAGTGTAAACGTTATTCTATTCTAATTATAAGCACGATGCATTTCCATTTTTTATAATTATTATGTGTTGATACCAAACAGTTATAAAAAACAGATAAGTACCTACAAACGGCTGAGGTCAAGCCAGTTAGTAATGAACCGCTTCTTACCGTTACCCCGCTATCAGCATTCCGCTTCACTTGACACCACTTTAATTTACTTCAATAAACTAAAGTCATTCTTTAGGTACGCATGTCCCCTCAATAAAGCCACCCACTTATAAACCTACTATCTACCTCTCCATAAGAACAAAGCCGTATATTGAAAACTGCTACCTTTTATTAGAGCCAAATGTTTTAACATTCCAACCAATTTTAAAAAGAATTAACTATTTGTCTCAGATTTTTACCATATTTATTGTAGGTACATATAAATATATACCCTTGAGAAAGCTTCTCATCTCAATAATTTTGAATTGTAAATAATTATCTTTTTACGTCAAATTATTTGAAATCACAGTAAAGGTATATTATAATTCTATAAATATGTAAGTTTTTTCACGTTGGGCCGATGGATTGCTACGCCAACCGGGCTGAAAAAACTGTTTACAAGAAAAAAACTTAATTACCATACAATGTTAGTATAAATGTTAATAGATGTATGTATGTATAAATATATGTAGTTTTATAAGATATGGCGTTTCGGGACAACTTCGAAAGGCACAAATTAATTTAAAGAAATTACCTCATAATAGATAACACGAGGTTCCATCATATCTCGGATCAGTTAACAATTTTAGACCAGAATCAAACATATTTTAGACTATTTTCAAGAATTCTCAAAAAAAAAATATTTCAAAAGTAATGTTTCCTACTTCTCATTAAAATATTTATCAATATTTATTTAACTGCATTTCTAAACTTAACAATATTAGAAAAATTTTTGAACAAACATTATGTATTAGTAGATTATAACTGGCATTACATATTTATAATTATTTATCAAAGGTGATATAATCTGTGACCTTTATAATATATGTTAAATAAATACCATACGGTGTATTTTATTCACTTAACGGCGAGAAAATGATATTATGGCCGCCGGAAGGACTGACAGGATAGGATGATTGGTTCTGATCGAACAAGGGTCAAAACTGGAATTCATTTATAAGCTTGCAGATTTAAAAAATAAAGATAGGGCAGTAACAGTTAACATATCGAATATTAAAAACATAATTAAGTTTTATTTTTTTTAAAATACAGGAACCTAAAAACAGGAATTTTATAATGCAATGCCACCTTTAGCACCCTATGGAGGACATATTTCGAAGAGTAATTCTATTATGCCAATATTGCGTCCAAAAATGTTCTTCCGTCCAGTTTTTTCCTAGGGCTTCGGTTTAAATGCTATTTTTTATAATTTCGTAAATATTTTTTTTACATAATACGTGTTTTTGTATATTCGTTTTTATGGGCTTCATTTCTATTTTTGGATATTATTATCAAATATGGTACTAACATGCTTTAACATCCATCATATAAATATAAATATTTGATCTTTACAGATCAAATATTTATATGACCAGATTGGAAGAATACAATTATATAAATTTTGTAGTCCGATTAAAACATTGTATTTATTTATTTATATCTTTTCCGCTTTGAATAATTACACTATTCATATCCCCATACACATTTTGTTGAATTAAGTCCATCAAGAAATGGCTACGCCATAATCTGTCTGTGATATAATTTCGCATTTTTACGCATAGTCTGTGTTTTTTCCCCCTTTAGGAGGACGCCAACGATGGCAACGATGAGGACGGTGGGCATGCCAATAAAAAGGCTCGCAGCAGCCCCATCGAGCCATACCAGAGCCAATTTTCCCGATAACCTGGACCAGCATCGCAAGCATCATACCATCACATACCCTGTGTAGAATATAATTATTTTTGTCACAATTACTTACGAAAATTAATATTAAAATGTATCTTTTTTGTACATAACACTTATTAATCTAATTTATTAGATATACAACGTCTGCACCGTAACTTTGTCTAATACTACAAAATAATAGGTAATAAATGTCATTATATGAATAAGCACGGGAGTTGATTTTCACCTCACGATACGACACTGAAACGATGTTTTTTTATCAGACTTGAAGTCACAAAATATGATAGAAAATATTGATTGCTTTGTCTTTAAAATAACAGTCTTTAAGTAGGTTATTGTTGTATATTATTTACTATTTTTATAATTTCAAAGAAAACTTATGACGCCTTATATAAAACCAACATATTGCCCCGTCGCCATGAGCCGAAACAGCATTCCCTCGGGACATTCTTTAATACTTTTTAGGCATCAGTATAGAGGTCGTTATATTTTTATCAACATAATTAAACTATTCACTGAAATAGTGAGATTTTATAGTCTTATTGAAATGAAATGGTCACAAACGGTGTAACTCGTTTTAGTATGTATATTATTATTATAAAAAACAAAAGGAGAATCAAATTCGCTACTGAAATATTCAATATAATAAAAAATACATTTTGTATCAAATGGATTTTATGAAATTCAAATCCATTTTAAATTCTATTCACTTTAAGGTTAATAACATTGACATCACATAACTGTTTCAAATTCTTTCCAGATAGGAAAGGATTCCGAGACTCGCGTTACTGCACTGCAACATTCCTGAAAGTATTAAATGTCATACAATCTTTTCAAATCTTTATACGAAATAGTTAAGTGATGTCAAGATAAAAAGATACATTTACGTTTAAAAACCAAAATACAGTGCGTGGAAATGTAGAAGTCATTTTATATTGTTCGAAGAGTTAGGTTACAAATGGCATTATCTTTGAAAGCGTGTGTTAATAAATAAAATTTAATCAAAATAATCAAAATCAGCCTTTGCTATATTTTTCTAATACTTATTTTTAAAAATATACATTATATAATTTTTCCCATCCTTTATAGTAGTAGCTTAATGTTAAATAACTTAAAAATTAAAGGATAGGATTTTATTTTCAGTATGCACACTTATTTTTTAATCACAACGGACTACAACGCCGAGTGACGAAGACCTGTAAGAGACATCTGAAGACAACAGTACATCTTGCCCCCTCCTCCCCCCCATCGCCGCCGCCATCTTCGCGGCGCGCCCAGAGAACTGTTCACACCGCAAGTCCGCCACCCTTAGAGCTCATTAGTAAGAACCCCGAATATGATTTTGATATTAAATGTTTGGAGAAAAAAAAAATACTACTTAATTCTTAATTTTCAAGTTGTTATCCACGATCCGCCCGCAAGGTATTCAGAACACAGGGCTTGTAAGAAACTTCGCTCAAAAAAAAAAACAAAAATATGCACTTTTGAATCGTCAATTACATGACATATGTCAGTATGTCAGTCAGTAAGTCAGTAAGCTACCAGCTCCGAATGAGAAGAGCTGGCTAGAAACTCAACAGTTGCTCTTTTAAAAACAATTTAACAATGTTTTATGTATACATTAGAATATCCCGCATGAGTCAACAAGCAAAGCTCCACAACCTAACCTTCAAATCAAAATACGATCAACTAAAAGCTGAAGTTCTATTATAAAATCGTAATGAATAAGTTAATTATTTACTTTCAAATAGTCAATGTCAAGTATTATTCATATATATTTTTTATTTTTTAGATATTTATGTTATTTCAAACGTTTAAGTGAACTTTAAATATGATCCGCATGTTAAATAATCGAACTCTACTTATTCTGGCAATAGTTTATTTTTATAGATATTAGGTATTGTTGTAAAATATGTAATCCCCTGTACTTCAAATATCATGAAGTAAGAGTATACCAACTTTATATATAAAATTATTTATTATAGGACCAATAAATATACAAAATCGAAGTACGTTGCGATCGGATATAGACCGGACCTCGAGGGAAATCTAACCGGAGCGCATTATGAGACAGAAAAATGGAAGGAAAGAAATATAACCACTACCTTTACGAGCTTCGGTTCTTGTTATTTATGTCTGTTATTAATATAACAGACATAAATAATACGATGTTTTAGATTTGTCATGTGGTGACAAGTCCACACGCAAATATAATGGCATTTGCGTACTTACATTGGAATAGGCTAATATATTTTTCCGAAATATTATTAGAAATATTATGTAGCTATTAATGTTTTCGTCAAATATTTATAATTACTTATAATAACATATCACTACAACATATTAATTTTTAACCTGTAACTCTACTCAACATGGGATTAAGGGTAGTTTGTTGTTCTTCTGAATCATACAGGTCAATAAGTTGTAAGTTAAATCAGATTTATCCGTGAGTCTTGCTAGAAAATCGTTAAGAGCAAGTGCAAGAAGCAGTTTCAAAGATTTGAAACAAATCAAGACTGAGATATTAGTTCCAGATTAATATGTAATGTTAGTATAGAAATAACCAGACAACTATAGTAGAGTGTCGGCTCGAATTGATTTAAGAAGACGGTTACGGGAATGGATAAGATATACCTTAAACTTGTTACCACTGTTCACCACAACCAATCACAGATCAAGATTTATTCATTATATATATCTTACCGGATGTACTGGAACTATACCACTAGCACAATCATTAAAAGTAGATGAATATTAATTAAAATTTGCATACTTAGTGAAAATAATGATATTACAAAATATAATGTATGAAACCAACACCAGCCAGTGAAAAATCACAAATCCATATTAAAGAACTTTGTATTATAAGTATAATCATAAAAATTATATAAAAATGCTACATTTAAAGTTAAGGAACAAAATGTTCTCTTTACTCAGACGTTATTAATTCTAAGTTAGAGGCAACATTCCATTACGATGACATAATTTAATGTTAGGTTTTCGTGATATCGTGAGGTATGAATTTGAAATAAACCACTAAAAAAACTGAACAAACAAACATCAGAGAACCGGCAGCGCTTTTCATTTTAGTAACTGTAATTCATTCCTATCACTGAAATGAGAAAAGGTACGTTGGCTACGTAGCTGATTGTTTGAGGTATTAATTACTTTTACTCATTAATATTAATTACAAAATCTTATAATTTAAATAGTAGGTATATAGTTTTGAAGGAATTTAAAAAAAAAGTCAAAATATAGGGTTAAAAAATCTATTCACACATACTAACTGCGTTGCCAACACAACATCCAAGAACACCATTTTAAAACTTAGATACATGATGTATAGTCATAATGCATGAGAATCTTACAATAGATTTTTGTTACAAAAAATATTGTCTCTAGACCACTTTGCAATTTCAAGAAACTTTGTCGAGTCGTCGAAAAACTTATTTGGCAGAAACTCGAGCCCGGAGCATTTAATTTTAAATTCCTTTTTCCTCTTTGTTTCAAAGTAAAAATGGTCGTACCATAGAATTAAATTGCTTTTTATTCAATTTAAGGTAACAAGTTCCCGAATGACATTACAAGATCTTGGCATATACGTTGAGTAGCGTTACTTAAGAAACCTTTATTGTACATAATGTATACTTACATACAAGAAAGTCTTGATTAATAATAAACTAAGCTTTAATTTAATCCAAATTAATGACAAACTCTATTCGACTTGCGGTTTTATCTATCCAAACCAAATATCTGTTATTTAATATTTTACTTTATATCCCACGTATTTCAAATACTGACCGCGATACGATCAGAGATTAGCCTCGGCGTACCTCAGAGGCAGTCACCGCGTGAAATGTCACGCGTGTTATCGACTCTGCCACATTAGTTACAATCATCTATCAACCAATAAAACTAATACACATTCATAGCTAAGCAAATGCTTTAGTTCAATATTACAATCATATATTACAATCGTAACTTAGTTTGCTACCTTTATTTAAATTCTTATGCATGAAAACTATTAAATATATTTTTATTATTTGTGAGATATTCTAACTACACTTACAGCTTGTTATTGTCTATGTTTAATCCTTTTTTAATTAAGTTACGAAAGCGTAGCCAGGGCTTAAATCGATAAAGTAGGTATAAATTCAATTTCAAACCCTAACGTTAGCGCTGACGCTACATCTGTCATGTGAAGGTACCACTGCCCGCTTTGCGCCATCGTTGGAAACTGGGTATAAGACTGCATTCATTCTTTGGTCAATCAATCACTGACTTGACTGACTGACTGACTGACTATTTTAGTGATATTTTTTATAATGTTTATGAAATATATTGAGTTTTTCTTGCATCTATTAATGGGGCCGGTCGGCAGGATATTTTAAACACATTCGGTACGTGACGCGTCAAGATTGTTCCTAATAAAGAATCGTAGGACCACGTGACTGATTTGACGATTTGAATATCCGAATTTACACACATCGTGGTTGCCAGTAAAAGATGAATCCAGATATCGATTCGTTAAGAATATCTGGTTTATGTAACCACTCTAAATCTTTCAGGTCCTTGCTGAATTGCCCATTTCAAGTAAATTTTTATTTTAAATAAATTTATATTTCAAGTAAATAGTAAATAATGTTTTTTTTTAAATTCCTTCTAATAATTTCTAAATAAAACTTTACTATTTATTAATAGTGTTCTAGATTTTTTTCAAGATTTTCCCTCGAAGAGAATCGAGCAGCCGTAGTTCGAATAGGGGTAGGTCTAGCAGACTTAATACTATAGACGAATTAATACAACTAGATTTAATAGGCATACCTAGCATTAAAATGTCACAAGATTGAACAGGTGAGATTTACAAACCACTCAGGGTTCTGCCCAATTTTGACGGCAGCGAAAATTGGAATTTGTCAACAATTTTTCTGACAATCGCGACGAGACTGCTTTATTTAATGATTTATCATTACAAACTGAAGGGTCCGCCACCTCATAAATATCCTATGGGAGGACCCAAAATATATTCAGCACCGTCATGCAATACTTCACGTTGCATGAAACCGACTATCATAGTTAAGCAAAATCTGATTTTTATAAGAAACTACTTGCATGGATCCTGAAATGGTTGAGAAGACCTTAAAGTTTATACAAGGGTAGTTTAACACTTTTCCATATGCAACATCGTGCTAAAGGCGTTCCTAATAAAAAAGATAAAATTAATCCTAATTTTAACCTAATTTTAATGTGCCCTTTAACAACTTTATACAACACGCAGGAAACACATTCGACGGTAGACCCTCTAAACTACAACCCTGTATATATATGTAAGGATCACCGCATACTCATCAACTTAATCCTGAACACAGTCAAGGTTGCCACCTTAATATGCCTTCAATACAGCAATCACGTGGTATCAACGGGACTCAACAAATTTTCAGTTCTCCATCTTCGAATTATAATGCGTACAATAATGTCTTTAGGGTTAAAAAATGTGACCCATGCAATGATTGCATTATCAACCCTAACATTTCGCCGCGTCCTATGAGCGAATTCAGTCACTTCGTGTCTAATTTGAGCTCCACGCCAGCCATCTCTTGATTGGACATGACTGCCGTCTTATGAAATGACAGCTCACAACCCGTAATTGTTTTAAACTCGTTAAAGTTAATAGACAAATTTCAAAGTCACATTCGTATTTAAAATACGAATACTATACTAATTATACTATTTTGATAACTTCCAGAATTGAGATCCTTACTAAGAGCATACACATTAATTCCCAAATTATAATTAATATGAATATCCAATAGAGATGGAGGTTAACTCAAACAGTAATGACGGACACATTTTTTTTTCAATATATCTAAATTAGACTGAGATTTTAATATTCGAAGACTCGAGTATATACAAATTCAGAACCTCTTTAAAATGTTTCGTAGACACGGGAGCCAATCAGCCATTTATATCCTCTCAAGCAGTTAAAAAATACTTTAACCATAACTGTTCTATAATTTAACTTGCTTTCCAAAACTTAGAGAAAACGATATGGTTTTTTATTTTCAGTTATCATAATTATTTTGATGACGTTATTGGTTTTGATTTATTAGACTTGTGGGACACTACTATTCACTCTAGACGAAAGAAATTAATCACTAGAAATACTGATATAACTATATTATTATGTATGATGTTCGAAATATTATTCTTTAAGAAGAAATAGTACTGGGGTCAACTATACAAATTAGTAAATTTTCTCATAAATTCAAAAGACAAGAAGGTATTCCTGATCGGGTAATTAGTAACTGTGTAATTTCTGAATGTTTTCATAATGAGCAAAATAGTTGAGGGTGGATACAAATTTTTAATTTCAGTATATTACGCATCTGGGAAGAAGAGTAGAACTTTTTCGTCCGCCTTCGGCTCGGGTGATATAATCGCGGGTGGAGATGTCCTACTTTTTTCTCGTGGTGCATACAGATTTTTTTTTATGATACCTGGATGATAAGTTCTATCAAAATTAAATAAAGGGATTCATAATTCCAATCATTTAAACACCAACACCACAAATCCATATAAAACCAGTAGCTAGGTTACGATAGAATTCAGTTAAGCGCATATGTAGAACATTCTGATAACGCGTTGCTTTGTTAACCGGGTGAAAATGTTCAAATTTTTGTCCCAATATTGGGAACGCAAAGCGAACTTTTCATCAAGGTATGAAAAAAAAATTTCGTAATGGATCATCTTATTACAGCTAAGATATTCTAGACATATTCGTCTTTATCGGGACGATGCCGCGATGGTTTCATCTAGACTTCTTTCTTATTTAGACTTCTGTCGAAAGTCCTAACCAATGTTTTTAGTATAGTATAGATAAACATTGAAAATATGCCACAACTGATATTAAATAGCAGCTGTTCTACAGCAGCTGTACTAGAAGGCGTTACGCAGGCATAGATAGGGCAAATTAATAGAGTAAGCTCCAACCTAAATTTCATAAACTGACGCTGCCGCTGACGTTGCGCCTCATCTCAAGTGAAGACACCTCTCGCGTAGCGCCATCTGTTCGAACCGGTTATACATTCATTCTTGTGCCAACAATAATATATTTTAAGTTTAAGTTTAATCATTTCAACTAAAAAAAGAAGTCAAAGAAGTTTTACTTCAATCGTAAAAGCATAAAAGTGAGTACACGCACACACTTTTTTTTGCACTACTTTTAAATCTTTGTTAAATCTTAAAGGTTTATATTTGATATTTAGTTTGAATTTGTAATTTGTAGCTTGTGATTTTGTAATTTCAAACTTATAAATTTTGATTTTTAATTTATGATTTTAATATTTTTATGCTTTATTTTATGTGATTTTTACCTTTATATACATACATTTTATTTAACATTTCGAGGAAAGTGCAGTGTCCATATAAACTCATGAGAGTTTTAGGACACCAAGATACATTTTAATTGTTGCTATCAAATATTGTAAAATAAATAAAATGAAAAATAATGTACAAAAATGTAAAAAAATATATATTTATTCAAACGTAAAATACTATTAACAGTGATTAAGGTCATATGACACTTTTGGAAATGTTGTTCCAAATAGAATTTAGCGGTTCGACGTCTCTAAAATAAATAGGTATGAATTACAATGATTAAATGACAAAATACTAAAAATTTGTGATCTATAATTTGTTCCACCAATTTTTACAATAAAATATACATTGTTTCTTAAAGAGTTTACATCAGTAAATTTTAAATAAATTACAATAATTTTATAAATTAATTGTTTATATTTCACTTATTATATAGCTTATTGGATGAAGACATTTACAATAAATAACAACCTGTACATATTAAGAATCACATGTTTGGAGCTCAAGTGGTATACGAGTATATATATTTGCTTTCACTCATCACCAAGCTATATCACTTTCGACACAATATCTACTAGTTAACATATATAACGTCACCAACAGTAACAATGTATAATTAAACATGCGACGGCAAAGCGCGGTGGAGCTACTCGAGAGCGCACTGAAGTGGCACTCCGCTTCGTCGGCGTGCAGTCCTAGCACAGCGTGCTTCTCGGTGCGCGTCGTGACGCAGGTGCTGCGTCTAGCTACAGAGCGCGCGCGCCACGACCCACTTTCAACCTCACTGGTCCAGCGCCGCAACCACGCGCCCACCCACGCCGAGCACCCACACCGGAGAGGATTTCCGGCCAGTAGAAGACCACCTGACAATAATATAACATATAGAAATATAATTACATAATTTTAAACGTTGACTTTAAATATGTAGTAAAGCTGCTCATTTTTAAGTAAACGTGTTGAACTTGTGTAATTTGTTTCAATAATGTAAAAAAACTATAACGGAATTCTTTTACTTACCAGATACCAATTTGGTAGCATAACGATTCCATCCTGTTAAATTTGGATATAGGACCGCCGGTCCAAAGCTAACCAACTGGTTATCGGTTAGATCGAGTGCCAAATGAGGAATATGAACCAAAGGTAGCGCCAGACCTGCCGGAAGCTCTGATACTCTTGAACCTGTCAGGCGTAAGGTTAGTGCACGTTGCTTTCCAAAGGAAGTAAAAGCTTTGACGTCTACGCTCCTTATTGTAGCTCCTCGTACTTCTAAAGATTTGAGTTTTGGCGCCCGCAGCCCCAGAAATTGTGAATCTAATGATTGTTTCCGAATATGGACGGCTAACATCTCTATATAAGGAGTTGCAGAAACGATTTCTGCGATATGAACCTCTTTGGTTTCTCCGGGAGGATATTCTAGAGAAAGAGATCTTAGGGACATTAAGGCAAGAAAGGCGCGAGGTTCGATTATTTCTAAATACCTAAGACTATCGATTTTCAGATAAAGAAGTCTTTCCAGGCTATTGAACAGTCCATTTTGAATTCGAACAATTGGGTTTCGTGACACGTCGAGAGATATAAGTTTTGGTACAGCAACCCACATTGCGGGACGTAATGTGGTAAATTTATTCCCAGCAATATCTAATGCTTTTAAATTAATAAGGTGCCGCATATCGATTTCACTGTAAGAAGTTATGTAATTATTGCTAAGGTTCAGTTCAGTAAGATTAGGAAGTGGAAGATGAGGAGCACCTTTAAGACCAGTATTAGCTAAAGATAGTCGCCGCAGTCGAGGAACGTTATAAAATAATTCTTTAAAATTGGTTTTAATGGGATTAAAAGAGAGGTCAAGGCGACGTAGTCTTGGCAATCCAGAAAGAGTGTTGTCTGACAGGACGGTTAAAGCGTTACGGGCAAGGCCGAGCTCATGTAGGAAAGTTGTTGCATAGAACATGGCTGCATCGAGGTACTCAATTTTATTTTGTGAAAGCTCAAGACGACGTAAGGTAAAACCAACTTGCGCCAGTGCACTACTGGGAAATAAAGCCAACTGGTTGTTACTCAGATCTAAATATTCTAATACGGTATTTTTAAATACATCACGGGGTAGGGCACGTAAATTGTTGCCCTCTAGCCGTAAAAGCCGTAAGCAAGAAAGACTATGAAACTGTTCTACAGATAATTGTGTTATTCTGTTTCGTGACAAATCTAGAATTTGCAGCGAAGGCATTTCTGAAAATGCCCGACGTTTAATTACGCTGATGTTGTTGTTTTGTAAGACTAATATATTTAAATTTACTAAAAGCCTGAATACAGCATTATCAATAGTTATAAGTTTGTTATTAGAGAGAAATATTTGGCGAATGTGTTCTCCGAGTGAATTGAAAAAATCTTGTGATAAGGTTTCTAACCAATTATACGACAAATCTAGAACATTTATAAAAACCGATGGCCCACCATAAAGTAATTCTATATTATTATAACTGATATTTACAACAAAATTTGTATTATAATTTGATACATTCACGAAACATCTCAATGAGAACTTTGATAAACTATTGTGTTGCAAATCCAACACTTCTATTTTTGGTAATTCAGCAAAAGCTTCCTCAGCAATAAAATTTATAACATTGCCAGCTAAATTTAAGTATATTAACTTACGTAAATTAGCAAAATTATTTTCACTTATATTGTGTATGCGATTGAATGATAAATCTATACTTTGCAATTCAGGCAGATCATCGAGAAATTCTGAATTAATCTTGCTTATATAGTTATAGGACAGTCTTAATTCCTTTAATATATATGAACCGCTTGTCTTATGCAAAGCTCTAGGTAGTTCGATGATTTTATTAAAATCTAAATTCAGATACTCTAAAGCTATAAAATGTTGCATATCGTCAGATGATATACTATTTATATTATTATTATCTAGTCCTAGCCACGTTAAACTCTTTAAACTAAAACCTGTAGAGATGTCCCCGCTTAATAAAGCCCAGGATAACTCTAAGATTCTTAATTGTGTTAAATTAGCAAAAACTCCAGCTTCCATGTAATGTAAACGGTCGTTAAAACTTAGAACCAATTCACGAAGCGGCAATTTTGGAAAAGAACCCAAAGGTAGCTGAGTAAACTGGTTACCGCGGAGACTGAGCGTTGTAAGTGATCTAGACCATACTCCAAAATGTTCAAGAGTCACATATGAAATTCGATTGTACCCAAGATCTAAATAATATATAGTTGCAGTTGTAAGGTTTCGTAAGCCGGTGGGAAAAGAAGTAAAATAATTTCCTGTTAATAATAAAGAATGTAACCTCGGTGGTAATTCCTTTAGATCTTCTAAGCGGTTGTATGTTATTGATAAATGACGCAGATGGTGTAATTCTCGTATAGAATCAGGTAACGACGTTATTTCATTGTGATCTAATTCAAATCTTTGTAAATTATGTTTTAAAGTATAAACGAAGGAATCTGAAATATATTTTAAATTATTGTATGAAATTGAAATTTTTTCTAACCGACTGCAGTTTAGAACAAATGTCGGCACAGTAGTAAAGTCGTTAAGATCTAAAACTAATTGTTTTAGTTGAAGATTATGATTAAGTTCAAAATTGAAGCTATCAGTAAGTTCATTATGACTAAGTTCAAGGGAGTCAATTTTCGACAGCACGCTTCGGCATGTAATATTAGGTATTCGTTGAAGAATATTATTCCTCAGATGTAGATGGCGAAGGCGTGGGAGCTGAACCAACGCTTTGCAAGGGAAATCTGATAACAGATTATCAGAAAGACGTAAAAAAGCTAGCGATGTGGGAAGTATACCGGCGTCTAGCTGTCTCAGTCTGTTGCCATCTAGCCCTAATTCAGCTAAATGACGGAGCGAGAAAAATGCGCCCTCATCTATTACACAAATGTGATTATTACTTAGTGACAAACTAATTAATGAATCTGAAAGACCACCCCAATCCATATCCGGGTCTAAGTTGCTTATATAATTGCTGAAACAAAAAATAATAATGTGAACTAGACCCCTGATTTAAAAAATAAATAAAAAAAAACATACTTTTGTAAATCCAACCAATTCAAGGCTTTCAATTGACGCAAGGCTTCTATTGGTACCTCAGTAAATTCGTTGAAACCCAAGTCTAAAGATGCCAATGTCGATGTCATCGAGCTGTAAAAGTTATTATAATAAGGTACTTGATATTAAAAAAGAAATCCTTCATATATATTTTTTAAAACTATTGTTGTTCTTACCTTAGCGCATCATTTTCGATGTGATGTAGGCGGGAGGCGACGAGCACGAGTGTGCGTAGCGCACGTCCGTCCAGAGCAGCCTCACTCAGCTCTCCAAGTCGCGCCGCTGACACCGAAACATGCACCACGTCCGCCTCTAACACACACGTGATTATTTATAGGCCGTAAACTGTTCATTAAAATAATTTCAGTCAATAGACTAAACCCTGTAACGTTGCTACTGTTATATAAATATAAATACCAGTTTCCGGAAATCTGTGAAAGGGCACAGCATCGCAGGCGAGGTGGTCGTCGTGGCACACACACAGTGGGCTGATGGCGCAGGGAAGTGGGAGTGGCGCTCGAACAGGTAGTACTAGTTCGAGCAGTACCAGCAGTACAATGCAGCGCAGCGGTGCGATGTAACGCAAAGACGGTAAGAACCGCCATAGCGTCGAGCTTGGGGCCACGCGTAGCCATATACGACATGATGGCAGCATCGCACTTCACAATGCTAGAGGAAGATCATGGCTTTTATAATGGAATAGTACTTTATTTTTCATTATAAATACATTAGTATGGCAACCTAATTTGATTTATTAAGTAATTAATATTATATATGGCATAAAACTTATTTTTCCAATGAATAATTAGTTATTGATTGAGTCAATGAATAAGTTATTAATCCCAGAAAAAAAAAAATTTTTTCTGGGATTAATAACTTATATAATATAAAAAAAATATATATTAGTAATAATATAAAAAATATCACTAAGGGTGAACATCAAACCATCATCCAACCAATAGTGGCCAGATTTTACACTGTTCAGTTTTTATTTTAAAAACCAATTTATGAAGCATCATTCATAAATTAGTGGAAAATTTCGAAAGCAGCCAACAAAAACACCATTTTTAATCTAAAAAGGGATTAAAAGACAATTTTCCTCGAATAATATATTCATAAATAGAAAGAAATAATCTTCAACAACGGCTTGCTATCATAAATAAACCTAATGAGAACCCATAACCCACGTCTCATTCATCCGAGCCCAGAGCTCACGCTGAGCACGGACAACAATAAAAATTATATGAATTTTCCTACATTGTCTTAGGTAACATTCGTAACCTGGCCGCCACTGAATAATCCCATTATTAGTTGCAACCCGTATTTGCAGATAAGAGATTTACAAAAATGGTACATTAAATGTTATTATTTTTTGACTATGATTCGAAATTTTCTGGGCTTTTGGAGATAAATAGAATTTTGTACTTCTCATTTTCTTAAAAGTTATGGCAAGTAATACATAAATTATTTGTATAATATTCCTTTTAAGTTTGTTAAACCTACTTCATTTTCATTTCAAAGAGAGAATGAATGAAATTAAATAAAAATAATACAAAGTACACGTGCTTTCGGGGTGTTCAAGAAAGTTATGAAGAGTGGAGCTACACGGGCTTGTCCCAGTGTATAAACGGGTGATCCCTTGGGCGATATACACGACAAGGGAGGGGTCGTAAAGGGCTGAGAATTTGAGAAGGGGGATTTTGTGTACCGCATCTCTACCGCTAATAGCTCCCGCAGGAACTCTTGTCCACTTAGAATCTCGAAGGATTGTTGTAAAACGGTATAAATTTTATGAACAAGACAGATAAGCGACTTTTTTTTAAGTATATATGTACATATATTTTTATAAAAAAATCATCTCAAGAGTGCGGAATAATTAGTCTTTTAATACATTTTCTTTTAAACCCACTAATTAAATTTGAATTTTTATTTTTAATCTGAATTGAAAACGGGTAAAAATATCAAGAAAAGAATCTGTATACAGTCCTTGGCCAAGTTACTCTAACCTTCGTTGGAACGCACGCATTATTTAAATTATAATTTGTTCTCACATATCAATTATCTAAAATATAAACCATTCTACTAGGTACTCTTATTTTCGTTTGTTTACTTCAGTAGGGTTGTATTTATAGTAGTTAGGTATACTACAAATATATATTTGTCATTTATTTTGTACAATTATGAAGTTTTATGATATATATATTTTTAGCGATATTCTGAAGATTTTGTTTACTGAAGTGGTCATTACATTTATCAACTATTATATATCCTTTTAGAATATATAAATTTTATAATTATATTTAAGTGTAATGTGACCGTCAATGAACAAAATAAATAAATAAAAAACTCTGTGACATAATAGTCAGTATAATAAAAATATAAATATATGAATAAGTTTAAAGAGTACGGATTTCCTAACTGGTTCTATTAGATTGTTACCATCTAAGAATCCAAGAACACCTACCTATTCTTGGGTACCCGGCAACTGGAGTCTGACGTCTTGATGTTTTCTGACTTTGATACCTTTTTTAGTATACCCTTATGCAGTTATTCTAATTTATACTATAAATGTAATATGTTATCGTAAGAAGTAATCCATTTTTTTTTGTGACGGAGACATTCTTTCTTTACCAGACATTTACCACGTTGTTTAAGTGTCACTTGGCCAAAATCGTAACAGTGTCACGTGGATCTTGCAGTAAGTTGGGTTCAACAGACACGTTTAGACGTTAGTTACATATTATATACATATTCAAATAGGTATTCTATAATGAATTATGTTTTTTATATAGTTTAGATGTTTAAAGTTTTAGTTAGATTTCATACTGTACATTTTTATCTTCTTGTTCCGCTAGAACAAAAAATATTGAATTCCTAAAATTGCTGGAAGCGAACATACTTTAGCGTGTTAGTTGTTTACAAGGCTGCTTAAACAATTTGCTCTCTGTGATACCACGACATTACTTCGGAGACAGGTACGCTTAGCGCGAGACGAGCTACGGTGCGGGTTGGGAGGGGGGGGGGGGGGAGGGGGCGTAGTGCAAAATATGTTAGCTGAAACTAATTAACCTTCTACAATAGCCTTAGTACTATTATTTGAGTACACTCTACGGTCTGCACTGGACATGGTTGAAACTATAAGCTTTGTTATAGTAGAATAGGAGCACAAGGCAGGATTCTTTAACTTATTTAAGTTAATTGTAAAGTTATGATTGAATGTTACATATATATATAGTCAAATTGACGGTCCCTCTCTGTCCTAAGTAGAAGTCTATAACCAGTTTCGAAAGACTGCTTTCTTTGAAATGTTTCTAAGGTTACACTGGCCTAAAGGTCATTTATTACATTTTTACATTTTACGCACAGAAGCACACAGGGGTCGTGCTATGGAGGTCTAACACGTGCGCGACTATCGGGACTACGGACTCATATGAGTATTATTTCATTACATTATGTGAGTTCGCTCGGCATTACTTTATAAACATTATAGACAGAGTGACTGGGCTTACGTCACTTATGAGTATGATGCAGATAAAGTATTATGTAATATATCACTCACTACGAAATTGGGATTAAGAAATCGAAAAAGTTATGCCAACAGATTAATGATAGAATTTCCTTTTATTTATTATCATATGACAATAATACTAATAGACTAAAATAAGAACTCAGAGCATAAGTATGTCGATGTAAGTACGGGTTACAAAACTGAAAATAATATTTCTACCTTAATACCGCTGTGTCTATATGTATATACTTTTATAAAGACTAGTTTGCTGCGCTCGTGTTTTCAGCAGTTATTAACTTCCGAACTCAGTTTGTGTTATGACAGCGCGTACCTGTTTACTTGCAATGTGTTTAATTGACGAACAACAGGCAAATTCTCGTAAAATTATAGCTGACAGTGGAAAAATCTCAACGTAAAGTAAATGGAGTATGTATATAAACAATATATATTTTATCGAATAAATCCACACTATTTCACGTTACAGCGAATCCCTTCCTGAATCACTGAATAGTTATTTATTATATTCCACTATATATTTTATATTATTATTCTACTAAAGACTATTTCTAGATATAAGTCTCACAAACGACAACAAATACTCGATATCACTTAGTCGTATACTGCTCGAGAGCGTTTATATAATTAGAAGAAAGGTTAATGTTCTTAACTTTGATAGTTTTTAAATTCTGGTTGTATTTACAAACGAAAAACTTCACGTTTTAATTTCTTTATTGATTAGGGAAATATTTACAATAATATATAATGACCTATCAAAGTATATTATTAATATCGTGATGTTTATAAAACTCTGTAATAACTAATAATATGTAAATGTTACGATATAATCGTAACTTCATTTTTACGGTTCGAATTAAAATTTTCCGATATTTTTTTTATATGATTATAAGAGGTTTTAAAAAGTAACAAGTAACTATATTATACAAAGACCTCAGAACACAGGACTCGTAAGAAACTTCTTCGCTCGAGTTTTTTTTGTCATAGTTTTTCCATAGTTGCTCTTCACGAAAATCCCTATTGTTATTTTAAGGCAATAATAAAATATATGTGTATAATATGGTCTAGATCTTTAGTGAAAGTAATTTCTAAGCATTGGTAAAGGTATTTTGAGATTTGAGAAATTTACTTTGAAGATTACCTCAAACAATCAAACTTATAAAGTATAAACAAACAAACATACAAACTTTACCTCATTATAATATTACTATCGACTAAAATCAAAATATGAGACTTGTCATAGTTAAAGTTTATAATGAAATGGAGTGCTGTAAGCTGAAAATCTATTTTAAATTCGTAATTAATAAGTTGATTATTTACTTTTACACTGTCAATGTCTGTCTGTCTGTCAACTATCCTATCTTTCACAGTTTGATTAAGTTGCACACGGTACGCCCGTAGTAAGTAGGCAGTTTAGGACGTAATCTATATATGTCAACATACGTATATATATATATATATACATATGACATATATGATATATATAGATGTTTATATATATATATATATATATATATATATATATATAAACATCTATTTATAAGTGCTTATCAATATATATATTGATTATAAATGTCTACGCAGCTACGAAAGTGCTACGGAAATATTGTAACTTGATTTACACGGTTCGAATTTACCATTTCCGATAAGTTTAAATGAATTTTGGAGTAATACAAAAACAATACCTTAAGCAAGTATCTTATATTCTATAAACCGTAAATCAAACAATTTCTTCTAAAAAATAGCTTACAAAAATTATTACTTCTATCTAGTTCTATTCGAACTTATTTCCAATACTAGGAACCGCTGACTTGCCCCTCTGCGGTAAGTATGATTACTTGTACAACTTACATAGAACATTTCACCTTGTAGATACATGTTTTGAATTGGTTCAAATGTAGGCGTATGTATGCTCGTAGGTAGTACTAGTATAAATGTGTGAGGAAAGACGCCAGCATTGCTCTCCAAGTTGCATTAAAATGTGACTGTTAGAATTATTAAATATTCATAACCGATTGAAATTGATAAATTAATTATAAATTACGATCAATAGCTTAATACAATATTTAAAATTGTACAGCCGTCCGGTGTCTTAAAGTCTAAAAGGTTATATACCAAAAATTATACTCTTCAAGTTTACAATAAGTTATAGAACTCGTTCCATCGTCACACGTGTCTACCTCTGATACACGCATTTATGATTTTATTTCGTTGTTATCCATTAGCCGCCTTAGAATTTTTCAGCCTATATAAGCGCAAATAAGTATATAATATTAATTACTTTGTAAAACCACTTTCATGATTACGAAAATAAATTCGGTGGAAATGGATTGTAATGAGTTTTAAAGAAATTAATGAATCCTATCATTCATTGAGTATAATTAAGTTTAAAATGAATATTTAAAAACATTTATAATAATAGTTTTGAGGTATATTGAAATTGAATACTTTCATAATTAAATTATAAGTAATCGTCGCGTTTCACTTACGGCGGAGTGAATATATAACGGTGCTACAGCCGGAGGCAGAGCTTTCAAATTCACCGAATATTATTTGTAAATTCCCCGTGAGATAGTAAGAACCCAAAAATAATGTTAATATTTTTTTTTTTGTAAATATTAAAAGTATGACAAAAATCCAAGAACCGCAATGATCGGTCTTGAAGTTGCACACACACACACACACACACACACAACTCAATTTAACTTAGTGAAGGATAATACGGAGGAACTTACATATGTATTCGTCAGTTTTATATCTTATTTTACATGTTATATATTCAATTATTAAAAAAGTAAAAATATGAGAATCTTTGAATCCTCAAAAGATGTTACTAAGTAGAATACCAATTTTATCAATTACAGATATATTTCTCATAACTCATTGAAATTAATTGATTTATTTTCAAATTTAGTTTTCACAGGAACATAAATAACATCAAACTGTATAAAAAGCCCCTACAAAACTACCAGAAACGTTCAAACACGTTCAAATTATTTTTATTCATTACCTGATAAGGTTGCTACGCAAGATTGGTTTATTACATTAATTCCTTGCCATTGTTCATTACACTATTCTTATTGGCACCAAAGCATTGAATTTAAGTTTTTTTGCACTCAATTAGAATTTAGGAACATTTATTATACGTAGATTCAGGACCAATTTTCAATAATTGTTCCAGAAAATATTTTTCGTTTCGTTAGTTTTTTTATAATATAAACACATACTTTTTCAATTTTGCATTTGGTTAAAATTCACAAGCTATGCATATTTACTGCTATGGATATTTCTTAGCACAAGCTTTCAATAAAAATAAATCAGCGCCAACTATGTTAACACAAGTTTAACTCATCGAAGCATAACACGCTACGGCTACGTTACTACGTTAGAGCGACACGACGACTGAGCTCGGCAGTCGCGGACTTACTTATGACTAGCCAGTTATTGAAACTGTCACAGAGACTTCAGCCTCCCCGCACTCCGACATCACACACGATTGCTAAGCTTACAGAATAATAAATACTGCAGATACATGAAGCGTAATGAATATAATAGAACTGAGAAAAAACACCTGAAACCGTCTATCAATTGTATAAAAGGAAATGAAGTCCTGTTTAAAGGGAAAATTGGTTTTCGTTTATACATGATGTTAAATAACGCTGTTGTAATTTGATTTGTGTTGTTAAGAATAGATTTTTTTTTTTTTTTACACTTAAACTAAGTTTAAGTGATGGGAAGTGGAAATGTAGTCGTAGGTGGTAAAGCGCATCAACTTAGTAAAAACCTATTCACTCTTGCCTTGAAGACACCCACATTGTACTCGGACGGAAATACCGACGCAGGCAAGCTGTTCCACTCCTTCGCTGTCCGATTTAAAAAAGATGAAGCGTAGCGCTTCGTTCGGATATGCGGCGCGTCTACTACAAAAGGATGGATGCTCGCCGTGCGTCGGAACGTCCGGTGATGGAAGGGGAATGGGGGAATTAGTTCATGTAATTCTTTCGCACTCTCACCAAAATGTATCCTATAGAATACTGAGAGGCTAGCAACTCTACGTCTATGTTCGAGGCTATGAAGATTGGCTTCCACCAGTTCAGGGTCGCCAATTAGCCTTTTTGCACGCCTCTCAATTGTGTCCAGAGCAGCAAGATGACATTTTGCGGCCACAGTACTCCACACACGACCGGATCTGTGCTTTATATAATGTAAGAAGTTGTCCCGGTGTGAAGTACTGCCGGACCTTTGCAAGTACGCCGAGCTTGCTGGCGGCTGCTCTTGCTCTAGACTCAATGAACCGACCAAAGTTGAGATTCGAGGAAATCTCTATCCCTAGCAACTGAAGTCGGTCACTGTATTCCAAAGATACATTAAGTTACTGTCTCACTATTATACTCACACTGTATCGTTAATTAATCCGCCTCGGTGTTAACTTATTAATTTTATTTACATATTTCATAAAAGAAACAAACACAAACTAAGTATTGAAATAAGGAGATCCATAGAGATATTTGACAGATTTGATTTATTTTTATTAAAAACATAAAGGATGGCACAATATTTTATTTAAAATTTAGTGACCAATTTCATTATTCAGTTTACTAACAAGGGTAAGGCTGCTGCAGAGGGCAGATAGAGCGCTTCCTAAGATAAATTGCTGTTGTAATGTATACAAAATAGGTATAACTAAAAAAAACTTACATTATTATTATTGATAATTGATTATATATTATGATTTCTGAAATATAATATTCAAGAAATCTAATTTTGGAAGTTAATGGGGGAATGGCATATTTTAAAACAGAAGTATTGTATATTACGTGTTGAAAATGAGGTACGCCCTTTGTAAAAGGTTGATATAAGACAAAAAGTCCTTTGTCTGTCTCTAATAAATGTCAGCGAGTGTCCAATAATTAATTTGTATGAAAGGTTTTTTGTTTTGACTCGTCTTTTACGTGCCACTGAAAGGCAAGGTTACGAATTCGAAGTTAACTATTTTAAAGCAAATTTACTTTTAAACAATCCTTACGTGATTTAATTTACATGAGCAACTTTTTTTAAAAATACTTTTTTTACGGAATATTTTCCCACCAAACAAAAATGAATTTTTTGTTTTTTTTTTACAAATATATTAAAATAAAATAATTAACATATGATTGTTATAATATTTATTAATTATCTGTGTAGAAAAGGACATTCTTGTATGTACAAATTATTTGACTAGCTATATATAGAAATTACACACGCATGTAATTGCACAACTTCAATCACATCACAAGTGACTACAACGTCTGTATGTTTGCTCTGAGCTTTGTATACTCGTACATTGTATATGTTCCTGGATCTCTATTAATTGAGAATATTTCTGTGCTCTTGTTAGTTCCAGTAATATATGACAAACAGATTTATTAAAAATATTATTTTTCTGAGGCAACTTATTAATAAAATGAAGGAAATATTTATTAAAGTATGTAAAATATTTTTAACTACTATAGCCACGCTATATAAATGCAATGAAAACTCTTTTCCGTTTTTCATATCACTGTTTTTAAATTTAAATATCGCAACAGAGAACAGGCACACGATGTCACTCAGTCATGTACTGCTGCAGGGCAATGGTATATTCATAAAAAAGTATGTTTTTACACATTAGGAGTTTTAAATTTTTGGTTTTTTTGCTAAACATAAAATACAGCGTATAAATATATGTTTATTGATGTGGAAAATATTTACAAAAAGTACATATTGATCTGCAAACAACATCGATATATAACACTCTTTGCGGCTTCGGAAGTGCTACGGTAATATCATAGCTAAACGGTTTAAATTAAACATTTCTGATATTCTGATATGATTTTTGGAATATATTAAAAATTATAATTTTGGAATAAATTTGTCATTGACTAGTAACTTTTTATTTTATAGATCCTATGAATAATTCCTTCCTTTTTCAAAAAACCTAACCAAAGGGTGGCACAATATCTTAAGGACGCGTTTACAGTTTTGCCGAAAATCATCAACTTTTTGGTAATCAAACGTAACGTACTAAAACTAGATAAAGTGTTTCTTTATATTCCTTTAAAAAAACATATCATATATTAAAGCTTTTTAGTTTCGGTATATTTTTCTTGTATTAATTGCCATATATTTCAGAATAAAAAAATACCTTGGGTAAGAAAATTAGTATGTTTTCTACAACCCTGTGAAGAACAAAATTATCAGCACTTTACAAAATATATTAAAAAATATATATATAATTTCTATTTTTTTACGTCTTTGTAGTTGACACATGAGTCTTAACTAACTGTAATAAGGTTCATTTTACTTGCATTTTTGTTGCTTCTTTATAACAAATATTTCTAAAATTCAAAACACCAGCCAGTTGTAAAACGTAAGTATTATTATATAATTTTACAGATATTTATTAACTTACGTGACGAGGGACGGGTTTAGAAATTAGAAATTTTATGTGACCTGCTATTTTTTTTTTATTTTCAAGACAGCACCTTTCTACGATTTTATTATATGTATAAAATACTGACTCTGTAAAATCACTTCCATGATTATGAAGATAAAATCGATGAAGATGAGATAAGTATCTAAGAAATTAGTTCATCCTTTTATTTACAGAAAATAAGCACTTTTTAATTATAATATATTAAAGGCTATTTTAGGAATAGGTTTGAGGTTTATTTAACGCTTTTATTTTAAGGTTTATTTAACGCTTTAATAATTAGATGATAAGAGAATCGTCGCACTTCACCTGCGGAAGTTAAGAGATGGAGACAGAGCTTTAAAATACACGGAAAAATTTTCGCAAATTTTTAAGTCCGAAAAATATGAATAATGAATACTTTTTGTGAATATTATAACTAATATATCATGCAGAAATTAATTTTCTTCAGAACCTGCTAACGTCACTACATACTATGTGATTACAAATATTTCTTAACTAACTTACACCATTCATGTATATTTATTCATTCATGTCACCATAGTCACGATTTTTTGAGTTTACTTTTGCATTTAATTAAATATAATTTAAGAATTTATTTTACTTAAACACTAGAAAAAAAAATGATATAGATATTATTTTTTTATTAGTAGGCCAATATTTTAATATAAATAAAGGTATATTTTTTCTGAATATGAACAATATTTTAAATGTTTCATTATCTTAAATTAAACATCAGTGGATATTTACCTACGGTCCCACCGAAAACTCGTTATATCAAAAAATCAACGCAGGCAATGTAAGCCCATTATAGCACAAGTTTGCACGAGCGCTTGTCGAAGTACATCGCGCTACGTTACGTACGTCCCTAGCGAGAACGACACGTCCGCTGCGCTCGACGGTAAGGGAGTTACTAAATAATTTAAACTGAAACAGTCACAGGTCACAGAGACTTCAGTCTCCGCGCCGCACTCGAACATTACCTTATTAATAATATATTAGAAGAGAGAAAATCTCTGCGACCCTAGATGAATTAGGACCTATGGTATAAACAAAAAATTCGAGGTTAATAGAAAGGTTTCGATTCATACATAAAGTATAATTACGTTGGTGTACTTTGTTTTATTTACTATGAGGACATAATTTACCATGTAAATAATATGTAAATGAAATATAATTACATTTGAACCGTATCATCAAGAATAATACTAATAATATATAATTGAGTGTATTTTTAATTGAAATAAAAAAAAAAACATTTAAATTCATAAAAAAACTGAAATTATTTTCGAGAATTTACATGTCACAACCTCTAAGCTATAATATATAGGTTTATTTCAAGGTTTTTGTATTTCACCAATAATATTTAATAAAGTAATTAACATTAAAAGATAAATTAACAAGTCATGAGAAAAAGAGGGGTTATCGATTTAAATTTAATAACGTATGTTTGTTCGAATCCATACTAGCATTTCCAGACACTCTCGCCATACTGACACGTAACCCTAAACAACGTCCGGTACTTTTAAATGAAGTAGAGGATTTATGTACGTGGACTGACGGACTGAGGACAAAACCCAGTGAATGCCACTGTCTTTGTCTGGGTAAACGGAATACCAAATATAGGTAGGTACCTCTTATAACCCAGGTCCTTTAAAAGGTCGTCAAAGTGTTGCTACAATTACTGAAACAGCCTCAATCATATTTTTTAAGCAAGAATATAGTTTACACAG
The DNA here is from genome assembly GCA_963555665.1 of Dircenna loreta. Classification (NCBI taxonomy): domain Eukaryota; kingdom Metazoa; phylum Arthropoda; class Insecta; order Lepidoptera; family Nymphalidae; genus Dircenna; species Dircenna loreta. The sequence goes on from OY743096.1 coordinate 794,110, forward strand.
GTCGCACTCCATCTCTATATGTATTAGTCGATAGCTTTTTAAATAATCTAAGGAAGGTAAACGATCAACCAATTAGCAATATCAAAAAAGTTTGGATATATGACAACTTTATTACGTCACGTCTAAATTGGCCTTTTCTAGTTTACGATCTCAATAAACCCTTTTGTCAAAGTTAGATGCAAGCGTGATAAAGATATTGAAGTCGTGGTTTGGGCTAGCGCGTTCAGCGGACTCTTCAACTTTATTCAGAGACCGAAAGAATTTTGGGATGAAATTAATGAAACCATCGGAGCAAAAAAAATATATCATATTTTTATTTTAAAATATGATTATAGCCCCCCTAACACAAAACGACACCTCAACATCTGTCTCTTCGAGTGAAAATTGAGATAAACACGAATCCGACGTCTAAAATTATTCTGCCACGCTATATCGAATTCGTTCATTCAAATTTTTTTTTCACTCAGTCACTCTCACTGATCAACTCTGACATTTTAATGGAAATCTATTGTATTTTTTAAAAAGACCTTTACTGTTACTTTATTCGTAAATACTCTTAAATAATAATTAAATCAACAGAAAAAATTTATAGCATAATATATAAATAATGAATAATAACAAAATATCTTTTTTTATAATTAGAAGTCTATAAAATTGCCTTTATACGATTTAACAAAATTTGTAAGATAATAATACTTACGTCACTATATATTGTCAGTTTAGCCTAAAATGATCCGTCTGTCTCAATTTGGATAGAGATTTATGTATATCTGTACCAGACGGCTTAACTTTTGCTGAAAAATATTCTACGTTAGTTTATAGCCGGCTGAATAAAAGTAGGCAAAAAAAAATTGGTAGATTTGTAGATTCTTCTTTCAATCACTGACAGTCAACCTAATTCATTTTTTTTTAAAAGCAATATATTCTAAAATCTAGGTTCGTGTAACAAATACACACATTTAGTGGGAGGATTCATTCTCCCAGTATTACAACAATATTCAATGAATGAACAAAATATAAAACAAATAGTATAGCCTTATTATATAATTTAAACGAAACTATTAATGTAATGTTAATGAAGGGTCTACAAAACTCTGGAAAGCAGTAAGAGAACTGTCTGCCGCTAGGGATGATTAGCTATGGACAGAGCAACACAAGTACACCGATATATCATTTAGGTCCGCAATGTATGTACGTATGTAATGTCGCTATCAGGAGGACAGTCACGCACACGAGTCGTTACAACTGTCGCCATTACTCATCGCTGACTTCAAAACACCTCGCAACTTTTTGTAAGCAACTCTTTTAAATGCTCTTTAAACTCCTAACTGAATATAGTCTTTCTAATGTAATCTTCTTAGGTATTATACGTATTTTTACTTAATTTTATTAGTTTTAGAATAAAGACGGAAATAATATTATGAATCACGAAACACCTTATTGTATTTCTAATAGAGTATGTCCTGAACTTTTGAATTCATACTTTGTATCTTAAATTATTTTTTTGGGCTATAAAGCCTTAATGAGTGAATACAAATATCAATCACTGTATAAACACTTTTCAAATACCTATATTTTATTAGAAAAATTGAACGCATTTTTAATAACTGTAACAATTGAAATAAGTCCACGTTTCGTTTCGAAACGAAAAAAAGAATATTTTTTTAGTAAGTTCAAATAAATTGTTCGAAACTGAGTTTTTTTGAAAAATGTTTTTTTGGGCAAAAATTGAAAAATAATGTAGTGAGTTATACCACTTTATATTTCTTATGTATCTTGGGCGAGCGGTTATATTATTGTTTTGGTAATTATTGTACAATAAGGTGAAAGATATTTCGTAAAACGATATTAAGTCTAATATGTTCTAATAGTTAAATAATTCATAAATTGTAAAAAACAAATTGTTACACCGTAATTAGATTTTTATATTATTCTTATTAGAATTATCCTATTCATAATTATGTATCTACAAGAATGTGCGAACAATTATATTGAATAAATATATCTTATAGCTTCAGAGTGCAGCGCGAACTTCTGGTGCGACGTAAAGTACGTACCACGTACCGTGTCACGCTCTCTTCATCACTCCAACTCTATTTAGAGTTCCACTCGACCTTGCTTGAGTTGACCGGTAAACTGTATTACATTTAGACTTTAAATTCATACAATGTATTATTTTTATGAATAGTTCCTGACGGTAATTAGTTATCAGCCAGAATTAAACAGTATCAGTCTGATGGATTGATTCAGATTTATACTTTTTAAATAAGAATAACACACTACACTAATGACACCTTTGCATAGAAGATTATTATGGTATTCAAAATATACCTGTCTGTTACACACCTACAGTCGTTAATAAATTACAAAAAGTGTTGCTACACAAAGGTTTTCCTTATTTAAGATATACATACAAATATATACTATCAAGTTCCGTGAGCACTACACAATGAAAGTGGAGAGATGTGATTAAAGTTTACGATTTAATGAACTCCTGCGTACAAAATAGCTACAACACACAAGCAGCAACATTGCCCATTAACTAAAAAGGTGTGTTGCCTTCTTAGGGATTAAATATGTTGAAACCAAGCCGGTTATAGCACATAGGAGAGAAAGAGTTTTAAAATGAGCTTCGTAACGACGCTTGAGAACATTTCAAGGCGCGGCGGTAACGAGGTGAATACTTCTTGAAAGTCAGTTAGAGGCAAGCACCCGTTGGTGAAGTGGAAAATAAAATTATCATAGGGTGGTGAGAAAGTTTTAGAGCTGATTACCTTTTCCGGAATACGGTTTTGCATGTGCTTACTTATCATTTGGGAGCACCTACACTCCTCCACTCAGTATTGCGGATCTGTGTTGTTAAAATTTACAACGAAGGCATTGTAGTCCGTACTCGTATGCTTCGTGTATAAACCTGCTTAATTAATATTTTCCTGTTAATCCAGTTTGTTAAAGTTGCTTACATACCCAAGGGAGGTAAAGTGCGGATAATTTGGAAGATTTAATCAAAAATCATGAAAGTTTTAGGACTTATGATGTTACCTACAAGTTTCAGTGTAGTTTATGTAGCACTACATTATGGTAACCACATATCTACTTTTTTAACATTCTTTTTCTCCTACAAATACATAGTAAATTATTTATAGCTAGCTATTATATGCTATTTTTAATTTGCATTAATATTATAGCATTATATAATATATAATATAAAATATATATAAAATATAATAATATATATTACTAGCTGTTGCCTGCGACTCCGTTCGCGAGGACTTAAGAAACACAGATCTCGTAAGAAACTTGACCGCTTGAGCTTTTAATGTCATTTTTCTTTCCACGATTGCTCTCCACGAAAAGCCATATTATTATTTCAAGAATCATTAGATTCGTATAAATTACTTTGAAGATTACCTCCAACAAATAAACTTATAAAGTATAAACTCAGAAACATACAAACTTTACCTCATAATAGTATTAGTAAAGACTAAGATATGATGATAAAATATGAGATTTGTCATAGTTTAAGTTTATATTGAAAAGGAATGATAAAATCTATTATAAATTAGTAATGAATAAGTTGATTGTTTACTTTCGCACTGTCAATGTCAAGTATACATTAGTGTGATGTCTAATAGTCGCTAAGTACTACTACTAATAGAATAAAAATCATGATATATTTATATTTAATTTCACAGTATAGCGTTTACTATAATGTAAATTTAACTTATACTTTAATCTCAGCAACACGTTATCCTATTAAATTATAGCTTATATGAAATGAATATATATACCCGTATATAGACGATGGAATTAGCTATGATAAAAAGTGCTAGCCAGACTCGGTGATGAATTAGTTCCCAAGCCCCAAAAATCTCAAATATTTCACGAATTTTATTTTATACTGCATAACATTGTTTTTTTTATGTTATTATAAATTAATATTTTTCACTTTTTCGAAGGAATTATGTTTATTTTACTAAAAATACTATTTAACTTTTTACGGCTACTTAAAATATTAATTAAACATTATTCTTTTGGAATCTTTATATAATTAGGTATCTTTATACATTTAGATATTTATTTTCATTTTGATGACAATAGAACTTGTTAAAAATATTGTTTCAAGAGCCTAAATTAGAAATGAAAACTATCTTAATACGATTATAGCCCTGATTGGTGTTGCATCTTTTGCATTTAAAAGATGTCGACTACATTTTTGTACATTTAAATTGTTTTACTTGAAATGCCTAAATATTTCGGAAATAAGGACATTGACAGTTTCTTCATTGGTTTATTACGTTTGTTAATGTACAATACATTAAAATATCTAATGATATCTTCCACCTGTCTAAATAATAAAAGTGTATAGGTATTTGGCTCAGTCACTCAATCCACCTGACCTTGAGAAATGGGGAGAGAAAGAATGCAAGATGATGATGCGAGAGATTCATTAACTTAAATAAATTTATTTATAATATGTCCCTGGGAAAACGAGAGATGTATTTAAAAATAACAGAATTTGAATTGAAAATACCTATTTCCATTTTGTATTTAAATACTTTTATATAGAAATGCATTTTCTGTTTTATTTGAAATGCTTTTTAGGACGTATTTAGTATTTGCAAAATTGTTTTTGATAAGTTTTGACAATAAAAAACTCTCTTTGAGTTTCTGGCCAGCTCTTTTCAACAGAGCAGCATTCTGAGCTGGTGGTAGCTTACTCACGGACTAACTATACTGACATTTTAATAATGTAACAATTAACGATTCATAAGTGCATGTAAATTGTAAATGCTTATCTAAATAATGATATTTTTAATTTGCATTAATAAACAAAATTAATGAACGGTCAAAAATAATAAAGAAATAATAAAATCACCTACTTTTCCATATCCAACCCCGATGGGAATTTATCATAACTAGCTACTGCAAGGACTTCAGAATACAGAGCTCGTAAGGAACTCCTCTTATTGGTCAACTTTATTTACAAAATATCTCTCCACGAAAATCCCTATAATTATTTCAAAAGAATACTAGATGGAGAAGTATGGATGGATGTTTGTTACTCTTTTACGAATGGATTTCAATGAATGAATTTTAGTGAAACTTACAATAGTACCTATAGGTAGATTATACATCAGAATAACACAGGCTATAATTTTAGACACCAATTTTAGATATATGTAGATATTGTGTGAATTGTCCAATTTTTTTTTTGATTTCTTTTTATGGAATAGGGAGGGCAAACGAGCAGACGGGTCACCTAAGCGACTGCCGTTGCCCATAGACATCTGAAACTTAAGAGCTCCCACCACCTCCGGTGTAGCTGTCAAGGCCGCAGGGCCAACAGCATGGTCACTTCCCAAAAAAAAAAAAACTCAAGAGATAGCAGTGCGCTGCCAGCCTCTTAGAAAGCTTAGAAAGGAATACGCTCTTTTCTTGAAGGTTTGAATGTTTATCGGTCCGGAAATACCTTAGGCGACAATTTGTTTCAGGCAAAAAGCATCTAGAGAAGCGCACAGTCGTGGAACGTCAGCTGTTGAGATGGTGAGGGTGGATGTTTTGTCGCGATGGATGATGATGAAAATCTGTAAGTTGTATAAGTCCGAACAACACTTCAGAACACTCCTCATGGTATACACTATAAGCTATAGAGAGTGCAGAGGGAAGCTACATATCTACGCAACGCTAAAAGATCAAGCCGATTGGAAAGGTCTTGGCAATTGATAAGCAAACAATTTAAATATTTAAATTATACACATTACAGGTGTCCAATAAACACTGAAATGTGTTTTTTTTAATTATCCTGCGCTGCCGCAGCCGCCGCTGCTGCCGCAACCCTTACATTATACGTGTTTTAGAAGTACATACTCTCATACATAAGTCTGTTCTCCTTAACTCCAACCTCCATCAACTCCTCTCCTCTCTCCGACAATCAACCATGTTCCCAAGTTTACAATCCTGATACGACAACACCTGTTTCTATTTTGAAAACAAAGAAATTGCTAATATCTATCAAAGTAACAGCAATTAAAATTAATAGATGAAACACTTAAACAGAATACTATTGCCCAATTTAATGTACTATATTGTCACGTTGTGTAACCAAATATTATCTAAAAGGTACTTTTTATCACTCTTTTTTCATAAATATATGCTTTAACATCCAGACCCAAGCGATATATCAGTTCCAATCATAGTAGAGTACTACCCACTTCCCTATAAAATATGAACTGTATATCATTTTCTCATTTTTAGTACAAAGATTTCCAATTCTTTGTACATATGACAATAATTATGACTCAAATCTTACTTATGGTTAATTATGAATTAAACTTAATCAGTTTTATAGTTTTTATATTCCTTTTATAATGGTTATATAGGCCTGTGTCTTATGCCATATTTATGAAATATACATATATATATATTTGATAAACCAAACTGCTCTCCTTATACTGTAGTAGTAAGTTATATTTTAATACACCATCAAATTAATCTCTCTTAAATGAGTTCAATTTTAAAATTTTAAACGTAACACCTTTTTTCAATAGCTCCAGTTTTCAATAAAACACAAGTTGGTTTTATATTTTTTATTAACTTACTTCTAGGTCACTTCACTTAACTTCTTTCACTTGGAGACCTGAAATAGTTAAATAGCTTATTATTTTTTGTTGGACATATTAATGATATTTACTATTTTACAAATTTAATAATATTTGTAATAAGGAAAACAGATATTTATATTACATGATATTATTAAAAAAATATTGATAATAAATGAGACACAAATAAAAGCAATATTAATTGACTTTGACAAAAATATATAGTATTACAAATTAAAATATTCCAATTGTTACAATAAAGAATTCCCATAACAAATTATGATATAAGTATTGTTTGTGTATTTTATTTACTATACTATTAATTAAGTATAATACAAATATTGTTCTGGTTATTGTTCTGTACCTATACTATAGTATGAGTTTTGATGTCACAAAACATTGGTTTCTGAGAAGTCATAAAACAAGTTCTTGGTTATTTGATTGTAATTGTAGTAAAGCAATCACAAACAAGAACTCCTTTCCTGACTGCTTGAAAAGTATCACTGTTTTGTAAATTCAAAATTTGTACTAGAGTACTGATGTATTTAAGTAAGTCATAGAATGGAATCTAGATGTTACCTGGAGGCAAACTCTGTTTGAGTTTCTCAGCCTTCTCTTTGTCTGTGATGACAAGTGTGTACAGGAAGCGGGAGCAACGCACCTTGAACTTCACATTCTCAGAGTTCTTCTTTATCTTAACAGCTGAAACAATAATTATATGTTAATGTCCCTTTAATGTAATTGTTAAAGAATATGGTGAGACCTAAGGATCTTCCAACTATTCAACTTCATTGCTTGTCAACTTACATTTAGCGTCTTTCCTGCGCGCTTTCAGGAGGAAGTCCTTGATATCTTTAATTTCACGTGGCTGCAAAGAATTAGATTATTTATAAATTATGAAGTATTGAGAGCAAAAAGAGCAAAAAGATAGCTGTGGTTTAACAACAAAAACAACAACATAACACAATTGCAATTGATAATAACCACGACATTTAATTAAATTTACTTATTAATGCTCAATTAATGTAAGTATTTAATTATAGTATAAGACTCAAAATGTACCATGGTGAAGTTGATCCTTCGCACTTGACCTGGAAGGGAAATGAATATAAAAATAAAAAATATACACTTAATATAACACACTATATACTTAATTACTTTTCAGGTACTATTTATACCAAATTAAATTTAATAAACCAATGATTATTTAAGATTTAACATAAGTTTACAAAATATCAACTTGCCGTATCTGTCAAAGTCAGCAAAAGAAATTGTCAATAACTGTCAATCTCGTGAATGAAGAGCTTGGCCCACAGAGTTGGCTTTGACAACAGAAATACAAGTTTAATTATTTATTATAAATTAATTTATATTGCTCTCTAAAGTGTCCCCATTGACAGTCTTGAATTCAGAACACGCCGTCACGAAGTAAAGCTTAAAATTCATTTTCCAATATGCAAAACATTTAATGCTCACAAATAATTTATTTTGAAACCTACCACAATAACTATTCAAAATTAATATTGCCTATATTCAAGTTACAATATCCACGAAATACAATACAAGTAACTATATTTTTCAAGTATACGAATTAATGAAAAACATTTTTATAAACATATAAACATATATTAATTTTTTGATGACATGTCGGTAAAATCATACTTATATGCTGCTGTTGTTGCTTGTCTGTGGCTTTTTGTATTGCAGTATATGGTGACGAGATGGTATTCTACATTTTTGTTTTTTGATTTGAGTCCTGCGGTTGATGAATTTTCTGTTACATATTTATTTAAAAATATATGTTGGCTAAATATGTTTATGGACAAATAAACAAGTTATTAATTTTAGTCACATAAAACAAACATAAAAAAAAACATAAAAAAAACGATTTAAACATATGGTTAAATCTTTCTAATTCTGGTGTCATAAAAATAACTCGTTTTGGATCTCAGAGAAAGAGAGAGAATATATGCAATTGAGATAAATATACGATAGTTATGATATGAACTAAATTATAAAAATGATTACAGACCGGAATGAAAGGTTTTAATTTATTTATTAAACTTTGTATAGCTTATTTCATAAACTGTAACCTTTTAGTAATAAGTATTTTGTTTTTAATTTCAAATAAAATCAGAATGTAGACTGTATAAAAAAAATATTAAATTATATTTTTAATGTTTTATACACAACATCGGAATAGCGAGCAACGAAATCGTAAAGTTTCTTAAAATCAGTGCATCACTAGACCGCGTCGGGAAATGTCAGTTTATTAACTTTGACAGTATCACAGAATAAATACATTGAAATTGTCACAACTTAGGAACGAGACATACATTGATATCAAGCACGGAACCAACGTGCGTTGCCCATGGCCGGCAACATGCGCGAAGAAAATAACACGAAGGACACGCAGCCGGAGGGCGGCGGCCTGTAGCCTCGCGGGGCGGGCGCCCCCATGGCGGGCCGTGAGGGAGTGCGAAGCAGCGCCCGGCTGAGCGAAGCCACGGCAGGAGTGGAGCGCAGCGTGGCTCCGACACCGGGCGAGGCGGAGCGAGCGGCGGCCGCGGCTCTACGACGAGCCCGCGCTTTGAGGGCTGCAGAACGTGCCCGTGAGGTGGAGGACAGCCCGAATGTGCTGCGAGAGAAGTGCCGCCGCCTGGCGCGTGCACTCCGGGACGCCAAGCACTTGGTGGTCGGTCGACTTTATTATATGATATTTAGTTTAAGTTATATGACATTTTGTGTTTGCAATTTGTTACTGTCTCAAATTTTAAAATAAAAGTTCTTTATTATGAATGGAAACAATAACATACATTACTAAAATATAATTGGCATTACTTTGAATACACATCTAAACATTAAATTTGCCTCTCTCAATTTGTAATTTTAAAGTAATGCCAGTCAATATAAAAAACAAATGTTATTTGTAAGGTTTTTGTTAATGTAAATTTATGAGGCCTATTTCAACAAACTTTCTTATGATAGAGATTAATTATTATTACTTTTTCTATACCTATCATTCATAACATAACTTCACACTTAAATCTATTATTTCATAAAATTAAAAGGAAATAATATATTATTACCTATTAACTCTGTCAACACACACAGAATATTGTCTGTGTTTTTTGCCCTTTTAATATCTCATGTTTGGGGGAGTGTTTCTTATTATAATATATTAGCTTTTTACAAGAAAATTATATGCTTTGATTAAAGATTGAAGTAGACAGGAAGTTGAAATAATTTCTGTCTCACAATAAGTCCATATGGTATTCTATAAAAACAAACCACAATTTCTAAGACCTCTTTACATATCTTTCCTTTAGAAATATACATATATATTTTGTTCCTGGCTTTTTTTTATACAAATCAGTAATATTTTTGTGTGAAAGAATATCTATATACATCCATCTATCCTCACAAACTTTTGAATTTATATAGTGGTAGGATAAATTGTACAGATCTTTCCCCACCTGCATGTAATTTTACCAACACTTGTAAGAGAGCTTTTCATATATGGGAACAGTTAACTTAAAGTTAACCACTAGAATTATAAATAGTCATTGTGTATAAGACATGTAAAATCACTTTATATAAGTATATATATTTATTTAAAATGTAAATATATGTATTGTGTATCTTCTAATATTATGACGTGAAACAGCAGAGGTAGTATAGCCAAATACAATTGTTGTTTGAATTAAAACATCATATAATATATAATTAACTGTATTTACTTTATTCCGACAATATATATCTAATATGACAATACTTTTGTTCCCACTCACATAAATTAAAATTTGAAAACCGGAGAGCAAAATTGCTAGTTTCACAAATCTTATAATTATTTAATTAACATAGATGATAATATTTTTATAATTAAAATTATTTATCTTTATAAATTTAAAATAAACAAATACTTTTATAAAACTATAACTTTAAAATGTAAAAATTACAAAATATAAAATGCTACAAAGGTTTGGAATTTGAAGCCTCTTTAAATTTTGTGTGAATCTTAACTGATGTTAGGTATTTATTACTTAATCTTCACTCACTTATTGTTTGTTTATATTATAGTTAGATTTAAGAGTACTTACAAAGTGCCCCTTGCTGTTCAGGTTTACACCGGCGCCGGAATCAGCACTGCGGCCGACATTCCTGACTACCGAGGACCGCGCGGCGTGTGGACCAGACTGCAGCGGGGGGAGACCGTCGGGTAAGATATTTTTTATTGATGGGGTACTAAAGTGGCATTTAAGATATATGAAAAAGTTTAAAATAATATTTTGGCAACCTCCAGCCGTGTGGAGGTGTCTCGGGCGCAGCCTACCTTCACTCACATGGCGCTGACGGCGCTGTGGGCGCGCGGCGCGCTCAAGTTCGTGGTCTCGCAGAACTGCGACGGGCTGCACGCGCGCGCCGGCCTCCCGCGCCGCGCGCTCGCGGAGCTGCACGGCGACATGTTCGCGGAGCGCTGCGCCGCGTGCCGCCAGGTGTACCTGCGCGCCTTCGACACCACGGAGCGTACGGCGCGACACGCTCACGCCACGCGCCGTCTGTGCCACGATTGCGGCCGCGAACTGCGCGACTCCATCGTGCACTTCGGAGAGCGAGGACGGGCCGCCTGGCCGCTCAACTGGGCCGGCGCGCTTCGACACGCCGCCGCCGCCGACGTCGTGCTGTGCCTGGGCTCCAGTCTCAAGGTAGCCCGGCATTAATATCAAATTAGATCTTCGTTATTCGTACCAACACGAATCTTCTAGTTTCTTTGAGCACCGGTCGTGTGAGCAGGTGCTGAGGCGCTATCCGCGGCTGTGGCGCATGCAGAGTGCGCCGCATCAACGACCGGCGCTATACATCGTCAACCTCCAGTGGACGCCCAAGGATGGCGTGGCGGCGATGAAAATAAATGCGCGTTGCGACGCTGTGATGGCACTGGTGGCGCGGCGCCTGCGCCTGCGGGTGCCGCGCTACCGCGAGTGCGCCGACCCCCTGTTGGCGCACGCCGAGCCACTCGCGCCGCCCGAGGCGCACACCACGCGCCGCCCGCTGCTGCCGACCCCCACCCCCGCTTCCTCCACCTCCTCTGCCGATGAAGAATCGGACACGTCCTACTACTCGCTGTCCTCGGCCTCCGCCACGGACTCGGACGACGAGGTGCCGCTGTGCCGCCTCGCCGCACGGTGCTCCTCCCCGACGCCGCTGACGCACGAGCCCGCACTGCCGCCGCCGCCGCTCACTCTGCGCTCCTTTCAGGTTACTTCATAGCGACGTTATTTACATGAATTGTGTTTATAATTACGTTCTATAAAAATTAGTAACTTCATTAATGTAGGTTGATAACACCATTCAGGTGAGCCTCCAGTCCGGGGAGACCACTATCCTCCTTCGCGCAGAGCACGCGCCCGCCGACCCGCCGCCGCCCGAGCCGCCGCCCTCCACCCGCAACACCACCGACGCTCTCAGGCGGTTTAGAATTACGAGACCTCCCGGGACCGTCGCCATACTCAACGGCTTCGCTCCGGTGACGAACGGACATCGACCACCAGTTCTTTCCCCGGAGCTCGAATCCAAAATCGAGGAATCTCCCCTCAAAATAGAAAAGGACGATCCGGAGACCTCGCCCGCGAACGAATCCTGGGATTTAGGAACGAAGTTGCGACAACTGCTGGAGTTCGAGCCGCGCATCGGTCTCCACGGACAGAAGTTCGAAGCCGACGTCAAGGTGAAGGCGGAGGAGCTGCGCGACGAGGAGGCGAGCGCGTCTCTGGCGGCCGCCATCATCCGGCGCGCCGTGATGGTGTGTCGTGCGCAGCTGTACCCCGGCCTCCACACCATCATCGCGCCGGCCGCGCCCGGGCCCCGCGCCTGCCGCCCGCCGGCCCTCGCGCCCGCCGCGCCCCCCGCCCCCCCCGCCCCGCCCCCCGCCGCAGAGTGCGCGTGGTGCCTGCGGCGCTACTCGGCGCGGCGCTGCCTGTGGTACGGAGCGCCGCGCTGCACGCCGCCCGAGCGTCGCGCCTGGCGCCGCGAGCGCGGCCGCCGCTACCTGTGCGCGTGCTGCGGGCCCGACGCCGAGGACGAGCCGTCCGCGCCGCACGAGACCGTGGACGACGGCGGCTGGTATGGCAAGGGTTATCGCAAAGGCCGCCGGCGGCGTCGGTAGCGCTCGCGGGGCGCGCGCCCCCCCTCGCGCTCTTGCGGTCGTCTCTGCTCGCTCCGGCGCCTCCTGCGCCGGCCTCGTGCGTGTCGTCATATTGTGAAGTGTTGAACAAACATGGTGTTGAAAGTGTTGTGTATTCTAAGTGTCCAGATCCATTGGACTTGTATTTTTTTTATGAACAGTATGTTTGGTGTCATCTTGTTATGAGCAAAGTGTAAATAATTTGTGAGTGAATTTGTATGCTGCGAAGCGAGTTACCGGTGATCGGATGTATTTATTTTTCTATGCGTACACGAGAAACGTATGTCTATCAAAATGGTCAATTCATGACATGAAATGCGATTTTATATTGGATTGTTTACTGCCTTTGTATGTAGTCCATATTATGAAGATCCACAAAGTATCGTCGTACATTATTAATATTAATAAAATATGACAGATGTTCCCGATGTCGGAACATGAGAATGTTCTCTTCCAACGTCTGACAATAGATTTTCGTGATAAACAAAACCCCTTATTTCCTTGTATACAGAGACGATGGTTGTGATACGAGTGCTTTTGTCCATACATACATGAGCTTAAAGACCAGGAACCCTGTTCGTTTTGTTGTAATTTTGTTGCAATTTTGGCAACAAATAGTTAATAGAATTAAAAAAGTTGAAGATTACATTCTGATGTACAGACAGACCAGACTGGAGCCGACGATTGCTGATGTCGAACAATCACTGAAACAAATAGACGTTAAGATAGATCTATAAGTAAACATTCACAAACGATTAATTTGTCTTTTCTTTCCTTTCCCTGAGCTGTCTGATCAGATCTGAGACCAGCCACACTACAATGCCGACTGTCAAATATATCATCTGTCATTTTATAACGTAGTACTATGTCAAATGTATAATTTTATATTCTATTTGAATGCCATCAGTACATTATGACAAGTAAATTTATAGTTCTAGTTGGATGTGTAGCCGCAACAAGTTCAATTTCTAGCGGACTAGATCGCAGGTGATTTCAGTCGCTTTAACAATTATAGAAATATCGCCGTACAATGTTTATATAAACTTATTAATTGATAATTTAATGATTAGTTCGTTCGTCGTGAGAATGTCATCAAATGAAAAGACAAACTTAATTAACTTAACTAAATTCATGCGTAACACGTATTAGGGGAAGTACCTAGTATTTACAAGGATCGAAACGATATAATGGAGTTGCTGTTGACGAGTAGATTCCTTTTCGTTTGTGCTATCTCTAGATATATATCTATAATGAAATAGGAATGTGGCAAATTCTGTAGATACATAAAATATTTTTTGAAGAAACTTAACTAGACATCGACAAAAACAAAACAAATAAAAAATTATAAGCTAACTATCTTCAAAATATAGTCTACATATTTTATATGTATGTTTTGTCCCATCAGCTACAATGCAGGACAGATTTGTGAAATTTATACCAACATTGAGCCATCAATGTTATTACGATCCTAGAATATATATACCTATATAAGAATTGAATAATGAAGTAATTGTGAAGCTACAGCTGTTTTTTTACATTGAAAACAATATTTAAATACGATTTAAACTTCAATTGAATTAGTTGGTAATTTAATTAGTAGTAAGAGACAACGCGACACCTTAAAAAAGTACGTAAGTATGTAAGCACTTTAAACACGCAACTTTTCAAGTAAAAAAACGTTGGTATGTCGTTCAAGAACAACAGGACCGCTTACCTGAGCTACCCTTGAAGCGTTTCATAAAAATATAATAATTATTTGTCTTTTTACGACGTTCATTCCTGTGGAATATCAAGATTTGTTCAGAATGGTTGATTTAAATATATCAATAACTTAAATAATAATATCATGTAATGTATCAGATATTGATGCTATATTTGTGCTGCAGAAGAGGGCTGTTCGTGCGATCTATAAGATGAGGCCCCGAGAATCGTTAAGAAATAAATTCAAAGAATTCAAAATTATGACTGTACATAATCAATATATTTATGAGAACCTAATGTATGTACATAAGAATATTAATAACTTCAAGAAAAATTGTGATTTACACAAAATTAATACCAGAAACAAAAATAAACTTGCTATGCCCACCACTAGGCTCCAAAAAATAGGAAATTCCTTCAAAATTAATTGTATACGTTTTTATAATAAACTCCCAAATGAAGCCTTAAAATTGTCATTAAATAAATTTAAAGTATACATTAAAAGAAATTTGATAAAAAAATCCTATTATAGTGTAAAGGATTATATTAATGACGGTATGGCCTGGGAATAAATTGTATTGTAGCGATAAACTAGTAACCTGCGCAATTTGTTTGACGTTGCTAGTTACTTTTGTTCGATCAACTGGCCGCATCACACCGTTCCCTTAGAAGTCATTACTTGCGGTAGCGTTGGGGGTCGGGTCGCCCTCCCTCCCTCAAATATGGCGAAGGGGGTGATGGCTGACCCTTGCGTTATGCTCGTGAACGGGTGCTGCTTGCGGTGACTGGTCGTGTTGCTGGCAATGGTTCATGTGTTTTCATTTTTATTTCTTAAATTATTAAACCTTCTACGTGAATTGATTGCCAAGGTTCTAGTTGTTCGTAAATTGCTCATTTTACTTATATTGACATTTGTGAAACAGTGATCACAATAAAAAAAAAACACCCGGCTGAGTTTGTTGTGTGGTTCTTCTCAGACCAGGGCGCGTTTGGAACCCTCGTAATTTTAACTTTAAGTTCAGAGGTGTTTTTGCAGAAGGGCTTATTTCGATAAGTATGGTATCAAAATAGGCCCTCCTGACACCTCTATTTGACGTACACAAGTGATCACTGAGAATGATTCAAAGTGGAAAAGATTTAAATAAAAATAAAAATATCATAATATATGGTTTAATAAATAAACCTAACACTTATAGTGAATGCAGCAAACGTATATAATTGATTAATTTAAAAATATACAATCAATTTATTTATTCACTGTATAATTCTAAAGTGTAAATGCATGATCTCAAACTGTTTAGGAGCTTTGTTTACAAGCGGAGGCATTGTGTTTCTGAAACTACTAACTAGCACAGATGTTATTGCTCTAAATATAGACTAGCTATATACCTATAGCGTATTATAGTTTTAAACACGATGCGTCAGGATGGAGTGGAGAATCACTATCGACTATCGCATTTCCGACCGCGATACTGAACGGCGTCCTGGAACCATTGGCTGTTTTGAATTGTAATATTCGCTTCGAGCACAACGCATAATAAGTATAAAAAAATATTGGAAGCATCACATTAAACATTTGTTTTTCATTCTCGAGACTCGAACTGACGCGCACAGGGCACAGACGCACTTTTTTAAGGTTGGTACTAGGTATATATTATATCCTTTCGTGATTTATTTAGAAGTGAAGTTATGTGAAATTATATTATAGTCAGTGATGTTTTGTAGCATTGCCTGAGACTCCTGTAATATTTGTTTAAAATGTGATTTTCGCATTAAGTCGGGATCTAACATAGAAATATTAAATCTGTGAAGTTGTTTTATTGTGATTAAAAACTTCTTTTCGCTCGCATTGCAAGTGCCAAACGCTTAATAGCAAAAGTTTTGTGCACCCAAAGCTATCAATGCATTTGCAAATAACTTGAATGAAAATACATAAAACAAACTTCAAACATGTTAATTATGTTTTTAGGCAGATCCTAATGTTTCGGTGGGTGATGTACCGGCGGGCGGGTTGGAGCGCGCGCGCTGTCACGCTGCTGGCGGGTGCGGCGCTGCTGTGTCTCCGCGCTCCGCTCTCCTCTCGTTTCGACGCAGACTTTCCGCATCACAAACCCGACCAGCTCTCAGAATTTCTGGCCGACTTCAACAACCATCCGAAGCTTTATGCACACATGTAAGATTTGAATTAAACGGATGTCTTGTAAAAATTTAAATGCATTGCTCTAATCACATTATTACAATTTGATTTATATTGCAAGAATTACAAACGCATTGTCATTGCCATTTTTAAATATTAAAGACATAAGTTTCCAGTAAGGTTCTCTTCTACTTAGTTTCTGCTTAAAATGCATTAAATGGGTCCATTTTGTCGCGAACTATAACCCAATCGACCCTTTTGTCAATTATTAAGCAACATCTGCTAAATCACTCGTCTCGGTTCACTCGGTCAACGAAGAAATTTTGACTACTGTAAAGTGTGTAAGTGGCAATGAAGAAGACGATTTTGCTGCTTTTCTACGTAAATCCTAGCCTAGTACTAGTTTGTTTTTTTTATTTTTACAAAAAAGATGTTTTGGTTTGCAATGACTACATACTTTAGAACAGAATTAGGTTACTATCATTAAAGTAGTTCCATCTAATGTTATTATCCAGACCCTCAAACTCTCGACTCAAGTCGTTGGGTTTATATTAAGTACCTACAATAGCTGAATTCAGTTTCGATAACGTCAATTTATTATTATTTTCTATAACATATACCTACCTAGAATTAAACCATCACTCAGCACATGCAATTTCATAAAAACCCCTATAGTTCTACTTTTATTGTAGCTATTTATAGCTTAGAGTTAGTTCAGACGTTTCAGACGTTTAGTGAAAAATGTTGCACGATGGACAAAAGTGTAAAAGTGTTTTCCTTAATATAAATTAAACTATTAGATATGAGTCCAGTTTTCAAAAACGGCATGAATGACCACTTTGCTCAGGACTCTGGGTCAAGTGGATTCGGTACTAAGGCAAAGTGAACAACAACATTTTTGTAATTAAAATAACCTTTAAATTTAAAAAACAATCGAAAATCAAAGGAATATTTTCAAAACATTATTTTTTTGCTTAAATGCTAATTGTAGTAGTTATTACAAACAAAATTATCTACACTGATTACAAATACGGCATGTTATCCAGTTTACCGTCGGCTGATCATCTTCTTCAACGTACCTACATTGCACTACAAACAATGCACCTTACTGATGTAAAAATGAAATGCACCTTACTGATGTAAGGTGCATTTCTTCTTTTTCTTCATTTATCATTTCAATCATTTATTTAATTTCTTTTTCTTTTTGTTATTCTCTTTTGTATGTTTTGTAGCAAATATGTTTGATTTAACAGTCTTTTTGTTAGTTGTCTTTTTTACAGTCTTCTGACTTTTAGTGGAAACATCATTTAGCGACTTCATGACAGACTTTCTTTCTTTTTCATTTCTTTTCTGATCTTCTTTTACTTACTGGAGTACTTGTGAGGAGTGTCGATCTTTGTAGCTTTCGTTTACGTGTTGTTATTGAGTAAGCAGGCTGAGGACTGAAGGACTAGTAGTTTTTAGAACATCCAGGTTTGTGTCAAGTGGTGAGAACACACTCGCCTCGAATTTTTTTTTGTAAATTTCGATCTTGTTAAAGTGCAAAGACGTTCTTCCATGTTAACGTAGTCGTCATGAGACTTAAAATTACCTAAAACTTCATCATCATCTCACAATCAAAGTGGTAAAGGAAGGAAAAAGCGCGTTAAAGTATATAAAACTGTATAGCTTGTCATGACCGGGCAAAGCGAATACGGTATCCACTTTGCCCATCAAGTACATTTTGGAGGTTATCCCAAATTATTAAAAAACCAGAGTCTACTATACAAAATAATTTGATTATTGAACAGAAGAGGATCTTGGCAAGTAGAGGAAGAGCGTAACAACTACACGTGGTGGGAATATGTGGTGTCGTACGAGTGCGGCGCAAGGTGTGCGGGGCGCGTATTGCTGGGCGCAGGCGTGGACGGGGACACGCTGCGCCACGGACGCGCTCTCGGCGAGCACCGCATGCACGTGCGGGACGAGCGCTGCATGCATCTGCCATTATTATTCTGGCCACAAATGTGTGGTTATTATCTTCTATATTATTGATTAGGAAATATATTTTGAGTAATTTAATAGAGAATGTGTACCTTACACACGAAATAACTAGTACTTACTAAGTCTAGTAAGTTTTCTATAGTGGCAAAAAAGTACACGGCCCACCTGCTGGTTACCGTGGTTACCGTGGCCTATGGACGGTTATAACACCGCTCGATATCACTCGGATGGCACATTGATATAAAAGTGTTTTCTGTCCGTTTGCAATACAAAAATAAAAAGCACCAAACGACTCTAATGGATTGTACATTACAGTGGAGACTGAAACGGAAACTATAATAAAACCGCGCCTGGGGGGCGGAGCACATCTCACGGAGTGGCACGTTACTCGCTGCAGCGCGCTGGCTGCTCTGACGGGTAGCTGCGGCGCGTACGGCACTGATGAGCGCGAGCGCACGTTACGAGCCGCTATACGAACGACAATAAACTAATTATGATCTTAATAAGTTTTTTTTTTATTTATAACTTACTATAACTTAGATGAGTATTTCTGACTAAATCTTAATGGGTAAACAAATCATTGAATGTGTTGCAGTCACTACCGGCGAGTATTCATTTAGTGTGTGATTTTCGTATATGTGATATCAAATATCATTCTTCTTAACTTATCTTTGGAGGCCGGGATACTGCCCTTAGATTGAAAGCAATCTTATGTCGGCCCTATCTTCAGTGCCGGTTTTAGCACTACTAGCGCCCTGGGCGAGAATTCTTCGGCGCCCCCTAACTGCAATTCAATTACATACGAAAAAAGGCAATGTGTACAATGAAATAACTATCTATTTAAAAAAAACATTTATTTAAAAAACTAATAAAATTTCACTTTTCTAGCCTTTACATCGGCGAACTCTTTTATTAGACATTCAAAGTCCATGTTTTCTGCAATTTCGTTTTCGATTGATAAAGTTGCTAAGTTTGTTAATCTAGATTGAGAGATTGTCGATCGTAGATATGTTTTAATCAGCTTTAGCTTGGAAAAACTTCTTTCGCCACTAGCAACCGTTACAGGTATAGTCAGTAATATTCGAAATGCTATCCATACATTTGGATACAGTTCCTGTAAGTTGCGATCTTTAATAAAATTTAAAACATAAGCAGGGGTAGCCACATTCTGATCAGGCAAAAAAGATTTCAGGCTTATGAGTTCATCACACAACATACAACCATCTATATCTGATTTAGAATTCACAGTTAATTTCAATTGGAGATCACTACAGAGTTTGACAAGGTCGGGTTTTTCAGGAATCTGTTTTATATTGTACAAAAAAGACCAGCAATCCGAGTACTCATTGAACTGTTCAAATCTTTCATTAACTGAAATTAATGTAGCGTCCAAGAGAGAGTTGAAAAATTCTACCTCAAATTTCTTTTCAGGAGAAACAATAGGCTCGTCGCGGGCAGTTTCATCAGCTGGACGCTTAACAAATCGAATTCTTTTTGTGGCCTTAAACACAGGTTCAACTTCCAGTTCTTCAGCCAATTCTTTTGCAGTTGAAATGGCGCTTTTAAAGCCTGTATTTCTTTATTCTTCCAAGAAAGTGCAGCATTTTTTCAACATTTCTGTGCATTTACTGAGATCTATATCTGGTGATTGTAGAGATTTACTAACGACGTTAATTTGAAAAAGTATGTCATACCAAACAACCAATGAAACTATGAAACTGAAATCTTTTAACTGTTCAGCTAGAGTAGTAGCCTCATGAGAGACTTGAACATCAGTTTTCTGAGTTTCAATTGCCAAAGTAATTAAAGCGTCATGGATGGCACTAATTTGATAACGAACTGCTTTGACACTGCTTATTCTTGCTTCCCAACGTGTGTCACTGAGCTTTTTTAGAGTATATAATCCCAGGCTATCGGTTAGAATTTTCCATCGATGAACAGAAGCTGAAAACAATGTGAACAACCTCTGAAGTACCCCAAACAAAGTCACTGATTTTACGGAAGACTTAGCGGCATCGCATAGTACGAGATTGTAGCTATGACAGCCACAAGGTACATAAACAGCTAAGGGATTTATGTCTAGAATTCTCCTTTGAACACCAACATTTTTCCCTTTCATATTCGCCCCGTTGTCATAACCCTGACCCCTGCAGTCGTTCAATTCAAGTCCGTGTTTATTTAAAATATCAATAATAACTTCAGTTAGTTTTTCACCAGTCGACTGATTTACAGGCAAAAATTCTACAAAATGCTCTTTTACTGATATTTTATCGTCATTTGATGATATATCAACAAATCGTATTGTCAGTGAAAGTTGTTCTACGTGACTAATGTCCGGTGTACAGTCAGCTATAATAGAATAATATTTTGATTTCTTTGCGCGTGATATGATTTCTGACTTCACTTTTTTACCCATCAGCTCTATTAATTCATTTTGAATGTCTTTTCCGCAGTAGTGGTCTGCAATATCACCCTTCATAGCTAATCGCAAGTGCTCCTGCATAACTGGATCAAATTTAGCTAGTAATTGTACTAAGCCCAAAAACTTTCCGTTATTTGGCGTATATAATTTGTCAGAATTACCTCTGAACGCCATATTGTTTTCAGCTAAATAAAGTGTAATATGCATCAATCTAGATAAAACATTATTCCATCTTGTAGTTTCCTTTTTAATCAAATATTGCTCTTGGCAATCTATTGTTTTGCCTATTTTTAAACGTAGTTCAGTTTCAATCCATGAAAGGTAAAACTTCTTATGTGAAGTGCTATTCTCGTGAGTTTTTAACATTTCAGACAAGTGTTTCCAGTCGTTATATCCTTCAGATACTAAACTCGACGTTGAGCTACTATCAAACAGCCGGCAACAAAAACAATAAACTCGATCCTTGGAAATGGAGTATACTAACCAACGACGCTGAATTGTCTCACTGTTTGCTAGTTTTTTTATGAAATGAGAATTAGAAAAATGTCGCCCTGTATCATTTTTCGGATAATCATCACAGTGAGTTTGCAGTGGGCCGGTATTTATAATATAATCAATTATTTTGCTATTTCGAATAGGTGGCCAAGTAGCTGGATCCGCTATATTCGGGACAACAGTATCAACATCATCTAATACATGTATTTGTTGTACATCAATAACAGATTCTTGAGCAGCATCTGTAATCGTAGCACAACTTGCTCCCTCACTTCGGGATTTTTCATCCACAATCTCTTGAGTAGCTATTCCATCGGACTTGCCAGACAGAGGCTCCACTGCCGATGCATTCGTTTGTATTGCAGATGTAGATGCCACATTCAACTCTTGATTTTTTGTTCTGATATATTTATCTATATTCATAAACTTCTTTGTTTTTTGAAATTCCTTTTCTTTTTCCGCTTTCCGTTTCCTATATTCTGACCCAGATGGTTTTCTTTTGATAAAATCACCCTGTTCAGACATTTTGTACCTTCTAGTTGTAATAAATAAAATCTGCAACAAATTAAATCTGTATCAATCGAAACATTTATAAAAATAAATTGATTGCAATAAAACTTCGTTACAACGCTATTGACGTTCCAGAGATTATGCTGCCCAAACGTATAAACATATAAACAAATTTTATAAATATTAATAGATAGCAGAGACCGAAAAACATAGTATTTATTTATTTACATTGCACGTCTCAAAGTTACAACAATTACACAAAGTTATATAAAACAATTATGTGACACCCTGTTAGGGTGTTACAAAGATAGAGAGCCTGGAGCCAATTTCAATAATTAACCTGTTATTTTAACATCTTATATACTTTAAGTATTAGGGCGTGTGTAGTATAGATAGTTAAAATAAATTTGTACTTACTTATTGATGTTATCCGTCAAAAATTAAACACCTACTTATACACTATTTATTTGTCTACTTTTTAAATAGGCAAAACTAATGTCACTCTGTAGTTGGAACAAGAGCATCGTAACGTAGCGTTAAACGTTTGATTACTGTGTTTGTTTGTTTTAAAACAATCGAATAATTATTTTAAGAGCGTCCACTTATGTCAAGCAAGAAGATGATTGTGTTCTGTTTCGTCAAAAATTAAAAACAGATAGATCCCGGGGAATCCCCGACCATAGAAAAACACATTGTTTCTGTATGTTTGGGAAGTCGGGGATTCCCGAGAAATTAAACCGATTGAACACAACGTTCTAGTGCTGCCAACTTACAATTTTTACCTAAATTTTGGGAAAATTACAAGTAAGTAGGCTGGGTCGGCGAAAAAAGACAAGAAACTATATAATATTTTTTTGTCGTTAAGTTAAATGACTGTTACCATGTATTAAAAAAAAATAACTCTAATAGTAAACCTCTGCTTTAATATGGGAAATTATCGATAGGTGTAGTTAAATACGGAAAAACTCGAATTATTGTTATGCTATAAAATAATATGCTGTTCTGTTTTACCATAATATTTTTCATGTTGAGTTTCCTTTCAATTCATGCTGACAGTGAGGCAACTTGAAAACAAAAAAAATCCCTCACGGTTCTTGTCTTTTTTTGACCTAGTGGGCCTTGCTCAATGAGCGAGGGAACAATAAGGGGGTGCCTGTGGAAAATTATAAAGAATCAGATAGAGGCGCCGGACGAAAATGGGCGCCGCGGCCTGCGGCCTGCGGCGCCCCTTTTGATCCGGCGCCCCTGGGCGGTCGCCCAACCGCGCCCTACCCTAACGCCGGTACTGCCTATCTTTAAAAGTGGAGATAGCCACATCTAAACTGAATTATGTTGCTAATATTTTAAGAAAAATGGTTTACAATAATATTTACCGGTACTTAAAGATTTTTTTATTAAATCAATAACATGGATTCATAAATAAAAAATCCAAATTTATGCGAATTTTTAAAACGCATACCAGCTAAAATGAACAATGTAAATCAATAATAAATCAAATAGATGTAACTAAGACTGACTTCTCGAAACCTTTCGATAAAATAAGACATTCGGTCTTGGTGCGTAAATTAGAATCTTACGGCATACATGGAAATCTTTTACGATGGAAAATCTCTTATTTATGAAACAGTAAGCGAGCTGTGACTATTACAGGATTCGGTTCTTTGTTTCTTCCAGTTACACCAAGTTTGCCCCTAATTAAAAACTTCAAAATAAACAAATGAGCACCATATTTAGTTTATGCCGATAAATGAACCAGTTAATTTTTTGTGACGATCCGTAATGTTAGAGGTTTTATGACCTTGCTTTATGCGAAATGAAACGTCGCATCTTCTTAGTAACTGTATTTCTTCTTTGTAGGTAAGACTCGATGAGTGTTTAAGAGGCTAAGTAAATTAGCGTTGGAAGTAGTGCAAGTGCGGCAAACGCAAATTCATCAAATTGGTTCAATCGTTTAGGAGTTCTGATGAAACAAAAGGACACATCCACAAGGAAAATACACATTTTAAACTTCTACCATCAGTCGTTTTTACGTTGGAAGTTAACGTTTCAATAAACTGTAGACGCTTTTGGGACGTCAGACGGATATTGATTTGACTGTGTTTTGCTAACATAGAACTAACTTTATTTTTTAAATAAGCATAATACATCGTGCCTCCATGAAAATGTGTCTTTTTACACGGATAGTAATTTATATTAGTTTTTATTTTGATTCCTGAATACAGATCATTAATTTATTTCTTTTGTATGGTTGTGTAAACTGTAAGCTTCTTTATATATTTCTTACATTATATACTCTGAATATTTTATACTAAAATACACAAATGCGCAAATCATGTGGAGTGAAAAATAAAGCAGTTTACTTACTATTTTCATTTATGTATTTAACTTATTATTACGGACTTAACTTACGGACTAAGGCGCGGCCGCAGCCACTCGTAATTACCTTATTTCTCAACTCAGCAGAAAAAGTTCATCATTATCCTTAATTCGATTATTTTACAATAATGTACGAGCTTTACAATAATGTAGGTCAGCGTAATAATAAAGAGACAGTTAATTGGCGGGGTCTTTTATTGGGGTAATATTTGTGGTGATCTGTACAAGGCAGGAGACCGCGGCGCGGTCAGAGCGCGAGGGCGGGAGCGCGCGGCGCGGCGAGCGCGTGTGCTGCGTGCACGTGCGAAGTGTGCACGTGCGGCGCAGGCATGCTGGGGGCGTGGTCCTCCGTGGCGTGCGGCGCGGGCGGGTGCACGACGTGCGGCGGCGCGTCGGGCTCGTCGAGGTCGAGCGCGGCGTCGATCATGGTGGTGTCGTGCAGCAGGCGCAGGCGCGACGCACTGAGCGCGCCGCCCGCGGCCACGGCTCCGCCCGCCACCTCTGAGGGACGACGGAATGTTAAGAGGGAGAGAAGGATCGCACGGGGCCCGGTGGGCTCCTCCTCGGTCACTTACCTTGCAGTGGCACAGGGTCGAGGTCCAGGCTGTGATTCATGTACGCGTGACGCGTGACGTCACCACCCTCGAACAGATTAGTGTAGCTACCGCCGGGGGCCCCTGCGTCAAATAAAAAACATTTTCGTGACCTCATTTTGTAAAACTTTATAAATGTTTTAAATAGTTTTAGGCACTACTTGCACTATAATACACCAACATCTACTCACCGTCAAGATGCCTCTCTGGCGGTGAGTTAGTGACGGGGTGTAATACTAGTCCCGAGGGCGGGGCGGCGGGGGCGGGGGCGGGGGCGGGGGCGACACACAGAATGTGCGCGAACCTCGGCGGCATGTCGTCCATTGCGTCTCCGGACAACACTCCGCGCCTGCACCAGACCAACTTATTGACAGTGGTGTGGGTATACGTGGACCTTGTGAGATGTGTGAATATGAGCCTGTGCAATGTGTGTGTGTGTACTGTGTATGTGTGTTTGTTGATGTGTGTGTGCGCACCGGTCGATGAGGCTGGGGGCGAGTGGGCCGCACAGCACGTGCCAGCAGTTGACGCAAGCGTTGCCGCGCGAGTACGGGTTAGCGCCGGCGCCTCCCGAACCCCGACGGGAGAACGATCCCTTTATCTGCAGACACACCGTATAGATATCGTGCTGTATTGACATCTGTCTCTCTACTCTCAATTATAAATAAAACGAGCAAAAACCCAAAGATCGTTACTAAGCTGGCAGTTTGGCTCTATGGCCATATAAAAGTCGGAACTAAATATTTGAAGAAAACGTCTAAGTTCGTAACAAAAACCTAAATCCCGAAAATCCAAAATTTAGCATCTTTTCGGGAAGCAATACTAAATACAATCTCACATCTTCGTTGGTGGTTTGATCCGTGGAGGCGAGGTAAGTGTGGAAGCCGGCCAGCCCCAGCACCGACCACACGGACAGAAAGCACACCGCTGCCGCCACGGCCGAAGCAGGCGACGCACGCAACGCCGCCGCCAGCCCGGCGCCGCGCGCCAGCAGCGCCAGGTGCGCTACCGCGCACGCAAATACCCACACCGCCAGAAACGACAGCGACACCACAAACAGGTAGAAGTAGCGGTAGTTGCGCTTGCCCACGCAGTTGCC
This sequence comes from Dircenna loreta, assembly GCA_963555665.1. NCBI lineage: Eukaryota > Metazoa > Arthropoda > Insecta > Lepidoptera > Nymphalidae > Dircenna > Dircenna loreta. The sequence goes on from OY743096.1 coordinate 820,212, forward strand.
CACCCACGGGCAGTGGTGGTCGAAGCGGTCCACACAGTTATCGCAGAGCGAGCAGTGCGAAGCGCGCGGCGGCCGAAACATCTTGCATGTGAAGCAGTACTTGAGCTTGACGGGGCGTCCACGCACGAGTACCTCACGCGCACGCGGCGGCGGTCGGCCCGCTCCACCGTCGGCCGCCTCAAGCGCGCCCAATGCAGCCGCTTCGGCAGGTGCCGCGCGAGGTATAATGCCGGGATCGGAGAGCGCCGTACGCAGCAGCGCCGCCAGCGTGACGCCGCACAGCGCCGCTCCCGCCGCCGGCACGGCACCCGATACTCGGGTCGCCAGGAACGGGCAGTCGAAGGCGAAATGCAGCGCACACGTGCCGCAGATCAGCGCCAGTGTGAGTACGAACACGCCTGGGTGCGGCGCTGTCATAAGACGTCCGTCGCACCAGAAGCGGTTGCGGCCAGCGAACACCTCCCACTTGCGCGTCACGCGCCGCGACGCCATCGCCGCATCACCGCTCCCCGCCGCCGCGACGTTAAGAGGGGTAAGATTATTTCGAGCGGATAGCCGAATCAGTGTATGTTTTCTATAGAACAATCACAAGACATTAATAACTGATCTACAATCCTAGCTTGAATTCAACCTTAGATGGCTTCCCACAAGGTCAATAAGTAATTTCACAGATTGTTTATTAACACTAATAACTGAAGAAACAGAATGCAATACCAATCTAATATAATACCAATAAACATAATGGGACTATAAATTTTATCTGCATACCGACAGCATTTTATTTAAGATTACCTTATATATAATACTCAATATAAAAATCTGTTTGTTTCAGATGATGTTAGCTCTCTTTTTTCATAATTTAAGGCTATTATAATTGTGTATTCTTTGATGTTATAGATGGACATAGCAATGTGTGCTCACTTGAATACCATGACTAACTACAGACATTTTCCAATAGGTTTGTGTAAACGGCAATCAAAGTAATTTATGTTTAGGGGTCTTTGCCATTTTTGTAAACATTTTAGAGATTCTGCCTCATTTCTAATTTATTATATAATACATATATATTAATAATGATTACCAGACCACACTTTATTATCTACTTATTGATGTGAAGGTCCAACATAATTACAAAATGATTACAAAACTATTATCCATAAATTAGTGAGAACTATTAGCACAACCACAAATTCACAATTTATCAATTTGTACAAATTACTTATCAGTTACAACATGAGGAGAACCATTCTATACTTCTTCAACAAAAAAGTAATAAATACCTCTTGACCCATAGTCATACCAAAGGCTATTGACTATAGATATAATAACAAAGTATTCTGCTTAACAAGCAGAAATTAAGATTTAAGAAATAAATCCTGACTAGGTACAATTATTGCTCTTACATATATCATAAAGTGTCAATGCAACGGTAACCATTATCTTTATCATTTTTACATCACCATGTTGAATAAAGATAACACAACTAGAGCTAGTGTGATCCGACAGTGGCCGAGCGGACTGTGGGGCGTAATCACAATCAATTGACTACAGGTTTTACACATCACATTAACTCGCCCAAGTACATTTGGGATTCATTGGAATAGATTGAGACGCAAGCGCAGGCCGTTGATCTTACTGCCTCACACGCAAGACAGCACAGTCTGTTACTTACCGTATAATCGACGCCAGTTGGTTACCAAATTATTTTTTTTGAAAATATTTCTGTATCAAATAAATAAAGTATGTACAGCTATATAGAAAATTTTCGTTTTATTTACATTAATTATTTATTAAGTAAAAATTCTGCGACCACTTGTATAGTACTTCTTAAAGCTTTCAGTCTTATGTGTAAAAACTAGATAAAATTATACTATAAGTTATAGTAATAAATATTTTTGCATCTAAAATAAACTTGTAGCAAAACTTTCTCTGATTTCTTTGACAATTGACATCATTCTCTGTGATTGACATCACTTTATGTTCAGGGCATAGACCATAGAGAAAAAATGATGTTACCATTATTATTAAAAAAAATATGTTAAATTAATTGCGTTCAGAAGTGAATAGCACCACCTAGGTTGAACTACTTCTTTGCGAATTCTACACGATATTATTTTTTTTATTTTGTTCTCGTTAATCTATCTCTAGTAAAAGACATTTTTCATTTTTAGGATAATAACTACAACAATCGTTCACATGCAAAAATATTTGCAGTCATGCTGTTTGTCCAGTGTTTACTATAATTATATAAAAAAATTAGGCTTGAGTGACAACTGAAAACTATTTTTATGAACACTATAACTCATAAGCCTTTACTACCTTTTCTTATTTTTGTGTTCGCGGCGAAAACGTCACTCATGACGTCATAACTTACGCCCACACAAGGCTCACGACGACCCATTTTCAAAAATAAAAGCGTCAGAGATGACGACCGTGAAACATATGTTATTTCATACGGAAAAAAATATTTTTATAGAATTGAATGTTTCTACAGCGGGTGGTTAACGTGTCTCTACAGGTAAGTATAATTTTAAGTAATTCAACTTTGAAAAAATATATCATAAAACATTTAATTACTTTTTTTCTATGTAAATCTATTTAAAAAAATAGTTATTTATGTTTTTTTTCAAGGCTTACAGATGATAACGAAACCTCTTATTACAATTTTTTGCTTTCTTTTCACTAAGTCGCCATTTGTATTGTTTAGTTTACGTAACGCTCACGAGCAAGTGGAACGGGAATAGTTGCGGTTGTGAACGTGATCGTTGTGAACGCTTTTGGAACGCATCCATAGTACTCTATGGTAGTACTATAAGCTGACAGTTCACAAATGTTATGTCAATATTTTCGACTTTCGTTCACGTTAGCAAAAATGAAAAAAATGAAGTGGTTGTGTTTAGAAAATAAGGATTTTAGTTTGAGGATATTACACTAAAATAATATAGCTCAAATATATAACTACACTTTAATATTTTTTTGAAGTTGATTCAATAAATTACAAATTTTATTGTAAAATGAGTGACATGTTACGATAAATTTTCACATTTAATTACTTTATAATGTAGGCATTGAAATGTAGAAAGTAGTCTAAGTGAAAAGGAAATATCATGGGAACGAGGAAAGAGGTGCTTATAGTTGGCGCATTATGTGCAGCATGGTATATGCTGAGTTCCGCCAGCAACGTGGTGGGAAAGCTGGTTCTGACCGAGCTTCCCTTTCCCATAACCGTCACAACGGTGCAGCTAGCGTCAACAGTACTGTACAGTGTACCCGCTTTCGCTGCTTGCGGTATCCGGCGAACGCCGTCCTTTCCGCGCCGCTACTATTTGCGCGTGTTGGTGCCCCTCGCTGTAGCAAAGTTTCTCACTACCATGTTTTCTCAAATTTCTATATGGAAAGTTCCAATTTCATATGCACACACTGGTTAGTATTACCGACTGAAACAAACCACTGCATTTTATGACCATATATCCTTTTCCAAATTATTATTATCATTTTTTTCACATATGTATTGCAAGACATTTGGCAAAAGTATTTAATTTCAGCCACTAACAACAAACACAAGGAGGGTTACATTTAAATGTTGGTGTATTATTACCACTTTTTGAATAAGTGGTATCTAGTTGCAAGTTACGCTCTAGGTTATTCATCCTGTTCTGGCTGGAACATTTGGGTCAGACTTATTGTCTGCTTAAATAGCATGATAAACATTTACTATACATTAAAGGATTTTTTTTAACAATTATAACATAGTAGCATAAAATTTTTATGTAATCTTTTGGAATCTCATTGCCTTTACAGACGTCCATATCATAGTATTATAATTTTTCTCTTAATTCATGCAATATATCAATGTTATTAATGTGGTTTTAACAGTGAAGGCAACTACCCCATTGTGGACGGCGACACTAGCCTGGGTGCTATTCGGCGAACGTCAGTCACGCGGAGTGCAAGGAGCATTGGTGCTAATAGCGGCTGGAGTGGCAGTGGCGTCTGTCACCGAGCTCCACTTTGACGCGCAAGGACTGGGCGCTGCGCTAGCCGCCGCCGCGCTGCTTAGTCTGCAGCACCTATACTCCAAACGCGTTATGAGGGAGTCGGGAGCACACCATCTGCGTCTGCTGCAGCTGCTGAGTGCACTGGCACTGGTTCCGCTGGTGCCAGTGTGGCTGGTGGCAGAGGTCGGCTCGCTGGCATCGGCACGACCGGCGGCTGGCTGGGCGCACGCGGGGGCGCTGTTGGCGGTGGACGGCGCGCTGGCCTGGCTGCAGGCCGTCGCCGCCTTCAGCGTGTTGTCTCGCGTGTCGCCACTCGCCTATGCGGTTGCGTCGGCCGCAAAGCGCGCGGCCGTGGTGGCGGCGTCGTTGCTGGTTCTGCGTAATCCCGCACCTCCTCTTAACCTGGCTGGCATGGCGCTGGCGGCGCTGGGCGTGCTGGCTTACAACCGGGCCAAGCTGCGGCCGCGCCCCGATGAACAGGCGCGCCCTCTATTGCCCGTTTGACAGCAGACGCCTCGCACATAATATTACAATTGGGTGACTCAACCTTACGTTTTTTATGTGGTTAAATAAAATACGTCATATATGATTGCTGGTCCTTGTTTACTTAGCATACCTTGATGTTGAGGTTGGTTAGGACAGTCGCTTTAATGAAATCAACTATTTATTGTCATTTAATTCTGTCATGGTCTAATATATATTGTCCTCACATTATATACACAACCATCTGAAAGAAGTCGGTGGAGTGAAGTCAACAATTACAGAATGTTGTGATATTTGTTTCCAACATTGAATACAATATTATGTATGTATTATGTAGGTTATAGATTGTTCAGATTTTATGTTACCTCAGAGTATTTAAATGTTAACATTTGTATTTTTTATATTTTAATAGTGTTCGCATTTTGTAACTAGACTAAAATATTGTTGGCTCTTAAAGGTAACATTTTATAATTATATTACCGAGAGTTTGCTACAAATAATGTTACTAGTAAATTTTTATTTTTTGTGATATTAAGTCCTAAAGCTTACACTTACATGCTATTGTAATAGGAACACAAGAACTTAATACTTTTGTAGCAGAGTGCTGCTCAAAAATATTACATTTTTATTATGGAAATATAAATATATATTTAACAAAAACATTGAGTTAACTTTTGCCAATGCATCCAGAGTGACTAACCAATGTTTCCACCAAGACTAACACAATTTTAAACAAAATACATATAGCACAATAAGCACAGCCTTGATGAAATATTATTAGGTTTTATGTGATCTTAGACTATGTTTAAAGCTTAGTTAGTGTATAACTTTTTGAATTAAAATATGATGAGCCTCGTAGCAGAATTAAATACATAGTTGAATAAATCAATCCCTTGTTTTAAATATTTTAATGTATAGAGCTATTTATGATGTCTGACTGTTACAATTTGAAATGACTACCTATGTTTTGATAATGATATTAATTGGTTTCATGTATTAAAAATAAAAATATGTTTATAAAATAAGGTTTTTTAATTATTGGTAACTGACGTTAAATAGTCCAATCACAATTAAAGTGATTTCCATATTATTAAATATGGAATTGTAGTCAAAGATTTTTAGATTAATTAAATTAGGTCTACTAGAAAATAAACTACCTGATTAGATTGTCATGAGTATGTATATAAAAGTATTATAAAATATTTATTTATTTAATTCTGTATTACACAGTATGTATAATAATGCACAAAAGGCAGGCTTAATGCGACAAACACACTATCTACCTGCCAAAATTAGGTTCATGAATGAAAGAATGTTGGTTGGTGTGCAAAACGGAAAAGAAACAATAAAAAAAAACAAGAATTACACAATTATAAAACACAAATTAAACTACATAAATATACTTATTTATAATAAAATATAAGGATAAATATTGAAATTTATAAAAATATAAAACAATTTATACATTTTATAATAAAATACATATGTTTCATAAACTAATATTGTGCTATGTAAATGCATAAAGCTTTTTCCCAAGTTATTTGAATGATTTACGAGAGGGGACTTTTCTGAAACATTCAGGTAACTCGTACCACAGTCTGACAGTGCAGTTACAGTAAATGAGTTAGAGAAACTAGTTACTATGTATGCAGTAAATTGCTATTTGCATCCGCTAAAAAGGAGATATTGAATTTTAAGGAAACCGGAGTGGAAGAATTAAAAATTATTTTTAAAATAGAGTGAAGTAGGCACAAAATTCGTAGATTTTTCTACGAATAGGCACCCATTTAAGCGTTGACCCATAGCTGGAGATATGAAAAAACTTACGGAGTCCAAAAATTAAGCGGATAGAGGTGTTAAGGAGGAAATCTAACTTATTTACTTTATTGGTGTCGAAAGCACATATCAGCATATTCGAGGAGGCAAGGCAGCACTCTGCAAATTAACCAACTGTAATTCAGCCTTTATTTTTTAGTCTTAACAGTTTATTTTACAGTTATGTTATTTGGGATACAGGGGAATTTAAAGGACCGAGTGTAGGGTAGAAAGGATTCTCACGAACCTACATTCACGTATTCGTAGCCACTTTAGCTGGGATCGAAAAGAAATGCGGTCAATTTTACGAAGGTTGAAAACGAATCTTATGGCAGTGTTAACCTATGATTAACACTTCAAGCTGTTAAGCAAACTTATTCAAGCTTACAAAGCTAACATCACTGAAATCAATAATAAACCCACCGACACCACCAGCTGAAATATTTTTTGTTTGGTTAAACTTGATCTAATTTAGCTTAATTTAACCAATTTTTGTAAAGTTGTAAGTGATGGATCATGTTTCGAAAAAAGTTTCATTTCTTACGTTTGTAGTTTAATACACATTTTTTTTTATTTATTCTCTGACAACCACAATTATCTGTTAGTTCCATACTATTCTAATAGATGGCGATATAAGCTTTTTTGCTGAATGAATTGAGTAAGTATCCAATAGTAAAAATACAAACGTTGCATATAAGCTAAAACAGAATAGGATAACCAACCACGTGTTGCTAAGGGTAAAGTATAAGTTAAATTTATATATAGTAAACATAATACTGTTAAATTTAATATATATAATATTCTATAGTCTGTTGCGCCAGGTGACAATCTACGAGTATTTAGCGACTATAAGACATCAGACTAATATATACTTCACATAGATAGTGTAAAAGTAAACATTTAATATATTTATTTTCCACTACATTGACATTGGCGGAATTATTTGTAATGTAATTAATTGTAATTGTAATAAAGTTACTGTATCGCAGGTACTACCACGGTTGAGTAATATAAGAGTTGCAGTCTTTTGTTTCAGCTAGGCTCACATATTTTTAGTTACTCACGAGGACAGAAACAAAGTAGAGACGGGTCAACTAGTAATGTATAAAAATACAGACTGTATTTTTTTAATTTTCCTCAATATAGTACACCTACTGTGTATTAAGTGTACGATGATGTTATAATTTAAATAATTAGCGAGAACAAAAATCTGGGTATACATACACCCATAAAAGGGTTAAATTTTTGAGTCGCGTAATAGGTAACGCTCGCTTGCGTTTGTATCTTGAATTGAAATTATGAATATCACTGTTTAATAATATTTAAAGACAATTAGTTCGTAACCGACGAGAATTTCACGTCACATGTTCGGAATAAAAGAGCGCACCTCCAACTGCGTTCCATGCTATATGTCTACGAACAGTTTTAAGGTCAATGAAAACGTTTTTATTAATTTTACCATATTTCTGTAACAATCCCCTCATTAGTTCAACGCATGCTAGTAGAGCAAATTTGATGTTTCGAAGTTGATTCGCTCACGTTTGCGTGTTATTCTCTGGAGGTTTAAATGAACTCGTGCGCTCAATAGAACATTTGATTAGGGTTGCAATTGTTATTTTACTCAAGAACCACAATTAGGATCAAATTTCATGTGTTGAAAGTTCAACCGAAGAATATGCTGTCAAATTATTGTCATTAGGGTAGCTCTTGAAAAAAAAATATTATTTTATAAAACTGGAGTGTTATAGTAAGAAGTGGCTTATTGATATAACTATATTTTTGGTACTCTTTCAATATATCTTAACATAGCCGTCGTTAACTTAAAAAACACTATTGGACAAGATATAAAATATTTATTAAGTTTCTTAATTGTCAGTTGTCGATCTATTTTATGAGATTGTGTTTTTAATGTGATTTTTGTGATTAAATCAAAACACTCGACAGTCCTAATTTTTGAAATACAATGCATCTTAGTCCCAAGACAAACCTAAAAAACTAATACTCATATACAAAGCTAAGAATATAAACTAAATAAAGCACACTCTTCTGTTTTCACCAATAGTATATTATAATCCCCTACCTCATACCAGTATAGTATATTTAAATTACATTTATAATTATATTGGGAAAAGGAAGAATATCTAATGTAAAACAAATAACTAAATAAATATTTCAATTTATTTACAGAAATCATTTTCCGACATGGTTTGTGAACTTATTTACGAAAATGTAAAAATAGACAGTCTTAAAAGTAAGCGGCGACCGCGGGCGGCGCTACACGGTAGCGCTACGGGGAACTAAGGTTACACGAAACGCGTTCGGAGCGACGCGGGACGTTCCGGTCTTTAACTATAAATTAAATGCTTGAGAGCGTTACAGCTCCTCGTGGCCTTCATCGGCATCGGCATCTAGCTCGGCCTCGGCGTCGGCGTCCGCATCGACGTCGGCGTCCAGGTCGGCTTCGTCTTCGGCGCGTGCGTCTGCCGGCAGGCCCAGCGTCTGCTGCAGCATGGCGTCTACCGAGTCGGCGAACTCCACGGCCTGCCCCTCCTGCAGCATGAAGCCGGAGCGCAACGCGGCAGTGCGGTGCAGCGAGCGTGCGGCCTCTAGAGCCAGCGGGTCGTCGGGGTCATCGCGCACGCGCCGCAGCAGCTCGCGCACCACGGGGTGGCGTGGGTTGATCTCCAGCGTCTTCTTTTGCGTGAGGTGATGGCGACGCTGTGCGTCATCCGCCTTCTGGTGAGCGTTGGACATGGCGAGGCGCTCCATGTTGCCGGTCCAGCCGAAAGCCGTGGCGGCGAGCGCGGCAGGCGAGCGCGCCAGGCGCCGCGACACCTGCGCGCGCGTCACCCACGCCGCCAGTTTGTCACCCAGCCACTTGGTCAACGGCTCAAACTCCTTCTTGTACGCCTCCATCTGCTCCTTTTGCCTGTCGTCTGTTAAAGGAAAGCATTTGTAAAAATGTCCGGTTATAAAATATCCGTTATCGATAAAACATTCATATAACCGGCATCGATAAAATCAGTTTTATCCATCGATTTCGAGCAGTTTTTCTTATTCTTTTTAACTACAGATAAAAAGAACAGTAAAGGAAAGCAGATTAAATGCATTGAACTATTCGTGATAACTCACTCTCGTCGAGGTCGAAGATCTCCTTGGCGATATTCTGGAACTTCTTGCCGTCGTATTCGGGCAGCGAGGACAGACAGTACTCGTCCACGGCCTCGGTGAGGTACAGCACCTCGTAGCCGGCACGCACGAGACGCTCGGCGAAGGGAGAGCGCTCCACCTCGGCGCGGCTCGAGCCCGCGATGTAGTAGATGTGCGTCTGGCTCGCTTTCATGCGCGCCACGTAGTCGCTCAGGAACGTCATGTCGGCGCCGCGCGACGAGTGGAACCGCAGCAGCTTGGCCAGGCGCGAGCGGTTGGACGGGTCCTCCATCACACCCAGCTTCACACTGCACAGAACACACACGTTAGCATGCAGCCGACCGGAGCGAGACGTACCGAGCGAGACGCGAGGGAACACTCACTTGGTGGAGTATTCCTTCCAGAAATGCTCATATTCGTCGTCGGGGATCTTCTTCAGCATGTCGAGCGCCTTCCGCACAAGTTTCTTCTTGATGATTTTGATGAGCTTATGTTGCTGCAGCGTCTCGCGACTCACATTCAGAGGTAGATCGTCGGAGTCCACGATTCCCTGTGTATTATGATCCCTGTCACTATCTATTTAAATAGTACGCCATTGGATCCATAGAAGTATATTCTGCATACCTGTATGAAGGCCAGGTAGTTCGGCATGAGGTCATTGAACTCGTCGGTGATGAAGACGCGGCGCACGTATAGCTTAATGTGGTCGGTCTTGGTTCCGTAGCGGTTGAAGGAGTCTGCGGGCTGCACGCGCGGCACGAACAGCAGCGCGCGGAACGTCACCTCGCCCTCCGCCACGAAGTGAGCCCTGCCGACGACAGACAGCGTTAACACTGACTCACACCCACACACGCACGTACTGACACGCACACACGCATACACTCACTTAGCGAGCGGGGCGGCCGTATCCTTGGTGAGACTTTTGTAGAACTGCGTGTACTCGTCTTCGGCGACCTCGCCGGGTTTGCGTGTCCAGATGGGCTTGTTGTCGTTCATGATCTCCCAGTCCCAAACCGTCTTCTCGGTCTTCTTAGTCTCGGCCTTTTCCTCGGATTCGACCTAATATAATAAAACATGTGAGTACACGACACAAATTTTCGATTCCTAAGGAGACGGACAATAAGTCACCTTGGCATCGTCGTCGGAATCTGCGTCAAGATCAGCATCGGCGTCGGCGTCTGCGGGCTCCTCCACAGTCTCCGTGCGAGAGGCCCACAGATATATGGGGAAGTTGATGAACTGCGAGTACTTCTTGACAAGAGCGCGGATAGTATCGGGTTGCAGATAGTCCGCCGCCTCCTCCTTCATTTGTAATCTAAAGAAAGAGCATAGAAATACATGATTTCTCAAATTGAATATAAAACTGAACAGTTATGCTTGCATTTGTAGTCGGGCATCCCCGCCATCACACTCACGTGATATGTGTTCCGCGCTTGAGAGTGTTCCCGCGCGGGTCGGGCGCCACACTGAAGGAGCTAGCGTCGGACTCCCACACGTGCTGCTCATCATCCGCGTGCTTGGAAGTGACGGTGACGCGGTCGGCCACCAGGAAGGCGGAGTAAAAGCCGACACCGAACTGTCCGATCATGTCGTTCATGTCCTGCGCGCCGCTCTCCGCGTCCTGCATCTTGGACAGGAAATCGGCCGTGCCGGACTTGGCGATGGTGCCGAGGTTGGTGATGAGGTCTGCGCGCGTCATGCCCACTCCCGAGTCGATGATGTGCAGCAGACGACGTTCGGGCTCGGCCTTGATGCGAACGCTGAGATCGGGCTGCACGTCTAGCGCATCGCGGTGCGTGAGCGCCAGCAGACGGATCTTGTCCAGCGCGTCCGAGCCGTTGGAGATCAACTCACGGAGGAAGATCTGTGAAGCGAGGGTCGAATGGTTTCGTTTGAAGCAATCTAGACTACAAATATATATTTTTGAGCGTATCCCTGACGAGGATACCGAAAAAAATAAAGTACCTCCTTATTCCTGTAAAGCGAGTTTATGATGAGTTTCATCATGCGGTTGACCTCGGTCTGGAAAGTGTAGTTCTGCGCATTCTTCTGCATCTCTCTCTGCTGCGCCACGCTGAGCGTATCGGGGGAGATCGCCTCCTCCTCACGCAGTACAGCCTCAGCGTCTGTTACGACATACCATCATTCATACGCGATACAAACTTTATTTCATTATATGTACTAAAGTGTTAAAATTATAAGTCAAGCCAAGGGTATGTAGGGTAGGGTTGTATGAGTAGTTATGGATCATTCAACCTTATCTATACAATAACCGAGATATTGAAAACGTTTTAAAGGCAATTTTAGACCGCTGTAATACCCTCGTGATAGGTATCTCATAGGTTACTAGCTCAAACCTTGCCGGTGTTGATGATTTTTTTATTAAATATTTATTAAAAATTATAATAATAATAAGCATGACATCTTTCACAGTTCATAAAAAAATTCAATAAACGTATTTAAGATTCCGAGAACATTAAATAATAGTGTTTGTGGAACCTCAAGGATCTGCTATTATTCCTACAGTTAATGGAAGCTAAGGTTTGATTCTTCAATGTTAAGGTTAGAGTTTTTCTTTTATCCAGCTAATCGCTACTATTCCGTTCTCCTAACGTGAAAAGTTCGCGATACCTTGACGTTTTTCTACTTGGTTCTACGCTTCGTTACCTTTATATTTCCATACACTTAGAGACTGGAACACACAGTCACGACTATTCTGGTCTCTACAATGTTCGTTTCTTGTTGCTACGAAACGTTGTTATCGATGAAATATGTTATAGTTTTCTAGTAGCTATGGACAGCGGATGCAGCGAATAGCGGATTCATTACATTTGCAGACAGAGTATTAGAGTAACCCATTAAATCACATTCTAATAGCACCTGACAAGTGACAATGTCTATCGAGCTCAGTGAACACGGCGGCGAAACCTCTCCGTCGGAGGCTAACAATTTACATTTAAAATCCTTTAAACTGAGGTTCGCTTCGCAGCGGGAGCTGGGCCGCTCTTACGTGTCCGCGGTGAAACCTCTCGGACTACGTGAGTTCTCCAGCCCCTCGGCTTTTAGACTACCAATTGAGAGATGACGAGCATGTGTATGTGTGCAGCGGCGGTGGTGAGAGCCAAAGAGTGCGTATCGGGTGGCGGCACCAGGATGGGAGAGAGTGAGGCAGAGAGGCGCGCACTGCTGCGGGTTGAGGCGCTGTTCCATCGAGGCCCGCGAGAGAAATATCCTGCTCCTCTCACTACCGCGCACGAGTGAGACCCTGCCATTGTTTTTACTCCAGCAGCTATTTTTGTTATCAATAGTGAACTTGTAAGTTCATGGAGTGTTAACATTGTGGTGTTTCCCGTCAGGTACGGCTGGTGGGTGTCGCCAGGCACGAGCCGCGCTCCGTCCGAGATGCGTCACCACATCCGAGACTCTGCCTGGCTTAAGGAACGTCTGCGAGTGCTTGCCACTGATGGTGGGCTCGAGAGGCGATAACGGACAACAGCCCGTGCACTCAGCAATCTTTTTTTTAAATTTCATTTGATGATCATGGTTTCTCTTATATATGTTGTCATATATGTTGTTATATGTGTTAAAAGTACATATTATATCTCAGATTTATATCTCATTTATATATAGATAAAAATTGTAAGAAAATAAAAAGACCACAGGAAATGTAAACATCTTTTAAATACCTACTCAATATAATATAACACTCACAAACTCTCCATTATATCTGGTTACTTCAAAATTTTTATATAGTCATTAAATAACATTAAAAACTAATAGAAATTAATGATAATAGATACACTTTTTATAATACTTATTGAATTAGCTTTATCATTGGATTACCAAATTAGCATTGATAATAAGTGGCTTTATTATAGGATTATTATTATGAATAGATATAAGATCAGCCTTGCCAGTAAAATAATTATTTACTACTACATACTTCACAATGGTATGTAACACACAAGTAAAGTTCTTATTCTATTTCCTTTTTCATAGTATACTATAAAATATATACAACTCTTGTAAATTGCAAATTACCACCCTATATAAATACTGTTATATATACAAGTATTCAAACATATACTAAACTAGGACATGAAATGATTGTACGGTAAAACCCCTGATCATGTAACTAGAACACCATTTAGTATTGCATGTATTACATGTACCAGGTTAGATAAGTGAGATAAACATGTGGTTGAATTATCATTAATCTTCAAGGTAAAATAATCGTCAGAACTAACCAGTGCGCGAACCTTCCCGCGACGCCCCTAAGTCCGCATCTGCGGTCACCTCTTCCACGCTCGGGACGGCTTCCTGCGCCTGGCTCCATCCTACAAGGATGCATTAAAAATGGTCACTTAAATTCTGATATTAAGAAGACCTAATATATAGGAGCATTTTAATAGGAAAAGTCTAGTTCTACCGGTACTTACATCAAATAAGTGATATACAATTAATATAATAATTTTATTGTTGCGTATATAAAAGAATAAACGTCGAATAGTCATTATAGGTAATATATTATAAGCCAGTTTCGTAATAGAAAATGTAAGGAAGGCGTAAAGTGAACAGCAAAAAACCATGCTTACAATTTGCAACGTATACAAATAGTACATTATTATCAATACCTGAAAGTAGCAGGACGCCAACCGCTAACAGGAACAAGTATTTCATGTTGTATAATATTTCACTATGTTATAAAAGAGTTACAAAAACTTTTGAACCATTAAATACCGGCGTCAGACGCCGCACGAATTACCTCAACCAAGACTTTACAAAGATGAAAGAAACAATCGAAGTTTGCCAGTTAAAATCTTTATATCATGTTTATAAAAGATACGATTCCTAATACTATTGGGTATTTCAATTTCAAATCTCATGAAATATCCAATCACTGTCAAACACGACAGTATTTAAACAAATCAAAAAATTCGAATATTACAAATGTCTTGATTTTATTGGTCAGAACTTTATTTGACATTCAATTGTCAAATTTATTTCCGAAAAGTAATCACAGGTTATATTAGATGCTAGTAATGGCCTCTAATACAGCTCAACAGACAAAATGTTGTTGCTTGTCTGTGGCTTAGACATAAAATGTCATAGACAACTACAGTTAGCTTGACAGCACCTGCGACAAAATTATTGTGGAAGGAAGGAAGCCTTTTTAAGCCTTTATAAAAAACTTATCTGTATGTTGGGTTTGATACAAGACCAAAATTAACATTAACTAAGGAAGTAAATTTAAATTTTAAGAAATAAGACCACACTTAAATAAATTATATTTATTTCAGTTGCTAGAGCTTACTTATAGATAAAAACCTTTAACTGACCGCAGCTTGCATACAAAGTCAACCTAATTAGAGAGCTGTTCTCTCACAGAGGTGGATGTAATTTATTATACCTTAACGAACAAACAAACTCAATAACATAAATCTATAAAATCCTTGTAAAAAAATAAACCATATCGTATGTTTCGAGAACGTTTTATTTTTAATCTAAATCAATTTAAATATAAAATTAGGGAAATAGACAGTATTAAAATCAAATAAATACAACATTTAATAGAACTATCATTTAATGAAACTAGCCACTATTAAATGAAAGCTTTTATTTCAAGTATCAGCAAATTTAAAATAGTATTTAACTTAAATTATATTGGCTTCTTGGATAGTTTAGTTTAATCTATTTAAAAATTTATTTAAACATATATAGAATGAACAATAAATCGGTATAGGCAGGAATTCGAACCTAAAGCATTTTTCCCAGAGGTTGCGGGTTCGAATCGCATTTATCAGTTTATTTTATCATTTAAAATAAGTTTTAATAATTCATGGTAATAATTATTTTCAAAGCTTATAATTTTTGGTTATTATTGATTATCTTTATGAATTAAATCAATAAAATAATTTAAAAGCCAAAGACTCCTTTTTAAGAACTATGATAATTCTATATTTATTTATTCACTCTCCCATTACATTTTAAGGTAATAATATGATATTATGATTTAAATATAACTTGACACCTCTTGACGGTAAATTAATAACTGCATGTGGCTATCTGTCATAACGATGTTGTGACACCTGGCAGATGTCAGTTGTCACCATTCTGAAATCTACATTTAAGGTTTTATATATATCGCATGACAATTTCGAATTGAATTTCAGTAACACAGAGTACTGTTCAGTAATGTATAGAATTTTCTTTATCAATGAAAGTTTTTATATATTCGTTATCTGAATCATTATGAAAATCGGAGAATCTCCGAAGGTTTCCACCTCAAAGAGGCAGGTAAAATATATACAAAGTACGTGGAACGTTCACGAATTTGAGGTGTGGAGCGGTGAATTGATATGTCGGGTGGTGTCTCTGCGGATGAGCAACTCATTGCTGGTATGGGTGGGTGGACGTGAGGCTCGGCTGGATGATGTGGCTTTAGCGGTGCCGCAGGGCCGCTCTGCGGTAGCCACTAGTCTGACGGGCTCAGGCGGTGTGGCGAACGGCCTCGCGGGCCGTCTTGCCGCCGCTCTCGGCCGCCCTGTGCATGTGTGCTGCGGCCTAGCACTCGACAGGTTCACGACGCCGTTGGTCGAGAAGGGTATAGCTACAGAAATTAAGAACCATCCTAACTACTTCTGATTTCTTAAGTCCCTCACAACAGTTGATACTTTTTTGTAAAACTCTACAATCTACGAAACATAAATTAGTAGATGGAAAGTGTATATTTTTCATGTAAGTTATCCATACTGTTATTGATAAACATTTAACTAAGCATTCTGTATTTCAATTAATTTTGAGGAATTAAGTGTAAACTGGAAGTACTTATCCTAGCAAAAAAATTAAAATTAAAATATGGCTACTTTAAGTTCAACTCTTTTTATTGCTTAACTCAGCATGCACTCCTAATAATGGACCTCTATAACACAACATTATATGTCAGCAATTCCTAAAGATTGTATTTCATTACAACTTGTTTAATGAAGTATGTATTTATTTATTTATTACAATAAAATGCAAATGTCATTTTTGTTGTTAGATTATTGAAATACTTATATATTAAGAGATTGTCTATGGGCACAGAAATCTATTGGAAATTATAAATGAAAGAATGTTTAATAAGATACTTTGTTTTCTACTATAAGAAATTATCTTGTTTCATTGGTTTTCATTTTGTAGTTTGTTTCCATAAATTCATAAAGTAAAGAACTTGAGTTTGGATGCCTTTCCCATTGTCCAGAAAACCATGAAACCAGACATATATAAACAAACATTACAAATCCATCTGTTTCCATCACTCAGGGGATAGTGTGGAGTTGGTGTGCAATCCATGTTTATAAGTTATTCAGTAATCAGGTCAGGAAGTTAGAAGCTTCGCAAGTTTCAGAAGATCATAAAATTTCTATATCATATGGACCCGATAATTCCCCTGATATGGGAAGGACATAAGTAAAGTGGAAATAGCTAAAGATATTGTAACTACTTTGTTAAGACTGATATAAAGGCTGATATTAATGTTTGACAAGAAAATGACAAACAGTGTAATAAAACATGAATAAAGGTATAAAACACTAATTCAGTCAACAGAAATGTTAATATGTATTGATTAGTAGCTACTATGTAATCTTTCTTTAGGTTTATCTTTTTATTGTAAACTGTTTGCTTTATATTTCTTTTTGTACTTCCCATTTCATTGTTTTATATTATTTTAAAATTAATTTAAGATACAATTGTTTATGTACATATTTTTTTATTTATCTTGTCAATAATAAATTTGCAAATCAGTATAAAGATATAGAATAAAGGAAATATGATAAAATAACATTTACTTATTAAATATTTCTTATCCAAACTATTGTATAGTGTAGTTGTCAATGCCAATCTCTTTTTCTAGTAATTCACCATAAGACTAGTCTGTGGTGGCTCCCAAAACTAAATCATTTTTTACCGTGACAAATACAGAACTTACAAGTTTGCTACTGATACAGGATTCTGACACGACAGACTTTTACTTCTTATTATTGTATGAAAACTTGTATGATTCACATTAAATATTTAAATATAGCTTTATATATAAAACCAATAAATAGTCTAAAACCTATAAGTTTTGTAATGCTCCATATTGCTTTTCCCATGTTATTTTTTCCAAGGTAAAACTTCATACTAAGTACATAGTATGATGGATATTTATCTTCCTTTTAAAGTAACCCACTTATATTCTTAACTGGATAATGCGGCATTAAAGCAGAACTTATAAAACAATTGACGACAAAATTGAAGACACTTGGACACGTGGATAGAGTTAGGGAGGAATGGGCACTCTGAAAGGATTGATTGAGTACCGTATCGGTCAATCTGGTTACCGCAAAACCAAATATCCCTCGAAATGTCGAGGTCCTGTACTCTATAATTGGCCGGGACACTTCACTGTATCTGTACCTACTGTACTCTATAAGTGCAGCCGTCTCAAAGTGTCCTTTTTCATAAAGATTGTGTCTTCTGGAAAATAATCTAGATAGGATTTAGATGACCTTATTGAAACTTCTTGGGACGTCTCAATATCCGCCACAAGTTTCTTCTGGCATTCGTCAACGTTTTCCAGAGAGAGTCCTGCATGGTCAGTAAAAACCGAATCGTCAGTAATGTCAACCCCCATAATAAAAAACCTCTAAAGACAGAATAGCGTACATATAATTGTTAACCAAGAGGAACAGTATTGAGAATATCATACAGGTTTGGGAAATTCCAGTAAGTATATAAGGGCTCTGAGCGAATACCGTATGCGATATGTATGTATCAGCGCTGCCAGACTTCCCGATCTTGTCGAGATGTCTTGATTTTTAGTCCAAAATTAACTGTCCTGCACGGGACTACCTCGGTCCCGCTTTTCAAGGATTATTTGATACCACTGCACAAAAATAGCACCACTTCTCTAGACAGTTTTCAAAAAATAATACCTTCTTGTATATACAGGTGTCCCGTAAAGAATGGATAATCCTGGAATGCCGAATAGTACAGCGCAATATCAAGCGCTTAAAAAAAATATATACACCAATACCACCTCGCTTTGTGTCGTTTTGTTTTGTGTTTTTTTCGAAGTTGCGTCGCTTCTTCATTTTTACTGATTTTCACAGTGCGTCGTTAGATTTTCGAAGTGCTGGCAGTTACTTATGTTACACTCGTTTCAGTCGGTACATAGTACAAATGTTCAATATATCAGGTAACCTCATCTAGCTGTGTTGATAACTTAATCCGGCAGAAGTCGGTAGTATGTACCTACCTGTGTAGAAGGTAGCCGGCAGTAAGACCTGGAATATTTAAATTGAATTTAATATATACAAAGAAAATATGTTTATACGAGAAATAATTTTGAGGTGGATTAAGCGACCACGCGTTGTTATTAAAAACGAGGCAATAATGATCTCAAATCTCAATTATGGACAGCTCGCTCCTTGTTGGTTATGCTAGTTCTAGTTTCAATCACTAGAGGCGCTGTAGTTAGTTAAATGACATAATACGCCGCTCATAAAGGACTTATGACGTCAAACGAAACATACCCAATAATAAAAATAAAATATTAATTAATAGACTTATTTTGAAGTGTTAGTATGGCAAAAAATACAAAGGAATTCATTTCATACATTCTATAGTTAATGGGTAATAAAAAATGGAAAGTTTTAGTTCTTACCTACCTATAAATAACTATGCTCGCGAAAACTGGTATTTCGCGTTGGAATTTTTGCAATCCTGATAAGCTTAAGTACCTAAACAATGTTATAGATGACACAGCTAGGTAGGTAGGTAGGTAGGTAGAGAGGTTACCTACCTACCGACCTATTTATTACCTAACCTACCTAGGGTCGCGGCCTGAGGGAAATCAGTATAGAAATTAGGAGGTCCTTTAACGTACCTAGACTCTACAATAGTAAGGGCTCGCCAATTTTCGTGCCCGAACATAACTAGATAGTATCTTCCTACTTACTATCTGGCATATAAAAGGCAAGCCTAAATTCAGTAGATAGATAGTATACCTATAGATAGGTACGTGTATAGGTATGTGTAGTAGGTTCTATAAGTAGGTATGTGCCCATTTAATGGAAGAAAAGATAATTTACTGACATGACGTTAGTACCTATACCTACCTAAAGGTTGGGTTAGGTTACTTACCTACCTGGGGTGTGTGTCGGTGACCTCCTCGTGGTACACCCTGGGCAACGGGATGGGCAGGTCCCCGCTTTCGCGGAACTGCTGCCCATCACGGCTAACAACCGACACGGGGGGTTGGCCATGGGGGTTTATGCCCGGTCCATGGCTGACAGGGGAGGGTAGACGTGCCTGGGCTGGTCTTTGCCGAGTGCGACGCCACGGTTGCGCTTGGCGTTGATTGGTCTGGGCGTGGTGGGTTCCCGACTTATGCCTCTTTCTAGCTGGTCTCGGCTGACCACCGTGGCTGGCGGTAGAGGCCTGTCGGGTTCGTCGTTGGGTCCCCTTCTTGTGGCGGGCTGGCTGGAGCCTGCCTATTTTGGGGACTCGATGGGTGGTCTTCTCTCGGGGAGACCACCGCGAGGGCGCTGGGCCTAGTCCGGACCTCTAGCCTAGTCCCGTTGGCCGAACGGTTGACATGGCAAAGAGTGCGGGTTCGTCCTGCGTCCGACTGCTCCAGTGAGTGAGTGGTCGGAGTCTGTCGACAGGGCCCGGCTCGGAGGGGGTTTCGGCCTCCTCCGCGCTGTAGCAGGCTTGGGTGGGGGGTAGGGTGAGCCCTCCACAATCTATCAAGCCTGCGAAAAAGGGAGGGTCCACTTGTTGCAGGGTGCCCTCTCCGTGGACGGAGACTGTCGGGGCGCTGCGGTTGAATGCGAAAGCGATCCCGTGGTGTCCCACTATGACGGCAGGCGGCAACCGTCAGGTTTAGTGTTAGGTTAGAGTCCCACATACCCCCTTCCATCTTCCCCTGGGTGGCAGGGATAGCATGATGCTTCCTGACGTTAAAAAAAAAAATAAAAAAAAAAAAAAAAAAGGTTACTTACCTACCTAGGCACATTGGTACATTGGTTCTTTTAAGAATAGTTAGGGGAGCGGGGGCTTGTTGTAACAGGGACAAGTAGTAACAAGCATTTTTTACATAATTAATAGAAGAATATTCGTTTGATTTTAAAGCCAACCTTATATTTAATACGTAATATATCATATAAGCGTGTTCAGCATCTCACAGGAGGGCGTAGAAAGTGATGTTGACCAGGCACTCCGAAAAAGCTAGGTGACGGACTTTATTTTGTTTATACGAAATTGATTAGCGTACATTTCAAATTTTTGCTTCATTAAATTAGATAACTGTAATTTTACATCAAGTAAGTTTTTTTTAATAGAAGTTATTTCAAAAAACCTTCCCTTGGTAACACTAACGGGGCTAGTTGTAATATGTTATTTATTTAGTGGTTCTATGAAATTACTCCTGTCCATGTTTTGAATACTTTTTTGTAAAACTTCATTGATTCTATCTATTTAAGAATGAAAGACACTACAAAATAAAAATTCGCCTCAGCTTAAGTCTTAAAAAATAAAACCAGTATACGAAAAGCTGCAAAAGATTTTAATTTACATCATGTTCTCTTTTATACCTATATCTATTCTATTCACTCTCTAGTATTCTTTTTTATCTATCTATATAGCCATCTATATAGATATTTATGTAAGGAATATGAAGAGTATCAAATCTTTATCAGTCTGCTACGTCCAATCCAGATTGGTATGGTTCAATTTGCCCCCAGTCCGTTACAACTTGCCCCAATCATGGGGTAACTTGTAGGTAACACACGTCATTTTTATTTAAAGATGTTTATACAAAAAATTCGTTACAGGTTTAATTAAAATATAATTTGAAATCGATAGTTGAATAAATGCTAGTTGTAGTACCCACTGCTAGATTTCCTAAATACCAAACAAGTAAGCTTCGAAAGACAAGAAGCCACAAAGTGTTACAATTAGCCCCCCGCTCCCCTACTTCTGCTCCTATCAACCCACCGTCGGTGGTCACAGTGAAGTTCTCTGTGGGTATACGGCAATTGGGATCCCTATATGACCTGTCGTCTCTCCCTGGAACGGCGGGTAGTATACAGGAATGTATTGTCCTAACAAAAAAAAAAAACCAACCTACATAGGTGGGTACATATAACAAATGGCAAATCCCTATTATCGTTAGTATCTATCAGCAACTTTCTATAGAACCTTAGGTAGGTACCTATTTATTCGTTTGCTACAATAGCCGGCGGTATTTACCGATGTTACTTTGATATCTAAAGGCATACAACTCTTGTCTAATATCTAAGTTGGTTTGTCATTTGCTTCGGGCTACAATATGAAGTGTTAGTGGAGAGTGGGTAAGTACCAGCCACCGGTAGCTGGTTCGTAATTGCAGTACAGTGTGTAATGCAGGGGGCGTGCGGAGGCGTGTTCCTGGGTCTGCAGGGGCAGGAGGCGGCAGGGGGCGGGGTCTGGGGAGCCCTACGGCCCGGCGGCAGTACCGCGCAGTGCGCCGTCAATATTACACGCGTGTGTTGTACCGTCCTATACTAAGTGACCGCCGCGAGTGACCGTGTGTGTTGTTCCGTTACTCTGTTTCTGTGGACCCGTGGTCGTGCTCGTGAAACTATACTTAGTGATTTCTTTGTCGTCGATAAACCGGACGTAAAGTTGTTTTGTGCAAACAATCTTACTTACTCAGGTACCTATCTGATTATATTGTTAGGTATCCTAGAACTTTATTGTAAATAATTAAGTACCCTTTATGTTAGGCTATAACTTTTCTTATCGATGAATTACATGTCAGAGCCATTTGGGGCAACCGTACTTTTACGGACTTTTGCCTTTCAGATCTTACTGTGTTTTAAATGTTAACGGTAGAGAAATAAAACAAACTTCTTTAACGAGAAATTTTATTCATCTATAAATAAAATAAAATAAACTTAATAAGGAATTATAAGTATTAAGGTATTATAGACAAAAAATCGGAATGCGTTCACTTGCCCCGCATAGTGGGTAACCGTGCCGTGTGGGGTAAGTGAACGCATGTAGGGTAAGTAAGCGTATTCCTTAATATACACAAAACCAAATAGAAAACATTACTTATCTATATATTATGTAGTGAACCTTTTTTTTGTAATCACAAGGTACAGTCAGGTTATATTAAGTATTACTTATTTTCATCTAAATAGAGATCTAATTCTCCCTCTTGTTAATTATAATTTGGCTTAAAGCCACCTATTGAATCTGCAGCTTTATCCAGTTTAAGTCTTTTACGCAAACAGCATCACTGATGCCAACGCCAGCTGCAGCTGCTCTCTTACTTTTCCACTTTTGACACGCTCTTTAGCCTTATCAACTTATTGTTCTGTCACTGTTGCTAGTTCAGGTTTCTTCTTAATACATGTTAGTGGCAGGTTGATCAACAGTACCATATATAAACAAAAATATATTAGTAGGTAGGCGCGGGTAAGTTGTATGCACGCGCCGACTTACCCCAGGACACCAAAATACAATTAAATATTGATACAAGTTTAGGAACCAAACAGACCCTTAAAATGAATTGTTACAGAATTTCAAAAGTACTAATTATCAAACAAAATATTACTTATACCAGATCACAAACTTGGAAGTAAACAATAAACTAGGAAATTTAATATTTTCTAATAAAAAGTAGACGCCGGTGACGCGACCTAGTGTCGTGTCGCTGTTAGTTTAATCGTTCAATCGCGTCGCTATTCGTCAATCCAGCGTCCTTGTTTCACCCAAAGAACCCACTCCTCACCAGGGAACTGTTTCCGAGATATCGATAGCTCTCTCACCCACTGAGCTCAGTTACCAAGAATGGCCATAATTGCAAGTACTTATTTTTTACTAAAACACCTAGCTAAGAATGTCATAACAAATAAAAGCTACTCACTGCCCTAATATATGTTCCTGGTGAGTTTACATAAATCACAAATTAAGCCACTTAAAAATAGGTAGTATTATATTAAAATTAAATTAATAAATAATAGCTGAATTAACTCATGAAAATAGCTTCCCGTCGGTAGATAGGTACGTCCGTCCTAAGAGCTTCTATCGTTATTAATGATTGTATATACTGCTCTATAAAGTCTAAGCTACATATATCAACCTATAGTTTGTTATTGGCCTATTTAAATAAGAACCTTCCTCATTGTTACAAATATTCCCCAAGTAATTGCCCTCCGAGAACATTTCTAACCGCGCACGTTGAGGTCGTCAGGTGGGAATTAAAGGTCAAAATTCAAATCGCCTCTAGTTTCTTTTTAAGGAAAATCATAAATTTACATGCGTTTTTTATCCATCATCAATTATCCTCATCATCAATATACATAGGTATTCATTTATGTAACTTAAGAGGTACTAAAAATCATACAATTAATAAAAGAAAACAGTAAAAAAAACTGTCTTAGGTACTAAATGGTACTAAGTAGATATATTCATATATAATTAATATCTATAATTATACTACAAACAATATATACCAACTTATATACTTAAAATATAATTGTACAAAGGGTAGGCGGGTAGCGGTAGGTAGGTAGCTAGGTAGGTACTAGTGCTTGCCTTTGAATAGACGAGACCTGGGTTAGACTCCCAGCCACGATAACTTATATATGTCGGGATCTATTCGCTAAAGAAAACATCTTGAGGTTTCTTCGGTATATCTTAGAAAGAATGCTATAATCCCCCAACCTTCAGTGGAGAAGCGGGTTCCGTTAGCTGTGGGACATGTAGGTATATAGGTAAAAGCATTAACGTACTATATCTGTACATTAACGTACTATATCTGTACATTAACGTACTATATCTATACATTAATGTACTATATCTGTACATTGACGTACTATATCTATACATTAACGTACTATATCTATACATTAACGTACTATATCTATACATTGACGTACTATATCTATACATAAACGTACTATATCTGTACATTAACGTACTATATCTGTACATTAACGTACTATATCTATACATTAACGTACTATATCTATACATTAACGTACTATATCTATACATTGACGTACTATATCTATACATTAACGTACTATATCTGTACATTAACGTACTATATCTATACATTGACGTACTATACCTATACATTAACGAACTATATCTATACATTAACGTACTATATCTATACATTTTAATTGAATAAAAAGAAAGATCCTTACACCGCGTTATCATGAACAGGCAGTCATCTGCCTGGTACCTAGGTATCTAAAAATGTCTCTACAAATAAACCTAGGTAAATATCAATGAGTTTGTCATACATTTACATAGACAGGTTACATTTACAACTTCCAACGTGCAACCTTAAAAAGCTAATGAAGGTTAAAGATATTATCCTATTCTTTTAAGGAAACCTCCGAGACCCCCCGTGGCTGGGTAATATGTAAGAAATCTTATAATGAAAACACCGTTAGTCATGCCAGCATACCTTAGCTCTTAGGCACCTTCTATAGATTCCTTCTACACCTATACGTACCTACTGTAGGGTCAGCAGAAAACATATAATTATTTTTAAATAATTACTTTGTAGTTAGTTATTAGTCAAACATTATTGGGTAGAGTTTTACTGAAAATGAATAATCTCGGGAATGTAGCTTCTATTTTTAATATCGGCAAATATATAACTTTGTTATCGAATTACTCTCAAAACAGTATAAATTTTCCTTTTTGTATATTATGTTTTGTCATTCTTACTTATTTATAACAATAGAAAATATATATTTAAAAAATGTACGAAATAGGCAAGTATCGTTATATATCTGAAATCCACGACTTTATTCTTTTGACTTAGAACCTAAAATAATGATCTATATATGACAAAAAAATATAATCATATAAGTCATGAAGAATGTAATTTGGTATATTTTTGAAAGATAAAGTTTATTATTCCAATGTATTATTAAATTACAAGTATATATATATGCGTTGAAAAAACTGTAAATACTAGCTCTAAGATTATTCATTAAATACTTTATTAAAGCTCTTGTTGAATTTTCAGTTACAGTCATGTGATATTCGAGTACGAACGAGAACCTAAATAAAGCATGATACCGATAAAAACGAACAAATAAATATATGACGTTGATTATTAGGTCTCTGATGTTTTAACTTTCACCTACTTACTCGTAGTTTTGAAAAGTAAAAATAATATCTATCTTATAATTATAATAATGGGTATTGGTAGATACAAATACCTGTATAACTAGTACTAGTTTGGATGTTACGAAACGTTGATAGTTTTCGAGTAGTCACGATAAAATTTGAGTTCAACGTAACTATCAACGTTTCGTGACGTCAAAACTCGTACTAGAGGTAGGTATTGCCTTCAGTTGTATAAACACTAGATACATATAGATAAAATGCTGGCTGATATTTGTATGCTGACACAGCACAGGTAGACTATTCCTACGATTGTAGCAATTATCATTTGATTGGTTACAATATTGTTAGTAGGTTTGCCTCTTAGCTGACAGAAAGTTCTAGCTGTTTTATGAAGTGTATCTGCAAATAAATACTATAATTCGGTTCCTAAGTATAATGGTGAGCTTAGTAGAGCTAAAGGCATCTGTCACAACGTCTGCAGTGAGGTTAGTGATTATAACTTATATAAAAAAAATAGTTTTAAATAACTTTTTAAACATAATGCAACATATTTCAATAATATCGAAGACGGTCAAGACACTTCCCGGTATTCCTTAGTTTTGCCAATATGATAATTATATGTAGTTGAGATCTGTATTAGATATAGAAACCGGCTATGATTAATAACGAACTATTACAGTACATATAATCTAAGAAGTACCGTTTGACAATATGTCAAATTGAAAAATAGGGACAGTGTCAAATAGATCGGTTACTATAATATCCGATTATTAAGAGATATCGATACCATTTCTTTCAATTTACTAATCGATTACAATTTAGGGTTTTTATAACAACCATTTCTATCGAAAAGGGACAACCTACTAATAGTAGATATTAAAATAAAAGCAAATATTTAAAACCTTTTAACTCATAGGTATGTATATACCCAAAATGTATTTTTTATCCCTTTTACTTTATTGTTTTTTTTTATTTCTTTTTTTGTTTGCTTATAAATTGTCTTATACTTTACATATTTGTGGTGTGCAGTAAAGAATATCTATATTTATATACTTAAAATTATATATATCGTTTATTTCTGAAATCTATGCTAAATTATGTATTATAAGATGCGCACAAGATAACTTAGTAATGTAATATTATCAATAGTGGATTTTTTTAAAAAGTTAATAGATCCGTGGTTTGGAATTAGCTCGATTATTCACTCATTTTACCGATTATATGTGAGCACGGTAAAGCACTTAATTAGATCAATTAGTAGTGACGTACAGAAAAAAATGTCAGATATATAATGATTATTTAGCTTTATTCAAATAATTTATATTTAAGTTCAGTAGGGACCTAATTAAGAATTGTATGGTAAAATATAAGAAAACAAGATAATTCTATTTGGGATTATGTGAGCTGCCCTCATTATGGGTACCGACAAAATATCTAAAGTCTAGTCTTATTTTTTATGATATATTTATTACAAACTTTGATGTATAGCTAGCAACTGTAAAATCTTTATATATTCTTTAACAAATGTCTATTATTATTCTTCACCACGGCTCAAGATGACACCATTTTCTTTGGAATTCTAAATAATTATTGCTAGCACAACGACTGTGCCAATATCGTGTCACTTCCAAAACAGTGTGAAATATTATTTGATGCTACATAATTGTAAATAAATTACAAGAAATCTAGTTTTGACAACACATAAAATGAATCCGATAACGATAAATAGAAAAATTAAATAAACTATAGCAATATCTAATATGATATAAAAAGCGGGCGAAGAGTTTAAGAGCCCGCTTTACCTTTTTTGACACTTAATATAATTTAAGCTTACATTTTGAGAAAACTGGCGTTTAAAAAAGTGGCGTAAAAGAGATCTAAATTACGGCCAGACTTCTTCATTAATATATATTAGTTATATCATTATAAAGACCAAAAAAGAGAATACAATGAGAATAGAGAACCTTGCAATATTTTTCAAATAATTTTCATCAATATAAAATAAATATTAATAGGAAAATATGAGTAGGAATTCACACTGCCAGCCTGCAGAAAAATCTGTTGCGGATACCCGCCGTGCAAGACGGTGATGGCTGGGGGGTTATGTGGGACTACCTGGCAGCTTGGGAAAACTGCCATTTTTAAGGCTACCCAATAAAAACCTTTTGGTTACTCTCATCGCCATAGTGGGATGTCACAATTTCAAACAGAATGTTTTTTATTACCTTTATCATTTTATTTTCCTGAAAGTATGGATAGGTAAGTTACCGGAACTTTGTATAGACTTCTATGCTACTCTTCTAACTTCGTGAAATTGAAACATTATACACATTTAAACCATAAGATAAACAAAAAGGGGGGGAGGGGGTATGCATTATGTATATTATGTAAATATACATTCATATAATATATTAAGTACCCAAAAGCTGTATATTGAAGAATAGGTATATCTATATATGTATGTAATAGGAACTAAAGTATTATTAACAATGATATATCTTTACCTAACTGATTGAAAATGTATTCGTTTGGTGAAAGAAAAAACACAAGGAAATAAAAGATACATCTCATCTACATCTTAAAAAAGAGACTCACTTCTTACTAAACTTGTCCATACTAAAAATTAAACTAATATTAAAAATCAATGTTAAATTAGAATTTTTAATCTGTTATTTTTACATGAATATTCTTTTTTATTTTTATGGTATAGAGAGGCAAACAAGCAAACCGGTCACCCATGCGACTGCCACCGCCCATGAACACCTGCAACTCGGGAGCTACAAGTGTGTGGCCAGCCTATTAGAAGCGTATACGCTCTTCTCTTGAAGGTTTGAATGTGGAATCGGTCCGGAAATACCTCAAGCGACAATTTGTTTCATATGTTTGCTGTGCGAGGCTAAAAAGCTTCTAGAGAAGCGCTGAATGAAGTTTTTGTCGAGATGGACGATGGCGAAAATCTGTGGGTGGTATTAGGTCGAACAACTCTTCATAGCACTTCCCATGGTGTAAGCGACAGGGAATTCAGAGCGAAGCTACATCTCTACGCAATGCCAAGGGATCAAGCCGATCAGAAAGGTCTTGGCAATCGCTAATACGAGTCGCTTTCCGTTACATCCGGTCAAGAGGGAGAAGCTGGTACTGGGGTGACCCTGCAAACAGACGAGAACAGTACTCCACATGAGGCCGAACCTGAGCCTTATAAAGGTGCATGCGATGGGCCGGAGTGAACTACTGTCTCGATTTGTTCAGCACACCAAGCTTCTTTGAGGCCAATTTGGCCTTACCCTCAATATGATCGCGAAACTGGACACGAAGGTGATAAGACAAATGGTATCATTTTTAGCTGTGAACGCGCAAACCTGTGTCTTCGTGGGGTTGAATTAGACTAAGATAAGTCGACCTCAATCTGAAACTTTCCCTAAAGAAGATTCGATTTCAGACACAAGTTTGTTTCGGCTCCTAATTCATTGTGTTTTCTTATTTTCCCGCTAATCAGTATTATTTTTGTGATATTAAAATGGAGTGTCGTGTCAAAGAAAACCAAATTGTTGTGATTACATTATACAAAGTAGGATTGAAGCCTTATGCGATTTTTAAAACATTCAACCCGCTTAAAGTTTAAAAAAACCCTGTTTGTGGCTGAAATAGGGTAGGAATGAAATAATTCGAAGAAATCCTTTCCGTAGAAAGGAGATTTTATCTCGGGAAATGAATACAGCACCTAGAACTATGTCGCGTGTATCGAAATATGAACTAGAGCTTGCGGTTCATAGAGACGCTTGTCTGGTGATTGTTTAACTGTTGCTTTAAAAATGAATAGGTTGGTGGAATCAAGACAACCAATGTAACGTAACTAACGTACTAAACTACAATAAATGTTTTATGTAGGTATCTAATTGAAAAAATAAAGATTTTTCCTTATAAAAGTATTTATTGGCAGACTAGGTAGAAAAATATAATGTAGATAATAAAATGAACAGAATTTTGAAATTGTTAATAAACGTGTTTAGCCATGTTAAGCTTATTTAAACTGAGAGAGAGAGAGGTTCGAATCCTGCCCGTTTTGATCATTTTTTTTCTTATATTTTATTTTGAGAGGTTCACAGGATTCTAAGTGTCAATTGGAGAATCAGACGAAACTGAAAGGTAGCTTAAAAAATTCTAGACTTTAATGATATCTATTCCGAGCGACTGCTCTCATCCTGCTCTCACTCTGCTGCTCACCCTATAACCTCCAGCCCAAAGAACAACTCAACACTATTAAGTTAGACACACGCCAAGTTCCTTTAAAATCCATTCATTAGTTCCTAATATATTCTGTTTATAACCCAAAATATTTTTTGTATGTTTTATTAAATTGTCAGAAAATTTATGTGTATTTGGTAACATGTACTAGTGCATACAAAATATATTTAAATATATATATATATATATATATACAAAAACAAAATAATAATACATAACTATAGTGGTGCTGACGCTAGAAAAATAAAAAATATTATAAAATGTAACACATAGTAAGAAAAATAATATAAATAAAAATATAAATATAAATATAGTAATTACAAGATAAGACTCTATTATGATTTAGCTCGCCACTTATTATCATACTGGATGGCTTCGTTGAGTTGATCGGCAAAATACTTCCATGTTTAATTTTAAATGTGCTCAGAGACGGGTTCAAGTACAAGTAGTTTGTCATGTACAAGCTATCTCTTTTCCTATTTCAGAACTATACTCGCTTTCTGAAGTTCTAGTTCAATCCCTGTCCCGTCGAATTGTTATTGTCAGACCTGACTATTGTTTTATTATTTCTACCATGTATTATAAAATAAAACGCAATATTTATCCCTAACGTTCGATAAGTGCGAACTCAAATAGTACAAAATGGCTAATAAATCTTTCTTATGATGACACTGAACAACTTTTAAAACGATAATAGTTTGGCAAGTATGTATGCCCGCCCTTTCTCACACACACTAAAACACACACATACGCACATATTTTGTCTAACTAGGCTAATACCTAAAAATCTTAGTGGAGTGGGCCACAACCACTACTTTGTGCTTAAACTGATTGAAATAAAGTGAATCTTCTCATTTGTTCTGGGCAGATAATAGAGCCCATGCGTGGGCGTTGCTGAGTGGGGCGCGGGCGGGGCGATGGGGCGCGCGCGGCCGCGGGCGACATGGCGGTGAGCTGCCCCGAGGTGATGTACGGCGCCTACTACCCCTACCTGTACGGCCGAGGCGCCGCGCGCTCCTTCCATCACGCGCCGCACTTCCAGTACGACCGGGTCAGTACCACACTCTACTCACCTAGCTCCTCCGCCTCCTCCTTTCACATTACTTCTTTATATAAAATAAAGTGATGGATAGGTATTTATATTTAGGTAAATTACCAGATTCGAAAGCAGTCAAAGCAAGTCGCATACAACCCACATTTTATGATCTTAAATTATTTATTTGTAATTGTGTAATTAATTAGGAATCAATAAAATAGTGAAACTAGGACTAAAGAACGATTACTAAAGTATTAGTTAGGATCATTCCGCAATTCATCTTTTACATCTACATAATGTCGTTGGATTCGACGTTCGTGACTGCTCAAAAACTATGAACGTTTCGTACTATCCAAACTCGTAATAAAGGGTAGGTACTGAATGCCTATTCGTATACAATTCAATGAAAGTGATTCATTCTGAAGATATGAGTAGAAGCAGCTCCTAGCAAATACCGATGTAGTGTACCCACAGCAGCTACGTGCTTTGAGATTCCTGCTTGATTTGTTTTTATCTCGACTCCACATGGCTCCAATGCTTGATCTGAAAGGCACTTGCGTTTAAGGCAAATTCCAGTGCTCAGAGAGCAATCATTACAGATGCCCGTGATTAATTTTTTTTTATCTTTCTCAAAGAATATTAATTGTTCAGCCTTAAAAAACTATTCAATGTACATATATTAAGGCATAGTGTTACAAAAAATGTATATAAATAAATAAGTTATAACTGATATAAAAACGGATCCTAACTAATGCGGTGCCTGTTATAGTAAGAACGTTTTTTACAATACCTCGTAATAAACTTTAACTTGCCATTTCACGTTCATCTAATTTTGATTATTAGTCAACTTATACAATCTATGTAAAGACAGTATCAATAAGTCTGTTTATTGACTCAATTAGAAAGTTGTATTGCAGTAAGTGTATAAAGATAATCTTTAAATATACACTTCCGGACACACCCATAGAAAAACTCATTTCATAGCCTCGTATTGTATGTAGCTAGACATGAAAAGGCAGCCAAAGTCACTGAAGAGAACCATATATTACCATACCATATATTATTAACGAATGATACGAATTGTCTGGTGTTTACTGAGTCAAGGTTATGCATTGGGGGGGGACATTGGGGCCAATCGGAAAGCACAAAAATAGGGTTCTTTCTCAACGTATTTAGAATCGTCACTCCCTCCATAATTTTGCTTTAATTTCCAAATAACGATACCCTGTTATAAATACCCTGATGTATTACTTCAGGTCTTACTGAAGGCAATATATAGAAATAAATAAAATGTGTTAGTTGTTTTTTTATTTCAATTATGAAAATATATTATAACTTAACAATATTATCATGTCTGTGTATACTTGAATCTTTGCCTTATCATTTTACATGCACGCGATCCACGTCTTCTACTATTTCAACGTTTTTGAACATTTTTTGAGACAGTATCCATAAATACGGTCATAAAATTATATACAAATGTAACCTCTACATCCATACGATACATAGGTCAAGTAGTTTTTAGCACTAAACCATCAGTAGAACCAAAATATATTCCACCGATAATGAAATGTAAAAACTCCGCCAACTCCGTCTGCAAGGATCTTTGTAAAAAGTTGTGACATCTCAAGTAGAAACCAGTCTGTAATTTTCTTATTGAATTTAAATTCTTATAAATTTTAAAATTATAATATATTTAAAGCAACATTTTATAATCATAATTATAAGTTAGACCTGTTTTTTTTTTAAACTATGTACTATATTTACAAATAAGTCAGATATAGAGATTTGTCGTATTTTTTCGTATTGGCGCAGCTTTCTGCATTCAACCTCACCACTCTATCTTTCAGGTCGTTAATCTATCGCATTGTTTGCCTCCACATGTTTTTGTGACCAGTTCTGGGTTTCCACTCTAATACACCTATTCCCCTTCTGGTGTCATTTCTCCGACTGCACACTTCCAGTTCTTTTGAGCTATCACTTTGACTATATCTGTAAGTAGCGTTCGTCTCCAGATTTCAGCGTTCCTTATTTTGTCTCCGAGAAGAAGACCATTGCCCGCTCCATAGCTCTCTGAGAGACTTGTAACTTGTGAATGACTCTGCATTTACGTGCACTGTTACATTTGAAAACTTATCGAACGCACCCCGTCCTAACCGAAAGCGGCGGTCTATTTCAAGTATTTGTCCTTTTTGTCTAGTCTCATATTTTGTCCGAAGTCCGTCGTCATCCACCCTTTAAATAGCCTGAACGTGAACACTCACGGGGTCGACATCGGTGTTCTTGCATATGATCTCCGTCTTGGAAGCATTTATCTTTAGTCCCACTATAACTGGTAAATATAATATCATCTGCAATCTGTAAAGACCATCTTTGTATGAACTTATTTTCGTTATAATACTTACGTCAGCTTGAATGGTAGTATTGTGTGGTTTATTGTTTTGTCACGGAGCTTATCTTCTGTCGTTGCTAAAACCGATATAGTATAATTTCTGAGAAATAATAATTATTATGATTAGGAAATATGGTCACTGACTGTCCACAGAACAATCAGGGTACGATTTGATGTATACTTATCATATTAATATATGTATATAACAATTCAATTTACGCACCATCTAAATTCAGATTTCATCATTGATTTTTCATAGTATGATGTCGTGTGCTGCTGCTGACATTAATACTATTTTCGTACTACAAAAGAGAGCTATCCGACCATTTTACAATCTGGATCCTAGAGATTCTTTACGAGATAAGTCTGAGAAAATTAACGTTCTTACGGTTGCCGGCCAGTATATTCACGAAAATCTTAAATATGTACATAAGGATAATGATTCTTTTACTAAGCATTGTGATATAAACAATTTTAATCCGAGAAACAAACACCAGCTCGCGTTACCTGTTACTCGACTAACAAAGTGAGTAAATCTTTTATGGGGCAATGTATACCTTCAACAAGCTCCCAGCAAACGTTCCAGTATTACCATTTAATAAATTTAAGAAAGTAACTAAGGAATTAAGCGTGCTAACGGATATTACAATATATCCGAATATTTAGAGGATTATGCACCGTGGGCATGAAGCGATCTGCCAGGCTGTTTCAAGATTTATTTAGAGAAATTGTATATAATGTAATTATATAATTGATGATGATTTTAAAAAATCATATGACATGCCCGATGAGTTTCTTTCGCCAGCTCTTCTCAGGTCAGTGGCAATTAATTTTCCGAGCTGGTGGTAGCTTTGACAATGAAAAAATCTTTTGTATAAAACTTACTTTCAATAAAGATTTTGATTTTGATTTTGAATGACTACAGCCCCGTCACAGTGAGTCTATTTCTATTTACTATTCACTGTGT
This sequence comes from Dircenna loreta, assembly GCA_963555665.1. Taxonomy (NCBI): domain Eukaryota; kingdom Metazoa; phylum Arthropoda; class Insecta; order Lepidoptera; family Nymphalidae; genus Dircenna; species Dircenna loreta. The sequence continues at coordinate 854,468 of OY743096.1, forward strand.
AATTTGATTCCTTCACTAGCGGCAGATGGCGCTGGTAAAACATCAAGAAGGTAGTTAGTTACTTACGTATTTGTAAATCTACAGCTGTAAGGAATTAAGGTATAACACCTACTCTTTGTCAGTTGTATTTGTTAATTATTATTGACTGTTATTGTTAAATAGGAACATATTATAATATATTTTCATTTTTACAACTACAAGCCGCCTTTCGTTGTTGACGTGTCAATAAGAAAGGTATTTTCTATAACGTTGAACTCCGTATGTGGAGTGACGTTTTATTGCCCAATATCTAATTGCTTGTAGAAGAAATAATGGCCATGAAGCTCACTCCTCGGAGATCATTGATTATCGCAAATTTCTAACCTACCTGTATAAAAGATAAAAATAAATGAAAATGGCAATTACAACTGTAATAAAAATATATATTACTTTAGATTCAAATTAAAGAAATAAAATAAAAGTATCAACGATTGATTAAATAAATACGAAGTTAGTAGTATTTATTTAATCCTAATGTCCTAGCTGTATCTCAGAGTGTGTATGAATCAAGATTTTCCCGCGCTCCTATAAATATGTAGGTGACATTTATTATCATGAGCGACCACTCCGCTGTTGTTCCAAGGTTCATCGCCAGTCCTCGTGTGGTGGCAGGTGGCACGAAAACTCATCATTCATGTAATCATATGTGGGTGAAAGTTATAAGGTGTTCGAACAGTGTAGAGGTTTGTAATAAAATGTTTAAAAAGCTAATTAGTATATAAAATACGGCATATCTGATTACCAGTGATTAGTAATTTGTGACGGCGAACGAGTCGCAGATGAGAATGTTAGCGGAGCGGCCCCGGCGTGGTCATTAATATGCGCGGCGGAATCATTATGGAATCTACTTTACTTAAATAATTACCAAGACAACTTTTAATCCAACATCTACAGAGTGCAGACTTGATTCCACAAACTATAAACATTAACAATCCATTTAGTATAAGTAAAACAATATACTATTAGAAATAATTAAAAATCCAACCTATCAACTAAGTACTAGAGGCGTTATACCGGCTCTCCATGTATGGCGCTGCTGGCAATCTAAACGCATTCATCAAGCAATAACGACATAACAATGCGTTATTGATATTAATAAATCGGTAATTATAAAGCAGTGCGGAGATCGGGTTGCGACATCAGGAGATAAATCGTAGTTCCTCGCAGCGAGCGGTCCCGGGCCCACGTCATTCCCATACGACGAGTTAATTAAAATGCGCCTAGAAATGAGCCCAGAGATAGACTAGATAGCCGTCAGATGTGATCTAGTACGCGCTGCGCATGCTCAAGAGCAAACTGGTCGCAGCCCTCTGCGGCTAAATACTAGCTACTGGCCACCATGACGTTACTTTTACAAATAACTTACCATACATCGTTTAAGTAACAATTCATCCTTGTTTAAAATAATATATCCTTAACGTATTGTCACACTTTTATAATATAAATATTAAACTTATAAATCACTGAAGTAAATTGGTAAAAAAATTGGTAAGTACGTTACTCGTGTATTAATTTGACGTTTATTAATGTTATTTAAAGATCGTTTAATAATCTGAAGCTGTGAACGAGACAATAATTATAAAAGCATCGATAAGAAATGCAGCGGAGCCAACGCTGTCTTCTTTTATTCAGTGTAACCAAAGTCACAAATAATACTGCGAATATAATGAGGTTTGTTCAAGGTCCGTTCAGTGCTTAAAGAAATTTATGAGCTCACAATATTGTTTTGATTATCACGTCCGCGCCGCGCCGGAGCAGTCTCTCAGACGTAATGCTTTATAAAGAATACATTACAAGCACTTCAATACACAGCTTATCAAATTAAGTTTGATATTAGTTCAAGTTATTCAGACCCTATTTAGAGTTCAATAATATCATTCATTCAATCGCAATTATTTTTATTAGTCAACATACATTTAATTTTGTAACGATATGATGAATACAAATTGATTGGTACTCAATGCCATGGCACATGTAGCACAGGTGCCTCCCGCGTGCCGCCGGATCTCTCCACTGCGCTCTCGATTGCCTGCGACCATATTTGTAATCCTGCATATTTATAAAGCTATATCAGCAATGCAATGTTAACCTATATTGTAGTATAATTGTTATGTTAGTTCACACGTCTTTAGCTTATCTTATCTTTTCACTTTTAATCACAATTTGTCGTCTACTTATTTTTGTATAAAACTTTATAATTTGCTGAAATATCTCTCGTATAAGTTTAATTATAAATAAACTCAAAGAAAATCAATAGGTAATATGAATTTTGATTTAATTAATTTTCATTTCACATTTTTGAAGGCACCTTTAGCCAGCTCTTCCGGAGCAGGGGAAAGTGGACATTGTCATTTATATGTATGACATGTATGTATTTAAAAATAATATTAGTTTGTTTGTATATCAGTTGTATAGGAGATACATAGTACAAGCTTTGCTTGGTTTGGGACTAGATGGCGTTGAGTGGATATGTCGGAATATTTATATATTTATTTATGAATTTACCCAGTAAAGTAGCAACAAGCTATCGAAGGTATAATAAGTCTCTTTAACCTTTCATATAAAATCAAGTAAGAGAATCATTCTCGTCAAACTAAAATTCCGAGTCTTAAAATCAAATTAAATCCCTATAGAGTAGTTTAGTGTTCAAGCACATAATTCTAAGTCCCGCTTAGTGTGCCAACAAATGGTGAGGAAGGTACCTACCTCAAGAGATTTAATATTCATAGAAATAAAAACAGAACAGGCTACTTTTACATTGATGGCTTTTATAATAGTTGTCTCAGTTAAAAGTATTGGATTGTCTCCTACTTTTCATATGATACTCTTGATGAATCATTTGGCAGTTCTGTCATTTCAAAATAGTAAAAGATATTAAACTTGTATCATTATACGCTTTGGGATACTAATCCTCTATTCTCTGGAAACTTAGAATAAGACCACGCTATTTTGTCCTGGCTGCTGAGAGAGCCGGCTAAGAGACAAACATACAAGTGGATACCAGCTTACACCACTTATCTGGACGGTAGTGGAGACACCAGTAGCACAGGCAATGGACGGCGGCAGGTCCTATAAATTTCCCACAAAATCTCAGCCTAAATGTTAGAAACTGACATATTGCGCAAAATCCAAATAATTTGAAAAATGGTAGACGGAAGATGGTGGTAGGATTTACTCGATGTTAACCTTAAATATCTTTATTATCCTCCTCTTCTTTCTTTCCTTCCTCTGTTTGGTAGAACATATCAATAAAAAATATTTAACTGGCGTTAGTTAATCGTTAATCATATTTTACCCCCTTCTCTATTACGTACCAACTGTGATTTACGGGTGCGTAATAGAGTAGGAGGCCTCTGTCCTCGGTCGTCTCAATCCATTGATATACAATGAGACTTTTAAAGGACACATAAAGCTTCTTCTTTCTGCTTTAACTTTTGTTTACGGCACTCGGAAGACCGTACAGGTCTTCAATGTTTACTCGATTACTCGATTAAATTTTTACTGATTAAATGTTTACTCGATTCAACACCATGGCACCATGGTACGTTCAGAACTTAGACCTTCAACAATAACGCAACACTTCAAAACAGATCGTCGAATACTAATTAAATATTTTGAGTCAATTATAACAACTGGATTTTTTATTTCAGGCTCCCACTATTTTATCTCTCCACAATACGCCTGTGCACAACTCAATAGTTGGGCACAGGCGTATTAACTATTTAGGTTTCAAATACTCTGGTAAAGCGTAGCCATTAATATGTATTATACTTGCAGCTGAACGTGCAGAGCGCAGGCAATGCTGGCGAGTACGGTGGTAGCGTGGCCGGCGGCAGTGTGGGTGGCGGCGCCCCAGCGCTCAGCTCGGGTTCGGCGTCATCGGGCGCGCAGTCGCCGGGGTCACCGCCGCACGCGCACGCTCTGCCGCTGCCGCAGCACGTGCACGCGCATGCTCACGCACATGCGCATCTCACGCACGCACACTCTCACCAGCCACAGCACCACTCTCCCCGACTGCGCACCAAGGAGGAGGACCTCTCCGCACACGGGCGCGCCAGTGCTGATGGTAGTTATATTACATTATAAAAGTATTTTTTAGGATTTCATAATGTTTTCATGATAAATATTACGTGCCATCCAGGCGGTGGGTCGTCGGAGTCTGAAGGCGAGTGCGGTGGCGTGTCCCGCGCCCGTGCTCAGTACGTCAGCGCAAACTGCGTGGTGTTCACGCACTACTCGGGCGACGTCGCCGCAGTCGTGGACGACCACTTCACACGCGCTCTGTCCCTCGACAAGCCTAAAGGTACCTATACGTCAAACCTTAATATCGGCCTTGCTGTAAATCTATTTCGCTATGAGGTTAATTCTATATATCTAACCCATTACAAATGTACTGTAGGATATTATGATACGTAGTAATTATAAGACCTACATGACACGACTATTATAAAGAGGTACTGTTCTATCTTAAGATCGATTTAACCAAACTTTCTTATCATCAGAGATAAACATAACAGCTATTTTTCCCGGACAGAATCTCAAGCCTATTAACAAATTATACCGAAATAAACAAAAACTCGTTTATTAACTGCTGATGTCCTTCGTATGGGTATCGTACGTTACTTATTTTGTGTACTTACCTAGAATCTGCGTAGATATATCGTATAAGGTAAATCTCCAGATGCTCACTTAAACACACACAGAAAACAAACAATAAAATCGGTCCAGCCATTTTGAGGAAATCCGAGACACACAAACGTACAGAAGATATATTTATATAATAATAATAAAGTATCTTTATTGACCATTTATAAAAACATAAAACATTTTTATTAATGAATGCTCTGACGTCCCAACTAGTTTAAGCTGTGTTTCAGATGTCTGCCTCTTCTCATTAAAATAAGTATCATAAATGGTAACAAAAGACAGAAATTTATATCAATATATTTAAACAGTTTACTTAATTTAGGAGCTATACAACTTCATAGTGTATTAATGTACCGTAAATGTGTGTTTGTGTATGTGTGCATGTGTGTGTGTGTGTGGATGGATTTTTATTTCTTATTTCTGTAGTAGATATAGTTTCTCAACATCGTCAAAACTAAACTTTTATAACCACGTGAAAGTGAGAGTTTTAAAACCAATATTTGACATCTTTTTTAATTTCTTTATTCTTGCAATCAATCGTAAATGTATTATATAAACGAAGAGCAATATAAAGAAAATGGTTTCCCGCGTTTGCAGTTTGCAGTGCTACATCGAGGTGCTAGTCTTTTTCGAGACACTGAGACATAGGGAACATCTTTTTTATAATACTGTCTTAGACCTTGGTAAAAAAAAACATTTTCGAACCGTTAAAACCTTTGAATCTTCATAAAATACTTGACTAGGGTGTCCAAAAGGTAAAGAAATTGCAACTTTAAGTACCGCTGTTTCTCAGATACGATATTGAAAGAGGCATTCACTTAGGGTCTTATATATATTAATAAGTAATGTTTTGTCAGCAGGCACGCAGGCTTTTGAAAATATAAATTAGTTTTCTTATTCTCCCCAAAAATGTTGTATGCCGTCCCGTCCCGTCCGTCCCGTCCGTCCGTCCCGTCTTAAATTAACGTCTATTACTACACCCAGGTATTTGATAGTGTAGGCTCTAGGCATTATTGGGCAGAAGCATTGTTTGCCAGGCGTAGGGTTTCTATTACAAGGATATATAGATATGAATTTTTAGTTTTAAATTTGGACTTGGGCTGCATGTAGTAGTTTTGCTGAAGCACAAATAGTTGCTTTTATTGGTATAGAGAGAAATTAGGTTAGCCTCTAGCCAAGTTGTGACTTAAGACAAACCATTTTCCGCTAAATTTATTACATGGTTCCAAGTATTTCCATGGATAAAGAGAACCGTGTCATAAGCTTAGCTTGGCTTCGCATATGTATATATAAAGATAAAACCTAATGTATAAAGTAAAAAGATATTACTTAATAATATATTATTTCACTGTTTAACACCCAATAAGTAGGAAGCGATATTCACTCTAATAACTTTTCCTCCTCTCAAACGCATATATATATATTTAGATGTTTGGAATATCTATAAAATATTTCGTCTTTGTCGGGACGGTGGTGACAGCTATATGGCTTCTATCTAAAATCTTAACTAATGTTTCTAACTTTAAAGTGAAGAATAAAAAGAATAAAGATTCATCTGTTGTTAGTGGCAGTGCAGTTGTCTTCGTCCCCAAATTCGAATAATAAATCATTTCTAATTACTTTATATTCATACTAAGCCATACCTTTTAGGTCTTATAGTAATTATCGGTAATATACCTATATATTTTTTTCCATGACAATTAAAGAATTTTCAGAGGTATAAAGTATTTCATTTGTTTTGCAATAAGAGACCAATATTCTATAACCAAGGCGTTCTTGTGTCCAACGCTTGTTATAAAACTGAGGGCTATGTTGACGATAGGGATATCTGGCAATAAGCAACTTGCTATCAATTCTGCACATGTTGCGTCTCTGGAACCACTATCAAGGTGGTCTCTAATAGCATTCTTAGTTGGAAAATAAGGCAATATATCATATATTTTTTGTATGTTTAAAGCTAGAATCTTTGAGCATCATTGAACTTGTAGTGTCGTGCTTAGTTATTCTTCTTTTGGTATCACGCCTTACCTGAATTATATTTGCTCTCACATATCAATTACGAGTATGACTTGACTCAATACTCATTACTATATAAAAACAAACGTAAGCAAAAAGAAGATACGTGCAGTTTCTTATCGGTTCTTATCCATTCGTAATCGTGCAACTATAGTCTAATGTTCCACAAGCACAATATATGCCATACCTATTTAAAATTTATTCTGTTTATGCGCAAACCCGCAATCGGATAAACAAACAGACGGTAACTTTAAAACTAGGTAATCATATAAGATCTGTGCCATCATTAGGAAAATCTATCTTTATTTTTTCCGTCCCAACAACGTTTTACTGCCAGTAAGTTGAAATGTGTAAATAGCCAACAAGGTTTGCCATTTCTATGAACGTATGTTATTTGAATTGTAAATAATTAAAAAATAATGTCGAAATCAACTTTTAGACTAATAACAGTAACACTGACTACAGAAGATATTCTGTAGTCAGTATAACCGTATTGTGTAACCGTACCGCCTACCGTGTAGCCGTGGTAAGAATATTGTGAATGGCCGTGAAAGCACGCGGTTTCTTTATGATCTCTGAACTACTATACAAAATAAAAAAATCTTCTTCTTGAATATATTCTTCTTTAAAAATCTCTCTGTATATTCAAAAACCAAGAAAAGCGTACAGTACAGAATGTGTTCCTCGGTATTCCATTCCAGGTTTCAGGTGAACTGGTATATAGCATCTCCAGAAATGTAATCAATTAAAACAATAATTTATTAAAAATATAGCAATATCCAAAACTGACCACCATTAAAAATGAAGGAATGCCAAACCACAATTATCGATCATCAAAAGACCAAAAAATTAAGAAAAAACTATTATAAAATTTACATTTATACTCGTATCACACCAGATGAAGTCATTGGGTGTCTCTACGTATTATCAGTTGTATGTTTGTATTTCAAAACTCTATCTAGGTGCTGTAACAAAACAACAAAAACATCTAGAAAACAGATAATTTATGAAAAAGAGCCAACATAGAAAAACGAATACATACAATTGTTTTCCCGGCACTTATAGAACTGAATACGAGGTGCTCGATCAGATAAGACATACACTACGAGCTCTGACACGGAACAGTACAGAGATAAAAATAGAGAAAATTATATAAATATAGATTTTCAAAATTATTTTAAATGATTTTCACGAGTGCACGTTTAAAAAACAATATTGTTAGCGGCTTTAACTAACTCAGAACAAAGTTATCGAAACAAATTTAAATATAAGTTCAAATTGTAAATACAAATATACTCTAGTTAAATCCGTTAAAAAAAGTTGATCAATGTTACTTGTTCTTAAAGGAATTTTGATGATGCTTTTATTAGGAATTCGAATTATTTTGTGTTTGTGAGATAGGTACCTAACTTTTTCCTACGTATATATAGGCTTAATAAAAAATCTGCTCGTATATCTTAGCATCCATTTTAGATTGCAATCTATGTCTAGTTGTCAGTTGAAATGTTCAACGCCTCATTAAATTGATTGAAAACTCATTTTCTGATCATTCATTAAATTTTATTGAAACCTCATTTTCTGATCGTTACAAATTTGTAACCAAGCTTCGTAGACGGGCCTTCGCGGCCAATTATGATGAGTTAGTTAGTATTGGGAGTGATGTATGTTCTTTCTTACTGTGGCTCTGGTTCCCGGTAGCGCGTCCAGCGTCGCCCTTCCAGGATGCGCTAATGTCCACTCAACCCGTTTGTTAACGACCTGTCCTCGCTCGTCGCTCGCTACCGCGAACTGTCTGCAAAAAACTGAACAGTACTTCGTAGAACAACCGCAGTTCGCTCCCGGCGAGTTTACTCGCTAGATAAATCACTCGATTTAATTAAACTGCATTAATTGCGGAACACTGTACCCTCCCCTTCCTCCACCTCCCTGCCTCTACCCGCAACCCAAACCACGATATTCGATGGAGAGCGACGCTCAATCAATTCTACAGTATTTGCTTTATTTAACTCTTTATCGTTGCGGGATAGAAAATAATCGAAGTCTATTAAAAGATTTCGTGTGAATCAAACAATATTAATAGTGTTTTAAGCATTAGTGGCTCCTGATCGGAAATAAAAGGCGATAGATCAAAAGAATGCCATTTGAATGGCATCCGCGATATCATGGATGACGCAAGGCTAACCGGTCCGGGTACCTTCCACCAAAAACTGGGTCGCACTGTGGAGCGCGACCGAGCCTTTGGACATAGTTTAGCGACCGCGATTAGAGGAGAAAAACAAAGGATCATTACTTAAATATCGGGCGAAAGGAACCTCGGGGAAAAAACGCTTATGGCGCTGCGCTCGCCTTTGAACTTAGCCGCCTCCTGCCTGCAGCCCGCAGCAAGAGACCGCTTCAAGAATGACCCATAGATGTACTGACGGCTTATAAATAATGATCTTTATTAATTCTAGATTAGATTTGTCAAAGCAATGAAAAGTTTTATTTTGTCATCCAAACGACCAGAGACATGAATTTTTAACAATGACTCTAGGCCTTTCAAAGAAGAATGTATTAGAAGGGAGATAGAATATTAATGATTCACATATGTGCAAATTGAATGTTAAAATGATGAACATAATGTCATCACCACTAAGTATATTGCAAGAGTGGTTCAGCTCCCACGGGCCGCGACTCGCATTCCGAAAGGAAGTTTTTTTATTGCGGCCTCGTCGGAGCTCGCGAGGTTCTTTGATCTCTTATCTCCTCTTTATAGTGTCAACTCGTTGTGTACCTAATAGTGCCCGTTTTATTTTATAACAATCGACCGCCGCCATTCCTAAACCGCGAACTGCTGACTTTTTTGTTTTTGATTCTACGAGCTTTTGTTAAACGTTAACATCTATAAAAGGTATTTACCTGAAGCTTTTTATGTATTATTTTACCTATATGATACCTATGTGTTCAACACAATAATGACTTTCTTTATAAGATATAGTTTAGGTACGTATAGTAAGTACAATGGTTATTAGTCACAGTGTAAAATTAACCAAATATATTTAAGTAGTTCGGTTTTGGTAATTCTGATGTTATCTGAAATTTTCACATTCCATAATAATACCTGATATCTGAACCGATATGTGAAATGAACTATCAAAATGTCACTAAAATATGATACCGGCCTAAAAAACCCCACATCATGCCACAGGGTTATATCAGGTCCATGAAAGAAGGCCGAAAACACGAAGACAATAATTAAGCTATCATAAAACTAAAGTATTAATAAAACTATAAGCTGCGGTCATTCGAAAATATAATAATATACTTCTACTTAAAACATGAAACACTAGGTAATTTTTATAAATTTTCATCAAGTATTTATATAGTTCTAATTAAATACAGATTAGAAAGATTTATAAAGGCCTGATCTATCTTAACTGTATCTCCTAGTGGATATTAAGTAAGAACTTTGCGATTGCGCCAATGATAATCTCGATTGGTATTATCGGCATCATCTTTCGGTATATCATCAATTTTTCTGGAAGTTATATATATTTGATTTTACTCCTGTGTCCGTGTGTGTTAAGATGGTTATGTTTTAAAATGTTTATATGTAATTTAACTCGTTTTAAATTGTTTTGGTCATGAAACGAGAAGGTTCTATTCAATATTACTGCGTTACAATTTTTCTACGTTTTAAGTAAAGCACTACCACTAGTGAATTGGCTTGCTAAAGCTAGTTTCCAATATATAAACATATAAATGTACACAACACGTTTAGTTTATATCTGATGCATAATAAAATACACTGTAAGTAGCTAGATAGGTATCTACAACTTTTCTTTTGAGCTAAGAAACGAACTAACTCCTCATTATCATGAAATGTAGGTTTGATACATTTAATAAAGGATATCAGAAACTCTCATCTTCCTAATAGAATTACTAAAAAAGAGGTTGTGATGGCGTTTTTTTAGCTACGTCATCTTCTTGATTTAATACAGTTAAAACGTATTTATTTTTAATCTTGTCATCGTTCGTCTTTGACGGTCTGTAGTCGGGATATAACTATCCGTTTAGGTTTTTAAGTTTTCAATCAAAATCACCAGTCTCACACCAAATTTTATTTGAAATTAATATGTGTGAAAAAGCAAGCAGACAATTTTTTAATAATTACTGTGCTGGGGTGCTGTGATGGGTTGCTGTTTTATAAAAAGCAATGAGTTGTTTTAAAAATATGTATGTCGTAGCCAGCGATGGCGGCGCGGCAGGTCCATCATCAGTCCACATAGTGTGGTAAAATGATAATGTTACACTTCAACTTCATATTGTACAGAATTACAATCTCTCTTTTATGATGAACACCCACTAATAACTCGGCAAACCGATAGTTTTGTATTAGAGAAGTGATCAGGTCCGCACCTCCAAGAGAAGTGACCTTTGCACTGTCCACTGTCCACGTGCCTCCATTACAATTCTTCGACGACATGGCGTTTGTCCCATTACGAAGTAATCAATTGACGTACATTAATATTTCAATATCGTCACGACATATATAAATATTAAAATTTAAACCATTACCTAATATTTAATTATATACCTGTGTGTAAGTTACCTTATGTGATTAAATGTCGCTGACAATATTAATAACGCTGACGAGATATTTATACTCAATACTCCTAATATTTTTAAATTCATATAAATCAACATTATTTTGTTCACGGAGCTGACTGACTGACGCAGCGTAATACCGGTAGCAGAAGCATCTTTCTTACTTTTATTCTTACAGTCTCTTCCAAAATCTTCTTGTATCTACCCTGAGGACCTCTTGCTTTTTGCTGTATATTTTCTATGACAACGTAAGTCATCACAAGCTGTGCCATATACAGAGAGTAAAATAAATAATAAAACATTGTATTATGCTCTACCTAGATTAGACGTACTCCTCTGAGCTCCTCCTCCTCCGTAGATAAAATGTGATAACTCGCCTCGCTGTTCCTGCAGCTTAATGAATAAAATACCGCAGAGGTATTTTATAAAATAAAATTATCCATTTTTGTAGTTAGTTACTTAGTTTAGTATCATCTTTCTTAATTTATTATAATTTTAAATGGCTTCGACCCTTTACATTTTTTTTTAATTTATATATATATACATTCTATTAATGATAATATAAATATCTTAAATATAATAATCCGCCAGTTGATATTATAAAATAGTTTTGTACTAATATGTTCAAAAAGTGATAAAAGGTAAGTAAGTAGGTACTTACCTATGAATCTACAACATCAGTTACGAAAGCATTGTAATGAGATAAATAATTAATTATAAATAGTTAGTTAATCAATCAACGTTCGACAAACATTTGTGTCGCGAGTGATCCAAAAGGACGACTTGGTGATTGTGTTTTTAAAGGAGTAATGAAAATAGAGCGACACTTGTCTCGGGCTAATTTAACGGCTCATTTCTGATAGAATTTGGCTCTCGTCCAGCGACGTCGCCTCGTCCCGTGACAGGTATAGCCTAGGAATGCGAGACCATAGGAGATGAGAGTCAATAATAATGTTGAGTGTCTCTGTGTGCAGAGGCCTTGCCGATGGCGTCGCGCAATCTCCCCGCGTCGTTCTTCAACGCGGCGGCGGCGGGGCCCGCGTGCGCCGGCCTCGAGCTGTACGACTACGACCCCTGGCACCAGCACTACGCGGGCTACGGGCACGCGCACCGCCACGCCGCGGAGTACCACGCGGCCGCGGCGCACCACAACATGGCAGCCGCGGGGTACGGCGGCCTGCTGCTGGGCCGCGGCTCGCTGCACGCGCAGTACAAGCCCGTGGACTGGCCGCACGCGCATGCGCACGCCGCTCACCACGCGCACGCGCACCACGCCTCGCCGCACCTCGACCCCGCCGCCTGCTCGCCCTACTCCTACCCCGCGCCTCCAGGTACTGACACTCAGACAAGTATATTGAGATTCTAGCTAGAAATTATACCTTGCCATCTTAGTAGCAGAAAAAGTGGAACAGACATGAAATACATGAATAAAGTGTCTAAATGTAGTACATTCACGTACAAACATAAGTAAACTCTACAGCAGAGTCACTGCTACTTCTCATTGAATACATACTGTAATGTAATGTCTGAATATTATATATCTTATGATATTATTAGCACTTGCTTTGCTTATATATTTACTTTAAAACTATAGTTGATTCTTGTTGTTTCATATTTTACTTTTGAATCGACTTATTAAATTTGGCATGATGTAGGTTTCAATAAACTAAAAGGCAATCCTTTCTTATTAGTTTTAATAAGTTGCAAAGACAATTCAGAATTTTACTTTCTCTTAATAATAAATACTTAAATTTAAAACGACTAAGAAAGAGTTATTTTTATGTTTACTTAGAAGATCTATCTGTAATGTAAATATATTAATGAATACTAAGATGAGAATAATTTTTTAGTTAAATATTATGTGAATTAAAATATATTATGTTATACTGCCGCAGCGTGTTTTATAGTTGTACAAACTATAGAGCACGCTGCGGCAGTAGCGGCGGTGGCGTCGTTAAGCGCTGTTTGATGGTCGGTCTCATTAAATTAACTGCCACTGACTGATCACATTCTTTGCGGCAACGTTGTTGAGCGCGATCAAGAAACACAATAAATAATAGCGCTTTACACGCGCGTCTCTCTCGGAGGGTAGCGGTGTCTTGAGTGAGGTCGGTGGGAGGGAGGGGGGAGGGGGAGGAGTCCTCAAGTTGTGTATTTTAATTTTCAAAGACATTCCGTCGACGCAGAGCGCAGATATTTTAATTGTGATGATTTAGCTGTTTGGAGACGTAACACATAAAGCGCACCGTCTTAACTATCACCGAGCGACGTGTCCTTTATATGTGTGTGTATGAACCGTTCGTATGTCGCTCATATATTTCCTTAGATGTGAAGAATTTGTTTTCATTGCAATGATTTAGAATGTTTTTCTACTGGAAATACGCTTGAGCGATTAAAGGCGGCCGCGTGGTAGCCGGCGGCTCCTTTGTGATTAGTATTCGCGGACGTAGCGGCAATGAAAAAGCTCTTGAATAGAAGTGAGGGGGGAAGGAGAGGGGTCAGGTTTAGTGAATTGTGTTGCAAAGGCGACTAGACAGCGCGCGATCGGAGACGGCAAAAAGCCCGCGGCGAGTTGAAAGCGCTCCTCCTTTAATGACGACGATTAAAATTAATTTGCGCGGCGAGGGGCGCGCTGCCAAATTAAATTCTTCACTTCAGCCCTCCCCGAACCCCGTAAGCCCTCCCCCCTTCGGGCCCCGTCGGTTGATTGATGCCGGACGCCGGTCGTCGCCGCGGTACCGAATGCAATTTATCTCTTCCTGAATCTGAAGGGGACCAAGACGTGGCAATTACGTCTGTCGAGATGATATCAAACGTTTATGATTATTTCAACTGACTTTCAGTTTTCGTGTCTTCTAGTTTATATTGATTTCATTATTCCATGTAGCCATGTTTTATTTATTATAATTCACTCTTTGTAAAATTATAAATTATTTGATGAAGTCAATTTTACTTTAATAATTTAGATTCTGACTATTTCGATCGACAGCAGGGCTGAATGAATTACTTTTACCAATTATGTAATCATTTATTTGTTGGGAATGAATTCATTTTAAATGAAGGTTGGTATCTACAGATAGCTGTAGGTAGGTAGCGGGTGTAGGCCGACACATACAACGTAGCAGCAAAGAATGTGTGACGCTACGTGTAGGGGTTGAAAATGGCAAGTATGTCACAGAGGGTTGTGTCCCTGAGGGGCATGTGAGGGTGGTAGAGGGTTGGAGGGTGGGCGGTGAGGTTGTTATTGACAAATACCACGACATCACATTGCGGCCGCCGACCTCACGCACTTTAACACACACATAGACACGTTCATATCTACAATTAGATAGCTACATAGGACATACCAACCCTCGCGTGTCCGCCTCCTATAAGTCATTCCTATATTAGGGAGGGGGGGGGGGGTTTGAATTATTTAACGTCAGCTAGGAGGAAAAACTGTACGATTATAAGTACTTACGAAATGATGCGTATCTGCTGTGTATTATGTAAAAATAAAATTCAAATAATATAACCTATCTATATTATTTGAATGGTATGAAGATATTTAACTATCGTCCGGTCTGGGATAAACGGTTTGTCAAATAGGAACAGATCAGATGTAGGTATGTCTCATTCTATTGGTAGGCTTTTTATACCTACCAATAATTTTAAAATAATATATATGGGTTTGTAGGTTACGTAGGTAGGTAATGTATGAGATGAAGCCACTAGTGAGTTTCAATTTGGTAACTTAGGGGCATTAATTAACAAAAAAGTTAGAATTAGTTGTATTTTCGAAATGTGTCATTTGGGCTTGATTTTTATAATAAATGATACCTTCTCTAAATGTGTAAGTAAGTATCATATTATAAACATAACCTAACATAAAACATATAAGGTTTAAAATGTATTGTAATTAAAAAATATAAAATTAATAGTTGCTAGTAGTGATCCCGTAGGTAATTATTTGGGGCTAGAATTAACGGCTAGAGTATTTAAGTGTTAGAAGGGGCATAAATTATCACTTAGGGTTTAGTGGTGTTATGAAATATATATTTGTTTATTAACAGATTTTTGTATCATTATCCAGCTTAAAATTAGAAAGTGCAATAATTAACACTTTAACTAGATACCGTAAGATACCGTAAGCCAGTAAAGTCAGACTATTTGAGTGTCATATAGACTTTGTATAAAGCTTGTTTCTGTTAACAGAATTAGTTTTTTTATTAATATTACCTAAAAAAGTTAAATAATAACTCCTTTATTCTATTGTATTATAAACATAATGATAATATTATAAAAATATTAATACATAAGTACCGACATTAAAATGCACCCAATGGAATAAAATAACAATAGATTTTGATGAAGGAGATGTCCACTGACTCAGCTCACTCGCAAGAACCCGCACTTGGATATTTTTTTCCATTTAATAAGATATTTAAAGTTTAGTTTTAAATAATTTGGTTGTGCCAGCTGCTTTGACTAAATATTGCAAGTTTGTCACTTGACAGCCAAACAAATAAGTAGGTACTAATTGCGGAATTTTATTTGACTTTTATAATTATTATTTTTTAGAAAATATACCTACTTTAAACTTTCAAAAGTTTTGACTTATTGCTGCATCGAGTAGAAGTTGTGATAATTTCCTTATTCAGTCCTAATAATTAATATTTTTCAGAACATAAATAATAAACAAGATTACATATCCAAATTGTTTGTAGTAGGAATGCAAACATTTTTTTATTGGTTACATGTTACATTCAGGTTTTTTGTCCACCCTACTTACTGTTTATTGGCATGACATTGAGAAAAAAAAAGGTAGCCCTCTACTTAGCAAAGGTAATTTATATTGGAAAGTTGTTATTTTAACAAAAAAAGAAAAAGGTAATGAAAGTTTTATGAGTTTTTTTAGCCATTTCTTGTTATTTCCTCCCATTTGTAATAGAGAGAGTAGACCGTTCTTCCGATTGTTGGGACTATTCCCGTGACGTCACAACATGACGAGGAGGGTAACCGTCAGATTTTTTGGTGGACTTAGGGTAATCTAACGCCCGGTGTCCAGTATATTGGTAGCCGGCGGGTACCAGGCTCGCAGCGGCGGCGGGAAGTAGCGATGGCGCGGGGGCAAAGGGGCGATTCGGGGCGTGGCTGCGGCAGCCAATCACAGCGCGCTGACCAGTGCTCGATCGATAGCACGCGGGGGGTGGGGGGCGGCAACAGTAAATCACGCAGGCTGTCAATTACGACCGGCCGCCGCCCGCCCCGGCCCCAACGGACGCCGCATTCTAATTAATGCCTCTATTGTCGTATGCTCCCCGGGTCTATTCAATTTTTGGCCATACTCTTGACCACAATTCCCTTAGTTTAAATTCTAATCTAGATTTGAAGACTTGTATGAAGCCATGGTTGTGACTAGGGTTAGGTAATGTTTTATGATATTCAACCCAAGCACACATACCGAAGTAGGTAAAGAAGCGACATTGTTTAATTAATTGGTCCTTTGACAATCTGGCTTGATTGATTAGATATTTTCAATAATAGGTAGCTAGGTACCTATAGGTTTTTGAATTGAAATTTTTATAAGACATTCAATCGGTAGCGTAGCTAGGTATGTACGTAGGTACCTAATTAAAGTTCCGGGGGCAAAAAATAAACTAGATTCCAAACTTAACTATTAGAAATCGTTTGTTTTTTATTCGTCATGTTCTGAATTTGACATACTTCAGATTTGTCGTAAAACTTATCGTCGGTCATGAAAGTGTTGTTATTGGTTGAAAAATCTCTACATAATTAGGAATCCACAGTTCTGTTTTGTGCATACTCGTAGTAGAGAACGTCCTGGGTCTAAACGGAGAGTTTGGGAATGATAAATTGGGTAATTAATGAATAAAACAATTATTATTTTTTACTAGTACAATTATAGCCTCAAGTCAGTGTCCCGGGGCCTTAAAGCTTAGGGGGCCCCGGGGCACTGCCACGCCTGGCCCTCCGATAGCTACGCCACTGCATATAATAATCTTGAATGGAGAAGAAAGAATTTAAAAACGTTAATTCTTTACCTATGTACTACTTACTAGATACTCAATGTCGGAACACTCTGGGTAACTTAGTAACTTGTGTAAATTTCAATATAAAATTAAAAGACTACGCTGAACGATGCCTTGTAATGCCTTCACTTATTAGTAGCCTAATTTTATGATGTTTTACCTATGTATACTAAGTTATGTCTTGTTTGTGGCAGGTCTGGAGGCGCAGGTGCAGGACACGTCGAAGGACCTGTACTGGTTTTAGCGCGCTCGACTCCTCGGTACCTATGCTCGCCTAGTACTCGGCCTCACAACACGCTTCCTTCTTGCTTTCCCTTAAGACATCGAAACTTGAGCTGTGATAATTTGTGTTTGTGATGAAGTGCTGGTTTACTGAAAAATCTGATTAGAATTTAATGTATTTGTTCAAAATATTATTTCAATATATTTAAATTGGTAAGTGAGGAGATGAAGTTATCGAGACCGTGACGAGTAAATAAAGTAACTTATAGATCATTAAATAAACTACTTATATTCAAACTTTCCAAGTTAAAACTTATAAAGGTTCTAGCTCTCCTGGAGGGAAACAGGGGCATGTATTTATGTTTTCGTGAAAAAAATAGCTACACTCATTAATTCTTGCCCCAAGGGGGGCAAGTATTAACGACCTTGAGACTTATATTCAGATAAGATTTTTTATATGAATATGATAATACATTTTATAGATAGCTATGAGTGAAATATATCTTAGTTAACTTAACATACAAAATTATTGTTATATCTTTACTTAATTTTAACAAAGGTTTAATCAATTTAATAATATTTCTAAGCTACAGCCTACAGCTTACAGTTTTTATTAGTTAGAAATTATACAACATATAAGAAATTGTCTACAAAAATAATACTGTCTTAATAAAAAAAAACACAAAATTTTTAGTCTCTAAAAACAACCATCTAATAACTGCCAAATAAAAAAAAATATTGATCAATACTCTCATAGTCCTCGTATTTCATCATCAGAGTTACAATTATAAAATAATTTGTTTCCTTGAATGTAAATTTCTTGAACCCATTGCTTCCAAGATTTGATATCAATCACCTGTAGAGTTGCCGTAGTAGGATGCTCACTAATCAAACAAAACCATTCGTCAGCTTAAAGTTTTCAGCCTTGTTTTATTTGTTAGTTTTTGCTGTTGGCTTCCCTTTATTTCTAATAGAAGTCTTTTTGTATAGTTTCTTTGGAGATTTACTTTTTCTTTATCTCTTAAATAAGCTTTACATGTTCTGGCGCGTCGAATAAAATTTCAGATTCTTATTCATGTTTAAATTTACGCGTTTCTATACAATTACATAAAAAAAATTGCCGATGTGTTATTTTTTAATTATTCAATTATCGATTCATAGCATAACTGAATATTCCATAATATAGCAGCAGTTTCTAACATATGATCAATAACATTGAACACTGTGATATCCATATTTTGAGAATTCAAATCTAATGAAAAGCTGTGAATACTTAAATTACATTTTGAGCCTTTATCAAGTATATATATTTTTTTAGAAAATATAAGTGCACCTTGTGTTAGTGGCAATCATAGAAATAAATATTACCATGTTAATTCTTGCCCCATGTGTTTCGTTAAGATTTGCCCCAGAGGTAGATTTTTCACGAATAAATACTTATAAGACAGTGGTTAAAAATATTGTAAAATTTAACTGGAATACTCATCGAGTAGGGAGAAATACGACAAATAGAAGAGTATTATCATAAAAATAGTTATTTACTTGATAAAATGTAAGCCTTACCTGTATTAGCAACGTGTAACGGTAAATGCCGTGTTTGTGGTTACTCAGTTATCGTACGAACTACATTTGTTACCCTATACATTAGCAGGAATTGACCTGTTAATTCTTAGGTTCGTTAAAATATGCCCCTGTCTCCTACCAAAGGATATATAGAAAGAGCCTTGAAAAACCTTTATGGGTGGTACCCCTTAAATAACACTTCTAATAATAATACTTCTAACTGTGGAAAAACTTGTACATTCTTAGTAACGTATAGCTCTGTTGTATAGAAAAACTATCAAATTAATTCATTGGGTCAATATAATAATAGAATTGTAAATTTGTCCTAATGAGGAATAGATAATTATTTATGTATACACATTACCCCTTATTTTTATGTATCCTTTCAAGTGACTTGTTAAGGGAAATCATTGTTAAGGTCTCAAACAAAAGTAGTCAAAGTAACTCTAAAACAAATATTTTGAATTAACGAAACCACAAGGAGATACCAACCTTATAATATACATACATGAATTTATTGTACAAAAGTTTCTAAATGAGTTGTCTCTCGCGATGGAAGCCTCCACCAAATTATTTGTAAACAAGTCACCGACGGAACAAAGGAGAGCTCTAATAACTTGGAACTTGAGAAAACTTTGACACAAGAAACACGCAGTACACTGTAATATGATCTATAATTATTTTAAATTACCTACATGTTTTAAAATAATTTTATTATTTCAAAGCTGTAATAATGATTAAAATATAAGTAACGTTTCTTTATTTGATTGCATTGTGTTGTACAATTCTTTATAAATATGATTAAGCGTCTCGGTAGCTGCAAAGCGGAAGTCGGTTATTAAAATAGTGTTGTTAAACGCTTCCATTACGCGTGGGAGCGCTCGCTCAGAGAACCAGTCTTTTATCACAGCACTATCTCCTTTGAAAGAAATGTGTTAAATTAAGTGTGTTGCATGTTATATAGAGTCACCAATATGTTATGAAGTCGTCACCCTGTCTACCCTAAGCGCTGTCTTTTTGTCAAAATCTTTCAATAAAAAACAATTTCATATTATTTATGTTTTATAACGTATGAATATGCAGAAGGCTGACGGCTTCAAATTTTTTGTAAATATGTCATTTAGAAATATTCAGAAATATCAACAAATTATTTTACCATTACAATTGTGTATTTTTGTGTTGCGTATATAAATGGTCTGTGATAGTTTTGTTGAGTCAGCGTAGCGGTCACACACACACACACACACACACACACACGTAGCATAGGTACCAGTGAGTAAAGATAGCTGTAAGATATCGTCGTCGTATAGTAAGCACTAGGTCGTGTATGTAGTAAGTTATGGTAGGTGTAAATAGTTAGTGTAAATGTATTAAGTAAGTTTAGTGTAAGTACTCCCGCTAAGACGCCATCATCATCAAGCAGTACCAGTCTGCGCTGGGTTACAGTTTCAGTTCTTCGAAGATTAAACATTAGATAACCTACGAACCTAAGTTCATTTCAAACAATAGCTACCAAATCTTTTTTTATGTTAAATTATTTTTGAATTCTCGACGGACTGTACTGTATTACTGTGCAATAAGTCGTTTTTCGTTATTTAATGTAAATAATCGATATGTACATTGTACATCCCTCAGCCCCCCCCCCCCCACGCACCACCACGCTCTTGCAGAGAGCGGCACTGCCCTTGCCTCTATCGCCGCTCTATAAAGCAATGTGTACAAAATAATACAATAGAACTCAATGGTCATGAGAGGTACAAATACCTTACAATCAGAAGAAGAAACCACATTTCAGAGAATTCCTTTTTTGAAACTCTGATAAAAATAGGGGCTTAAGCTATCTTAATTTTTACCGAAAAATACTTAGACATGAGAAAACTATGTACACTTTACAGTCATGTGTCCAAAGATCCCAAACGTCTCAGATATTGTCATACAATGAAGCTGTTATTTCCTTGTACATCGTTCCTACTATTGAAATTTATTTCTTACCATATTAGAGTGCTTTTGCATAAGGAAATATTTGCGTAGATTTGTAATGATTTGCCAACATACTAATGCTCAGTGATAGGAAGGACAAGTGGTCTTATAACATGTCCTGCAGTGAGTTGCGACGCGAGACGAGGTCGTCCAACTATCGCTTTGTTTCAAATGCATACGACAGGAATTTACAAGGTTACATGACTTTGTTTGTATAAGTTTAATTGTTACCTGTCTTGTCGCAGTCACTGCAGTACAGACATACATGCTGCATACTATTATATATATTAAAATAAACATTGTAAGTGACTTATTTCGCTCAGCGTCACAGACAGACGGAATAGAACTGTAATATATCTAGATACAACTATTGTGAAAAGCTTGAGAGCGGGCTCAATAAATATTAATTATAAAATGTTATGCTGGTTTTTATTTTGACTAAATTATATGAGTAATGTACCTAATTATAAACACTTGGTTAACAGAATAGTTAAAGTTAACTTACGATGAAACAAACCGCAAGGGTGTCACGTGTCACGTGAACATGTGCGCTCGTGTCGTGTCGAACTCGTGTCGGACGGCCATTATTTCAGGAGCGCGTTAATCACGTCACAAATACAAATAAACAATAGACGCTATTATCTAGAGGCAACAGACGCAAATAGCGCCATTAGTGGCCGTCGGTTAGTAAACAGCCCCGCGGCCACAGATTTCGGACATATTCCCGAGTTTTCACCAGAATAAATAAATCGTAAAACAACAGTCGTTCCCGCTTAAATTTGTCGCGGCGCTTATTTATGCTAATGGAGTGTTAACGGCGCCGGGAATATTAGGTACACATAATTAGTGGCTCAACTCAATTGGGCTGCTTCATGCCACGAGCTGACAAGCCTACACATTGTTGTCTTTTGATATCTTACCTAATTTACCTTCGAAATCCACTTTCCAATTAAAGTAAAAATAATATATAAATCATTCGACAAGATCACTTGATAAAAACTATTTGAACTGAAGCTTTTTACGCTAGACGTATTATCTATATATTTTTTTAACCTAAAAAAGTTTTTGTCTTTAAAATAAAGAACATATCTTCTATAAGTCATTCATTTCTACATCGTACCTTCTTACAACATTATAAATAATAAAGAAAATAGACTGAAAAATACAAAAAATGAATGTCGCATTTATAATTAACGAAAAAAAATAAGCGACATATCCATTACCAAATAATGAATTCATCGAGCAAAAGTTTGAAATTGTATTAAATTAAGCGACAAACACGATCTCATTTGTATTCAGTACTGATAAAAGTGTCTTCATCTCACCGCCGGCTCCCGGGGGAGGACGCACCGACACGGACGGACCGACGGCGGATGTCTAATTTTATAGCAAACTATTTATGATCCGTCTTAGATCACTAACAACTAAGCTTTATAAATTAAGTGGTGTCAGCTATTTCGGATAGCCATTGTTTTATAATTTAACAGACTCTACTTCAGTCAATCAATCAATCGTTCAAGGAGTGCTAACTAATATCAAATATTTTAAAAGATTATTTGATAATTGAGAAAAATAACTTTACTAGTCAATGATGAAGTAGGTAGATATTCAAATAATACCTACTATTACTTGTAGTTTTAATACTATTGGACTTATATTGCAAACTTTATTTTATGTGTGTCTGTCTTCTTTAATCCGTTAAAAAATATTTTAATTAAATGTGTACTACAGTGAAAATATAAGAACATTCTAGGTTGTTTTTATTACAATAAATAAGGAAAAATAGATATAAAAATACATTATATAATTGTTTGAGTTAAAACGCCAGTAGGTAAGTATTAATAACTTTAATGCTATATAAGTACGTAATAAAAATAATCGCATAGTACGGTAAACTTCATTTATCAACATATAAATAAAATATCCTTATCTACAGATAGTGTATAGATGGATAGATAGTTAGATGGATAGATAGATAGATAGCAAGACAGATAGATAGCAAGACAGATAGATGTATAGATGAATAGGTAGATAGATAGATAGGTAGTTCGATAGATAGATAGGTAGGTAGATAGATAGATAGGTAGATAGATAAATAGGTAGGTAGATAGATAGATAGGTAGATAGATAAATAGGTAGATCGATAGATATGTAGATAGATAGATAGATAGGTAGATAGATAGGTAGATAGATAGATAGATAGATAGATATATAGGCAGATAATCTTAACCAATAATCATAATCTTTTATTTGGCTCCTAATTTGGTAAAACATAAACTATAATTATCAGGTAGTTTAAAATTCTTACATTTCATTTGATATAATATTCAATTTATATATATAATAAATAATCATTGCATAAATGTGAAGTAAATTACATTTTCAAATACGTGTTATACCATCTACTGTAGGTGACCAGCGAGGTCAGAAGTCCTACCATGAAATCTTAAAAACACATAGTTTTAAAAAGTTTTATTACAATATTAAATATTACTTTGATTCGTACCATGAGCTCTATCAAACAATATTGTCTTATTTCTGCTTAGTGAAGTAAATAAAATAATAAATGCTTTCCTTAAATTACACAATATTAAAACAATACCACAATAATATTTCAAATGTTAAGATACACTTAATAGCACGAATTAATTATGTTTCCTGTAGGAAAGAATGAATGATTTATGATGGCGTTATCAAAAGTTCTTTCTGAAATATTATTAAAGTATTATTACTTTAGGATGAATTCGTAAGTAAGATTATTTTAATATTGGTATAAGAGTTCATGGTAGGCGCGCCGCACGACACTGAAAGAAACTATTGGGATCCAAACGAACAAAAACAACGCATTTACATATGATGTATATGTAAATGCTTTGTTTTTGTCCGTTTATTAACCATTATAGACGTGTCCGTATTTATTAAACATTATAGAAAACCAATTTGTAGAATAGAATTTTTTTTTGAGTGAATCTGGAAAACATCTTGAACATATAATATAAGATATAATACTATATTCTTTTAAACATATTATATGTCTGTCTGTAATTCAACTGATATTGTCCCGTTATTAGCAAATCGTAGAAATACTCGACATCGGTAATCCGGAACCGAAAAGCGGTCCTTTGGGAATATTGAAACCCTAATTGACTTGTACTATAAAATAAATATAAAATACGTCTTATCTCAAGGGAAGACAGTCTAATTTCCCTCATCAGAGGCTTGGAGAGTAGCAGACGTCGAGGCGACTGCAAATTATGAATGTAAGTATGTCTGGTCTCCGCTCCCGCGGGGTTCGGCCATGTGTATAGGAATAATATAAAACTCTTTTAGTAGAGTTAAGTTAATAAGTTACCTATTAATTGTTGTTTCAGAAAGTTTTAGTTAAAGTCAAAGTAAATATTTTTTGGGAAAGTTTTTAACAATAATTTTTTTATCAGTGCTCTCACCAAAACGGAAAAGTAGGTAGTAGGTAGGTTGTATCTACTTAAGCCTGAGAGTGGTCTTTTATTCAGCAGGTTAATTTTTGTTGTTGTTTGTCTTTTAATTAAAACTACCCTTTTAATCATGGAGGAGTTTGTTATCAAACTCCTCCAAAAAATCTAAGTCACAGTAAATGTTAAAAACTTCAATAAAAGTTGAAATAAAATTAATTCGATGAAAAAATATGACTATCATGATATGATATTATAACTCTTTTTTACGAAATCGTAGCCAAGCTGTAGCTGTTAACGGATTCAGTTCTTCGTATCTACCAGTTACATCAGGTTTGCCCAGGGATCTCATCTGGATCCGTTTTTGTTTAATTTGTTTATTAATGATATATCAGCAATTTTCGTTCGGTGAGATATACTCTTACATTTAAAAACCTTAGAAAAGTGTCATCGTTGTCCTGCTGTAAAGACTTACAATGTGATCTGACTAAATTTATAACTGATTGCAATAGTTTGTGTATGAATGCTGTTGTTGTTTTTTTGTGGCTTTTTATACTGGTGTTTGTTCCGAAAGAGACCAAATGTATACAAACTTATCAACTTTATTTTCCCTTCCTTTTAAGTAACATTTGCTTTAGTTGCCCGAGACTAAACTACCAATAGATACCTGTTTAATATTCCTCTTTCTAAAAGAAACTATTTAAGTAATACTTTCTTGTATCGATCTCGCAAAATATATAACGAACGTCTGAAAAACTTTGATATTTTGAGTTATCCGATTCGCGTAGATAAGAGGTAGATTAAACAGGCAATATAAAATTATATATAAACACTGTAAAAATGCTTTCCTTTAGTAAAGAAGTATAACCAATACAACGCAACTCTTAAAAATACATTAAACTAATTTTATAGAAAAATAATTAGCTCGCTTAATTTATCTTTTGGAAATACGAGTATTTAATGTTATTCTATTTAGTTAGCTATTATAAGTAAATATATAATGAAATGTTTAAAAATAACATGTAAGCTTATAGCTTATTACATTTTTTATATAAATATAAATTGTAAAATAAATTGAATCCACAACCGTCCCGTCGCTCTACCAATGGAGCCACCGCATCGCAACGGTTTAGATGTGCGTGTTCGAATCCCTTCTCGTATAAATTAATTTTTCATTGTATATTTATTAAAAAACATAATGTCATGATACGAAAAACATTCCCATTCAAAATTCTACAAATGGATGCTTGGAATTACCGTCACCTGCTCACCTGCCGTCTATATCACCCCAGGAAAGGGTTTCTAGGTAAGGCTTCTAGGTATACATTAAATATATTTTATGTCTCATTCATATGTTTGACAACAGATGTTTATGTGAGAGGCGCCAGAACAAAAAACGAAACTATAATATCTACATACGATACGATATACTTTATTGTACCAAAATTATATCAAAACATAAATATAACAACAATAACAAATGAAAGAAAAAGATATATAGTACAACAGGCCGTCTTATTCATAGAGAGCAATCTCTTCCAGGCAACCTTTGGGTAGAGGACATGTATAGGATAATATAAAATAAAATAATAAAACGTATATGTACTTACACATACAACCATACACACATATATACATACACATAATGATAAATAATATACACTAAAATACAGTACATATAGAAAACATTATACATACATAATCGTATGTAAATACATAAACAATATATACCTCAAAATTATAATAATATTTAAAAAGCTTATGTTAAAACTTTGTGAAGGGAAAAATAGTATTTTAGGTAGGTGTAAGTGACTTAAGGTAGAATTCCTTGACTTTTTTTTAAATAATTGCCTTAGACTTTGCACACTTAACTGTATGGGGCAAGGAGTTCCATAAACGGACATCTTAAGCCGTGAAGGAATTTGAGTAAAAAGAGGAAGAATGGGGAGGAATTTTTAAGTTCATTTTATCCTCAGAAAGAAGAGAACGTTCATGCGACGCACCCAAAAAAAATAAACGTTCTTTGAGTTAAGAAGGGGTAGCGGGATTGAACTGAATGGAATAAAGAGGATTGGGGATATGAGCATTCCTGCGAAGATGGATCGGGAGCTACATGAGTTAAACACGAAAATGGGAAACGTGGTCATATTTGAGGAGACCGAATGTGAATCGGATACAGAAGTTCTGTAGGCTGTCGTTTGTTTAAAAGGTCCTCACTTATGTCAAGATAGCATATGTCGGCATAATCAAGGATTGGTAAGAGGAAACTTTGTGCAAGAACAGTTTTGGTAGAAATGGGAAGAAAGTTGCGCAACCTGCGCTAAGATGCAGCAGAGGCAAAAATTCGCCTGCTATCCCCAATTATATGAGGAACCCAACGAATATACCGGTCAAATATAACACCCAAACTTATAACGGAGTTACTATATGGAATACTGATATTATTAAATACTAAGTCTGGGAGTTGGGAAAAATAAATTTTAGTTAAAAGGCGTGAACTACTAATAATAATAACTTTGGTTTTAGACGGGTTGATATGCAGCCCGTGATACTTACACCATCTATGTATGATCTGCAGATCTGTATTAATCCGACTGATAGGAAGTGAAAATCCCGATACACTAGAATGTTTATATATTTTAACACAAATGGTAAAGAGACGATAAGCTTAGATTTATTGTATTTATAAACAAGGAAAATTGCAAAGGAGATAACACGCCACCTTCTAAAACACCGGTATTGACTTGTAGCCACTTAAAACACGAGTTCCTTGCCGAAACTTTCTGCTGGCGTCTATACAAGTAACTACGAAACCAGTCCGCAGGAGATATATTAAGAGAACTTAGAATATCCAGCAGAATATCAAAGTCCAAGGCATTTAATGCATTACTTAAATCGAGTAACGTCAATACTATAACCTGTTTATTATCCATGCTTTCTCGAATATCATCTTTTATCTTGACCAAAGTAGTAATCGTGCTATGACCAGGACGGAAACAGATTGAAATGGGTTTGAGAGATTATATTTTGAGAGAAAACCACTCAATTCTACGCAAGTGTAGTTTGTGGCTTGACAGTCGAATTCTTAGATACATATTACTTTTTAATAACAATTATGTTATAAAATTAATTTGTGTTTTCCTTATAAAACACTTAGGTTTTTAAACATGGGCGGTATATTTTTGTGACATCTTTGGTGAATGACAATATTTTTATTTACCAAATTAATTTAGCGTTCGTAAACTGTTACCTTATTACTTTGAATAGATTGAATAACTGATTACAATAATTTATACATGAAATTATAAGAGCGAGTTTTGTATTTTATATTTAATTATAATTATAAATATTTAAAAAAAATAGTTGCAGTATGATTTTTACGTCAAAGAAAAATCAAATATATTAAATATACGTCAAAATATGCCGATGATTGCGTTGCCTACTAATTCAAGATTTTTTATAAATATAATTGGGGATTTAAATAGCTTTAACAGAAAATAAACCCGCTGAGTTTCAGCAGCCAGCTTTTTTCAGCTCAGTTGCGAATAACTCTCCGAGCTAGTGATAGCATTATTGGTAAAAACATAATTGCTTTCAATAAGTTATTTGTTATTGTTTTTTTTTCAAGTACGTACCTGCTATGCTACAAATTTCTGAATGTAAAGCCAGAATTTAATTATTTTTTCGTATTTTTTGTTCGAATTTTATATTTGTTTGTCTTTTTATGTTGTCACATTGTAACATATGTTTGTATTCACATTTTTTACCATCATATCATAACATCATAAGTGGCAGAGACTCGGGTAGTTATTGTAGGTGATTAAACTAAAGGGTTAGGAAATTAGAAGCCCCAATGTGGGTTGAACCTTTAGTCAAAGAGCAAGCGCCCATTATGGATTACATTTTAATGACAGACAGTACAGCGTTATCTTAAGTCAAACCTATACATTTATCATTCTCTTCGACTAACGTCAATGCCGCTTGTCTAGGCCCTCTGAAGACGTCGCAGAGATGCGTGTGCGGCGGACAGCGACCTTCATTAGCGGCTGCTCTGAAATAGGAGCCCGTCTTTTTGCGAACTAAACAAACCGTTAACAGCGATAGACCGTAACTAACCTTTGTTTTTATAAATATTAAAGATTTATTCATTCACATCTTGTGTATCGATTTTTGGGGTAGGTATTATGACAAGAGACTCGTAGATCACATGTGCGCTCCACCTGGCCCGGCTCCATCCGATGTAATTATCTCAAATCTCATTAAGGGACACCTATTTAATAAGACAGATACTTTCCTACTAATAAATCACGACATCGCCGCGTGCGCAGCGCTTTGTTGTCTGTGGCTTTTTATATTCGGCTCTCTTTATCATTTGAGTCTATTTAGAGTGACGGGCTATTTAAATAATAGTAACAAAGCCCTACGGTACAATCATCTCTCAAGGAGCCACTTAAGAAGCTGTAAATTTCGGGAATAGCAACAAAATGCGTTTACTTAGTCTTCAATTTATTTTAAGGATTGATTGATTTTACTACCTGTTTTATTACAGTAATTTATTTATGTTATATACGTACTTAAATGGGATAGGATTTTTTAATAAAGGTTAGCCGAGTACTTGCAGTGCAGATGTAAGGTAGGGAGGTAAGAGAGGTAGTGGCGCGACAGGAGGAGGAAGTGTAGGCTCATTAGCGCTCGTAGCTCATGAAACATGTGCGCTCGCGCAGGACACAGTACGCCCACGGACTTGCCTTTGACATTGTACCGCATATATGATTTATTATACTTACACATCGAAAAAAATACGGAAACGATATCTATACGGGTTGTATATTAAATGTTTATATACTTACTAAACAAGCAAGCTATTAGCTCTAAACATAATTACTTTATATAAATTTCACATTAAGATAAATTTAAAACAGTAAATAAAAAGAAGCAGTTAATAAAATTCATTTTAAATATAAATTGCAATCAGAATTCATAATCAGTGGAAATGAGCTCGTTGAAGGCGATAAGTAATTAGTTCGGAGACAGCTCGACGTGGGTGAAAACTGTGAAGCTGATTACATCGCGAGAGCTGATGGTATCGCAGTGCCGTCCCTTGAGAGCAAGTCTGCCGTGTGTCGTGTGGTAAGAATCTTTACCTACTGTTTGTTGCATTTTAAACCCTACCACTTTTAAAAAAGCTGTATATTTCAATACGAGCTTAATGAAGTTCGCACCGCATCAGGCGGTGACAGTCGATTCTGTGGAAGATAACTTTACAGAAGTCTTAAAATGGTCGCTGGGAATGAAACAATGGGTTCTGGCGTAAATTATTGTTCTTAAGAAACATCTTAGCTTCAGGATTGTGAGAGGAGGGGGCGGTAAATTGTTTCTTTACTTCTCCATTATAGAAACGTCTTTGTATAAAAGTTTCATTTATTAATTTTCACGTCAGTACTGTACTGTATGTGTACTGTACTGTATGTATGGTACTGTATGTGTTGAATTATTAGTCTATGAAAATAATAAGATAGAGGTTCTTTATTTATTATCTTCAATATATTAATAGACCAGACTTTCTAGCTCTACCTACATACAATTATAGTATGAGTACCGAATTTCAATTATATACTTTGTATAAATAATCATACATTAACAATAAGGCTACAGATATTTTTAGGTATTAAATAAATATTTGCCGTGAAGGTTAATATAATATTAACTTACCGATATCAAAAACAATCTAACTTAAATTGAACCAAGCAATGGTCATTATAATATCGACATTTTCTGTTAAGTTACTGGTTTGCAGTCAAAGGTCGAAGTTCGGTTTAAAAGCTTGTTATATGCTTCAATGAAATAAAAATATTAATAAATGTTTATTTTATAATTCATTATTTATCCTAATCTTCATATTTTCGATTAATATTTAGTAGTGACATGAATTCTACATGTTACGACCCGGGAGTCGTCGCGCCGGTTACAGCTAGAGTCAGCAGCAGCGTTGATATTTCCAGGCACTGGTTATATTAATAAGGATCCTAAATAAATGATAATAAAGTACCTACCTATAATGTAATTATTGTATAAGCTGGACAGCTAGCTACAATGTGGCTTCATCATTGGAAATGAAATGTGTTAATACTATTATTTAAAAAACCCCTTGCATCTAATTTAAATTCTAGACACAGTTTTCTAATTTAATAATCAAATCTAAAAGGAACATATTCTGTTAAATTGCCGCAAGTAATTTAACAGAAGAGATATTTTAACAGAATACAACGTGGCTACGGCCGTAGCAATGCCCTGTAAATAACACCTACTAATCTTCGTACATCGCCGAAAACTTTCAAGTTGCCACTTTTATACTAAACTATCCTATTTTCGTTATATAATAATATGAACATTATTTATTTAAAGTATCATTCGGAACTTCAATATTATTTATTGTTGTATATAAGAAAAGAAAAAAGTAAAATAAATATATTTCATTTTTAATGAAACCCGCAGTACTTATGGAGCTAGGAGGAGGAACTTGGAGCATGGCATCAGTATTTCAACTCTCTCTCTCTCTCTCTACCGGACATGGGTCCTTATAATGCGTGTTAGGATAGCAATGTCCTAGAATACCGAAATATACTACATTACGTATCGTCCTTCTCACATTATAGACCATTACTGAGTATTACAGAAAGAAGATTATGATTCAAAAGAATACGTTTGGTTTTTCTTAAACAATGTAAAAGGGACAAATTCAAGTCTTTATAAAAAAGGCCCAGTGAGGGCCTTTTTTATAAACGCTTTTAGTATTTTAAAAGTTTCTAGCGTAGACGTGTAGGACATATATACGAGTACTATAGTAACCTACCATACCAATACTAGCTAGAGGCCGTGTGTAGTCCAAACTACGAGGGAGGCGACGGCGAGGAGGAGCCAGCGACTGCAATCTACTGCATACCTACATAAAGTGGACTTCACATAGTCAAAACTTAAAAGAATTACACTAATAAGAAACATACATCGATTGTCGAATAATTTGAATCAGGTAGTTTAGTAAAGATTTGATTCAAAATGTTTTTATTTGAATGTAATTTGAGTATTTTTTTAAAAGATATTGTATATACCAGATTTGTTATTTTAAATAAAACAATACAACTCGCGTGTATATTAAGATCTTAACATTTTTGGTTGGCTGTGTAAGTGAATATTCCCCTTAACAGTTATTAAGGCGCATTGAAGTAGGAAGGCTCGAGGCAGGCTCTTGGGAATCGCAATCAACTATGCTTCTACGTGATGCAATTCACGGATTAACCATTATTAAATTCTATTTCCTTTTAATAAGGTTCTGAATTCAATATATCGAGCACAAATAACTACTATAGTTATGTTGTGAGGTGTGTGAGCCCATAAAAATATATGTATCAAGAATATACAAGTAACTTATGTACGGTTCGTCGGTGAGCGGTCATATACTGGGCTTGGTGTTTATATACCACGTTTGTAGGTAACCAGGTGCTGGGAGAGATTGCAGCTGAAATTATAATTTCGGGCTGAAGAGTTGTAATTTAAAATTTCCCAATATTTTTGTTAATTTAGTTGACTGATATGAGTACACAAATGAATTGTTATACCAATTGCAGGTCGCCTGAAAAAAGTTAAGTCGAGAAGTGGAAGGCAGACACAATAAATATTTTTTAAATTTATTTACCAAACGAATAATGTCTACAACAATATAACAGATATTTTGTTACTGATAGAGCTGAAACGGTCATCCTCGTTCTCACATGTATTAAAAAGGGCTGGGTTACATATTGGTAAAGAAAAAACCATTCTGAAAATGGTATGAAAACCACGTATCTATATATCTATATATATATATACAAGCAAAACCCTTCAATATTATATTAACATACAAGGCAATCTAAGTAACACTCATCGAAAACATATCAATACATAAGGTAATCTAAGTGAAACCCTTAAAAATATATTAACCGACAAGGCAATCGAAGTAAAACTCTTCCAAAACATATTAAAACTTATCAAAACTTATTGTTCACAGGCAACCAAAAAATTCATTACTGGAAAAAAGTGTATTAGGCATAGCCCCAGTTATATATACTAAGATACTTAAGTCAGTGAAAGAATAACTTACTTCTTTACTAATTTATATAACTCTTTTACCGAGTTCCCAGTAGATAAGGTTTAATTTTAAGTTATTAGTTACGTAATATAAATAAACGGTATGTTTTTTTTAAATTGTAAATATTCAAATTCCAAATTTGTATTTGCACGCCAAATGGTAGAACGTATATGGATACCTAATTTTGAATAATACCTCTTTGGTACACCTACATTCAGAGCAATTAAATTATTATTATTATAAAACATATCTATGTTATTAATCAAATAAAAGTTATTTTATTGCAAAAAGCTCTTGGTAGAAAGCAAAATTAAACTTAATAAAAAAAAACCTTACAATAATAAAAATAATTGAACAATATCAATGAACAAAATGTCAGGAAGGTCTGATTTCCATTGGAAGGGATGTGACAAAAAAATCGAGGGCAAATACTTGCGTATTAATTAAAAGCTGACAGATTTCTTCGTAACTATTCACGGAATATTTATAGATTCAGATGCGTTAAAGCTACACGCTCTAACTATATCTGGAGGACATTAAATGATTGCGGAAGAATTCAAAGAATGCGATAGTTTTTAAACGTTATAGATACATTGCTTTGTAAATACAAAAATATTTTAATGTATATTTTTAAAACAACATTCTAATAGAATAATAATCAAAAATATATTTTCATATCAATAGTGAATATAAATATATAAATACCTATAAGTGGGTAGGTATAAGTATTTGAAACGTCAGAAAATTACTATAAGAATTTTTTTAAAGATATTTTCCTGGTTTTTAATGACAACTTAAGTCAAAATCTAAAAAAAAATATAATTTCCATTGTAACACTCCACCCCATACAACAGTTGGTAGTAATCGCAAATACAATTAAGTAACTGATAGGAAAAGGAAGGATTGGTATTTATTAAGGTTTTCTGCCTACACCATATCCAAATATAGTTGAAGCATTCGTAATGTAGGATCTTAAGTGTTTTTTCAGTACTAAATAGATATAATTGTAGAACTATTTCATACTTGCTATTAAATCAACATAATATTACTATATGTAGTAACCAGTAGTGGTTCTCGTATTATTTAGTCGCTGCACTAAAACTTTACGACTACTCGACGACTATTTCGTAGAAAACAATAATTACTGCGTCGCAGCCCCGCCCTGCTTATTCAACAGTATATTATCTCCTACATTTACTAAGTAAGTAATGAAAATTACAATTTAAGTATTTGAAAACGTATTGCTCCACTTTTGTCTTTTACGCACTAGTTAATTGTTTATTTCCTAATAAATCAGACAAATCCGTTCCGTTACGTTCTACCTTAATTGTATTATTTTGTAATTTTATTTATTTATGAATGTTTAAAATAACTTTTAATTTCCTTAAGTTCCAATATCGCGAAATATACCCGATCTTAGTTTAAAATATTTTAAATATATGCAAACTATTATTTGGTAATGTAAATGATTTTTTTTTTACTTTACAGGTTTGTTTTTTTTTTCTTATTATATTTTCTTAAAAAAATATTAATGCTTATTTCTCTACCTCAATAATGAAAATAAAGTCCAGGAATTATATATTTAATATCCTACATTAATTATATAATTCCTGGACTTAATTTTCAACTTTAAACCATTAGTAAACTTTCTCTTTTTGGATTTAATATCTGCCTTCTTCTCCTGTTTAGATGCTTTTTTTTCCGGCATATCAGTTAAGATAGTGGATTTGCGAGTTTTTGATATTATCTTTGTTTTCCTATCAGCTGATTTTAGATAAGGCTTCTGGAAGAAAAGCATTGTCAAAAGTCTTCAAATATCCAGCAGCTGGGTGAGTATAAATAGAGCTGTTCTATTCCGATATGGTACTCGTCATAGGAATATAGAGAGTACCTAAGTGATGCTAGAGTTTTTGGTCTCTATGTTCTGTGTCGTAACAGTACAATTTTCGATGTTTGAGTTAGTCGTTTTATCAAAATCCGACATAAGTCACCCACAACACAAGTCACAACCAGCCCCAAGAAAATGTCACTTATAGCTCCTACGCCTGATTGATCTTTTGAGAGTAAATAGTAAATTTACCAAATAACATAACTAACTGTACAAACGTAGTTTCATCTCGAAAACAGGCTATAAACCAATATTACAAAAAATCGCAAATTTCTCAAACCAGCAATTTTTGAACTCGTGCTCAACGGAGTAATTTATATGTTTCTGACGCCATTATATCACTTTCTGTGTCGCCGATATTGTCACTGTACTTAACTTACCCCTGTCATCAGCAGCCCTGGTCTCCTCTACTTATGAGGCTCAACAAAGGCATCAGGTAGCACCCAGACATTGTTATAGCTATACAGACATTATAAGACATCGTAACTCTTAAAAAATGCTAATTGTTTAGTAAAATAAATATTGACAATAAAATATTCTTACTGTTGTTACAACACAAGTGATTTTAGAAGAAAATGACAGCTACATGGATGTCTTGTATTGTTCAATAAGAATAGAAATGGTGACTATAACTTTGGAACATTCGAATTTGTTTTTAAGTTCTGTTTAGTTATCCCTATATTTACTTACCTTTTGAATTTAACAGATATCTACATCTGTAGCTTTCATTATAACAATTTCAACAAACAACGTCGCGTTAGATACTCTAGACTCTAGTTATTATAAAATTAAAGATTTATAGGTCTGTTCATTGATCCTGATCCCAAAAATGATAGCTTTTCTGTTTATGATAATTAATTACCAAACGGCAGAGATTTTAGGTAATGGATATGATACGAGGTATCATATCCATTACCTAAAATCTCTCAATATCCTCTTGCAAACCACTACAGATCCATCTCTATATTGATATTCCACACATATTTAAAATGTCTCAATGCCTATGTTTTTGTGCAAATATCCTGTTATATAAACTACTGATTATTTACAAGTCATGAACATGTTAGTGTTGGTGTTTGTAGACTTTTCAAAAGCATTTAAGGTAGTTGATCACGAAATATTTTTAGACCTCCTATCCCTTTTTCATTTCAACCCATTGAGCGTAAAGTCATATACATTTTATCTTTTTAGCTGCCAGCAGTCAGTTTACGAGGGAGATTTATCCTAAGTGTAACCCAACACATTCACTGTGTACCACAAGGCAAAATACTTTCTCCCATAATTGTCTTTATTTAGTAATACATTAGTATCCTAATAATGTATATCCCAACTTCGATTGTTCGTACCACTTGTACACTGTATGAACTTCAGCGATAAGTGCAAACCTGAATAAATGATTTTCCAAACGCCATTGGTACCATTAATGGCAAACTACATCAATTGAGTCTACGGTTATCAAGATTTAGTATTTCTGTTAATCCTGATAAATATAGTATTATAATCATTGGTGACTCGAGACTCAGTGGTCAGAACTGACTTTAACAGTCTGCTAATAGTTACATGCAATGATAACATCACACTACTATCTAAAATATTAAAACACTGAGGTTCATTGAGTAAAATGAGTTGGTATCAGCACTGCCGCTTTACTGTCTTTATATTGCGCCAAACATTTCCTCCTAGTTAAAACAAAGGTATGTCAGTTAACGCTATTATTTTACTCATTGACTACGGAGATATTTGCTACCAAGGCCTGAGTTACAACCTACTTAATAAGTCAAAGCGCCTCCTTAATAAGTCTATCTTTTATAGCTTCATCCTGGTTGAGTACGACCATGTCTCTCAATTTCGTACTCAACTTAACTGGCTCACTTTTCATCAGAGACTTAGCCCTAGAATACTTTACCTACTTTATTAAATTTTAAATGATCCAAATTTACCATAAGTTATTATATTTTTTAGTACATCCATGCAATACACGACAGTTTAGCTATAAATGAAATGGAATGGTTAAAAACGTTTGTGTTAGGGAGGGGTGGGGGGGCGATGTACTGAATTTGATTAAAAAAATAGAACATAAGAACACCACTACACCAATTATTAATTATTTGCTCCTATAGTTTTATGAAATATTATTTTGAGATGCTGCAGTACTACCCTTTTTATTTCTTCATTGCTTAAGTAGCATTTCAGATGTGTAGATAACATGTCATCGGCCGCCAGCCCACGTGTTAATCCCGGAGTTAAGCGCGAGTGCACGTCCGCGACATCTGCGATGCGGGATTAACCCGGATTAACGAGGATACTACACACCTCATTCCTAGCTATTAGACAAACATGCGCTAACTGCTCTCAATAACAGTGTCTCCTGAAATAGATTCAAACACATCACTATGGATTGATGTCAGCTTTGTTGGACTCATTATTATTCTCGGTGGTCGTCTTCACAATAATATTTCTAATTGTATTTATTAACTATGATAGTATACTTGTATTTAAAAAACAAAGCCATATATTTTTATCATGCCTCTATAATTTCCTGTGATCAAATAATCAATACCTTGCGGAGACTTATTATTAAATTTATAACGTGTTTTCTTATAATAAACATCACTTCTCCTTACAACTTTAGAATCTACTTTTATAATATACACAGCAAATTATCTTAAATAAAATATAAAGCGATTTGAAATATTAGATATAAGTAAGTAACATTAAAATGTAAATAACATCAAGTCGGGAAGAACACAGGCGCGCCGGCACGCTACGAGCAGCGGTGCGGCAAACAGCCTAGAGCAGCACATTAATATATAATAGAAGAAATAATACCCTCATCTATACTATTAGTATTACAGTATAACAGATATATGCACTAGATATTTACATAAAACATACAAACAAATTATTTAATTAAATGTACCCGAACCAATTTCACCAATTAAGTTTTATAATAAGAGTTTCGCAATGCGCCTGGAATTATATCTCATTATATGATATGTTCTTCCGTGCGGATAGTTTTCAGACTTACGTGGGAAATGGACGCTCAAGTAACCTCTGAATTAAGAAACAATTCCTCAACAGTAATTAATTATAATCACTGTTTTCTTTTAATATTTTTTTATTATAGTTGTATCTAATTACAATGTATGAGTAATTATTATTGTTTCAATGTTATATTAAATCATTTGAAAATTTTAAAAATCCTTTTTAAATAATTCTTATTTGAAATAATGACGTTACCTTATGCATGCATATGCATTATGATATGCAAAATAGGTTTAGAATAAGTCCAATGTGATGTGGGTTGTTGCTATTCATTTATTCGTTGAATTTACTCTTAGGTACCTTATTTGAAAATATTATTTGAGAATTGATTTGAGAATATTTTTGATAACATAGATACCTCTCTACAAAGACTATTACATTTACCTTACAATAGAATAATAGAATGCTAAATTCAAAGCTGGTATCGATATGGTACTTCAGTGAACACTGACTATACCAATTTTTTTTTCTTTTACAGTTTCTGGTTAAAAAATATTCGACTCCATCGCTAGACATACGAAACTTTACATTTAAATAATATTGTTTATCATATTGATATTTGTATTAAAACGAACAATATCTATTTGTTTACCATATATAAGCGTTATCAAAGTCAAAGTGTTTTTTTTTTAATATATTACGTTGTAATTATGAAGCGTCTCTAATTGCTCGGTTTCATTATACTATTTTAATTATTTTCATAGTATTGCCAATCGAACTACAGCCATAGTTTATAAGCTCCCGATAAATTATCATTAAAGTAAGGCCAGAGACCTATATAGAATAACTAACCATGCTGCTTCTAGTTCCTTGAAGCCCTCACATTTATAAGAGCTTGAGCTTTACACGTTTAATTCTTGTATCATTACAATTCAACTAAATATTTGTAAAGTTGAACATTTATAGACACTGTGATCTGACCGCTGTTGTAGGATGGTTGTTGAATACTTATCTAAAAGTTTTTTTAATTAATTAATAATTTAAAACCAGTTACTATAATATTCAATATTTAGTTAAATATAAGAAGACAGGGTCAGCGCGCCTCCTGTAAGTATGCCCGACGCACACGACACTCGCGGGTACTCAGCACTTATTTGATAATACATACTTATCTAATTGAATTGTATGTTGATGAATATTTAGAAGAACTCAGTGAAGAGAAAATATGTTTACTGTTTCAGGACTTATTTGCCACTTTATTTATATAAAATTAAGTAATTAAAAGTTCAAATAGGAAGTATGTTTTTGAAATTTCTAATTGGCACATGTACATTGCACTTAGGAAACGTCAGCCTACCTAAGCTAATCGAAATGTAAAATGTTTGCGTCTAATTCGATTCGGATTTTTTTTTGTTGGTGAGATTTTAATCCATAAAATAATCGTAGATTTGTACACCGATAAGACGATGAAAGTATTGTTCCCGCGTATCCAAAATAAACCACAAGGATGCGTCTCCATTAAAACTGAAGGAAAAACAAAAATAAAGCTCCAATAGGTAGGTAGGTAGGTCGTTAGGTAGGTCCACAAGACGCCGCGAGAACTGGGGTGTCTCAATAACCGAGAGGAATGATGTTCTGGGAGATATGTGAAGTTTCTGATATCGGAGCCTGTAGCGGTCAGAATATTATCAACTTCATCATTAAAATCGTCAGAATGTGTTTTTGTGTGTATTTTAGACATATATTTTAGAATCAGTACATTCTCATAGTAACTGGTAGTGACTAACGACATCACTCATCTAAAAACTGAGTACCTACTGTTCATGAACTTCATTTTAGTGATAAATATCAAAATCTTCTACAAACTATCGACACTTTAAGAGAATATTTAAGTATAGCAGTTACTACTCTCAATGGCATTAATGATGGTTATTTAAATAAAGTTTTTATTATTGGATAACGGAGCTTTTACAGCGTCACTGTGGTGGAGGGGGTGGGGGAGGGGTGGGGGGAGGAGGAGGAGGACATTAGTGCGACACTAAAAATACGGAGCGACATTTACCTTTGTTTTAATCCGAACTAAATCGGTCGTCGGTCTGGTGGCGGCTCAATAAATCGAGCGTGGAATGCCGCGGCGCGGTCTCCGGAGAACAATTGAACAGATTTGGTAACAGCGTACCTACTAGCGACGTGTGAGCGAGCCGCCCACTGCCGATGGACGTGTTCGATGCTTCGAGGATTGTCCTCATTGTTCCAGTGGTGTTTAACATTGTTTTAGATTGTTGGGAATGCAAACTCTTTTTAATTACCTATTAACTTATTTTTATATTTAAACTTTCGTGAGCCACGATGATATATAAATATTTACCCGACTAGCTTCGAACCATTCGATTGGGCAATTTACGATAGAATTTACGTGAATACAGACGATTAAATATATTTTAATTTCTTTGTTTCCAAGTTGCAATGAGAGTACGAAAAAGTATATATTATTAAAAAATTTAGGTACTTTCCCTTATCTATAAAATGGTTTATTCCTATTTTTTTATATTGTAATAATTTCTTTCCAATTTAATACTTTATAATATAAAAACTTAAGTTAAAATAAATTATTATAAACTGATTCAATGACTAATATATTTTTCGTTTTGCGACATAAACATTTGAGTATTAATTTCCATCTTATAGTATTACATAAGTTAATACAAGTAATAGTTTGATTCAGGCTCGTCTCTTTGATCAGTCTTGGCGCGCGACCAATGATCACAATTCATACTTACTAAATCACTATTTGATACACAGACTTAACATGCTATAAAGATAGAGCTAATTTTATAATTATTAAGCAAAATTTATAACCTTTTTATTATTATATCTTTATTTAAAAATGTGTCGTAAATACCGCAGAGCAGGCGTTTATTTTTAAAATGCAGGCAAAGAAATACCGTCACAGCGAATCTTATAACACTTCTTCGGTTGACGTCACAATGAAGTGTTGATGTCTAAGCTCACTGTCGGTAGATTCCATCTCTGTAACATTACAATTACTGGTTTCTTTTCTCCGGCCCGGCGGCGGCAGGCGGCGGCAGGCGGGCCGTCTGTCGATGCATCTCCTGTGACATATTTATGAGTCCCTCCCCCCCCCGCCTCTACTCGTTTTATTGCATTGCAGAGTGCGAGTACAAATAAATGAATCTAAATGGAGGAAACGTCTGAGCGAGCGTAGCGCGGCGCAGAGCTGTTTATTGGAGCTGCTGCGGATTTATCGCAGCAACTGCTGCCTACATTGTAATACCTACTTACGCGTGTTTATGTCACGTGTTTGTGTGTGTGTGTGTCGCCACGGTGCTGATAGATTTACTACTACATCTAACATGATCATAGATTTATCACGCGCGTCCGAATTC
This sequence comes from Dircenna loreta, assembly GCA_963555665.1. Taxonomy (NCBI): domain Eukaryota; kingdom Metazoa; phylum Arthropoda; class Insecta; order Lepidoptera; family Nymphalidae; genus Dircenna; species Dircenna loreta. The sequence continues at coordinate 895,390 of OY743096.1, forward strand.
TTCGTGAGTAAGACTCATGTATACTGGACATGGCCAAAAATGCTAAATGCGTATCAGCTATCACCAAGTTATATGATGTTAAAATAGTTGAGGACGTCAATGGGCGTTGGACACATTTCGTTTCTTGCGAGGTGTAAGCACGTGCAGCTCGCTATAAATCTCCCTTCATCAAGAACACATAAATTATCCTCTCCTCCGGCACCCCTCTCCCTCTCTCCGCCCCTCCGAGTCGTTGATAAATATAAACAAGTATTGTGATAGTGACGCTTCCTAGTCCTCATGTAAATATTACTTTCTTTTAACATCAAAAATTAATAAAATTAATTTATTGTCATAGAGCAATAAGTACAGCCACTTATAACATCGGGACATAGGGCGCGCAACCTCTAAGAGTACCAGGTAGGTAAGTAAATGTTAATTAAAAGTTAATATTAATTAAGATAAAATTTATCTAAAGGTATTAATAGACCAAGGGCTTTTGAGTACTATAGCTCGTAATGTTCAAGTGACTATTTTTATGCAATACTTAAAAAAGTGTTATTATTGATTAATTAAAGAAATACCATTGGTTCTTGAGTAAAATATCTCGTTACTTAGCGGCACTTTACATACCTACAATACTATGTACTTATTTTAAGCGTTCAATACCTAGAATAATACCGATGTAAATGCCGCAGAGACACATTAAGAAGATACAGGTATCAAGAATTACTTTGTCGTTTTTACCAAAGTTAATCATTATAAGAGGTTTGTTCATATAAAAAGTAAAGTCACTATAAATACGTACATATTAAACATATGAACTTCATTGACACCCTTAAATGTAAAAGGTGTTATTACAAATGTTTAACATTAATAAAAAAAAAAATACATGAAATAACGACCATAGCGCCAAGTAGTAGCCCTAATAGTAATTTATATTTATATTTTATAAATATAATAGTCATGGTTCACGAAAGTTTAAATATAAAAATTACTAATAGTAATTTCATAGAAAACCAAACTAACTAGGAATCAATTCACGGAAATACAGTTTTACAAACAATTTGGTATAATATTTAGTAGATAACAAAAAAATTCACATTACTTTTTTTATTATATTCGCAGGCCGCGGGTGATCTGCATACTACATACATACAGCTATACATACTGACAGACAGACAGACCCACTCGCGCCCGCATCCGCCCGCTGACTGGTACTGACCTACTTACGTATTATACTTAAACAAGGATAGTGAAGATTTTAAACAATTTTAAATCTTAATAGAATATTAAAACCTAGGTATGGACTATACTAGGTAGGTTTTATATGAGTAGAGTGTTACAATTGTCACACATAGGTAGGAAGGTACTTCAAATGCCCTCTATGATGAGTCGTGATTCACCGAATTAGGTTGATGATTTATTAATTATGTCTAATACAATGAAATAGTAATAACTGTAACATTTTCAACATGGAAAGGGTAGTCATCTGTCTCTTTCTCACTCAGTAGCTGTTCTGTGTGAGGATGATACACACGCCTCTACACCGGTCTATTTATTTTGGTTATTTGGACCTATGACATATGAACCAGATTACTTTAGCCTGTAGTTGAGAGGGCTCTTCTTATTCTAGTAGCACTAGTAAGTGACTTTTTCTGAAGTAATGTTCGTAGCTGACCGAATTGAAATTTCAAGCTTAGTATAATAATAGTATTCTATCTGTATCTGTACCTAGGATAATACGGAGTAATGACCTCGAATCTTATCTCGTCGCAACTGATTTGCATGCACACAGATGTCAGGCATTTACGGGTACACGAACGCACACATGTTCATTATGTAGGCGGGCTGAGCGCAGACCACACCTACCGCACCAGCACGTGACGTCACGCACGCAGCCTCCCCGGTGCCATCTGAACCCTGATGTAATGCCAAGATTTATCAATGAAGAATACTTCATATAATCCTAATGATTCAGCCTTATTTAGTGGGGTTAAAAAAAAGGGTTAATTTGATATAAGACACCTAAATGTATGCTTCAGTATATTCCTAGTACCTACTTACATTAATGCGTTTATGAAATAAATCTAGTTGGCAAATTATTTTTCAGGTTTAAGCTTGCAATTTGGTTATTCGTAAGAAGGTTCCATACCTATATTATTCCTAGTTTCCTACTTACCTTACACTTACAGAATACTTGAAACAATTACCTGAAAAAAAAAACTATATTAAATAAGTATTTAAAATGACCAGACCAGATAAGGATTTCATGTACACTAATTACACAAATTTAAAATAAGTGACTATGAGAAGAGACATGGCTTTGACCCAGCATAGATCGCATCAGCACACAGCACTGACCACGACTCGAACTTCTCTTCCAACACTATCCAAAATGTACTCGTATGCAGTGTCCAATTATGCAGCTCTACGCGTCTCCAGTACGAGTGACCGAGCTGTTCACAGAAGACAGCTACGGAATCCTTGTTCCGCCTCTTCCAAGCCATACATATTTAACTATAAGCTTGGACTGATTCAGTTCAATTTTCATTTTATTTATTTATCTATTTGTCCGGTTTTATTACTGTTTTCCTAAGTTGATACGCCTTACCACCTACGACTACATTTCCACATACCATCAGGTGGAATGTAGTCAAGCGTCAACTTAGTTACAAGTAAAAAAAAATATATGTTTAAATTTTGATCGTTTTATATTATATTACCTACATTGTTATTATATCTAGGTAGTATTCAGAATTATGTGACATTAAACTCCTATATGCGAACGTTGAGTTTGAAAAAAACAGGGTTGAAAGACAAGATAGATGAAAAATCGTTGGTGATAGTACTATCACGTGGTACAGTCGTGAAAACTGACTTAACGAAGGAGGCGAATGAAGAAGATATGAATGGAGTATTTTACTAATGATATGGCAAGGAAGCACATCTGCTATGAGATGACGTATTGACAATGAAGAGTGTGGAAGGTATTGACATATGGAGCCGACACCAAACAATTGAGAAAATGGTAGATGGGTGATGATTTTTAACACCAATCTTTAATAGTCTTCATCCTTAAATCCAGGTGATAGGTGACCTTATTTCTTGTTAATTATTAAAGTAAACAATATTGATGTAAACATAAAATCGTGTAAGTCCATGTTATCTGTACACCGCTCCATTGTTAATATCAATCCAACTTCATATATAATTATAATTATAATTCGTATATAAATAAAGCTGAATTTTATTGAACATTACGAACATTTATTGAACATAAAGACAGATAAGTATATTCAAATAAATAAATAGTTTACATTCTTACAATATTCTGCAACTCGACTCTAGAGGTTATCGCAAATAAGATATCTCCTTAGATGCAAGACCCAACTCTCTTAAGATTCTGGGGTCGTCGTGATGGAAGTAGCTTTGAACTTTTTGTTATATGATTTTGGTCCACGGTCCACGTTTTTGTAATTCGTCACAGCAAAAATTAAGATTGGAAAATCCAGTCACCCATAGGTAAAACAGAATGGTGCAGTATATAATAGGACATATGGAGGTTTTGAAGTCAGGGGTTTAGGAAACCCGGTCCTTACCAAACGGAACGTAAATATAATAGTTACGCCATTTTCTGTGAGATGGTGGTATTACCTGGTCGTATACGAGCTGAAACAAAGTGACTAAACTAGCCATAACTACTTATACAGTTATTTTGTTAAAATATACTACAAAGCACATTTTGTTATGATAGGTTTATTCAATATTTATGAATAAAGAAAATTAATGTTTAATAAACCTTGTTTGCATTTAGGATAATTAACATAAAAAAACAATTACAGAGATATTAGTAAATAAAAAGACAGCGAAGAAGAAGTCTTAATTGATATAGATGGTATATCTAACTTGACTCACATTTCATACCGACTATAAAAGGAGCATAAACATTTAAAATATTTAATTGAAAAGGCATAATAATTATAATCGATTTTCATAATTTCATATATTTTTACAAATATGTATTTGCAGATGTCGCGTCGGCGAGAGTAATGTGACCTTGACACTTCAGTAATTAAATCTATATTCGTACATAGTATTGGATCTTATTGAAATGTAAATTCTAACTGACTGACTGAATAGTTAATAACTATTTTATAATTTACGATTTATAAAAAATGGTATACCATTTTTTTAAATCGTATAATAAAAACTTTTAAAATAAGCGTTTTATTTACGCCCTAAAAAGATACAAGTAAGATTTAAATTATATTTAACCTATTCATTTTGCAATTACTATACGAAGTTTAATTACCTACGTACCTAATAAGATTGCAAATTAATTAAATAATAAGATATTAAATACTTTAAAATGTTTTCTATTAACTTATAACGTCATTAGACAATTTATATGATATAAAATATTGTCGCGAGATTTACCTGTGTAGATCAACTAGTTAATTAATTAGCTTGTTTCAATTGATGTTAGTTTAAAAACAAACTAAGTGATACGAGTGCTGAAATCTCGTAGATCAGACAATTTCAAATCACTACTGCCGTCCTGGTTTGAAGCCAACCCTAAAGGTGACAGCAATTTCATGATGTCCCTACTGTTAACCGTTGAGGAGTTCCCTACTTTGGAACCAATCCGGGTAACATAATTGGGTCATGTTTATCAGAAGCATTCATTGTCATGGAGATTGGACCAGTATGTACCATTTCAGTTCAATCGGACATCGGCAAATGCGTCGAATTCAACTATTTACAAGATCCACCTTCACATATAAACATACAATTAAGTCCAGTTCAATAAAAGCTTTTAAAAAATGGTTATAATCATAACATATTCAGAAGAAAAAAAGTTAAAAAAAGACAGAAACATTTATGAAAAATTGCATAATTTTATGAATTGCATTGAATTATTATAATTGAATTAGAGATATTTTGTACAATACAAACAAAAGAGTTCATTGAACTTTAAAATTCTTTTAACAAAATTAACTTATATTTGCACTCTGCATCTTTTTTCCCTTAAATGATACAGATTAATAACAAGTAACCATGTGCTATTAATAATTTATTAATAATTTTTATACATGTGTGATATTTAAGATTATCCAATCTGCGTTATTCTGTTAAGGATGGTACAAAGATTTGTTTTCATAATAAACATTGGAAACCATTTTAATTTTTCACTTTACTTTATAAGTAGTTGGCAAAACAGTTCACATGTTCATAGGATGCAGCGGCTGATAAAATCGAAGAGGCATAAATGCGTCACAAGTCTACGTGCCTCTCTATCGTATTGTTCCGTGCTCTCGCTTGCACGATCGGCTCAAGCAGAACGTGACAGCGAGTCATACTTTTTCGCGCATGCAACCGGTATTCATCAATTTACAAGACGTTATCATGTCAAAAGTATATTTATTGAACAAATGTAACAAACATTTAACATTGTTATTAATGAATCCTCTGACATCCAAACCACTGTGATAACTGTGTGATCTGTGCAAAATCCGAATCTGTTTAGACTGTGCTTATATAAGTCTCTTACTCAACAACCTAAACTGTAATAAAAGACAAAAATTTTAATCAAATATATGTTTGACTATACAATTTAATAATGTATTTATACGCTATGTGTGTGTTTTAAATACCCGACGTTAAAACGAAGACTATTACAAGTTTTGTATCCATTTGTTGTTTGATTTAAAAAAAGTTATTTATTATATAAGTAAAAGGCGAATTCAATTGACATATAGTTAGGTTCATAGTTATTGAAGTATACGATGATTTTTTGAATTGAAGCGTCCATTTGTAATGACATCCAACGAAGTGTGTAATCGCTCTGATCTAGAATAGTCAGTATATGTACGAATAGCTGTAGGTAGCTACTGCATAGGAACGCTTTGATGACAATCAACCTCATGGAATGCTATTGATTTCAGTGACCTTTGTGATCTGTGAAACTCAACAACCCTGGAATATTACTGTCAAGATTACTGGAAGTAAATAGATTACATAGATATTTATAATATAAACCTTAATTTTAGATGGATGGATGCACTTATAACACAAGGCACGCTGTAATATTTCAATCTTTTCAAAAACTGTCAGTCATCAATTTTTTTTTATTTCAATAAGTAACCCCTATTGACTGACTGACTGACTGACTGAGTCATTGATATTAATAGGTAAGTATCGAACTGATTGATTTTAAATATTAAATAAGTACACTGCGTCTTATGTTTTAAATGCAAATAGCCGTGTTACGGGTTGAATTTGGAGGACGCCATCTAAGATTAATAATTTAAATCTGTTTAATCTGTGTATGTAGGTATGTATCTATGTATATTTTAAGTAGGTAATGGACAACTTTGTGCTAGACATATTTTATATATTGTTATTGAATGTTAATGAACATGTTAAGTTAGGCCCTTATTGTTTTATCCATCATTTAATTAAAGTTTAAAATTAAAACAATTAAATGTTATTTAATTGTTTTAACATTGAATTTAATTTAAGTTAATATAAATCATTTGACATTAAAAGTTAGTAGATAAATATTTTTTAGAAGGTAGTTTATAGGTTATTTATTTACATAAGATAGGTACTGTGGTCATTTAAAAATAAATGTGGTCGCGTCATTTACGTTCAACAACACACACAAATTCGTCTTGGACGAAGAACTAGAACTTTAAGTAAAGAAACTGATCGGCTGCTTAATGTATTTCAGATTAATATTATATGTCTAATGTTATAGTTATAAACCTTGTAGTAGTTTTAAACATATTTAAAATATTAAGTACGTATAAACATGATGAAGGTGTGCGCAGTAAAGTTGGCATGATGTATATTTCGGAGTAGGAGCAGTAGGTAGATGTGACAGAAACATCTCAACTGTCAACGGAAGACATATTTTGGTTAATTGTGGTTTGTAATATAAAGTTGTTTGCGTTCCAAGTTAATAATAAGTAGGTATACATTTTCTTTAAAACCTTATTGTGATAAATCTAATTTACTTATTATATTAAGAATAATTATGCGTATCATATTGTGTTTCTTCATTCATTCGTGTTATTAAGAATAAAATGCCGTTGATGACGCAACCTAGTACCATTGATGCGTGCGCCAGCGCACCTCGCCAACGTGTTTATCATTTACTTATTGATAGATGTTTAGCAACACCGAGACATCCACGCCCTCCCCCTGACACGAAATAAATTATGTAGAACCACGAGGTGTCACTTTTCTTTCAGTGTCTGATTATGTCGTAAAAGTCATAAGTAGGTGGTACTAATAAATCATTCCTGTTTTGTTGACAAAATATATTCAGAGCGCAAGCCAGCGTACATAGCTAATGTTTTTTTACAGTTTCATAAAACCTGATGATAGTGTAAGGTGTGCTGAGATGAATGCGGTCGTGGCGGTGGTCAGTGACATTCTCTGCAGCCGCACAACTAGAAGCGTGAATCCTCGTCACGCATTGCCACATACGATATATAAATATTTGATTTCCACATATTTTTATGATTTCAAGAGATATTTTCTTATCATTGTTGATTTTGTTTAAGTAGCATCTATATCATAAGTCCATTCTTGCTGAGTGTTCCAATGCCTCCAATGCCAAATACGTTAAACGTACAAGCTACTGATCAGTTTCTGCTCTATTATATTATCCAGACGAAATACAGACATGCAGAGATGAGCAGTAGGTTGATACACGCGCTGGTCAAGATATTTGATTGTAAGGAGGCGGCATTCCTCGCCCTCTTGCGTAATGGATACCCCACGAGCCGGCCATCTAGACGACAACGACGCCGACGCCGGAGGGCGTGATGGCTGTCGGTAGGAGAGTAGGATAGGGGCAGGGAGAGAGAGGGAGGGGAGGAGGCTCTAATTGCGGCGGGTGTTTTTGCTCGCGCAATCTGTATGCGGCGAGCGACGGAAGGCGATTCCGCGAACGCAATTACCGCATCCGCCGCAGCCATCTTGCCGGTGACTTATGAGCCCAGGGGACAATTATCGGCAATTAATATAAACTGCTTCTGGATTTACTGTCGACGGTCCGAACTGGCCGGGGATCTCTTGTTAAATGTATAGAGGTTAAATTATAGGTTATGGGATGCGCACCATGGAATTTCAAAGTCAAGGAAAGTAATATTAATGTTTATCGTGCTAAGGCAAAAGTTATATTCAAAGCAATTCTAATCAGTTGTATTAGATATTCGTCGGTGAACGTAGAAAATTTGACCCCCATGATGGTATTTGTACAGAATTCAATGAATTAACTTAAGATACCGATCTCGGAGAACGTAACGTGATCCGACAGAATTTAATTCAGTAGTTAATTGGATAGGTATCATTATACACGTGTCACAGTTAAACTTCTAAACTATTAGAAACATATTTTGGGCTCAACTTATCAGAAAAAGATACACTAGAATCAATATAATATCTTCAATTTAGTTTTAAGTATTTTTAACATCGGCAGGTAAGTGTGGGAGCTCGTCACTAAATTCGTGGAAAAGGTTGGAACCGTGTTCAGTAGCCGCAGAGGACAAGCGACAGGTGGCCTTCGCCTTAATTAGCTCCCGACCGATTAGCTGATACAATTCACAAATCTACGAATGCACTCTACCCCCTTTGAATAGAGCTCATTTTATAACAAAAGATAGAGGTATCGGGGATCTCTCAAAGTGCTTTAATGTCTTAGATAAGATAGGACACTGATCTTAAACTGTTCCCTCGAGTCCCTTCGGAACACCTCGGAGCCGACGACTAATCGCCGTCTTCGTATTCACGTTAATGCTATCTGCGGCCACTCTTTGGTTTAACAGTAAGTATAATTACGTGTCGAAAACAAACACTGGATATCTTTGAGATAAAAAACTTAATTTCGTATATAATTTATTTCAAAGTTAATGTAATGTTAGAGAGCGTGCCATTCCTTAGTGTTAATTATAAATAATAACACGCTTTGTTATTTAGGTATGTTTTGAACAATTCGGGCATTCCGAAGTTTATAGCTGCTTAACGGTCACCAATCAAAATACCTCTTAACACTAATTAGAGGTTCTCTGCTACTCTCGTATAATAAATTTGAGTAATTAATTAAGCTGCCACTGAAAAATTAGCGCGAAGCACGCAGCGCGACGACCCCCCACCCTAAGTGACCCTCCTTCCCCCCTCCACGAGGACACTTAACCTTCTTTTTATGTGGTTCACACCAGTAGGAAAAATATCTTATCTCATTTGTTCTAAAAAACTACCAAAGTATTATAATAAACAGCTAAAACATAGTTAATCAAAAGCATTCAAACAAATCAAATTAACATACAAATTATACATAGTTGAAAAATCTTTGTAATATCGCTTTTAGCATTATTTTGATATGTATTACACGATCGTATATAATTTGATTGCGGTATGTTTTAAGGTGGATTCATACAACCGGGAAAAGAACCTTGGACCGACAAAAACACATGGAAATATGTAATGGGTTTTTTATTAGTTATATTTATAATTCGTTTTATATGACAAGCTTACGTTTAAGTACACACTAAATTGAATAATTACAGCAACAGGTATTTTATGGAGATAATAATAAGCCAATAATAAACTATATGAAACCTTATGAAAATTCACTTAAAAAGAGATATTTGTTCACAAGAAATAAGGTAATTATTATATGAATTACCTTTAATAATATAGTATATATTAAAGATTACGAATATAACAATTCAAGCACTCTGTGAATGTTAGTACATCGAGACAATTCTAAATAGACTACTCTTGTTTGGTCACGGATACATATAATAATTAATAACTTATAACGTTTTAAAATAACTAGGTATGTTGAAAATTCTATCTATGTAGAGAGGTCACTTATGTCTGTTTATATATAATTTTTTTTAAATTGTAGATTTGTTTATGAAGTCTATCATGTCATGATTGTGACCTTACAAAATGTAAACAGATACTCTTTGCCTTCCTTTATCAAATAAAGGAAGGCACGTATTTTTTTTACTCCATGATATATTGTCAAGTGGCTCGGTGCTCGAGCGCCGCCGCGATGTTATCATCGTCGAACCTACTCTAAATCAATAAAAACTTTTGTTTTTTTTCTTTCTTCTATAATCATTACGTGTACGACGACTAGGAATCATTTACTATGGCCATACCTACTAGATAAATAACAGATATTGAGTATAATTGTCAAAACCAGCACAAAAATCAACGTAGAACCTTACCAGGTATCCAGGTCATTTACAACAACCTTACCAGGCATGATCCAGGTCACTTACATCTTGTAACCCGGCCGGGGAGTCCCACTCATTTAAATTAATTAGCGAGTCATCTTACAGCACCGGAGCCCGGAATGTGCTGATAGCATCGCCACCGCGCGGCAGCTCGTCGATTTATCAATTATTAAATGTCATTATTTACGGACGGGTCAGGTCGGCGGGCGGGGCGCCACCGCTGAGGACTCATAAATTATAAACAAACGTCCGATGTCCCTCGATAGAGACGTAATTTACTTCCGCCTGCCTCCTGTCGCGTCGACGCAGCCCGCAGGTGCTCGCGGTTCAACCAACTATTGGCATCGCCTGAGACATGACACGACTTCATGTCAGCGCACAATTATAGATCCACTGTAATTTATTCTTATTCATTGTTCATTTATGCATCTTTTTTATTTTCCATGTGAAAATGTATGAGTATAAAATATAATCTGTTATTTAGTCATAAAATCAATGAAATACCTAACGGAACCCTTTAGATCTATTGTAACAATGTATCGATTTTCAAAAGTAAATCAAATGTTATATTCATACCTGCTTAGATATTATTATAATATAATATGAGGGCAACGTATTTATTTGTTGCGTACGTGTTCTGATTGTCTAGGTTGGACGAATGTCGATACTAATGCAAGAATTATGCGTGTCATGCAAAAACAGATGTTTATTGTAATGCCATTGACAAATATTTCACAACAGCGCTGGCGCAGGTCGCAGGTCGCAGGTCGCAGGTCTGTTCCCACGCTGATATTAACTGCTATTAATTAGTTGTATTTACACATGCCGATATTAGGTCCAAGTATTTATGTAATATTTATTGAACGGTCGTACGACAAATGGTAGGTAGGTATGGGATATTATAATAAAAAGGAATGTATACCGACTCGATACTACATTACTTTAGTGACAACAGTTGTGCTCTATGAAATGTGGTTCGTAAGATATTTGTTACTGCCAAATTTATATTTGTGCCTTATTAATGAGGCAATACTAAGTAGTATTCAAACTATAAGGAATAGTTGTAAACTGTAGTTGAATGTTTATTTTAGTTTTAGTAAACATACGTAATATATTTTGACGTACAGTCCTGCAACGGACAATACACGAGCCACTTCCAAGACGCGGGCTTTCTTGGTTGGTATGTTTATAGGCTCTCCCAATAAAATTAGAGAGCTATCTATTCAGATATCCCAGATATGGGGAAGTGGATCAGCGGGCGACGCGACATCTGCCCCCGCGTCGCCTTCTAATAAACATATCATGTAACCACTCAAGCCATCATAGCCTTAAGGGACTTAGACTGAGGAGCCATTTTCGCGTCAACCGCAACGCATTCCTGACTGCACCGGCCGAATGCAGCAAATATTTCGACACAATCGCCATCATATATTAGCGGGCGGTAGCGGACTATACAATGCGTCCTTTTGTTTAGAACCTCGTGGTTTGTTCGACAATAAATCATGCCTTATTAAGACAAACGCTACCACCGCAAGGTGTTAAACTATTCCAAGCCAATGTCATTTCCGATTTATTGGAGAATACATGAATATATATCGTAAATGTAAAAGCAACGTAATATACACTATATCTGTAGTTCGGTTTAATATACGTTTATAGTTAGTGGCTTGATGTTCCTGAGAACCAATACGGTCACAAAAAGTGTTTGTAATGAATAACCATGAAGAAGTCTAAGCGAGGAGCTCCTCAGCGGGCGGCCGCAGCGCGGCTGATGTATCGTGATGTATGGCGTGTCCGCCGCAGAGTCTAACTAATGTACTTGCCTTACATTGTTTCTTACCAACAGTAAAATTATCTTCATTTAACTTATAGATATTAGGCACTCAAACCTTAACAAATAATTTGTTACGCCAAATGTATTATTACCTATTTCATTTTCAAAGGAAGAAAGAAAAATTTTTTTTTTACTCCTACTCTAATATTTAGACTTTTTATAGAAATATATATAGGTATTATTAAACTTCTATAAAAAAGTCAATTTCATCTCAAATATTATTGATACCTAATATGTTTTCTAAACATAACAATTAACATACAATGTATATATATTTATAGTAAAACTACAATGCCGAAGGCCAAATTGTTTGATTGAAATCTATGATGGAAGCTGCACTAAAAATAGTATTTGGGTAATAGCAGGGAAAAGGTATTTGTTGGAGGGCCGGGCGTCAGGCGAACGCACACAGACGTGTCCGTAGCTTGGTAGAGACGTGCACACAGGAGGGACACACATGCGCAGTCGGCCGACAAAGTATTCGCTAAATTTTTTGCAAAGCATCGTTTGAGCGGTCTCGGACGTCTTTGTGAGCGGCCGACACCGACCGCCACTTAATTAATACGACTTCAACCTCAGGAGCAAACAAATTTGCCCGCCCGTAACCCCTACACCGCGACACTGCTTTTAATTAAATTTATCGACCTTATCTCTTCGGATCTCGCGGTGGGAACCGAATGCGAAAGCTCACTCCGCATTTTTAGAATTCTGAGTTTCCGTGAGAACTGTCGCCCGGCGCGACCTTCGATCGGACGGCCGAGGAGCTGAAATGAAGTGGTATAGGTATCGAGGACGAGGATGCAGGCAAACAATTGTCAAGAATGCAACAAAACCTTGGCTTATAAGGTGATTCGCGGCATTGTCTCTCCCTTCCACCTTTTCCTCCGCCTCCGTACGTCGCCTCGGGCCCGCGAGAGGTTGCGCCGCGGAGTCTAATAATTGCGCTTCTAATTTACATACGCCTCCGATCACCTATTTACTTTGGCCACTAAAGTCACTATTGTTATTTTTAAATGAGTGGGAGTTCTTTAAGCGTAAATAATAAAGCAGTTGAATGACACTAAATTATTGTGATTTCTATATATGTTTGAATATCTCTGTATTATATAGGTATTTATAATTTTCCGTTATTGTCAACGAAATTGTGAGGTTGTGTTGTGGCTGCTGGCCTGTCATAACCTCCCGCTAATATTTGTTTTGTCTTAGTAATTTTAGCATTCTATTCTATTCTAAAGAGACAATTAAAAAGTTGCATACCTATTAAATTATTATTGTCCGCCATCTTATGATTTTGGATGGCGCATTATTTGTAAATGGCAGTTTTGCTCCATCATTCCCTCTTCGTATACGTAAATTAGCTATGCTTTATTGACATCTTATTGAGAGGATAATTTTTTAGGACAGATTGACAAATGATCAAGTGTCAGGACGCGGGACTCGGAGCGTGAGGGGGGAAGTGGGGAGGTGATGTTCGACATGAAGATTGATGCAGGAGAGCGCGATATGGATCTAGGCCTAGACAGTTGCGGCTCAGCCTGTGCCGTCCCGGCGGGGCGTCCCTCCGCGACATCCGTCTTGGACTGTCACCACGTTGGACAGAATCACTGCTATAACTCTTTGTACGCCTCCCAGCCTTCCTGCTGTTACGGGATTGTTACCTGAATTGAGATGATGCCTGATTAGACGTGATGAAAGAGTTTAGTTAAGTTTTGGGCTAACGTAAATTATGTTAGCCCAAAACTTAACTAATTTAAATGATGGCCCTATTAACTTTAATTTACATTATTTTTTCAGCATCTATTTTATATATTCAGATACGTTTCTTTTGTGATTTGAATCACCAACATTTTTTAATCAAGGTCTCGTACGTATACCAAGTAGTTTGGTTTCTAAACTCAACCAGAGTAACTCAAATGATAAGCTTTCTGTTAAAGGCGTTTTTGTAACTAATGCGATTTAGAATAAAACCACAGTCAGTCAGTCAGTTAGTAAATAGAGTTATTACGATAATGGAAATGATATTTTAAAACGATATGTAAGCGTTAAAGGGCGCAAGGCACAGTTACAAGAATTCGTTGTTGTTTCTATTTAAATGTATGAACGTAAATAATAGTAAAGCGTTATCTTAATAACCTTGACTATTATTTACGTTCATAAATTTAATTAGACTTAAGAGTGAAACCCATACATTTATCATTCTATTCGACTAGCGTAAATGCCGTTTGTCTAAACACTTAGACGGTCTAGACGAGCGGCGAGCGTTCGTTGTTAATTCTATTTAAATGTATATAATAGAAATATATAATAATAATATGTATATAATAAGCGACAGATTAGCGTTACTTTATATGTTATAATATCATTATAACATTTAACAAGAAACAACATGAGGTACAGAAAAGATTAGATTTATTATTTAACATAAGTAATACAATGAAATGCTGTAGTCTCTTATATTATAATAAAGTGATTGTCGGACTAGTTCAATATATTAATGCACCTTCATGCTTCATAATAGCTCGTAATCGCTAATATTCCGATTCAATAAATAATTTTAATTTGACGCTTGACGGCCATGATCCCTTCTCGTAGGGATCAGCTCGCAATAAATCGTGTATGAAATTAAACCAGGGATCACTTGAAGAGTTCTCATGAAAGGGGAATCACCGTTAAAATTATTCAAGATTTTATTTACTTGGGTATTGGATTATCACTCAGACATTTAATTTATATAAATATGTGAAATATATGAATCTGCATTGAATTTTTTTTAATATTATACCAGAGACATATCTTTACTTTTTTCCTTTAAATAGGATATACTACTGTTACAAATTAATTTCAGTATTATGTAGTTTTAAGTGTTTTGTCTTGTAGAGAAAGCAAATAATATTGAAGAAGGTGTATACCAATATTCATGTGAAGGGTTCTTTGCATAGACAATGCTGCAATTGTTGTACTACTATCAGGTAATTATAAAACAATGTCAACAACGATGCCAACTGTTTCCATTCCGTTATTTGTTACCAGCGATTACTTCCCGTCCTCTCCCTGAACCCTCGAGTCTATAACCCTTGCGTATCCTCCATTATGTATAATCAAATTGTAAGGGTGAAATTGATAATGAAAATATTTGAAGAATTCTCTCCCGAGTTCTTTTGAACAGCAAATTGCCGGCGCCGGTCGGTTCGACTTATGATGCCGTAGTAGGGGAAGGAAATATGCTAAGTATTTTGGTACTTCAAATAGATGATGTCTAAGGTTTACCGCTATAACAATATTAACCTTTGGAAAATGTGGTCGATACCTAATATTCCAAATTTTAAATCTCTTATTAAATTTTAAATGTAAATTTAATGCTATCCTATATTTTTATCAGCGTCTTATAATTTGATACTTGGTTGATAATTTTGGAGAAATCGTTATGTTTATGTATGTAATAGATTTTTAAAACTCTGATAAACTGCAAAGATAAGGTAACAGCAATACGTTAGCGGAAAAACGTTTAGTGACGTCGCTACGACCGTCGAAGAAGGCTTTTCATTAGAGCAATTGCCAAAGTTATTTCACGCTCCGCCTCGCTTGCTATAGTATCATTACCTTATTTATAGCTTCTAATGAAGTTGACGGAAGCGAATAATGAAATGGAAACTAAATTATTTAAGTGAAATCCTGCTTTATTTTAATAAGTTATACTGTCATGAAAATTGCTTAACGTATTTATTATCCAAAAACGGTTTCTAAATCTGTTTCCTCATATTAATATAAAATATAGGTTAATATATATAGGATGTTTAAGTCGTTGAGATACTATTTTATTGAATGAGTTTTAATAAAACAATAAATAGGTTTCATGCAGACTGTATAGTGTAAATTAATTGTACTGTGAACATTAATAAACCAGATATTAGCTGTCAAACAAGTGGGAGCCGTCTGCTCTATGGCACGTGTTCCGGAGCGTCCCCGATAGATTGCAATTACACTCGAGCCCCCCTCCTCCCCCTTCCTCTCACGGACCCCTTACACTATATTCTGAAGATGAGCTTATATGACCCTGAAACCATTTGGCAGTTCAGTTATAGATTTGTTTCAGAATTTCAGCTTAAATAATCGAAGTCATTGCTGATTCGATTCGAAAGACAGATCTAAAGTATCCCTTATTTTGATTTTATGAATACAAATCAGTTTTTGTTTTTCTATGAAAATATGAGAATTATCAGAAGTAAAACATATCATGGTAGGCAAGGGAAAAATACCATTCTAAAATTTATCAAAACCCTTCTATAAATTTCATGAGGGTTACTTCATATATTGAACAGGCAGGCTGCTTCGCAACTAAATTTAATGTGAGTAGGTATACTCGTATTTGCTTTACAATTTAATATTAACAAATAAACACTAGATATATCGTCCATATAACTATATTTTATTTTCTCTTCTATTTTTTTATATAATACAACATTATTAATCACAAAGGTCAAATTAAAGAGAAAATGAATTTCAAAGCGACCAGTCGCAGCGAGAACAAAGTAGGTCGAGGGTGTCTCGGGACAATATAAATTCGCTTTATGACATGCGAAATTGCTCTCAATAAATTGTTGATGAGCGGTCGTCGCGGGGAGACTGGGGGGGAGCGGACACGTGCGCTCATATTAAACTTTTCATTACACGAGCATATTCTATGACCCGCGCACTTGTTCCGCTATCAAACGGAGTGCCCTATTGATGCTGGCCACCTGCAGCTTGTCTCCAACTTAATGTGATTTAAATCAATTATTATTAAAACTTGACATTTCGATTTTAAATTGTTTATGAACAATTTATGAAGTTTAAATAAGAATCAAGAATAAATGGACACGGGCAGGGAATCGAACCCACTCCAATGTTTCCAGAGATCGTGGGTTCAAATCCCTGTCGGTATCGGTTTATTTTTTATAATATTTTTATTTAAATTTTGAAATAGGTTTCATACAGCTATACGCTTTTGTAGATATTTTAAAATTACAATAATTATGTAAGCTTATTTTTTATAATATATTAGATAGTTTGTTTAGAGAAGATCACGTTATTCTATTTTAATAATTATTTTGTGTGTGTATAAACAATATATTGAAATTTAAATTTATACCAAAATACTGTATTTTTAAAAGTAATATTAAAAGTGAGTCAGTCACGTGGGTAATAACAGCCAGTGACCTCGACTCATCTAATTCGCTACACGAAACATTATTTAATTATTAATTCGGCTCGCTCAGTGCGCTCATTGACTGCTTGACTGCTTCACCCCGCCCTCCTCTAACGCGACTTGGACCAGGAGAGTTTGTTTTTATAATTATAATGTCAAGTTTCAGTCCTTTATTTTTGTAAAAGTATTATTTTTTATTGATTTAACAGTATATTTCTACACCTATCTACATACTTATATGTCAGTGAACATTTATTTTGAGAAAGCCATAATTATCGTAGAACCATTGTAAAAGCAGTGGCCAGGTGGGATCTGCGTTTTAAAAAGAAGCAAAAAAATAAATAAGAAAAAGGAAGGAAAGCGAAGATGAAAATAACATGACAAATATGTGCAGAACGAGATACACGCGTGGAATGGCGCGGGGGTGAGAACTGGGAGGAGGGGGGGAAGGGGAAGCGATATATCTGAGCGAGTAATATCTGCTTTTATTAGTTTTTTCGGCGACAACCCTCGCGAGCCGCATATTTGCTTTGATGACGCGATCGCGAGGCC
The DNA here is from genome assembly GCA_963555665.1 of Dircenna loreta. Taxonomy (NCBI): domain Eukaryota; kingdom Metazoa; phylum Arthropoda; class Insecta; order Lepidoptera; family Nymphalidae; genus Dircenna; species Dircenna loreta. Next base: position 913,202 of record OY743096.1, read on the forward strand.
GCCCTCGGTATGGAGACGTTCGGACCATTTATTGTCATTGTTCTCAAATTCATTATGCTCTTCCCTCTGGTCTCATTGAATCCGACACAATACACCCGTAAACCGATTAGTTGGATTTAATCGCACGCTGAGTGGAATGTAGGAAATGTTTGTTGACAATTAACGAGTTTGTTTCAGCGAATACTTTAGTCGTGGTGGATATTTGAAATTGTATCCGAATACCGAATTGTTACATATCGACATTTATGCGACGCAATATGGATCATATAACATTTATATATTTTAGTTCATATGCTAAATTAGCTATATTTGTTGACTGGAAGTTTACATTGGGCAAAGAAGTATAAAATTATAATAATTCTATAGATACCTATTAATCTACACAATATGTATACTTAAAAGATTCAGATTCAACAACCGAAGCATCTAGCAACACACACTAAAGCAGTTTATTATACTAGTTGATAACAGAACTAACTGCTATAAAACAGAAATTAAACAATGGTACGTATAATTTCATCTGGTAGATATACTTATATGACAAATCAGTATAGTTGTAATACATGAAACCTATGAAGCATGGGTTGGGTCTATGAGAGCGTGGGAAGATGTTCGGACATCAAAGGACGTGGCGGAGTCTTCCGAGAAATATACTATCGAGTCGATATCGACCGTCAGGCGTCGGCGAGATGCGTCTCAGATATAATCACTGCCCTTTTGTTTTATAGTCCTATGGTAAGATTTAATCCATTTACGGATTCATGGATGTTTGTTTATGTTATTATTTATTTTAAATGAATTATTGAATCAAGGTTATTAAAATAAATATTTATTAACTATGATATGATTATTTATATAAACGTAATTAAAAGTCAATCAGTCACAATCAATAAATTTAAAGGTATTTTTAATTTGCCGGCAATACGAAAAAAAAGCAATATCTACGTAAAATACCAGAACCATTAAGTTAGCATTTAATACATATATAAATGAATACATACGAAAGGATAAAATTATCTATACGGGCAGGATTCAGATAATTAATTTATATTCTAATAAATATATAACGAAATATTTACAATTTAAATAAGCTTAATATGTCTATACATGTTTGTATAAATTAAATATAACAACTGAGTTCCCCTGCAAACTGTATATGTATAGAAACTATAAGTTCTCGAAAATGTAACAATACTATTTGAAATCGGACGAGGCCTGTTTGAAACTAAGGTTAATGGTAATAAAAAACTTAATATTATATTAAAAAGCGTATTTAAAAGAGTATTTTCTGAAATTACAACCGAAATAGATTATGTAGAGACGGTGTAGAGACGGTATCATTTTATTACTCAATATAAGAGGAAAATAACATTTAGCTATGATAAAATTATTGTAATTAATATTACCGAATTTACAATAATATTGATTAAACAATGAAATCACATCACAATCATATCACAAGTTTCTTTCTTATTTATTATTCGGATAAATTATGTTTAAGAGTTGCACATATATTCAAATGATTGTTTATAAAAACAAATGTTTATTTTTCTTCAAAGGTCATCAAATTAACTATACATATGACGAGCCCAATAAGGAAAACTGTTTGATAACACATTGACAAACGATATACCATTTTACATCTCCAATATTCTGGGAGCAAATTCCTCGAACGAGTTGTTCTCTTCATCTATAAATCTGTCCGCCGTCGGTCTCGCCACACAGTTCTTTGACCTAAGAATAGCTTATCTTAACAGTTGCTTACTGTTGTTAGTCTGCTTAAAAAAATATTAATTACAATAGTTTTATCCACTACTGGTCTGATCCTAAAACAGCTCCGCTTTTGCTTAAAGCTTTTCAATATATAAAAAAATGCTTTATTACATTTGACAGCTGCAATACTAAGCATTCTGGATATTTTGGTTTTTTTTTGGATATTATCGAACACTAAGTTCCAGACTGTCTTTGCGAATGATAAGAATATTCCCAAAACACTAATCCTATAAACGCGACACCCGCCATTTTATTATGATTATATTAATATATTCAGCAGTTGTTTGTATGGAAGTGTTTTTAATAGTGCATTCGTGTCTGTTGGTACTTTATTAAATAATTTATATTCTTTTTATTAACATGAATTGTTAATATGTTTATAAAAAGTTTATACTCATATTATGACGATTATAAACATTCCTAAAAAAAGTATGAATTAACGATTTTCGATTAAATGAATAACGATTAAAAACGTTTTTAGTTATATATTATAAACAATGTATACTTTTTCCAGTGTATCATATGTTTTATTTACAAACAACTTTTTGTTTTATGAATAATTTTGAATTAATTATTAATCCTTATGTATATTTATATACTTATATGTATGCTATTCGTGCTGTGCGTCGGAGACTGAGAAAGCACGACGGGTACGTAACCCTCTCAACAAACTTTTTAGACAAAAATATGCTCAACATAAAAAAAAGACAAAAAAGTATATACATTTTATTTTCGTTGACCGTTCCCTGATGAAGATATCTTTTTTCGAGTTTTGGGCTTGTTCTATCGGCCCTATGTATTATTTATTACAAATATAAAACAAAAATCCAAAATTTTATCAAAATTCATTCTCACCGCGAGTACATATTTATCCATATATAAATAACAAAAGTTTTGCGCCTAGCTTCGAATCAAGTGCCTTTTCTCGCTTCCTCTCTTATTAAGAGATATCGATGCCATTTCTTTCAATTTACTAATCGATTACAATTTCGGGTTTTTATCACAAATATTTTTATTAAAATTTGACAACTGACACTATTAATTTAAAAATAAATATTCATATCATGAAAGATCATTTAACAGATAATTTATCAATGCTATAATGTATTAAAGAATGCGAGCGAGACAACTTATTAAATGTTAAAAAACGATTGGTTTGAGAACGGATAGATTATTCACATTCTTTTTCCGATTATTTTTCAGAGTATGAAGAGTCGCTACACTATAGTAAAGGATCGAATTAGCTGAATTTGTGGTGACGTACGGAAAAACAAACTGTCCGTTCCTATGGATATACCTATAATGGTTATTTTGATTTATTCAAAAAAACTTGAATTTAAATGTTGTGATTAAGAATTATACTTTGTGTGTAAAATAAGAATAGCTTAATAATACCATGCTTTAAATGTTAGATGTTAAATTTGTGTGAGTAACCTCTATACAAATTTATTTTGACTTCAAAACTATGGAAATATGGCATATAGTATTTGTAAGCTGTCTAATCGAGCAGTCATTATGAGGTATTTAAGCATAAGCAAAGCGAATACATTGTTAATATATATATATATCATCATCTAGAACAACTTATCTCACCGGAGGCTGTTTAGATCACGGGTTATTTATTTTTATTGGAGTGCAAAAGATCGGTCATTGGAGAGGAGGAACGCAAAAATCGTTTAAAGAGGAAGGGAGGAGCAATAAAAGGCGGAGAGCAGAGGGTCAGTTAACTATTTTAATGGCTTTTTCTGTGCGAGGGCGCGCTCTCGTTGCATCTCGCATTATTAAATTCCTCTTAAATTAAATGCGAAGCTCGTTTAACATTTACCTGAGCTTTATTTCCCTTGAAAGGATTTAGTTTGTTTGTGTCCCGATTTTTTCGTTGTTTTTACTTTTCGTATTATTGCAAATAATGTCTGCTCTTGAAACAAGCTTTTACAAAGTAACGTTAGGTGCTTAGCGGCATTCGAACAAACAAATAATAATAACGCTCTCTAATTTTATAAAATCCGCTTATTCCGCTGACCTTTCTGTCACTCAAAGAAATTTGAGAACATAATTTTACTCCGGAACTGAGTATATCTCATAACAAATCCATAACAAATTTATATGACTTTTAAAACAAGACAAACATAGATTACTGCGGTTTAGTGAGTATTATATTGACTGAACGTACTAAAATTGATAAAATTTTAGGAATGTGTCGTTATGGAAATCATATTTCGTTGGAAATTTATCAATTTACAATAATGTCTGCTCTCGAGTCAAGCGGTAAAATCGAATTCAAATCGGTTTAGTAGCTTTTGGCAGATGCTCGGAGAGAAAGTAAGACAGAACAGACGGCAGTATATTTTCGTATGTTTAGTAGACTGTTTTAACTTGTTACTACTTTACTCTAAGGATATATTCATAAAAAATAAAAAAATACTCCGATTATACTAACGTTAAGTTATTATTATAGCACGGTTTAAAATATCTTTGATAAAAAACGTTATAATATAATCAAATAACTCAAATATATTACGTATAATTTATACTAGTATATAATTTAATAAACATGTTGTAATGGAAACATCAATATTGCTAGAATATTTAACAAAAACGAATTTGAGCCGCAGAGTATAGCGGAGGCTATTTTCGTGACGAGGAGTGACAATGAGCGGGATCGGCCATCGGCCATCGCCCGTTCGTCAATGTGTCAGGCATCAGCGGCGCGCGCGCATTCCGCCCGCCAGATTGACATAATGGCCGACTTGATAATTACCTCTATTTTAATTATACACTATTTTCAATCAACTATTTTGCGGCTTTTGAGCAATGGAAAATACGATATCTCGTGCTCTACAGTTTAATTGTTACGTACTTTAATATCAGCTTGACTGTTGTATATAGGTATATACATATAGGCTTTTACAGACAAATATGGACATGTTTGAAATACTAATAATTACAAAAGATTTATCGTAAAAAGACATGATATTTCGCACGACTAGAGAGATCTGAGTTTCTGAATATAATTATTATAATTATGGCTATGAAATTCGAAATGACTGCCTCCGCAAAATGTGATATTTCCTTAGCGGGAAAGAGTCTAGTATGTTCGTTATAATGAATGGTAATTAGAGGCAATTATAATGTAGGTATCAATCAGAGATAAGTAGGCGAGGAATGCGCGGTAATGTAGCGAGACAATGGTGACCGACCGACGCCCGCGCAGAATGGACAGTATGCGAGACGCGCGCGCCTCCGCATCGCCCTCGTGTCGTGTCGTGTCCGTGCCGTCGCTTCGCTCTCGTCCATTCAGCGGTATTAATAGCTGGTCTCACGATTGATTTACTCCTTTTATTTCTTATTTGTTCCTTTCTTGCAGTTCCACTTATTTTAATATTTTTTATTCCCTACATTATCAATAATTATTATGGAATGCCTTTTTTTGAGTTGTCACAAGATTGTTTAGGAGACAGTAATATAATACTATTTTATTTTTTTGTCGGCGATCCTGAACTAACGTCTACTATATTAGAATAAGTACTTTACGTGAGACATAGCTTATTCATCGTTTAAAAAGATATGATTAGTGACGAATAGATTCAAAAAGTCCATACCGTAACAAAAAAACATATTCTACAACATTTAAATGGAATGAGCAAATTTAATTTGTTCTGGTAAGAATATAAAAAGTGATACATAAACATTCATAGTAGCTCTACATAGATATATAAGTTTATTGTCTGGACAAAGCTAGATTCGTGCCGGACCGGCGGTCCGACAGAGATGGGGGGAGGGGTTTATAAAGTAATGGAGTGGGGAGGGAGGTAATTTATGCTCGTTTAATCAAAGTAGCAGAGCCGGAAGAGCAGCGCAGTCTCGTATGATGAGTCACTCGCTGCCAATGCGACAATTACTATTTACATTCTGATTTGTGACGACTTACATACATATTTAATACATTGAATTTGTATGAAAGTTACTACAGTATACAGGCATGCAATTTGAAATTGATTTATATAATAATTTTTTGTAAGTAGAGCAAAGTAGAGCAGAAAATAATGGGCTTATAAAATAAGTAAGTAATTGTTGACATACAGAAACGTGTATGAAACGTAACACAGCAGCAGCCTTGAAATTCTTCTAAGTAAAGCGCGCACCGTCGGACAAGCAGACAGTTTTTATTGTCGCTTCGATATTGTCTTCGCTCCGACTCACACAACAGCTCATAACGTACGCTTTGAGTTGACTACAAGCCGAACATATCTGAAGATATTTAAATGTTACCTTTTTGTGTTTAAATTATTAAAGTTATCTGATAGTATTGTACTATTAGATTATGTGAAGTAGATAAAAATTATATATAATATCTATAAATAAATATATACGTATATAATATATAAATAAATACGTATCAAATTAGTCGGGCAAATATACGATATAATTGTCATTAACACTGCCGGTTAAATATACCTAAATATAATGTTTTAATAAGCCTTAAATAGCAAGTTTATAAACATTTTCAAATATATGTATATAATAGCTATCTTGTATAAAGAAAGTAATTTGCTCTTACTCGTTAGAACAACGATTATATAATAAGGAAAATGTTAGAGTGAACGAGTCATCTTACAAAATAAAATAAATAAATAATCAGAATAGCACGCTCTTTTGTATATTTTTATTTTAAGCTGAACTACTATTTAGGTAGGTCTTATTATGATTTAAGTATCGTATTATTACTAGACTGTTCGTATTGCACCTGGCGGTTATAATGCTAATAAAATATTGTATAATTCTAATAATATAATGTTTTTATTCATTTGTGCCAGCGGGAGCTATAGTTTTGGGACTTTCAATGATGTTCTATGGTCGACTTAAGAACTAGAACTTCAATACTGAGGCAAAAACATAATTGCGGCCGTCAGGAAAGATAACTAGATAAATGTGACTGCCCGTAGCGCTTGTCACTGCTGGCGCTATAGACACCCCTCGCCGCTCTCGTGGAAGGACATTTCTACTGTATTTTAAATACGATAATTTAATACTATTGCTTTGATAAATATTGAAGCTGTGACTAATATTTATATAACAATAACATTTCTTTCTTCTCACATAATTTTCATTCTAAAAAGTATACAATTTGAAAAATCAACATGGGTACTCTACTGGAAGACATTAGCGTGAAGCTGCGCAGGCGCACGCATAGTTTGCCCATAGCCGGTGACCGGCCGCAACTCATATCAAGTAGTGCTGTTTTTTACCATATACGAGCTCGTTATTTACGAACTGAGCTCATTTACATACGACTTACTATGCACCAGTTTATTTTATAAAAAATTTAACATTGATAAACATCAATAAAGGAATAAATCAATATATTTAATATCGATATTGAAGATAATTGTATATGCGGATTAATGTATTGATTTGTTTGTAGTGACAGATCTCAATATTTATATGAATTTGTATATTTTGGAATGGAGAGTTAAAGAAGATTTGTTTTTTTCGCTCTACATGTATCACGTTTGCTAAAACATACATCTAAAATAACTAGAAACGCAAGCAGACATTATTTAAAATAATTATTGTATATGAATCCAATGAGCCAATGGTACATTTTATAGCTACTAAAAATATCACAAGGCAAGATTTGTAAGAGCTAGTGAGTTTTTTGTGGTCATATAGTTAACTGTATTCAATAAACCTTTTAGCTCGATCTCGTTCCGCTACACTACAATGTCCAGTGGTAATTCAAAACCTGTCCTGCTACATAATATTACCTACAAACGTCTAAGTCTGTTAAAATAAAAACGAGAGAATGAACTCTTGTTTAGCGTCCTTCAGCTGAATTATTCGATAACTGTGAAAAATTGAGCCGCTAACGGCGCAAATTGAGTGAAGTTACAGGAAGGGTCCGGGGAATTATGCCCACCTGCTGTGTTCCACCATTGTGATACAGTCTAAACAATTTATATAAAAATCATTTCTAACAATGCACGAGGGTAATTTTTAGCACAGCAAATATTTAGGCTGTGGCACCGGGGGTTAGGGCGGAGAGTAGCACGGGGCGTGGGGGTTAGAGGGGTCTGTGGGGGCGCGGGGTGCGCGGCGGCTGTGAAATTGATCCGTTCATACTTCATAATCATTGGTGAGAGCGCGGCATTACACGCCCGTCGCGCTTATCAAAGAGACCGCGGGACGGCGACGACACGCGCCACCCAGCTTCACCTTTATCTCCAGCTTATAAGAACTAGTATTGCATGAATGAATGGAGGAGTACGATCAAAGTAAATGATGCGCACTCACACATTCCTGAATGTGAAGTACGTATCACGTTGCACGCACTGTTATGTTTTAAATTGAGCTTAATTAATCCGGTAAATGCAGTATCAAATATTCTCTTTATTTGTGATTAGGAGATAATGCTTCGATCTATAAGAAAATAAGAACAAAAAATAATAATCTTTATTAGGTCGAGACAGCGTCTAAATTAAAATAATCTCAGTGTCCCTCAACAGGTTGCAGATGAAAAAGTCAGACTCTGGTTTCATATCAACATAGGTAAATGTACATTATGTACCTACCTGTATATCTTATGTATATATATGAATTATTAAGAGCTAATAGTTACAAATAAAAATGTTATACCTTATCTCTATACCTACTAATATATTATTTTTACAATAGTAGGACCAGCTAATCTTACTTAAAAAGATAAATAAATCAAATCATACATATAATTACCTGAAACAACGAACAAAAAACAACAGTCATTACGTAAACAATAATTCCTTACATTTCTGATGTTTATCTTAGAACTAATTGCGGCTCGGAAGCATTTTTCAACTGGAAGGCAATTAATGAAACACAGAACTATAATACAAACTTATTATTAGAGCCACATCCTTAGGAACACGTTCACATTAAAATAAACTCTATGTACTTACTTATTAATATAAGATAAGGATATTTCCTGTTATATTTTATTTTGAGATTAAATAATTTAAATCGTGCTCTAATTTGCTAACATAGTGTCACTGGGTTCAAGAAGCTTATTTTACAGCCAATAACTTATTCAACGCTACTAAATTATTAAATTCCTCACATGATCTATAACTGGTCTGATAAACTTTTTACCTGCTTCATTAGTATTGAGTTCACGTGGTACCTAAGCTGTAATTCGTTTTTAAATCGTTACATTAACAGCCATATACAACCTTTCCCTAATTCTATTGACTCACGATTCACGCCGCGCTTCACAGATTCACACTCGTGCTTGTACATATTTGTATACTTATTTACATAAATATTTGGGTGATTTAAACGTGTTTTAAGTTAAATGTCCAACGCACAGGCGCAGGTGCCGCGTAGTCTGCGCTCGCGCATTGCGGAAACGCATCTCTATTGTCTTTAAATTTAGTGAATACAATACATCTACATCTGCCGTTTACTATGAATATCGAGGCGTTGACTCCTTTTTGATCAATATTTATAAGCACATATGACTTTTATAAAAAAACATTTTTTTTTTTCTTATAAATAAAAGTCTAATCTTATAGATTTGAGATAACGTATAGTTCAACGCAAACGCTAAATACATTGCATTACCAATACTTAAATTACCTAAGTTAAGTCAATTGATAGCTTACATATATAAAAATTGATTACTCAGAGAATAATATTTTGGAAGCAGTTCAATTTAACTTTAAAAAATGGGATGAATAAAAATAAACAATAAAATTTCATACAATAAATTATAAATTTAATATAATACTAAATTGAACGTTCATTTGTTGGTTGTAATATATCTAATTGGAAATTATATTTTTGATTACATGTCTTTTACTGAGTATGTCAAAACATTCCGTTGAAAGTAGCAAACATGGCCCACCTTTTACAATTCCTCTGGTAACCTTGTAAGAACTAACTAAAAACAAATTCCTGGCATCTCAACACACCCACCTATTTAAATCCTATATAGATACCAATGTACATTCCACTGAACCAATTTCGATAACAAAAGGATACGTCCTCTAATTTAGTCCCTAAACAATAGAGGAAAAACTGCTGTTTTTACAACGAGTACGATTGTCGGAATCCTTCTGTCAAACAAGTGTCGTGGTATCGATGACGAACCGCGCATGGAAGAGGGAAGGGGTGGGGAAGAGGGTTCTAGAGCTGAGGGAGAGGGGTGCTGGACATTAGCACACAATGGCGCAGCTGGGCTTTATCAGATCGTGGTAACCACTTGACCCGAGGTGGACACTGACCCTTATTAATTGTCAATTTACCACTTCGTTACGTTTCTTCGTAAAAAAATATATAAAAATTGTCTTGTTGTCTCAGATCAGCCGCAACAAGCTATTGTAGCAGATGTAAAAATTTTACAGAAATAGGAACGGTTTTGTAACTTAAATTGCCGATGTTTCTAGGTGCCTGGTCTAAGAGAGCGTTCAAACATTCTTTTGTGTAAATAAATAAAACAAACCTAACTTTCATTTTATGAAAATAATTATAAGGTACATACTTCAAGGACATTTTTGGTTTAAAAAAGTATTCCCCATACTACATTAAAGCAACACATGCTCTAAACTATAGCAACTTTAAAGTATTAAATATTGTAAATTGATTGAATAACGCAATGTGTAGAGGAAGTTAATCGTCGATTTAAAAGTATAATCCTGTAGCATAAGTTAGGGAAGTGTACCGTCGGCCGTCGGTGGTCAGTGCTTCCTGTCTGTTTGTGTTTTTGCGTTTGTCGCGTGTCCGAAGGATGAATAATGTATCTGCCAGCGTAGTGCCGAGGGGCCCGGGCTGTCTGTCACAACTTACCTACTACGGAGTTTGTTTTATTTGAAGGAATATTAAATATGCAAAACAAAAAAACGAAAAAAAATATAACGAAATTATCACGACCAACATATTAGGAATAAAAAATAATTTTACGGCTATTTTTTTATTATTTAATAATTTTAACGGAATTTGTAAGAAATTAGACTGCACCTAAATAGAGTAACGCCATCAAAACAGCACGATTATTATCTAGGCATTCGGCCTTCGCAAAAAGAAATAAAATATAGCGATAAAATATGATTAATTGTATGGTTCTTTTGAAATTTACGAGCGTAACTTATGATGGCATGTAGAGCATTCTTTAGAGGCAATTTCGATAAGCGTACACACGTTAGTAGGAACCATTAATCATTTAGTTTTCGCGTCTAAAAACTTTCCGTAACGCATTTAACTTTAAAGGGAACATTTATCTTTAGCCGCTCCTATCGGGGTTTCGTTCTCATAGTAAACTTGTTTAACCAAACTAGGAGATACTGAGAGGCCTGAAGCCGAGCTAGAGCCACGAATATTATTATGGAATAAATATTAAGTCTATATGTAAGTGTCACGGTATATTGTTGTTGATAATTTTCAGAGTTATGTGTAATATTTAAATTTAAAATAATTATAGAAAGAAAAATAAATCAATACGATGACGCTGACTGAAGTATGACCTTCATCAATATTCAGATGTTCCATACCGTATATTTAGACAGCAGATGAAGCGCGTAGAATAATAATCCACGCTCCATTAGCGGAGTTTGCGAGAGATTAACTTGAGCAAGTTGTGAACTCCTCGTACGATAATTACATCGTTCTCCCCCTCACCCACACCTCCCCCTGGATCTCGTGCTCCCAACCTTCCTCTCTTACCACAGCGACCAACTCTATTATAAGTTCATGAAGACTTCAGCTCACAGTCGGTATTGATCTGTCAATCTATTTTTGACAAATTATCTTCAAAAATAAAGATCAAAATTAAAAATATATACTTTTTCAACCAGGCACACTTGGAAAGCCATAAAAGTTATTTTTTTTATTTTGAGGTGATTGTGATAAACCTGGACATAAAACTACAGTAGGAGGTAGAATACAGGAGAGTTCCACCGCGTCATTTCTCGAGAAAATTCCACATTAAATTCAGTCGATCAGTGTATTTAAAAATAGCTAACGTATTTTCTTTAATATATGTTAATAATACGATAACGAATTAATATTAATCACAATATTTTCGTTCTTTTGAAACGTGATTGCTGGTAATCATACATAATTGAAATATTAATTTACTCAATCATAGTTGAATTATTATTTAACTAACAAAATATTTCAAGAATCTTTAACGTCTATCAAGTGAATAATTCAAAGGTCTTGTATTTATACGTGAATAAATATATTATTAACTTTGGCATGTTTTCCTTTACATATTAGAGAATAATGATGATATTTTTTCTGCTGTAGACAAATAGGACGTAACGTAACGTAGGATCTTATTTCGTAATTGCCTCATGCCTTAACTTACTTTATATATTTATATTTCGTATTTATTTAACATGCCACAGAAACTATTATTTAAAACATGTCCCCTAAAATAACTAAAGCTTTAGTTACTCTATTCTTATTTAATTGAGCATAGAGATCTCATTGTATCTTTTAGTTAAAGAGAGAGTAATGACGTAAGAATATTATATTACATTTGAAGAAAGTTTTGAAATTCTAAATATATACAGTTTACGTTTGTTCTATTTGATTGGTTGCCCAGAGGTAGCAGGTTAGACTCCTGCCCGTAACGATTATATTTTAATTTGATTAAATTTTGTGTGTTGAATCAACTTGAGTGTAAAAATATATCTTATAAATATTTCTGCAAAATATATTTTTTTAAATACAAGAGAAACATAAAGTCTCTATTATAATAAAATCAACGAAATATAGTCAAACAAGAAGCTTAACAAAGAGTTCAAGAGGCAGTTATTCTACCGGTACCGGCGGTGGCGGAAGCGGTAGCGGTAGTGCCAGCACCACCTTCATTACAACACCCCTTTCCTATAAATCTTGTAACTCCTATTACAAGGGACTGTTATTTTAAAGTACTCCAAAGTATTTGTAATTACTCTTTGGTTTTAATTATGATGCTTGAGTTATATCTTGTAGAGATTGTTAATTAATTTTACGTTCAAGATGTTTAATGTTCCAGATAATAATTGGGGGTTCGTTACAGTTGAGATTATTATGTTATTTTTTTCTGGAGTACGATTTTCTTTTGCGAAATAAATACACCTACAACTCAAAAGCAGTGGTCGTAGCTCTGACTCTTGTGTGTGTGTGTGTGTGTGTTTGTGTATGAAGATGTTTATAAGCTGTTTAGTAATCACAGAAGAAGCTTTGCTTATTAAAAATTGACAGTTTTATTTAAAAATTAAATTACAATAATTAAATTTAAACATAATATCTAAATATTTACTGAATTTCTTGTTAACAATTAATTTTTGGGTTAGTTACAAATTAAAATTTAAAACTGCTGTTTGGACGGACCAACGCTGTCCATGTCCCTGGTAGCTTTGAGGGCTGCAAAATTATAAATAAATTTATTGAAATGTTTAATAAAAAAAAAAATTAACAACCTTCTCTTACACTTCATACGGAGGCACTGACAGCTGGTGGTCATAAAAATTCAGCTCAAAAGACATACAGTCTCTACCAAGTATCACCTACCAGTGACTACCGCCGTCGAAAACGGCACGCTCCAATTACGCGACGCCACTCGCGACCAAAGGGTAGAGTGGTTTTACCTTAACGACAGGGCTCTGGGTTTTACATGATCAAGTATTGTAATCAAAACTCTATCACTTAAGATATATTAGCATGATTTAATACAGTTTCTAGTATTTCTACCTTTTAGTTATTTTGAGGATAACTATTGGTTATTTGTACACGGCACCTGAAGTTTGACATTGTATCGATTTGTGGAATATATGTTAAAGGCATTCGTTTACAAATTCATGATTTCGAATGTAATTTGTATAAATTGTGCAAAATAATATTAAATAGGCTTCATTGTATCTACCTCACTGTAGAGCGATCTTTACCAAGTCAATTGGCTTCTTGAAATAAGGCTGATTATGAATAGACCCGTTCTATATGAGTTACTTAAGAAACTGGTATTTTTAGGCTTTATTAAAAATATTTTATGTTAATATCAAAAGAGAAAAATATAAATAGAGTTTTATAAGAAGCTTATAATATACCCAAAAGATAGGTAAGTAACTATATCCAACCGTTGACAAATATTTTATCAATTAAAAAAATATATATAAAAATACAAAAATAAAAAGATATATTTCCCAGAATCCACAGAATAGGAAAATTATTACAACTAAGTATAATATAACTTGGAAGTAGCATAAAAAAAAATAAAAAAAATGTTACCAACAATGAATACTAGATAACCTCTTTAAATTATTAATCGATTGCAAGAACAATTATGATATATTTCTCTTGCATTTTGCATGTGTAATAGGTATACTTGAATTATTTATGAAGTGCCACTATTAATAATACCTAGGTAGGTATTAATAATACCTAGGTAGGTACCTAGCATACATGATTTTGTAGTAATCGTACGTAGCTGATATTGTATTCTACACATCAAGATGGACGTACATATAATATTTAATATAATACGTACATATAATATCTATTAATTATTTTACATATTAATTGGACACTTTTCTAACAAGATGTATATATACTAAACAAATCGTGTTAATTATATCTTTGTGTGTTTGTACATTTTGAATCATGGCTTCTTTTTGAAAAGAGCTTTCACCTTTTGACTTACCTCATTCCATAAGGACATAGGTTATAATGAATTTTACTGCTGAAATTTGTGAAAATTGGTCCAAATTGTCACGGCCATACATAGTTTGTTTCAATAAAATAATGTATTTCTAAAAAGTATGTTCCTCTAAGCTTAAAAGAAAAATGCACTTATATCATGTAAGGTGAACTCACCGGTACCTTCCTAGGTACTTGTATTGTCCTATAAACAGGTCATTGTTTATAATGGAGAAGACAAAAGTATAATATACAAGTACGAGAATATTGAGGTAGATATAAAAAGTTACCTAAGTAACTGTTGTAGCGCTATAATAGGACATTCGAATTTTAATATAAAGTAATTGACGATTCAAAAGTGCATGTAAATGCCTACTTGAATAAAGATATTTTTGATTTGATTCGAATCATAAAATATATGGGTCCAGCTAGTCATAGGTTATACATAAGCATCATAAATAAGTTTGTAACAGGTGTCAAAGTCTTGGCGAAGTAATTTAACCCATTTATAACTATCTAATAGATTTGAAATCTTAAAAAATATATAGGTATATGCGTGCTGCCTCCATGTGATTGGATGAACCAGGAGGTGGTAGTGGACCTCATCAATGGTTACTAGTGAAATCCACGAGCTTGCGTTCGTTTGGTCTGTTTAAGAAGTCGAATACATGTCACTTGGTGACGAAGGACTGATGACGACACTGGGAAATAGATAGAGATTTTATCCTACAATCCACGTTGGCTACTAGTGCAACTTTTCACTTATATCACTACATTGCATAGGGCTATGAAGGAGTCAAGTAGCTGCTCCTCATTTTATGTATGGAATATGATATCAAAACTCAAGGCCAGGATAGAAATGTCGTGCGTCGGATAAGGGTTGAACATTTTATAACTCAAGCACCTCTTCTGGTACCGGCCTTGACCCTGTTCTCGTTAGTCTTGCGTCCCTACACCGAACACTGTGGGTCCACAGTTGACTGGGCCGCTATTCCTGGATCTTTGTAGGTAAAGCGATTTATGTTCTCAAACTATGAAGGTATTACTTAATTTTATTATTTCTACACGACTAATAATATTTTTAATTATCTATGTATATATTTGTATACATATTTACACATATTCGTGGAAGGTGAATAATCACCGACACAATTAAGAAACATATACATCAACGAATCCTTGTCAACTACCTGAATTTATATTATGAAGACAGACATATAAGTACGAAAATTAATAATTAAAAAATATGTAGGTAGGTAGCAATTTTAACACAATGGAGTTATTTTCCAAAAAATAATGATATTTCACATTTCGCAATGAATACCTACATAACTTGATAGACAATAGACACAATACTGACGAGGAAACTAGAGATGTTCTCATTGTTAGTGCCGCCATGTTGTTACACTTGGGAAAGACGGAACAATCAGAGCAATTAAATGGCGATTGAAATAGGTTTGGATTGTAGAACCGTTCATAACTTGATCCTTAATAAAGTAGAAAATAACACTTGTGGAATGCTTCACTGAATTAGTCACTCCCTTTACAGATAGTTTTCTGTTCCTATACTCTGTTTCTAAGCTTCAAAATATCTTAAACTAGCTGTTGTCCGTGATTCGATCCGCGTAAACTGCTAAAGAGAGGGTGAAAAGTAGTTCATAAAAGATCATTCACTCTTTCCCTGTAGCATAACAGTTCAAGATCTACTAACAACCTCTCATAGCGGTTAACATTTTCTTAAACTTTCAACTCCATTATCTTTTTGTGACCCAACAATCAGCGTTTCTAATAAGCTTCATTTATTCAGAAGTTAAACTTCAATAGCCGCGTCTGGTTGGTGCGTGTCCGCAAGGCGCATTCCTGCGCACGCGCCGGGCGGGGCCACTTTGATCTCGCCGCGCCCCGCCCACAGCTAGTAATCAGTTTGACCCACACCGCTTCAACAGCTTATTAGTATTAGACACGCAATCTTACTGTTTATTGAATTCGGCGAAGGCAGTAAGTAAGAAACAAATAACAACGCTTGTAAAATAACCTGATTATAGACCCTAATTATAACAGATACACAATTTTAGTAGGTATTTAATTCAAAAAAGAGGTCTGTGTCAAAGGTCAAAGATTTGTAAATCCCTTATATTAGTCTGAATACATCACTCACTCAAAGACAAACTAAATATTTATATTAAATAGGAATACATTGCACTTGTGTAACGTCTGATTACACGGTTCTAAAGGATAGATCCATGAAGCCGGTAAGAAATTCAATTCCATTAGAAAGGATATTTCACATCGACTTTTTTGAATCTCAGTCGTAAATTATTTGTGAGAACGAATTAAAACTTGTGTTTGGTATTTTCAAAAATTAAGAAAATATAATATTGTTGTACCTCGGGCTGAGATCGTGTTAAATGTGAAAGATGTCACATTGAAGCTACTTGTGTAGAATTGTTAGTAGGTATACGTATAAGTAGACGTTTTCTATCGCCAACATAGTTGTTGGTTTTATAAAAGGCCTTTGATGTAAGAACACGTTTAATGTCGGCTTACATTTTTTCTTCCATGTTTTGTGATATATTTGAACAGTTTATTAAAAAAACACATACTAGTTGTCGAAGCGAGCATGTTACCTTTTAATATTTTAAGGAAAAGTATTGCTAATACGAGAGATTATGAGAAGGCTTCCGTAGATAGATATTTACGCAATAGGTGGGTACCTTGATATCTACAACACCGTCACTATAAATAACATTACGCAGAAGCCACATTAAAGATAGTTCAGTTTAACTATACAAATTGGCAAGCTCCAACATAAATTATACTCGAACCAGCAACTTAACACCATACATAAATACAATTAGGGCACATAAATATGACGTGTCGTAAAGCAGTCAATAAATCACACAATTAGTCTCTAGCGGTGCTAAATCACGTTATCTATGCGATAAGGAGATGCGAGTGTTGACTTCGACTAGCGATGCCTAATGTGCTCAGATGACACTCCATGATTGATGGCGTACAGACTGCACACACGTCAACGCACTCTGAGTGGGTTAGGGCTAAACTGGACCGACGATGGACTAGACGAGTGATTTAATAGATGAATGAATTGTGGTTCACAACCACGTTGCTCTATTTTAAATGAGAATAGCTTATGACGGTACTTGTAGATTATATAATGAGGAAATATTGTGTGAGCACTATCTATAGCTATCTATAGCCAAAGTAAAATGGTCTGCTCAATACCGTTATGACAGACATTTGTCATTATTTATTCTACCTTGTATAGAGTTTTAAAAATATTATCTACCAAATTGAATTGCACGTAGAATATAAGATTTTTATCTAACGTACTCATTTAAAATACAGTTATTAATATAATAAATCATGCTTTTTAAAATGTTTTACGATATTTTGGCAACATTGAATGTGCTTCGATCATTGTTAACGCAGAGTTTACTCTAGAATAAATAATTGGCATTTTTTTTACAATTTAATCACAAACAATTTTTAACAACTGTGTGTATTTGTTATAAGATTACCTGAAATAAAAAAATCGTAATTACAATGACGTAAAGGAACTATGTTTGGTAGAAAAACCGTTCAATATTGTAGGTACTAAATTATTGTAGAGAAAATAATTTGCTATTTAATAAACAGATTAGGATTTGTTGATTACAGGTAATTCTGTAAATAGCACTGGTGACAGTCTTATAAACCTACATTTGACACCTGGAAGGAATCACAGTACCTATTCTCCTACAGAAGACGTTCTGTTATCTATTAAAAGCATTCAGAGTAAAACATTATATTTGGTCGGTAAATTCTACGCTATGCTATTCTTTGTTTTCTTGCCAATACAAAATAATTGAGAGAATTAAGATCAATGTACCAGATAGTCCGGCAAACAATGGAAAAATAAAATGTAAAGGTTAAAAATAATGTAGGTGAATATTAAAAATGAATCAATGGAAGTGGTTGAATCCACACTTTTTCTTTTTATCACTGTAGATACTAAATTTCAGTGGGATTATTGAATTGGATTTCAGTGGAATTTCAGAGATCCTCACTTATTTACATTGTTTAGTAAAATCATTTCTTATTCATATGCTGTTTAAATGAGATCCCTGATTGCTAATGCTCTTAATATAGTTAAATATTGATAGTTAATTTTATAGTAGGTATTCTTCTGAAGGATAATGACGTTGTATAAGATCAAACCAATCACCGCAGACACTCACAGTCGCTTGTCACTAAATTATATTCTATTATTTAAAAGTTTTTTTTGAAAATCATTTTCTTTGACATCGAAGCCATATTCATAAATTAAACTAGGAACAAAAAACAAACTCACGTTGCGTCTTACTCGACTCGAAAGAGTGAGTAGGTTTTTAATGAGGCCGTTGAGGTCATATTCCAATTGTTAGTGTTTGGTGTTTAAATTGACTTTTAGATTATTCTCTTTTTTAACCTTAAACGAAAAGGGTTGTTTTAAGTTCACACGTATCTGTCAATTGAACCGATTCGAGTGCTTTATTTAGCTATCGTCTTTAATGGAACTAATGACAGGATAAGGTCAATATAGAAGCTTATAATTTCCAATTTTCGTTAAATATATACTTTATTTTCAGTCGTGTTTATCTAAACTGACTGTACCTATGTATGTATTATGAATGTCTGTTTTTGTGGTTCAATATATGATTAAAGATTTTATTTTCAAGAAAACTTTAAATTCTTAATATATATATATGTCCTGTTTTTATTTTTAACGATGATTACTTCCAATTAGCTTAATTCCACATACCTTATTTAAATGTATTGTATTATTTACTCTTTATTGTACACTAAGAAAATATATAAAGGTACAGATAGAAATAAAAATATAAATAAAAGCTGCGGAATTATCACCAAAGGGCGATTTCCAGGCAACCATCACACAAATAATATGATAGGTACATTATTTTCGTAGTTAAGAATTAATAAAAAAAGGTATATATTATAGCCACTTAGTAATAAATTACGTATTCCAATATGTTTTATTATAACATGATTTTAAAAACGAATTTAAAATATCAACATGACATCTTCGGAACATCGAAGTCAATTTATGAGTCGCTGTGTTTAGATAAGGTATAAGATAACGGCTACTTTGTCGTCTCGTGGGCTCTACGTGTAACGGGACGGCTAGAGAAGATGTAAGGAAGGGGAAGGGGAAGGGGTGGTGGAATTAATAGAAATGATCGTAGTGAGGTATGAAGAGATGGAATTATATAGGAAGTCTCAAATGAATTTACAAATAACTTTTATCATCATTTCATTCAGTGTTACAAAATTATTCCTGTTCGGCATTTTTATCTCAAATAATTCAAATATTTATACGAGACGTGTTCGTTATAAGGCAGAAGACTCGTAACCCGACTGCAGGCCCACCCACGAATACGCACTAGATTCCGTGGCCACCTTTTTTACACCCTAATTAAGCTAATTTATCGAGACAATAAGAGAAATTATCGGGGAGCGGTCGGTAGATGGCCGCTTTATGAGAGGTATTAAAATGTCCGTTTTAAAGAACGCTACCGCGCTACACCGGGTTCCCGCTTGATGCTCCAATAAATATTGAAGATACCATCTGACCGCAGGCTCAGCCGCCTAGAATACGTCGCGATAACACGGACGGCAGGTACTACTATTAAATGATTATTTTATGTCGCTGATCGGTTTCTGAATGGATGTGTGCGTGGGCGTTTACTGCCGGCTGTTTGCGACACGAATTCTTACTATTTATCTAAATGCGTAACTCGACCAGACAGAGATTACGAAGGTATGCGGTTATTTGTCACCTTTAAATTTTAATTGTCAAATATTTAACTTAAATAGCTATAAAGACGCAAAAGCTGACGATTCGAAGATACACTGAGTCATTGAAACGTATTTTCGTGTACGATCATTCTGGAGAATTTTAATTATTTTTTTATTGGTAAGATATCGGTCTATTATTTAGAAAACTTCAAATGTTACCAACATATTAAATCTGACAATACTGATTACAAAATAGCTCAGGGATTCCAATTTAATTGAATTAACTGCCAACCTAAGTATCATGTACCTACTGTGAAAAGATAATTTCTAAGACATCATTTGATATACTTTTCCAGTATCGCAGTATCGTTAGCAGTTCGTTAGTATGTTACTTTAAAAAAATGGGTCGCGGAAGAACCCTTATACAAAAGGGAACCCTAATTCGATAGCCTCCATAGGGATAGGTAAGTACAATATACCCTTGTTAAGTAGCTATTAAACATTTTTTTTTAAATTGTAATAATAGACTAAAATAAAACCAGTACATCTTATCATCAGTATCATACTTAGTTCATTTTTTATATAAGTGGACAGGTAGGTAAAACCCAGTGCCGGTTTTAGCACTACTAGCGCCCTGGGCGAGAATTCTTCGGCGCCCCCTAACTGCAATTCAATTACATACGAAAAAAGGCAATGTGTACAATGAAATAACTATCTATTTAAAAAAAACATTTATTTAAAAAACTAATAAAATTTCACTTTTCTAGCCTTTACATCGGCGAACTCTTTTATTAGACATTCAAAGTCCATGTTTTCTGCAATTTCGTTTTCGATTGATAAAGTTGCTAAGTTTGTTAATCTAGATTGAGAGATTGTCGATCGTAGATATGTTTTAATCAGCTTTAGCTTGGAAAAACTTCTTTCGCCACTAGCAACCGTTACAGGTATAGTCAGTAATATTCGAAATGCTATCCATACATTTGGATACAGTTTCTGTAAGTTGCGATCTTTAATAAAATTTAAAACATAAGCAGGGGTAGCCACATTCTGATCAGGCAAAAAAGATTTCAGGCTTATGAGTTCATCACACAACATACAACCATCTATATCTGATTTAGAATTCACAGTTAATTTCAATTGGAGATCACTACAGAGTTTGACAAGGTCGGGTTTTTCAGGAATCTGTTTTATATTGTACAAAAAAGACCAGCAATCCGAGTACTCATTGAACTGTTCAAATCTTTCATTAACTGAAATTAATGTAGCGTCCAAGAGAGAGTTGAAAAATTCTACCTCAAATTTCTTTTCAGGAGAAACAATAGGCTCCTCGCGGGCAGTTTCATCAGCTGGACGCTTAACAAATCGAATTCTTTTTGTGGCCTTAAACACAGGTTCAACTTCCAGTTCTTCAGCCAATTCTTTTGCACTTGAAATGGCGCTTTTAAAGCCTGTATTTCTATATTCTTCCAAGAAAGTGCAGCATTTTTTCAACATTTCTGTGCATTTACTGAGATCTATCTGGTGATTGTAGAGATTTACTAACGACGTTAATTTGAAAAAGTATGTCATACCAAACAACCAATGAAACTATGAAACCGAAATCTTTTAACTGTTCAGCTAGAGTAGTAGCCTCATGAGAGACTTGAACATCAGTTTTCTGAGTTTCAATTGCCAAAGTAATTAAAGCGTCATGGATGGCACTAATTTGATAACGAACTGCTTTGACACTGCTTATTCTTGCTTCCCAACGTGTGTCACTGAGCTTTTTTAGAGTATATAATCCCAGGCTATCGGTTAGAATTTTCCATCGATGAACAGAAGCTGAAAACAATGTGAACAACCTCTGAAGTACCCCAAACAAAGTCACTGATTTTACGGAAGACTTAGCGGCATCGCATAGTACGAGATTGTAGCTATGACAGCCACAAGGTAAATAAACAGCTAAGGGATTTATGTCTAGAATTCTCCTTTGAACACCAACATTTTTCCCTTTCATATTCGCCCCGTTGTCATAACCCTGACCCCTGCAGTCGTTCAATTCAAGTCCGTGTTTATTTAAAATATCAATAATAACTTCAGTTAGTTTTTCACCAGTCGACTGATTTACAGGCAAAAATTCTACAAAATGCTCTTTTACTGATATTTTATCGTCATTTGATGATATATCAACAAATCGTATTGTCAGTGAAAGTTGTTCTACGTGACTAATGTCCGGTGTACAGTCAGCTATAATAGAATAATATTTTGATTTCTTTGCGCGTGATATGATTTCTGACTTCACTTTTTTACCCATCAGCTCTATAAATTCATTTTGAATGTCTTTTCCGCAGTAATGGTCTGCAATATCACCCTTCATAGCTAATCGCAAGTGCTCCTGCATAACTGGATCAAATTTAGCTAGTAATTGTACTAAGCCCAAAAACTTTCCGTTATTTGGCGTATATAATTTGTCAGAATTACCTCTGAACGCCATATTGTTTTCAGCTAAATAAAGTGTAATATGCATCAATCTAGATAAAACATTATTCCATCTTGTAGTTTCCTTTTTAATCAAATATTGCTCTTGGTAATCTATTGTTTTGCCTATTTTTAAACGTAGTTCAGTTTCAATCCATGAAAGGTAAAACTTCTTATGTGAAGTGCTATTCTCGTGAGTTTTTAACATTTCAGACAAGTGTTTCCAGTCGTTATATCCTTCAGATACTAAACTCGACGTTGAGCTACTATCAAACAGCCGGCAACAAAAACAATAAACTCGATCCTTGGAAATGGAGTATACTAACCAACGACGCTGAATTGTCTCACTGTTTGCTAGTTTTTTTATGAAATGAGAATTAGAAAAATGTCGCCCTGTATCATTTTTCAGATAATCATCACAGTGAGTTTGCAGTGGGCCGGTATTTATAATATAATCAATTATTTTGCTATTTCGAATAGGTGGCCAAGTAGCTGGATCCGCTATATTCGGGACAACAGTATCAACATCATCTAATACATGTATTTGTTGTACATCAATAACAGATTCTTGAGCAGCATCTGTAATCGTAGCACAACTTGCTCCCTCACTTCGGGATTTTTCATCCACAATCTCTTGAGTAGCTATTCCATCGGACTTGCCAGACAGAGGCTCCACTGCCGATGCATTCGTTTGTATTGCAGATGTAGATGCCACATTCAACTCTTGATTTTTTGTTCTGATATATTTATCTATATTCATAAACTTCTTTGTTTTTTGAAATTCCTTTTCTTTTTCCGCTTTCCGTTTCCTATATTCTGACCCAGATGGTTTTCTTTTGATAAAATCACCCTGTTCAGACATTTTGTACCTTCTAGTTGTAATAAATAAAATCTGCAACAAATTAAATCTGTATCAATCGAAACATTTATAAAAATAAATTGATTGCAATAAAACTTCGTTACAACGCTATTGACGTTCCAGAGATTATGCTGCCCAAACGTATAAACATATAAACAAATTTTATAAATATTAATAGATAGCAGAGACCGAAAAACAGTATTTATTTATTTACATTGCACGTCTCAAAGTTACAACAATTACACAAAGTTATATAAAACAATTATGTGACACCCTGTTAGGGTGTTACAAAGATAGAGAGCCTGGAGCCAATTTCAATAATTAACCTGTTATTTTAACATCTTATATACTTTAAGTATTAGGGCGTGTGTAGTATAGATAGTTAAAATAAATTTGTACTTACTTATTGATGTGATCCGTCAAAAATTAAACACCTACTTATACACTATTTATTTGTCTACTTTTTAAATAGGCAAAACTAATGTCACTCTGTAGTTGGAACAAGAGCATCGTAACGTAGCGTTAAACGTTTGATTACTGTGTTTGTTTGTTTTAAAACAATCGAATAATTATTTTAAGAGCGTCCACTTATGTCAAGCAAGAAGATGATTGTGTTCTGTTTCGTCAAAAATTAAAACAGATAGATCCCGGGGAATCCCCGACCATAGAAAAACACATTGTTTCTGTATGTTTGGGAAGTCGGGGATTCCCGAGAAATTAAACCGATTGAACACAACGTTCTAGTGCTGCCAACTTACAATTTTTACCTAAATTTTGGGAAAATTACAAGTAAGTAGGCTGGGTCGGCGAAAAAAGACAAGAAACTATATAATATTTTTTTGTCGTTAAGTTAAATGACTGTTACCATGTATTAAAAAAAAATAACTCTAATAGTAAACCTCTGCTTTAATATGGGAAATTATCGATAGGTGTAGTTAAATACGGAAAAACTCGAATTATTGTTATGCTATAAAATAATATGCTGTTCTGTTTTACCATAATATTTTTCATGTTGAGTTTCCTTTCAATTCATGCTGACAGTGAGGCAACTTGAAAACAAAAAAATCCCTCACGGTTCTTGTCTTTTTTTGACCTAGTGGGCCTTGCTCAATGAGCGAGGGAACAATAAGGGGGTGCCTGTGGAAAATTATAAAGAATCAGATAGAGGCGCCGGACGAAAATGGGCGCCGCGGCCTGCGGCCTGCGGCCTGCGGCGCCCCTTTTGATCCGGCGCCCCTGGGCGGTCGCCCAACCGCGCCCTACCCTAACGCCGGTACTGGTAAAACCTAAAGTTTAGACAGATTTAGACTTTCAATTCACAAAAAAAAAATGTAGCTTATTTCGGTACCTACTCAAGATAAGTAGGTATTTTCTAAATAGCCTATCTCGCTAAGGGCCTAGGGGTTACTAAGCAAGTACCTAACTACCTAAATACTAGATACTATCTAGTAAGTAGGTAGGTCTACCATAATTTATTTACTTTACGATGTGCTGTGAACGTATTCTTTAGAATGTATTTTTTTTTGCTTTAAATCGTTGTGTACGTGTGCAAAGAACACTAGTGCAAAGAACACTTTGCACTTGAGTAATAGAAAACATAATACTCGTATACTTATTTGAAATTTGCTAAAAATATTTTACCTTACACCAAACGTAACCGACGCAAACAAATCTGCAAATAGCTATCTAAACTTGCCAATGTGCACCTTTGAGGAACGGGGGGGATGCAAGAAAACTAGACTCAGGGAGAAACAGGGTTCAAGCATTCATTCCCTCTGACACTATAAGGTCGCAGCTATTAGTTTAAACCACTTATTCATGAGGGATCAGTGGTACTGCCTCGTGTGATCCAGCGGTATATTTACGATTTGCAGTCCTTTTGTTAGATTCATGGTAGTAGTACCTATAAAAGTTAGAACAATAATAAATTAACTCATTTACAAAGTTTTTGAGTGAAACTAGAAAGTGGACTCCTATTTATTTAGACTTTCATTGTTGTGAACTGTATTTTTTGATATATTTACTAGCTATTTAAAAAAGTGTGTTTTTTAAATAGCTAGTAAATATATCAAAAAAATTAAAAAAGTTAACTGTGTCATATACACTTACCTATTTAGTTACTTATACCTATTGAGGTATAAGTAACTAAATAGGTTTAAAAAAATGCAGACAATAATTACAGTTTGCCCATTTATTATAAACTACTGTGTTCTTTTTGAATCTAAATATGTTTCTAAATTTTCTAAAAGTAATCTTAAAAGAACAGTTTCATTTATTAAAAACTACCCCCCAACACTGGACTTGGACTTGACAATAGAAGGACATTACATGTTCGTGACAAATGCCATATTTGTGTATAAGGTACTACTGCAGGCGCAGACTGGTATGTCAACATGTTTTCTCAAAATTGACAAGTACTGACTAATGAGGGCGTAGACAAACGGCATTGACGCTAGTCGAATAGAATGATAAATCTATGGTTTTGACATAAGACAACCCTGTATTATCGTTTACGTTCATATGTTTAAATAGAATCCATAACGAACGCTTGTCATTTGGCTAAAGCCTCTGATACTGTTTCCATTTATATAAGCGGATCAATTCAGGTGAAATTAAGACAGTGAACGCCATATAGTTGCCACATCAAAAAGTTTTAAAATCAAGTAACTTAAATGCTATTCCACTAAAATTGTTTATTACTACCTTATAAAAATTTATATAATATTATGTTATAAAACAATTCCCCTTATCCTAGACAATACTTGATTTTGTTTACACAGATAATAAATGAACGTAATTATTATCTATGTTATTTTTAGACATTTGAATTAAAAGTGTCAACGGTCAAATTGACATTAAAATGTTTGATAGTTTGTGACAAATGACAATTGACGTTTGACAATAAACATAGGTTGATACATGATGGTTCTGCTTTGCAACTTGGCTGTAGAATATATTGAATATCTTTAAAATGTTTTGCAAATACAACGAAAAAAAGACTGTGAAATAACGTTATGGGTAGCTTAAATATAGCTGAATGGTCTCCGGATCAAGTGGCTGACTGGTTAACAGGTTTGTGTCTAAAGTGATACATTGTGTTTGGATACTGGGTGGTGAGTCACAGTGGCGGTGTTTTGTTATTGCAGGTCTAGGGCCCAAAGTAGCGCAGTATGTTCCAGAATTACAGAAGAAGAAGTTAAATGGTTCCAAACTGCTAATCCTGCGATGTGATGACCTGGAATACCTTGGCGTTCATATCATTGGCCACCAGGAGTTAATATTAGAAGCTGTAGAGCAACTACGAAACTTTGTACGTAATTATTTATATTTTAAAAGGGAGAAGCTCACATGGCATTTACTATTTAGTTCAATTGTAGACGCTTATTTACATACATTTTTATCAAATACAATTTTACCTAATGATGTGAAGTAAGTAATTATTTCTGTATTATAAAAGCAACATCCTAGTTGAATCAGACTATTGATAAGTAAAACTATTTCAGTAACATTGATAATTTACTGCCACAGCTTTGCTCACTACCGGATAGTACAAATAAGGAGAGATAAGATATGGTGGATGTTATTAATAATATGGAGTAGTACTTTCAAATTACCTGTTTATGTATAAACATGTAAGACATGTTAAGCTTAGAATATTTTTTTATTTATTAAAACTAAAATCATCAACACGAGCAAGTCTTGAAACTGCAACCTCTAGCATGATGTCCTCGACAATCTGAGTGAATCTATATTATTTAAAGAATTTACCTGTTTCATGCTCATTTCTTCATTTATTCATTCTAATCTTGTTAAACTTCCACATCTGTTTTGTTTTTACATTTTGAAGGCCAGTGTGCCATACAATAGGGCAGGTTATATTATTATTTTATCAATTTATTCTTTTATTTTCAGTACATTCCTAAGATTGTATCACACTATTATTGTATGTACATGTGTAAATCTATTGGATAATTTAAGTTTCACAGATATATATTTGATAGCAATTGTTATTTGTTTGAATTAAATTTCATGATTGAAGTAGCTTAAATGTCAGCTTAAATTTACTTTGTTGTGCATTATCTAAGTAATTGGTTAATGCTCTTAGTCTTCCATTTATTTTACTATTTTCTAATTCTTTAATATAACAGTTAGTATAACTACATAGTTTGTATACATAACACGTGAAAACAAATTTTGTTGTCTTTGTATAATTTCAGTGTTTTTGTAGTAAAATTTAAATTGTGTGATGATGGTTAAATTTGTCATTGAAATTGAGGAATACATTTAGAAACTTTTGCATATGCAACATGCATTATGATTGTTTGTTTGTAAAAGGACTCTGTATTTATAGAAAGTTATAGAAACAAAACGATTACAAAATATTTATTTACATATGGTCCTTTAACTGTATGATTGATTTAAAACTTTAAAATGTCTAGTAATGTTAAGAAATTCATAATAATTGGGACATATAAAATAAAAAAATAAGAGATGTGAGAAGAATGTATTGTAAATATTAGCTTTCGTCTGGACCATAAGGATAGAGGACATTAATTAAGCGTTCGTGACCCTCAGCACTACGAGGCATCTCGCGAGTGCGTGCAGCAGCTGGCGGTGCGCGTGTCGGGCGCGGCGGCGTCGTTGGCGCGCGCGCTGCGCCACCGCGGGGACGCGCGCCTCGAGACCGCTGCGCTCGCCGACGTCGCGCGCACTGTGCACGCCGTCAAGCCACTCGTATGCTGGCTGGACAGGTGATACACGCTATAAAGACAAGTATTGAACTGTGCCATTGACATGATGATTTTTCGGGATAATTGTACATTCTTACTCCTTCATTTTATTTGTATTCGACGTAAGTCCCGATAGACTCCTCTGTAAATTACAACAAATAGTTAAAAAACAAAATCACTCCCGGCTTCGGCTCTACATACATTTTTACTCTATATATATAATGTATTTAATTTTTATCTATAGGAAATAAATTTGTGAAGTTGTTTATGCGACATAGTAGTTCAGGTAATTAATAGTTTATTTTTAAACTCAGTTTGATCGTCATGTATATAATTCTATTAATTCTGATTTATAGTTCCATGGGTATATTTTAACTGGTCATATGATCCGATCTGAGGCTTAAAAACATGATTGTATGCTATGATTATTATTATATATACATTAAAAGTGTTACCTAATAGACATTTCAGTTGTAAGTCCTCAAATAATAATAAAAAAAATATCCCGTGTCTATCGGCAGATGGCCGCTGTGCCCGGGGTCACCGCTGGCGGCGCGCAAGACGGCCCTTCTACAACTGTCGCTCGAGGCCGCCACGTGCGCGCAGCGGGAGCGCTTCGCCGAGCAGCCCGCGCGGGCCGTCGCCGCCGCCGCCGCCGCGCTGGCCGCGCTCGCCGACTACATCATACAGGTGGGTGCCGACTACATCATACATGTTCGTTTGATTGTCTTCGCGGTCGTCCGATCGACCTCCGATCGGCCGTTTCTCGGTAAAATCATAAGAAAGTGTATGCGGACCGCAGGACGTGTCGGATCCAATGATCCTGCAGCCGGCGCGCGTGGACGCGGTGACGCTGGCGCAGGGCGAGCGCGCGCTCGGCTTCGAGGTCGTGCCGTCCTTCTGCGGCCACCACCGCCTCGCGCACATCCGCTTCGCGTCGCCGGCGCATGCGTCCGGGCTCGTGCACGAGGCGGATGAGATCGTGCAGGTGGGAGCGCGCTGCGTGCTGGGTTGGCCCGGCGACGCCGTGGAGGAGGCGTGTGCTGGCGAGGCACGCGGCGGTGAGCTGGCGCTACGGCTGCGGCGCCGCGGGGCCCGCGCCTTACCCGCGCCGCCTTCCTGCGCGCCACGTGTTCGCCGTCCGCGGCCCCCACAAGCACTGCGAGCGCTGCACCGGTATAGTAGTCTTGGCTTTCTAAAATCCTCAGCGCCAAAGTACCGAGTTTGATGATTGCCGATCTCCCGTAGGTACATGCTGGACTTCCCCCTGTCGGGCGCGGTGTCCCCCGCCCCCCGTGCGGCGGAACGCCCCCCCCGCGCCCACAGCCCCTCCTCCGACGACAGCGACGCTCTGTCGCCGCCCGCCTCACCTACGCTGATACCGGATACCGCGCGGTACGTTCTCGAATTTTATACAGGTATACCGGGGACCGTTGATACGAGCGCTTATTTCAATTGTTTATGTCTGAAAATTAGTTTCGGTAACACAATAGGTGCAACGAGTTATGACAACGCCTAATATTTTTGTATTTTATATATTTTTGAATATTTCATAATGTATTTGGCAGCATGTACCCACCGAAACCTCGTCCATCAGCCGTGCGGCGCCACTCTGTGAGCGGTGACAGCCCCGCCGCCGTCGGCCACGCCATCGTCGTGCACCAGGTACACGTACACGTACACGTACACGTACACGTACACGTACACGTACACGTACACGTACACGTACACGTACACGTACACGTACACGTACACGTACACGTACACGTACACGTACACGTACACGTACACGTACACGTACACGTACACGTACACGTACACGTACACGTACACGTACACGTACACGTACACGTACACGTACACGTACACGCACACGCACACGCACACGCACACGCACACGCACACGTACACGTACACGTACACGCACACGTACACGTACACGTACACGTACACGCACACGCAAACAAACATACGCACGTTGTTGTTATATCTTTGTTTCTAACGTCCTGTACGTCTCTCAGCTGTGGCAGCAGCTACAGCAGCAGCGGTTGGAGAGCGTGGACGGGGACAGTGCACTGTATCGAAGGGACAAGGTACGATTTAACCTAAAATTATAACATGTCGAACTTGATGGTTCTTTCTCATTTTCTATCGTAACTCCTAGTTTAAATAATATGATGTGGCCTACTTATTGAACGGAAGAAGAGGTCTACTCCGGCGTCTACTCTAGCAACAAACGATTGTAGTCCTTAACCATGCTTAGTGACACAGGAACTCAAACACCCAGAACCCAACCCCACGCCCTCTTGTTAGTATATATATGTTATATATATGTTATATGAAATAAAACAATGTAATTTTTATTTGTACTTTATATAAATCACATATTAAAAAAAATATGAAGATAATATATATACGAGTATCTATTGTAAAAAAAAATATCAATTAAAAAAAACCTATGGACTCGCTAACATAGCTCTTAAGATTCCTACTAATAGTATTTTCTGTTATGTACGTTGTTCAAATCTCAATTTTAAAATATTTTAATATAAATAAATTCTAGAACCTCCAAAGAGCACGGACGACGTGTCCGTAATATTTAAACATGGTAAATACAAAAAATATATATTTAACGGTCAAATAACTTTGTTATTTCACGAAATTTCGGTTGTATTTCATCACCATGACTGTTATTCAGAGTCTCTATAACAGATATGCATCTATGAAACTGAAACATGCATTTGAACTGAAACTGAAATATGTACTACATGCATGAACTGAAATGAATGTAAGAAAATATTAATGAATGTGGAAGAAGCGAAAGAGGTATATTTGGAACATGACCTTTGACATTTCACTGTCCCCGCTTACCCGTTCGGGTCTCCCATGACGTGACGGTGTGAGTGTGTTTGGACATTTGTGGAAAAAACGTTTTTTTTATTGTTAAATGAATTTGAAATTTGTTTGTTGTTCAGGCTGTATCGTGTAGTACGGGGCTGCAACTGTCGCCTCGCCCGCGCACGTGTATCGGCGTCCAGCGACCTCTCGCAGGCCAGCTGAACGGCCAAGTGTGCACCGACACGCCCAACACTCCGGCGCGAGGGAAGCTGGACAAGAGCCACTCGACTCCCGCCTACGACTTCGAGCCCGGCGCGGGGCCCAGCGCGCGCGAACAGACCATACCGGAGTCTCCCACCACGCCCACTGGCGACGCACCCACTCTACCCGAGCTGGAGAAGGCCGGACAAATATTAGATTTCAAAAAATCCAGCTCGCGAATAGAAGAAGCTATACAGCAACGGAATCGGAGAGCGGTTGTCGAAGATGAAAAGACAGATATTTTTAGGGATGAAGATATTAAATTAATAGACGAAGATACCAAATTTGAAATTGTGGAAACCGTGAATACGGTTCTCAGTGAAATTGTTAACGTTGGCGAATTATCTGACACTTCAAAAAGTTCACCCGATGACGCGACCGAAGTCGATGGCGAGGAAAAACTACCCGCTCCTATAAAGTAAGAAATATTTCAAATAAGTAATAATTGTACTTGTACATTTTTATAAAATTATAATAAAAGACACTACAATAGATAGGAAGTACAAACTATCACCAACTCTAGGTACCCGAAACCCCGCATCACCGAGCGCTTCCGTCCAGCCGACCTCCCCCCGGAACCTCCTCCGCGGCCCGCTTTCACCCAGCGGCGGCACGTCACCCCTCCTCCCCCGCCTCCCCGGGACGGTCGGGACTCCCTGATACGCGAAAACTCGTTCAGGGAAGCAATCCGCGACCCCCTTCCCCGTGAGAACACGACGAACGTCCTCCGTGACCCGCCGGTGGCCTACCCCGCGCTCCGAATGCTTCCGCGAACTAACGAGCTCAGGGAAATCTCGCCCTTGAAGCCCATACGCGCCGGGGACGCCATGCAGGTGATACGTTTTCCATAATTTTAGACGCCAATAATTATTGAAATATCAATTTTATTGATGGAGAGATGAACACAAACGCGCCGAGCCAGACCGAGTACAAATGCCGTCATTCCAGATTTCCGTACCCCTCCGCCACATCACCAAGCACGACATAAAGCTGATCGCCCTGGAGCGCCGCGACCCGCCCGCCATCAACGGCGAGGTGGAGGGCCCTCCTCCCGCGCCCCTCCCCGCCGCGGCCGGCGCCCGTCGCGACGAGCTGCGCGGTGACATCGTGATCGGCGCCGCCAGCGACTCGCATCTGGACGGACCCGCGCGCGCCGCTCTGTCTCCCTCCGCCGGAGGGGTGCGGGGGATCTTCCCCTCATCTAAGTCGAGGAGCTTGAAGAAGAAAAATTCCATACTTGCAAGTGAGCATTTTCTTTAATGTAGTTTAACATAACGTGAAATGAATGAGTAGTCCGAGTCTGATACCACTGCGCTGTGTCGGTGGCCAGAGCGGCGCGAGGTGCCGGCGCGCTCGCTGGCGGCGCGCGGCGCGGCGGGGCGCGTGTGGCAGCGCGTGCGCGGGCGCGGCCGGGGGGCGACGCGCTGGGCGCCGCGCCACCTGCTGCTGGCGCACAACCTGCTGTACGCCTACCGCTCCCCCGAGGTAAGTGCCGCCCGCCCGCGGGTGCCGGCCGCGGGTCTCGTACACAGCTAGTGTTGCTTGCAGTGCGCGCGCGCCGCCTGCATGATCTACCTGGAGGGGTTCACGGTGTGCGCCGCGGTGGAGGTGAAGTCCCGCGCGCACGCCTTCAAGGTGTATCACACGGGCACGGCCTTTTACTTCGCGTGCGACTCGCGGGACGCTATGCTGGCCTGGATTCATCTCGTCCACCGCGCCACGCTGCTGCCCTCGCTGCTGGCCTCCGCAGTGAGTCTCCGAACACATACACACACACACCCACATTCACACACTCGTACTATTATAGTGTTTAAAGGTTCAATTCTCTAAAAAGTAACTAACTCTATTTTAGTTAACACAACCTTTGGCTTGGTTAAGATAAAGAGATACCAAGACAATGGAAAAAATGAGTAAATCATTACAATGCTTAGGGGAGACCAGGGATACGGTTTTGATAATTCCGTCAGGTCCTCTGGCGTGATGAGAATATTACTATTTTATTTGTACGTTTATTTAAAACTATTTTTATTGTTATAATATTATAATATGGTTTAGTTTATTATAGTTATGTTTATAAAGCTATGTATTAGTGTGTAGTTATTAGTAAATATGTTTATTATTATATTTACTTTATGCCAGCTACCTGAGTGTTGTCGGTGTGCGGAGGTATCAGCCTGTTTTTCTTTACTGATTTCTTCTAGAAATTGATCTCCAAATTGTAAATTACCAGATCATCTATATACATTTTTTCTTTTCTTTTGTCACTGTTTTCCAAACTCTTCTAGTCTGGTTTTTTAAATGTTATTTTTACTTTATAGTAGGTGCATGTTTTTAGTAGTTCCTTATGGAAACTGATTGAAGTTCTATCGGTATTGCATTGCATACATTTAGTTTTCGCTGAATTTGAAGAGTTTGATTTACCAGCACTAACTGCTAGCTGCTAGCTATCTCCGAATTTAGTTATCTAAAATTCTGAACAAATAAGTATAAACCACATAAATATCACCTAATCAAAACAATGGACGACTTAGTATTTATATTGGGGCAATATATTAAAAATAACCCTATTATTCAATTGTAAGTTGGATACGGAACCCAACTTTAGTATAGTATTGGGCATTTATTATTATATGATGAAAAATTTAAAAAAAACAGTTAGACGTGCATTCAATAGTTATTATATTATTATATGTATTGTAAGTCAGATCCCCAAAGTATCAAGATTTTTTTGACTATAACAAAAAAAGACGGTGATACTTCTACTTATATAAGGAAAGAAATCCTCTTATAAGGAAAAAAATACAACTTTTCACGAGAGGCGAGAGACTACTGCCAAAGTAGTTTAGTATAGTTATTTTTATAGTATACAGTTGTATGGTAACCTACTCTGCGGTAGAGCTACCGATATAAAGAATATTAACGCTTTAGATGAGTTTAAGCAAATCAATATAGTCGCAGTCGCCGGTCAGTATTTTATTTTAATCTTGTATGTGCACACTAGAATATGTAATCAAGAAAAATTTTAAATTTAAAGTTTATAATGTAATGCGAAAATGTAAGAAATATTATGATTAGAATTTTTGATTTAGGTACTGATTTTTATTTACTTATAGTTACTAATTGGATTTTCATATTTTTCAGATGGAGTTATCGAAACAGTTCTCTGAAACTGACTACTCCGAAACCGAGTCAGATACAGAAAGCTCAGAAAAAAGAATCGAGAAAGAAAAGGAAAGGGAGAAAGAGAGAGAGAAGGAGAAGTCAAAATTTGGTTCATTGAAGAAGTTGACCCATCGAGCCAGTAGGAGTGAGTCGCAGGAGAGCGTAGGCGCGGCTGCTGCCAGTCTAGACAGGAAATACCTCAGGTTCTTTTCTAGGGCGCGGGCTAAAGAAGACCCCAAGCCTAACAAGGTGCGAGACATTAATATATGATACTATAATATTGTTGATGCTTTTTAAGTGGATATTTAAGAGAGTGTGGAGATGTATGTAAGTGGAGAGTTTAATAAATATGTAGGAAGAATGTAATAAGGATATGAGAGACTGCATGAAAGAAGGGGGTACGGAAAACATGACGGATGATAAACCCAAACTGCGAAGACGTCAAATGTCATTAAGAGCGTACAAACACACCAGCACGAGGTACCCCTCCATGTTATCGTGTGCTGTTCATTACATCTCATAGCGTTCTCTGGTTTACCGATTTCAGTCTGTGAGGCACGATATTTGCGGCTCTAGGTGGTTATGGACTCCAAGGAGTCTAGGTGGTTATGGAATACCTGTGTAAACTTGGCACCCGACTCTGGAAAAAAATGATTTTTTTTGTGTTTGTATAATAGATTTTGATAAGTCGTTGTTAGTAGTGAAAGTTTTTTCGTTTGTATTAATTCAAAAAAAAAACTAAACGTTTGAAAAAAAATTCATCCCCCAAATTGAAAAAAAATAAAAATTAACGGATTTCCTGTAGGAATTCCTTTTCCTACAGGAATCCGTTTAATTTTTTTTTTTCAATTTTTCTTTCATTTATTTTACTACAAATGAAATAACTTTCACTACTTACAACTACTTATCAATATCTTTTACATAAACACAAAAACTATTTTGTCCAAAGGCGGGTGTCAAGTTCACATAGGTCAAG
Source organism: Dircenna loreta (assembly GCA_963555665.1). Classification (NCBI taxonomy): domain Eukaryota; kingdom Metazoa; phylum Arthropoda; class Insecta; order Lepidoptera; family Nymphalidae; genus Dircenna; species Dircenna loreta. The sequence continues at coordinate 948,708 of OY743096.1, forward strand.
GAGATCGAAGAGAAGGTTGTGCGCTTTGGCCAAGAGGAAGTGCAACCGCTGTTTAGACTTAGATTTCTTTTTTATTCTTTTGGAAGGCTTGACTGGAAACTACAGGTACCTACTGCTCGGGCTTGACCCAATTTCTCCCTTACCTTAACCGGTCGGGGTAGTCCGGACGAGGTGCATTCAATTGACTACAGCTATCTAGCTGACTTGCTTAACATATAAGAAAAACTGTAACCTTACAGTTCTTCTTCAATGTTGTAAGATTATTATAGATTCATTAGCTGTCGAGTACATTACGCGTTCATCTGAGTCTCTCCCGACTACTGTTTATACTTCGAAGTACTTTTATTGATAGAAGATTTCGTCCTTCTCGTAAGCGGCCTGGCAACCTCAAACTCCGCCCTCACATCCCGCAGAAAACGTCTGGAGTGCCTCTCCCCACCGAGCACTATCGCAGCTATCGTCGCGCCGACCAACCGTCTCCGCGCGCCCCGGGCGTCCCTGTAACCACGCACGCGTCCTGCCCCTCGCCGGGCCCGGCCCCGTGCCCCGCACTCGGCGCCGCTCCCTGCCCCAGCCCCGGCCCAGGCCCCGCCCCTATCCCCGCGCCGCGCAGCCCCGCCGCCGGGAAGAGGCTACCCAAGCCAATCAACTACATACATGCCTCCAACCCCAACCTGTTGGACTTCGAGAAGAGCGATTTTGTTACTAAACCGGCCATACAGGTATGTTGATAGTTATTGAAAATAACACTTTGATATTATTAACTTATTAGGTACAGTTCGACCGTCGAAATCAAATACTTATTGTAAATAAGCTGAATAACATTTTAACTGTCTTATTTCATTTTAACTGTGTAAAGCTCTCCACGTGTGTCTGAATAGGTTCCCAAAACGAAAGTACACAACTCGGATAACTTCGTCGGCTTCGTCACGCTCGAGGAGTTCATGCTGAAGAAGCAGGAAGAAGAGAGACAGCAGGTGTACACCAACAGAGTGCTGATGGGCGTCGAGAGGGACAGGAAGGACTCCAAAGCTAAAGAGCTGCAGAAGCGTTTAGACCGGATAGTACCCGACGTTATCTACGGAGAGCTGTGTGGGGACAAGTCGGAGCACGGGTGAGGCATTTTTACTTCTTTTAATGATTTTAATTAGTGATAGTTTAAAACGTCGAGGTCCTCGGGCAATGTAGTCGTCTCTGAAATGATTGCCCATGCGTCAACAAGTGTACCTTTGAAATTGTCTATAATAATTTTTAGCCATGGTAAGTTTATTCCAATGTTGATTATTTAGTTTCGCTATATATCTCTGCCATTTTTATCAGTCGAATTGTGTGTGAACCGGGCTATTTATACCTCCTATTTAAAATGAAACCTCCCCTATTTTTGTCTGAAATACATCTGTATATATTTCTCATACGACTACGTTCTACTATCGCTAACGCTGATACTTTTAAGTATTTATGGCAAGATTAGGTATACATAAGATAAATATTCTTATAATCAATTTCAAACATAAGATTCGGCTGTGGCATCTTTTAACAATATTATTGAACGCTTTAGAGGAAAACGTTGCTATCTAAGGTAAAACATATGAAATTTAAAGAAGGCAACGTTTAACGAAGTTACACATTGAAACTTGATTACGTGGGTTTGGGTAAAATTTAAATACATTTAAGAATATTCATACAAAATTGGAATATGGATACTGAAACAATAACTAATTCTATATACTATATTTTATTTAAAATGTAAGTATAACTCAATTGTGTTGCAAATATACTGAAGCTAGATCATAAGATATTTGACGGTAGTTGTTATTCTGTTCAGGTACGAGACGCTGGTGTTTCCGGACGAGCGCGACGGACACCGGGACACGGTATTAGAATATATATATTAACAATGAAACCTTAATAGTATAACATTTATTAACTTTCAAAATAAAATAGTTTATATATATAGTTGTTAAAGTTAGTTCCATTTAAAATCAGATGCACTCCAGCCCTGCTCACTCCTCGCCGCCCTCCACGGACAGGTATGTACGGTGAAAAATAAGCTACATAATGAGAACGACTACATTCCAATTTTGGTAAAACACAAACCATCTTGGATTAAAATTAACATTCACAAAAATATTTATATTGACAGCTTATATTTTTGAAACTTAAGGACACTTTAATTGGTATATTTTTTCATGGCTGTTGTTAACTTGAAATATTTTTTTTTCCTATAATAATTGATATTATTTATTTATAAAGACGTCCGTCTTTTTTGCAATTATTTTCTTATATTTGTCATAAGCTATATTATAATTAATAATTTATTATAAGATTACATCTATTACACTATTTATGATATATATCTATAAGACTGTATTTATTAATAGAGATTGCGCGTACTCTATGGTCGTAGTATGTGATGTGTGTTTGTCCGTCAGTGTGTGCGTGTCGTCGGGCGCCGGCGTCTCGCGCCTCCGTCTTATGTTCGGGGGCGCTCGGAGGGACCTCGTGCGACAGGTAACACTGCGGTATCCTTATTTAATTTTAAGAGTTTAATAATCCAATTTATATTTTATAAACCAATTGTTTTATATAAATCATTGCATAAAGTTAGTTAAACGTTCCACACTACCGTTCCCCAGGAGAGCAGTCGCTCCGAGCAGTACCCGCACCTGCAGTGCCCGCCCACCTTCCAGCCCGAGACGTACTCGCTGTCCCGCCCGCCGCGCGACGCACACTCGCACGCGCGCTCGCACACGCACGCACACGCCCGCGATTGACGCTACACGGAACCTACACACACTAGCACACTCATTCGAACGAGCCTGCGTCTACGCTAGCTCGAAGCAAATACGAACAGGCGGGCACACATACACATACACCGCTAACGTTAGGGAAGGCGATTCGCATTCACGTGACTCACAGAGCACGCACATATGAACATGTCCAGCCTATACGTGTGTGAGTGAGATGTGCTTAAACGAACAATGACTAGCTTTCTATAATACTCTGAATTATTGTATGGTATCAATATTACCACATAGTTTCTCACATACATGCCTACACACACTAACACAAACAGTCTAACTTTTACTCATTAAAACTTGTTTATAAATACCTCAGTAATAACAGTTACTAGTTTACCAAAATGTCGAACATATCAACTTATAAATGAATTAAGATATGACGTCTAGCTCTGATCTGACTTATTGGACGTATGTATTTATACAACGAGCTCCGAAAATGTTTTTACTTTTTATATCTGACTCTATTGATATTTTCATAAAATTACTGTAATTTTATTTCTTTCTTTGCTTAAGATTCGAACTCTTCTATACTCTATTTAAATTCTCAGATTATTATTTTTCATTCGGGCTACGTCTTCATTTTGTATGATGTTGTATCGAATGGAATTCCTCTGAAATTATCTCAATATTATATTGAACAAGTCTGATCAAAGGTTGTATTTTCGAGGACAAGTTATTCCTCCCGTCTGAGTGCTGAGTGCTGAGGGACGGCGGACGACGCCGGGCGGGATTGATAGCGAGACGTGCCAAAATTAGACTTTTTATACATTTACAATTGTAAGCGCTACAAATATATTTAGGGTAATGATCTCACCGCTTTTACAAATTACAAAAAATTTTATAAAACCATATGATGAAATACCACCATTATTAATTACGTAGTGAATTATAAATAACGGCTAGTGACGTCATCAATGACGACATACTAGGCACGGCCTGCGTGTAGATACCACCTATTTGGAAGATAATTTAGCGTTTCTGTATAAAGCAAGAGTAAGAAAACATGTACATGTCTGGAAATAGGCGCAACAATACGTCCATACATACAGAGAGACTTATTAATTATATAAATAAATTGCTGGGCAACTCGAAACGCACACAATATACATATTTTCTTGTAAATAATTATTAGATTGTTTGAAAAACATCGTTTATTATATAATTGTAATTATTTAAACAGATGTGCTCAATATATGTGTATTGTCCTTAGAGCTAAAAGTTTACTTTTAGAATTAAAAATGTATACATAATACAATTAGACAATATTTTTTCAAAATAGTAAAAGACGTCTTGAAGGAACTTAAAACCATTAATTTGTCAGTAAATTTTATAAGATTTTAATGTGTATTGTGACTTTGTCATTTTATTTTAATACAAGGCTTCTATTATTTGTTCTGTTATTATCAAGTAATAGTTAATGCGAGATGAATCTGTTTAAAACAGATTCATTTAAATGTGAATCTTTTCTTAGTCTTAGAAAATGCTATTTTGTCTTTAATTTCTTCGGGGTCGGTGAACCCCTACGGTGCTTCGAAGTGAAACCTTCGATTTTGATCTAAGACTAAAATAGCTATAGTTAAGCGAAGCTCATCTATAGATGTATGTGCTTTTTATATTAGATATTGTGATTCATTTATTGATTGATTCTATTTGTATTATATTGCATATAAATCGCTATAATAATTTTACTTAGATATTAAACTCTGTCCCTGAAATGCAACTGATCTAGAAATGAACACGGATGTATAATAGTATAATATTTATTTCTAAGGAGAAATAAATAAGTGAGCTTAGCAGCGAATGTTAGGAGGCCGAGCGGTGATACTCAGCTTTACCGTAGATAGAGTTGATAACGAATATATACTTTAAAAATATATTATAATAATAGTTCCTGCAGATATTTTAAATTTGTCACAAATTATTTTTTATTATATTTTTTTAGAAATATTATTTTCCTTTATATTCGTATCCACCCTTTGTATATAATATTTTGTGACGTTCTCTTGTAGTATAGAACGACATATAGTGTAATTCAATAGTTTCACATCTTTGTGTTAAATATGTTGGTATTTAAGAATAAAAAAAATAGCCATGATTTTATTTAAATCCAGTATTTACAACAATCATCACCTAATTTGGTGAGAATTGATAAAAATATATTATATTGGTATTATGTAACGAATATATTATATGTAATAGATCTTAAAAACGTTATATAGATATATATTCTGTTTTTATTTGTGAAGAATATTAAAATTTATATTTTTGTAATTAGTTAATGAACGTCGCAGACGAGACGTGAGCAAGTATCGCGCTCAGGGTCTCTGTCGTGTTGAATATCACCTTGTTCAATTATTTACTTAAATAAAGTGATTTCATATATACTTTGGTTTTCTTTTATTTGTGTTTTTTCTAATATTATAATATGTATCTTTGAATCAAACATGCTCACTGTTTTATTCTTAACGCAAAATAATTATAACTAACCTTAAACAATAGGAGTACATAGTGAATGAAATGGTGTTATTAAGAATTACAGTTGTATGTGTGAGACTTCCATCTCAAGAGCGACAGCTGACGCGTAAGTCACGCCCACAACAATAACGCGTAGATTAGTTTGTTCAAAAGTGCAGTCATTATTGCCTGTAGCTGATGTTTGTTATCCTGGTGCTTAGTAATAAAGATATAAAGTTGAAAATTAAAAATCCTAATAATACAATCATATTCATCTAACTTACTGTATGTATGCAAGCCTGGTAAGTTAGTTTCTTTGATTTTATTATTTTAAGCATTATTGTTTACATAATGTGTAATAAATTGTTCTCAAAATTATTTGGTAACATTTAGAGTTGCTTCTAATTTGCTATTTAAGAAAATAGCAAGGTACGTGGTAGAAGTGGTAGCGAGAGGTATAACAGCGAAATATCTCTATAACCTACTTAAAGATCTCGGCCTCTCTAGAACTATCATCAGTACATTTCTAGAACGTACTTCAAAGGCGGCATTGGTAGGTTCATTCCAAATTTGGTTAGGTAGGGAGAGGAGCGCAACCAGTGGTGAGCGTTAATGCGCGTTTTAAAGGAGCCTCTTAAACCTACAACCAGCTCTCAAGTCCCAGGAACTGTTTGCAATCCTCTCCCTGCAACGCGATGAGCCCGGAATTATGATGTTAATTCTGATATCATGGTACATACAAAATTTTTTTGAAAAGCCGATAGTAGATATAGATAAAAAAAACCTTATATTATCTTTTTCTCAGATCCGTCTTTAGAAGATAACACTCCCAAATTTTAATTCATGGCATAGTAACTTTCCAAAAAAACATACACTGATGTTTGTTTTGAGATGCAAATATTTAAGGACGCGATAAAGAATTTTATTAATTTTTCATATTAGTGAATAGTTTATTCAAGTTTTAAATAAATAAAGAATGAAAAATTTCCCCTTCAAAGTAATCAGCCTGAGATATTATACACCTCTACCAACGTTTTTTCCAATCTTCGAAGCACTTCAAAATTTATTTTTTTTGTATCTTATTCAATTCCTCCTTCGATGCAGTCTTTTTCTCGTCAATCGTGGCGTAGCGTCGTCCTTTCATTGGCCTCTTCAGTTTCGGGAACAAGAAAAAGTCACAGAGGGACAGGTCTGGGGAATACGGTGGCTGCGGTATCATTAGTATGTTGTTTTCCCCAAGAAGTCGAAAATCGAGAAATTTTGGTACAAATTTTGCGGCGACCCTTCTCATGCCCAAATTATCGATTAAAATCGAATGGCACGAGCCAACTGATATGCCTAGGTCCTCGGCAATTTCTCTAACGATGATTCGACGATTGGCGAATACCATTTTCTTCACTTCATAAATTTTTTCGTCTGTTTTTAAAGTGCTGGGGCGTCCGGCACACTCTTCGTCGTTCACATATTCTCGGACTTCTGAAAACATATTGTACCACCGATAAACCTTGCTTTTGTCCAAAGTAGCTTCTCCGTATGCCACAGTCACTACTCGGAATGCATCCGCGCACTGGATTTCGTTTTTGACACAAAATTTTGATACAGGTTCTTTGTTCCATTTTTTTGAATAGGTAAAAATCGAAGACGAACCAAAATACGTGCAAGCAAAGCAGCTGTCAACAATTAACTGAACATTTAAAATGGCCAAATTTGTTAGCATAAGTGAGAGACATTTTTACAACATAACGGCACAAAAAAATCGAAATTCGAATAAACGTAACCCGCGAAAATTCAAATTCGCGATACCTTTTGAACACACCTTGTATTAGAATATTCGAGGAATATTTATTTATTAATTTATAAACTAAGGTTACCAGCTGAATGGAGGTGCAATAATGGGTACAGAAATTGCTATAGATATATAAAGAATAGCTATGTTGACGTCATAGTTTTAAAAAACAATACTGGACCAGTTTTTCCGACATATATGATATTGTAAAATTAAAAATAGTAATGAAGTCTCGTTTAATTTTAATACTTAATATTCTAAGAGTAACAAAGACTTACTCATAGTAAACTAAGGTTAACGAATGTCAATTAACCTAGACAGTGACAAATTCGAGTGACGCTGGTTGTGAAAAAAAAATATAAGTAAATTAATCGGCAATGTCTAAAATGATCGTGTAAGCATTTAAAGAAAAACAGTATCCTAATAATGTTTGATTTATTTTTTATATAAAATTGTTTACAACTCTATATCCCAGATATATGCAGGTCTTGCCCTGATTAACGCTTTATGCTTGTTCATTTTGATGTTTTATCTGTGTTTACTTCTTTTATCTTTTTTATGTGTAAACAACCCTTAACATCAATAGTATATAATAATATGTGTAATTTAATGTATATTTATGTATTATTTTTGTGTGTAAATATATATTGTAGTCGATGCATTGAAATATGACGTTCTAAATTTTTCAATATTTTAACTGTTTTCTATCTGAAAATGAACGTAGTATACAAGTATTTTAAAACTATCTCACATTAAACGACAACTGAGAAAGTTCATTAAAAAAGATATTATTTTATCCCTTGTTCATTTTTATTACTTTTTGTGTATATTGTATTATTTTAAAAGTTTGGTGGTGCATAAATAAATAACTTATATCTAAGTTCAATAAGAGTATTAGAAGAAAATAAAATGACTCCCTCTTTGTCGATATGTTCAATTTAAAATATACAAATATCGGAGAGCTAACTCGAGGAGAACAATATTCTTGAAATATTTAATAATTAATTCATATACGTGTGTACTTACCGCCCGCAGCGCCTGGAGTAAACGAACTCTACATTTATGAAAGTCATTGATACGTTGTTATTCGTATCGTAAATAATAATTAATTCTAACATTTACACCTTACTTCTATTTACGTACACTGGATTGCTAATGATATTTCTTCGAAATTAAACAAACCGCCTGATATCGATGAAAGTGGTTTCTAATACTATACATTTCTTAATGCAAGGTTAATTGACGTCTACCCCCGACAAAATATAAACCAGCTGTATCCGCCGGAAAATAAAAACCTTATGGAGGAAAAAAGCCAAGCAAGCTGTGCAACTATGTGCCTATGTCGACTTCAATTATCGTAACTGGATTGTTCCATCTATGGTGCAATTAAATTTCGACGTGGTCCTAACTTGACCATTATATTTAAAAAATATTATTGACTTTGCCGTCCATATATTTTTTGAATTTAGTTGCTCGGACTGTATTCCTATACATATATAACAAATTGTATTATTATTAAAAAAATATATAATCCACGGCAGTATTTTGTTTGTGAGGTATCCTAATACTAAAGATGAAGTTACCGCCACATTATTACGTCCCGTGATAAACTTGCTTGTAAAACGGAAATTCAACTTTATAATTAACTTGTTGGATAGTCAGTGATGTTTTTATTTCATAAATAGTATTTTTCTCATTTTTCCAAATAAGTGGTAAAACTAATACCTATAATAAAACGTCGCTGTTATCGATATATATGTGACATGAAAGGAGTGACCAAATTATTATTTTTTCTTTCTTATGAATATATAAATCCCCCTCTACTTGCTTCTTATACGATTAAACACATTTTTTGTTGTATGCTAATTTATTCCCCTATTAATAAACATTATTAAAGGTTTGATACAAATCCAAAGACGGGTTTTTTAATTTAGTCATTGCTAGTAAATTCAAAACTCTTCGGAGATGAGTAGGAATTCAGCCGCGACGGTCTTATTATGGCACTAAGTGTTCCGAGTTTTTAATTATCGTCTCCGCATAGTCTTCAGCTACATTCAACTTTCTACTAACTAATCACTCAACTTACTAATAAGACTAAAAGCTTACATTAGCAATGCAAACTTCAGCTAACTTAAAATTAACAAACACTTTCATTATATACCAACAGCTTTAATTAGTTTTTCTTTTTTATAATTTCAGCATTACACTATACCGTTCATTGTAACAAATTCATTCTATTTATATCTAGGTATTTTATTAAATATTATAATAAATATTATATCTAAATATAATAAATATTATATCTGAATGACGGGACATAATAACAACACAACAAAAAACATAACATAATCTAATAAACAAGTAATATGATAAAAAATATTCGTTATAGCTATAGCAGTATAACGCCATAAATAGTTACATTATGCAAAAAAATATATAATGGACTCGGCTACCTCAATTTTTAAAACTCACCCTTCAATCATAATAGAAAATTATAAAATATATCATATTTGAGTATTATTAGGTATGTTCTAAATTACCTAAAAATTACAAGTTAATAAGTTACTACTAGAAATCATACTTTTATAAATCTAGTAATCTTATGTCGTACCATTAATACTTAAGCTTCAAATATGTTTTAAATATTTATTATATTTTATTTATGACGGATTTGAGAACGAGAAACAGAAAATAAACTACAAACTACGTATCCACGTACTCTTTTTGGCCGTACGATAACTTTAAAAAATGTTAATATTACAGTGTTGCCTGCGCATTAAATATCCTGAAAAAGAAAATAGATGAAGCGATTGTCTTGTAATGGAATAATAACCATTACTATAATTAGATATAAAACTAGTAAGAAAGTTATTATTATTCGTATTTCATAGCAGGAATATTCCTGCAAGCAATGTCGTTATTAACAAAGTTAGATTAAAATATCATACCAGTTAAATAAGTAAAGGTCGTAGGTAATACACCTGCGTTGCTAATATGACGCGCGTATTTTTTGCAAAAACCAGTTACGTATAAAACAAGACTGTTTTTTTCGTCAACGTCCATTTCTAATATTCTTACAACAGTTACATACAAACAGACTATTTGTTATTTTCAGTAACTATCTATTTGCTAGAAAACATGTAAAAGGTTTATATTTTGAAAGGTTGATGGTTGAATAGGTTGTTGTAAGAAAAAGTGATCATCTATTCTATATTAATATTAAAATGTGTGAGACAAAGTGATAGAGAAGTTTGTAAGATATGAGGGATGTCTTGGAGAACCAGTTCAGTCTGATGCCTGGTCAGGGTATGACATATTGCCATAGATAGCGTATTCACTCACCAGCAGCTCTGCGAGAAGTATAGACGTGCACACAGGATGTTTGTCGATGTTCGTCGTATGGTGAGTTGGGCTTTAAAAGAGAAAGGTATGGCTAGGAAGAATGTGTATTTGGTTAAAGCAATGTACAGTCGATTTATTACGCATGTGTGGTGGACCACGCTGGAAATATCAACTGATTCAGTGTGTCAGTGGACTTACACCAGGGTTCGGCTGGGCTAGCCCCTCTTATACTCTTCTTTTTCTTTTTTTTATGGACTTGAGGTAGAGATCAGACTAGCAAAATAGTAGATAAGTTGGAGAGTGTTGTGAAAAGTTGATGATAAGTAGAACCAATACAGAACTATTTTGTTGGATGCTATGCCGTTACAAGTTAGGTCGAACTTCCGGTATCTAGGTTCCCTCATATAAAGCGATGGCAACATTGACGTAACAAGTATGACTGTTGTTATGTATGGATTTGAATGCTGGAGATTAAAAGTGATGGATGAAAAGCATATGCATGCCACAGAGATATGAATGCCAAGATAGATGTAGGATAACAGTTGAGGATAGGATAAAAAATGAGGTGACAATTACGATAGTTAAAGTAAAAAATAGAGAAAGTCTTCTGGGATGATATGGGCATGGGCATGTTATGAAAAGGAATGCAAGGAAAGAGGATGGCTGTAAAAAAAAGGTAGGTGGATTGCGTGAAACACGTTATGGAGAAGAAAGGGGTCAGTACTGAGATGACGAGTGAAAGAGATGAATATAATGAACAAACATATAGCGTCAACCCCTTATTTGGTTAAGGACAGAAATGATGATGCAATGTTTAATTATATTTAACAAACAGTTAAAATGTATTTTTCCATTATTGTTACACTTTCTACCAATTGACATTTAAAAAATACATTTTAAAACTGCACCCATTCCCAAGACCTTTTACATTACAGATGGATTGCTGGGTGGATGATTCAAACTTCATATCATTAGAGGGATCATTCGCTCGGGGGCCTCCGTATTATATAAAAAAACGACACCTGGTTACGTGCATATGTTTTATTATTCCCGAAAGTATATAAGATGAAACAACAAAAATATACGACAGTACTCGATATTGATTAGAAGTTAAAACCAGTAAATGTAAGAAACAATAATTGGAAAACGTCCGGTACTAACTATAACCTGGATCATTTAAATTACTTAAAGAATTGACAGCTGGTCACATGTAGTCTGTTTGTAGAAATAATTGTATCCGCTTGTCGGTTTTAAAAAAGTTTGCTTTTTATCTATACTTTGTTGCCTTTCGATGGTCCTTTTCTTGTTGACCATATATGGTTTATTTCCATAGATCAAAGCTGAGTATGATTGATGTCTATGCGACATGTAATATGGACGTAGTGTATAATACCTGAAACATGTTGGTAAGTAGATTTTAAACGAGCTATTGAATAAATAAAAGACACGTGGATTTTTTTAAGAAAGCAAAATAAGTATATAATAAACGAATAAAATACCACAATGCTTAACTCTAAAAAATCTACGAAGTCTTAAATTATATACTTAAATAAAAGCTGTAAACTGGCAAAATAATTAGATAAGTAAATTAAATAACTCAGATACTTTAAAAAAGGCTAGAAAATTCACATAAATATATTTATTTCTTTGATAACTCCAAACCTTGATATATTATAATAACACTTTTTAGTATTCTATTGCACGAGTCGGTTACTTGCGTTATAACTAGCGCATTAGTTAATAATAAGATTTATTGAAAATCGCTGTTTCAATTATTTAAATAAAGTAGGTAATGCATAATTAAACGATTATTTCAAAAGCAGGCATCAGAGTTAATATGTTGCGTTGGGAGCACTCCGCTAGATTACCTCTTACATTTGACTTCTTAGACAATAAAAACATCTTGTAAAGGTATTCTTTTGAAATGTACATTTCTGATATTCTTCTCTCATATTCACCGTTTTGTATGTCATTGGACCCGTAAAAAAGAATATGGGTTTAATTCCCGTAACTTTTATAATCTTCTATATCAAAAAATATATGAAAATTAGGTTTACTGCTTTTATGAAGAAGTTTCCATTGTTCGATAACAAATCATGGTCCTATCCTTAATAGACTAACGCAGATTTGAAGATCTTAAATAGCACACATGTATAAAAGTCGTTGATAAATTATTAATAGCACATGGTTACTAGTTATTAATCTGGCTGGCCAAGCACTTATAGCTCCTGAGTTGCAGATGCCCATGGGCGACGGCAGTCACTTAAGTAACCCCTCTGTTCGTTTGCCTCCCATTATAAAAAAAAAAAACTGTGTATATAAGTTAAACAAAAATATCAAGATGTCTCAAAAATGATAATTTATCGAAAAACAAATTATCGATGTTTGTATTACACAAAATAATTCGCATCCAGTGGTAACAATTTAATTTAATTAAGAAAATGTATGCAATTTTTCATCAATTTCTTTATTTATTTATTTATTTACGTCTTTCCCACTTTGAATCACTAACAGTGACTTGTGTACGTCGATAGAGGTGTCAGGAGGGTTCCAAACGCGTCCTGGTCTGAGAAAAACCACACAGCAAACTCATCCGGGTGTTTTTTATTGTGATCACTGTTTCACAAATGTCAATATAAGTAAAATGAGCAATTTACAAACAACTAGAACCATCGCAGTCAATTCGCGTGGAAGGCCTAATAATTAAAGAAATAAAGGAAATTAAAACACAAAAACCGTTGCCAGCAACACGACCAGTCACCGCAAGCAGCACCCGTTCACGAGCATAACGCAAGGGTCAGCCATCACCTCTTTCGCCATATTTGAGGGAGGGAGGGCGACCCGACCCCCAACGCTACCGCAAGTAATGACTTCTAAGGGAACGGTGTGATGCGGCCAGTTGATCAAACAAAAGTAACTAACAACGTCAAACAAATGGCGCAGGTTACTAGTTTATGGCTACAATACAATTTATTCCCAGGCCATACCGTCTTTAATGTAATCCTTTACACTATAATAGGATTCTTTATCAAATTTCTTTTAATGTATAATTTAAATTTATTTAATGACAAATTTAAGGCTTCATTAGTTTATTATAAAAACGTAAACAAGTAATCTTGAAAGAATTTCCTATTTTTTGGAGCCTAGTGGTGGGCATAGCTAGTTTATTTTTGTTTCGGGTATTAATTTTGTGTAAATCTATTTTTTTCTTGAAGTTATTAATATTCTTATGTACATACATTAAGTTCTCATAAATATATTGATTAAATACAGTCATAATTTTGAATTCTTTCAATCTATTTCTTAACGATTCTCTAGGCCTCATCTTATAGATCGCACGAACAGCCCTCTTCTGCAGCACAAATATAGCATCAATATCTGATGAAATGCATAACAGTATACCATATGACATGATAATGTAAAAACTACTAAAGTAAACTAATCTAGCCCTTTCAAAGTTATTCAACCGGCGTATTCTTTGGACTGCGTAAGCGGCAGAACTAAGTCTGTTCGACAAATCAAAATAAAATGTTATTTTTATGAAAGTGTGCTATTAGTTGACTAAGGATATTTTTTTCAAAGATCTTACTAAATGTGGGTAGTACTGAAATTGGTATATAGTTAGTTGGATCTAATGTACTGCCAGATTTATATAATGGTATCATTTTACTATGTTTCATTAGATCAGGAAATATACCGGAATCTATACAGTTATTGAATTTTACTGCTAAGTATGGCGCAACGATGGGTTTTAGAAGCTTAAGTACGTTAACGGATACTCCCCAAAGATCATTTGTCTTCTTGACACTAATCAATTTAAAAGCTTTTATTATTTCCCGGGCACTAACCTTCTCGAAATTGAAATGAATACAACAATTATCGACATTGTCGGTAAGTAATTTCAGAGGCAGCAGTTGAAGAGTTTAAAGATTTAGTTGTGGTAACTGGAGTATCCAACCTGTTGATTTTTAAAATTAAACATTAATTCTTCATTTTTTAACCAGTGTTCAGTAACACATAAAAAAAATATATTAAAAGTATTCAGGAATAATTCTATTTCCAATTCTATTATCAGCATCGTCGGACTTTACAGACAAAATTGTTTTTAATTTAGATTTTGTGTCTACCATAATTAGAAACCTTAAGAGTTATAGGCAATTATAATTCATGATTAAAGCTAGTCAAAGACAGTGTTAAAAATAAGGTCCCTTCCACCATCGACAATTAATATTCTGCTAAAATTTTAGTCAGACTAAATTGTAATTGTAATTGTAACAGAATAAGTTTTTAATCGATAGATCATAATTGGTTTTGCATTTTAATTAGTCTGCTTCGTTGCTTTATTATTTATTTTTAATTGCTAGGATTGCATTGAAATATTCTTATTGTAGCCCAATGAAATGTCCTGGAGGAATCTTGCTTCTGGTGGAGTAGTCTATTTAGTTCCATCTACTGATGTGATATTGACAATAGTAAAGTGATACTTATAACGAATAAAAAGGTAATTCCTACAGGACTTCCATCTGAATTAAGGCTTTTTACTGACCTAATTGAAAATATACGTAGAAATTGAAATAATGTTTGTGAGTGTGTAACTGCCATATTGGTTTAAAATTTAGTATTTGAATTTATTAGACTTTATGTATATATGTTATATGTGCAATTATTCATGTTTTATTTGAAATTTATTATATATAACTAATTAGAGACGAAGCTTCTTAGCATTCCATGGATTCACCGTGCGGGTGCCGGGCCCATCGCGTTGCAGGGAGAGGAGTGCAAACAGCCCCTGGGACTTGCGACCCAAGTGTAGGTTTAAGGGGCCCCTTTAAAATGCGCATTCACGCTCACCATCAACTGGTTGCGCCCCTCTCCCTACCTAACCAAATTTGGAATGAACCTACCAATGCCGCCTTTGAAGTACGTTCTAGAAATGTACTGATGATAGTTCTAGAGAGGCCAAGATCTTTAAGTAGGTTGTAGAGAGATTTCGCTGTTATACCTCTCGCTCCCACTTCTACTTTATTATTTAATACGTAATAATAGTAATTAGTTTATATTGCTATTCCCCGTCTATCATATTCGTTATGTTCGTCAGTGTGTGTTACCTGGAAGAGATCACTTTAGTGATAAGGTCGCCTGTTGTTTTACTGATTTTCTGTACTTTTGTTTAAAATTAACCTTAATTTAGTAGCTGGAGTAACTTATTTCGGTTAGTAATAAATAACCCCCAGACTACAGTTTGATATTGCCGTCAATGTTACAAAATGTGTTTAGAAGAAAAGAATATTATTTCCTGACAAATGTTATTATTTTAACTTCACAAATTTTCTATGATAACTAAATAAAATGATAGAAACAAAGGTTATTGTACTATAATATAATAAATAAATGATAATATATATATTATAACATTACAATGTTTGAACTACACACATATTTCGATGTGTGTCCAGAACGATGTCAATTATACAACCACACATGTAATAAGTAAATACGATAGTAACTTTGTATGCATTTCTGTTACGGAAACCTTGCAATATATAATACAATTCCTTAAATTAATAAGCTTAGCCTAGATATATAATTGAGTTTAGATCATCTACAGGGGTAATTTCTTGCTAAGTCAAAAAGAAAATCAGCGCAGCTCGTATAAGCTTTCTTGAACCTCTCCCAACAGATGAAAATAAATAATCTATTATGAATATAGAAGATTATTAATTAATTAAATTTTGAGTAGCAAAATATTTTACTGCACAGACTTTCAATAAGATGACTGACCTTATGACTGGAACGAATACTCTCAGAAAATTATTGTTCTACCGTCTAAGCTCGTGAGGTTAGAAGTAATTGTAATTAATTATAAAAATACAATTAAATATGTTGTTTTTAAAA
The DNA here is from genome assembly GCA_963555665.1 of Dircenna loreta. Lineage (NCBI taxonomy): Eukaryota > Metazoa > Arthropoda > Insecta > Lepidoptera > Nymphalidae > Dircenna > Dircenna loreta. The sequence goes on from OY743096.1 coordinate 964,986, forward strand.
ATATGTATTTACACGTATAGCCATATAAAACTTATTTAAATTTTAATAAATATAGAATGAAAAATGAACCGATACGGACAGGGATTCGAATCAGTGACCTCTAGGAAACCGTCCCGTCGTTCTACCAACTGAACTACCGTATCGCTGCCAGACTCAGTGAATTAATTAAGCACTCTATACATATTTGTCTGTATCGGGACGGTGCTGACGGTAATAGGATTCTTTCGAAAGCCCTAACCAATTTTTACTTTAACAATAAAGATGAGATGAAAAGATGTCACAACCAGTATTAATATTCAAAAATATTTATAAACATGTAGAGCCATGTGAAGTTTATTTAAATAAGCTTGATGATGACGATAAGTTTTCTCTATGGCGTTGTTTTTAAAGTTAAATGACTCTATAGAGCGCTCGTAAATAACTCATAATGAGAAGTACTTTTTTTTAAATAGTGGTTAGATTTTGTATAGTCTGGGAATTCTTGAATCGGTCCTAAATTTTGAGAGCTTTGCATGGCTTTTACTCACTTTTTTCCCCTATTAAAAAAAAACTGCAATACTTCAACCTATTTATTAGCGCCTTTATCTAGGAGAAAAGTGTTTTCAGCAAGAAAACGGTATTGTTCCGTGTTCTGTTCGTTCAACTCTTTAATTTGATACCCCATATCGTCACAGTGTCCACCTGCCCTTATCTCAATTGTTTCCGGTCATCGCATAAGTTAATTTCATACGTTGCAAAGGATTTCGTAAGTTTGTATTTCCATGTGGAGTGAAATTAATATGAATACGTGGAGTATGAAGGTTATTGTCTTATTAAGACAACTCGACTTGTTTGATATATTTAGATAAATAAAAAAATATAATAAGTTTTAAACGAAGAGTCAATCAAGTCACTGGTACAAATTTCGGAGATAAGAAAAAATATACTATTATTCTGCGCTTACGGTCAATACAAAAGCAACATACATGCAATTTAAAACATTTTACCAGACACATTGTATTAATAAAAAAACTTAAAGTATTTTATGCGTTCTTACCCTTTTTTATTATTAAATATGATGTTGTGTTTTTCGCCTCGGTTTTCATTATAAACTTTTAACTTTTAAATATGTTTCAGATAATCTATATAATACATTTGAATTTCAATATGAAGTATAGGACGATATAAATAACAAGAAACATACACATACAGATTTATTTGTTCCCGCCATTACCAACGGGCTACAATACACACACATACACAACGGGCTACAATAGTTATTGTTTTAATTGTTTTTACCGCGATTACAAAGACAGACAGACAGATAGACGGTCGTACAGGATTTAAAAATAAGTGTTATATTTAAATACTGCTTTTTCTAAAATTTAAGCTTAAATTTTAAATTTCTTTAGTCTATCAGATTTTTTGGCAGTTATATATTCTATATTATAATTACAAATATACTTATTTTAGGATAGTTTTAATACGGATATAGTCTTTATTTTATAACAATGCAAAGTTTGACAATCTTAAAACTGACTAAAGGGACTCAAATATTAAAAATTAAAACACTATGAAGTGCAGCTGTGAGAGACGAACATTTTTAAGACTTCTATATAATATTTCTGAGTAACTAGAAATGTTTTGAGTGCTATTTTACTCTTTTATTACTTAAAAGGCGTACATCTTAAGCGTTAAGTGTAATTATTAAATGAGGTAAGATAGTATTTATGTATATTCTGAATGGTAACTGTTATATCATCTTTATGTATTGAAATAAACTTTATATTTGCTCTTAATTTCTAACAAAAAACATTTTTGCCACAATATACGGATACAGAGAATGATGGCACGTAAAACGAATGTAGGTACTCTATTAAAATAGTAAATAGTAGTTTTATTTTTATAAGAAGGTACTTTAAAGATATATAAATATATTTGTTGTATATTTTCTAAAAAGACCATTCAAAAAATAAAGTTAAATAAATAATAGGTTGTGATTTGAAAGTTTTACATTATAATTATATATACGACATCACATTGTGCCCCTTAGGATCAAAAACTAACTTTTTCGGTTATGAGTAGTTCGGAACTGAAGTCTTTTCTGCAGGATAAGGCTCAGGAGTCCACTACCGATCAGAATATACCTTTAGTTTTATCTGTCATGACTGTCACAGACTATAACCACACAGAGGGCAGTAGATTACTCGCTCCGTAAATAACTCACCATCGTCATATATCTATCTGGTCGGTAAACCGGCTTTGGATGTACACTGTGTGACAGGGATTTATTTAACTAAAACTGATATAACTTCAAACAGACACTGAATATTCTTGAATCGATTATTATATTTGTACCTTAAATAAGATATGTTGCTAACCATGAGTAAATCTCTGTACAGAGACATGATTTAATATTCCTTTTATACAGCTGAAATGTTCTAATATTACCAAAATGGTTGTTTTAGACGGATTTTTGTAAAATTAAATAATAATCGCTTTTTATTTATTGTCTCTTTAAATTACTAGTAGTGCATTAATTACGAACGAAACATTAAAACTAAAGTCAATAAACTCAATGTTATCAATTTGAACAACAAAAACAAGAGAACAGATATTGAATATTTTTAAGAATAATCATTGTGATAAATTGACGATCTTATAACTGCTGGAAATCCATGTAGCTATAGACACTTTTTCTAGGCAATACAAACTCTTAGACACGGCAAATACTTCCTATGTTATTATTATTTTTTGTTAAATAATAAAAACCATCTTTGCCATAAAATTCATTATATTGTGAGTAGAGAAGTGTTTCTTACACACATCATAATATTCTTCTTATCAACTGGTTAAGTTTCTTCTCTCTGGCTGAATTTTCTGGTTTCACTATTCCCAAAATATCCTAACTTTCCTTATCGGCTCATTACAGATCCATTTTAATTCTCCCAATCCTGTTTTAAGTCCCGGAAAGTGTTGTTCTTATGTAAAATTTGCTTGAATTATATTTTGTTTTCTATTTAAGTGAGGAAAATTAGTTATAAAGTTCTATAAACGTATTTTTGAAATTTCATCCACCATTTAATTTAATGGATAGAGTACACAAAAAAATATCACAAAATTCAATTATAGACGAATCAGATTCAAAGATCAAATAAAAATAAATCTGATGTCAACCCATGATAATTTATTTGTTTTCTATATATATATTTTTTTCAGGAATACACAACAGTCAAATTCAAATATAAGGTATAATAAATCCATGTTTATAACTTGGTAAAGCATAAAATTGGATAATTCATTCAATTAAAATAAATATGTTATTAATATACTTACTTAAATGTAAGATGTTATATTAAGAGACTAAGCTTCTTAACATTCCATGGATTCATAATCGATATCTTTTCGTGAATATAAATTATTATTGAAGTAAATATAATTCTTAACGTAAAAGTTGTTAAGGCTTGACTGGTTACAGCCAATTTCTATTATATCAACAGTTTCGATATATTGTGTGTATTTATATTTTAGTATTGCAAACTTTTTATCTCTGCTACTGAGGTATTGAAATCATTAGACTAGACTAGACGATTCAAGTGCCTTCAAGCTCAATGCTCAATATCTTCAAGCTCACCAGACTCATGAACGTCCGAGGAAATAAGGATTTTTTTATAGTGCTGATTTAATAGACGCGTCAAAGACATGTTTTGCCGCCATTTAGCAATTGGTACAAAAATATTTATTCCTAGGAGTATCAATTTGGTGACAATAACGGAGGCGCTAGAATTCTCGGAACAAACACAAAAGCACACATCTGCCTCCAAGATGCAAAAAAACCGCATCAAGTCACAATTCGCTAACTCTGCTTTGCCTTTTACAATAAGCGGATCCTTGCCCTCCCCAGAATACGAAGGGCAGCCTGAACGAGATAAATAAATACACATACTATACTCAATATATTGATTTTGTAGAAATTGACAAAAACCAGTCAAGCTTTAACTGTAGCATGATCAGTAATTGTACTTAAATATTTAATAGCAACTTTTGCGTTATGAAGTATATAAATTTCGATAATAATTTATAATGACGAAATGAGTTTATTATGTTTAATTTAATTTAGTAATTTATCCAATAATTTACATACAAACATGGATTTAGTATTATATTCGAATTTGACTATTGTGTACTAAAAAAAATTAGGTAGCAAATATTTTTTTATTGACATTAGGAGTGTCTGATAGAATGAGACAGTACTTCATTCACTACCATTTGATTGAAGAACTGTAACTGGAATGTACTTCAATCCCGTGGTAGATTGAAGTACTGTATCCTTCTATAAGTTACTCTAACACATGGATTGAGCTTCAAATAAGCGTCTTGTTCCTCCTCAAAGGCCTCTGTTGTTATTCATCTGGTGTTGCAAGAGTCACTTACCACCCAGAGACCCTTATGTTCATTTTCCCTCTTATATCTATGATAAAAATATAATAATATTCATAAAAGCAATCCGTGCCTGGAATTTGTTTTCGGTACAACACAACACAAAGAATCTAATATATAAAACTAATGATTTTTTCAGTACCTACCTTTTTCATCTCAACGCTCTCCCAGCCATATTTATACCTATATTGAAACAATAATACGATTTACGCCGTAAATTGTATAATATGATTTGTTATAATAAGTAATTCTTCTAAGTAACGATCGAAACCTTACATATATTTAACTAAATCTAAATCAACCTAACACGATAAACATCAAAACTGTAACTTCAACAGAGGTAGATACATATAGATGACAAAATAAAAAGGTAGATTTAACAAAAACTACTTACTGAGAAACCAAATACTTTATTTCATTTTCTGTTAATTCATCACTGCATTTAATTTTCTAAAACATTTTCATCTATACTATTTTCAAACGGTTAATTTAATTATAATTCTAAAGGGATTCTAAAGGGAAATACTTAAGGGACGAAAGGTAGCAACTATCTTTGTAGGTATTCTTTAAAAGCTAAAACTATTAAATATTTATGCCGATCTCATTACTCAAGAACAAATAAGCCAGCGTTTCGTATTTTATTGACAGTTATTTATTAAAGAAACCAGAAATATTCTGTTTAAATTCCTGTCAAAAAGAGGTTGTTTTTAATGGTTAAACTCCTTAAAAAATAATAATAACAGGATTTTTTCATTAGATATTCTTTTAAGATATGTAACACCAAGGAAGATTTTTATATCATTTAATATTTTATTATCTTTTTTGAAATCGTGAATATACAAGCTTAAGCAAAAAAAATTGGTGTATGTATATATAAATAATTAAATATTATCAACTATTTATATGCAAAAGTATTATCAATAGCTAAATAAGTCAAGTATATTTAAAAAATCTAAAAAAGAGACTAACTAAATATTTGATGACTGTCATCCTATCCGACAGTCAATTTGGTTACAGTAAAGGTAAATTAACAGAAAATGTATTAACACTTTCAGCCCATTATAAACACTTTCATAAATAACGTTACTTCCAATCTGAAAACTATCAGTATCTTCCTAGGTGTTATTAAAAATTTTGAAACTGTTTCTATGGCTATCCTCATAAATAAATTAGAGAATATTGGAGTGCGTAGAAATATCCTTCAAATATTTAAAAGTTATCTAAGTAATCGTAAGCAGCAAAAAGGCTGAATCTAGCAAAACGTTTTCTTCGGCTGAAGAGCATGTCAAAGAGCTCTACTGAAAATACATTGTCGAAACCTATCCATTTTCCCACACTTACTACTTATACTTCGCAAATGGCTACGACAGTTTATAGCTATACATATTTGTCTTTATCGCGACGGTTACGACATCTATGAGTCTTCTATCTATGAGTCGTCTATGCAGAAATCTCAACAAATGGTTTTAACTTTGCAGTTAAGATTCAAAAAGATTAAGTACAGATTGAAAAGATACCACAATCAACGTTAATGTTTAAAAATATCTATAAACCTGGATAGCCATTTTAAGTTTATTTAAATTTTAAATAAATATGTAAAGATAAATAACACTATATGGGCAATTCAACCTGCGATCTTTGGGAAACAGTCTCGCCTATCTACTGAACGTATCGCTACCCTCCTTGGTGAATTTAGTATTCTATTAGGATACATACATTTAATAATCTTTCCATTTTTTATTATAATATTGATTTTGTAGGGGTTTGCTCTTCCTTCAGACATCTTGGTTAGCGCTGGCGTAGATTTACTTTCTTCAGAACAAATTTCAACTACTACTAACGACGCATTTAATTTATACTTTTTATAAACACTTCCGATTACGAAGAGCCAGGCCGGTAATATGCTTTTTAAAGTTATGCACTAAAAACCAACAGCTACTCTCCACGCCTTAGTGTCACCGCTTTCGGATTCGAACAGTGACCCCTGGCGGAATCACCGATCCTGTAAGGATATCCCAGGGTTGAGTACACCTCTACGCCTGTAAGCGGTGAGAGGTGAGGTGAGAGGAGTAACCTTTTCCTTCGCCACAGATTTTTGACTGAAACTACCCCGTCAAATAGTCATATATATATATATATATTATAATGATATACCACTAGGTAGTGGGTGGTAGTTATAAACGGTGGACACATTTTTTCTCTCCAACTTTCTTGACGAGGTTAATTTTTTGTACCGTTCCGTGGTCTACTGTGGAGCGATGACTTGCTCACAGAAAAAAGCAATTACATCCCACACCATTTGCGTTAGAACGTTGTATGTAGAGTTGACCACGTTTAACAGCGAAACATAAAGCTTACTTATCAGTACACTGTCGTTGTACAGACTTGTCATAGTAGGGATATGCGGGTATTACATTTCTCCATAACATTTTGTGCAGGTACCTACTGCAAGATATATGCCCTATTAATACATGCACAAGAAAAAACATAAGCGTTTGACCTCATTTAATCCAACGATCAATGTGGGGGGTGCATCTGTCGCTAGATCGTCGACTGGGGAACCCAGATACCTTTTCCACTGAAGGGTTCAAGGGTTCGGTTAGTAAAAAAACCTAATTAAGGGAAGGAATAGACAAGTAAAGTAGCAAGCTGTAAACAATCCTACCCTATAAATGACGATGACGATGACGACGAATGTTGGTAGAACTGTTTGTTCTCTTTGTCCTACAGGTTGGTTTCAACAGTTAAGAAGAATTCGGATAGATATTCTGCTATTGGGGAGCTTTACACAAATCACTCTCCAATTCTGGGAAACTGACCCTCCACTTTACTAATTAAGCTTTTTAGCTTAGCTTACTTAAGCATTTTATATATTGGTTTTTATCAGGGTGGTGGCTACATTTTTTGGAAATTCTTTCAAAATTCTTAACCAATGTAGCTTACCTAACTTTGCATTATAGATTAACATAGAAAAGATGCCACAACTGACATAAATGTTTGAAAATATATATAAACATGTATAGCCATGTTAAGCTTATTTACATTTAAAAAATAAATATTTAATGAATTGGAGTAGACTCAACAAAAGACATTTTTAGCAAATAGCATCACTCTAGAACTATAATGTCTATTAAGAATATAATATTATTTTCGAGTGCACTCACAAGAACAAATAAAACAGACGTGAACTTAACAAAGTAACCAATCACACCTAATTTAGTGGCAAAATCGATTATGATCTCTCGATTAGGTCCTGAGGCAATTATATACTCACTTTAACTTTTGTTAGAACATCAATTATGAAATGTTGATGAAAGGGGCCTTAATTGAAACACCGCCTTTGATTCGTTTAAATCATGAATTTACCGTTTAAATAACTGTTCAGGATTTAAACAAAATAAAATCTAACCTCCAAAAAGGAAGAGTTTTATTCATTTAGATCGTTTTTACAAGTATATTAAATATAACTAGTAACGGTTTTAATGTATTTTTTGATTTTGTACCTATATCGTTTTTTTTTCGTTTATATATTTATGTTTCTTTTCATCTGAGTTTTTCTGATATGTTAAGTAGATTGTGAATACATAAATAATATAACCTTAATTTTTATAAGTAATACTTTGTACTATATAACTATATTTTGTATTTTTTTTAATTCTCAATCTAATTATACATAAAATAAATAAATGTCTTACGTTGGTTACAAACGATATGATTTTATCGTGTCAAAGAAGACAAATATGATTAGTTATCTATTGGAGTGCGCCGACTGCTTCATATTTTATACATCGACTTTTCATAAATTGTATTATGAACTAATGTTCTAAATAGGGTGTGTTTAAACTACTCGCGAAATGTAATACTTAAAAATATCATTTTAATTTCAAACTTTTGCTTTTCTAAAGACACTGAGTATTTTATATATTTAAACTTTCGTGAACCATGACTATTATATTTTTATTTACCCGACTCTATTCACACAGAATTAAATCGGAATGTGCCCGACTAGTTTCGAACCCATTCGGGGTTTTTATTCATGAGCTCTAAGCGTGGCGTTCTCTCGGCATTACTTTTAATTTATTTTTTAAATCTTATTTTACAGTTACCGCTTTAAAATGAGTTTACATATATAACAAGAATTATTTTATTATTTGTTTTGTTTGAAATTTGTTTTTTTCTTTTTTATGAAAAATTCATCGTAAAACTGTCTGTTCCTCGTACATACATGTATATCACGTCCCCGCTTATGGATTATTACATTATTAGAAAATATTATTAACTAGACACTACTCCCGTAGTACATGTCGCATAGATGTCAATAGATCTGCTAAGACAAAAAATGTTATACTCTGTGTTCTATATAAAATATTTATTTAATTAATGTAAAAACAATAAGAAGAAACAAATCTTAGTCAATTACTACGAAGCAACTATTACTCATCCTTGAAGGATTATCTAAATCTTGATTAAACAGTGAACTGTGGTAGGAGACACGCTGCGTAAGTCATCGGTGCAATAACAAGATACGCCATGACAATATACAGACTTAGTTAGCAATAATCAAATGTTAATAGGAAGGAACCTCTCTCAATTATAACCTAAAACATAGTACAGTGTACAAACAGTATGTACAAGACATCAATATATATATATATATATATATATATATATATATATATATATATATATATATCGTTTTTAAATTACCTAATATACAATGAAAAATATATAAATTCAAGTCCCTGCGCTTAGCGGGATTTATTTTTCATTCTTAATTTTCATTATTAATTTAATTGAAACCGATTAAGAATTTTATAAATGTAAAAAAAAAACATTATTAGTTACACAATAAGAGAACAAGAATTGAAACTAAAAATCTGAATAAACAAAAAAGTCGTAAGAAACGTCTTAATAATACAAAGTCTATTGTCATTAAAAGTAATATATTACTTTCTGATAAACTTGAAATACTTTTTAGGCATAGGTATATCATATTCAAGCCTGGAACTTAAAAGCAAACGTATCTAGTATTTAGTATTACGCACTTAATATTAAATTAAACTTGTACATGATAAGAAATCTTTAGTTATAATACTACTTAAAGATATTATCGATTTACTTTTTGGTAACATAGTTATGCCTTGGTGCCGTTAAAGTTTACATACAACGCTAAGTACAAACGTTGCCGAAGTTAAGATTTACATAATTTTGAAGAATTATCTAATGGTTTCAGGTTATAGTCAATATCTGTTAACCGATATGTTTATATAGTTTGTTTATTTATTTACATGGAACACATAGCGTCTCTGCCAATGTTGATCAACTGAGGTATTGAGTTCAATAGTTAAGATAGTTGGGTTAGTTCAAGTATCGTACAGGATGTCGATATAAAAAAAATAAAATCTATATTCTATTCTTCTGTCTTTAAAAGTTCAGATTGTGTATGCATTTAATGTTAAATATGCGACACGACCTAACAACTAAATTTTGGAAAAAAATAGCAAGTACGAGACGAATTGCGACTATCGAGTTTGCGACGGTCAGGGCTCCAATAAATAATTAAAAATTTAAAATCAGCATCAAATATTAACGCTATTTGTGAGCTAAGTTACCATTCATATAACTGATGTTTTTTTTTAGGTACGATTTAAAACTATTTATAATTTTCTAAATCACGCACAAAGTCTATATGCAAGTTTAAATGAGAATAAACAATCCGTACCACTGCTCTATTATTCTGAATAAGTCTCAATAACAAGTTCTGACAGTCTGGTGTAAACATACTGAAGGGTTCTTATCGTACTATTAAAGTTATTTTTCGAGTTATTTGTTCTTCTATATAAAATACCTTGATAAATGTTCACTGTCACATATTAATTTCTAAGATTTTCATATTACATGTCAATTAATATAAATGTGCATAATGTGCCGTTACTTTAGAGCCAAAAAAAATGATTACATTTTTTTGGAATATTAACAAGAAATATTTACAAAAAAAATATATATTTTAATAGTCAAATGTGTTTAAGACACCTACCACTTGTGAATTAGAAGGGCAGTACGGGCAGTTTTCATAATATAGTATCGATTTGTATACATTTCAATAAATGCTAAAGTGAGTAAAAAGCTTTGGTCTAATATAAAAATTATCAAATAGTTTAAGTTTATACTGCTGTTGCAGATTACTTAATCTGTGACTCGTGTTAACAATTTAGTGAAACGGACTTTAATATACTTTAACTTTAGTGTAATAGGTAAAATGCTTTGAAATGTGCTGGAGGTATATATTTTTTTACACATTGAAAAATATTCTCAATTATTCTATCTATTATTTTCAATTATTCTAGTAAAAATAAAAAGAAAACATTTTTAAAATAATTTTATTTAAGGATATTTTGTTCTCTTTGATAACAATATTCTTTTGAACTAATTATTAGTATTATTATTATGTTTTACATTTAAAACTAAGATGACGCTAGAATACATTTCATCTGAAGGGAAATCGTAATGTAGTCGTAGATGGTTCGGCGCATCACTTAGTAGTAGCCTATTCGCTCTTCGCTTGAAGACACCCACATTGTACTCGGACGCAAATACTGAAACAGGCAAGCTATTCCAGTCAGGGTCGCCAATTATCCTCTTAGCTCTCCTCTCTTTTTAAAATGTGGAGCATGCACTAGAAGGTCACCAGTTGAACTATTTTGATTAAACCGATTCTGTCGCTCACTGAGGAGATCGTTACTTTATAGGTATGGTATGGTATACAAGTTCGCGAGTTCACTACACGCTCTATAATCTAGCAGGGTATGGAGCGTAATTAGCAGGATTGGTACGGCTGCTTTTTAGGCACTGGCTGTACGTTAGCAAGCTTCCAGGATTTCGGCACTAATCCTTGAAAGAGATGATATACAGACGTGTTAACATAGGAGACAACTCAACTGTTGTTCCCTTATTCAATTTTTTAAGCAGAATGGCAGGTATACCATAGGGACCACTGGCTTTAATTACATCTTGACGACGCTATTTTCTCCTTACCTCTTTGTTCGTGATGAGGATCTCAGTTATCGAAATTCCGCAGTAAGAAAATGTGCTGGGGTAGTGTTGCCAGTGATTAGATACCAATTTCTAGCCAAAAAATAGAAGCAAATTGATTAGTTTTCTTTTTCACTCCATGAGCCAGATATCCATCTAGCAGCAATTTTACGCCATCGCTTTGGCAAGTGACCAAAAAGCTCGACTGCCTGATGGCTGGACTGAAACTTTTTCGCTAACCCTAGAGATACAAGTGAGACGAACTCTACGTAGTGCCTTTTATAGGACTTAGCAACTTAGTTAGATTTTCTTTTTGTAACTTACATCCGGACCTTTGTGGTTTCTAGCATCAACCCAAGTATCATAGGCCGAATGCTTCTGCCTTTCTGCATGATCACATTTGGCATTGAACCATAGGCGAGCTTTTCCACCGATAAGTACATCAGCAAAAGGAATGAAATACGCTATTGGTTGATACATAACCCCAATAATAGAATACGCACAACTCGATGAATCATCTGCATAGAAAAAACCTGCCACCAAGGATAAGATGCAAAGAAGTGCCGTATCTCATCCCAATCTGCTGACTTGTATTTCCATATTTGCCTTATACCAATTGCTTTGGATTCTGGTGGGAAGTATGTTAACACAGATTCCATCAGACAGTGATTGGAAGTTCCTAAAAGTGAGAAAACCTCTACAGGATACCTGTCTGGTTCAGTTGTCAGCATAAGAACCAGGCAGTTGGATGTATGAGACATCAGGCACCCTTGTCGCTTGTCTCACGATTTGAAAGAGGTCAAGGATAACACAAAGTTCCGCACCTCTCTTCCAAGGTGGTCTGTCCTCTGGTACCGATACTAAATACTACTCAAATAATTGAGCTGCCTCCTGATCATACAGAGCTCCTGCTATACAGAGAGCTGAACGTATACTGATTTTTTGTATTATCAATAGTAAGTTGCAATCTGATATAACTACTACATTTTTGCAGTCATTTCTGCAGCAATTTTATTGGTTTAAGAAACTCAAAATAAACTATCAACTCAATCATTAATTTTAAGTACTTGGTGTCTACCCGATAAGTAATCTCTCCATAAATTTAAAGCAATTCCCCGAATGCCGATATTGTTTAATTTAGTATGTGGCAACAGAGACAGTGTCAAATGCCTTAGTAAGGTTATATTTTTAACTGTGAATAACTTATTAAATAGCATATCCTATATTTTGAAGCATTAGTGAATGAATATTAATTCCATAAGAATATATAATATCTAATTATCTTTTATATATAATATTAAAGGTTCGCTCATAATTATTAGAACTACACTTTGTTACTTGGTACAAAGTTATATTCGTCGTCAGTTATATTAAGATAATAATTTATGTAGCGCGACTTCACACGAAAATTTGAGAATTATAATAAAATGTTAAAATGTTGTATATTTATGTACAGCGTGTTAACTTAAATTTCTACTTCCTAGAAGTTGTTTAATTTTTATACAAAATGCAAAAACAAGATGGTAAGGGGTGCGACTAATCTCGTTAGATACTTTATATTATAATTTTCCCGTTTACATGGTGGCTTATGGGGCACAAGGTGTTCTTTTAAAAATGTGGAACAGAATTGGTTTTTATTTATTGATTTAATATGATTGCAAGTCATATATATATATACTATTTCATGAATATTGCACATATTGTCTGGCTTATTCACAAGAGTTAGGGTCTCCGTTTACTCTCGTTAGGGAAATTTGATATAAGTTTTTGTGAGAAATCATATATTAATCTATAAGGTTAATAATACTGATTAAATCCAAAGTTTAATAAACTCGTATAAAACTTGTATGCTGTGTTTCTCTTATTTTGATAAGAAATTATATCTTTTTAGGTTTCTTGGATTTTTATCTGCCAAATTTAAATATTTTAATTAACATAAGTGCAAAGTTAAATAGAACTGTTGCTTACTAAACAAGAAAGTCAGTTATATTACGTTTACAGATATGTAGCGTACTTCTGTTAGTCTGTTAGATGCGAATTTTATAGTATAGCCTCTGATTTTTAATTCTTATTGTACTGTTACCGAATACTGCGGCTTACACAAAACCGACGGAGCGTTCTGTTCAGATGGGGCATCGATGGCTTAGCCTTTATCCTCGGACTGACGAGAACATAAGTTGCGAGCTTATTTCCATTTACTGATATTTTAGTTTAATATTGACTTTTCCTTACCTAAATTATTTGTGTGATCGAGCTAGAGCGATGGGGGAGTGCTATAAAAATAATTTCCTCTTAGCGTGCCGACCCCGCGACACGTTCACAAAGTTTTAAATAAGTTCTCCGCAGTGAAAATAACACTTTTAAATTTATAGAAGCGGTAATAGTGTTATATATTGTTGGATGTACCTTTTTATAGCGCATACAGCGGTGCAAAATTTAACAGCATTTTCTAATACAAAATAAGATCCACAAAGCCTCGATAGTAAACACTTAACAATTAAAGATTACTATATTTTTCAGACGAAGTAAGTAGTTAAGGTAGATGTACAAATGAGCACGTTACATTATACTTAAGGCACATGAAATTAATATAAAGTTTTTCAATAACTTACACACGGTAGAAATGGTATAAAAATTACGATTTTTGTTACTTACGAACTTTTCAAATGATTTAGAATATACCACTTTTTGCATTATTATTATGCAAAGTTTTTCTCTGCTACTTCGATTGGTATCCCATCGGTAAATAATCACAGAAAGTTATAAAGTACATTTTTGGTTGCACCAAAACTGCTTTTGAACATTATTATGTATTTTGAAATATACCTAAAACCAACAAGTTAAATAAGTTTTAAATAAGTTATACATGTCTAATAACATAATGACTTACATTTGAATGCTCAGGCTCAAAATATATTTTAAATATTTATTATATTTATAATTTATGAAAGATTTGAAAAAATCGTTAGATCGATATATGTATTCTGATCCATACTTAATACATACATTTGCTAGAATAATAATTATGTAAGCTAATTGGTTAGCCCGCATTTGGCAATAATTACTAATGAATAAGGCAAATATTACTCCTGCTAGCTTTTACCTAACCTTTAAATAATATAGGCATATTCAATAAAACTATTCTGTTACGTGATATTTCAAGTCACCCACTTTCCTACATATAAGTAGTATGTTAGTTAGCTAAGCTGGGCTGAGTAGGTAGTATTTTTGATAAGGGAAAATTTGTATTATTTTTTTGTATTATCTACGAGTATACATATAAGAAAATTGTAGAAGGGTTCAATTCTGAACATAAACAACAAAGAATACTCCTAGGGGTCTTTAAATATATACAAGTAACAGGCCAAAGAAAAAAACATTTAGAAATTTTTGCCCGTCTGTCTGTTGTACATCTTTAACGCAAAAACTACTGGACAGACTTTGATGAAACTTAGTTTGTTATATAGTTATTATTCCTCGGCAACATATACGCTTTATTCTATAAAGCAATCTATATTGCAAACGATAAACACGAAAACTATAGAACGGATTTCGCTAATTATTATTATTTTTTGTTTTTGTTACTGTCAGAAGACGAAAGAAAAAAGATCGGAAAGTTACGAGAAATTTTTAAATTAAAATAACTTAACGAAAACATCAACTTTACATATGTAACTTTATTATTTTAGTCATAACTGTCAGACGTTTGACAGTTGGCGGGATTGATAAAATATGCGCTGCAAAATATCATGCTAAAGCAAATGAATCGGTCAGATTAATATCATATTTTTTATAATTATTAATTTTACTAACTCCAATTTAACATTAATTGTTAAATAAGAAGGTTCCACTAGTGAATAATATGAGAGATTTTCAACTACACAAACACGCATGATAAAAGTGCGTAAAAGAGAACTCAAATAATTGTGGTAATAGCAGTACGATAAATATCTATATGACTTTAGAATATTCCAAATAAGCCACACAAAATAATTCCACACAGGTTTAAAATTTAAATTAAATTACAAAGGGCTGTGAAGCTGGACGGCACGAGCCTAATGCCGTGGATCAGTAATTCGATCAGCCGTTGGTCCCTTTGATCTTATTTTTGCTGGATATTAATATTCAAATACTTGGACTCACAAGGAATGCTCGCACCGTTGTTAACAAAAATATATTAAATTTTCATACACTTACGATTAATTAAATAATGGCGGCCACATTGAAAACTTAAAATGTTATTATAAGTGATTCTAAACTAAATTTAAAATGTAGCGGGTGTTTTTGGGGTTGCTGAAATGAAAAAATATAGTATGGTCTATGAAGTGGTCAGTGAACATGTTTTAGTACGAAAGTACTTATATACCTACTCCAGTTTTGTTCGTGTTAGTGTCAAAATCAACGTGCGCTGTTGCCGTTCTTGTCAGTTTAGTGACCCATGCGGATAAAATACCTTTAGCACACCAATAATGTTACGTTTATTTTATTTAATTATTTGTTTTTTTTTATTTGTTTGATAATATTTTTTTCTTAATTTAAGTATAGGAAATGAATTTATAGGTTTAAATGTAGTTAATTTTTACATTTCACGTGCCATTTAATTTAATTGAATACCCTCAATTTAAAACCCTTAATACATATTAATAATATAAAATATATTTAATATTATCAATATTTAAAGTACAGATCAGGTCGTGTGTGGAGTACTGCGGTCATGGCCGGCACCGAAAAATGTCATCTTGAAACTCTGGACTCAATTGAAAGGAGAGCTAACAGGCTAATTGGCCATTGAGCTGGTTGACGCTAAATTCTATACCCTCTAATACAGACGTAGAGTCAATAGTTTCTTAGTATTCTATAGGATACATTTTGGTGAGTATGCGTTGGAATTATTTGACTTGATTCCCCCTTCCATCTCCAGACGTTCTGACGCAGATCCCAGAAACTGGCGAGAATCTGAATGCAAACTTAAGCACTCGGTGGCAAGCGTTGTCCGGCCAACTGTGTTTATAAAAAAAAGGGGCTGGACGATTCTGCTGTATCTCTCCACATTGAATAGATTTAGTTTAGCAAAAGAGGCATGATGGTCTTTTTGGCACGGTTGTTCGTTTATACCATGAAAGTCTTGAAAACCTTTGAACGCTTACTTGTAAGTAAAGTTTATTATAAAACTAAGGACTATGTTCATAATAGGTTTATCTGGAAATTAACAACTTGTTGATAATTTTGGACTGTTGGATGTTGCTTCACTGTATTTAGTCGTCAGTTATTTTCTATAGCTTTCTTGGTTCATTACATTATATACAAATACTCTAAATAAACCTTAAAACAGACTGGCAGCGATCGCTTCATGCCCACGATACATCATCCTCTAAATATGCGGAAACATTGTAGTATCCGCTAGCACAAAAACGTTCCTTAGTTACTTTCTTAAACTTATTAAATAGTAACACTAGAACGTTTGCTGGGAGCTTGTTGAAGATTTGTATGCATTGTCCCATAAAAGATTTACTCACTTTGTTAGTCGAGTTGGTGTTTGTTCCTCGTATTTAAACTATGTATGTCACAATGCTTCATAAAAGAATCAGTATTGTTTTGTATATGTTTAAGACTTTCATAAATATACTGACCGGCGACCGGGAGTATATTAATTTTCTTAAACTTATCTCGTTAAAAATCTCTAGGGCCCAGATTGTAAATTGCACGGATAGCTTTCTTTTGTAGAACGAAAATAGTATTCATGTCAGCAGCACCACCCCAGACTAGCATACCATATGACATTATGCTATAAAAATAACTATAATAAACTAACTTGGCAGTAGTCTCATCAGTGAGGGCTCTAATTTTTTTACCAGCAAACGCGGAGGAGCTAAGTTTTCTAGGCAATACAGCGATATGAGGGCCCCATTGTTGTTTACCATCAACAGTGCTTCCTAGAAAAAATAAGGATTCGACCACTTCCATCGCTTCCTCATTAAAGTAAAATACTTACTTTCTCAACGTTTGTGGTTGTTTACTTTTACTTCATACTTAATTAATTTTATGTTAATGTACAATGAAAACTCCATGTTCTATCAAAGTACAAATATTGTCTTCATAATAAAGTTTTAATTAGTGTGATGTTAGTTGATCAGCAACTTACTTACTTAAAAAAGATAATGGCTGGAATAAACCATATACTTTGAAGTGGTTTTTCGTCATTTTTAAAATATCAACATCTTAACATTTCTTTAGAGTGAATAAACTATAGTTATTACTAAAAGAGGTCAAATTGTACAAGTAATTAAGTTTTGTTTCGACCGTGTTAAGAACACGTGTAATACATCTTAGAGTCTTACATTCGTATTACTAGTGGTATTATTTACATTTGTATTGTAATATATTATTGAAGGTTTTTTTTTACATATTAATAAGTAATTTCTGTGCATTAAAATAAAGGCCAGGTCAATCAGGTTAAATTTCCGATTTGAACATATCTACATAAGATTTTAATGAACAAGTTTGGTCGACACCCAAAATGTTTGTATCTCAAGTTTTAACGCTTTACCAATTTTGTAAGGGGCACTTAGTTATGTTAAATTTAAATACAGATATCTTAATCCCAGAGAAATTTAAATACAGATATCTTAATCCCAGAGACTGGATATTTCAACTCTTGACTAACATAAAATAATAATAATAATACAATTTCGTGCAACGCTATAGTTATTTTTATAAGATTGGCATTTTCAACTGAAATCAATATTTTTTTTTTAGTTTTTGTAAGTTCTTAGTTACAATTGAAAAAGTAGTTTACGAATTAATACTATGCAAAATTTCTTAACTTTGTCACTCACTCAGTGATCTATCATCAAAAGTCTAAGTCACTTGTAGCAGACATAGAAGCTTCAAATGTAGGATGCAAAAAGTATATATTAAGGAAACTTAAAATATTTTGTAATTTCAGTCTACTTTTCTAGATATACCAATAGCATAAAAAACGTTGTAATCCCATATAAGTACAAAGATTTACAAAGTAACATTTGCAGTGAATTTACTAGTGTACTAATATAGCTGTAGATAAAATAGGCAAGAGCGAGAGTAGCGCACTTAGGTGAATGTAGAACCAGAAAGGAAAATGTAGGACTATCTATAAAAATAAATGATATCCCATAAAAAATCAATACTTGTAAAAAAACAAGTCTCGCAACGCAGTTCTTTTCTCGTAAAAAGTTGTAACATCCATGTAATAACAAATCATTAATTCATTCAGTCCCTACTTAAGAGAACTTCTGTTTTAAGTTGTTACGTAATAAGCTAACCGAACAACATCTTTTAAGTAATATCAATGTCTATCACAAAATCTTTTATGTTTTAAACAAATAAATTAATTTGGCAACCGCACTAAACAATTTAGTTAACAATAGGGATTCCTTTTTTTGAAATTTCCATAAAAACTAGTCACATTATAAAAAAACCCAAGTCTCGCAACGTAGTTCTACCATAAAAAGTTGTAAGATCCATGTTATACCAAGTCGGTTATTAATTAAATTCAATCCCTACTTAAGGAACCTTTTCTCCTAAGTTGTTAAGTAATTAGCTAACCTAACAACACCCTGTACTGACCGTGTCAATATCTAATAAAAATTTTGTTAAACATAGAAGATTTTAATGTGTCCTAAAAGTGACATAAAACGACTCTGCCGTCGCAATAACATACAATGTAAATACAAGTATGTAGTACATATCATATTAAAAATATTGTTTTGTGCGATTGCCAAGTCAATTAATTTGTTTAAAACATAAAGGTTTTAAATAGATATATGGTCACTACAGGATGTTGTTAGATTAATCAGAAGTTTCATAGAAGTCACGACCATCCAGACAAAGGCGGATAAGTATAGCATGCTTAGTTAACCGAGGCGGGTTGCGATGCGGTAGCCCCATTGGTAGAGCGACGATAGGATTTCATAGAGGTCTTGAGTTTGAATCCCTGCCCGTATATATTATTAATAGTAAATTTGTAAGATATGAAAATACAAAATTAATATTAAAAATCGAACCTCTGGCACAATTTCCCAGATATCGCAGGTTTGAACGCCCGTATTGGTTTACTTTTCATTCGGTGTTCATTTAAAATATAAATATACATAGCTATACATGCTTAAGTATATTTTCAAACATATACACAATATATTGTTTATCGTATAGTATTAACAGAAACCATTGCTATTTTCACTCTGTCAATAGCTTTACATTTACAATACATTTCAAACCAGAGTACAACTATAATTAGAATGCTAAAGCCCACTAGACTCAGACTCAGCCAACTGTTAACACGCAGGGGGGTCAAAGTCTAATAAAGTCAGCTTACCCACAGTGACGTATATAACGTTAGACGTCAGCAAATTATAAAGTGTAAGTTTGCGGAGACTCAATCTTATATCTATATTCTTTCTAATGCATGCATATTAAAAAAACAGTGTCAAACAAAAAACAAATCAAAGTCACTAATATTCTTTTATATGTGCGACTTTTTAAATTAACTTTACATTCCTTCATAATTATTATATTATTTATATGATATTAAACATAATAACTCACTATTATAATTCAAGTATCTCGTTATATTTTAGGATTTATCTTTAAGTTCAGTAAATAATTTACAAATAAACTAATTGTAATATTACCACATCGAAATATAAATAAGTTTCAAGTCACTGAAATTCATTCATTGATTGTTATTTATCAACTTTATTTTGAACAGTTCTGTTGTCATTTTTTACATTATTTTATTTCAGGAACGTGGATATTTTTGTAATTTTTATTTTTGTATAAAAATGAGTTCACAGATAAGACTCACACAAAAGTGAAATAAATCTGTCCTAATTGTATAATATGAGTAGAATTCATATTGCTCTTAGATTTGTTTGACTATGAAGGTGGTTGGGCTCCTTTGAACCAACATAAGAAGCAAACAACAGTATAAACACATTATTGTATCTTAAAATGAATAGACAGTATTTAACCAACCTATCAAGCACTGCGTACAATTTTTGTTTTTATTTATTTTTTTTTCTAAATATAAATAATTAAAGTTTGTTTGTTTATCTTTTAAACAAACAGATTTTTTAATTTGAAACAAAGTTAATTAATCGTCAATAATGATTTAAGGCATGCTGATGTAGCTCTATATAATTTTTTAATAATACTATTATAGTGTAATTCAAATACCACGAACTTGCAAAGACAAGATCGAAGGGTTGTGACCAATCTCATTAGCAACTTCAGTCACAAGCTATTTGTGATACATTTGTTCCCAACCTGTTTTGGACCAACTTTATTAAGTAATACCTATACCCTCAATATTAAACCTAAGAAAACCCAAGTTATTATATTAGGTAGTCCAAGTTGCATATTCAAAATGTGTTAATGTCTCCTCTGGAAGACCGTCTGGTCTGATATTGATGGTATCATGGTTCCATACATCAGTAAAGCTGAAAAACTTTGTATTATTTTCGACTAATATTTGTATTGACCTCTCCCGATTGAAAGGATATTTTATTCAAAGGTCTTTCTAAATGTGGGTAATACTGAATTTGGTCTGTAGTTAGTTGAGTCTAATATACTGCTGGATTTAAATAATTTTAGTATGTTTCATTAGATCAGGAAATATACCACAATCTATACAGTTATGGAATATTGAAGCTAAATATGGCGCAACAATGTTTGTTAATTACCGAAGTAAGTTAACGAATATTCCCCATAGATATTTTTAACACTAATTATTTTAAAAACTTCTACCATTTCTTGGGCAATAACCTTTTCAAAACTGAAATTAATACAACAATTATATTACATTGTCCGTAAGTAATAATAATAATTCCAGAGCGGCAGCAGTTGAAGAGTTTAAAGATTTAGTTGTGGTAACTGGAGTATCGGTAAAGAAAGTTTCAAAAACAGTTGCAGCCTCAAGGTCATAAGTAACATATATAACTGACTATATTTAATTTAAATTCGATCCCTTGAGCTTTAGATTTATTTGCTTTTTTGAATGCCGTTGTCCATAGACATCTGCAACTCAAGAAGTGCAAGTGCGTTGCCAGCCTTCTAGATTGGAATGCGCTCTTTTCTGGAAGATTTGAATGTCGTATCGGTCCGGAAATATCTTAGGCGACAATTTATTCCCCAGATTCGTTGTGAGAGGCAAAAAACTTCTAGAAAAGTGCACAGTGATAGAACACAAACTGTTGAAATGGTGAGAGTAGATGTTTTGTCGCGATGGACGATAGAATAAAAATCCAGAAAGAATATAAGAACGTATGTAAGTAAAAAAATGTATGGGGAAAAGCAATTTAATACTAATGGAACATAGAAATGATGTTAAATTAATTTCAAAATCTTTTAAAAATAATGTACAGAAGGTAAATCATTATCACTATATAAGTAGGAAAATACAAAATGACAATTTTAAAATAAAAATCGCTTTGAAAATAATTAATGAAGAAACTGCAAAAGCAAAATCACAAATGATCGGTTTTAAATTAAATATTAATAATAATTTATGTGAGGGGGTTTTATACCCGTGAGCGTACTTATGCTACTAATAAACATTGTTCCTCCAGATATATAGATTCTAGCATAAAAGTTTGAGGTATATTAAATAATGTAATGAAAAATAGTAAAATAATGCCATTATTTAAATTCACTAGTACATTAGAAACAACTCACTATAGACCGATTTCAGTATTACCCATATTTAGCAAGACCTTTGAAAGAATTATCCCTAGTTAGTTGATGATTGCACATTTTAATTAAAATAACCTTTCACATTAAAAAATGTGTTGAAAACAGCTTCACTCAAAGCCACCGCGCATTGTCAAAATTGCTGAAAGACTGACGAGTCTCATTCATGGAACTTGTGCGTTCTGGTTGAGACGTACCTTCTACCCCTGAGCGAGGAAGACCAATCGTTGTTCTATGACGCTATAAAAGAAAGCCAATCTCCTGGCAAACTCTCTGCGTCTAACTTGACTTTGGATGACCAGGGAAAGACTCCGCTGATCATACCGCTACCTTTTGTCGTATCCAGCACTCTTCTGACTGCTGCAGTCAGTATTGGAATCCTTGGCGTCGATATAACCAATGAGGTCCAGTTCCGCGGTCATATTGAGAGTAAAGCCAAATTGGCCTTTATGAAAAGCTCGGTGTGTTAGGCAAATTGAGACAGAATTTCACTCTAGCCCATCGCCTGCACCTTATAAGGAGCAGGTTCGGCCACATGTGAAGTACTATTCCCATCTCTTTGTGGGGGCACCCCAATATCAATTTCTTCCCTCTGATGGGAATCTGTGGAACAAATTGCCGTCTAAGGTATTTATTTGTCGATATATAATTCAAACCTAGCCTTAGCAAGGAAAGAGCGTATTCACTTCTAAAAGGCTGGCATGGTACATCTAGCTCCTGAGTTGCAGACCTTCATGTGCGACGGCAGACGCTTAGGTGACCCGTTTGCTTGCTTGCCTCCTTTTATTAGTTATTATTCAATAATGTTTATATATACATTATAATAAAAAGACAGAAAGAAAGAAAGAAAGAGAAGAAAATAATACATAAGACGTCTATACAGTCTTTAAAATATTGATAACATATTTAACGTTTATACCTTATCACATATATGTAAATATTGGATATTGCAGTCATAACAATACAAAGCCGGTAAAAAGTTATTGAATTAAGGAAAGATATTGAAAAAAAAAACCAGTTAAGATGAGCTCAGGTTTTAGTAAGTTTTTAAAATTGTTACTTTTAAAGCTTACTTATAAATTTAAGAAAAAAGTAACTATTCTAATATGAGAATTAAAAACTTCAAAAACTTTGTAACGATAATAAGAGTATAGTGGAAGATATAAACGAGATAAAAGAAGCGAGTTCATGGCGGCGGTGTAATTTTAATATGAATGCCGGCTCAGCGTTCATAAATAAAAATTGAAATAAAAACTACAGCCGCTTCATGATTATTTATATATACTCTTTGATTTTCAATACACAAGTATAATTTATGTTTTTTTAACAGTTTCCAGATTGACTCTAACAAAAAAGCGGACAGGTCTGGATCTGGGATAGGATAACAAAAACTCTTACAATATAAAATTAATTAATAAATCATTATAACGATATCTTAGAAGATAGCTTATTAAGTACGAATGAAACGTTATTATATAGTATTTAAAAAAAAATGAACAATATTATTTTTTAATACGTATGTTGCTTGCAATTATTTTTAATATCACGTATTGTAATCTCTTTAATTTATTTAGGTCGGTTCTAAAAGCAATCCAAATAATAAACTTTATTTAATTAGAGAAATGAAGCTGGACTTGTTACCGATTCACCCAAGACCTCAAGTTGCTTACACTTCTGTTATTTAATGCTACTTTTCAAAAAATCGGACTGTTATATTTTTCAGGTTACTTTTTTCTTATAAATTCAATTAATATCAGCAATACTCCTCAACTTTTACTGAAAAAAAAAATTAAAAGTAAGAGAGCCTAGCTGTAAATATTTTCAGTTTGTATCAGGGCTGGCTCTATCAGGGTAATGTTAAATTTTCACAGAAGTCCGGCGTGTAATAAGTATTATTTCTGTGAAAATCATTAACCATTTACAATCTGTTTGGTTGTCACTCTGTTTAAAGTATCACTTATTATTATTTTTAGATAATTACTAGAATTAAGTCTAAGTTTAACATAAACTTTCTTCTAAATACTATCCTATTAAATATAATAAAATTTTATAATTGAGGACACTTATTAAAAATATGTGAAAATTTCAAGATACAAACGTTACAAGGCGGCTTATACCAGGCGCCCTCTGAGAGCTGAAGTGCAATGCATTTAAAAATTTATTTCATGCGGTAATGTTTAAGAATTCTCTTACTTTCGAAAGTAGATAAGACAAAAAATAACATTCTTCGTAAAAGTTAACACATAATAATATTTAAATATTATTTAAAAGTATTATATAATGAATATTAAATTAAAGTATTATTTCAAAAAAAGGGTAGAATCTTTGATTATACAAAAGTCATCGAGTGTATTGTAATTGTAACAATAACTATAATTATGAGAAAAGTACGTAGTTACTATATTTACATTAGTAAGATAGGATGTAGATTAATATAGTGAGATAATTGAAGGTAAGAGAGTTCGAGGAAATAAGACAGGTTAATTTTATCAATTAAATTAACAATTTAAAATTAAAGTAGCTATTACTTTCAATGTTATTTTTTCAAAAATCCGCAGTATCTGAGCTCTACGTTTAGAAAACACTTTTAATACAAAAATCGTTAGCTCTAGAGGTAAGTCATTTCTAGTCAATTACAACACTTTCGTCATATTAACTCTAATTCTTTCTATATAAATATAAATGTAAGAATAATTTGATATTTTGTATTGTAATTCCAAAAATAATATTTTAATAATACAATGATTATTTATGAAATTGGATGAAAATAAACAACATTAATTTGAACAAACAAATAATTAAATAATAATCTGAATCACAACTTCAATCATGTTAAAATTTTTATTAAAATTGATACTTGTTTTATGTAAATTAATCAACTCAATTTAAATATGTTAAACAATTAATAATCTTCAATTTTCTATCAATCTTCATGGCAGCGTTATATTATATAAATATATTAATTTATAAATAAACTAAGTATTTCAAGTTAATTTTTATATGTCACCCTTATCCCTCAGCCGACTTACATCAAAAGGTATCTTAATCATTTAATATTTTATTACAAAATATTGGTTTTATGAAACGTTCCGCTCAAAGCTATTTTTTCCTAACTACCCGCAAAAAAGCACGTTGATAAGCATCCTGTATATAGACTTAAACAATGAGTCGATATTTAATATATTATATATCACCAAATATCATAGGAAACCGTCCTGTAGTATTGTTTTGTAATTAAATGAATGCCTTACTCGATATTTCATTTCCTCGTTCTAGTGAGACAATTTTACCAGAATGAAAAGTATGCTGCTTGAGGAGTTACATTATTTGGGAGTTATTTCTAAGCCTGTGTTAAATAAATTATAATTAATGCTATTAATTTTCATAATAAGGGCAATCTTTGAAAAATATTTAATTAATAAAAAATACATCAAAACAATAATCCCTGTTAAACTAATATTTAAACGGCTTCAGTTCCTTTCACACGTTCGAAACGAAACGTATAGCGTCGTTCGAGTGTATTAATTTACATCGCTCTGGTAATATTGTTCACTTTTCTATGGTATCCGACTGCTAATAATGGAAAACATGTATTGAATTTAGTATTAATTAGTAAATTCATGTTTAACACAGGTTGAATTTCAATTAGTGACGTACAGATTGAATTACTTTTTGTTTTAATATTATTTATTTCCTTTTTTTTTTTGAACATCCTTTATATCACAGCATGGATGGACCAGGGGAACTTTGTCACCCTTTACTCAGAGTGTTTTGGTGGAGTCATAAGATTTTTATATTCATACTCTGCCAACCCATTTATTCAATACCTACTAGTACCCCTAGGAGTAACAATTGAATAAGTTGGTTATTAAATCTAATTTTACGCAAATAACTCGCCGAGGTGTGAACTGGCCGAGGCGCAAGAGATATTGAAATATATGTCTGGATTTGATATGTTTTACGGAATAATTTAATATTTTTTTAATTTACAGTTAAATATTATTCTTAAATAAAAACCTTCTAGTTCAATGTGTGTATGTCTCCCAAAAGCATGAACTTTATCAAATGTTGATATCAAATGAATATAAAATATTCAAGAAATTTTCTTAAGAAAAATTTTAATTCTTAATTTAGAAAAATAGGGATGATCCCTTATGGACGCGAAGGGTGGTCTTAAACGTCTTTCAGTTTTGGATTGCTTCCTTCCTCTGGAAAGAACTTTGAGTGAACAGCGAGGAATGTGCCTTCAGCTCTGTAGAAACATATACATTGTACTTATTTTTCATATTATTTTACTCCCTATAAAGGTTCGTTATATTATAATTTAATTTAAAATATATTATATTATAACTAGACAGAATAACTTGCTAAATAATGCAAGTTATTAACGAGCCGTGTTGAATTAAAGTGATGTCCCGGAGGGCGCTATAAATATTGATTGCATATCAAATATTATTCACTTCAGTTCTTTCAAAAACGTTTAATGCTTTTAAAGCATTTTTAGCGAAATTAAAAAAAAATCTAATACGCATCAACGAATAATTTTTTTACCACGAATTTTATCACATTTAAGAAAATAGCTTTTAAATCGTTTTATTTATTTGATATATTTTACAAAAGAACATATTCTATACAACCTACATGTAAAAAAGTAATAAAAGTGGCGAGATAATTAAAGAATATTTATTATATGCTAGTTATAATTATCTTAAAGCTCTGCGTACAACTTATTCGCAATCAGACTTCCCCCAGGGCTTCCCCCGGGGTAAGAGATTGGCTGATGTGAGTGGACACCGGACGCTGTGATCTTCATCATACGTATACAATTAATAGATGTATCGAAAAAATATTTGAATAGTCAGAGTATTATAATATTTTTTTCGATTTCGACTTAAAATATTGTAATTTTTGTATTATATTTTCATTTTTACTAAATATACTAATCTATTTCAGAAATGGGAAAATTAACAACTTATAAATATAACTTCTATTGAAATATTACTTATCTAGTTCTGAATTAAACAAACTAAAATGGAAAATTTGTAAAAATTATTAAAAAGAAACAACAATTATAAAATATTAATTTATTAAAAGTAGTTTCAATAAACCATTTAGTATTAAATATTAAGATGATATTTAAAAAGATATGTTAGTATTTTATTGTACATTTTCTTATATATAAAACAAAAAACAGTCACACGCGTGCATTTATTAAATGTTTGGAGGTCTGTCTAGTTAACACACAATATATCAATGTGCGTTGGTTGACGTGTGTGCGTTGATCTACACACACATACACAGGCACGTCTGTGTAGGTGAATTTTTGCATCCAATTTCTCTAAAATTGAGACGTACGATACACACTAATGAGCTAATGAGTTAATCATTTACGTAGGTACGTTGAATAAACTTTCAACCGTATTTTTAAATTTAATTATAAAGCCATCGATATTTTCTCAAACGATTGCATCTATTGGGTACAATCAGTTAGATGATTACTAGATTAGATAATAGAAAAGTATTAGAGAAAAGTAGAAACAGATATATTCATTAATTACTTATAAAACTAGTCATAAAAGCACTGCCATTGCTGTTCTACGAGTATGTGTGCATGAATACTTACTTAATTTAGGTTGCTAAGTAAATGACTGTCACTAGTTTAGCTCACTAACAGTATTTAGACTATAGCTTGCATAATCTGCACGATCGCTATCTACCGTGCTCTTCCGTCGTAGTAAATCCAGCGTGGTGACTTAACGACGACATAAATACCGAAGCGGCCTGACGGAAGGGGGCTGAAGGAGCCAGTGAGGGGTGGGGGGGACAATTTAGTGTTTAATTGTATGCCATCTATTAGCTAGCCAGGGATGTGAGCCAAGTAATAATATAGTCATTACTAAAATTTTTACTCTTGTATGCGAATTGTTAAGATAATAACAAGAAGTGTTTAGATTTGTCTCCACACAAATCTAAACAAACTATTCATAAATTTGCAGATAAATATTTGACATATATTTAACATTTATCTCAATATATTTTCATAACGTTTCCTCTCCATTACATAATTCTAAAAGCATACCTATATCAGACGTTTAATTCACCTAATGGAGCCCTGAACGTTCCGAGATGTTCACTTATTGTTGCGAAGGGCGCTATTGTCGAACCACCCGATATCATGACAATGGGAAAATACCAAATTTTGAGGACAATTTTGTTTGTTCACAATAGATTGAGTTTTATTAAGGATAAAATATCATTGATGAAAAATTATCTCATTTCCGATATAATATTGCTTTTCGTTCTATTTTTATAAAATATAAATTAATTTTTATCTTAAAAATATTGGATAATATAATGTTAAATTTATCAAGTATTTGAAATCGATTTCAGTGAACTTTGTATTGTCATTAATAACTGGATATTAGTGTTTTTAGGGAAGTATTAAAGCAAAGATAATAAAAGTTTCGAATGTATACAAAATGTATTTAGAATAGCCATTTTAAGCAAATCGTGCTGGGCAGCGGAGAATGAGCTAGGGGGAGCATACAATCGTATGCACCCCCTACTTTGCCAATTGGCAAGACCCTCGAAATACTTCTCATCAAAAACTTTTATACAAACAGATCCTTAACATAAAAAACCACGAAAAATTTGACCATTCTCGAGTTTTTTTAACTTATATCTTGAGGTTTATTTTAAGAGTCCCCTTTTTATGTTACCATTGCATTGTCAGCAATTAATACCCATAAATACCAAGTTAAAATTGGTTAATAAAAGCGATCTCAGATTTTTTAGTTTATAATATTTTAGACTTGGAATCCTTAGGTTTATATTGTAGTGTCGAATGTTTTGCGCTAATAGTACTTAAGGAAGATCAAGTTTAAAATATTTGTATGTTAGGCAATGGGAGGTATACGACAATTATTGTTAAAATAATTCCTATGCAAAAACACTGAAATCACTAATATCTAGTGATAAAACATCTTACATAGTACGTAATGTTTATATATAATAAAATATATATATATGAATTTTATTATTTATTTCATAATATATATATATATAAAATAAATAATAAAATATTTGTCGAATGATATTATAATATGTTCCCGTGGTGCGAGGACGAGGACGCGCGAATGGTGCGAGGAAACCCAGCACGGGTTCATTATACCAATTGTTTTATTCAGTGCTAAGCGTTGCTTTACGTCAACCCTCGGGGCTGGGAATATCAAATAATCTGACGATAAGTTTCAGATCTTATATCGAACTCGTTTTTTTTATCTGTCCACCTTGCTTCCTCCATCAAACAGGAACGTTCAAAATTCAATAAACAATAATGAATTGGCTTCACATATGACGTTATTATTATTGCCAGATTAATATTTTAATTATTTTAACCACATGTGCTTCACACATATCGATGATAAAACCTTCTGGATCCTAAAATAATATTTCAATAATAAACACATGTTATTACTAAAGTTTCAATGCTAATATTGGAAATCAATACTTACAATATTCCCACTTCTAAAGTATTGTCAGCTTTAACGTCACTGTGATCTTTCGCATTTACAAAGTATCTGGATCAGAAAGCTGTTTAATATTTTCACTGAAAATCACAGTATTCGTTGCTTAAATATCGCGATGATTTTATAATACTTATTGGATTTAGAATCTTACTCCTATGTTATAAGACCGAAAATAGAATGTTTGTGATTTTAAGAACGGGGCAACGGGTGCGGCGTGTTGCAAATATAAGAATAGGAGTCGTGATAACCTAAAAGGTGTAACAAAGAGGTCGTGTCGAGGGCGAGGTGCAAATGTGCATCTCACGAGATGAGCTGCCTCAATGTCCCTGCTTGGAATGAGAAAAATAATGGAGTGGATATATTTTTCATAAGCAAAAATGTATCCACTTCAATATTAAAAATATATATAGCTTCAGGGTTAATACAAGGTATCGTGGTCACTAATCAAGTCCAGGCTTTCTGCATATTATGTATCTCAAGTTTAACGATATTTATCTTAGAGAGGATGAAAACTAAGTTTATTTAAAAATATATATAAGGAAATATTTTTTTTTTTACAAAAAATGACTTTATTTCTTAAAGGAAAACAAAATATATTCATTAATTAATAATATTTCTTAGTTAAGAAATCAAACCGTTCTTTAAATGTACAGCTCTATAATAATTAATATATAATGTTATTAAATGTACCGTATCAATAATTCGTGTATCGTTGGTTCTCAGCTCTCGATGTACGGCAGATCGCTCTGTGCATTTCCGCAATTGTCATCTGCCGCTGTTTGACTTGTCCTTTCGTTTCTGAATAAACGTGCCGTTATTTGAGTACCAGTCTCTTAAGTAATAAACACATTTTTGTTCTGATATATAACTTTTATTTTCATTCTTATGTAATAAATAGTATTTAGAGAACAAATAGAAATATCTGTTTTATTTTGATGGCAATTTGATACATTTGGTCTCAATTATATTATTTATAAAATAGAGATATTTGTGAATTACATATTACATTTAATAATAATTATATTTTATTCTAGAAGCTGCTTATAATTTTTGTCTGAAGCAGGGGTGGAAGGGAAAGTCAATGGCCATAGAGACACTCTGTAAGATAATATAACATGTATCAAAATAATTTCCTATGCAAACACTTCCAGTGTTTCTTATATTTTTTAGAGCGATATGATTGACTGCCGGTTGTGGAAGGCAAACAACTTTTGGACTAAATAGTATGAGAGATTTAATGTATTTCGGCTGTAATTGTTAAAGGTTGAAGTGGAAAATTATGACAATCTTTTATTATTATATAACCGAAAAATGCTCAGTGAATCAAAA
Organism: Dircenna loreta; assembly: GCA_963555665.1. Taxonomy (NCBI): domain Eukaryota; kingdom Metazoa; phylum Arthropoda; class Insecta; order Lepidoptera; family Nymphalidae; genus Dircenna; species Dircenna loreta. The sequence continues at coordinate 996,020 of OY743096.1, forward strand.
ACAATAAAGGGTACAAAAATCTTTGCATACATTCCGAATTAATATGAAAGTTAATTGAAAAGCACATATAACTTACTTCATAAAACACGACAGTATATACTTACAATGTGCTAGAAAAATTTCAATATAATATTTTTAATCATTGATGCAAGCGGTTGCTTATAAGAAAAAGACACAAGCCACATACGGAAAAACATGTGTATGGATTATATTTTAAACCAAGTACCCATTTGTTAAATCAAATGATCGCTGAATTTTTAATCTAACATAAACGAAGCACCGAAGGCCACCGTCATCGTAAATCACAAATACTTTTGGACATTATTTCTGGCTTATGACAGCGACCCTATTAGGTGACAACTAACTTTTTATTTTTGCAAGACTCGACGCGTGTTCGCATCAACCGACAACGATTTGTTTTATATTATTAAATAATACAAAGACAGACAAAATAATTTATAAAAAGTAAAACTTAGGTTTCTAATGTAAAATTACATCAAAACATAGTATGTAATTAATTAACAAACACACCAATAAAAACTAACTAACCTATAGACATCAATCAATTAAAACTTAAACCAAATCGTATTTACATAAAGTGAACCACGCCCCCTATAAGTACCATTTACCTTTAATCAACATAGTCGAATAAGATGAAAGTAACTCATTCACACCTCTTAAGCCATGCTTCATACAATACGTTCATTACGTGTGAGTCCACGCTAATTTCCCGGGGGGGCCATAAATTACGTACAGTTTGTCCTCACTTTCTCATGTAGAATTTTGCTAAAATTATACCGTTGTAACATCTTTTGTCATAATTTCGAGAAGCGAACAATATTTTTTTAGTGTTTTAATATGTGATGTTTTATTGTTCTTGGACTCTTAAATAATAACAAAGTTTTTTGTCACAAGAATCATTTCATGAAGTTATCTTTTATAAATGTGTAATGAAACAATATATATATATATATATATATATATATATATATATATATATATATTTATTACTACTGTTTTATGATTTATTGGGATTAATGTATGAATAGAGACAGACAAATTAAAGTATGAAACTATTAATTGAGACACTAGGTATTACATGGAAGAATAAATTACATACATCGTTGCATTTGTTTTATTAAATGGGTAATGCCATATCAACTCAAACGTTTAAGTTAAAAATACAAACAATGAAAAAACAAATATGTCTAATACGCTTAAATAATGTAAAACATTTGACTAGAGGAAGTTGGAAAGTGTCCTCAAAGATGAGAAGGCAAAGGCGCCCGTGTCGTCGAGCAAGACTATTTACTTTGAGTTAACTATTGTTTGCGGCTTTACCCTTGGTTTATTTTCAGACGTTTAATGTATACATTTTCCTTTAAGTTCTAGAATATTAGATTTTTATTTTTACAGCTTTTACTTCTACTCTACCCAAACCAACAATTATTAATTACTCGAAAATACTATCTATTGGTTCTAAATATGACATTGGCTACAGAAAAACAACAAAAAAACTCTATGATATGTGACTGAGCGCCTCACTCCGAAGCCGCATTGTTGAGAAACTTCATATTTTACTTGTTTTTTAGATATTTATTATCATACACCTACAACTCATTCTAAAAAGTTTAATTATGGCTATAATAAAAACTTAATATAATTACACTTACTCCAAACAAAGCAGAACGATTCCATAAAACATCGTCCGTCATGGTTTGAGAGCACCATAGTGCCAGCGCGTCGTAGCGGAGGCTTTATGAATTGTTTTCTATTGTATCCCCTAAGTGTACAATAAATATCGCTGCACCCTCGAGACCGCAAACGGGTAGGGTCCAACTTTTAGCGAGACGTTATGATAAAGTTTGATAAATTATTTTTAGTGACTGATTAGTGGAATAAGTTATGATGACATTTTTACACTTCACCATAATCGGCGGAAAGCTTTGAGAACCATCATCCGTTTGCGTGGGTATAGTACCTAGGTTATATAACCGTAAAAAATATATTAATTAACAACTTACAACAGTAATATGAATATTTTTATAGTTCTACAAAAAAACTACGTAATTCTGTAAGTCTACAATGAAGGTTAGATACACAATACGGCAGCAGCCAACACCGCCGCACGTATCTATCTCTGTCTGAACATCCTTGACTGTGAGCTCCAGGAAAATGGCTACCAGTTAGCTATGGATTTATTAAATGTAGTGTATGCACCTAGACTACAACATTGCCACGGATAAACTATGATTGAGCGTCCGGACTGAGCTCTTAAATGAAATACTTCTCGAACTACTTATTAAAGGAAATGGGCTTCTTCGACAGTGTAGTGTTTATTATATTATAAAGTTTTGCAATTAACAAAGTCCATTACGGTGTTAAAGTATTATATATATGTGTATTATATTTTAAATCGTTAATAATACAACCTATCTGGGATAACGGGAGCGAGGCCGATATCACAAAAGTAATTTTTGGAACAATGGGTAATTTGATTTTGTGATAAGCTGCATTTTATATTGAACAGTTGACGCCAAAAAAAGACAAAAAGTCATTGTTACGTATCTTTTTAATTATTACGTTTTAAAACTGTCAAGAATAAGGGTTTTGTAAAATAAAAATCTTTATTGATTGTAAGTTTTATATAATAAAAAATTTCATTCTTAAAGCTAACAACTCCATAAGTTAGTTGCCTGATATACGAAAAGATATTTTTATAAATTTTGTTATTTTTTAAAACCATATTAAGCTACATAAATACACTGTTGTGGGCATGACTACGTTGGTAGGTCAAAAAGTTTTTTTTTTAATTATTAATTCATAAGTTCCTTTCATTGATATACATTCTACTCATTTAAATCTGTGTGTGTGTGTGTTACAATTTTTAGGTTTTAAGTTATATATTAAATTATAAATTAAGTCGTTCGGAATTCAAATAAATACTATTAATATTATATCTTTCGTGAACCATGACTATAGTATTTACATTTACCCTTCTGTGTTCACGTAGAAATTAAATCGGAATGTGCCCGACTAGTTTCGAACACATTCGGGGTTCTTAATCATGAGATCTGAGCGTGGCGGACTCGCGGCGCGAAGTCACGGTTCGAAACTAGTCGGGCACATTCCAATTTAATTTCTACGTGAATACAGCCGGGTTCATATAAATATAATATTATACCTATCGTTTTCAAACAAAATTACCTGTTCATCAATTGTTTTTAATTCGAAGTACTAACAAGAAACACTGGCAAAACACTGTTGAGATAAAAAATAATATGATATGAATTAAGGAAATATGTAAATATAAACAAAATTTCATGAAAGTATGGTTACTTTAAATATGAAAACTGATATTGAAAGAAGAAAGAACAGTAAACTGTTAACCCTTTTTTCTTTATATTATTATAAAAAAAAACTATTTAGATAGAGTATTAATTAATCTGCTTGTTTAGATTTCTTTATCTAGATTTTTCATTCGCTAAATCGTATTTCAATGAAAAAAATAAATAAACGTACTCTAAGCATTAATTTATAAGATTCCGAGAATACTCCTTGCCTTACTTATATAAACAAATTAAGTAAATGTTAGAGTAAAATAAATATATTGTTTGTTCGGATGGCTTTTTGTTTGTTATTAATTTCCCTACTTTTGTTTCCGTGTAGCATAGGTTTATTCTGTACCTATTGCGTTTTTTTTTGTAATTACTCATAAATATTTAAATACGTGTCATTAGCAAAATTATATCCATAACTACTGCTGCAATCGCCTTCGTTTGTTTCCTCCATCTAATTAATACAATATCAATTGTCACAAAATGATTTCAATAATATTAAATTTCTAGTGTATGTTAATATAAGTTGACGCTTGACTTCATTTCAATCCCTGGCTGTACGAATTAAAAAGACAAAGCAAAGCGTTTAATACGGACAGGTAGAATATCCGCAACGAAAGCATGGAAGCTCGCCGTGCATCGGAACATCCGGTGATGAAGGTCATGTAATTCCAGCGCACACTCACCAAAATGTATCGTATAGAATGCTGAGAGGCTCGCGTTTCTACGTCTGTGTCAACCAGCTCAGGGTTACCAATTAGCCTCTTAGCTCTCCTCTCAATTGATTCCAGAGTTGCAAGGTGACATTTGCAGTACTGGCTATTATATGGCCACAGTACTCCAGACATGACTAGATCTGTGCTTTATTAGCAATTGTCCCGGTGTGAAGCACTTTTGCTCACAAGAACGCCAATCTTGCTTGCGGCTCCTCTTGCTCAAGATTCAATAAACCGATTAAAGTTGAGGTTTTTATTTAATCGGACATTTATCTATTCCTAGATAGACATTTGTCTATTCCTAGCAAATGAAATCGGTGTGAAAGGTCCAACGTGGAAAGGCTTTTTTGGTGGTGAAAAAACACGTCTTCGTTTTGGTGGTGTTGAATTTGACAAGATTGGCATTGCCCCATATGGAGACTGCCTGCAGCAAACGCTTCATCATGGCTTCTCTTTCAGCCTGTACTTGATCCTAACAGGCCCGAGTACAAGGCAGGCATCTTTCTATAACTGTGCTATCGTCTGCATACCCATAGATATCGGGTTTGAGTAGATCGGTAGTGTGCAGCATGAACAGAGGTGCACTATTACAGTCTTGAAAGAGAGGCGATATAGATGTGTCTATATAGGAGTCTAGTCAGCTGCACATGTTTTGAGTGGAATGGCTAGTATACCATCAGGACCACGTGGATTTATTCACATCTAGACGACACAATGCTCTCCATACCTCATTGTTTGTGATGCGGATTTCAAACATCGAAATCCCGCAGTGAGGATATGTGCTGGGGTAGCGTTTCCAGTGTCTAGATGTGAATTGTACAAAACAGATTTTGTACTTAGCCGAGGAAATAAGAGAATTTTCCTTATTGAGAATACCTTGTATCCTGTGCCCTTTACTTTGTACTCAGCACCTTGTTGATTACGTAATAATTTTTTAGAATAACTAATTTCATCAAAACTCGTATTAAATAGTTATTGCCTTCTAGGACAAATAGCTTACAGACAACATTTTTTAAAAATATTATTAGTATTTTTCTTGTTTTATATTTTCTTTTACGTCAGGCGACAGACAACTCTTCGCGACTTGACATGACTTGATAGACATCATGCTAAGATATATTTAACGCTAACGGTATCAAGGTAAACAATGAAGGAGTATGTGTTGTTTTTTTATTAATATAATGTGTTTATAAAGCTTTATTACATATATATTAGCATTGTGAACTTCTTCTCCATATAAACTGTAATTGTGCTAATTTCATAGCCCTGTAAAGGCGCACAATATTTCTGCTTCACTTATTAATATAACGATATTGCAATTACCTATAAGATAAAAAGCTTTAAGAATGTTTTTCTGTTAGAATTTCAAAATTCTTTTAAGTAGCTATATTACGTACTTCGCAAACAAACAAACAGCTAAACAGACAAACAGAAAACATTTTGAAACAAAATTAATTACGTTTTGTACTTTATAATAATTATGTTACAATTACTTACAATAAATTGTGCATAGATAGGGTCCATGACTAGTTTATAATATAGGTTAAATGGATAACGCAATAACATGCCGTTGAAGAAATTGAACCATTAACTGTGTTGTGTTTTGTTCTGGTTTCTGAAGTTGAATACATATGTTATTGATGTCATTATTGCTTGAACATTGATTTATCTTTTACCGACAATGATTTTTTTTCCTACTTAGTATTTTCTTGCTAACATTTTCTAAAAGAATGTTGCAATATTTGCGACAGTTACTTTACAAACGGTGGGTAATTTATTTTTTGCGTGTCTTAAGAGAACACGCCATGTTGACAGTGTTTAATGAATTTCAGATGTTATGTATGATCTGTCTATTTGTGTTTCTTGTTTGCTTTTCATATGTTGAAAATTAATTTTATTATGAGCTCGGAGTGAGGTCTCAGTTAACGTTTCCGTTTTGTGAGTATTCGTGCGCATATTTATATTTTATCGCATTATTTGGATTTTGTTTACCAATTATTTATTCCCGAATGATTTATACCTTTAATTTTATTTATACAAAAGACTATTGTAAAATCCATATAAAATAATCTTGTAATAAAAGTAGAATAAGATTGATATATTTTCAGTTCGACTATAATGTACTGTCCTTTTTATAAAATAAAATTCAGTATTGATAAAAAACTTAACGACATAAAGAAATATGTCAGCTAATCTCAGCAGTAGATCGTTTGATTTTAAGTCATATATCAACTTGTTTTAATTAATTTGACCTTTGAAATTATATTATTTATTATGAGTGCCACTCACAATAGACGAACGAAGATATATACAAAGCCCCCTTACTTGTCAGTCTTGTCAAAAGGATCGCAGTCAAATACTGATTATATAAATGTTGTATAGTTCTGACCAAATATATATGTACCTTGATAAGAATATTCCTCAGCCTTATAAATTTTGTATTAATATTTTATTTATCAATGAGTATTAAAAAATCTCATATTAAGTATATTTATTTATCTTTGATTGTATATAATTATTGTAATAAACAGCTTATACTACAAAATTATACTATTCAGTCTATAATCTATACAAATAGTATACGATTTTAACATCCTACAAATATTTTTTGTAACTGTATAATAATAGTGTATAGTTATAATAGTTTATGTCGACTCCAAACAGGGCAGGTATTGAATTACTACGACGTATAATATTAAAGAATGTTACAAAAACCCAGGGTACCTACCTCCATTCGTTTATGTTTCAGTATTTTTTTAAATTACCCGGGAAGTACCGGCACTAAGATTATTATTATTCCATAATATTTAATCAGACCTGCAATTAAACACCAAATTATTATACAAACATTAACTGCGTTATTAAAAAAATAATTAGTAGTAGGCTTATTTTGAACGGAAACTCTAAAATGCTTTTTGGAGACAAGGATCTAAAAGTCATCATCAAAATTCAACAAAATGTAATGGAAACTGTGTTGCTATGTGAAACGAAATGTAAATAAATATATATATATATATTTATATATTATTATTATATATTTTTATTTTATATTATTTTAGAATGCCGCACTGACCAACAATGAAGGTGGGCCAAGAAAAATAAAACTTATGTAAAATTGATATATTAGGATATATATTAAGTAGCTTTAAACTGGCAGCATATAATTATTAAAAGATTATAAAATTCCACGGACTAATTATATGTCTTAAGTTAATCATAAACAGATTACCCATCAAGCCATTATAATCAGGCCTAGCAATTCATAAATATTACAGTCTATGACAATCTGTGAACATCAATATCTTAAATATTACAGAATTTCAATATCTTCTCTACAAGAGATTTTCATTTTCAAACAATCTTGATAAATTAATTTTAAACCTAAGATTAAGTAGGTATAAATAAGGTTAAACACATTAAAAAAAATAACGTTATATGAGTAATACAAATGAAATTCCATTATTAATTACAATTTCATAAAGAGACACGATACGCACAGGAATGCAGTGATGCCTGCACAATGTCGGAATTCAGGATATCTGGGATTCTGGGGAATTTAGGAATCTCTACAAGTCTAGCTGCACAGCACACAGCTAACGAATTGACGGTAAGATGTGGGTGCATTTGATTCTTGTTGGGAATTCATGACAAGAACTTGGCTCAATCAGCACTTTATCCCTATTAATGAGTAGATTTTAGGTGCGCTAAATATTTAATAGCTTCTATTACGTATTCCAAGTTAAGTGTTCGTGTATTATGGAGGTTACAGCAAATAATCTACGTTAAATACTATAAGTAAATTTGGTTGAATACTCTAAAATTATTTTGATTTGAAACATATTCAGAAACCTATTCAATGCAAAATATATGTTAGCTTCAAAACGTTTACGAACGTAGGTATTTAAAATGTATTTGTTAACTTTCATTTCAAATTTATTCTTCTCTTTACCAATTGAGCTACCGTATCTCTCCCAGACTCGGTGAATTTAGCACTCTATATATATTCGTCTTTATCAGGACGGTAACATCTATTAGGCTTCCCACAAAAATCCTTACCAATGTTTCTAACTTTACAGTATAAAGTAACAACGAATAAAAATGCCACAACTGATATTAATGTTTCAAAATATTTATAAACATGCCATGCCATGCCATGTGAGGCTTATTTATATTTTAAATAAATATAGAATTTAAAAAAAACCTAATAGATTTAACTACCATGCAGCTAAAGACGAATATGCATTGAGTGTTAAATTCGACGAGTCTGGCATCAACATGACGGTTTTCCAGAGGTCTCGGTGTCTAATCCGTGTCCGTATCGGTTAATTTTTCATTTTATATTTATTTAAAATATAAATGAGCTTCACATGGCTATACATGTTTATAAATATTTTCAAACAAATTGTCAAGTTATTGATTTCTGAGATATTTCAGTTTAATATATTATTACTAAACATGTAATAAAACCAAAGATATATTTATTCCAACAAACTTCATACTGTTCACAAACAAGTTAGCCATCAATCTTCAAACTGGACCAAACCTAAACGTCGCAACAGTAAAAGTCAGGTACATATCGCGTCGGGTAGAGTTAAGCGGAGTCGACGTCCACCTGTGCGGGCAAAGATATTAGTTTTCAATATTTAATACGGTTGGACGTGACGCGAGCTTCGGGATTCGGGATCGGCGCTGACGTGTGCTTGCTCGGCGCCATGCTTTCATATGAGATACGATATTTATATCTCAAAATTGAAGAGAGAGAGAGACACTCGGTAGATTTAAGAATATATATATTTTCAAGTATTTTTTTATTATATTAGTATAAGATAAAATTGTATAATATAATTGTATATATACATCACAGTATATTGTGAGAAATTATTATTTACAACAATAATCACACTTAGTGTTTGCTATTTACGGAGAAAGTCTCACAGTAATCGCCCTACAAGAGAAACTCAAAACTTGCTCCTTCGCTCCAGTGGTGTTCACTTAGTATTGTTTTCCTTTTGTGTCGCTTACTTGTTTCTGCGCCTCGCCTTACTGTCGCTAATGCCCTTGTTTTGGTCATTGAGCTCGTCTTAAGGTCGTTAATAAGTTACAAAGTCATTTCATGCTTTGGTTAGATTTAGGTTCTAGAAATGGAAATATGATTTTATACATAAACGTACACATAGATTCAAATTCCGTCATTTTATATGCGTGAAACATTTTCGTAGTGGGTATTACACGGAAACTTGCTATACCAAACTATAATAATATATAACACAGTATATTTTGAAATGAACATAATTTATTGATGTACAATTAATTATGTTCCTACAAGGTCTACCTTAACGAATCCCACGGCTATAGAGAGACACTTCTCCTTTCCTATTATGAAAAGGGTGGCGGAGCTTAACTAACCGCGCTTCTCTGGTGAGGATTGAGTTTTTTCATTCTGTTACAAGACTTGGATCAACGTTATTTATCACAAAAATATTCACGATCGCGTAAAACGTAGGGGACTCGTAAATTCTGGTATTGCCAATAAAAGACGACCGTCGTTTATAAACCATTAATAATCTTCTAAATTGTATTATTAATATGATATTTTTATAATATATTCTTTGAATAATTATATATTAAAACTGTCAAATAAATTTAAATGAATGACAAAAAAATTACCGACTCTACTATAAAGATAACAAATTCAAGATTTTCCTTTAAAATATAAATCTAGTAAGATATAATAGAGTGTGTATAAATATTAACATTTTACGGGAGCCCTTTTATAAAACAAACGACACCCTCATGTTAATAAACGAAGTAATAAGACCGAAATACAAAGAAAAATGTGTGTGCGGTGCGCGGGTCGTTACAGCGCGCGCTTGATTGCTTGCACGTATCTTCGCGACGCGCTTGTACGGAACATACGGACCGTCTTACGCATTTTTGCAAAAATAATAGAATTATTATTTTACGTATGATAAAAGCGGTATTTATGTTAAGTTAAAAAAATATAATTTATAATTTATAGTAATTAGTGTAGTTTAGTGTTATAGTTTACTAGATTACGAACTTTACGTTATGCATACTCTTTCACCGGTAGCGTCTGATGATAGTTGGTTATTTACCTGTATGCATTATTACATTACCGTCGTAAGTTTCTGCAATAATCTGAAGACTTAATCTTCTTAATAGATTTTTCGATCACCTCTTAATATATTTGTTAACTTATTAAAAAACACACCGGTATCGTCCAAAATAGCAACCCGTATATTTCAGTAGCCGCTAAATAATGACATTTGTCGCTGCCATGGCGAGTGAAGTACGCTCTCTCGTTCCGCGACCACTCCGTCTTATTAACTGCACTGAGCCACCCCGACCTCATACCACGCTGTGAAGAAATATACGTGACGTTTTAAGAAAGAGAATTCTTACAGTAAATATGTTTGGACATTTTTAACAAGGCCGTTATGATGAATTCGCCTCCTATGACGTGTATGAAAAAAATATTAACATCACGAACATTATTTCATTGTCACTAGGTACTTAAACAATTATAACGTATATTATAAAAAAAATAAAACAGTTACTGTGTCCAATAGTGAAATATACATATATATATTTATATAGTTTGAAAGATAGAACTAACACTCGACAATCGTAGGAAGTCTACAAATTTCTCTGACAGATTGACTGGAAAGTAACTCACATGTGGTTTTACATGTCAGTGGCACATGCAAGTCGCAGCCATTTGTAAGGGATAAGCCACGTCTCGACAGCGCTGAGGAGCTTGGATTCAATGTAGTGAGGAAATATCTCCAACGTTTTAAGAATTCTTTACCTTCACATGTTTGTTAGTTAATTTGAAATTATTAGAATAATAAATTAATCAAAGAATTGTTCCCTTTAAAATATATAATTATGTAACGTAAAACACTCCTGAATCGATAAAGTAATCGGACTCCTTGCGAATGATTTATATCTTGTAAACACAACTTATTTGTTTGTTTGTTTGTGTAGGTTGCTAAGTTCGCTCCTATTTTGAGATAAAGATTGCAAAGTTGTTACAACTTGTAGATATACTTAAGCTAATTGAAAGTGCTGTCTCACGCGTCGGAGCTTTGAATTTGTTTAATTTATCACATGTAGCTAACAACAAGGGCCGCTCACGTAAATAAAACTTTGGGAACAGACTGTGTTATATAAAGTAACGAGTTACTGTTTGCCAGTTGGTTGTTTCTTATTGATATTTTCTCAAATAAAAGCAGTTTTATGTGAAATACAAGACTATACGGTGTTCTTGTAGTAAAGGGCATTGATGCTTATTTAATTACAGAGTTATTATATAATATGATTAAAAAAAATGTACATGAGCATTCCAACGAATTTTAGCAAACTTTAATTACAACGTGTGTTAACAAATAAGTTTAATTAATTTAAAAAAGCTCATAAGTTGTTTTAAAGTTATTTAATATTTATAACAAGTTTATTAACAGTGCTAAAGTACTTTTTAAAATGAAATGCACGGAAATTATATTCGTATATGTTCGTAATCATGACTATCAGTTACTAGTTACATTATTTTCATCGCCACAGCAACCACAATATACATTAAACAAAACGAATATAAATCAGTCTGAAATAAGTAAGGAATTAACGACGAACTGTATTTGAATAAAGCGACGAACGGTTCATACATAGACATGGATTAATGTATAAAATTAACTTGCCAAAATGCGGTCACTTTTCAAATATTTGGAGCTCTTATTATCATTGTAATAGAGTTAAAAATCCGCAACATATTATCCCTTACAGCAGAATTCAAATGCACATTTATCAAACAAATGCACCGCTTAATTCAAAGCGTCGATGCCTGCAGAGCGCCGCAGTGGTAGCTAATGATTGATTTTGGTATAGACTATTTCATTTATACATCTTTAGAGATTTAAGCGCTCTAAGCACTCACTGCAACTGTGGTATAATCTGTCGATATCAAATACTATGGGCTAGTCTACTGAATCGAATATTTGTGAAACATAACTTTGTTTAAATTTTAACATTTTTATTATTCGGAAAGCTCGTTTATATAAAATATATAACGTCTAAATGAATAGAAAACTTATTACTAAATTGTCATTGCACTAAACCTCTTTCTCAATAACTTGTAGAGGCGATTTATAAATAAGTGTAAATAATCTGCAGTAAGCAGATGCGGAACACCGGGTGTCTGCGGCGGGTCATCTATCACTAGATAACGTCGGGACGCTAAACTAGCGGATTATGGTACTTATTAAGAAACGTGCTGTAAAATAGTTAACATTAAGAAAGATTACACGATTTTTAATTGTGATATATAATTATTTTAAAATGAAGGTGATGATACGCAATGATGAAAAAATGACAATTAGGTTATATAAGTAACTTCAAATAAAATTTATTTCAATTTATTACTGACAGATATTGATTAAATAGTTTAGATTAACCAAACACCCATGGCCCATGTGTATGATAAGTATTACCGTTGCTCAAGGAAATCACCAAATTTGATATACTTAAAATGAGTGGCGACTCTTTAGGAATAGGATAGGGGATAGGGGATACAGAAAATAAGGACACACGGTGCTTAGGGGAGGAGTTTTTGGGCATAGGAACTGTCAATAATGTAGATGTAACAAGGACGTTACACCGATTTTCTGTTTACTTACTGCAGTCATGTGATTACAACACGGCAGTGTAACCTGAAATTTGATTACAGAACTAACTATAAAACAAAATTTAGAACTAACCAATTATAGAGTGAATCAACTTCACGATAATTTAAGACAAACAAAGTTTTGTCCAGTTTTAAAGAAAACTCGATTTTAGTGGCCCAACTACTGAAAGCCTTAATAAATGCTCCGTCTTTGCTCTCTTTTATAATTTCTCTGGTGGAAATAAGGTGTCTATATTGTGAAGCCGAGAAAATGGATATTACGGGAAAAATTAAATCTCCTTTCAGTTTGCTGCAAGCGTTTCCCGACAAATAGATTGTTCACGGAATCGAAAGCAAACAGTGAATCAAATAGTAATCTCAGGGTTGTTATTGTTTTAAAGCACTCACTGCGGGAAGATTTGATTACTCCATAACCATCTGGGTGTTGGAATAATGACTATTTTATATGTTTACTAAACCTGCTATATAATGATGTTTATGTTTTATTAGAGAGTGATTGAGTCATATTAGCTAGGAAACGTTTTATAAGAATATAAAGTTTAGATAAAATGTATCATTTATTGTACCATATTTTAATAATATTGACTGGCACATGATAATGAGGAGTTCAGACCACAGGGCTCGTAAGAAACTCCTTCGCTCGAGCTTTTTTGCCAACTTTATTTTAAAATTGTTCTCGACGAAAAGCCCTGTTAATATTTCCAGGGAATAATATTACATAGCATACATTCAACATGAAACTTATAAATAAATATTTTTTAAAGAAAGTTTTAGATTTGAATAACTTTTTTTGAAGATTACCTCTAACAAATTAACTTATAAATTTTAAACCCCCAAACATACAAACTTTACCTCTTTATAATATTAGTATACAATAAGATCTTAATATGAGATTTGTCATAGTTCAAGTTTAATTAGAAAAGGAAAGCTGACAGCTGAAAATCTATTCGTAGAAATAAATTTGTAATGAATAAGTTAATTCACGTAGAAATTAAATCGGAGTGTGCCCGACTAGTTTCGAACCTATTCGGGGTTCTTAATCATGACCTCTAAGTATGGCGGACTCGCGGCGTGAATTGCGTGAGAAGTGCGTGCGAATTTATACGTGAATACAGCCGGGTAAATATAAACATAACAGTCATGGTTCACGAAAGTTTAAATATAAATAATATGTTATTTATTTACTTATACACTGTCAATGTCAAGTTTATACTAGTCTGATGTCTAATAGTCGTAAATTGTCACGTGGCGCAATAGAAAAAATATTACATATATTGAATTTCACAATATTGTGTTTACTTTTATATAAATTTAACTTATACTATACAATCAGTAACACGTGGTCGGTTATCCTATTAAGTTTTAGCTTATATGAAATATTTGTATTTTACCAGAGCGCCATCTATTGGATATTCACTCAATCTACTCAATAAATACACTTATACTGCCATCTATTAGATTAGTATAGAACGAACAGATGATTGTGACTATCAGATAATAATAAAATAATTGACAATAAAATAAATAAATAAACGTGGTCGAACAGGAAAAAAACGGGTATTCTATGTCCGTCTCCTGGCTCCAAGCTGTCTACCGATCAATTTTCAGCCAAATCGGTTCAACCGTTCTTGACACATAGTTATACTAACACCACTTTCTTATATAAAAGAAAGATAGTATAGATAATTAAAGAAAAAAATTGTCATATTTACTGCTGAAAAAAAAATTCTCTCTATCAACCCCTTCTAACCTTTTATTTTTGCAATAAAAAGAAGCCTATGTCCTTCTGTTTCTTATAAAGTGTCTAAATACAATGTTGCGCTGTTATATCTTCAATAATGTTGAATTTCCATTCAAACATATATCTTTTAATCCCGTCTCCCCTATTTTTCGTTTTTTGAAAGCCTTCCTCCTCAAGGTCAATTCTATCTTTATACCGAATTTCATCAAAATCGGTTCAGTGGTTTGGGCGTGAAAGCGTAACATGTAGACAGACAGAGTTACTTTCGTATTTATAATATTAGTGAGAATTTATAATAGTCATAGTAACAAAATTTCACAAAAGCTTAAATATAAAAAAAAAGGTTGTAATTATTTGAAAATGACACATATAAGTAACAAAAAAGACCATTTAAGAAAGTAAACAAACTTTAATATAATAAACGTTCTTAAAGAATTTTTGTGTTGATTAAATAATGACAATTACGTTAAATTACAGCTAACATCTAAAAATGAGAGTTTTGAGTGACACTTCGGTAATTTCGTGTTTCACGAGACTACAGTGAAGATGAGGTAATTGCGAATGTTTTGAATTCTTAAAATGGAGAGAAAAATATTTTGCGTTTAGGGAATAAAATAATTACATTTTACAACATTGGAGAAGAGGCAATGTTACTGTCATGAATTTTACATTTGGAAATCATTTATTGATATTTGTATTTTCTAAGCTTAAATTATGATTGTTTGACGGTTCTATTGAAAATGATTCCATTGTGTTCGGAAATAAAATGGATCGCGCAATATTATCTCAGGCCCAGGCGATAAGGATAACAGAGTAAGATAAAAAGTGAATTTTGAATTCGTATCAAAGCCATAATTACTTGCCCGTAGCGTACAAACGGCTTACTTTTTGGCAACACTGAGCATTCATGAATTTATAATGCAATTCAAATTAACGTTTTTCCTCTTATTATGTTATATTTATTTATTTATCTGAAGCCCGTATAAAGAATTCCGCTATTTCGTGTTTGGTCATGTCATATTGATCAGTACGGTACAGTCTTAGTAGTAATATTACTTCAGTATTGATTATTGTAACACTTATAACATGAACGATGCATTAAGTTCTTTAACTTCACTCGAAAATTCTAGAAAAAGTATAAGTTCATCTCAGTTATATTTCCTTTTATAAGTAAATTGTTTCATGAAAATGGTATTACTTTTAATTTAAAGTGAAAATGCATAATTAAAATCAGCACATTATATTTTTTAAATACAAATAAAATATATTCAATATTATAATTTTATAAGACAAAAGTGTGATAAATCGTCAAATATAAAACAAATTTAGTATTTGCTCGCTAGCCATTTAGTGAAACTAAACCGAAATTTGTATCTAGAGCTTGTTGGCTGTCTATCAGTATATCCTGCACGTTGCGGCTTCCGACAAGACAATGCTCTCAGCGGCTAGAGGGGGTTTGTTGCACAACTGTCGATAAGTGGAACGCATTGGCTGCAAGTGGAACAAAACTGCCATGAGTTATAGTTTTGTTCGGCAAAAATATCCAGATCCATGATATACGGTGTAATAAAGATGTAACGAAAAAATCAATACCTTACTATATACTTAAAGGTATATAAAAAAATCTAGATTTCAGATTAAACAGTTTTAATTAACAGTAAAAAAACAGCTCTAACTAATGTAATGAGTTTATTTTATGTTCTCAAATAAAATGAATTGAGATACATATAAGGTCGCGCCTTTACCATATAAATCAATAGTAAGTAAGTACCAACGTGCTGGCGTGCACTGTCTGCCCAACGAATAGCGCTTGAGGACAAGTGCTTGCCCCAGGTTCGCAATTTGTTGTCCGCCAAGTGTGGTTACAAGTGGGCTGCGGAATTATTCTTTTCGTTCAAACAATTTTTAGAATACAATTTTAAGATTTTTGTAATTTTAACACAGCGTTGTAAACATATTTTTTCATAATATTTTGTACTGTAATGAAATAGTTAAATATTAATAGAAATAAATATGTTAACAATGCAATGACATAATACAGAAAATAAAAACATTTCTAAATAAACAGGAGACGCAAATAAAACGGAGTAATGACGTTCGTCAACATGGCGAGGGTACTGAGACCGCTAGCGGAAGAACAACCGAAGTATAAAGAACAGGTATTACTGACCTCCTAGATATTACTAACCTACCTACCACTATATATATAAAGGTTGATAAAACGTGACTTATCTTGATCATTATCATTCAGATGTGAATAAAATAACTTCTTTTTGAAATTCACGTCATTAATAAGTATTCTAATAATACTAAATACGAAAAGTATTATCATCTGAAGTTGTACAAAGATGTAAAGCTATAAAAATAAATTATCCTTCTCTTATTGTCTGTCTGAATGTATCCCAAACAAAATGTTAAAATTTGTGTAATTCTAACAACGGATATAGACGACAAAGTGTAAGTTTTACATCTCACAAGTTATCCACGGGTCAGTCGTACATAGTTTACAACAGCGACTAAAAGGCACAATAATCATTAATTCCGTCCAACGAAATCCTTAAGCGACGATAAATGTGGGGAAATTTGTATAAATTATAGCTGCGACACACGGTCGCGGTCACGTCGCAATTTGCGCCCTTGTAAATCAGCCCCCAGCCGCAAGGCTTAGTTTAAATGCGGCCCTTTCTAACACTCCTTAAAGGCCGCATCAATTTATTCATGTTTTTGGAAAATTAACAATCAATGTAATATACATATACATATAAATTCGGGATGACAATGGGACTCTGCTATTAATTTTTTCTATTTTTTTTAGGAGAAATATTTGCTAAGAAATTATATAAACTATAATAATAAAATAACTTTAAACACAAATGAATTAAAATAAAGAGCGAAAACAAAAACTTTTTTTTCTATCTTTTATATCTTTTATTTAAATCAATCGTATTTTTTTAATTCTACAGTACAACACATTTATTGTATATGTTAAAGAAATAAACA
This sequence comes from Dircenna loreta, assembly GCA_963555665.1. Lineage (NCBI taxonomy): Eukaryota > Metazoa > Arthropoda > Insecta > Lepidoptera > Nymphalidae > Dircenna > Dircenna loreta. The sequence continues at coordinate 1,013,516 of OY743096.1, forward strand.
AAGCAATACTCCTGTTTAAAGAGAATAATTAAATGTTTTGTAATCTTTAAAATGATTAAGAATATCTATATTTATCTTACTATAAGAAGACGTAGAGTGTTTTAAATTTACTTCCTTGAAACAACTGGCGTTTGTTTTCGAGATAAGAAAAAAAAAACATCTAGCATAAAGTTATAAAAGTTAATTTGTAAGATTATAAATTTATAACGTTATGTTTGTCTTGGTTTAATGTAAATAAACATAATCTTTATTTGTTTTTTAAGGGTTTAAATGATATCTTTATGTTGTAATTTATTATTAGCCAAAAATTAAATTCTTTAAAAATAGTGATTCATCAAAAGATACATTAACTTTTGCAAAATTTTAAGCCAACGATTAAATTTTCTTTTGTTCATTACCGAAGACGGTTTTGAACTATACTGTCGCATTACCTTCCGACGTTAACACTGTTAAATATAAAATATCTGACAGAAATATGAGAATAAGTGGAGCTTAAACCTAAATTTTAAATCCGACAAAGATTAGTAATCCTAAAGGCTGAACTTATGTTAGCAGTGTGTGATAATTGCAGAAGTAAGCACGGAATTGCGAAAAAGAGCAGAAAGAAAAAAAACCTCGTCGCCACGGGCAGAGGGGCCGCGAATTAGCATTTATATTGTCCTGTTGCGACGTACAGTTCCACAACCCCCTTTTGATTTCATCTGACTTGGATGAACTGTTCCTACACCGTCATATATTTTTTTATCCCAATAATAAATCATTTTAAACTACATAATTATTTTTTTAGTGCGATTTAGTCATAGACACGATTATATTTATTAATTTAAGGTAGATTTCTGTATTCCGTTGCATTTTAATCACCGTCGGATAAACAACAAAGACATAATAGACATATGAAAGGAGTTTTGAATAAAGATTGCATGACTGCTTCGAATGAATATATTCGTTAGAATATATTACCGAGCAGTTTGAATATGAAAAGATATATAAATATGTGGTGCCAAATCACTTAATAAAATAGGAATAAATCACTGTTATTATTTTATTTTGAAATAAGCTTATTTAGTTGTGATAAGCAGCAAGTGTAATCGTGCCATTCTATGCTCGCTCGCCAGTGGGATGCTTGTTCGCGCCGTTTTCTTTTATAGCGCCGTCAAGCCGCCTCTAACACAATTCCGTATTGACTAATTGAAAAACTTTAATTTGCCTTTCACTCAATCGAAATCGCAAATAGAAAGCGTTAAACAAAAGAATTGTTACAAGACATGTCTGTGATTGCTTCGTAGAATTAATTAGTACTTAAAATGTATTATCTATTGTCGAAGAGGTAATATAAACAAAAAAAAATAAACTGTATAATTTTACAATGCTTTTTTATTACAGAAATAAAAAAAGCATTGTAACATTAAACAGTTAAATAGTGTATTAAAGGTATTTGCATAGGATTTTTCTCGTCCAAATAAAACATAATTGTGTCAATAGAGTCGGCAATCGTTGGAAAAAGCGTCTTTCACCGGAGGGCGCGATTTCTTTCAATAACTGCCGGTAATAGTCTAAGTAAGTCAGTTAACAAGACACTTTGATAAAAACCGAGAATTTTAGAGCTGCTGAATTATTGAAGTTCTCATAATTTTGCACTTTGTAACATTTCAAAGAGAACTGCCGAAGTTCATAATTAAAATATGGGCTTTTAGTATCATGGATCTAAGTGTGTAATTAATGAAATCAATTATACTTCTTCATAAAATGGACATTAACATTTAAATTTAATATTTAAGACACGGTACTATAGCATAATTTTAAAATTCTAAGAAATATAATTATGTGAGACGTGATTTATTGTGAGAGTGACATTCATTGCGAATTATCTATATAAATTATTTACACTATAAATGGTCAAGTACCGTACTTACAGTGTCACTAAATATGCAAAATAGGAATCATAATGATTGACAGATATAATACACTGGTTGGTCGTTTGATCGTCTTAAATTATACTTGGCATATTAAATTATACTTAAAATAAATTACTGTAAGTATAGTATTTTGTTGGTTTGATCACCGCTTTCGGTTGCATTCGTCCGCGCGCCGTATGGAATTCCACTTCGGAGGACACTTCTTTTTGATTTGGTTTTTTAGTAAATTTTAAATTGCAGTGAATAAAGGTAGCGCAAAATAAAGTTTGCCTTTTTAAAATGGGAATGTATTGAATGAGATTGTCTATTGTAAGAGCTATATCTCACTTTTTTTCATTTCAAGTCTATGTTTGTAAATAAATGGCAACTATTGAAAGTACAATGGCTCCCGAGAGTCGAATTATTCGTAATATTACTTCTTTGTTGAAAACAGCTATAAAATGGAGCGTAATTTACAAGCTTTTAGTATTTTGATGATTTATGCGTCGCCCTAGAAAGAAAATCCTATATGACATGTATTTTCATGAAAAATATCTGAAGCAACAGACGAAAACTTAAAAACAATTTTATGTAACCAATTACGAAGTGAAAAAAAATATTCCCATTGAATATATAATTTTAGGAGCAACTTTTTATTTTTTGTTGTAAAAAATATTTTATTAGAAAATATTTAGTCCTCTCCAAAGGGTGGTAGAGAGACATAGCCTAGACGATACAATATACAATGTTTTATTTGTACTCCATTTATTTATAAAATTATTTTCGCCTTTAGATACAAACAAACAATTATTTCAGATTCAACAAGAGGTGATCTTATACGTTTAACAAATGGGTTTATTGTGGTGGATTGTAACGATGTTTGGCGCGCTTTCCTTGAGTGTCGGCTGCATAGAGACAAATCTGGCCATCGATTACTTTATGAATAAAAACGTGCCTTACCTTTGTTACTTAACGTGTGGTTCACTTCAAGGTAACTTGACTAATTAGTATTTTTATGATTTGACATATTTAGTCCAGGTTTAGACACAAAGTTCAACTACGCTGTACAACGGCTTTATGAATTATTTTTCATTATTATAATAAGTATGATATTTTTAGTTAAAGATAAAAACTTGGTGAAAGTTTTTCTGCAAAATGATATAAGGATGTCAATGAAACGAATCGACCAGAATGTTTATGATTTAAAGACCACTTTGCGGCAGTGGAATGTTCCTATAGGCGTACTTTTAGACGGCTCCTGTGACGACACTGAAACTGTTCTAGAAGAGGTGATTATAATATCGTTCAAAATAAAATAATCTTTAACAAATATATGATTTGAATTTCTTGAAACGTTATTAGTACATATTTAAAACTATTTAAATAATAAGTAAATTATTATAGTAACGTATTTTAGAATTTATTTCATTATTAGGCTTCAAAATCAGTACTATTTGATGCCATGCATATGTGGTTAATATTAGAGAAGGAGAAGTGGAAAAATGAAAGCAACGTACGAGTAGAGAATATTCTACAGAGAATGAATTTAAGTATAGATGCAGATATAGTAATATCATTTGACACAGGTATAAATATATTTTTTTAATAAATTTAAATGTGTCTTGTGTTAAAAATACCAAATTAATTCTTGTGAAAAATCCAGTATAGTATGTTATATACTTAATATATAATTGTAAAATATTTTAAAATATATCTTTGTAGTAGCATAATGGCTATTGTAAAATGAATATAGAAAGTATCGATGAATGAAATGTAAGTGCGTAAATTACCCTTTGCTTTTATTCCACAGAGGACTATATCCAACTAATGGATGTATTTAACTACGGAAAGATCCAAGGCAACAATTTGGAAAAGAAATTCATAGGAACATGGAGTCCGGAGAGAGGTGAATAATTTTTAGATAAAATATTCATAGCCCGGGGCAGTTTTGCACTGATTCGTGTTTCACAATTTCAGGTTTGAACGTTTCGTTGAGCAGATTCAAATATTATGATCGTTGGGATTTGCACAATTTGACGCTGAGAGCCGTAACCGTGGTGAATATTATTCATATATTTTGTAGAAAGTGGCTGGCTATATACCTACTATATACATAAGATATATACCTGATAACAAGAGCTTTAACTCGCAGTTTTCATTTTAAATCAAATAAGGCTACGCTTACCTCAATTTCCAAAATAATAAACCCGAAAACAAACGAGCTTTCATTTTTAACGCCTGGAACGGAAAAAGAATAACGTCTTCCTAAAAATGTAATAACGGTTTGATATTATTAATATTTTATTTTCCATCTACTCGTACTTCTAAGTATGACATATAAACCGTCATGTACAGTTTATGTAACAGTGAATACGTTTTTAGATCTTGGAGCATCCTAAAGTGTTTATGCCGGAAATGCTGTCAGAAATTGGGTTCGTCCGAGGAATATCTGTAATGACCAAAGTTGCTACTCAATTACTTTTCTTACTTAAAGAGAAACATAATTTTAGGTATTTTAAAATTAAGCTATGTAATATATTAATAGGACTATTATAATTATAAAATTAACTAAAATATCCTTTTTTTAGATTCAATTACACAATTGCAGGTTTATGGGTTGGATCTCCAGAAAGAAACAGTACTCTGGTATAATTCATTATTGATTCATATTTAAAAAAATCTTTTTGTTGTATTTTAAATCTAATAATAATACTTTCTCAGGCGGTCACGAACTCTTTGTTCTGGGGCGAGCAAGACATATCATGTACATGTTTGCGGATATTTTCTCCGTGGCTCAATTGGGTTGATTTATTTTTTCCTCCAACGACAAGATTGGAGTAATTATTTTTTGTATTATTTGTAACCTTATATACCTTTCATAAAATTATTTTAACATAAGACTTTGCTATCAATCTTAAATCAACATTAATAAGCCAATACAATACATTTCGTATGTAAGACGTCAGTCTATAATGGTACAAATATTTAAGGTATATCTTTTAAAACGAACAGTATTGCTTTTTCTCATTGCAAGGAGTTTCTATTGTCTTTATAAAGTTCATGACAATCCATAGCTAGTTGGTTATCCTTATATATTGAAATATGTAAGCATTATAAGCCTTAAGAATTTTATTCTTTTAATTTTATACATGTCATAGATTTTGGGAGTTTATTTTAAGAAGGAATCATGGTTTCTATGATACAAAACATTCTTTAATTGATTTATAGAACGAAATTCTACTATCTCGTTCTGGACAAAGGGGTGGGGAATTACGAGAACCGCTTTCTAACACCATTATCAAGTAGCGTGTGGTGGTGCACGGTGGTGGGGAGTGTGGCATGTACCGTGGTACTGGCGGTGACGGCTATATTGGAAGACAGGGAAGAACCAGGATTGTATGCCGTGTTCAGTGTTTTTGCTGTTATTTGTCAGCAAGGTAAGACAAGCTATCCATTATTTTGTAAAAAAAAAAAGAATATGGATGATAAATATTCCAACTTAAATATGATTCTATTATGTTTTAAAAAAAAGGAGTAATCTGAAAATATGTTAAAAATTTATTAAATTCTAGCCTATGAAGATGGTGTCCAATTATTTGAAGAAGCTTCGTCTAGTCAAGGTAATAAACTATGTTTATCTTTGTAAAGCTTTCCAGTAAACAGGTCTTAAAACTATTTTAGGAGGTTCAGGCAGTTTTTGAGGTAGTACCACTGTCTCACCGAAGATCAGAGTGCAGAAGTAACTAAAACCTCGATTCATACTTCCACTCCGTATCGCTCAGTATCATTCATCTTTGACCATCTTTGAATACTCTTCAACAGTGGCAAAGAACATTTGTAACTTGCCATAGTCACAGATGTCTTTAAATGACGGCAGCGATAACAAAGCTTGCATTCATCTTCCATATTTGCCACTGCTCCCCCAATCGTGCAAAAATAATTATATTTTTTTTATTCAGGTCGTCGTTTAATCCTACTGGTAGTTGGTATTATGAGTATGCTGCTTTACAACTATTACACCAGCAGCGTGGTCTCGTGGTTACTAAACGCTGCTACGCCCACGCTGTCCAGTATAGACGAACTGATCAGTAGCGACCTTGAGCTAGTATTTGAGGATATTGGATACACAAGAGGCTGGCTAAATGTATTTTGGAATCATCTACACATTTTTTCTCCTTAATGTATCATTATATAATAGTAATAAAAATATATAATAATAATAATAATAAGTAATAGTAATATATATATTAAAAAAATAATGTAAATTCAACTTCGATTAAAATATTTAGCTCAGGTAACCAAGTGCAAATAAGCAACCATAGTCTGGTAGTAAGTCATAAATATTGCAGAATCCCGGATTTTTCTACTACAGTGGCTGGAAAAATCCGAAAGAGGATGTTCTAAGGACAAAGAAAGTGACGCGTGTGAAGCGCACGACGGAACTGCTGCAGCCCGCGGCGGCAGGGATCAACCTCATCCGCTCTGGCGGTGAGGATGATTTATATTCGTGGCTATGAACTGTTGCAAATTTCTTTAAAGAATTTCAAATTTTATTAAACAAATTTGTTCCCGATAAGAACCAAAAATGTCAATTGAATAAAAATTAAATGAAAATGTCACTATATTGCTATTTATTGTTAAATAATCTTAATTCGTTGAGTTTGCAGATTACGCCTATCATACCGAACCCTACACGGCATACCAAGAAATATCCAAGACGTTTGAGGAAAAGGAGCTCTGCGCTCTCGGCTCACTACAGATTATGTCTCCAGCCTATGTTTATATCATGGGACAGAAGCGAAGCCCTTATAGGAAATTCTTTGTTTGGAGGTAAATATGTGTTCAAAATTCGAAATACCTAATTGAGAAATGTTAAGTTGATTTATTTTACGTAGTAAGTTAACTAAAAATTTCTTAATTAACAGCTTTTTATGTATAGTTTTTCACAACTACTCCAATGTTTTAAGTTTTTGTTTATTTTACGAATATTACATTTTTTTTTCTAATTTTGCAGTCTCATGCGCCTTTTAGAGCGTGGTCATACTTCTGCAGCTAGAGCGCGAGTAAGCGGTTACACGCCCACCTGCTCCGGCACTGCCCCGCGCGCGCTCTCTCTGGGACAAGCTGCTCCTGCATTTGTTATTTTAGCCCAATTGGCTCTGATATCGGTAGTGATTCTATTTTGCGAGATTTACTGGCATAGGTGAGTGTATGACAATATATAAAATTTGCAAGTCATGTAATTTATATATTTATTTATTATATTCATTGCAAATTTATATTTATCATACTGATGTTTCTAGACAGCAATAAATTTGCCAAAAAAATAATTAGCATAATAAGGACATTCAGCCACTAAGATAGTCCACCAATATTTTTTCCAGGATCCCTAACAAAAAACAAGTCCGAGCGCTCAATAATCGCGCACATAACGCGCAAGAGGCAGGGAGAAATGATTCCCTGAGAGCATAAAAAACAATAAAGGGAAGAAATTTGACGGCCCGCCGTGAGCAAGTGGCTACTTAAGGACTTTCAGACGCAATCAAGTTCAAGCTACGTTTCTACAGATATAGCTTTATAGAGAATAGTCTTATTTTTTAACACAAAATGTATTTAGTATATGCGCATCTTGTGTTTGTTAATTAAATTGAAAATTTGCATTTTACATTTATAGACTAGTGAAATATTGAAAAAAGACTACGGTGATGGATACATATATATTTAATTGATGCAAGGAAGTTAAAAAAAAATCACATTAAATAAAAATCATAACTGACTATCTGTTTCACAATCAAACTGTACAAAACAGTTTTAATGTATCGAAGTTAATGCAGTAATATTAGCGATTACCTAGCGTTTATAAAACTCAGTCAATGTGAAGTTTCTTAAAGACGCTTGACGCGCGGGCCGTAGTGAATAATGGAGGCGCGTCGGCGAGCTATCTAAATCGCGAGTTATAAACGACGCTATCAATTCTTGTTTACTCTCGAGGGCCGAGCGCCTTCATTGAATACCGAATTCACTTAGTTTAGTTGCACTCGAGCTTTTGTTTTTTAAAACTGTTTAAATTGTTTTCCAATATGCTACTATTTATTGTTTCTTGTGTTTTTTATAATGTTGTCTTGTTGATACGATTATTTTTTTATTTGAAGTTATAATATTTCGATTTACGTTATAAAGTTGAATATGACAAAAATTACGTAATTATTCCAGTTTCTGGCAAAAACAAACGATTAAAGTTAAATAGTTAAGTTTAATTTTTTTTATATTGAAATATTATAAGAATTTTTCATCTCAAGAAAAACAAATATATAAGTAAAACACACTAAGCCATAAAATGAATCCTGTGGAGGGTTGAGTGGGACTTTAAAATAAATAATTTATTGAGGCCCGTACATAAATAAGTAGCAATGTTACCCTGGGGAGTTTGTAACTATTAGCGATCACGTTTTGATCTTGTGATAGAAGTTTATAATATGTACTAGCTGTTGTCCGCGACTTCGTCCGCGAGGACTTCAGAAATCAGAGCTCATAAGAAACTCTTTCACTCGGGCTTTTTTTAAAAATTGTTTTATACCTTTACTTTTAAAATTGTTTTATTTTATTATTTCAAGGGTGTAACTTAATAAACTTAGATTAGGTTTTATTGATCAAGATATTTTTAGATTCGGATAAGTTACATTGAATCAAATTATGAAGTACAGATATCGATGTGGTTTTTGTTTGGTCCAGTAGTTACTAGTTATGGAAAACTAACATGAAAAGAATGATGAGTAAACAGGAATATGATGTTTTTTAGTTGCCCTATTTCAGTTAAGATTTTTTTTAATATATTTTATTTAGCACACTAACTTAATGTAATGGTTTAACCCTGTATTGTATACTACAGAGACAAACAAGTTTCCAAGAAGAAAAAATGTAATATTTTTCTCCACTAATGGCCTCGGTGAGCCTAAAGTATAGAAAGATCCCTAATACTCCTTATTGTAATCTGTAGCCAAAACTCAATGCTATTAAATTTATTTTTAACAAGAAAAACGTGATATAATAACTGGGTTTCAAATTAAATATAATTCACAAAATATAACACTACTGTAAAAAAGTATAAAATAGTCATAAATTGTGGCATATGAAAGCTTAAGGACAGGTTAAGTGTCTTCAAAAATTAAACGTCTGGTATATTAATGACGTTCTCACGTAGCGAAATTGCATTTTCATGTAAATAGGACTGTCGCCTGTTATTTTAGTTTCGTCAGCTACAAGAAAGTTTGTCTGTGTTTGTCGATGCATTTGTAATTTAATTGAAAAAAAAAGCTAGCTTACATTAATTCAATAAAATACTTAAGTAACTAACAATGAAGTTTTTATTGAACTAAACTTTTTCTCACGTTGTACTAGTATTAAATAATATTTTGTAGGTTTTTTAAATGTACTAAACTAAAAAAAACTTTTTAGTAGTTTTGAAAATAATAATAAGTAGAATATTTTGTTTTATATAGGTTTCTTTCAGGTAAAAATATTAGTATAATTTATTTCTTCAAAGCAGGTACTGCAAAGTAGGCACCTTCTGGGTCTCATAAGAAGCTGTTGCTGAACGATGATGGTGATGATGATGATGTCTGCATGGTTCAAATTTAGACATAAAAGTGATGAATTTATTTATTATATATGAAAATATTTCGGACATTATATAAAATATTTATAATTGTTATTAGTGACTTTCAACTAGAATAACTATTATGAGGTGTTCAAATTCTATTTATTTCGATATTTTTAAATTTACTTGCATTGAAATTATAATAATAGATTTTTATATCTTTTAGTCATCATTTTCTTGTCCAGTATCTAATATGTTAGTTTTTACTGATATCGCTAAGTGAATGGCTAAATAAATTGCTAAAATTGTGATAAAACCCGACCGGGATGGAAGCAATGGGGCGTGGGAACGAATTGACCCTTCGAGTCGTAAGTTTATGTAACTAAATGATAGGGAGTCTTACAACATAACCAATTTACGTATATTGTTTGTCATTTCATTTGACGAAACCATTGTTTTAGGGTATGCTCAGTTAGCGATTATTAAATAAATATATTTTCTTTTATATATTAAGATCTTAATTAAGTTGGGAATAATCTATTTCATTAAATTTATATATTTTAACATGAATTATAATAATATATTATCTTTTTTAAACTTTCCTACATGGCAACATATTTTGTTTATTTTTTGCATTCAATCAAGGAAAAAAAAGGTTGTATTTAAACAACCTGTGATTTTTTTTCCCTTATCTCATTCAATTTATTAACTATTTTGGCACCAGCAATTATTTTGTTCTTTCTCTTTAGTAATTATTAATCAATTAGACTATTTTGTGTGCTAGTTCAAGAAATTTTTAAACAATTAACTATTTACTAATTGTTATTACTACAATATATGGAAAGTTTTAGAAAAGTACTCTTGAACTGCTATCACTTGATACTTGATCAAGTATGTTACTTTTTCAGTTACAAGTAACATATTACACAAATGTCAAATAGTATATTAAATTGTTCTTTCATGTCATTTGAAATTTTATTGATTGTCAATTATAATATATTTTAATGTTTTTGATATTTAAATAAGAATAAAAGGTGCTGCCACACACAATCCCATTAATGAGAAAAGAATCAGTCAGTGCAAAGTGTACTGTATACTTTTTAGATTTACACATTATATTTTCATAAACATCGACTTGAATTTTCTAAATGCTTTTTTGTACACAAGCTCTAGACTTTTTGTTATTTATCAATATATTCTAAATAATAACAACAATAATTAATTTTATTCTTCACTAATATGTGATATCTATGATCTTTTTAATATCTTTTACTTAAATAAATAACATGAAATAAACTGTATGATCTGGCAACTTTTTCATGAGACTTGAAATTTGTTCTGTACAATAGTTACAGTAGTAAATGAATGAAACTCATAAATTTATGTAATATATTTAATATTAAATATATGTCCCAAAAAAAATATCCACACATATATTGTATATTAATAAATAAATATGTAATCATAACTTTGAATGAAATTTAGTAAAGAGGTGTTATTCTAATCATTCCATTATTAAATACTCAGTCTTTAGTTTATTCATTACTTATGGGCATATATTGAAATAAGTTTGTCTGTTGCTTACTTATGTTGAAAAAATATATATTAATGATATATTTATGAGAATACGAAATTTTTAATCCAGTTGAATACAGTGCATAAATATATATATAAAGCTTCATCAAAATAAATACACACTCAAGCGAGGCTACGAAATTAACTTCCGGAGCACACATATTTATTATATAAAATTCTCCGAATTATCCGTAATACAATAGCTATAAAATTATACCAATTAATAATCTGCTATATCAGAGAAGTTCGTTGAAGCGTCTTCTAATTAACATCAAAAGAATCTTTACCGAAATATAAGGGTTTTAGTCTAAGTTTTCATAGCTAATTGAATATTGGTATGAGATTCCGCTCGCATGAATATTGAGACGTAATTGAAAATTGATTGCAATATTACTGAATACTGTGAATTCTGATTACATGTCATGAAAATGTATGTTAATATTTGGGTTTGGATAACTTATAACAAGTATTTGATTACGATTTTATATATCGATATAGATTAGCAGTTTTGTTAAGATATGGGTTAGATATTTTTTTTTAAACAAATTTTCTTACATATAAAAAAAATCTTATTTCAAAAAATTAAATCCTCTAATTAATACCAGGAGTTTTCACTTTTAGCTCTTATTAGTGTATAAGTGATTATAAGCAATTAGTGGATTTTAACTTTTCAATGCAAAAATATTGCATTTGCATACATTGTCTCTTTTTTTGCGATCGAAGTTCATCCTATGCATTGACAGTGCTAAGAGTGCTAAGTGAGGTACTGAGGTATTATTAGCTTAATAAATTACGATAAATAATGATATTTCAACATCATATTCACAAAAATAGTCTCGACAGGAGTCTATTATTCACTTCATATATTCGTATCAAAATTGTGTATATAAATTGTACGAGTCATAAAATGGACTGTTAAGTTTCAATCTACCGGACAATGGCCACTTGATTTATAAATGTAAAAATATGGCTTACCAATTATAGTAGTTATTTGATTTGTATCATAATTGATAATTTATATTTAATAAGAATTATGGATTGGTAAAAAAATATATTGTAATCAAAAGGTATTTATAATTCATAACTCTTTAATTATACAATTCAATACAAACAAGCAGTTAAAAAAATAGCTTATATTTTATTTTTATAAGAAAGTACACAACATCTTACAACTTAGAACCAAAACATGACATATTTATATCTTGGTACGAAAATATTAGGGCGACTAATTGTCTTATTATAAAATATGACTTCGTTGAATTTTCAGAATGAAATATACTTTTCAGTATTGCATTTTGCACATTTGAAACACCCTCTAAATAAGTGAAATTGAGTAGAGATAATAAAATGTTTGTGTAGTAAATATTACTATTATATTGTTTATATTTTTTTTTTTGTTGTAGGTTAGAATATATATGGACTTATTGTCCGCCACCACAACCATCATATAAGTAAAATAAATAATAAAAACGTCCGGTATTATTTATCTTCATAACAACTATCTTTGACCTCTTATAAAATTACATATAAAAAAACATTAGGTGTTTGAAAAGAAGAGTGAAGGATATTAATTATATAAAAGTCTTTTATTCGTAAAATCCTATATTAAAGCTACAAATAATATCCTGAACTATATTAAAATTAATCCGTCAAGTAAGCAGTAGAATATTTAATTAATATATTTTTTTTAATATCTTTTTTTTTACTTTCTCTAATGGCTAAAATGTTGAAAGTTTAAAGATATTGTTTTTCACAATAGCATTACTATTCTGGGCTCTGTTTTAAAACGTATCTGTAGGAAAACGTCCTACTTAGACACGTTTATAATATATCTACCAAAGATAGAAATCGAACGAACAAATCAAAATGTCAGTCTATATAAGACTAACTGGAATTTGTTTTGGAAATCTAAATTGCAAACAGATACAAACACGGCAAACAAAAGCGCTTATGGCATAATAAATCAAAGTTCTAAATCAGTGGGTCCCGCCAAATGTAAACCGCACAACATTAAAAGTTGTTCGCCAGTCGGCTCGCGGCTAAAATGTCAGCTTTTCACTTTGTTAGGATTTTATTTGTGCGTTCCTGCTGTCTGATACTACATACTTGAGTAACAAGAGGAAGCGACCAGCACTTTTAAGACATAATGAGAAACATTACAAAAAGCCATGTTACATAAAAGTAACATTATGTAATAAAAAAGAGAGTTAAAAAATGTCCCAGTCACACATTAGAATGAAATTAAGCTTAAAAAAATGTCTTGCCTTATAGAGAGTGTAAGTTTTTAAATGTTTACACTATTATACTTAATATAAATAAATAATTTATGTTGTCAAATCAACCATTTATTCGGTTAATATCGACTTCTCTCATGGACCACAAGAGACGCATTGATCTCTCTTCTTACTGAAAGGGTTCACGTTTAAGCCTCTATAGGTCCATCCAAAAAGGTTTTGTTAGATAAGACTTGTTTGGGCCTATCTTTTTTCAAAAGCCACGTTATCAATTTAATCATCGGAGACTTTTATGTGAATTTTTTGCTTAACTTTATGGAGGGTCAAGTAAACCCAGACTCAAACAAAGCTTAATGCTCAGATTAAGATTATTAATAACAGAATTTAAAAATATTTTTAATATAAATATTAAATTATTCCTAATTTAGTTACTCAAAACTGTAAAACTAAGACTATTTTTATTGCACTTTTTAAGAAACCTTTTTTATATTTTCTTTTCTGTTTTTTTTTTATCTCATAAATTCAAATGTGAAACAAAATAATCACAACTATTATATTTTTTAAATTTATTTTCTTAACTTGTCTTTTATCTGTCTTTGGGTTTCGGGCTGTTTGATAATATATTTTAACGTCTCTAAATGTCAAAGGACAGTAAGGACGGTATCGATAGGATCCACAGAATTAATAATGCTAAGTATATATCTAATGGATTAGCTTCTTAGGAACCTTTTACAAAATAAACTTACCGAAAAGATGATATTTATGTTCTTCTTAGTAATAAAACTCAAAACCATTACCGTGAGGGTGCACGAATAAAAGCCGCCTTATAATTTTTCTTTCATGTTGCTTTTAGTTTCATAAGAGAGACATGATCCAAAATACAAATTGCTAGTGGAATCGAATTACTTTTTACATATTGAAAAAAATATTTTTTTTAGTATTTTTTATCCTAATAGACATTTACTCCGTCCTGATATAAACGATATTTTAGTTTCTAAGCAACCAAGAGATTGATTGATGCTGGTGTATCTACATCTTTCATAGCCCTCTGAACGATAATTAAAAATATAAGAAAATATAAAAAAAAAACAAGTGAAAAGCTAGCTTCTACCCTCCGCACAGTGTTTGACGGTATGGCAGATGTCGTCCGGTCCGTAAAAAGGTTCTCAGCTAAAATAAAGAGGCTGGATGGCTCCGCTGCAAAAGAGAAGATAGTGGCCGACGGGATGGTTTCCCAGAGAGCACGGGTTCAAATCCCTACCCGTATCGTTTTATTTTACTTTCAACATTTATGTAAAATTTAATAAAATACTTCTATCTTTAAAAAGTGAACTTTTTGCCACTTATCTACGATAACACTATTAACTATAAGTAAGTATAAAAGTCTAAATATTAATAAATATTTAATTTATTTATTTAAATCTTTTCCACTTTGAATGATTATCAGTGATCCCTTGTGTACGTCAAATAGAGGTGTCAGGAGGCTATTTCGATACCATCGAATCGATATCGAAATAAACCCTTCTGCAAGAACACCTCTGAATTTGTATTTGAAAATTACGATTAGGTACGGTAATAAGTGGCGGGTAGCAGCTTGTCATTTATAAAAGTAAAATTACGATTAATATAGATCGTTGTTTTTTACGTTCGTTTTTTTTTTGTATTCAAACCCCGGTGTCTTGATTGTCAAAAAAAATAATTAAAGGAAATGATATTTCGATTCCTCGTATACATTTTCACAACACTGTATGAGTCCTATATTAAATTGAGCTATTATTATTTTTGTGTTTTTTTTTTATCTAATACGTGATTATGGACGTAGATTATGTATCGGTTACGGC
Source organism: Dircenna loreta (assembly GCA_963555665.1). Taxonomy (NCBI): domain Eukaryota; kingdom Metazoa; phylum Arthropoda; class Insecta; order Lepidoptera; family Nymphalidae; genus Dircenna; species Dircenna loreta. The sequence goes on from OY743096.1 coordinate 1,028,658, forward strand.
AAACAGAATGGTAAGGTGGTAAATATTTTATATTCGAAGGAGTATTTATGTTCATCCAGCAAAAGCAAATTAATTAAATTCAGAAAATACAAATATAAGTGTTATATGTACATACAATACATAAATATTTTCCTAAAGGTCGGGGGTTCGAATCCTGGACGTATTCCATGTCCATTGAAAATTTAAATAATCTTACAGCTAATATGTTTTTATAAATAATTGTAGACATTAATTTCGGTTGGGGCATCTTATCACGTTTAATCTTTATTGCATAGTTACCGACATTGGTTATGATTTTCAAAGGAAACCTATTAAATATAATCTCCATACTGATAAAGACGAATGCATATAGAATGCTAAATTCATTCAAGCGGGTATATGATAGTTCTACTGGCAGAGCAACAGAATGGTCTCTCAGAGTTTGGCTCTGAATACCACCACAAATCGATGAATTGTCAACTGTCTATTTATTTAAAATGTATGTAAGCTTAACATGGCTTGACATCTTTTTAAACAATTTCATTCTTTAAAAATATATATTAAATGTGTTCTAAATATAAATAGAACTAGCTAGTAGCGGTCTAGTGTACGAACATTTATGGACTTGATTGGAAAGACATAATAAAATTATAAACAAAATAAAACCAATTCTACAATAAAATTAAATATATTTAATAAGCCTACTTTTGTTAAATTGATTATTATCGAAATATATTGCATTGAATTATTGGTAATAGATTTATTTGTTTGGTGAAATTGGGTTAAAACAAAAAAGAAAGGTAGGAGATTAATTAAATACCCTTTCTGTTATAACATTATAATTTTCATACTAAACATTTGCTTTGAATATATATTATTAAATAATTTCAGCATGAAATATGAAGTTCAATTAGAGCTCTGACTGTCATTTGCGTTCAAATTCTCTCAAGCTCCAATCAATTCTGTTGGATTATTCGCAGTGACTTGTACAGGAAATATATTATAATCGTCATTAAGCTAAATAACATTTTTATGTGCTTTGTGACTATTTAGCTTGTCTAGCTAATACATGAATTAGTAACTATTTTATTATAAGTATTTATTTAAACGGGTTAAAGTCACTTTATTCGTTATACACAGATAATGGTCAATCCTCCGTCATCTTATTAAAACCAGCTATGAGGAGTAGTTCCGGTATTGTAAAATGGAGCAAGCCTTATGGGGCCCTCGCGCATACATTACTTGCCAGCTGCAAGTTTTCATGTTTTATTAAACCGCTGGTCCTCAGAGGACGTGTCGGGAATGTTACTATCACCCGCCGTTCGTATACCAATATTCATATTTACTGCTCCTAAATATATTTGCAAATACTGTTTAAAGTAAATATTGCCATTCATACTTTATTAGAACTAACTAGACTATATAATTTATTTTCTATATAAAGTTGAAGACTTAATAGCATGCATGCATGTATGCATTGGTAATTTTAAGTTAACAGAATATACATCAGATATATTCTGTATTATAATACAGAAATCTCGCCGGAAATCTCTTCAAGTGCCTATCCTCCACTATTGATGTCCTTGGAATAACTTTGTCACTGAGAGCTTTATAGACCAGAAACTAGACTTTACTTTGGGATTGTTCGTCATCTTCTCTGAAATACATAAGATGGCTCGATTTTAGAGTTACGGTATCCTCCCACTATCTTCGAATTTTACATAACCCCAGAACGAGCCATCTTCTGTTGTTCAGCTCTTCTTCTAGCTGCACAAATTTCATTTATGTAACTATGGTGGCGCTGCTGCCCACCACAGTTCCTCAATCACCCGTATTTATATATATATTTATGGGTGACTGGATATGGTTATTCCACTGGCTTTCTTCTGACGGTCTGTTAAAGTTTTACCATCGTCGTCGTTCCTCAGTCGCCTTTTACGAAGAACGGTAAGAGCGAGGTAGGGACTATTCTGTTCTACCAGTCACGTTACGGCAATGTACTTGCGTGAATTTGTCTGTGTATTACGGTATTTTCAACATATGTATGCCTAGTACTTACTTTTATTTAATTATTGGGCACGTTTATAATATATTTACAAACTGTGGACCTCGCAGACTGCTTACAATTATTCACCCCAGAAACAAGCTCGTACTCTCGGACCGACAGTAGATCAGAAGATTTAGAATTTAAAATATAAATTTAGTTTAAAAAATCTAAAAAAACGCTTTTGTAAAAAAAATAATAAAAAGTAAAAAACAAATTTACCAATATGAATTTAGAATAAAATAAATAAGAAAAAAAAAATACTTTTTATTATTAATATTGTCATTTTGTTGTAAATAATTGTAAATTAGGAATAGTAAATAATAAATTGGTATTAAGTATAGTGTAAATGAAAAAAAAATGTGTTGCAATGTAAAAAAGCTTCTAAATTAAAAAAATCATAAATGCATGTTTTGTTTAATCCATCATGCTAGTGGATAAAATTAATCAGACTGAATTAAATCGAAATTTCAATCAATCAAAATTAAGTAAAAAGTTTCTGTTACAAACAGAAATTTATAAATATATATCAAGCTGATAAAAGAGTTTAATATACGTTAGCTTCATTCATTAAAATATTGATAATTCAATAAGTACCACTCATTAAAATCGTAGAAAATACTACTTAAAATTGGATTATTATATAAACAACGTATTCAGTTCAGTTCGATTATAATTTTAACTGTAAATAACATGATAAGTGTATTTCGAAGTCTACAAGCGCTTGTTTAAATATTACATAATAATTAACATTGGTTTTGCGTCTTAGAATATAATGTCACTATTGTTTTGAACGCTACGTTTATTTTTATACACAACTTTTTCTTAGATTGTGAGATTAAAAGTAGAAAAAGCACACTTTGGTTATTTTTGAAATCATTAGCTTTCATGATCTCTTGCATCACGACCGAATGGCTAAACATTAAAAAGTAAGGTGGTTTGATGTAGGAGATTTAGCATCGGCTGTACGTTAAAGGCACCGTATGGCCATTGGTTGTAATAATAGTTACAATTCGTAATTGAGATATGGTAGATCCATAAGTAGAGTCATAGTTCGCGGGTTCGAATCCATACCCGTACCTATCAACAAAAGATATATCTTTTATTAGGTTAAGAATATTTTTCTACAGAAATAATAAATATTTTGATTATCTACAATAATTCTTTTCGTCGATCTTTTTATCAAATACGAAATAAAAACAGTTGTAAAACCATCGATCGTCACAACATCGTTAATCTTTTAAACGTATACATATTTGAAAGTTCGAAACTGATGTATATTATATACGACTGCTATTTATCGCTAAGACATCATCTTACCATATTTATGTTTTCTGCGACGATCAATTGTTTAATATTTACTTATACGTTCATATAAAAACTACCCAATCACGATATTTGCTTAACTTAGTTTATTTTTATTGAATGACTTTGATTATGTTAGTTTAATCAGAAATATATGAAAAAAGTCCCTATTGCAAACCGTTGAGTTTTCTGGTTTGGAGTCAACCCTGGAGGTGAGAAAATTTTTATGGTTGACACATCTCATCATCCATACGCCAATGAGTGTGCAAATTTCAAGTCCCCACAGTTAACTGTCGAGGGGTTGCCTTGTCTGGAGCCAATCGTAGCTGGAGCATCAGGTTATGCTTTTCATAAATGTTAATAGTCATCAGGACTGGACCAATATTTTATAAGTAATTTGCATAGCCCCAATGGAGCATCCATTGTGCCCCGGAAGCAAAGCATGTTAACCTTTAAGTTTTTTACATGAATAATAATACTTTATCAATGACTTATTTTATTATATACTGTGCCTTATATTGACTTTTAACAATAATGGAATGTGCCACCTATACACAGCGGTGGAATACTTGAGGTAAACACTTTTATAGTTCCATCAAATACACACATACACACATACACAGACCCCTTGTTTGTCAGTACAATAATATCACATTCAAGGACTTGTGTAGCTAGCTTCACTTCACTAACTACATAATCTTATTTTAAAGCGATTTTGCGAGTCAGGAATCCAAGCATACCAAATATCACTTTCAGATACAACCAGAAAACAAAAAACATGACATAGTCAGGTCCAAAAAAAATATCCCTCATTCAATAACACAAATAACATTAGATTATAATACTTTATTGTGGTATAAATCCTCGCTAACAGTGCAGAAGCTTATGTTGGATCGAATTATCAAAATAGAACAAATACTAAAATATTGCGATGTTACGTTTTTATTAAAGAAAATTACAAAATGTATTGTACACCTACTCCTTTTAATTACGAAATGTGGTTGAAACAAACTTTGAAACTGTCCGGGAAGTGCAAACAAACTAATCGTGATTGAAGGATTCATAACTTGTGTTTAACTCACAACAAACAAACAAACAAATGATTTTAAGAATCAACAATATAAAAGCGTGAATAAGAACGCAAGTTAGAATAACACTCACCAAGTGCTAACTATTGAATATCTGATCTACTTCCGATGGAAGAGACTTGAGAGGTCACAACGTCAAATTAAAAATTACAAAATATTATGTAGTTAAAGAACTGTGTTTCTGCACACAGGTGTCAAAATTAAACGTAGGTAAATTGAAAAAATCGACCAAAGAATATAAATCCTTCATTAATTTTAAAACGATGACCTGGTCGTGTTTGAGAACGAACAGACCCCATAAATGATTTTATATTAATAAATTATTAAAACTTTATAATAAAATAATACTCTTAAATAATATAAAGCAATACCAGTCATTTATTTATAAATCAAGTAAAACACTACATTAGAAGAGTATATATTTTCATTTTAAGAAATTTGTAATAACTTGGCAATATTCAAATTTTAACACAACTAATTATCTTTTTAATAAGCTGTCTTTTTTATATTTAAACTTAAAATAAATAAAATATGTCATTAAAAATATTTAAATGTTTACAGGAGTGACATTTCTACGTAAGAGGCAAGTAAATATTTTTATGATTGTATTAAATTTCAAGTCTACTACCACAATAAATGGTAAATTTTATTTTATTAACATGAGCTAGTTGACCCAAATGGTTTTTCCATCGGGTCCGGGGTCCGGGGTTTGATTTCCGCTACTGTTAAAATTGTCTCGATTACTCAGTATCTCCAAATGTAATAAAAATAATGTATTTTCATTCAAATTAATTAATATTTCGCATAATAAACAATTGTAGGTACCTGTAAAGAATAAATTATACAAGATATGACGATGTCTTAAAAAGGTCTTGTCTTAAAAATGCGTATTAAAAAAGAAAAGATGTCATTGGAAAACGCTATAATATATAGAAAGATTAAAAATTATGTATAAAATAATATAGTAGTAGTATAATCGACTATTGAAGGGCCTTTATTGAAGTGAAAATGTAAGCCACAGTCGCTGGGCTCGTAAGCTAAACTTTTAAACTACTGAAATAATAAAAGTACAGATTATTTAAAATTTAGTCACACATTAATAGTACCTTTGACTTTTGAAAAAAGATAAGCAAAGCAAAATGAATAGATTTCGTGAACTGTACCAAATTTAGAGGTTGCTTAAAATACCGATGGTTAATCTTAGACTAAACTAAGCGATTTCGATTTCTATAATAGCAAACATATTATAAACAAAGAATAATACAAAATAAAAATCTAATACAGCAGCCCTTCCGTAGACCTGAATATATAATAACATTTACATACATCTAATACATACATACAGACGTACATCTTTAAATTAAAATTAATATTATGTTTTTGTATCTATAAATAGAAACCATTAATTTCCTTTTATATCATATTCCAACAAATTCCTATTATTCATTACAGTATGTTAATTATAAACCATTTTTTTTAACACTGGAAAATAAATGGTAATTGCAATTTATGATTAAAAAGAAATGACTGTTGGTGGTAATGCCGACTTAATATTTTATTTCCAAATAATCACGAAAGGTTACAAATAAATTGCATTATTTTATTATCCTTTCACGTAAATACAAAATATTTATATTTAACAGTGTATAAAGTCACTATAAGTACCGTTCGTTTCATCGCAATTATCTACGAGCCAAAAATATGAGAAAACAATGCAATACCGCTTTTATTGCGATTCACACTTTTATAGCAAGTACGAGAGAGGCAATGGTTACAGTACACTCAATTCTCGGTACGTTATTCTTGTCGGTCACTTACAGTAGTAACTGGAGCGCGATTGAGACATACAAATGTTTGGCGTGGGATTACTTTCCAATTGGAACGTGCCTGCGAAGACGGCTCTGGATCCTACTTATTTGAGTTTCAATTATATTTGAGATCTGTACAAATACTCATAGAATTGAGTTATGGTATTCATAATGGCATTAATTACAATATATTGTTTATGTATTCAAGATATTGCTATTATTTGATATTTTTTTATTGACGGGATGTCAACATATAATGAGAAGGGTACGGAAAAAGTCTTAAATGTTAATGGTTATAAAAAAAGTGGGCAACTGAAGGAAATACCGATAGAGTTCGGGAAAAATTATAATTTTTGTTAAGAGATAAATAAATATTAAGAGATGATTTGGTCGAAGAGTGTGGAAGAAGTAGACATTCTGACAGACCCCAAATAATTAGGATACGAGGAGGTGGATGGCGATGTCAATCAGTCAGATACAAATTGCAGTTTTTTCTACTATTCGTCTTATTAACTAGATGCTTGCCTTGGTTTATGTGAAATTAGCTTGTTAGTTAAGTTAGATAATTACATTTTAGGGTACTTAAGATGCAAAATGCCTGAGATTCGCAATACCTCTTATTGTCCATTTGTTGTTGTCAAATTTTAATTCTTGAATGTTACCCATAGGCTTATAATTACTCTACCACGATCACTTATTCATATATAAAAATATTAATGAGTAATTGTATACCATCAATCAAATACATGATTTAATTTTCGTTCACAGATGGAAGATAATCGAAGTTCAAGTAGGTTAGTCCACAGCTATTTACTAAGCTATTTTCTAATTGAAAAGTAATCCGAGTATTTATATATTTATATTACATATGAATATTAAATACTACTTACTACTTTGAATGATAAGGGGATATTGTTTAATGAATTGTATGTAGGCTTTTCGTTGCTAATTTTGTTTTTTTCTTTTCAAGTAAGAATTTATATAAGTTTAAAGACTCCCAAAACGTATGTAATTTTAACTATAATTATTTTTATATTATGAGAATGTAGTGAATGAACGTTTGTTCTGTGGTTCTGAAGTAAATAATTTTTGTGTCAACTTTAAGTAATTTACATTTTTTAGGACATAGTACTGTACGTATTAACAGAAGTTTAAACTATTAAATTATAATGAAAATGTCATTATAGATAACTTTAATAATATTTTCATCCGCTCGAAACCAGTATCTAAACAACTGACTGAAAGTAACAAATATGATATCTGAAAACCTAGAAAACAGTTTGGTATAGTAGCTGACGTCTGTATAGTATAAACTTCATGAACTATAAAGGAAAACCTTCAATCGTTTTCAGTAGACTGTGGCGTGATGTGGCTGATATAATTATATACGAAAATGTATAAAATAATATACAGAAGTTTGAACTGTTTTAAAAAATCCATATAGCATGACGCATCCGGCGTTTGGCAATTCGCTCATTCGTTCAGTTTTCGGTGTACTACGAGTAGAAGGATGTCCTATGCATTAAATGGTCGCTTATAAAGATATTTTAATATTATTGAATATATAAAATTGTTGTAATAACGTAGAAATTAATTACAGGAAGTATGAATGTTCCTTCCTGGTAGGACAGATTTTCTGAAATATATCAGACCAAGCTATACTTTTCTAAGCATCTAATTTTTAATATCACCAGTTCACGGAATTTCGTCGTCACAATGATAAAGGCATGTAAGAATATTTTTTTGGACAATGCAATGAAAAAGACAACAATATATATAATAAAATGGATAATGAAGTCGGATGGTAGCAATATGACCAAGACCAATGACCAATTAAAAAAGAAAGTAATTCCACGACTAATATATTATATTACATATATACATACTATGTCGGTTGTGGAATTAATTTTCAATTGGAACGTGCCTTTGGAAAAAGCCCCTGGTCCAACTTATTTTATTTTCAATTATCCGCAAGCTCTGAACAAATAGTTTAATATTGCGTTTTTATATAATGCAAATACTCGTACATCAATTGAGATTCACTTAACAGTGGTTTGATATTTTAATTTAAGAAATAACTAATTAAAACTTCATATTTATATAAGTACAGCTAAATGCAAAATATACTAAACAAACGAGCTGAGGAGTGGATCCAAATTAATTATTACATCGCATTTGACTTGAAAAAATATATCGCAAATTATGTTATATAATTTTTATTTTTTCTAAGCAAAACAATATAAATTTGAATTAAAAAGGCAAGCAAATTTTTTTAAGGACGTACATATTTTTTATCCTTCTAATTTCATTGGAATAAAGAGTTTACGTTAATTGGAAAACAACCATAATTATTTAATAAATCTGTACATAAATACAGACGAATCAAATTCAAATAATTTGTGTAGCGACAGATCCAGCTTCAGTGCCTCAAAGATACGAACGTGAATAATACGTCTGTAACAAACGTAATTTGCATTTATAAATGATTCATGCGACCCGTTGTTGTCCGAGACACTGGACGCGTTAGATCGCGTCCAGCGTCGATGTTATTTACGGGCAATTAAATATACTTTGGTAATATTCATATAGAAATTGTATTTCATAAAATCAATAGGTAATTCAAAGGCTCATTAATAAAAAATAAAGATATTTAACTAATAAGTAACTGATTAGTATTACATCAGTAAAATTTAATACTTTTATAGTATCATGAATGCGCGTATAGGTATTACATTTTACGAGGGTTTCGTACTTGGATGTTCTTGCAATATTGCTGACCCGATAGCTGTGTGCCGTATATCGCATTTTAAGTTAAACTATCGTATAATTTATGATGAAAATTTTTATGTCTAAAAATAAACGCATGTAAGTTTAGGTTCAAAAAGTTTGAATATCAATTTATTTTATTAAAATATTAATAGTGATAGCAACTAATCAGGCGATGTAGAGCTGTTAGATTGTGGTTCATACTTTTTACCAATCAATCTATTTTTAGTACCCATGGTTATATAATAGATGATTACATAGATAGACTTATTTTTACTACCCCATGGTTATATAATAGATGATTATATAGAAAAAAATATTTTTACTACCCCATGGTTATATAATAGATGATTATATAGAAAAAAATATTTTTACTACCCCATGGTTATATAATAGATGATTATATAGACAAATTTATTTTTAGTACTCCATGGTTATATAAAAATTTGAACATAAAACGTTTTTATTAATGATTTCTGTAACTGTAAGGTGAAACTGTAAATGTCATGTCATTCAAGTACTAAAACCGAATTAGAAACAAAACATTTTGAAATGTTTGCTTTTTCTTTGTTTGGTTTTTTGCCTAAAACTAAAATATTATTTGTAACTATAATATTCATTTTCGTTACTTAGTTTCGTAATTTTTTTTCAGATTCCTATCACTTTATTGTATATTTAATCTAACATTAGAAAAAAAAGAGTTTTTGTAACAAAATACCTTTAATATGAATTAATGATTAACTAATAAATATAAATTACGTGTCATAATGTTTGTCTTCGATGGACGTCTAAACTACTTAACCGATTTTAATAAAAAACTTGTAGGTACCTATTGTTTGGTATAACTTAAAAGATAGGATACTTTTTATCTCAATTTATTTATTTCTTATCTGACAGTCAGAATATCTGTTAGTTCCGTACGATTCTAACAGATGGCGGTATTGGGGTATTTGTTGACTGGATTGAGGAAGAATTTAATAGATGGCGCCTTGCTAAAATGCAAACGTATTTATATAAGCTAAAATTCACCGCCACCACGTGTTGCTGAGGCTAAAGTCCATGTTTAATTTATATTTTAAGCAATACTATGAAATTTAATATAATTATAATATACTTTTTATTCTATTCATTAACACATAACAACATTATTGTAGGTGGTAGAGCCTAGCTGCGGTCCTCGAACTGCAGTTCGTATTGGGCTGGCTCGACCGGGGAAGGACCACCCTCTCACAGAAGACCGACGTGCAGTAACCAAATTCCTTTGGTTATGTTCCGTCGGTGAGTGAGAGATTCCGGAAGCCCAACCCCCCCCCCCCCCCCCACGCCAAAACATGAACATGAGTGCATTGTTAAAAGGAATTGTACCCCAGGAGGGTACCGGCTTCGATGAAGCCGGACAATCCCTCCCCGGGCAAAATCGGGGAAATGATTCTTCGCTTTTGCTCGGGCCGCCTGTCGTATCTGGGGCGGGCATAATACTGCATTCCGTGTTCAACGAGGGCAAACGACGAGCAAACACAGCGGCACCCCGTTCCACCCTGAGTGTGGACTTTTGCAACATACGGGGACTTCACTCCAACTTAAACGCCGTCCACTATCATCTTGAGACGGCGCAGCCGGCCTTGTTGTTCTTGACGGAGAGGCCTTGGTTCGATGCGTCTGTCAGGGCTGCAGCAGCCAGCAAACGGCAGGCGTATCGTGCTTGGGCTAATGCGTTAGTCACCAAGGATCCGAACTCTAGAGATCTGAAGAGGAAATATAATCGTGCCTCCAGATTCTTCAAACGGCAAATAGCTAGAGCAAAGTTCAAGCATGTCGTCAAAATCGGGGAACAGCTGGCAAAGTACCCACCTGGCACGCGCAAGTTCTGGGCGCTATCCAAAGCCAGTCTGGGCAACTTTTGCCAGCCGTCCCTACCGCCATTGCACACGGGGAATGACTCTCTGGCCCACACGGCAAAAGAGAAAGCCGATCTCTTGGGCACTCTTTTTGCCTCAAACTCGACTTTGAACGACCAAGGGAAGACACCGCCTACCATCCAACGGTGTCAGAGCTCCATGCCTGAAATAATTTTCAAGCAAAAACACATTCGACAGTCTCTGTTTTCCTTGGATGTTCATAAGTCGAGTGGGCCGGATGGGATTTCCCCATTGGTGCTACGAACATGTGCTCCTGAGTTGACTCCAGTGCTAACGCGTCTATTTCGGTACTCCTATATAAAAGGCGTAGTCCCGGTCTCTTGGAAGAGCGCCTTTGTCCATCCGATCCCTAAAAAAGGGGATAGCTCAGACCCAGCTAACTACAGACCTATCGCCATCACCTCTCTACTCTCCAAAGTCATGGAAAGCATCATCAACCGACAGCTCCTGGCGTACCTCGAGAATCACCAGTTGATCAATGACCGGCAATATGGCTTCCGCCATGGCCGATCGGCTGGTGATCTTCTTTTATATCTTACGCATCGTTGGGCTGCGGTTGTTGAAAGCAAGGGAGAGGGTCTGGCAGTTAGTCTGGATATAGCGAAAGCCTTCGATCGTGTATGGCACAAGGGGCTTCTTTCGAAGCTTCCTTCCTATGGGCTTCCCGAGAGTTTGTGCAAGTGGATTACCAGCTTTCTCACTGGGCGGAGCATACAGGTCGTTCTCGACGGTTTTTGCTCGGACCCCAAGCCCGTGAACGCAGGTGTACCCCAAGGCTGCGTGCTATCCCCAACCCTGTTCCTCTTGCATATCAATGATATGTTGGATATTTTCAACTTACATTGTTATGCGGATGACAGCACTGGGGATGCGGTATATTCCGGCCGTGCAGGTCTCTCTCGGGAAAACGTCGACGAGTGCCGAAAGAAACTTGTGTCTTCTGTAGAGACATCCTTGGGGATGGTCTCAGAGTGGGGTGAACTGAACCTCGTTCAGTTTAATCCCCAAAAGACACAGGTTTGCGCGTTTACCACTAAGAAAACCCCAATTGTCGTATCGCCGCTCTTCGAAAGCACACCCCTCAACGCCTCGCCTAGTATCAGTATACTGGGCCTCGACATTTCGAGCGACTGTCAGTTTCGTGGTCATCTGGAGAGCAAGGCCAAACTTGCCTCGATGAAATTGGGTGTAATCAATAGAGCGAGGCAGTATTTCAATCCTGGCCAAAGACTTGCGCTCTATAAGGCGCAGGTCCGACCACATATGGAATACTGCTCTCATCTCTGGTCCGGTTCACCCCAATACCAGCTTCTACCTTTTGACCGCGTACAGCGGAGAGCCGTTCGGATTGTCGGGGACCCAGTGCTCTGTGAACGGCTGGACTCTTTGGCATTGCGTAGAGACGTGGCTTCTTTGTGCGTTTTCTATCGCATTTACAATGGGGAGTGCTCCGAAGAGCTTTTTGATCTGATGCCCGCCGCCGAATTTCACCACCGCACAGCACGACATCGCCTGCAATACCATCCTTACCACCTGGATGCGTGGCGATCCTCTACTGTGCGGTTTTCAAGAACATTTTTTCCACGTACCACAAAGATGTGGAATGGACTTCCTTCGGCGGTGTTTCCAGATCGATACGACATGGGTACCTTCAAAAAAGGCGTTTATACCCACCTCCAAGGCCGGCAACGCTCTTGTGAGTCCTCGGACGTTGCAAGAGTTCGTGGGCGGCGGTGATCACTTCACACCTGTGATCCGCACGCTCGTTTGCCCTCCTGTCACATAAAAAAAAAAAAAAAAAAAAAAAAACACGAGAAAAATATATAGTTGTCAATGACAGTGTGAAAGTAAACAATGAACTTATTCATTACTAATTTATAATAGAATTTAAGCACTCAGCACTCCTTTTCTATATAAACTTTGACTATGACTTATCTGATATTTTTATCTTAGTCTTTTCTAATAGTTAAGTAAGGTAAAGTTTGTTTGTTTGTGAGTTTATACTTTATAGATTATTTTGTTGGAGGAAATATCAAAGTAATTTATCTGAATCTATTAATTCCTCAACAAATATTAAGAAATGACTTTCACGGTGAATCTAGATATATTATACTATTCGATTTGAAATAATAGAGCTATTCGTGGAGAGCAATTTTGGAAATAAAGGTGACCAAAAAAAGCTCGAGCGAAGGAGCTTCTTACGAGCCCTGTGTTTTCGCGGACAAAGTCGCGGGCAACAGCTAGTATAACATATAAAACTTAAACGTTTGTGATTGCTGCAACCGACCTGACTCTATGTGGTTAATGTGTCATTAGTTAAATTTATAGTGACATAAGGATTTTGAGTTGTTGTGATCCAGAAATAACTAACTGAGGAGCTTTGTCAAGTAGTTCTTCGAACATGCTATAAGTTCGAAGTGTGCTTATGTTGTGGGCGGACTCTCACAGTTCGAAGGATCGTACTATTTAAAACCACTTATAGTGCTTTCTTAATATCATCCCTTTCGTTCTTCAGTTGGTCACATAAATACTTCGATTCGATCGATCGAGTCATGATTTTAAAGTAAAATAAAGGAACCATGCGAAAAAATAAGTACGATTCTTAAGTTTATTTTATATCTAAAATAACTGCGTAAAAACGAATCAACTTAGAGTCGCAGTCACAAATATTGAAAAGAAACAGTAAGACATGTAATTATTTCTATAAATATCTACGTGAAAATTTAAAGTTAGTACACAATTGATAAACTGTAACCTTTTCTTTGATATTCTAATCTACAACTAAAACACTATATATATTTATGTAATAGATAAAATATATAATATCCATATAGAAGTAATGTATATACGTCATATTTTAATTATTGTAAGTTAGTTGAGGTACCTAAATTAAAATAACATATAATTTTAAAGTAAATAAGATTAATTTCAAAAATTATAATTGTTTATTTTGATAAATTTACATCACAGATTATTTTTTTCCGTTCAATGAAGTTATTTTGTCGGTTCATTTCTATGGGCCTATCCTTCGGAATCAGGAACTAGAGTTAGATTTTTCATACGTGCCATATATGTCTATTTGAAATAAAAATATTTGGCTTTGACAAGAAAACATAATAAGCGGCGTTTGAATTTCAAACAGGTTTATCAAAAATGTAATCTTTTTACTATTTTTTCTGTATAATAACAAAATATTACTGATTACCTTAAACATTTTATTTTTAATATTCGTGAGTATAATTGATCATGAAAGTACGTAGGACTATGAAACCCATTTAAATATATACATTTCAGAATTCGAATAATATTCATAATAACTCCGGGTACTTTGTTTTATTTCAACTTGTTTTATTTACAAGCATGTCAGAATAAGCTTACAACATAAAGTATATCATAATGTTTCACATAATAAAGTAGGTAACAACATTTACCTAATTTTAAAACACAATATTTGTAACCGCACATTAGGAATATAAATTGTGCTTTAAAAAAACTATACCTCAAATGCAAACAATGAACCTATGAAGTACGAATTATGAATATTCATAATAAACATAGGCAAATAGAAATAGCTTAGACATCTGAACAGTCGGCAAGACAGTTTGACGGGGAATTCAATTATTTGCATATCATGGATTTAAACAAATGGCTTGGTCTATAAACTGCAAATTCTAATAAATTCATTTTATATGTATTAATATTGTTTGTTTCACCCTTAAATATTTAAAAAATGCTGAAAAAAATATTGGTATATGTTTTAAATCCACAACGATTACGGTCTTATTTAAATAGATGTAAGGTAGATTCAAATATTTATAAAATATTTTTCAAACACTAATTTTGTTTGTATCAACTTTTCGATATTAATATTTACTGCAAGATTTAAATTAGATTTGAATTTTCCAAAGAAGCCTTATAGATGAAGCCTTTGTCCCGAAAAAGACGACTAAATATACTTAGTTCGGCCATAAATACTGTTACACCTAAAAATAAAAAACATTTGAATTTCGAATCTGTCATTTTTATACGATTGTTCATTGTGTTTTTTCATTTTGGTGCCAATACATTGTACAATATTTTGCGATATTAAAATGGAGTGGGGTGATAAAGAGAACCGAATCGCTGTGATTGCATTACACAAAGTAGGTATGGAGCCAAATGCAATTTTTCAAAATCTCCATACACTTGGTATTAGTAAAATGAATATGTATCAAAACATCGGCACAAGTATGTCAAGATATCAAAGTTGAGAGGGTAGTTAAGCTCCTTAACATCAACATATTCAATAACCAAGTATAGTCCTTGCAGCAAGACTCGGCGCCGGATCATAAAGCGTTCCACGCAGTCTTGGTTGGAAGCGAACGTTTCGGACTTCATCAGAGCTGAAGACTGGCCGTCGTCTATTCCCGATCTTAATCCGCTGGATTATAATTTATGGTCAATTTTAGAGAGTACAGCTTTCTCTAAACGCCATGATAATTTGGAGTCCTAAAACAATATATACCATTGGCAGTGAAGAATTTTCTCATGGAAAGAGAGAAAGAGTGCTTCTATTGATAACTGGCCTCAACGTTTAAAGGACTGTATTGCAGCCAATGGAGACCACTTCGAATAAGCTTTATATATATATATATATATATATTTATATTTATGTACTAAACTAATATACTGTAAAAGTAATAAATGTTATTTGCAGTTAAAAATATTTTTTTAAGTGTAACAAACAATATTTATGGCCAGACTAAGTATAACGCTAAATTCATCGAAGCGGGTAGCGATACATTTATAACCCTATTTTTTTTTAATTGGATAAACTAAACTTGTCTAAACATATATATACATATATATATATATATATATATATATATGTTTACCGATAGAAGTTCAAACCCCACCCCGTCATTGTGAAAGCAATCATTCGTATACTAATTTAATTGTTTATTTAATAACTATATTAAAATAATTATTTACATTCAACTTATATAGTAAATATTTATTTTTACTCATAATGAAGCGGAAGAGACCCGTTGCTCTCTTTCATTTTTACTTGCAATATCCGGGAATCCAATACAAGTCCGGTAACTCCATTACTGCTTTTGATATACATTTTTTTTCGAGTCTAGATTAAAAAGAGCAATGGTTAATTTGCAAGTGGAGGAATTCAAATTATAATGCCCGCTAGTCATTTACTGTGGCACCTGAAAGCGATTGAGGCATATAAATGTTTGGCGTGGGATTACTTTCCAATTGGTACGTGCCTGCGAAGACGGCTCTGGATCCTACTTATTTGAGTTTCAATTATACTCAAGCTCTGAATAAATACTCATAGAATTGAGTTATGGTCTCTTTAATATTTGTTACTATAATATGCATTTTCTCTTATGGAATTGTTAAAAAAATCGTTTTCTGTATTCAATTTCATGAAGACAAAAAATATTAATTTAGCCATTCAGCACTAACGTTGTTGGATTATTATAAAAGTTATTACTGAATAATTTTTATTGTGTAAAATATTGATATTTTTGATATTTGATAAATTAAAAATATATTATATGAGTATCAAAAAAAAAAAAATTAATATATTAAATAAGTATTAATATGTATTAGTATAATTTCCTTTAAATTAATAAATGATATATTATTATTTTACTATTCTGGCCATACGAACTCTGTAACACCGAGTTTAGGTGATGATGGCCCTATCGCTTCATCATCGCTAGCGTCATCATATATAATATATATATTTTTATATATGATGACGCTATATATATTTTTATATTTCTTGAATTTTTAATTCAATTACATACTACGATTATATTCATATTTTAATAATAAATTAATGAATTCAGTACAAAGAAAATATGGAATCTATGATTCACAATGTTCTAAATCATATCCTTATTTTTTGTCCCTTAAATCTAAGATAAGTATAGAATGAAAATTCATGAACATGAAGCAAGAATCCCAGAGTTCACAGGTCAAGTCTTACCCGTATTAATGAATCATTAATTCTATATTTTTTTATTGGTGTGGGTTATTGACCTCTTCAATACATTTTACGCCGGATTTTTTTACACTTTTTACGATGAATAAATCTATTATAAAAAAAAAATCAAACACCGATTTCGGTTGCAATTACAATACGACCAATCTACTATTCGTCTCTTTCAGGACTCTGGTGCCATATTAAGACTTCTTTCGAAAATCTAACCAATTTTTCTAATTTAACATATATTACCCTTTTTTCAAAAATCATAAGTCCTTAAAGGAGAAAATTCACTTAACTAAGATATTTCCAAAGAATATTTAGAATGTTCGTCACTCCGAAAACGTCATGGGCAAATATTAAATTTGATTTAGGATATAATTACAAATTACAAAAAGACTTTAAAGACTATTCAATACTATTTTAACTTATTTTAAACGGAAAATAAATTAATTTGTTAGTGGTATAGTTACAATAAAACCTAAAATATATGGAGTTTATATGTTGAATGATGAAAGCATCCTTATTATCTAAATTAGGGGAGGGAGAGCAGATAATTTCGCTGGAGACATCTAGCGTTAGATAAAATGTACAAATTGTCGTTACCAATATACAAAAAATACTTTTGTTTTCATTTTTAATATTTTAATATAAGCATTTAACATAACGGAGACTTGTGATATTTGTAATGAAATTCCATTGTAATTATTGTTTTTTCGTATTGGAATATATAATTTTTAACAGAAGGAAAATATTTTTTACAATTGTTTGGTAATTACGTTGAGGAACTGTGGGGATTGTCTCAAGTTTTTCAATATAAGTTAGAACAATATTTCGAGGAAACAAACGATACCTTTGGGGAATAATCATGAGAATATTTGATTGTCTTTTTAACTTTAGGAATAATTTGGGTGCTATAAATAATGATTCTCTAGATATTCTGAATAAAAACGTAATAAATATCAACTTTCGTTTAAATTTCAACGTAAAAATATTATTGCTGTAGTTTTTTATAATTTGTAACTAAGAAAATATTTTAAATAACACGGGATCAATAAAATCGCTAAAATGAATTCGCTACATGGCACAAAAAAAATCTAAACATGCTTATAAACAATTTTCTATTACAATTTTGGTTTTGCTATTTTTTTAATGTCATTATGTACTGCAAAGTTAAAAACATTAGTTACAATATTCAAAACCTAAGACCTACCTACCTCCTCTGCTCGAACAATATGTTGAAATGCCTGCTAGGAAACTGGTGACCCAGTTGCACAATTTTACAAGAAGCCCATAGGAAGGGAACTTCGAAAGAAGCGCTTTATGCTAAACCGGTCGCTATGTCCAAGCTAACCACCAAAGCCACCAAGCCCACCCTTGGTCTCATTCGCCTGTGCCTTACTGTGACTTAGATACACCAGAAGTTCATTAGCTGAGCGACCCCTACGAAAACCCTATAGTTGGTTATTGAGCAATTTATGACACTTTGAGAACAAGAGGTGATGCCAATGGGTCTGTAATTGGACGGATCCGAGCTGTCACCTTCGGGTACCCTAGGGAACTCTTCCAGGATTTGAGTAAGATATGATGCCTGATAAGTAAGAGAGAGAAAAAGACGCGTTAAACCTTTACCAACCCCGGAACACACGTCTTCAGAACAATGGAAGGAATTTTATCGGGTCTAGACGACTACGATAGAAGAACTTACGCACGGAGCATTCATAAAACCAGACTTGGTGCATGGCGCTCTACCAAATCTCACCACCACTTCTGCTGAAGTTATTTAAATTTATTCACATCTAGACACTGCAAGCTTTACCCCAGCACATCTTACTCATTGCCTGAAATCCACATCACAAATGAAGGAGTACGTAGAGCATCGTGTCGTCTAGATGTGAATAGAGCCAGTCGTCCCGATGGTTCAACTCAAGATATTCGCAGCTGGGTAGAATTCTATATTGACACGTTAGTATCGTCTCTCTAAAAAAACTGGAATAGTGTCGAAATCCTAGAAGATTGCTCGCCCAAAAAAGACTGCTGTGCCGATTAAGGAACCCATTCGGGGTCCTTTATCATGAGCTCTGAGCGTGGCGGACTCGCGGCGCGAACTGCCACGCTCCGCGCTCATGATTATCTTCATTCATCTTTTAAGATTTAATATCTTCACGCATATATTTATTACGATATATACTATCGAATTTAATTTAAAACATTTATATATTCCACATCATTCAATTAATAATTAACGTAAAATTCATCTGATATAATAAAACAGTAAAATACCAACAAACAAATATAATTTTACAAAGAGGTATTAAACCCTTCGACAATATAATGTGGAATTTTAATACTTAATTAAAATGTGACGAATTAAGCGTAATATGAGACCATTTCAATTTTGTCGTGTAAACTTCCAAATGATGCTGCATGCCAAATTTAATTTAGCGTCCTTATTTCCTCCGTTTAGGCGTAAACAGTGGATACGTAATGAATAAAACATGCCTCACTCATACTTCCTTCTAGTATTCCGTCAATGGCCATAAAAGTGGAGTGATTGGATGCAACATGGACGAATTATAAATTTATGATATTTCAATTGCTTTGTTCTACAAGTGTGCTGTTTGAGGATTTTTGTTTTGGTTTCAATAAAAATAGCAGACGGTTATCATTTATTCATGCTCTTAGAAATGTGTTTCTTAAAATAAACCTTATTACATGAAGAATATCTAACCTTTAAAATGTTTGTAATTATTTTATACATAAATCGCAATTTGAATGGCCCTAATCGGGCAAAGCAATATAGAGCTTTGACGATTTTCTTTTCAGAATTTCAAGCGATTCTAAACTCCTTTAGCATTGTATGGCGCTGCATTTTATGGAAGCGCTTGCACTTTATCTATGTAAATACGTATGCCTTATTGAATCAGGCAGTATACGGTCATCTCCCAGGCCTTATTATTATTTATTTATATGCATATTCAATGCATTGGAACGGATATATAATACTTTGAACTTGATCTAGCCTGGCATATCAAACTCATGAAGAGTAAATGTTCGTATCTTACCATATATAATATGTATTACTTGTATTTAAATTGTGTCGTAATGCGATGGCAGAGTCAATTTATTTATTTAAAACATAAAAGATTATATTGATATGGTAACTATAGGATGTTGTTAGGTTAGCTAATTACGTAACAAATTAAGACAGAAGGTTCCTTAAGTGGGGACTGAATTAATTAATAACTAATTTGGTATTACACGGATCTTACAACCTTTAACGGTAGAAGTACTACATTGCGAGACTTGTTTTTTTTACAAGTATTTTTTTATGGGACTTTATATGTCAGCAAATCAGAAAATATTTTTCATGTCAAATTATAATAATATTCTGTATGTAATCAATACTACATTATTATTGATTTATACAATGTTTAAAATATAATTGAGTGCTTATTTAATTAATATATACGTGAATAGCTTAGAAGCCTTAACTAAATGCGGTACTAGCTGTAAACTGTAGCGTTGCTCCGCCACCAACTAAAGTTAATTTGAAGGAAAGACATTACACAAATAGTAAATTCTTCTTGAGTTCTTTTATAGTTTTTGCTTATTTCGAAAAAATTGTGACATTGCAGCGTTTCGTTTCAATTCGATATTTATTGAAGTTCTGTGAGAGATTCGAACTGTGGGTGGTCAAACGAATAAATCAGAAGACTTTCCGACGCGTGAACAGACAACATAGAACTGTTCTTGTGATAAACATAGATTCTCTAAAATTAATTTACACACTTATAACGATTGTCCTTGTGCTTTGTTGATAGTTATTGTGAAAACGAGTCACACCGGAACTGCAAACATTTGAATTCGAATGGCAATCGATCATTGGGATACGTGGCAACAGTACGTCGAACGTCGTAACTTTGTTCTTGACCGAGAGTCTGGTTCAGTTGAAAAGACGTGGTGAATTTATGTTCGCAGAAGAATGATGGGTGCGCTAATTTTCAATGTAAGAGCGTGCGGTGGCAAGCCTGGCAAATAATAAATGAAATTCATTGTAATGACCGTGGCACCATCTGTAGAGAATTTGTCATACCAATTGAGAAATCTTCGTGGGCTCATTCACAACAATTTAGCTAAGGATCATCACATGATCAAATGCATAGTTTACGATTCCATAAAGGAAATACAGGTAAACATTCATTTATATATATATAAGTATATAGATTATCGAGATGTAAGATCGATCTTCGATCGGATGGTGGATGGTGGACGATCGGTGGATGGTGTTCTAATGAAATACATTAAATATCAACACTTAAAAAATAACTATGCAATATCTCGCCAAAATATATTCATGAGCCCTCTAAGAAGTTTCGAGTCTATAGCAAAGGTAATTGAATCTCCAGAGCCAATCCCTTTGAGACAACGTCGGTGCTACATTTGCATACAATGCAGAATTTACGTGATACAATTTGTACATATTATAAAAAAATTTGGTCACAAAGAAGATGCGTTATATTAAACTATTTAGTTCATATTTATTATAATAAATACGATGTTCTCGAACTGTCATTGATGTTACTGTTTAAAATATTAAATCACAAAATGTATAAAAATTAAATAATACATTTGAAAACATAAAAAGTTTAGGACACATACAAACTATATATTTTTTTTAAATAATATTAAATAAAAAGTAATCATCCACAACTTTAATATCTGGAACGCCGTCACGTCGCTTTTTGTAAATTAAGCTAGCGTATAACTACCCTCTATTCGTTTCTACAGATATGCCACTACATAAATAATTGTGAAGAAGTTTAAAAAACCTAAAACTTCTAAACTTAAATCATATATCGTCGGAAAGGCCGTTAAGTGAACTATACTATTCTGATTGTATCGACAGGGAGTTTGTTTTGAACGAGTAAGTGTGAACGAAAAGTACTATATATTTTTTATTACTCAACAGACATTTGACCTGTCTGGTGGTTAAAAAAGTTTAAAGGAAACCTAAAAAAAATAAAATATATAAAATGTCAAAGTGGCCTAATGCCTTTGCGTTCATAAGGTACGAGGGCGGGTCAATAAGTCCGTGACTTTTTGAATTTCTGACCTCTTTACTGAAAAAACAACACTGCTTCTGTCAACAGGCATCTGTCAGTTGACTCCTGTCAAAAATTGAACATGCTGCTTCAGTCTGCGTGTGTTTGACAGCTATCTTTATCAGACTACCCAGTAATTTGAGGAGAAATTTGAAAAAAGTGAATTTCATGTGCTTATTAAGCATTATTTTTTGCGAAAAAAAACATTACCGAGACCAAGGTAGTCTGCGCAGCGGAATAACTGTCACAAACAAATAGAGCGTCGCGTCGGAGCCGACTGAAGAACGCGGGTGTGGCCATTGTTGTTGGGAGTCGAGCGCGACGAGCGATTGGCTACTCGTTCTTGCGTTGTTTCTTTATTTTGATTAATAAGACTTTAAAGCGACTTCTATTTAATTATTATGCATTTATAATTTAACCTGAATAAAAGACAGTTTATATACTTTCTTAGCCATGATATCACTAAATCTCGGTCTCCAGACTATATGTAATATGGTTATATATAGCCCGCCATTGAGCAGCAGAGCACCCATTCAGTAAGAAGTAACAGTTCATCCAGTAGGAAGTCCTATCAGGGTCACTGTAAAAAAATATCAATAAATTTACAATAACATAAATAGATAAAAAATATTTGATGTATTAATACCCTCAATATCGGTATCAAGGACGGAAACATATTTCACAATCAAAGGAGTTAGTCGCATACATTGCATTGTAAATAAATTTAGTAAATAAGTTGCAGCCTTTGAGTGAAATTCAATCGCTGCACTGCTCATAACAGAGTTGTAGCCTGAAAGAACTGGCCAGTTTGAAAATGTATATATTGCAGTTGCCCGAGGCTGTGCCATGAATAACGTTCTGGAATCATTATCATTGAATGGTCTTTCAATGTGAGCCTGAAATGGACTATACCAGCTTAGCTATTTATATAAACAATACTTAGTCAGTTTTCAAGACGTTGCGGCTTCAAATTCCTGCTCGTATTTTGCATTCTAATTTTATATTTATTTGAAATTAAAATAATTTGACATACATGTTTGCTGAAATTTTCAAATCAACTGTATCTGAGAAATAATTTAAAAAAATGCAGACTTGAGTTAAATGATGTCTTTAAAATGCCTAATGATTTATTGTTATTAAATCCGTTAGATAAAACTTGAATACGCACTTTTATGCTTAAAAGCCAAAGATAGCTGCAGTCATTCAATCGCGTGGAAACCGCGTACCATGTCCTATTGTATGGAGCTAAATTTTCTAACTTCTGGCCACACGGTAGCGCATTACATTTTACGTGTAGGAAAAAACAGTTTTTAAACAGTAATTGTTTATACTTCTAAATCTATTTAAATATTTTTTAGACGCGCAATTTTTAAACTAAAAATCTATTTAAAAGGAAAGAAGAGCTAATTGAATACAAGAAAAATTGCGGCAGCGAATCTATTCTTCGAGACTAATAATACTTCGAAATTACACATAACATAGTTTTAAAGTGACATCAAAAACAAAAAGAAATAATCAAATGATTTGAAATATGTAATATTATACCGTTTTTTATTAAATCATGAAAGTGTCGTGTTTATTTCAGTTTAATATTCTTATTTTCCTCAAACATTGATATAAAGCCGTGAATTTCGTAAATGATATTCATGACATTGTCAAAACAATATCAAATTTCACCAAATTGTGGCTTAGAGTGAGCAGCAAATCAAATAATCCAAAGGCACCGCTCACAGTCCCAAGATAATTCGAACATTCAACCGACAGAAATATTATTCGATAATTCTGAAAACGGCGAAGGAAAAAAGTCGGCAACAATAAACAGTATTCAAATGAGGGGAGACCTCGTGGGACGGGTGCTAGAAAACAATGATAATATTACAAACTTATTTAAGGTGGAGCCACGAACTGGGATAGTGTATCAACTTAATAAAATGCAATCTGTTTTTTTTTAAATTTGACGTTGTCGTTTCTGGCTATATATATATATATTATGGTGTAGAGAGGCCAACGAGCAAACGGGTCAGCTAAAAGACTGCCGTGGTCTAATAATAAATATAAATCAACAATAACTATATTATATTGATATTTAGTAATTCTTCTACAACATACTGTGTAGTTTTTATACAAACACACGTTGGGCTTCTTTATAAGTTAATTAACGTTATTCTTTTTTTGGCATGTTCTTTATAATAAAAGTGAAATTAAATGATGGAATAAACATATTTTTATAGCTAACTTTAAAAAAAATATTATTAAGATTTACAGTAAGTTCAGTTCAGGCGGGAAGCAGTTAATGATTATAAAAAACCATAACTTGGAAACTCTACCCACCTATTAGGAAATATTTTTATAATATAGTTTCAACATTTCATTAATGGAAAAAGCCAATACTTTTATATGTCAATTGTTCTTTAGTTAATTAAACTTCATTAATCTAAATAATACGTTATTTTTTTTCTGAATAAATTAATGTTTATGTAACTTCCAACGTGTGTGTTTGTGTATATCGTTTTTGTTCAGCATTTTCGTTGCACGAGCAATGTATGCAAAGCAAGCCATTTAAGTCGCAACGATATATGTGTAATGCGTTCCTAGAATACGAATAGAACAGAATGTCAGTTGATATGGTGAGGTGTGTCAAAGTATAACGACTCAGTATTAAATAAGTATTACAATTTAGATTATTGTAAATAATTATAAAATCATTATAAATATGTGTTAAGGGAATCAAATATATAGAGCAATCGAATTGTGAAATTAAGCAAGATAATAAAATATATTTATTTTAATGTATATACTTTTTTCTGTTGAATTTAATATCTGTTGCTCTAAAAATACGTGAATACAAAATTACTGCCATTCGCTTAGAACTTGCAAATGACATTTCTTAATTTAAAGAAAACTGGATTAAAAAATTAAAAGAGAAAGGTTTTTTTAATTATATTAGCATGTAAATTAAAGCAAACAAGTGCAATGCACTTGGCTGTGACGAGGTTGACCTTCCTGGAGCAACCCTAATTTACAAGACTTGTAAATTCAGTTGATTTTTTTTGACTCTCGATGATACTCAAGAATAGTTAAAATATATTTTCTTTTCTATTAAATATATCCATTATTTTCATAAGTCACACAATTAATAAGATTTGTGTAGTTTCATATAAAAATAATTAATTACGTAGTTATATAATAGAATAAAAGCAATCTACCTTACAACGGTGTAGCGCGGCGCTTGCATCAAGTTTATTCAGTGAACTAATTAGGAAGGCTGCTCAGTTTGTCAATCATGCAAGCTCCGTTCTCGTACTCTAATTATTTAACTTCATTCCGCTTTGTACCGCACCGACTCAGGGATTTACTTTAATTGGATCGCGGCAATTTCATATGTTATTATAGATACTGAGGTGGAGTTTGGAATCGTTATTGTGATCAAAACTTTGGATGGGATTTTCAAATATAATTTCTAATTGTTGTTAGCGACAATCCAAATCACGTATCTTCTTATTATCAGCTTAGAATCAATCTAAGGTAACATACAAATATTAATTTCAATATAACAAAAGATCTTTGTTAGCAAGCAAGAGATAAGTTTAATTAAAAAAATATACAAAACAAGAAAAACCTAAATTAAAGTTGCAGCCAGATAGTGTAGTAATAGTACCCTTTCTTTTTTTTATAATATACATAAAGTAACCTGCATTAATAAAGGGCTTGCATTAATAAGTAAACCCAAATACAATTAACAGCTAAAGGGGTTTAAATATTTTTCTGTATGAATTGGCGCTTAAACGGAATCAGCCTTGTTTCAATGAATAATATCTCACCTGTCGGCTGTCTCGCTCGGGCTGTAGGCTTAATGTAATCCTTTGGGCGACAACATCCTTGAGAAATATAATTCGTTGTGTAATTGTGGTACAATTGGGGTGCTTTTCGAGAATTATTAGTGCTCGTACTGTATAAATAATATAACAGAAATAATAGAAAAGCGTGTAGTGAAGGGAATAACATATTTAAATAACATTAAGCTTGATAAGAAAATATGATAAAATTGCTAACAGTTTCATTTACGAATATATCGATATTATTTTTAACTCTTACAAATATTATATAAAATTTAGTGTAAATATATTTAAGATTTTTGCCTTTAAATACACATATGTAGAAGTCATGTTTATTATCATTTTATTATTTGTAAAAGTATTTAAAGTTTTTTTATTTAAATTTGCAAAACCCTAACATAAACTATTCTTATCTGTTTATTTTAAGTTGACCAACAGACCATTTTTCTCAACTCATTTAAATGTAGAATATTTTCATACATTATTTTGCAATTTAACTGGCTTTATAAGCTTATAGTACTTAGATATTTAATTCTATCCACTAAATTAACCAACGAAGATAACTTATGTGCAGACAGGTCATATTATAGCTGTTATCAACACCTGCTAATTTCCCGCCGGGCGGATAAATTTTACACAGTGCTCTCCCAATTTTCACTACAATAATAATATTAAGAAACTAACATATTAGTACATTATTTCTGGTTCCTTCAAATGTTTCATCATGTTAGCCGTATTATTAAGTAGTATAAAATTTGCAAAAAAAGGAAAAATAATAATAAAATATGTACGTTTATATATATATATAATTATTGTTTTATTTTCATATTACGAAACTTAGGTAAGGTGATAAGGATAGGTAAAGAAAGCCGGCAATAGTAAATGGAATAAAAAATCCGTCCTACAAAAGCAAAGAGATACTAAGTTATCGTGGCACTAAAGTTTTACGGTACGAACAATGTGTTAACGTAACTCCAGTGTATGGCGTCTCATATTATACTCCTACATCGATGTGCCAGCACGTGACTAGAATGATGAACATTAGGCTGCCTACAAATATCAATGTTAATGACTGTCCAATTGACAATCTTTAGCAAACAAGGTCTAAGAGAACTACCTACCGACACTATTTTAACAACATTTTGGAATATTCATAACGAATATTACGATTCTACTATTCAACTGCAAATTAAATATAATTTTTGCATAGAATAAAATTTTCGTTTTTAACAAGTAACATATAATTCAAAATCAACGTCGTTTAATCTTTAAGTTGCTTTATAAAATACCTTTTTTGCTGTTCGTGTGTAAGCTGGGAGTACTAAGTATCTCGTCTCTTGAGTATCACTACGATACAAGAGCTTTGAAATAAAACTTTTTGCCACATATACCTTAAATTCTCTTGAAAAAGTTCTCTTGAAAGTTATAAAAACTATTTACAACCAAGGATAACACTTTCATAAAGGGTTTTTTAAAACATTTTTATTATTTCATACATGTCTAATAAAACATTTTAGCGGTGATAAAGCGGTACATTAAAGACCCATTTTAAAGGAAAACGCCAATGATCAACGCTTTCTCTATAACCGGCTGAACATATCCAATTTAAAACTGTTATGTTTGTTCTTGATATCAAAAGGTCCAGTAATAGTTACCCTATCAAAGAACAATTTGAGTTATTTATTATTTAATTTCAGTTACATGTACGTTAGTTTGCCTCCATTGTATATTTTTTAACATATACTACGAGTAATATAAAAAAATTAACATGATATTATAAGACCGTTAATCTCTAGATATATGCAACATGAAATAACACCAATTTCTTTCGGCCGGGACCAAATTTCGTAAGACATTACGTAAGTATCTCTCCAACGCGAGGACGGACCGGCAACCCTTTCAGCCTTCTCGTAAATATTCAAGGTTTAAGATGTGTTCTCAAATATATTTTTTTTCCAAAGTGACTCGATTGCTGTGAGACCAGTTAGTTATATGGTGTTTCAAATAAAAAAAATATTTTTTTGCATCTATAAATTATAGTCTTCATAATTACTTTTTTTATGGTTATTATAATATTAACAATAAAATAAGTAAGTGGCATTAAAATAGAATTTATATATATTTATATTATTAAACGAAATAATATCCAAACTACAATAAATAAAACTGCAAATAACGTTCCGAGTACTCTTACAAAATCTTAGACAAATCGATTCAGTAAATTAGCCACAATACATTTTTTTAAATAAAATTAACCGTATGTCGTAGCTTCAATGTTCTGTTAGTAAGTTATGACTTGATCGAAGACCTTTAATAAACAGTTAGAGCCTGTGTATATTTATTTGAGATATTGAACAACTGACCTCAAAACTTTTTACTCCTGCATTCATAAAAAATATTTAAAAACTAATTTGTACAAAGTCGCTGTAAAGTAAAGCGTTATTATATGTTTAAATCGTGTATCATCTCCTATACTATCAATTCTATTGCAAATAAATCTGGTCATTACAAAAAACAAACTCGTATAATGTAAGCACTGAGACGATCTTAAATAGATAATTGATGTTAGATAATATATTATTGAGTTATTTTTTAAAATTATCAACGAGTAAAAAATTGTTTTAAAATACTTTATTAAATATGGAAAGAAATTCTTAACTCTTATCTAATAGAACTCACCTGCTTCATCTGCAATAACTCAATAAACACACACCAATCTGCCTATTACGAAAATTAGTTAAACATAATAAGTAATTTTTGAATAGGTTTCGACCATCACTGACAATTATTATTTTATTAATACAGTTTCTGTGTTTTAGAAAAGAAGTTTTCTTTAAAAAGTGTCCACTTCTACCATAACTTTTATTGTCTTTCAATAAATCGACTACTGGACAATATAACGCTACTATTGTATAAGAAATGTGATAAAAATATAACAACAATCAATCAAAATGAAAAACACCCTTTAGTCTACCATTCGTAAAGTATCAAGAACTTTAAGTAAGCGTGCCGCGGCGTGACCCTCCTCTTGTGTACAAAATATACCACGCGGGCTTATAAACGTTTTTCTTAATAATTAGTTTAGTAATATGCCATTTCGGAAAACACTTATGACAATATTTACCCTTTTTAGAAGAAAATAAAATTATATTTAAATTGGCATACTATGGAAGAGGTATAATTTTATTTTTATTTATATTTTAGTTTATTATTTTCATATTTACTCGGCTGTATTCACATAGAATTATATCGTAAGGTGCCTGACTAGTATCGAAACCATTCGGGAGTCTTACTCATGAGCTCTAAGGGTGGTGGACTCGCGGTGTGAACAGTTCTCTGGGCGCACCGCGAAGATGGCGGCGGCGTTGGGGGGTAAGATGTAGTGTTGTTTTCAGATCTCTCTTGCAGGTCTTTGTCATTCGTTATTGTAATACGTTGTATACAATAACGAATTATACTTACCCATTGTACTTACCCTGTCACTTTTGAAATCATCTACTAGCTTTATTTAAATTCCGTACGTTTTGATAAATTTACCTAAACATCTTTTGAAAGTCTTCCTTGCCTTGATCTTCACGATCTATATAGTCAAAATGATCGTAAGTATTTAATTCATAGGTGAATTTATAGTTTATTTTTTGCTAAAACAATGGCCAATAGCTCTAGTCATAAACCAATAGCTCCAATAGCTCTAGTCATAAACTCATATTACTTAAACACCTATAATCCAAGTCCTAGATAATATCACCTATTAATAATATTATATTATGGTATTGTAAACTATTTCACCACAAATAACACACGTAACATGCGTGTATGTATTTTACGACTCGTGTCAATATTATAGCGACATAAACAGCAATAAACAAAGCGTAATCCATCAAGGGCCTACAATAAAGTGGCGGAGAGTCATCAAATGCTCTAGTTGACTACGAGTTCCGAAACTACCGAGCAACGCTATTCCCATGTGAGATGGAGGATACGGTGCGTGATGTAGCGGGTATATCAATATTTATGCCTGTTCATATTCATAATAAAATATATTTCTTGTTTCATATAAATGATTGTTTTTTTTTTTTTTGTTATACCCCTGTGTTTAGAATGTTTTTCTTCTTTCTTATTTATGAAGTGTCCTTTGATGTACCGAATAATAGATGTGTATATAAATATTATAAATACACAAAATTAAGATACATTATTTGTTATTTATATTCAAGTATTTTGTACCTATATGAGGCTAGTATTATAATATGCCTATATAGAATACATTGCTTTTCTTAGGATGCCATTACTGATGGAAATATTTAATTTTCGAGTTACCATATACTAATTTTTATATACACTTTTTATACGCTATATGAATTAACTTGTACTTAACGCTAAGTTTATCACAATTTTCACCCGCTGGCCCTAGACAATAAATGAGTGGCAATTGCGAAGAGATTACCGCAATCGAGAAGAGCTTGAACTCGCCAGCGAGTGGGTCGCTGGGTCACGGTGAATTAGGCGGCTATATCTCTTACGTGTGCGTGGCAAACAAATCAAACCAATACTTTTATGAACTTATTTGTGTATAATTTCTGTATTTTTTACTAAAAAAAATATCCACCAATAAGAGTAAAATATAACTGACAAGTATCGATAAGCATAAAAAACATTTTTTAATATCTGAAAAAGCTATATATTTTTTAATTCAAGTCAAAACAACGGAACCGATTGAAATGTGCTTTTTATTGTTGGAAAACTTTTGTGCAGTCTTAGGCAGATTGCCGAATATATAAAGAATATCTGACTATTAGAAATCGATTGATTACGTTGAAATTTTTGAGAGATTCACAGAACTGAAAGCATAAAAAATCAAAATGCCTCTTGTTCAAATCTACTTGTTTTTGACAAAAAATCCTGTAGCTGCAACGTGCAAAGTGATGAAATAATGCTGGCATTAAATGTATAACTTCTAAATCGTTTTATTCTTATTGTCGTGTAAAACAAAACGTTAAGATAATATTTTCTAACAATTCCTTTTTGCGCCTTTAAGTTAAAGAGGTCGATGTCTTAAACTTCGAAAGAAATCTTATTATAACATTTTCCTAACTAAAAGATTAATCTGGACCAATTTAAATGATTAACGAATACACCGGATGTATTGATATATTAAATAGTTACCAGAAAGAGTTCATTAGTATATCTTGTATTTGTAAAACTTGTTCAATTTATAGTTTATTTACCAAAAAATACAAAACCGCCTACTCAAAGTATGTTAGTAAGAGAGTACATCTGCTTAATCTCGAATAGTGCTCCGAGAGCAATGATCTCCACTCAGGCTTACATTGGAATGCAATCCTCGCTAGCATTCAACTTTGGTCACTTGGGTTAAAATGTTATCAAAAAGTACATATTTAGTAGTAGATACAATTGTAAGTTTATAGAAAAAAAATCGCTATTAAGACGACCATTCATCCAAATGAAATGTTATAATTATATTTTTGCTGTACAATATTGAAATACAGAGTTTCTACGAGAGTTTTATAAAAAATATTTTAAATGTAACTTTTTAACCTTTACAATTTTATAAAAAAGATGCCCTCGTTACGTCACAGACTATGCGTTAGTTTGCAACAGTAAAAGTACTTAAACTATAATAGAATATAGGTCAGGTGTCTTTAAGTTAAAGACCTGACTGGGCTGTTAAGATTAAACATAAAGAAAAATTGAATAGAATAACTGTAATGACATATTCTGTATTTTACATTCGCAAGGCCTTTTAGATAACGTCCGTGTGCAAACTACGTCCAATAACAATAAATATTGATTACACTGAAACATAACCGCGAAACGTTCGCGAAAATATGACCCTCGGCGCGAATACGAACAAACGGGGGCATATCATAAATAATGAGGGACCCCTCATATAGCCCGGAAGATAGCTGAACCGATGCGCCCCTGTTAACTGTAGAAAGTTACAATATTGAGAATTCATTGTTGTGATTATTACTTAATGAACTGGAATTTTCTATTAAATTGGGTCTTTTAACACGAAAATTATGTTACAAATAAAACTTAAAATGTGATTGGGATCGCCGTTAAAGTAATATTATTTACTTTGAAAATTCAAAATACATTTTAGTTTTTACCGAAGAAGTTTTAACAACCTTAAAAGATAAAGCCCGACTAGTTTCGAACCCATTCAGGCCTTTTGCTAAAGAGCTCGAAGCATGGCGGCGTGAACGCTCATGAAAAAGAATGGGTTTGAAACTAGTCGGGCACATTCTGATATAGTTTCATGTGAATAATATTTACCGCCTTTATTCACATGAAACTATGATATTCTTATACGAAAATTTAAAAATAAAGATCAAGAGTTAAAGGTTTTTGATCAAGAGCACTCTTAACAAATGTACTTATTTGACGTCTGCAAAAGTTCATACAACGACAAGGCTGCAGTTCTTTGAAATAAGAATGTAATTCATTATGACGTCTCTTTACAACTTTCATCTCTATTGACGTAAATATGACTTTCACAATGAATAAAATTGTTTAAGAGAATATGTTGTCGGAAAAAAACTAAGCAATTTCACTGAGAGAACCTATACCCTTGTCATGGGGGACGGACGGACAGATCGACAGATTAAAGCTTTAAGCCACATTGACATAGCATGACAGACGTATTCAGCTTATTTGGTATATTGTTATGACAATTTATTTAAATATACCATTTTTACCAAAACCCTAGTATTACCTGTATCATTATTTGAATTTAAAGAAAAATACATACTCCTATATTACACGTAAGTCGCTTGCACAATGTTTTATTACACAGTAAGACCGTTTTATGATCCGATTCCAACCATTCATAGCACGAGATATTTTATATTTCGTTCAAAAATTATCATAAACTAGATTTTAATATAAATTTTAATAAATTAGGGTTATTATTTTATTATTATTTATATTTAACATACTCGTACATTGTCTATCAACGTATTATTTTTTTATATATTATCTTTTTTTACGATATATATGTATGTACTATGTATCTCGCTAATAATTACAAAATAAGTAAAACCTCTATAGTCAATAAATGTTTCATCAGTAAATTAAAAAATAACTAAAATGATTTTGTACTTTTTCAAAGTGAAACTTGCAATCCCACAATGTTGCCACTACATTAGCATTCTACCGTTTAAAATTTTTGCATACGAAAAAGTTTTTATTCAAACACTCCATATTTATGGATTTTTATTCGAATGGATTACAAAGTGGTAACTTTTAACAAGTTTACACACGGTAACCGAGAGTACGTAGGTATATTATGCGTTACAGTGTTCGCAAAGCTCAATTGACTTGTTTGCGAGTTACAATAAAACTTGCCTGCAGCGTCGAGAGACGAGTGATATACTGGAGTAAGTTATAACCTCATTAATAATACCATTGCGGCCAGTGCAAGAAAATAATATTTTGTGATTGTGATCAATATAAATATTAAAATTATACAAATTTAGATTAAACTAAGTCTTATAGAATTATTACTTTATACAACTATGTTTATACTTTACTACTATAGTAAAATAATTTCTATTAAAATGTAACATTCATTAAAATGGAACATGTTTAAATCATATCAAAACATTATACAATTATGAACTTTTCTAAGCTTATAGCTTATACCAAGTACAAACCGAACAAGACGCGGGCTTCCAGGCCGAACTTCACGGCAAACTTAGCAGTTGCGAGGCACACCTTCCTAATTGGGTAAATAAAGGAGACGGTGCACCCAAATTGAGACGAACCTGGAATATGCGTTCAATTGTTTCCGATCTTTATTATTATTTACATACAGTTATGTCTAGAACTGGTAGAAATAGTTTGTATTCTTTTGGAAAATAAATAATAAAACATTATAAAAATATATACATATATATTAGTGTTTTATACGTTCCATTAGAAATTTAAAAACCTAAAGGTATTTCATATAAGATGCCTTTAAAAAAAATAATATAAAAATAATTAATATAAAATTAAGAAATAAATATGAATAATGATAAGAATAGAATAATAATAAAATAATTAAAATGGCATAATAACAAAAATTATGTATAACTTTTAGATCACCGGCTTGTAATACAAGCGGAAACGCCTAATATTCTTCACCATTTAGTAAATATTGTTTTCTCCTGATCATTTGGTAAATTAAAATATACATGTACATCATTTCATATCACTTTTCAGCAACTCGAGGTTCAGTTCATCCATATGATTTGTTTTCTATTAGGTACTATATATCAATACGGTAATGAGACGATTTAAAAATTCGTTTGCCGTTAGACCGTCCAAGGCTGAGCTTAGGTAATGGATCTAGGAGTACTATTATCTTTAATATAATAACGAATCTGATTGAATCGTTAAAATGAACTTGCACATCAAATTACATATAAAAAATTACACTGTAAAAAAATATTCGTCTTGCGTAACAATAATAGTACAGATACATCATGCCAAAGGTAGCCACTTGTAATTATAAGTATACGAAATTCTTATGATAGATGTATAAGAAAAGTATTTTAGATAGCCATAAAAGTAGTTTAATTTGATAATTTCGATCGTTTCTCATAATGGTAAATAAATATATTCATCAAAATATATTTTCGTGGCATAACATATATATTTTTTATACCGGCATTTTATATTCTATTAAGATAATTTCTGAGATTACTTCATATCAAAAACGTGGCTTAGACATTTTGCAATATTTGAACAATTCTTTGAAACCTCAGCAGCAGTAGTAGTAATTGTTGTTATTATTATAGAAGCAGTACTGTCGCTAGTAGCAGCACTGTCACTAGTAGCAGCACTGTCACTAGTAGCAGCACTGTCACTAGTCGCAGTAGTATCACTAGTATTAGCTGTCGTAGTCATATTTTCTGGACTGGTGTCCTTTGATAACAATAAGTATGGTTCAGTACTTGTAGTTACTCCACATTTTATCATCGGAATGTTTATATGAAGCACCCCTATAAGATAAAGCTAAAAATAATATGAGATTTAATTAATAATACAGTAACACTAAATACCACTACTAACTTTACCACAAATTCACAATTCTATAATAAACTTTTCGACAGAATATGATTTTCCATTTCACAATAACGTAATTAGAACACCTACGATTCTCAGTGGTCCTGCCAACGTGAGGGTTTGAAACACAATAGTGATTAGTACGGTACGTACATGCATTTTAGATTCCTCTAAAATTGCATTCTCTCTTTGATGGTATTTCGGAAATACGCTTTTGTTATTTCAATTCGGATAAAGTTGCAATCATATTGTTTATGTCATGCTCTTTGGGCGTAATATGTTTTATGTTATTATTTTACCAGATATGTACTATGCTTTTATATTCTTAAATTAATTTTTGATAATTATTTTTATAATACTAATTTTATGATTTTTTTTAATAGGAGTATCACATATCGAGGTGAAAGCATCCTTTCTAATGATAGAGAGATTTCCTGAAAAATGTTTTGATTTTTCTAGGATATAAAATTGAATTGTTAATTACAAGTTACGCAATAACTTATATACCAAAATGATAACTAGAAGTCAGACCATGTATCAGATAACGATAAGCCACAGTTCGAGTACAAATA
This sequence comes from Dircenna loreta, assembly GCA_963555665.1. Lineage (NCBI taxonomy): Eukaryota > Metazoa > Arthropoda > Insecta > Lepidoptera > Nymphalidae > Dircenna > Dircenna loreta. The sequence continues at coordinate 1,064,141 of OY743096.1, forward strand.
GCCACATAAATTTGCTTAAATTATCGTGAATTGTTTGCGAATGTTTTTAACGCGATGAGACCGCTAATACCGGATATTAGCGCCATGTTTGCGGTTTTGTCACGTCAAATATAGATATCATTTACAAATTGTATGGTTAGGAACGTTTTATTTGTATTTGTGTTTGAATATTTTATAACATCTCATATTTAACTGTGGATTAAGACGAGTGTTAAAGTATTGTTATCAAAAAGTCTAAAAATATCAAGCAAAAGAAAAACAACAGCATGTTATTATTACCCATATTTTAAATATTGAAATAAATAAATCTGAAATATTAAGGATATTAATATAACCTTGAAATTAGCGACTTAACGAGGAAATTTAAAAGCAAAGATGTCAGTTACTTATTCTTTATATTATTAAATATATTTCACTATCTGCGGTTTAGCGATATATGTCGTGCTACGCGTATGTACATTGTACAGATTATAAATCACAGCTGTCAGTGTCTATTAATTTATTTTTTTAACTGCCCAGAACTAGGTTACTTTCATAAATCATATTTTATATGCAATTGTAATAGATTGCTCTAAAGTATACGTCGTATTATATTATATTATATGTAACATTTACATTTGAGGCAACACTGGGTTAATAGGTACTTTAAATTGTAACATGTTGTTTTTAACGTAAACTTAATAAATTGTATCTATTTTAACGCCAATTACAATGCTTTGGTAACTTGTGTAAGTAGTGATTTATAACAGTGTTTAATTTGCTTATATTAGTTGCTTAAGTTATAATCTCAAAGAGAAAAAAAATACAGCTGACAGGTAATGAACTATCTTTACATTTTTAAAAAGACATTTATAATTATAACGTTTTATTAATCTTATTGCGGTAAAGCACCTGTCACTAACAATTAAAATTGATATTTGTGACTGAAATTCTCGGTTGATTCGTTTTGAAACCAGTTATTGCAGATACAAATTAGCGTAAGAATATTTTTTGAGCTTTATATTTATTTAGAATTATGACTCGTAGAGGACAAACTCTACTGGTATGACCATAATCATAGGTGAGCAAGAATTTTAGTGTCTGACTGAAAAATAAAAGGGAAGCTAATGAGTTGGAAGTGTTAGAGTTTTTAAAAAGTCATGATAAATTAAAGTTCTTCGAATTAGAGTAAATTATATTATTAGATTTAACTAATAAACATAAACCACACAAAGCCTATTCTGTTACGGTTGCGGTCATTCTATTAATTAAACATATATAATTCAAAGAACGTTAATACATTGTGAGCTTTTCCGTTTAACGAAAAATTTAAATAGCCTCGGGAAAAAATTGATCAATTCATTATTGTAAGTGCTTATGTACCTTTGTCTTAATTGAAGCTAATTGGTATTATTAGTACAGTTTTAATTAAACTAACATATTTAAATAAACAGTTAATTATTTGTGAAGATTTTAATGTAATTATCTGAGATCACATTTCAATACGTGTTTTGTTTTAAATTTGTTTACTTTACATAATTTATCATACATCCGCCACCTGCATTCATAATATATCTAAAAATATAATTTTTAAGTTTTAAATGTTTAATCAATACACTAGATTAAGAATACTGAATTAAACTGTGGTAAATTTATTTAAATCAAAATAAAGAAGAGAATAAAATATAAAAAAGAAAATCACTATTGTACTGCTACTTTTTAATATTGTATTGAGGTAAATGGCCAAGTACATTAAGTTAAATAAAAATATTTCTAAACTAAATATTATATTCAATGAATTTACTATTACTTTTGTTCTTACGAATAAAACTATATTTGCTACTGACACATTAGTATTTAGTGAGTGGTCTTTAGCAAAGTCACATAAAATTAGGACAGTACATGGAATGGACATGAATAAACAATATAATATTAAAGAGGAGCTTCAAAATGAGACTCAATTAGTTTCCAAATTAAAAAAAAATAATGTACAGTAGTTAGGTTACTAAGAAGGAAAATATATTTTCGAAAATTACTAATGAGGAAACTGGAAGAGCTAAATCTCAAAGAATCTACTTTAAATTAAAAATATATGGTTATGTTACTTCTGTTGAGGTTTCAACTGCTTTTAAACTATCTTTACTGATACTACTTCGGTAACCACAACTTAATCTTTAATCTATATCAATATAGATAAATTTTTGACTCATTTAAATTTTAGAATGTGAGTACCCAAGAAAAAGATTTTTTTTTAAATAAATTAATGTTAAGAAGACAAGTGACTTTTGGGTAATATCCGTTAATTATGCACTAATTTAAAGACACTATTGCGTCAGGCTTAGCATCAACATTTAACTGTATTGTTAACATGTTATAACATAACATGTTATAACTGTAGATTGTGGTAAATTTCCTGATCTAACAAACAAAATAAAATATTTCCGTTCAATCTGCGTAATATATCAGCAAATATGGAAAGTCAATATTGCGTTGCCACCTCTGAGAAATAAGGTCAAATGCTGGAGATTAGGACTCAAGAACGAAAGGTTTGGTCAACCAAGGCCAAATTTTTACTAACGAAAAATATTTAATAATCTATTTTTTCGGTCAAAGTTACTGAGTTATTTAGTTAATGTTAATATCGATGTGCAAATGTGATTAACCTTCATACGGTCTTCAAAATGACCAACGTCAACGGGTCTCGGCTCTAATTTGACCCGTAACCCATTTTTGTCTAATAATTGCATAGCCAATATTGTTTAGGTTTATGTTTCAATACATTTATTTATTGACAATGAAAACAACAGTAATTTAATATAAATTTTATTAGAATTAATTAAGTTTTGAACCAAACGCAGACCTTGATTTCTTTCAGGAACACTTCCGGTTTCTTTGCCTGTATATGGTTGAATATTCCAAGCATAACTAGTTGCAGAATTATATAGAACCCAAAACTTTATGCCATACTTTGCCGGTTTTGAAGGCATGTAGTGCCGAAATGGGCACCTTCGTCTGAATTCTACTAACTGTTCATATACAGCCACATTTTGGGAAGGATTATAAAGTTTCGGTAATATATCAACCCACTTATTCCAAAGCTCGCAAATCGGAGCAAATTTATCTAATAATCGCCGTAAAAAATAATCGTTCTATACTTAATGGTCAAATGCCCGAAACCCGAAGGCCATTAGAGAAAAAAAAATGAAAAATTTAATATATTTTTATAAAATAGTGAAATGTTTATATTGAGCTAAGCAATTTGAAGAAAGTCATGCAATATCAGATATCACAAAAAAAAATTAAAAAGAAAACGTTGTTTCTATTCTGAAATTGGTCAAAAATGACCGGAAGACCATATGGAGGTTAAGAAATAAATATTTTTTTATCTTTCTCATTAAACAGTTCATATTCGAAACTTTTTATTTTTATATTTAATCTTTCGTGACCCATGATAACTATTATCTAAACTTATATATAAAGAAGAAGAAATAGAAGATTCCGTTTGTTTGAACACGCTAAGAAGGGTACCGATGCGGAACCATATCAGCTGCCTCACTGAGATACTCAAATAATCGGGTGGTCTCCTAATCACCGCTGTGCGAGCGGTGAACACAGGAAAACAGGATTTTTTCGTTTCTACTAAAACCCATAGGGAAGAAAAAGTGGGGCCTTCAAGGTGATGGAGGCGCTGGATACTGAGGTAGTTCTGCGCGTGTACACAAATCCCGGCACCTGAGAGGAAATTGTACTCTAACGTATACCCAGAATAATGAAGCAGCGTTTAAGGGACATTGTGTCTGCGCCTCCGTCCGAAGGAGTAAGTGTGGCTGCTCTGTCTTTAGGTAGTGATTGACAGCTTCAAGATTTGAATGCAAGCCTTGAATACTTGAATATATACGAGGTGCACTAGGAGTGAGGAGGAGTGCAACCGCCGAGTAAACTTACTTTTCTTTTTAAACTTTTCATTTGGAGTGGAGTGCAGTGAATAGTCTGGGAAATTACATTTTGTACGAAGAGGTATGTATCAAAACAGGTATCAAAATTGGTGTTGTTATCCCCTTGGGAGGCTACTCTGGACACTGCGGGGAGGCTCAAACTCCAGCAGGGATCGCCATCGGGCCTCCTCTCTGGGATCTCAGCTACCCTGGGATGTTTCGCAACTAGTGGGGCAGCCTTCCATGGGGGACTGACCCACTAGTTGGGCCCCAACCTATCTGCGGACGGACAGCCGTTAAGCCGTTGTTTTGGATCCCGCTACCCTCCACGACTAGGCAACGGACATAACAAACAACAACTCGACACCAGACCGGTTCGCCAACGCAACGCAGCTGTTCAGACCCATTTTCCATATACGGCTTGTTATGATCGACGAGCCCTAAGCCTCCAGTGCGCCATGCTTGCAATTCCGATACAATTAACGTAAATACAGTCGACTATATTTAAACATATATTATATAATTATTATTTCGTAAAAATATAGTAATAGGAAAAACAGTTATGCCTAAACGCCATTTGAACATAATGCAAACAATACGATAACGCAAATAATTAAAGTCTTCTACATTCGAGAGTTTTTATTACTAGTAAATTCTAAAATGCTTGCATTTGTCGTGCTTACAATTACTCTGACGTCTCCCAACTTTTTACGAAATGGATCTGCAAGAACCGTGGGTTATTTAAATATATATTTTTAAAGTTAATTGCGAACTATGAACTAGACAATTTTAGTACTAATATTATTAAGTCAGCTAATTCTTATCTGGAATTTTATTATTTTCGTATTACAAAACTGAAGCCAAACTAGACACAAGTTTTTTTTTTCAGACCCTCTTTATGGACATGCTTAGTTTATGCTCAGCTCTTTCTGAAGAACAGGGGAAGTTAACAAATATAAGGACCCAATCAAAAGAAAAAATATCCAATAATCTTACCACGAAACGTTATCTTGATGATGAAGTTAAAATAATGGTAAAGTGCATCCATTTTGCGAAATGTAATTCACGAATCTTCGATACTTTGCGGAATATGGCACACCGAAATACTACAGCTTCCTAAACAGTATTTATAAATATTAAAATTATTTACAAACACTCTTTTATTATTTCTTAACATGATAAGTAAGTGGGTTACAATTTCCAACGACTAAATGAAATAGTGATTACTGATTAAAATTATATACCAGTGGGCATATTAAAAATGATTCAATTAGCACCAATAGTAAATACTACTTCATTAATAAATATATTTGATACTAGTTGCACTTCTCAAATTTAAAAAAAAATACTGTAGCGCCACCTATCGGGTCGTGTATTTCCTATTTTCATTCCATAAATTATAGGAAAATTAATATATATGATAAAAACTGTAAAGTATAAAGAATTTCAAAATGCTTTCCTTTTTTACAAACTGGGTAGGGAAGATTTTCTCTCTAAATACAAATATATGTGAAATACACAAAAATAATACAAAATTTTAGGATTGCTAGAATAATAAACGGAAAGTTACTGTAACATTTATAATAAGACTATGATTATTTAATACAGTAGTTAAAATAAAATTTAAAAACGAATAAATTTCATTAAATTAAAATACTTCTATAAAGCAATTTCTATTTCTTGGGCGGTGCCGGATACGTAACGACATTTCGCTAAACCATTGCAGGGGTGATACACCGCTGTCTGCTCCGTAGTCAAACTAAAATCTTTTAACTTATGAATATTTTCATCAGTATTAAAGACTGTTTCATACGCCAAGCAGCCAAAAACGTCATCTTCATAAGAATCTACACCACACAGCGGTAAAAATGCTTTTCTATACATTTTTGTTTTAAATAAACGTCCTTTATATATCCTTGTTGTGGTTTGAATACTTGTCTCCAATGGCAATGGATACATCCTTTTTGTGGATGGAAATTTCGGATAAGAGACAATCTGACTTACTACTGTCAATATCACAATTACTGATCCTACCATATTGTATATTTTTTATATTCTTGATATATTTAATAAGTAATTATTATAAATAATATATTGGTAGCAGCAGTTCATATTTGGCGTGTTACGACTAGTTGTGAAATAGCAAATCAAAAACATTTTTTCAATCAACAATATTAAGTATTGAAAATATCGTCACTATACATTTCCATTGAAAGTTTATACGGTAACAAATATAAACAAAAATTAATAATTTAAGGTTTTAATTAAAGTTTATAGCGTGGTTAGTAGAAAATTATTATTACCCAAGAGTATTGTTTGTGCCATAAATATAGCTGACTAACATATCAAGAGTTCATCGTGTTCTGCTTTTATCTCAGTTGCTCTCAGTTATTACGCTTCCAGTCAGCGGGTTGACGAGGGTAAATCCTCCTTCTTCATATACACGTCCCATGGTTTTTATGTCTGTCCGCGCGAATATGACGCGAGACACTTCGGATACGGACTCTGACAGATCAGTGAAATTGTTTAAACAATTTCGTAAAAACACAAGACGTAAGAACATTTCTTCCATATTTATATATTTGTTTAAATCTGTTCCACTTTTTGTCATTACCAGTGATTTACTTGTCAGGAGGGACTATTTTCCATACAAGTTTGGTATCGAAATAAGGCATAAAATTATATTGATTCCTTAAACTTAACTAAAAATATTTAAATGCAATTAAATATAAATCAATACTGTTTTTCATTAAATACATAAGCGATAGGCCTAAAAGTCTTTTTTTTCTACAATTATTAAAACAAACATTTGAATAAAAGGAAAATAATAAAGACTTTTTTAAAAATCAACAAACAATGAACTTTATTCGTTAATAATAGGATGAAAATATTTCCATCACCTAAGCTAAATAAAATTAATCAGACGTCCATCAGCTGCAGGTCAACCCGCTTCAAGTGACGGGATTACTAAGTATAACTAGACGTCATTTTACACATTTCGTAAATAAAAAACATTATTGTTTGAAACCAAATAATGAGGGCCACTTTTAAGCATTTTGATACTTACGTTCATAATTTAGTAAATACGTTTTAAGTATATATTTTCTAAAATATACTTTTCTTGCAACGATAATTACTGAATAAAAATATTAATTACGAAGCGTATAGTTAGAATTCCAGGAAACATGCTTCAAAGGATATTTAATATAGCATTAAACAAACTTTAAACCTATTAATGTTGCGTCAATACTTAAATAACATGTGTATGAGACGATAAAGTTGGAAAGTGCAAACTACAGCACTAACCTGTGGCAAAGTTTATTAACTTCACAATTTAGCGTCTTAGTTAATTGCCTGTCAAATATAGCGAGCTATTTCAAGTTGGTGGTACTATGAATTAATAAATCATCTAAAAGACTTAAGTACTAGAGCTTGTTATTAATGTGAATTAAGAAAACTACCTTTGTCCTTGTCATGCATGAATATACATTATAAAGTGCTAGTAGAATTGAGACTAACCCTGGCTTACGTAGCTATATTCTGTCGGAAACGAGAACTACCCTTTACTATTAAGAAATTTATTAATTATAAGTGCACAAGAAGTCCATTAAGAAATATATATATATGTTCTCAGTTAAATGATTATATTTTGTGAGAATATTCAATTGAGGTTCAATTATTCAATAATGGTCAGAGGTAGAGTAAATAATTAAATGCAGCTTGTTATATATATGGATGGCTTGACATCTTACAGAAGTTCTATTTTTCATTTTTTACACTTTCATACGATAAAATGGGTGGTATCCAATCAAATCATGATTCATGTTTTATTTCTATTTTTAGAAAGATAGCAATGCATTTGTACTTTCCATATTTGAGATGAAATGACCAAAGGAAAAGGTTAACCCTCACCTCTAAGTACGAGTAAATCACCTCTCTGTTGGACCCCAATAATAATTTTAAAAAACTTTTTAACTCATTAGGAATAAAATACCAATAGTGCCGTGTAATTAATATTAACTTGAGTTGGAATTAAAAGATTTAATAAATTATAATATAATATAGTTTTAAAGGTAGTAATATGTTATTTAATTTTTTTTAATGAACTAGTAAATGCGAAAAAACTTATCATATCAGATTATTAGTTTCGGGGATGTATGTTTGAGTGATCAAATGAAACATAAGCCGCTTCCTGCTCAAAACTACAACTAGTTATAAATACATTTCTGTTTTATAATTTCATTTCCAAATCTGTTTCGTGAAGGATTAATTCATTATACCAATACCAAGTATAATAACAGAAATATCAAAAATAGTTATAATAAAAACAAGAATTATTTGAATAATAATAAAATGGAACTTAAAGGGCAGCAACCAAACTTTTTTGTTTTAGTGGCATTTAGCTTAGACCTGTTTTTAACTTTAAGAAACATAAAATGGCTTACCAATAGTATATATAAGTAATAGTGTAAGAAATTAGAAAAACTAAAAATATACGTTATTAATTTATTCACAAGATGATTTCTATTCTCATTATAAGTCAAAAAAAATGTTGCAAATATAAACAGTATTCTGTATAAGTTGTTACCGGTAACTATATCTGTAACATCCCTCTTCTGATCAAATAATAAGTCACCTATCATTTTTTATTCTATTGTTTGTGTGGCTATAAAATAGTCAAAGCTAATACTGGAGTGACCCGGTCCAAAATATGTGAGTAATACTCCGTATGTGACTTCACCTGTGCTTTATGCAGAGCAGACTGGCGGCCCAGCATAAAGTACTGCCTCGCTTTGGTCACCCCAAGTTTAGAAAAAAAATATTTTGATATGAATGAAAATTTTGGATTCAATATTTAAATAGTCACTAAATCTCAGCAAACGTTTCCTTCACCCGTGAATTCCATCAATTAGTCATCTCAAATCCTATGTAAATCAGTAGTTAATTAGAATGTTCTTTGTTAATTACAAAAGGGCCTGCCATTCGTTTGAATTAACTTTGTATTTTTAATCAAGAAGACAAAGGTAAGTGCAGTTGTCGAAAAAAAATTTAAAAGTATGAAGTTCTGTCTGTAGGAACCTTCATTCCGAACCCTTAAGTACAAAAGTTATATATCGTTAAGAATTTACGTCTGGTGGTTTTATGTTAGTAGTTTTTATACCTCTATAATTTTCAACATATTTGTAATATTTAGTGTTCGATTTATAAAAAAAACAAATATACTATTAACAATTGGCCTGAAACAATGAATCATCAAGATTACTAAAATTTACTAGGTGACTTTTTTATAATATTATATATTATATATTCAATTGTAATGAGAGTCCTAATTACTTACTTTTTTCAGAGATAAAAATTCAAAATATATAAGGGAATTATTAAGATGCTCTATATTCACCTTTACGTAATTCATAGTTACAGTTATTTGTTCCCGCAGTGTAGTTTGCTAGTAAGCATGTATGTGTACAAATTCGGTAGTTATAACACGTTCTCAGAGTTTATACAGAACTTGTGTAGACGGTAAATTTTATAGTTAAAACATTCAACTTTATTTCAAACTAGTTACCGTACGCGACTTCCTTTGAAAATTATACGACTTACAGTTTACTTGCATTTCGGCTGATTTGAATTTGCTTACTTAACGGATTATGTTTGTATGGAAACATATTAAGATTTTTATTCCATAAAAGTGCAGATTCCATGTAAGTAGCGACTGCACATGTGACACAGTACTGCAGTGATTACTTACTTGCAAAATAATTTAATTATTTGATAGAAGGTAGATAAATATAATTAAAATTTTAAAATGTGTAACATTCAGACACGAATCACACAATATGAAAGCTTATTCCACGATAGTTGCCTTAATTTAAATTGACCGTTAATTTTAAGACAATACCTATCTTGTTTGTACATTAGTGAACCCGCAGGAAGGGTTCACCAGTGTGCATATCTCCTGGTGGATCTTTTCTCTCAATTTTCAAAGTCTTCATACTTTCCATGTAGATGAGGGACTTCTACATTTTTCATTCTTCTTATATAGCTTTCGTTTCTCCTTTCACCCTTAAATTGGTATGCTGCCACTCTTTTGATTGTAATCGTATACAATGTACCTTTATTTATCACACCCAAATACTTCATTTGCTTTTATACGACTTTCCATCTCTTACCAACTTTCCTTAACTAATGTTTCTTGCTTCTTTTTATTTCTAAAATTCTATTAATAATATTGATTTTAAAAACACTTGTATACACACTATCAAATAAACTATACCAAATAATATTGACAAACAGTAGTTATTTTTTTATATAAATGACTGATTAATTGATATATGATTTTTTACTATTATTAGCTAGGTTGCTAATGTCTGTCATGACAAAGAGTAAAAAAAAGTAAATTTCATTTGGTACATTCAAAAAGATTGTTTAATATTTTAAAACCATATTTTTTGTCTAACTTAGCTAAAAATAAAATTTCAAGATTTTGAATTATTTCAAGACCCTGAATATTTAAGCTGCTAGACGCAATGTTGCAGCTCTGAACGCTTCGCAGAATACTCGAAGAGCGTTCCAACTTTTATTGGGAAACTTAGCCGAATTTACATGTCCCGGACATTATTAAAAACGCTTGTAAAAGTTAAAACGGCGCTAGAACTTCCACCTTGCACTCGAAGCGAATTTATACCAAAGCCAAACCCAATTATTATTGTTTCAATACGTGCAAGTTGTAATGTGAGTAATTTCTGACTTATTAAACTTAGTATTAATGTTAAGCTGAACTACTTAAGTATAATATTTCAAGAAGTTTTTAAAGTTCTTCCTCACCTAAGTTCTTAAAATTAAATCCTTATATAACTCCTTGCTGTTGCAGCCCTTGGGATAAATACATATTATAGCATTCCTGTAAAACTTAATTTTAATTTCTATAATCAAATAATATACATATTAGTACATTTATTTATATCTATTATAATGGTAAATGGGTTAGGTATAATGATAAGCCTTGAATATATCCAAATGCAGCAGTTTTGAAACTTGATTTTATGAACGATGAATTTTATCACACCAATATATGGGCTCAATCAAAAAGGGAAATAAAAAAAATATCCCATGACCACAACATATAAAAACCGTGACTAGAATTTTAACGTAACAAAAAACAAGGAAAAAATATGATATTGCTTTTAAATATGAAATATTACGCCCAAAGTGTTCTTATGAAGAAAAAGGGTTTACCCGTGTCACGGCGTAACGGACGCGATGTGTCTTCATTGGGAAAACAATGAATTGGTATTACACTCCGTATATTATTAGTTACTGGTCGTGGATTTGGAAGTTGCGAATTTTTACGATTTTTTTTATATTGTTAACTCATATTTATTAATCTACATAAAACAGTTTTGTTTTTCATACAAGTTACTGTAACTTATATTCTTAGGAAATCATGTACGTCGGGAAAAAATATAATATAGAGATTTACCTCATTCATTTAAATGTATATCTTGTATAAGATATTTCAAGATTATGAAGATATTTAACCGCTAAGCTCGGCGACACAGACACAAATAGAACCTAAAACAAATCAATAGAGAGCTAGTTGAACTTAATTGTTCACCAAGCATTCTATACAGGTATAAATAAGATTAAATTGTCCCCACGTTACGACTACGATACGACAATTTAATGACAACTATACTAGCTTATAATAACAAATACCAAATACATTTATTTTGCTGACAAAAAGTTAAATTGCTCATAAGCTGAAGCTGGTTTTGATGAATTTATTAGACTATTTAATTTCTCTTTTTATGTTATTTACTTGATATAACTAAAATTTAAAAAATATATTATTGATATAGTAGTTAATATACGTAATCGACAAGTCCAGTATGAGGAAAGTGGCCGATGAATTTAATCCTTAGATGAGTGAATCTAATATGATTCACTCATGATTTTTTTTATAAAATTATAAAATTTATCCGATATAAAAAAATATATTAACATTTTAGAGATATTACCATATATCGTTACATATAAATGTTTCCTTCTACTGTGGTCCGTGGAATCTGCGAATATCTGTCGGGTGAATCAGAAGTCAAGAGTAGGAATTGTATTCTGTCTTCTAGCAGTTAATTAAAGTTATGTATTTATTAACTATGTTCTAGCTTAATTAATTGTAGTGAATTTGTATAGATTATTAAAATTGTATTTCATATAATTCCAATGTATGTTAAAAAAATGGCGTCTGGCTATGAATGATTATGAGTTAAGCTCGTTAACTTTTCATATATTTTTTTTAATAAACTTATTTATAAGATCCTCAAAGATTGTGTCATTGATATTAAAGTTTGTATCAAATGTACGAGATTTTCATTTAAACTGTTGTAAAAAACAACATAATATAACTTAGATTAGTGTGTAAACTATAACCAAATATAACCAATCAAAAATTTCATATAAATGTATAGCCATCTAAAGTTTATGCTTGAAATGTTATGGCCTAAGTTTATAGACGCCCGTTGCTGTTTCCATTTCATTGAACCATCTGCTTGTATTTGCCTTTATGTACAATCTTACATTTTGTATTTTTTCATATTATTATTTATACAATTAAAATCTTTATTTCCTCCATTAAATAAATAATTCAATCCTATTCTTGAATCGTCCATAAATCTCAAAGACAAATACATAAATTATATAATTTTCTTACGATGAAGTCGTCATCTTAGTATAATGTTTACTGACCAGTAATTGTACATGGAAATATCTAACTACGTAGCTTTAAAAATATATCATAGGATCAAATAAATATAATCCCTAATAAATATTTTTAAAGTCCCACCCAAGACGTCTTATAGAATATTTGTATATGTCCCAATATACGTACGATCATTAAAATTTCCACGAAAGCGGTATTTGAGAGTACAGAAGTCCATATAGAAAGCGTTTCTCGTCCTTCCCTATGTTACTTTGTACATGTAAGCCTTAAGGGTAATCTCTAGGGCTTTGAACTATATCTTGTAAAATTTACGGTGTCTCTACAAGTGCGGAATTTCTTCCGCTTTCTGCATTTTAATAAATACGGCAACAATTCCTGCGCTTTTATCTTTGTCGGTGCTTACGGTTGAGAAGAAAGAACAATGGTGAAATTTGTATTTATGAACAATTTCTGTCTTTTAAATATTTAGTCTCCTGGTTGATTTAATCATAAATTTTATTATTTTAAAAGACAGTTAAGTAAAGGTTTGAACTAAAAATGTTTTTAATAATGCGAACTTTAATAAAAATATTTAGTGTTTAACGTTTGAAAATATTTATAAATATGTATAGCTATGTGACCATATAGGTTTTTTTACATAGAACTATATCCGACTTTGAGATGCGTTTATGTTTTATTATTATTTTTAAAACCGACGTAGTTGTAAATAGGGACTGACGAATAGAAATATCTATGGCTAATCGTCCCAAAATAAATCCTTGTTTATTGTGTCTTATTATATTAGACGTGGAATAACTTTTAGTGAAATTATACAAATAAAGAATAACTTAAACATCCGCTTAGTTGTCCACTGAAAATTAACAATGGTAAATGCTCTCCAAATTTAAACCTTAATTACCAGTTTTAAGGTTTAAGTAAAGAGAAAAAATAGTTATTGCATATTCAACTTTAATGCATTCAACTATGATTTGGTTTTGCATGTATAATACATGCAAAACCAAATCTATACTATACTATACTATGCTATACTTAATAAAAATGTTTGTTTGTTTGTTCATTATTCATATTTTGCTATCAAAGGTATTATTTACACAAACTCTATACAAATGGTGAAAATCGTATACCTACTGTTATTGTTCAAAATGAATTTCAAGAAAATAACTACAATAAGCTTTGCAACAACCTGAACGAGCTGCAGTTACTCTTTGATTAGTTTTGCTTTTGAAACATGGTTGGTAAAAGTTTATCAAAACTTATCGCTTCCCAACTTCAAAACAACGAATCCTTGAATAACCAATGAACCACGAAGAAACAGTTACGTCCGTTAAAATTAAAGTCTGGATTCAATAAAGCATACATGGCCATGTTTAGCAAAACAGTAGGAAGCTGCAGTGAACTATTCAGAGGCGCCTCGGGATGCGGTAGGTCGTGTCAATTAAACTTGTTCTCTCGGAGATGTGGTTTTGTTCTCGAAGGCTGTGCCAAATTTATTACGGAACCACGAGACTTATGGCTCTTTAAGGCCTATATGTTTTTGGGTTATGCAATTCAACGTTACGAAATATCAAATGTATTATCTATTATTAGTCCCCTGGTGGTTTGTTATTTTCGTCTCCTAAATTGTTGTTTCTAAGTTTATCTCCTGGCTGTTTTTAAATTAAAGTTTTCATCTTATGTTATGTAATATTTGCATTATTAAAATAAAATTTAATTTAAAATGATCAGTTATATGAAATAAAAACAAAATATTTTCCACATATTTTTTTTCTTAAATGTCAACTTCAAATACTATTGTTTTTAGTATTACTATTGAATCATTCATATATATATATATATATATATACAAATATATGTTATTTTGATACAAAATACGAGCTTAAAAATAAATTGGGTCGTAATCATAATATTTCTTGAAGAAAATGCTAACAAGCGAACGTTTCAAGAAAATCATCTCTGAATTTCTTTATTGGGGTGAGAAAATTAGGTTGAGCATTTTGAACTTGTTATCGAGGTTAGAAGTGTCAAATATTAGTTTACCTAATGGGGGAAAATTTAATTTGAATCGAGAATTAGGTAACCAAGATAAAATGAAGATGGTGTTGAGTTGAGCTTTTGTACATAAATATTGTACGAAAAAAAAATAAAAAAAAATCTTTCATAACAAGATGTACATAGGGCTTTCTTTTGTTATTAAATAACAAACGGCAAAGGTTAAGATTTGACGTAAGAAAATGATATATTGTAATAGCATTAATTTAAATTCCTTTTAAAATTAGAGAACTATATTTTTGTATTACAGTATTTCAAGAATATTTCATCTGATACTTTTTTTTAAAAAATAACAAATAACCTTTAACGCTTTTAAATTCTAAGTACACTTGCAAAATAGTGTGGGATGAAAATGTTTTTATCAGGTGCCCGGCGCCTCCATAAATAATTATAAAGCTTGCAATTCCGCCTGCCATTTAAAAGAGCAGTATTTATTTTCAGTTTTATCGGGTATTCTTTTTAAGAAAAATTCGTTAGTACCGCATTTGCACTGAATTCCGATAAGAAAAAGACAAAAGAAAGTTGGGAGCGTTAAAAGCGGGGAATCAATTAAAGACCATTGATTCAGTGGAACCGATAACGCCTGTCAGAGTGGGTCGAAATGGCCACTTGATAAGATTGTCCGACCCACAGATATCCTTTTAATTATTTCAAATGCTATCGAGATTTGCGATTTTTATCGATTTTCTTTTGTTTGATATTAAGATGTAGGATTTAATGCCTTGTTATCAGATTGTTTGTCTGATTATACTGTTATATTAGTAGTATAATACCTTGTGTTTGTGATCATAGCTCTTTCCGCATATATTCAATCGCAGTATAATTTAGAAGGTGGACTATATTTACTAAATAAAAAGACCAGCATTTCATTTAATACTAATTTAATTTTAATATTATTATATACATCAAAATCGCACAAATCTGTACAATAAAGTTTTTGTAAAGTCAATTAGAATCTAATGATATTTCTTATTATTAATAATAAATACTTTTATACATTCAAGTACGTAATCTACTTTAGATTAACAATAGTTTTAAACCGTTACAATATAACTCGTGTGCAATTTTATATTATTTACATTATTTAAGCGTGAGGAGCAAGCCGGGTTACATCTAAGGTAAGCGCACGTCACTGAAGACTGTTTAGATAAGATATGTGTTACATTCAAATATTATTCCATCAAGTGTATCGTGTTTACTTGTTCAAGTCACAAAATAATATATCTACTAAAGTTTAAACTTTGGCACACTGGAACGATTCAACGCGAAGCATGGCACCATGATTAATATGATATAAATTCTATTCTATGTTTTGAAGAACGCTCCTTTCGCGTATATGAAATGTAATAGCTACGTTAAATTAATTTAATATTTTTATTATAAAACCACTTTAAACTGTTCCAAAATACTATATAACGTTAATAATATTAATTCTTAAAACAAACTTATTTTGCCTTATAATGTGTTTTATGCAATGTAAAAAAAAAATTTCAAAATTTTAATTTAGATTAACAGAAGCTATTTGATGAATTTTTATTTAACATTGCCTTTAATTTCTACTAGTTGTATTTAAAACAATAAAGATTACACAAATATCTGACACTCATCTTAAAGAATGATATGTCATTATCAGAATTTGATATGATCATTGATATCTCATTATCAGATATGTCATTATTAGTGTTTGAGTTCAAAACTAAATCTTGATATGGACTTTTTTTAATAAAGATTAATAAAAAAGTAAAATATACTCGTATTTTTGTGAGGAATTATTTAGTAACAAAACATTAACAAGTCAGGTATGAAATTAATATGAAACAGGATCGCTATAGCCAAGAAGGATTGTCGCCAACATTGAAGATTGCGTGTACCTGAAACAGACGACATACACATATTTTAAAAATATATGTAATATATTAATTGTTAGCTACTATTTACTATACAAGACTACCAGAAAAATAATAAAATGGTTATTCCAAGCTATGTGGATATTAATTATAACGCGCAAACAAAAAATAAGTTAAAAGTCGAAATGGTAGAGATAAAGAAACGAAGTAAAAAATAAATGTAAAGTAAATGAGTCTGAGCAAAACATGAAACAAAATACAAAAATAATTCTTTGTGCATTTAAGCGCAGAAAAGCTGAGAGAGGACCGCATTTTAGAATTTAGATACATTCAGGTTTTTCCAGCAGGAATAATAGTTTTTATAACGTCGAATATAATGTTGGGTATTTACTTAATACCAAAAAAAGTATATTTCAGAAATAATTATAAAATTAATTTGACAGACGTACTTATTTTATGGAGCTTTCATTGGTAAGCTGTATATTTTTATACGCGGTAATAAGAATTAAAATATTATATTTATGATTTTTTTTTCAAAGTTTTTTTTTTTTAAACAGTATATTATATTATTGTTTACTTACAAAAGAAAATCTGAATTAATATAAAAGAAAAAAATAAATAATATCGGAACTTACAAATTGTCTTCTAATTTAGGTATCTAATTTAAATTAGTTTTTCATCTTACATTTCGGTGCTTTATTAAAACAATAATACATATATATTAAGTTTTATCTAGGTACTTTAATTTGGGATTTGTACCCTTTTAATTTTAAAAAAATGTTTTTTTTAATATTATAACAAAGTGATAGCAAATTTTATTATGATTTATTAGTCAGACAATAAACCATTACTAGTCAAAGTAAATCGTAAAATTAGTTTTTTTTTTCATTATTACGATGAACATGTGTTATTAATTAAAAAAAACGTGAAGCAATAGTGCAATTCTAACTTAATAAATAGAAAATATTAATAATATTGAGTGCAAAAAATGTGCTAAGTTTTGTAAAAGTGTCAAGTGTGATCTGTGTAACTAAAGTTACCAATACTACCTTTATATGGATGTTTTATCACAATTTGAATATACTTTTTTTTTTAAACGTACTTTACGTATTTTATATTTGAATATACGTATTTTTAATTGTGACGTTTTATTTGAATATCTTGTATATGCTATTACCATTTTTTTGGAAAACAATAAAAAACTATAGATTTTTTTTTTAGTTTTTCAACCCAATATCTAACATTTAACGTTTCATTCTGAATAAAACAATAATATTACTGTTGTAATAATGTAATAGTCTTAGACTAGACCCGGGGAAATATTAACTACGCTGCATACAAGTGGTAGACAGGTTTAAAAGTGTTTTATACATTAATTTATAAATGATTATATTTAATTATATAAAAAAAATATATAAAAAATGTAAAAATTTTAATTATTTTTTAAAAAATATTATAGCCACAATGATTGATAGTAAAATACACCCCATAAATTATTGTTTTTTATCACACAAAAGATTTTTTTATTCAAATGTTAATAATTGTAAATACATTATAAATGTACTCGCAAATCCAATTACTGTTTAGAAGTTTCTAGTTTAAAAGATATCAAACAGATACCCGTATTTATTTTCAAGTCCGATCCGGTCAATTGCATTATAGGTAACAAAAGTTAGCCACAGGCATCTCTCAGGGCTCTAGTTAATTTCGAAAATGGATTCCTCTTATATTTTATTCAGGCACTCTTCTCTATTTGATATGATATTATTCGGCTGTTCAAACATTTTTTCCTCAAGCTTGGAAACTGAAAAAATTGATTGTACGCGGTCTGCACTGAATATTTATGAGGGTTAAGTGTGTATGCGAACTCGTTGAATGTTTAATCTCTATTTGGCGGTAGGTGGAAAGCGACCCGGGTTCACCGCACACCTACTTCAAATGGAACTTCTCCGAAAACTAAATACTTGTTCTGCCAAAACTATTTATGTACAAGTTTTACATATAATATTATTTAGTGTTAATTATGTATCCACCGATGAATGAAAAACGATAAATTAAAATGATCTTCCTATAGATAAAACTTGGAATATTTGATATGATATAAGATTTAGGAACTATCTATGTTACACTATATTGAGTCTATAAAATTAAAAATATCATATATATCTGATTGAACTCATCCAGTTCTCTGATCTTTAAGGTTTGTGAACGGTTTATTTTTTATTCCAATGGGGGGAAGACGTCTTTAATAATGCAATGTATTGTTACGAAGAATAGAAAGCGGTGAATAAACCCCTTACGATTCAACGTATGACTATAGGATTGTTAATGAAGAAAAGGTGGGTTACGTTGTTTCAGACTGTGGGTAATAGACAAGGACTCTGCTAGAGCTATTTGGCTCGTTTTTGCAGCCTCATGCTAGAATGTTTTTGTTGATTATAAGCGAATTAAATAATTACCTACAAAGATAGGTAGTATAAAATTCTAAATTGTGTAGTAAAAATGTAATGTCAAAGTGGTAGGTATTTAATTAAAAGTGCAGAAAAGTTGTGCAACGAAAGTAAATTGACATTTTATCAGTGCATTACTTCTACAACTTGGTATAGTTAAAGTATTTATTATTTTTATTCTATTTGATATAAAAATTGCAATTTAGTTTTTTTACTACATTTAATTATAAATAACAGAATTGACAATACTTTATGAATTGAATGCATAATAAATGGTAAAAAAAATGATGAGTAGTCAGTTGGTATGAGCGTACCTGATGCGTGATGGGGGTGTGGCGCGCGGTAGACGTGCGCGCGGTCCGGTGCGCGGTCAAGCTGAGCGCGCACGATGCTCGGCCGCTCGGTCGCCACCTCGTGCGCGCCCGCGCGTGTCACGTTCACGCGACGCACGACTGCAACGCCACGTTACACTAGCGATCTTATTTGTGGACTGTTGCAAAGTTACGCAAATATTTTCGATATGATTGTTGCTTGTTTAATTTGGAAGCTGAGATTTACGTTTATGTATACTATTGTTATATTTATAACAATTATAAAGCCATATCAAGATTTATCTACTCACTGGTGTCTTCCTCTACCTTAATGTAAATAGCTTAGTGCCCTAAACTTTACTCTGGCTTAGAAATTGATAACTATTTATACTTTTATACATTTAGTTGAAAATAGTTCTAGCTTTTAAATTATTCGGATTTAAACTTTTTGTAAAAAGCTCCAATAAAAGTTGCATGACTGTAGACTTGGTTGACTGTAAACTTCTACCAATAGATTGAACTAGGCTGAACTCAGTTCACTGCTTGAATTGGTTCGCATTAAAATCCAATGTTGTGATAAAGAGCACTTATTGAAACTGGCCATGACGCAATGATTAAATTATTTTTTTGTAAATTGAAAGTTATTTGAATTGATTTTCAAATATGTACCTATATTTATTTTCATTTGAGTTTAGAATAATGTTTGATGTATATATTTTAAATACCTTCTATGTCAGAATCGAACCCACAAACATTGGTTCAACAGTCAGGGTTATTAATATTTATACTTGTTGTACCATATATATAAAAGGCAAAGGCAAATATTTGTAAAGAAAATTATAATTATTTTTATTTTTAATATTGCAACACATCAAGCGTCATCGTAATCTATATTATTAGTCTATGGAACTAAAATCTGTAGAGCTAGAACTGGTATAGAGTTGGTGATTTTTTATTGTTATATAAAAAAATGTCAAATTCGATGTTTATTTAATAACAGTGATTTGTATGAACATTGTGACTAAAAATATATTTGAACGAAAAATGTAAAGTAAAACAATAAATTTTATTCTCAAAGAAATTCAATTGTGTTTTAATTGCTCTGTCGCTTAGATCAGCAAATATTATATCCTTATATATGAAATGTTAAGTTAGGTTCCAGTGAAACAAGATACCTACGCCAAAATAATAAACGAAAAATTTAAACGAATATAAAAAACAAAAGGTAGTTTTTTATTAAAATTTTCAAGTATTTTTAATTAGAAGGTAATTAAGTTGGCAAATTGTTAACAATAGACCAAACATAACTTTTTAAAGGGATTTCAAGAAATAAATTAACTTTGGCTACACAGTACGTAGAAGTACTTAATTTTTTTTTACATTTTAATATTGAATTACTTTAACAGAACAATATTAAATCCATTATGTTAAGAAATATCAAAAGTCTACACCGCATTGCGAAATTTCGCAGCAGTACGCGTGTTTATTGCTTACTTTTTTATGTTTTTTAACGAACGTACCCGTTTTTTAATAAGTCTTGCAGTACAAGTGTTTTAATTTAAACTACATATAGTTTATCTTCATTCAATGTCTTAGTAGTTTTTATTAAATTCCTATAAAATTGAGATATGGAATAAAAATTTTAAACGCTCGATTTATTATTTAATTTTGCTTATTTTTTTTACATTATTTTATTATGCGGCTTAAACGATACTAAAAATAAGCTAAATATGATGTGAAATAAAAATTGATAAAAGTAATCTTAGTAAATAAAAATATGTACGTAAATTATTTAAATCTACAATCAGCACACAAGAGAGTTTTAAAAAAACCACTGTTATGTTTATTAAAGGGGATATGCTGAGAATATATTTTTTTTATAAGACAACTTTTTTTATTACAGCAGGTATAAGCTATAAGTTTATGAATCAATAGAAAAATACTTACTTTCTTTATTAGCGTTGCTTTTCATTTCTGTAGCTTTCGGTGACGTTGATGGCATCGGTATTTCTGTACAATTAACGGAAAACCAATCTATAAAAAACCTTATGCAGGTATTAATATGTATAATTTAATAATATATGCCTCTTCTGTTATTCATCATTGTGAATGAATGTTTACAGATAATGGCTTTGAAATAATTAATAAGAAAACAAATAATGTTTGTTAATTCTCTCATGCATTACTTACCATAAAGTCTGATAGATCCCTCAGTTTCTCCGAGAGAATTTTTGGAAATACATCTATAATTACCAAAGTCGCCGTTCTGAAGGTTACGTACAGTCAGCTTCATGTGGGCCCTGTTCGTAATTATTATTAAAATTTAAGAATTAATATCACAATTTTCCGGCGTTTAATTAGATCTTAAATATCTTTTTCTTTTTTAAAAGCTAGTCTAACTAAAATTGTTTTTTTTTTGTAGTGCCTGCGACGCTACATGACATAAAACAGCTGTGGTAAAAGTAATTAATAGTGAAGTTTAAATTAAATATTATTCATCGTAGAAAAATATATTAACTTTATGATGGGAAATCCAAGTAGTAGCAGTGATCAAACACTTCCCTGACACAGTCTTGGTGAATACATAATTTTAATTAGTAATTTAATTAATTGAAAACTTATTACTTCACTTCAAACAAATTTAATAACATGACATTAACTTCTTTGATGGGAATAGCCTATAAATAATTTTAATAAGAAGTCATTTTATACATTCTGAGGCTGTAAAATATGTTTAGTAAATTTTATAAAATATATTCAAAAATACCTTTAATTTGTTGTGGTGCTTAATATATTTAATCTTGTCTTTGCCTTATTTAGTTTATTACTATGATAGTGGAATACACAAGCTCTAGCTTAGACTAGCTTCACACAGCTTTTAGTGGACCTGTATTGTTAATGAGGAATACAGCTTACCTCATGCAATTTTAACTAAGTTTTGGAAGGTTTGTCGTAATCGTATATCGATATAAGAGAGTATAGCCTAGTTCTATAAATTTTTCCTTAAAGAATTATTATTTGTTTTAAATTTTGGGTACATAAATTAAGGTTACCTTCTTTAATAAATGCCATAAATAAAGGAAGCCAGGTAGACTGCCATGTGTCGAGTACTATTACAATTTTCGTAGAAAAGAATGTGATCATGCTTTTAATGAAACCTTTTACCTATATGAGTTCTCCTCTGTATTGATGGCGTATTTCTTAGTGGGTAACACCATGACGCTGTCGTACACCCAGTAGGAGATAGCTCGGGGGTGAGCCTCTGTGTGACAGTCCACTGTGACGTCAGTACCGGCTGGGGCACCGACCAACTGGTTAGGCACCCAGATCATCGGAGAGACTAGAAAAATATTATTATTGAGAATAATTTCAGAAAGAATAGTATAATAGATTTTTTTATATTTTTAGTATGTATTCGGGATATACCTCTGGAATAATAAAGAGGTCGTACCTACTTCCTCGTCTTTAAAACAGTTTATCGCTGTACTTATACATGTACATGGTCCAGTGATTTTACATTGGAGCCTATCTACCACAATACTGAAATTTGGGCACAACCACTCTGTGCATACAACGGCCAGGGCAACTCGAAAAAAATACCCAAAATTGATTGTAACTCTTTATTATTTCATAAATGAATTACAAATATTTGTTCAATGTAATGTAATTTTATTTTTTTATTTCAACACTTATAGAATACAAACTAATTGTCTTATATATTGAACTATAAAACTATGGTAGAAAAACTTTAAATATAAAATTCTTTACACTAGATATAAATCATACCAATTTTAAACAAGCCAATAGAGTGCAACCTACGTAAAACTATTGGAAACTGCGAAGCAATTTATAAACTCTCAATAATGATAGATAGTCCCGAAGTTCACCGAACGCGCCCGAACGCCGACGATTTTTCACATCTCCCCCGGATAATAAAATCCACAGTTTGAGATCGTAATTCACATTCCCGGAGTTTATGGCGGCAATTTTCGGGACGAATATTACTCCTGCGATACGGTTTAATATTCTACGACGTTTTAAAATATTTATAAAGTCCACCATTCTTTATCCATGCATAAGAGATGGCTTCATTATATTGTAGCACACTGTTCTTTTACTGTTAAAATAATTGAACGGTAATATATATATTGAGTAAAACAGTTTATTTAAATAGTTTTATTAACAATAATCTTTTATAAATAATATAAAATATATTATTTAAAAATACTACTAGCTCCTTCCCCCGGGTTCACTCATGTGGTTGTAAGAAACGTTTCAAAGACTACATCATATCAGCCCTCAAAAACGGCCATTTGACTAGTTTATCTCTATAGTTGGTACATTTTATACACTTTATTCAAAATAAGTATGGAAACTTTAAACCACATTATTTCAACAATATTAAAAGCCACTGCGATGATATCAAAGAAAAAAATATACTGTTTTTCTTTGATATCATTTAATACCAAGACGTATATACGTCATAAATTCTTCAACAAACTCCTAATAATGTATCAACTGAAACAAATTGTCTTACCTGAAAAAATAATAATAATATCGAAAAACCTACAGAGTTGAGTTACGTAGAAATTACATTTCTGTTATCATTCAAATATTTATAGTAACATATTTATACTTTCTGTCATTTGTGCAATTTGAAAACATTAAATATATTAATTATCTATTGACATATAATTAAAAATGTTTATTTTGTATGTCATAATTAGCAATGTTTTAGGAATTGAATTTTCCAGTCTGAGATTACTTTGATTTTATTAAAATTTTAATTAAAATATATACTACTTTGTTTTTTATTTTTTATAAATTATTATACTGATAACGTACTTGATGCTTAATATTACTTGTGAGAAGCTGTCATTCGTTTTAGAAGTATAAATGAAGAGGTTGTTTTTCTCTACCAGTCAACCTACAATTGAAACAGAAACAACAAGGTGAGGGGGCACAATATAGAAAAAAAAAGAAATATGAAAGTCGAATAATTGTCGATATATCAATATGAAATCTATTTATTTCACTTGATCGTTCCAAAGACGATCACTTCATCGTTTTGAAATTATTAAAATAATTATCTTCTTTGGTCGATATATCCAGTTCACCCATATTTGGTTTAAGGTTCTCTATGCGTCTCTACACACTTCATTTTTTTGCATATTTTTAATTGTGAATTTGAGTTCGTGACCTTTGCAGATTTTTGTATCGGACGCACTTCCCAGTTTATTTAAATAAGATGGTATAACTATAATTCCCATTGCCAGCACTTACCGGATCATTTAAAATTTATTAGGAACAATATTGCTATTGTTCCTACTTTGACCACTGTAATCGACCGCCACTGCTATCACCGCATGCGTGGCCTTTTTTCTTCCATAAGGTTTGTTTGATAGATAACTACGTATATATTTTATTGCGGGTAGACCCTCAGTTAGTGGAATAAGAAAGTTTTTGCAAATTTGTGACTCCTATGCAGGTAGATGTGACCTCATTTATAATTAAACTAAATCAACTGCAATGCTCTTCGGTTCCAAAGCTTGATATTCCTATTTACCTGTTTATCTCAATAATCAACCTCTAAAATTTGTCTTAAGATTCCGTATCTTTGGATAGTCATCCTGGTTGTCCAAATTACAGCTTCCTAGCCGTATCTGAATGTGGATCCTGTTATTATTGCATTTCCGGTCCCTTATACAGCCTTGAAGGAAAAACTTTTAACTGTAATTCTCTTGTACTGACAAACAATATGTCTTCATTGTTCATTGCCAGTGGTGCCTACGAATTATTTATTTTTAAGATTTCTTTTATAATAAATTAATTAAACTACTCAGTATTTTCATTTCAGTTACCCCCGGTAACACAAAAGAGGTAGGCAACTCAAACATTAAGGATTTTATAACTGTTACGTATTTAATAACATGGATTAAATATTATTAGCTGAACGGTAAATGAGTGTTTATGCTAGAATTTTGATTATATTCACAGTCAATGCAATTCAGAAGAACAAACAGCTCTTGGTAGATAGCGCTCGTTCGATTTCTACGCTTTTTTACTTTCAATGTCTTTTAAATATTCATGTATTATATTATTATAAATATTTAACATTATTAAAAGTACTACTCTTATCTTTCCTATAATCAATTTAACCCCATACCTATTATTATTTTTTTAAAATCTGTAAATCTTTTGAGCACATTGCATCATGACTCAGAAGTGAGTTCGCACAGACAAAAAATCAGCAATAATATATATTATAATGTAAAGGTAGTGTAGATACAATGAATAAGACCGTATCTTGTTATACTTGCAAGAGAAAGACCAATCGATGAGCCCTCCTTACTAAGTGCCCTTTCTTCTTAGATTTTGTTTTTTTTTAAATACTTTTTTGGTTAATTTACACAATAAAGTAGCACGTTGCACTTAACAGATGAAAAGTAAATTTATTCTAATAAAAATAACATATATTTACTTTTATTTTCGTCGACAATACCAAAATATATTAAAATATAAACCCAAATAACATTCACTATGCAATTATGTAACATAAATTCATTCGATATAGTATTGGGTCAAATTAGACCCGGAGATCGGTTACGTTGGTAACTTTGAAGACCGTTTGAAGGTTTATATTCTAAGGAAATAATTATTGTCTGCAATCTGAGGGTACACTTTGAAAAAATGTTATTTTTCAATTACCAGTGCCC
Source organism: Dircenna loreta (assembly GCA_963555665.1). NCBI lineage: Eukaryota > Metazoa > Arthropoda > Insecta > Lepidoptera > Nymphalidae > Dircenna > Dircenna loreta. The sequence goes on from OY743096.1 coordinate 1,090,147, forward strand.
GCTTATTTATCCAGCTGCGTCTCGTATTAAAGTGGAACCTCATAACTTTATTATTATAAAATTCCTACAAAGAAAGATTTTAATTTTGTGATAAATTAATAATGCGTCATATTTTTATTATAATATATCATAACCGTCTCTTATTTCCTCGGTGACAAGAATCTGAATATTATTCGCACATCGAAATAATATTTTTTTTACAATTCATTATTTACTTACATTCCACATCCACAATAATCCGCTTAGACACAGAGGGTGGCACTGCGTTGGTCGCGATGCAGAGATACGCGCCCATCTCTGTGCGGCTGATACGTTGTAGACTGAGCGTGTCGCCCTCGTATACCGTTACTGAAAGAAGCATGTTTGAGTAAACTGCATGCTTTTCTTTATTTAAATGGGATCAAAAATTTCATAGGATTCATTGCCTTATTTTTTATTCTATTAGTTTATGTTATATATTAGGTATATATATATAATTAAGTAAGTAACTAATAATATTATATCTTTGAGACTCCAAGAACTCCATTCCTTCTAAATTAGCAGATTAATTAATTAATTAATTAATTAATTAATTAATTATATACTATATTATAATACAATACCAAGAAACATATAATTTTACTTTGCGAAATTTCTTACTTAAAAGGTAATATATTTTCAAAATTAAACACAATACTTAATTATTATTTATAAAACTTATTAAAATGTATTGTTATATAAAAAAAAATAAAAAAGGTATTATTTAAATGATAATTATAATACAATATTTTATTGAAAGATAAACTATGACAGTATTAAGTTATTATCTGAAACGACTTCTTATTTATACACTTATTTGGTTTGGCGATAGAAACGAACGTTATTCTAAAATAGTAAATTGTATATCTGTTTACATATGTGTATATTTATATTATACTTACACAGCGGTAATATGTGAGGGTGAGTTTACGAAAACAATTTAAACATTTCAGAGATAAGTCGCAAAAGATAACCGCATACAAGTAATTAGCGAGTGAATATTAATGATTATGTCATAATCATAGAGATTTACTTGAAAATATCCCTGAAATTTTCCCGAATTGTAGCATTATATTTCGAGGAAAGTCGCTTTACAGCTCTAAATGGAATACTTAAAATTTCACACACTGTGTTGAAAATTATGCCTGTTCTTTATTTCACACGCGTGTAGTGTGTTATTAAAAAAAATGTAATAACATATATTAATAAAATAATAGTATAAATATTAAACGTAAATGAGTAATACTTAATATGTGCCATAAAAATAAGACATCATGCATCAAGAAATAAGATGTTCTAAAACAATAAGTGTGGATGCTGGTTCAAGTTCAGGGTTGTTTCTTGCTGTCTTAATTTACAATCAAATTAATTAAGTCAGTTTAAAAAGTCATAAGACTTTCTAAATTCCGAGCACGTCTCTTGTCCGCTAGCAAGTGGCCAAATTAGTCTGTATTTACAATTACGTAGCTCGGTAACCGCAATGAATGTAATGAGCGGCATGCGTCGCCAGAATATATTAAGCAATTATATTTAGAATTGCATATATTTTGGAATTATTCATACCATACTATACTATAGTCACTATAGTCCGTCCAATGTAATAGGTACCGTTTGACGTTTCATACTTTAAAAGTCGAAGTAACGTTGTATAGGCATAAGTCACACATATTTAATAACATATTCCGTTACAACCATGCAGTTTTTAAGCTTTTTATATTTATCACAAGATGTACAATTCCGAATTTAAATTGTAATTCAAAAACACAAAAGTTATATTTGTTTTTTTTTTCAATAATTATTCAAAATGTCTGTGAAAATATTCCTAAACTATATATATATATGTAACATTTAACACCTAATCTAAAAACTACCGCTTGACAATTTAAAAGATCGAAAATAAGGATGGTGAAAATGAATTGGTTACAGCGACATCCAATTATTTAGAGTTATCGATACCATTTTCTTCAATTGGCAAATCGAAAACAGTTTAGGATTTTTTTCACAGACATTTTCAATAATTATTGAAAAAAAAAACAAAATGTACAGTTGTAATAATTTTAATAAAATAGATATATATATACATATTTATATATATACATTACAACAACTGTACATTTTGTTTAACTCTTCATGTCATAAATCCATTCATTGAAATATATATTTTAAATCTAATATAAAGTATACATTTATGGCCAACCAAACAACCTTTATTGATGAAAAGTCCTATATCCATATTCGTATAGATTATACAATTTTCAGATGTAAGAATCTGGTTCGATTTGAATAAAATTAATGAAGAAATGCCAATTTGTACGGTGTCATTTGATAATCATTAATTTTACGAAATATAAAATGAACGAATAACACCAAAAAACGAAAATATATTCTTATTAATAGCAAAATGTGGGTACTTTGCTTTGACGTAAGGCTTCCATGTTATATTTTGTTTTATAATTTTTTTGTCGATGTAAATAAATAGAACGTATTATAATTAACTTATAAATATTGTTACTCCAACTAATATTATACTATAACTAACATATTATATCATAATATTTTTAAACATATTATTCTTTAGAAATTATAAGTCAAATAAATTAAAATTGAATACAAAAAATAATATTGATTCCAAATAATTTCTCACTTATTAATAAGAATTATTACTAGCAAGATATCTTTGGGGATAAAATTGTAAAACCACGTAATGAATAGGCTCTTAAAATGCCTCGAGCGGAAAAATGGAGTCAAACGTTCCGTTTCAGTCTTAAATCGCAAACGCTTTCATCCACTTTGAACGAACTCTTTCCATTACCACGTTCAATAAAAACCGGATCGTATTAATCCAAACAATGGATTAACACGTACCGAATTGAAAACGAGAACAGTTTTGGGCTCGTAATTAAAATACCGGTGATGTCCGCAAATAATCGCGTCAGATGGGTCTGACACGTCCAGGACGGCCCCACACAATTAGTGACGAGTACCATTCACACGTTAATACAACCAGCGAAAGATCTTCAATTTGAACCAAATTTATTAGGATGACTAAAAAAGGGTGAATACATATCCAGAGGCTTGTTTGTTCAACACAGCACTTTCCATAATTATCCGTATACTTACTTTCTCTTCGCAATCCCCCGTTGGAATGGATTTAAATGACTTAATTATCACGCCAGCAACAGCTACATTTAATAAAATATAAATTAAATGCTTTCAGTAACAGCCATGAATTATGTTAAGAATAAATAGGCAAACATTAAAATGGTCATTTTAAAATTAGTTCGTCGAAGATTTTAAAAGAAAATGAGTTTTATATATAATATAGTTTAATATAGAGTATATATTTTTCTGTGAGCTATAAAATATAATTTAATCGAAAGGGAACACATCAATTATAGACTACTTATACCTTTCTTCCTTTTATCAACTGATATGGGCTGTCCATCTTCCCTTCGCCACATAATTTTGGGTGTCGGGAAGCCGTCCGCTTTGCAGACGAGGCTTATGTTCTGGTTTTCTCGTACGGCTACAGCTGACTGAGTGCTCTCTTCATCCAATATATTTGGAGGTACTGTTGAGGACACAACTTTAAATAATACATCAATAATAATCGTACTTCTTGAAGTTTAGCCTCTATAGGCGTGCTTTCGCAGTAATACCAAATAATTGACCGTGACGGCAAACGTCATGACCATGCCATGTCAAGGTGCCGCTTCTAAGTAACCGCTATCCACTACCTATTATGTACGTGCACGTTTACTCGCAGCTCTCATAGAGAAGCAGCATATACGTCGCCGCTTCTCTCTGAGAGCCGCGTAACGTTTCTTACTGTGTTTGTTTATTATTTTTGATTTATTTTATTTTTTGTTATTTGATACTTTAAAAAAAAATACTGACTAATGTTATTTTATATTTACATTATAATAAATAAAATCATAAGTCAATAAAAACTTTATTTATGTAAATTTATTTTTCCTTTATTTAACTAAGTATTTTGTTAAAAGTATATATAAAATATCAACTTAAATGTTTCATATCGGACGGGCTATTCATTTTTTATTTTGAGGTCATTATCACACCATAGTTTTAAAAATAGCCCAACAATTATTAGAATAAGTTACTTAATACAGACAAAGAGTTGTCCTTTAAAATTTTTTGCTTACTTATTTTACGTGTATAACGTAATATAAGTAAGCAAAAAAAAAACATATAAACTAAAATTTTAAGGTTTAAAATTCAACATTTAACCTCACAAATTTAGTGTGATGACCATTAATTATTACTATAAACCAATAGAATACTAAATATTCGTTTCAATGTTGCTTTCAAATGCACGTCAAATTATTTTAATTCATTTGACATTTAATTTTTCGATAAAGAGCATTATACGAATTATCATATAAATTTATTATTTAAATAGTTTTCACAAAGAACACAACTTTATTAAATATAAATTTCTTTGTTACAGACAGTTATGAATTCTTGTATCAAATAATTTTAGCGCACTGCAAAAAATAATTAATTTAAAGGCATATTAAAATAATACAAGAAGAGAAGAAATGTTGTTTATCATTTGAAAATGTTATTAATATTATTAAATGTAATTCAAGCATAGCGTTTACATCTAAAGTCAAAACTGGAAATATATTTTTAATTTTAGAGTTTATAAAATTTTTCTTTTATCCTTTAGCTCGCTACTTAAAGTTTCACGAATGAAAATCTCAAGAACTTTAAATTCCGATGGGACGTGATATTTCAACAGTTACTTTAAAATCGAGCAAGTTTGTGTTACGGGAATTTTTAAGGAATAAGTAAATTTAGAAACTTCTATAACGCATTGTACGCAATGCTTCTTCATATAAATACTCTATTAAATATAACACTGATTGGTCTCAACGCAACTGGAAAATGTCATATATAATATCGAATAAGTTATACATTAAAATTATTTATATTCTGATTTCAACTTTTTCTTTATTAAATGGCGTTATCAAATATTTATTGTCAATTTGATAGTTAGTACTATTCTTTAAAGTAGTCCAGCATTAATAAACTAGATCTGCTGCTGGTTTTATATCTTGTCGACTTTGAGGGCAATCAAATAGAGATAAAAACGTCTGCAACGTGTTCTGGGTTTGAAGTGACACAAAACCCTCGATTTTATTTCTACTTAAAAGTTTGTGCGAAATTGTGGTCGTATAAAAAGACTAAGCGTACCCCAATCGGTGGTTTGGGAATCGCATGGCTACGTTCTCAAAATGAAGTTATAGACTCATCGAATAAATGTACTTTTTAAACTGTTAATAAGAAACAAAAAAGCTTAGATCATTAATTCCGTTTATTATTAATTAAAAAATAAGTTATTATTATTATAGAAAATATTATCGCTATATAATAAATTGTTCCTTACCCACAACTTGGAGATATCCAACTTGGCTGATCATTGGATTCGTATTCACTTGGCACATGTAGTACCCACGGTCTTCTTGCTGGACTTGGCTGACATGTAACAACCAAGTCATGGCATTGTCATGCGACACGCTGAATCTAGCGAGACGCGTGATAACGTGACGGTGGATTGTCAATATCATTTGACGATCTATGTGAATCCAAGCCACCTGCGAATAAAATAAAAATTAATCTCATTTAAAATAGAGGTACGTACGATAAACGCGTTATGTTATTTTATTACTTATTCGTCAACAAATTATGTACTTTCTAGTCAATTATGTACTTTTATTTTGTTACTATAATATGTAAGTATTTTATCCGGCCACTCCCAAAGATAAATTATTGTTAGGTAGACAATTTACCATATAATATTTCTGTAAGTCACGTCATCCAAGGATAGACCAAACCATAGTAAATTCAGTTCTAACTCGATAGGAAATTGAAATCGAACCACATACTGTGCCATCCTATTATGACGTGGTATAAGTAGTTATATTGGTTTATGTCCATAATACATTTCACTGGAAATCCATATCAAATTATTATTATAACAAGTTTGGGGCTTAGTAAGAAATAATAATATATATATATTCTAATAAGTGTCTTAATTATCTTTCTAATATAATATATCGAACACTATCGAATATAATTGATAGGTTTAAAAATCAAATGCTACATAAAATTGTTCATCACTGGTTTTAATGTTTTATAGTACTTTAATATGTAAATTAAAGTACAAGTAAGTTTAGTGCAATAAGTGTACATTTTTAAGCGAATGACTTCATTTTTATTTAGTTTCTGATTTTTCTTAATCTTGGGGGGTTTGTAATTTTTTTAATATGAAGTAATAATTAAAAGCTACATCCAACCTATGATGTGCAAGTAAATACAGAGTTAAATATATCGCTAAATAGCTAGGGGGCGAATAGGTTTACATACTAAAATTTATTAATTTAATTTAATAATTTAATTCCCTTTTCTAACATTAAATTAAAGTTTAAATTACGTGGAGTAAATAAAGTACTTGTCCATAAAAAAAATGTGATATACTCGTAATCTGGGACATTCAATAAACCAATATATCTGAAAAGCAAAATATTCAAATCCCAGTAAACCGTCCTAAATCCGCACAAGTAACGATATAGCGATCCGAATCAACAATACCGGATCAAAATTTTGAAACCGAAAGACAAACAATTGTACATTAAGCTCGAGAACTAGAAAGTCAAGCGAGCACGCATCGTTGTTTACTTTGGAGTCACAGCCGTTAAATTTACCCGGGTTACCGCAGACGCGGTATCGTGCCGCACTGCGCACTAGTCAATAGATTGCATATTTTATGAGTTCTCAACTTAATACCGTCTACTTTTGTAGCGGTATCCGTGGATCTGCAACGATATGTGATCGATCGTATTGTTCGAGAAAGTACCTGCTCTGGGGATTTAAGTCAACGATGAGAAATTAAATTGGTAATTTAATAGCTACTATGGAAATAACGTAACATTATTTTGTTTGTTACAAACTTATTGTTATATACAACAGTTAAATAGTTTACTTAAATTTTCAAATATTAAATTCTTATTCTAACAATCTATATGTTGATCTGGTGGCAAAAATGTGCCAGTGTTAAAAAAATAGGTCATGGGTTTCAATTCCAATTTGGGGTCCAATAACTTGGGGTGATTTACGAATTCGAAAATAGTTTGTAGAAATAGTGTATATACATTGCACCTCTACGGCACTTTTGAAGGAAGTAAAGAAGACGTGGGGTTTGGGTCTATTTATTTTTAGATTTATAAAATGTATAAAACTATATAATCAACGTTGTGCATCTTCAATTTATCTCGTTTTAAGAAAATATGAAACAAAAAGATATATATAGTACATACATATTAAATTTTTGTACAACTTTAGATGAAATTATGTTTGCCCTGGTGAAGTTAAACGAGATATCCCTGGAGGACATTCAAAATATGAGGAAACAGTTTCCGACTTAACCTTTGTCCGAAGAAAACTTTTAGCTTGGTCCATCTAAACGTGGTTGAAAGTTATATAATCGCCTAAGTATCCAAGATTAAATTTTGTAATCGGGTGACAGCCCTGTTTTCTTACTAATTGATTTCCTGGTTCTAATGTGACTCTATAAAAAAAACTTTCTTGACAATGTTATATTTTTCAAAGTTGTCATATTTGTACTAATGTATCGTTCCAAGTATGAATCTCCAATATATATTTTTTATTGGTTGGTTATACTTGGTTGTTTTTCCTAGTACAAATGGAGTTCATATATTCAAACTCTCACCAGTTTTCTGGCTTAATACAGTAATATATTATTGCTAAACGGCGATCCATGAATTATGACATTCGGGACTCTAGAGGTATTAATGGCTTTTCCTCGTTAATTATACACCCGCTAGTATCACCTGGACCACTGAAAATATCAAAATTTTCAGCCGTGTCAATCGAACCGTGTCAATGACCTGCGTTTAAGTGTAAAATTTCGTATTTCCATTTTATACCCGCATAATCTTCAAAAATGATATTTAGTCATTTCTAAGATCAGAATCATAAAATTTCATATTTATATAATCTTATATATTATAATATTCCTTTGTACTATAATTAACTCTAATTTAAGGGGTGTTTTTGATTCCATAAATTTCTCATGATTTTATCAATTCTTATAGAAACAAACACTTTTTATTATGCAAATGTAGCGTCAAAACATTGGCGGCCAACGTAGCCCTCGCACAAGAGCTACAGGCGGGCGTGTGATGTAATTGCTTTACGCTCAAAAACTTAAGCGTGCTGAATGCAAAATAATGAAAATGTTGCTCCAACCCTGCTGTTATATTTGTTCCTCTCGTACCTAGAATAAGTTTCAATGTAGAAATTTTAGCTCAAATTTATTCGTTGGAGGATTTTAGTTTCATAAATTTATAGTTTAACCGAAATATTGCTAACTTATTATTTTGATATCGTTAAATGTGATTTAGTCTTTTTTTAATTTCTTGTGTCTCTGAATGTACCAATTCTTCATATTACAAGCTTTTCAGTATAGAAAACATTATTTAATCACCTTCTTAATATCCAAACAAACATAAAAAATCACAACTCGAACTTGTCTCTCTCGTAAAGCCACTAAGCCTTTTTACCCTTCCCCACCACCACATACTTAACGCCAATTTCAAGTAGCCTACGCGTTATCTCGCGAATTACCTCAACTTTGCCTTAACTTTGCAATGCCTGCGATTGTTATTCTGAAAATTTGTTCCTTGTTGTGAAAATACATTTTGTTTATTCTTATATCTGCTATACATTGCACACTTTCAAAATTCCTATAAAAACACAAATATAATTTAATTTGTTAAACTAAAATATTAAAAAAAATAATCAAATATATAACTATATTTTTGAATTTGTTTGGAATCATAATATTTTTGTATTTTTTCTTATTTTACAAAAAATATCTAGTATCACAGAATGAATTGGGTTCGAGTTAAGGTATATTTGATTAGGGTCTCAGGGCCCCACGTGTGCTCATATTTATATGCCTCTTTTATTAAATCGATCTCATATACGACTTTTGGAAAATTGTAAGTCCGTTTTGACATAAGAATTGTTTTATTTTTCTTACTGAATACCATTCGTGAATGTATTTTGTGAAAACAAAAGATGTAACATAATTTGAGATATAGTATTTGTACATGTTATTTTGAAACGTGGTGTTCTAAAAGTGTTTCTTAACAGTTCTTAAATAAATACTTTGCACAGAAATCCAACTTGACATAAAAATAAATGAACTAACTTAACAACCCGTCCAATTACTTTAAAATTCTAAGGCACTCCATTGCTGCTTAAGTATTTACGAGGAGGCAGTATCACGATAATAGGTCTCGTAAAATAAAATAAATAATTAGAGCCGCGGCAAATTCATGAATTAGTAATTCTGGGTACAAGATACTGTATGAGGGAAGAGCCACACTTCGTCGTTAGTCGTTTCAAATATTATGTCACATTTATTACAAAAAAGTGTTTTATCAGGATTAAACTAAAAACAAAACTTTTATATCTATCTCCTTTCATTGTATCCCATAGATTCACTTGAATGCCATTTATTGAAATGTATGTAATTATAATTTTTTTTTTCCTTGTCCTTGAACAAAAATCTTAGAAGACGGTCCATTTTAATTGAATTTTAATTTAAAATACGAAATACGTCGATAAACTTGTTACAATTGGCTCTTTTCTATTCGATCATGTAGAATGAAGCACAAATAAATATCACGGGTTAACTGCTCTTACCGCGAATATCTCGCCTGTCTGTGAACAATGATTACAGATGGCTGTTCATGTATGTTCTGGATAATGTATGCTTCGTAAATTTTACAAACGATGTATTCCAATTTTATCAAGCAGAAAAAATACTGTATGAGCTTGTCAAATGACTAGGTATGTTCCTTTACATGTTGAAGAATAAATAAACCTTTAAGCTTCACTTAAAAAAACATATTGATTGTTTTAATAGGATTTTTTTTAGATATAATAAACACAAAATATATTATTATTGGGAATATAAACAAAAAAGGAAAAACACAGACATCTTATTGTAGAAACTTAAGTGATTTAATTCCATTAAAGGCAGTTCTCTCTAAAAATGTAGTCCCTCTACTATTGAACGAAAACTGTACTATAACTTACACGAGTATTGATAAATATTTAATTTCACCTGTAATTATATCAAATTAATGATGAAATAATAAAAATGTGACTTTAAAAATGTTTGAAAAAAAATTACTAAGTGTGTATTCTCCCTGTTTTATACCCCCTCTCTTTAATTACCGCGCGGGTGAATTTTGACACCCAGTTTATTCACGGCGCCTGAACTTATAGCGGCTGGCATGAGAGTTTACAATTCAGGACTCTAATCAAGAACGTCTAGAAATTGTTACTTTATATTAAGTCTTTTAGGATATTCGAAGACCGACTTCGACGTGTTACTTGACTCAACGAATTATTACTTATAGTATTTACTAGTTCTAGAAACATCACAATTAACTAATTCTCTCAAATACTTTTGTAAATATTATTTTGCTTAAAAAGACTTATTTATAAAATTCATTCAAAAATTTACTGGATAATTAAATTTGTTTAAAAATATAACGAAGACAGAGATTCTAATTAAGTTATGTATTTTTTTACAATAAATGGTTTATACTAGTATTCTTGAATTAGCCACCACCTTTTAAAAGCGATAATTTACTTTGAGATAAAAAAAAATAATACCATTTAGGTTCAGCATAAAAAAACTCGATTTTCACTTAATTCAGCACCCGTGTGTGGTTTTTCTCATTAAGATGGCTTGGTGATGTTTTGGAAACTGCAATGTATTACTCCCTTTCATATTTTTAGTTATTAGTTCCTTTTTATATTTTTAGTTATTAGTTCCTTTTTATATTTTTAGTTATTAGTTCCTTTTTATATTTTTAGTTATTAATCATAATATTTTTATTAATATTATATTTGATACTTCTGTCACTATCCTCAAAAAGTTTAAAAAAGAGAATTAAAAAATCCTACATTTATATTTCATAGTGATTAAGTGATAATTATTGCTAGTCAATACTAGTTAATAACATATATTTTTACATATTATCATACTTTAGCTATTTCAGCAAAATAAAAGTTCGATTTCTTAAACAAATGAACCTAATCTGAAAAAAATAAGTTTCTTTGATGTAACCGGCATATTTTTTTTAATATTTTCGTTTGATTTAGGATTCTTGTGCTGGGCAATTATTAAAACAAAATAAAAGTGATAATAACCTGATTACGTTTTCTTTTTAAAAAGAATCTAACAACTTCCTTTACAAAACATACAAGCACTCCCTGTGTTATATTTGTATTTACTCGGTTGTATTCACGCATAAATTTCCCTGTGTTTCTGGGGGTTTACCAAACATATTAAGAACAGTCACAAAGTACATCCAGTTTGGGTGTATTTTGTACAAAAACTTATCACCAATTACTTATTTTATATATGTATCGATTTTTGGTAGTCTTACAAATATATTTATATTAAGACATTTAAAAAACGGTCGAACCACACCCTTTTAGGTGAAAGAAATGAACGAACGAAGAAAGGTTATTTAATTTAATAACTAGGTAAAGAAGCAAATAATTAATTTAACATTGAAAAAAGAGAAAAAGGACTTCAATTACATATATAAAACGTGAATAAATGAATATTCTTCTTTAAAAACGATTGAAAAGAGAGATACACTTAAATAAAGTAAAATAATATTATAAATATAAGTAACAGAGGCAGAAGTAAAATTATAACGCCAAGATAAGCTCGGAATCTCTAATTATTATCTAAACGACAACACACGGCCGCCTCATGAATAATTTAATTGGTCTGCTGCAGTCCAAATGGGGGTTAACTGGTCCACATCATATACTAATTTTCTAAAAGCCTGAGGGTTCTACGAAACTTGGGAATGCTATTACTTGTGCTGCTGTTTCAAATTTAAAAAAAATCTATAAGGTAAATATCTTGTAGGCAAAGTTCGGTGAAATGATAAAACAATGTTTCTGTTTGTTTCATTATCGTTTTATTTGTCAAAGATTATAACAGTATTACGATTTTTAATTTTTGAGCATAAAAGCAATATTTATGGCACAATATATAACATTACATACTATTAGGGTTGATCAAATAGCCAAATAAAAATACTATTTTATTATAAGTAAAAACACCAAACACATTTTAATAAAAGCTTTTTAAATAAACTAGCACCATTTAGGAGTGTTTCAAGCGATCTTCTACCAATTGCCGTGAAGCGCGTCCCCGGGGAAATTTTGAACGTCTGTAGCGAAACGGCGCGTTTTGAAATGTGAATGACTTTTCATTTGACAAAGCTATGAGTTTAATGAATACTTTGTGGATAAGGTATTTTAAATTACATTTATGTAATGGGTTACAGGTAAATAGTAATAGTAATTACCTATTGTGATCCAGTACTGCAACAATTTATAGGAAAATTTTGCATTGTTAGAGGTTCAAAATCAACCTTATAAGTAGATAGATGAGTGACCAATAATTAGCGGTTTGAAATAATAACCTCTATTTAGAAGATATTAAATACAAACGCCGAAACGATATTTTAATAGATTTATTAAAATTTCGTTGATTAACGATATTTAAATAATTTAAAACAGTGTCAAATATATTGAAGCATATTTATTATATTAGGAAAGTGTACGTAATTTGTATTTCTGTATTTATAAGAATCTAATTCATTCTTTTAGCACTGGAATATTTTGTCAGATATTTTTATTTTAAAAATCTCTACCTCAAAATGATAGGTTTTCCAATAAATACCCAATCAGCGTTGCTGTGCAATTATCTCTTCTTAAGGATATTTTGTAAGCCTTCGTAGTCAAAGGTGTATCAAGTCTCATGCAATATATTGTATGCGTTGTAGCGAAGTAGGTAAGCTCATTTTAATTGGTAAGCAATCAAATAATTTCTAGAATACACTCTTACTAACAGCTGTTCAAGCGTTTCTTTGATAATTGCTTTACTCCAATATAATGAAATTATATTGGTATAAATATTTATAATTATTATTCTCATATTATTTTTCCCAGTTTTATTAATGTTGTTACAAACATTGAACAACGCTTTTATTTATTTTAGATTCAATTAAAAGTTTTGTTTACATTTTGATAAGATTATATCAGAATTACTTTTTTCCGTAATAAAAAAATCATTTAAGTTGCTTAATACATTCGCTTATTTATAATTTACTTTTTTATGTTTAGTAAAAGTAAGTAAGTTTATTTAAAAGTTTGATTATTTTTTCATCATCAGTGCCAGACCAAAATTTATCGGGATTTATTTCGATGGAGCCACATTTTCAAATAACAAAAATTGAAGTTGCAAGCCGTAAAAAATCACCTCTGACTTTAAAAAAACAGTCTCATTGATATTTCCTCCGTTTTCGAGAATTTTATTTAAAAGTAAACAACTTAAAGACCTACCTAGGACAATTTTCAAGCGTTTCATAATAATTAAAATGTACTGCCAACGAATGTATTAAACAAATTTTGTTGTGTAATTTTTTTATTTAAATGTTGAATGTCATTAAAGTTGAGTCTATGATGGTCTTATGGTTTGTATAATTAAAGTAAAACATAAATACTTAAAATTAATTTTTATATTAGACAATATTTTGATTTTTATTAAGCCATCATTCGATATTATGGACCATTACATTAACATAAAATATATCTTAAATATTATAATGTTAAATTGAGATAAAATCCATCGTTTTTTATTATATCCAATAAATAGTACATTCTAGCTAAGGCTCTCCCTTTCATAAATTTAATATCGAAATGGCACTCCATTTTCAGAACACTCGTAACTTAGACCGAAATACTCGTTCCAGATTAGATATACAGACACTTTATATTTTGCGGAGGAAATTTGCAGCTGGATAGCGATATAGTATGGCTGTCTGGGTTTTTTCGGATAATAGAGTAACTTTCAGCTAGTGTAAAACGCATATGTTGAAATTCGAACTAAAAGGAGTGAAAGAATGATGTTTTATATGGACATTTTTGTTCAGTTTTAAAATAAATAATGCTTCGGACATTTGGATGTTAGACAAATATTTGCAATTCGTTAACATTGAATAGAGATAGAGAGATATTTTCGCATTTTCTACCGTTGTTTTTAGTAGTCAGACTGTAAAAAAGTTATAAAATATATTAAAAAAAAATAACTTCAAAAAAGGATATTTTATATCAGAAATAAAAATAATAAATTTTTAGCTTATAACGGGTCTTACATATTTGTCAAATAATTAATTTTTGTTATAAGTAAATAAATTTTATTTGAAATGAAAATGTAAATAAATATTAAAACAAACATTGATTATATAAGTATATTGATTATTACTATTTTACCATATGTATTTTACCTTATATGTTCCGAGGTGTTCGACGACGCATGGCAGGCTCGCATCTCTGCCGAGCGCTACCGTCACATTAGGTATCGGTTCCGCAAAGCGAGGCTCTTCCGTTAACACTAAAAATAATAAAAATCATTTATTACCTAATAATAATGGACACTATTCCCGATTAACAAGTAAACTGTTACAAGTTTTACAATTTTAAAAAATAATTTTGCACATTTAAAAAAAAAACTCTTTCAAATAGGTAACAATACAGTTAATTACTAGTCATTTTTTGAAAAATAATAAATTAACTACAAATACGTCTACAAGAAAGATTATTGTTTATAACTATTGAAGGGTTACCGACGAAACAATGAAGATATTTAAGACGTGTGATTAGATTTTCATAAAAGATAACCCGCATTTATTCGATTATACTTAGAAAAGTAATAAATAATGGAATTCAAACAAGTACAATGAAAAATAAACCAAAACCAATTGAGTCACCATAGCTACCATAGCGATACGATAGCTCAAATGAGATAATAAAGAAATAATAGAGCGATGGAATGGTTTTTTCGCGGTTCAAATCCTGGACGGTATCGGTTTATTTTCCTTTCCATACTTATTTCTATTAACGTAAGCTTAACATGGCTATATGTGTCAAAAGATATTTAAAAAAATAAAGCAATGTTCTGCAAAAACATGTGTATTCCTTGCATTCATTCTATTTGTACCAAAGTTATCGATTGATAAAAGTGGTGTAAAATTCCAACTGGGTCTTATACTGTCTGTTAACACTTAAGTGACTTTATAAATAGGAGTTCACTTCATTGTATATATTTTATAAAAGGTCATTTCAAATAATATTGTATATATGGTGAATAGGTAATATTATTAATTTGTCGGTCTTTACATGTCCCACTGTTTCAGATTTCAGAATCTGTCAATATAAATAGTAAAATAAAAAACATATTTTTTATTTATCATATTCATGACATAAATGGAAAATAATATAAATCTAGAATAATCAATACATGTTTAAATTATTATATTTGTATAAATATTAAAATTTTTACATTTTTAATTATAAATTAAACTCTCGACGTTGACAGGCGAAACATTGTTTATTAACTTCTTGAGCTGATAATGGCTTTGTAAGAGATATCGTTAATGATGCTTGAGAAATTTTCACAGTACGGAAATTAAACAATGAGGGATTACGGTTAAACTGTAAGCCCTTGGGCCCTACACCAATCCTGAATACTTGACGGAAATGGGATTGCTCTCGGTACGATTTTTAAATTCGATAATAAATATCTCAACTAATTTGTATGTAGCTGAGCTGTGATAATTTCAAAATAATGTTATTTTTTATAAGATATATGTTCAAGTCAACTCGAAGACCTCACTTTTCAGCTAAAATTTAATTTATTAAAATTAAAAGTAAATTATCCCCATGTTTAAAAATAATGATAATCCAAAAATAACAATAAAATAGAGAAGCATTTAATTTTTAAGTTCACGCCGGCGCAGCGCCTATTGAGTTTAATTGGATAGCCGAGATGTTGTTGAAACATTTTAACATAGTTTGTTAAAATTTCTGATAATAGAAGTTGTAATTAATGTTACATGACAAAGCATTCCTGTATCGGCTGAGCACTGAGGCAGGTAATATGTCCTATATTATAAGAGACATGAGTTTATTTTGAAATTATTAGATTTTTGGATATTTTAGTCCCCTTTGTTAGCCTTTTCACTCGTGTAATTAGCTAGCATCTGAGATATAAAGATAGTATGTACATACTTTTGTAAATTGATTTGAAGTCGGTTTAGTTATTACTTTTATAAAATAATTATTAGTTTTAAAAATATCATCAGGGAAAAGCACATCTTAAAAATATATGACATTGCATACTTAAAAATACATTACAAACATTATAAACTTGAGAAATAATCATATTTAGGTCTGTTTTTTTAAATCAATCAGATCATATGTAAACAAAATTTGTTTTATAGATGTCTACGAAAAATTTGATAAGCAAATATTGTTTATGATACATTAATTATTTAAAAACATTCAGTTTTACAAATTACACATTTATTTTTAGTTTCAAAAGAGTTGTCACGCTTTTAAAAAATATATATATGTATTACATTTTTGTTGAAGTTTGAATTGTTTTATTAATCGTATAGTTTTTAGAAAAACATTTATTTTCATTCAGACACTCTTTATTTTTCATACATTTGTAAAACTATATAAATAAATGCTATGTAAAACGGCTTACGTCACAAAATTGAGCAAAGAATAAATGATGCATATAGCGAAGTTTTAAACTAACCTGAAAACTAAGTCTTGGTTAAATTGATTGACACCGCATCTCATACCGAGACTGATTCTCAAAGACACGAGATATGAGAAGCCAGATTTAATTACAGAAGTTGGGAACCCTTCAAAATATTGTCTTCATTAAGACTCCACGCCCTTTGAGCTCGTTTTATTTGAAAAGTTTCGGTGTAATTTCGAAAAGTTAGTTAGCCTATTAACAGTTTCATTTATGAATATCTCACGTCTGAATCTTCTGGGAATATCTGCTTTTGAAATATGTACATGGACAATTTTTATTTAAATCCTATTTATATAAACAAAGAAACCAAAAGTATTTTTCTGATATATTGAGTATGTCAATGCATTCAGCCGCTTATAGGCATATCTGTTGATTCCAGAAAAAGAAACAATGAAATAATAGTTGGTTTTAATAAAGTTTTACTAGGCGAACTAAATTGCTTATAAAAACAACAATATTATTTAAAATAAATAATAATTATCATTAACTCCGTATTTACAATTTTTTTGACTCTGCATTATAATATCTAAAAAAATGAATCATAAAATCTTCGAATTTAATTATAAGATTATATATAACAGCTATTGCCTGCCACTTCGTCAACTCTCACCCAGCGGCTCAAATAATATGGCGCTGACTTTACTTCTCAGAGTTACTTACTCTTTGGCCGATATTTAAGTAAATCTATAGCAAGAAGATATTGACAAACACAACGCTTGCGCCTATCCAGTAATTTTTGCGTAAAAGCCAGACCATAGCCAGACAAACAAAAATTTCAATCTGATATTCCATAATAAATTATATATATAGCCTATATGTTGCCGCAGACTAATAGCTACATAATAAAGTTTTATCAAAATCCGCCTAGTAAGTAGTTTTTGCGTGAAAGCCGGATAACAGATAGACAAAAATTTTAAAATGTTTTTTTTTACTTCTGTTACTTGTATGAGGACCCTAAGGGTATTTTTTTTGTTTTTGTTTAATGTACAGAATTGAACTCTTCTATAGTTCTATTATATGTACAGATATAGAGATAATTATTTATTTTATTTATGTTACATTTACATACACAGTAAAAAAATATATAAATAGTATAAAACATTACTTCTCTTTTACAGATATCTTACCGTGTGATGTGAGACAGCTTATGTAAGATATTGCGATCAGGCACTAGATATTTAAAAGTTTAACAAAGACAACAAAATGGAGTTAAACTTAAGGATATATTATTTATATTTTAATAAGTTATATAAAATGTAAGAAAAAATACTTAAACATACATACAAACACATATTACCAGAAATAATAAATATATATAAACACTTCAAGTACTAGTTATATGTATGAAGAAAGGTAGTGCTGTTTAAATAATAATGAATAATGAAGTCTTTTACTAACTTCATCAATTTGCAAAGCCGATGGCAGATAGAGATGACAATCTAAGATAATGTCAAGGTTTTTTGATTTTTTAGATAATGATAGAGACGTGCCATTGTAAATAATTGTAGGAAATAGCGTAATGTCAATTTAGTTACGCAGTTGCCGCCTGCCTCTTATCAAGGCTTGAGATTTTAATGGGTTAAGGATATGGGCGTACCCTACAGCCCCCTTTTTCATTTTCTTGAGGTCACAATTAAGCTCTTGAAACAAAGTTCTTTAGGGATACATGAAGATACATAGTAGATGTTAGTGATAAGAAATAACTTTAGAGATCTTGTAAATAAATAAAGAGAAAAGAAAAGGAGACAACAAGCTGCTTTGCGTGTTCCACTTCCAGAAATTTCTGCCCAGTCTGAGTAGTCTCTATCCATACATACATTCTGCCGACGTGCACCAATTAATGAAAAGTGGAATTGAGATTATTAAGTGAGTCCAAAAATTAATGAAAAGTGGAAGTGAGATATAAAAAAACTTTGCAAAAATCAAGTAACACGAGGATTTTAAATTCTTTATGTTCCTGTGGTAACCGACAAAAACTGAATTTAGAGTATCCAGTTATTAGATAATAAATATAAAAAGGACAACTTACATTTTTTTTACTTCAAACTTATAGACGACATCTTCTAAATGCTTAGAAAGGTAAAATTAGTTAATTTTTCTTTTTGTTTGCAAGGCTACCAAAATGATTGGCTGGTGGAGATTTTTTTTGTAGAATTAAACCTTTTGCAAATTGTGCAATAAGGAATAAAAGATTCAAATCAAACTGTTTGTTTATAGCAGAAAAAGTTTTACCTAGTTTTTTTAAAATCTCCATTTACTGCTTACCGTAATAAAAATACCGTGAATGTGATTAATACAAAATTTATAATATAAATGTTTTATTTTACTTCCTAAAATTTAAATATTTATATTTTTTACAAATTTATTAAATTCACTTGTATAACATGATTTAATAATTATTAGGCCTTTCCATCGCATTGATTGCTAGGGTTCTAGTGGCTCTTAACTTGCTCATTTCATATTGACATTTGTGAAACAGTGATCACAATAAAGAAAAGTATCAAGATGAGTCTGTTGTAACGTTCTTCTCAGACCAGGGCTCGTTTGGAACCCTCGTAATTTTTATTTTAAGTTGAGGGTTGACCTTACAGAAGGGCTTATTGCGATAAATATGATATCAAAATAGGCATTCTCGACACCTCCATTTGCTGTAAACATTTCAGAACTGGTAATGATTCAAAGTGGAAAAGATAAATAAATAAATAAGAGTTCATTCTTCCAGCAGTAAAATATTATTCCATTATATATTGGATGTGTCATAGCAAATAAGGAACATTTTGAAAAATTACGTAGAAAGATAAGCTTCGTTTTAGCTATAGGAGGACGGAAAATATGCCTGGATATTTTTGATCATGACCTGATCTTATATCTAATCTTATCCTATAAGGTTTTGAAGAAGGCACTTCATCTACATTTTAAAGAGCAAATGCTCGGCAGCCTCAGCTCAAGGTGGCTAAGTAGACAGACAAACTTATCACTGTATCAGGAATGTTAATGCAAAATAAATTGAAACTCCTCTTCCACCCACCCATACTGATAAAAATACTTATAATAATAAGATATACAATAAAAATAAAATTTTAAAAAAACAATAAAAACAAAAATCTTAAATTATTAGTCAAATGAGTAATTTTATATTACAACAAATTTCTTTTCAAAATGAGTGGGTGACCATAGGCGACTTTTGTATTCCATTAGCATTGAGGTGGCGCACCTTACTTCATGAGTGGTCTCCAGCCTTATTAAAATTCTATCTAAATGCATTCCAAATGACTCTCCCAGATCAAAGTAATTTAGTAAGATGGGGTAAAGCTACCGAAAAGTCTTGCAATATCTGTGGGGAGGCAGTAGGAACGGCTAAACACTTGTTGATAGGGTTGAGGGTGCTATTGGAAAAAGGTCAATACTCGCGGCGCCATGATAAAGTATTGGAAATCATACGTGAAGCGGTTAGTCTTTTAGTAGCTAGAGCGCAAAAGGGTTTAACAACCACCAAAAGATTCATAGAGTTCATTAAAGAAGGCTCGTCTAAAAAAACAAAACAAAAGCCTCACTCTATCTTGGAGGCGGCTCGCGATTGGACTATAATGATGGATACGTATGAGAAACAGTATAGAATTCCTGAGGATATTGTTGTCTCGTCATACAGACCGGACATATTCCTGTACTCTAGACAGTTAAAGCGCGTGATACTTGTGGAGCTTACTGTTCCGTGGGAAACTAACATCCCCAAAGATCACACAATTAAAGTAAACAAGTATTACGAACTGACCAACGAACTGACCATGAATAGGTATATAGTTAATTTGTACGCGGTAGAAGTGGGAGCGAGAGGTATAACAGCGAAATCTCTCTATAACCTACTTAAAGATCTTGGCCTCTCTAGAACTTTCATCAGTACATTTCTAGAACGTACTTGAAAGGCGGCATTAGTAGGTTCATTCCAAATTTGGTTAGGTAGGGAGAGGAGCGCAACCAGTTGATAATGAGCGTGAATGCGCATTTTAAAGGGGCCCCTTAAACCTACACTTGGGTCGCAAGTCCCAGGGGCTGTTTGCACTCCTCTCCCTGCAACGCGATGGGCCCGGCACCCGCACGGTGAATCCATGGAATGCTAAGAAGCTTCGTCTCTCTCTGTGAAAGTTTTGGAGTAAATTTTTAAATATTGACCTTGACATATAATAGTGATTATCTGTATGATGCTGATGGCGAAACTCCTGAAGGGCCCGCGTCTTCCAATCATGGTGGCATCAGGAAATCACCAGTTTCTAGGAACACTTCCCAGCTTTTTCATCTTGTTTTATTGTCTGCAAAAATAGGAAAAAAATGTAATAATATCAAAGGGATATGAAGAATATTTGATAATAATAGCTTTGTAAAATTTTTAAAGTTACAGAACTTTAACATTCTTCCTCATATCTTTCCCAAGTTATTGAATCAAAATTATAACTCAAAAAAAGAGTCATCATACTGAATTGCAGTTGTACTTATTTTATACAACTACCATTTATATACCAAGAAATGTTTTTCTCTACATTAACTTTTGCTTAATAATAATTCAATAATATTATAATTTATAAATTCTGGGATCCATTAACTTGATAATGATATATAATTCTTATTTTATAATAGTGTATAGCACCATTTTTAACACGCTTTTATTAGCTTGGGTTGTATGTATGTATGTATGTATGTATGTATGTATGTATGTAACGGAATCTTTAAGCTCAATTTTCTCCTGGTTCCAGCGAGTCGATTGAATTCAAACTTTGCACACGTATCAAGGACCGATGACAATGCAATAATTTGATAAAAGTTTCCCATTATCCTTATTAGGACCACCAGGATTATTTTAGCTGTATTTACTCTTATAAATTCCCGTTTTTCGCGAATAACTCGGCGAGGGATGATGCTAACGAGACGTTCGAGGTGTCAAAATGTGCGTCTCGTCAATATCTATCTGACGACATAGAATTAAATTTGAAAAATTTGAAAATGGAAATTTTCCGGAAGGAAAATTGAAATTTTGCTGTTTAAACTATAATATCACCCTAAGGGATGAACCGATAGGGGATAATATAGGTGTCAAAAAGTTTGTATTGATATAATCTAAAAGATAGTAATAAAAGAAATTTTGAAAAATGAAAACTGAAAAAGTTTTCCTAAGAAAAACTCAAGAATTTAAAGAAAAACCCTTAGATTTTCCTCAAAGGATGATCCGATAGGGACGCAAGGGGTGTCAAAAGATGCGCCTTGAATAGTTCTGGATAATATCCGAAGAAAGAAAATCTGTAAGTTATACTACAAAAAAGTTACGAAATAAAAACACGAAATTCTTTAAATAAAATAAAACAAAATGGCGTCAGATAAATTAATACGCTTCCAGAGCGAGTCTCCTATAGTCAGGGAAGATGTAGTGCCGCTAATGGGATAATAATACAAGAAAAATAATAGTTTAAAAAACTAAAATAACACGCTTTTATTGCTAATCGAACTAAAAACTAGAAAATAATTTTTAATGACAAAGAATCTAATATTACAGTAGTAGAAGATCGAACAATTAATCATAGTGAATCGCCTCAATATAAAATTATAATAAATTTAAGTTATTAACAGAATAATTCAATTCAGAGTAAAAAGCGTGGGGTGCATTTTACTGTGATTCATAACTATCCTCTCATAGATAGTTGCCAATAAAATGATTGTAATATTTGAAATATTAAGCACCCCACGCTTTTTACTCTGAATTGAGTTATTCTGTAAATAACTTAAATTTATTATAATTTTATATTGAGGCGATTCACTATGATTAATTGTTCGATCTTCTACTACTGTAATATTAGATTCTTTGTCATTAAAAATTATTTTCTAGTTTTTAGTTCGATTAGCAATAAAAGCGTGTTATTTTAGTTTTTTAAAATATTATTGTTGAATATTTTATTAGCTAATTAAAAAAAAACAAAGTTTAATTCATTACATAGTGTATGTATTTGATGTAGACCAGACACATTATTACCACTTTTATTTTCACGGTCTTTAATTATTATTTCAAAGTAAGATTACACATTATAAAATATTATGTTTACTTTGAAATGTGTACAAACAAACCACATTGTATTTAATTCAGTCACTAAACTATTCCAATCGATAGCAGACTTGCATTAACTTGAAATGAGTTTGTCTTGTAAAGAGCAAAGTGTATACTTCTCTTTTTTTTTTCAACGAGTTTTAATGCAACTGTTTAGCGAATAT
Source organism: Dircenna loreta (assembly GCA_963555665.1). Classification (NCBI taxonomy): domain Eukaryota; kingdom Metazoa; phylum Arthropoda; class Insecta; order Lepidoptera; family Nymphalidae; genus Dircenna; species Dircenna loreta. The sequence goes on from OY743096.1 coordinate 1,113,182, forward strand.
TGTATTTCCATTTTTATAAAATCATTCATTTGTTTCAGAACGTACCCAATACAGACCTTTATTAAACTTAATTTATTTTTACTAATTAACTTTATTAACAAGCAAAAATAGTAAAACGATAGAAGTGAATTTGGTACACCGATTGGTCTTTAACTGTCAGAAGTCAGCACAAAGTACTCGTTAAGTAGCCTGAAACGATTGATCTAAAGCTGTGGTCGGAGAGACAAAGGAGTTAATGTGGGGTTTGAGCTATGAGAAAATCGTGGTTATAAATATTACACCTATTACAAATAATCTTCTATCTCAACAGTAATATAAGTATCTAAAATACTTCAGTCCGTGCTTTGGATGTAATTATTAAATTGCTCATGAATAGAAAACTTTATTTTTTTCAAATTTCATAAAAAATATTTGAGTAAACATTTAAATATTTTTGCATTTACAAGTACATGATATAAGGATTTAGGGTTGATGCTTATAAAAAAATATATACTTTATTATCAGAATTGTATCATTGAGATATAATTCATATAATAAACAAACGCTGTCTCTCGTGACCCACAGAGAGGCATCACCGGAAGGCAACCCTGCTCCGAGTCCCGAAACCTGATTTACTCGAAGATCAAATTCAATTGTGTCAAACGACAAATTGACTAAAAATTCAACTGTCGCCGTCTACATAACGTTTATATGAATTTGAATCGTCTGATATTTCGCAATCGAATCATACTTTTTTGCTTTATTCTTTGTAATTTTGTATTCGATACCGGACTCGCAGCTATGACTCTTTGAAGGGGTTTTCTTTATGGTGGTCTATTGAAATTATTGAAAACGTTTGAAGTCCTCTTTAAATTAATTTAAGGAATAGAATAGTTTTAAAAAATTAAAATTATTAAAATATCACTTGATTGTTATACAACTTTTTTGTTTTAGTAAATGATTTAAAAAAACTAAGCAGCAAAAGACAAACAGTTAATTACTAAGCGAAAATAAAGTTAAGAAATCAATCAAGTAATTTTAGAGTTGATTTTTAGAGTGGTTTTTTGTTAAGTTAGCTTAAAACTCCTCAAAAATCCTCCGACTAAATATAAATATGAAATACAAGTGGGCAGTATCCGTCACCGATATTTAACTTTGCTGTCAATCTGCAATTCAATTATTTAGAGGGAAGGATTTTATTCTCTTTGCATAAAATATTAAATAGGAGAATTTTTGCTTAAAATATTTTTATAATCCGCGATATCGATGTTAGCACAAGTTGAAATTGTTTTTTTTGGTGCTGGTGCAACCGAAAATATTTAACTTTCTTGTTTTGCCTATCACAATTATCAAAATTATGTCTTTGAAAGTTCTTAATTCAATAATACAACCATTTTAGCTTATTCAATTATTAAAGAGATGGATAAGAGATAAAAATCAACATGGCTTTTATTTGTAATTAATGCTTTTAGGTCTTTTTAACGGCGGCTAAGCTAACAAATAATTCTGACCTTCACTGAACTTTATCGAGTCGTACAAGCTATTTTCAGATCAGGAAGATTTCCTATACGTTCCGATGAACCGTTTAATATCTGTGAAGTTTTACGTATGACTATTTTAAGGAACAAATAAGCAGACATTTTATCACTATTTTGTGGGATTGTTTTGTGATACCTAATTAATAATAATTATTGTTTTTTGAAAAGACAAAGAGGTTTTTGTTTATAAAATTGTCTCCTTTGTCCAGTAAGAACTTCAGACATCGATTGTTTAGATAAGGTTTTCACCAATTCACACAAAAATGTTCTCACATACCTACATTATTTTGCTTTCATTCTCCACTCGAGCCGCCGCAGGACATGAGTGCTTTTACGCTTAACTTGTGAAGCACTTACCCTGACTTGTGAGAAACAACTTGCATTTCACATGTTTACTATACAGACTATACAGGTCTAGAACTATATAGGAATATGATTTCGGTCGTAACAATGTGATATAAATATAACATGTTCCTAAATCCAAAATTGCATTTAGCTCACTTTTATTGTACCTATTCATACAGATATACAACGACAAAACTAAAGAACTCAAAATGTAATAATTTATTTTGTAAACTTTTTTTTAGAAGATCGCGTCGTACGATTCTATTACACGATACGAGCTCGAGTATTGGAGGAGCATTTTTATTTTTTTATTTGCAAAGATATGAATATTTCCAAGGGTTATATTATATTGCTATTAGAGAGGAAATATCAAATCTTGAGGGTAATAAGGACCATGACTGGGAACAATTTTACCTCATCTATATTAAACGTTTAACGTAAAACCGCAAATGAGGGAGATATTATACGAAAATTGAAAATGAATTTAACAATCCTCTTAAATTTTTTTAAAATACGCATTTAATGGTATGATACAAATTTATTTATTTTTTATCATCAAGTTGTTTTTAACTTTTATATTATTTATTTGGGTAGTATACTATCTTAACATTTTGTATTGATAAATATTTTTTCTGTAAAAGATTAAAACAATTTTATAAAAGCTGTTTCTATATTTTTTTCAAGCATACAAATTTTATCCAATAATCAAACAATTCATTAAATTAAATGAGGGGACGAAAAGAGACAACGGGCAACAATAGAATAAACCCCTAATTCCTTATCTTGGGAGACAGTATGTAGCTCTTTGCAATGACGTCACACATTCGTCATGGGCAACGTATTTTGCATTATTTTCAACATTTAATTTTTCGTTTCAAGTTTCAGAGGCAGCGGCCGTTTCAAATGAGGAAAAAATAAGAATAATATAAACGAGGTTGTCCACAGCTTTATGTGTTTTACATGTTAAGCTCAAAGATAAATTACTTACTATTTACTAACTTTAGTTATGACGGAATCGTATGGGAGGGTGCCTTTTTTTTATGTCTTCCTCACTGAATTGCGGAGAGCTTCTCTATTTGTAGCGTAATGGTGGACTGGATTCATTCACTACTGTATATCGATTATTGTAAAGACTATGGATGTAGTTAGTTAGATAATATAATTAAATACAAAGAAAAATAAAAAATAATGGCATAATCTACCAACTCACATGTCTCAAGCAAATTTTGAGAAAGGCTGTCTTTTATATTTGTAAGCGTCATCCTTATTAAAAATAAAATACTATAATTATATTTCTACGCGTAGAGAATTTTCGTCTTGAATTCAGATTATAATATAGGCCTTATCTTGTCACATCGTGAAATTACATTAGCAATTCTATGTGAATAAGTAGCTGATGTCCGCGTCTCTAAAATTGTACATTTATGTATAACTTTTAAAATTGTCCAAAAATCTCAGTAACAGAGGTCTGAAATTAATACACATGAATATTTTACAATAAAGATAAGTCCACCATATTTGAATTAATACTAAATAATAACTATTCACTGAAATAATCAGAAATAATCAGTAGAATATAATATCATAATTAAAACATATCAAATCTGCTTAAATAAAATTAATGTTACTCTTTAAAATACAACAAAATTATGTATATATACAACATTTATAGAAAATATACAAACCAATAAATTGAAGAAAACTTAAAGACTACTTGATAAAAAGCAAAAAAAAAATATTATCGTACCATGAAATGCTTATTTTAAAATAATTTAAGAGGATTGTTAAATTCATTTTCAATTTTCGTATAATATCTCCCTCATTTGCGGTTTTACGTTAAACGTTTAATATAGATGAGGTAAAATTGTTCCCAGTCATGGTCCTTATTACCCTCCAGATTTGATATTTCCTCTCTAATAGAAATATAATATAACCCTTGGAAATATTCATATCTTTGCAAATAAAAAAAAAGGCTCCTCCAGTACTCGAGCTCGCATCGTGTAATAGAATCGTACGACGCGATCTTCTAAAAAGAACTTTACAAAAGAAATTATCACGTTTTGAGTTCTTTATATTTTGATTATGTCGTTGTATATCTGTATGAATAGGTACAATAAAAGTGAGCTAAAAGCAATTTTGGATTTAGAAATATGTAATATTTATATCACATTGTTACTACCGAAATCATATTCCTATATAGTTCTAGACCTGTATAGTCTGTATAGAAAACATGTGAAATGCAAGTTGTTTCTCACAAGTCAGGGTAAGTGCTTCACAAGTTAAGCGTAAAAGCACTCATGTCCTGCGGCGGCTCGAGTGGAGAATGAAAGCAAAATAATGTAGGTATGTGAGAATAGATTTGTGTGAATTGGTGAAAATCTTGATATATAAACAATTGTTTTCTAATATTCTTACTGGAGTAAGTAGACCATTTAATAAAAACCTCTTTTTCTCGTAGAAAAACAATACATATTACTTATCAGGTATACCTAACAACCCCTCAAAATATTTACAAAACGTCTGCCTTATTTGTCCTTTAATAGTTGTATGTACAATTTCACAAATATTAAACGGTTCCCCGGAACGTATAGTCTTACTAAATTCTTCTTAAAAGTGATTTTAGAGAACAATTTAGTAATTGGAAACACACACACATATATGTAAATATATAGATATAGACTTATGTAGCGTTATTACCACACAAATCATATTTGTAGACCTAATGAATGAAATTACTACAAGAATAATCATTTTCATAAATAATAATCATTAATTTCGAAATATTGTTCAAATTAAGCATGTCGCTGTTAAAGTTCCTAATTTACCCGTAATCGTCGTAATGAATTACGCCATGCGACGAGCTTTAATTACACTATTGTACTCCGAGCTGCCTTTTTTTTCTGTTCGTGTAAAAAGGATAGCTTTTTTATTTTAAAATGTTTTTGTTTCATTATTAGAGATTTAATATTTACCTTAATTTTAATTAATAAATAAGTTGCTTAAACTGCAGCTCGCAAAACTTAAAACCCGCCAGAAAGTTAAGCAATAAATAGTAAAATATAACAAAAGCCTTGAGGACTAAAAGATAAAATGTCTGCAATTTTAGAACATTACAGAAATGCTTTTATGAGCTCGAAAGCTGGACATGGCCAATAATAATTGCTCATTTTGAAGCCAGTCAACTGTCCTTTTGAAATATAAAACGGGTTTCTAGATTGAGACGATATTTCATTTTTGATATTCTTTAATATTAAAGAATTTGTACAAGCTTTCGTCAAGACAGTGAGGATCAATTCATAAAAGGATAAAAAGAAAGCTTCTTTGAGAGTTGTTTGTGATTTTATAATTAGGAAAATAGTTTGTTTTAGAAAGAGGTATTTTTAAAGTTAAAGGTAGTTTTAAAATCTCATGCTTAAAATATTCATCAATTCTATTAAATCAAAGTAACGAATACAACAAGTATTCGTTACTATTAAAAAATTGATTCAATACAAAAATAATATAAACCTTACAAAACATCAATATTAACTAAAAGGATGAGAGATAATAGAATAGTTCCGTACATTAAAAAAATCGTGCAAAAAGAAAAATATAATGACGATCTTCCTCTGAAATATAAATTATATTAAAATTTAGACTTCGAGTCCCTACACAATTTTCTGACATAAAATATACAGTATCTGAAAGTGCCGGCTATTCTGCTTCGTGTCAACGATATTTCATTTCACCCACTAGTCTTCTCGTTTTATTAGATTTTCATTCAATGTTCGCTAAAATTCAAAGTAATTTTAAGAAATAATGCTATTTTTGTTAAATCATATACAGTACGGATACATAGACTATTTTTATTTATGTTTTTTTTTACTCACTAATAATTATTTACAGTCGTAGGTAGCTTAATAATCACTTGTGGTAAAAGTCAAACATGTGAATGCAACTATAGTGCTAGGAAACAATATTTTAAGAGAAATTGGTGACAGGAGCACAGAGCGCAAACATAGTGGTCCTTAATTATCAAATTCCATCAAGCAAATTTTTTGTGACGTAATAGACAACATTTTCAAAACCTAATTAGAGGTGCGCCCTGTAACTTTTTTAATTAACGAGTGAATATTAGGGGTCGGTACTACTTTTGACATGCTGTGTAGATTCTGATATCATATTTCGAAAACTTTTACATATTTTAAAAAACCCCTATTTGCCTCATCGGTATCTCATGATTCTTAGTCACTAATTTTGAACAATGGTAAAGGATGTTTGATATTCCTGAATCTTCTGTGAAGATTTAAACTGGAGGCATCGTTTTTTAATGAGTTAATTTAAAGTTAAATTAAAAGTACATGAACAAACAATTTCCATATTGTTATTAACTAAACGTAATCGAATTTCAGATTTAAAACTAATATACCCACTGTGAAATTAGACATAACGTTTATTATATATAATATTATTATACATACAATACACCTAATTATAATATGAGAATAATAAATATAATACTAATATATAATTTTGTCAGCGATTAGATTCTGAACGTTAAAACAACTTGAATATTTATATAATTTACAAGTGTCGCTATATTATAACATTTTTAAATATTAAATTTATCAAAACGTCGATAAATATAGTAACAAAATTTTTAAAAACCCTAACGTGCCCTCTTTAACAAATAATTGCTAATTTATATTTATTTGATAGAACTTATAATAGCACCTGGATTTTAATGCATTTTGTATACTCTTCAGAATCATACGTTAGTTTTAATTAGTTTTATAATATAAGTGAAGAATTCAAATTTCAACTTGTACGTTTTCTATCCGTTACTGCTTTTGTTACTATGCTAGTACTGCTGTAGCTGCATTGATTCCCAAATTGTAGGTCAAAATCATTTTTTAAATATTTGGATATCATGTTGCGGACATTTAGAACCTGACGTAACTACATACACTAAATTATTTATGTATTTACCTGTTTAGTCAATACGTGACTTAATAAGAAATTAAAATTGATTATTAAATATCTTTATATATAAGGATCAGTGATATATGATGTGTGCATATTTTGGCAAAAAATATTACTAATAACAACAACAACGAACGAAATGCAGACAGAAATGGTCTCTTATGACATTACATGCAATAGAAAATAAATATACTTTCTATTGCATGTAATGTCATGACGTTAGGGCTTCCAGTGAAATCTTGTATCAAAAGTAACACGCTCTCTAACGGGCGGAGACCCATACAATAGATATACCGAGAGTAACATAATCTTTCGGGCATAGATCCATATAATATATGTACTGGAAATAAACCGCTTGATACCGGGCGTAGGTCCATACAACTGCTGTAACGAAAGTAACGCGCTCGCTTCTGGCCTTGTATCCGTATAACGGTTGTAACAAAAGTAACGTACTAAAATACAAAATTAAAATCTTATTATATTTTAATTTTATTTTATTAAATCCTGCGGAAAAACAAAGAAATATATAGTTATAGAAAACGAAAACAAAGAAGAATTCATTGACTTTCTTAAAGATTCACCTTTTCGTTCAACAATTTCTGTTAAAGTCCAGAGAAAGTCTTTCAAACGTTAAAAAAAAACCTGGTTAAATACTGAGTAATTTAAAAAGCAGAAAAGAAGTATAGATTTTTTAATTAATAGGTCATTTGAAAATAACTTATTCATGTCTTTAGCAGATCGCAGTGAATGTCTTTTTTTATGCTGACTTAAAACAAATGGAACTCAAATAGCAGTTTATATTTAAAAATGCTAATGCGAATAAAAATGTTTCGTTACTGGCATGATTTTATTGTTCCTGTGTACTGTAATGTTGAAATACTTTGGTTGGAACAATCGAAAGAAGTCTAATAATTGTCACTTTCGTCCCGATTACATACAGAGTGAATCAATCGAAATGAGTTGTCCAATTGGCAAACTGACATGACGGTATTATATTGTTCGCATTTCCGGGTCCTGTCCGTGTTCATGAATTTTTCATTATTCTTATTTATTAAATACTTTATACCTGTCTCTGTGTTTTTTGACTAAATTTAAGATCTCTGCATCATCTTTAACATGAAACTCAAGAATTCTTTTAGCAAGAAATTATTTCAGAATGATCTGTTTGCATTTTTGCTTACACTTTATTTAAATTGTCTCAAAACTATCTGATAGCAAAAATAACCATAAATCAAAACTTGTGGATTCTTTTGATTGCTATAAAAAAAAAAAGTCAATTTTGTCTTATAACAGTTAGGTTTTTATTTTTTTCTAGGACACATGCATAAGGAGGAACGTTGTTGCAGCACTTATGCTGCTGCTGCTGTCTTGAAAAAAGAGGAATATTCAGCATATACGATGATGCTCTGGTATCGAGAGTTAGGCAGTCTACACGAATCAATTTTGATTTGTGGTAGATAGTGGTTGTTTCATACAACGCTTAGTACGTGCCACAAGTCTGGAACTTATCTCGTCAGCATAGTTGAGCTATGAAAGAATTAAGAGCTCGCAACAATTTATTACGTATTTTTTTTAAATGTGTTCTAATGCAATACATTAATTAAAAGTAATAGAATACACAAATGCTCGAATGGTCGACTTTACATGACTCTCAAATTGAATATTTTGGTCCATTATAATCCCTAGGTTTCTTGCTTCAGAAATACATTCTATCTCTGTATTTTGTAAAATAATTGATGATGATAAGTAAGTGGTTCTGCGTATTTGATTATGAGTCTCTAGTAATAAATACTTATTTTTATTAGGGTCTAAGACGAGATCATTTGAATCAGACCAATTAAAAATATTAATTGAGTCAGCATTCAGGTTTTATAAGCAGTATTATTAGATATTCTGAATGAAATATAGAGTTGTATGTCGTCCACGTAAATAGATGCAGATATCATGCAATGACTTATACTCTTATCACTTATAATTATATCAGTACAGTTAAAATAAATAACACTGAGCCAAGGATTAAATCAGGGCACGTCTCTATAAACAGTGCTACAATCAGAAATACAATTTGTTCCTTCCTCGTGAATAATATCTACTACTTGAGACCTGTTAAGTAGCTTAAAATTTAAATAAGCTTCGCATGGCTATGCATATATGGATATTTGTAAACAATATTTCTACTTTACTACCTGTACGCCGATGACTCGCAAATGTACTTAAATTTAAAACTAGATGGACTTCCTTACATTATAAACTCATTAAATGGCCAACTTACTATTACTATTTATGAATGGAGTATTTCCTATGGCGTTAGTATTAGACCTAAAAATACAGAAGTTTTTCTAAATGGCAGTCAAAGGTTTCTTTAAGTTTAAGTATCTAAAATATACTGGTCTGGTCTTCATAGATTAATATAAATGCTATCCAGGTTCCGTACCCCAGTAAAGTTAAAAATCTTGTAATTTTTTCAACCAATATTTATCTTGGATCCCACAATTAGATTACGCAATTTCGTTCTGGTTCCCATGAAGACACATCTTTACTACGCTGACGTGTTGCACACATTTTAAAGCTTCTTTACTGTATCCTATATAAGTGAATACTTATATAATACTTATATGAATACTTATCCTGTATAAGTGAATACTTATCTGTATTTAAAACAAACGACTTCAAATTATAAGTAATACACATTCCTTTCCTTTACGCTCAAATAATAATATGCTTTTAAAAATTCCTTTCGTTCTTCTACTTTTTGTACGAATTCTTTTGCTATAAAGGCTTTATGATGAATATCAAGGTGGAACATTAAGCAAGGTGAATTCAATCTCTTACTCTATTTAAGAAGCCTGTCCAAAATTTTTATTTATCAGTATCATTTGTTTTATATATTATACATATATATATATATATATATATATATATATATATATATATATATATATATATATTTCTTATTATACATTTTATCTAATAATTGTCTGCTAGTTTTTTTTAGTACTACACCGTACTTTTGAATTGTTGTATGGACATTTTTTTTTCGCCTATTTGTGAATTTAGATGTAAAATTATTGTTTGTATATGTATGTTTCTATGTATTATTATGATGTGATTCATAATTTACATAAATTATGTATCTAATGCAACCCATCATTAGTACAAGTTATCAAATAATGCAAGTTTCTGTACCTCATGGTTGACTGGCAGAGAACAATGTCGTAGGGATACGATCGCCTCTTGTAAGTTATTTTAATATGAGATGTATTGTTTTATTTAGACATTTTATATAATGTACAATAAAGAATATTATTATGATTATACCATTTTATTGTCTTGGATATTTAGAAAATGCATATTTAAAATATTTGGGTCACTTAGACTAGCGGGTATATGGCCGATATAGTCTTAAACGCTTAAAATATACTACATGAACTTAGAATTAATTATATTGTAGTTTATAAAATATGTAAAAGATGCTGTCCTTTCACTGGTTATCGTAGTTTCAACAATAGCTTTTGATTTACTATACTATGAAACGTCATTAGTAGATTGTCGATCCCTTATGTGGGCTTTGTTTCGATTTCTTATCATTTGCTTTGTGTTAAATGTAATGCAAGGAATGGTTAGCTTTAAAATAGCCCTTTGTTAATGGGCTTAACAATTTGAATACCGTTATATTTTTTTTTGAGAAATTTTGAATAACATAGCGTTGATGTCATTACTGTGAGTGAGTGGAATATCTTGAGATTTTAGAATTTAGCTCTGTCAAATCAATCTTGTCTATTTCAATTATACTTCACTACTCGCGAAGTTGAATGATTTTAAGCTACTTCCACACTATTTGCGAAGCTGAACGATGTTTGATGAATACGATAATGTAGAGAGGCACTTCGGCTTACCTCGGTTTTTGTGCCTGAATCCAAGAGCCCGAAGTTGCACGAAATTCGTTTACGAAATACCTCTCTACACTACTCGGCGACTTCAAAACTTATCCAGAGTTGTGTGGCGATACGTGATTTAGGTTATAATTAATGCGCGTGATACGATTATGAGTTCTTCGTGTGATAAATATGTACGTAGTTATAATATAGCGAGCGTGCACATTGGCAAGGTAAGCTGAAGTGCCTCTCTACACTATCGTATTCGTCTAACATCGTTCAACTTCGCGAGTAGTGTCAAGGAGGGGTAAGAGAAATCAAAGTTCGTAGCCAAGCTGTATAGACAGTTTGACTACGGATTTTGATTTCTCTCCAGGAATGTCAATAGTGGGCGATAACATTACATGGCTACCAAGATCACTTATGAAATTAATACTATTTAGGTTTAAACAAACGACATCGTTACATACATTATTTTTCTGTTTTAATAGTAATTCTTTCAGAGTACAACAATTTTTAAAATTTTGAATAGTTTCAATCACGGATTCAACGAAAAATAACCCATATAATATAATAACCGATGTTAATATATTTACATTTGTACATACACTTTCAAGTTAATACTCGCCCTAAAATCAAATCACTAAATCTAATATCCAATTAATAACTAGTTCTGAACTTCATACCAAGTTCATCAGAGACTAATAGCCGTTTGCTCTAATGAGCTGAGTACCATCGATGGTCAGGAATTTGATAATTAAATAATATTTTTAAATATGACATTATGGTTGTTATTCAGAAAGGTTTTTTGTACCTTAAATCACATACTTATAGAGATAGATAAATATCATAGAGTTAATAATTGAGAAACACCAGGAGTCAATAACCTCTAATCAATAACCTAAAATCGTTGCATATATCGATTACCGTAAATCTTTCGACATAGTCTCCCGCAACAGTATATGGCTATCTTTGGAAACACAAACTGTAGAGAAGACATATATTAATATTATAAGAAATATATATGAAAGGTGCAGAAGCAGAGTCAAATTAGAAACTACTGGATCCAAACTCCCTCAAAGTCAAACGCGGCGTTCGTCAAGGTGATCCGCTCTCGCCGAGGATATTTATTGCCATATTAGAAACTGTTCTAAGCGAACTAGATTGGGATAAAAAAGGCTTGTATATAAAGGGAAAATATTTGAGTCACCTTCGTTTGGTAGACGACTTAGTGATGTTCTCCGAGTCCAGTTATCAACTTCAAGGCATGATTGAAGGCCTTTGTAAGGCTAGCAGGAAAGTGGGCCTTGAAATCAATATTTCAAGAACAAAACTTATGTCTTATGTATTTTAAACCTAGACAGCAAGGTATTAGAATATGTTTACTTCGAAAAAGAAGTCGGTTTTAGCCAAAGGAACAATGATCTAGAAATACAAAGGAGAGTTAAAAATACATGGAATAGATATTGGAGTTAAAAATAGTTATTTTAAAGCGATATGCCTATAAATCTTAAAAAGAGAGTAATGGGCTCATGTCTCATCCCATGCATATCGTACGTATGTCAGACGTGGAGGTTTACAAATACAATTAAAAATAAAATCCTAAGGTGTCAAAGAGGAATGAAGCGAAGTATATTGAACATAAGGGACATTCAAAAAATTAGACACACTGAATCTAGAACAAAAACAATAGATGCACTAAACTACGCACAAAAACTAAAATGATAAGTCAAACCCAAGTTGTTAGGAAATAAAAGGATTTTTTATTTTGTTGTAAGAGTTGTAATTGTGATAAATCGTATTGAAAAGAGCGAAATGTGGTTAATTACGTATATAGAGTTAAATACTTTGTTTCTTCAAACATACTCTGAAACTACCTTTCTTGTTTGAAAAATACTTTTACCTTTGTAGAACAATTTATATATTATATAATATCCAACTACGACATAACCGTTATTATAAAAAGCCTATTAAAATGGTGTCTCTTTCGCTTCAGTAGTTCTCAACTCATGTTTTGGAAATATAACGCCCCTCTGAATTCTTCGCGGGCAACAATTTATAATAATTCAATGTAAAATGTATCTCATAAGTTGTATTTTGATTAAAAAATTTATTAAGGGCCTCCTATATATATGAAATGAAAAAAATATGTTTTATTTATTTTTTATACTCGCTTCCTATTATTACTAGTTTGTCACATATTACAGGGCGACGTCACATAAGTATAATTAAGCTAATTTTGGTATGATGAGTTCCATAATTAGATCAATTCACTTTAATTTACAAGGCTCTCACCATCTGTATAATCACATCAATTATCAATAATGTAAAACGATAATTGTTATTAAATTCCAGCTTGAAAAATAAGTTGAACCTGTTAGGAAACTCTTCTTAGTCACGAGGAAGCTTGCTAGAAAAATTGATAAAGATCTTTGAAAAAATAATTAATAGTGTAGTAATGTAGTAGTAGTATGCCAATAAGATTATTCCAACTTTTTAACTTTAAGCGTTGTTTGATTCATTGTGAAGATACCTTACATCTTAGTTAAACTTCAGGATAATTAAATAATAAGAATGAATCAAACCTTTTCGACAAGAAAAAGGCCATTAAATACAGTCTTAAACAACGTTGTATTTTTTGCATTTATATATATTACATATATTTTCATATATTTTTTTACATATATTTTCATTTATTAGTCAACGTAATATCAGTTTTCTTTAGAGACCTGATATTACGTTGACTCTGTTTTTAAAGTGACAAAGATATTTTCTAATATTGTCAGTTCTTATTTTAAGTATTTATCTCGAAAAATTTTTTTTTATTTGTTTAGAAAGATGTCCGCGTCACCCTTTAAATACGTTTCAAGTAAAATAACACAATTGCTTTACTATTGTGTCACTTAAAATCTTAGTGTGAATGTATGGGGAACAACGGCCAATTTTGTTTTTTCAAATAAGATTGGCAGTTTCCCAATGAGATCAAAGAAACAAACTATTTATCTCTTCCTAATTAACTAAATTCTGCTCTTCTCAATGCAATTTATTTTTGCTAAAACTCCTATTATATTAACAACAATAGTTATGCCATTATTTAAAATTATCACTCATAAATCAGTTATCAAATTCCTGACCATCGATGGTACTCAGCTCATTAGAGCAAACGGCTATTAGTCTCTGATGGACTAAATGGATTGGACTAAATTACTTTGTCAATATAATAATAGTCAAGATTTATCATATTTTATATTTGTGTAGTTATAAGTGAATAACGAATGTGGAAGAGAATATATGGGTATTTAAAGTGTATTAAAAAGCATTTCCCTTGTCGTAATTAAGCTACCAAATTGGGTATTGTTTTGAAACAGTAACGAAATGTATCTCCCTCGCCGATGCTGACCCAGCGGCAGACATTGATGTAAAATGCACTGAAAGCTAGCTATATTTGCAACATTTTTATGAATATATGTTGTGTAAATGGTTTATTATTTCTTTATATGATGGTGAAATTTAAAAGATTTAAAATCTTTTTACCCATAACATTATATTGTTTTTATATTTTAAATGCAAAAAATCTCTTCTACCTACTAGTTAAATAAAAAAACGTTAAAAAAGGATACGTAATCATTATATTCAAATTTGAAAATAAATTGTACGTGAGTGATTGTATTGTAGTAGAAATCATACGTGAAGCGGTAAGTCTTTCAGTAGCTAGGGTGGAAAAGGGTATATTAGTGGTTGACCAAAAGATAGAGTTCTTTCGAGTTCGAGTTCGTGAAAGAAGGCTCGTCTAAAAAAACAAAACTAAAGCCTCACTCTATCTTGGAGTTGGTTCGCGATTAAAATATAATGATGAATGAAAGAAACAGTATACAATCCCTGAGGATATTGTTGTCTCGTCATCGAGACCGGACATATTACTGTACTCTAGACAGTTAAAGCGCGTGATACTTGTGGAGCTTACTGTTCCGTGGGAAACTAACATCCCCAAAGATCATACAATTAAAGTAAACAAGTATTATGAACTGACCAACGAACTGACCAGGAATAGGTATATAGTAAATTTGTACGCGGTAGAAGTGGGAGCGAGAGGTATAACAGCAAAATCTCTCTATAACCTACTTAAAGATCTTTGCCTCTCTAGAACTATCATCAGTTCATTTCTAGAACGTACTTCAAAGGCGGCATTGGTATGTTCATTCCAAATTTGGTTAGATAGCAAGAGGAATGTAACCAGTTGAGGTGAGCGTGAATGCGCATTTTAAAGGGCCCCCTTAAACCTACGCCTGGGTCGCAAATCCCAGGAGCTGTTTGCACTCTTCTCCCTACCACGCGATGGGCCCGGCACCCGCATTGTGAATCTATGGAATGCTAAGAAGAAGTTTCTTAGCTTAGTCTTAGTCTCAAATAAACCTCATAATGTAAATTATTTCAATTGAAACAAGACTAGATAAAGATAAATATGTCGGTTAGTGAGTCAATATCTCACTTTAGCAGTTTCTTGGACAAAGAAATATTTAAATTTAACCTAGCACGTTGCTTACCTGAAACTGAACTTGAATAGACTGAAACTCGACTGAAAATGTATTGATTGGACTGGATTGTAAAAAAAAACCTTTTTAAAATGTTTTTTTTATATTTATAAAACAATAAATGTAAAAAATATATAATTCAAAACTTTTTTTTGGATAAATATATATTCTGGAAGTAATAAAAGCACTGGCCATAATAAATAAAACTTCATTTAGTCTGTATTGCTTTTGTCCGTATTTTTATGTTTTCTGAAGATAACGCCTGTTTGCTTAATTATATAAAAGGTAAACGAATAGGTTAACTAAGTTTTATGATAAATGTAGATGAAAATATAAGAAAACAATAGAAAGGCAATAGAAGACTGTTAAGTACTTTACAATAGTTTAAAAAGGGTCAGTTTAGGAGCAGGGCCAGAATAAAAAATACTTCGCAAATCAAGCCCTTTGTGAATAGGTACAATTTCTTCCCTCGGGAGCGACCCACGATGTATAGATATACGTGAGCGCTCAAACTGCAAGAGCTGTATCGTGTATTGAAAATGTAACTTGTAAACTAACATTTTATCAATGCACTAAAAAAAGGTCACTGAACCGAAATAACTTAACTGATTCGAGAATTGAATCAGTCCAGTTATTCCGATCATTTTGTCGAGTTTTATATTATTTGTAAATTTTGTATTTACAATTTATAAATATATTTTAATTTTATGATATGTTTTACGAATAAAATAATAAAAACAAATAGAATTGTCCTGAAAGACCGATTTATCAACTCATAGCGTAGGTATAGTATGATTTAGAAAAAAAAAATAACTTCAGTTTTCATTTATAACGTGAGATTTTTTTTAAATATATCCGTGTGTCATCGTCGCGATAAGCGTTTGTCATTTCTGCAAATAGTATCGATATCAAATTTTTAAACATTTAATTGACGAAATAAAAAAAATATTATTTTTTATCACAAATTACTTTTTGAATTGGAAATAAAATTGTTCTAATAAGATTGAAAATCGGATCCTCGCAAAGCTGCAAATTGGTGCTATGCAATCTGAGTAGCCACTTCATTAATAAAATCGTCTTCACGGAGATAAAATTATTTCCATTATATTTATATTACCATATATTCTAGGATTCTCATCAACAGACTATGATAAGAATTAGAATTTTATGACTTGTTACATTCTTGAATTCTTAAGTTACATTCTTGAATTATATAAATATTGGGTAATGCATACCGCCGCTTAATTAGCTCCGTTGCATAATTTTACTGCAAGGCGTCCTGTAATGAGAGGATTGGAGCAAATTCCTTCATGATTAGTTCAGCTGCATTTAAATATAAAATTAGTGTATTTTTAGGTAAAATTAAATAAATTGGAAATTATTAATCACAAATTTGTGATTTATAAGTTTTTATAACTCGTTTAAAACCGCACTATTTTAAACAGGATTTAAAATCCGACTGGTTCTGGGTCGCGCCGATTTTATGATAGTAGAATCAATCCATGTGCTCTATAAATAATATTTTAGCGATAACATATTCATTTTGCCAATAACAGGATTATGCAGTACACTGACTAAACATAGAATATAAGTACTCTGTATTTTAATCAATCTCGCATAAAATAACATCTGTGCCCATTGTACGAGTGCTTTTGTTGATATTTGTACAATCCGTGTTCTTGACGTGTATACAAGTTTCAATTATCATAGCCATTTTAACCAAAGCTCCATAACATTGTAGTATAAATTTGTATGAAGCTATTTATAGCTTATAAAATGAGTAACTTTGACACAATCATGTAAATTTATAAGCTTTCCGATTCGTACATAAATTTAATTACCACTTTTTTTAATTTAAATTTACCCTAAATGTAAGTTAGGAATTATTAAAAATACTTCAGATTTTTATTTATTATACAAATAGTTAAACTGATGGTATTTTTATATATGTTATATAAACATACCAAAGTAGACATATTATTATTATCTGGCCAAAGTAGACATATTAACAAACATTTGTTAATATGTCTACTTTGGCCAGATTATACAACTTGGCCAATTGAAGGCCCTGGCCAATTGACAATTTCGAAGGGGAAGCTAGCAGGAGGATTTGACTGGGTTGGGAAGCATTCGGCAAGCTACGTCAGGTCTTTACGTCAACGATTCCATAGTGCTTGAAGACGGAAGTGATTGAGCGATACGTCCTACCCGTAATTACTTACGCAGCCGAGACATGGATACTGACTGCGATATTGATCCACAAATTTAAAATTCATTAACGGGCAATGAGCGAGCTGTGCCTGAGCTCTCTCTCTCTGGGATAAAATCAGAAATGATTTTATTCGTGAGAGAACTAAAGTTACCGACATATCTCGCCGAATCCGATGGAGCAAACGAGTTTTGAAGTGTAGATTACGTCTTGCGTAGCGTAGTGTAGGACGTCTTCTGACCCGATGGACCGAAAGGCTTACGAAAGGTTGATGGTGCAGGTTGGATGAGAAAAGCGGAGGACAGGGATATCTGGCGCAAAATGGGCGAGACCTATGTCTAGCAGTGGACTGCAAGGTTGAGATGATGATAGCATGTTTGTTTTCTCTTTATACAATTACATCCAATTTCCTTTGTTGCCTTACTGTTAACTATATAGTATTGTGTATGTTATATTCTTAAAACCTATTTGATAGCTTTCTTATATAGTTTATTTTTATTTTTTAGCGGTTATGTAGAAAAGCAACGTGCTGTTAGTTTGTATAGTTAAAAACTAAAAGAAACTTTGCCTCATTAAGAAATTGATGAATTAAATTTAAATTATTTTTTTAAGCAAACACATTTTTGAGCTCACTTAAAATATTATTATATCTCCAATATATCTCATTACTATTTCAGACTCTTAACTATTTTAAGATTTAGGACAATTCATCCGTCGCCATTTCGATTTTCGTATCATTATTCTTGTAACATTTACGAGTAATAATATAAGACCTGAATTACAATATATTTATGTAAAAATATAAAATACAGTGAAAAATATAAGCTAAAGTAAGAATTCAATTTTAAGTAATTATCATTCTTCATTATTAAAGCCACTCATATAAGTATGATAACATTTTAATTATTCTCTTTTCATGTCTTGAGTAAAGAACTTAATATTTTTCTTATGAAAAAGTCATGTAAGATTTTTTAGCAATCGCTACAAAATCAATGTAAAATGAAAATGGTATTGAAATTAAAAATTAACTAAATGTTTGAGAACGTATCAAAAAATAATTACAAAAAAAAAACCGTATCAATTTCCCTATATGTAATAAAATAAGAAAGGGAAAAATATGTTTTTATAAAGAAATGCTTTATAACATACCTTTAAAGAAAACACATTCCGATAATCCAAGCACTAATAACCACGAAACATTGAAAAACTGTACACGTAAAGTTTGAAACTTTGTCGATCGTTTATATACATACGGGAGGCAAACGTCCGCAGCCTCCAACGACCGGAGAGCTACTGAATCTACCCTTACACAAACTAGGTAGAACGCACCCTCAAAAGGGTTCAGTTCGTTACATAGTAAGATCGAAATTTGATCGCAGTTAGAACAGGCGCGTAGCAAGACAGGTCGTTGGCTATTTAGCCTGGATAGATTTAAAGCGCATGCGCCAGAGCTTTCAAGTTGCAAGCTGCATTACTTAGCTTTTGGATGCTTTCGTATAATTTGGTGTCATTCATACTTGTGCTCTTTATTCGGATTTATGTTTTGTCTAGGTTTTAACTTGAGATAGTATAGATAGAGCTTCTGTATACAGTGGCGTATAGAAAACTGAAGGAAATTATAAAGTTATTGCATTTTCTTTCGCATTAGTGTATTATGTAATCTTAATTCACTTAAACACATTTTATAAACTGTGTTTTTTTAATTGGCAATCAAAGTTAAAATTAACATATAGTGAATAATTTCATATAAGTAATATTATTCTTAGATATGAGCTTAAAATATATATACTATGAATTATTACAGTATTATTTTACATAATTAATTAAATGCAGTAACTGTTTAGTGTTATAGAAATATTAATGAGGCAAAATATGTACATTAAATATTGTTGTTGTTTTTGATTTTTTTAGTAAATGGCAGAAAACTCAAAACTTTTTTTTGTATTTTTTGTCTCTTTGTCTGTTTATTTATTAGTGTGCTTGTTTGTTTGCGCGTCACGAAAAATGACTAAAAGAATCTTGATGAAACTTTATCTGGGAAAAGGTTTATTGTTCTAGGCCATACTATTAGTTTGCTAATGTCAATTAGCAAAATAATTGTTTGTCTATGGGTACCTACTCGTATAATGTAGGATACTTTTTTCCCAATAAACTTCTCAATTTACAATGAAACAAAAATAATGTACGAATTGTTATGACATTTGGTACGTTGTTAGTTTATGGTCTACATCAAAATACAGCATACTTTTTATAAAATAAAATACTAAGATTTCTTTGGAATGTAATTACAATAAAGCTAAAAATATATGGGCTTCAATACAATTTTGGATTTAAAGTAAAAAAGAATGAGCTTTGAGTGCAGACAAAGTCGCTGGATATAGCTAGTTTTTTAAAGAAACATAAGATAAAAATATTATTTAATATAAATTCTGTTTATAATCTGTCGGTTCGTTAATCGATCATAATATAATTACCTTACATTGTTCTGTGCTGATGAATTTCTCTTCTCCTGCGGCCATACATTCACGGTCTGCTAGGGTTGACACCTTCCTCTATAAATATATATATATAAATATATATATATAAATATATATATATATATATATATATATATATATATATATATATATATATATATATATATGTATATTAATAGAGGGAATGTTACATTATTAATTTATAATACGTAACATTTATAGTACATAGGGAAAACGAGGTGCTTCCTCTTAAAATTATTACTCAGCTCTATAATTCTTTACAAAGGATTTTGAAGATTATTTTTGTTTGAACTTGTTTTATTTGACTCGTTTGATTTTTAATATTTAATATATAGGAGGATAGTAGTTGGAGGATTATAGAACTCTAAAATATATTTCAACTGAATTCTGGTTTCGTAATTGATAATAAGTGGATATGTTACCCGTTATTATAATGTATTGAACAGATTTAAATTAACTATTTGTTTGTTTGACAAAATCGTATTAAAAATCAAGTGTCGCCAAATGAAAAATATGTGAATAATTTTACTGTATATTTTTATAATTTACTTATTATGATATATTGATTTTTTTTATTTCTTTTATATATATTATTTAGAATAGTTACTTACATATACCATAAATAACAGCCAGTCTGCTAATGCGAATATCATGTGTTTTCTAAGAAATGCACGATTCTTTAAAATAAATAAAGTACTTTAAAATATCACGTTACATACGTACGTAGTACGTTACGTTTACAATGTCAACTTCATGTCTGTTATTTCTTTATGTATATTTCTTTAATATTGTAAAAGTATTTGTTACACGAATTAACAGCTGATAAATAAATCCAAACTCATAAATTTAGATATAAGTATTAATTTCACACTACCGTGAATTAAAGTTAGGTTGAAGTTAGGAAAAAAAATAAAAAACGCCTAGTCCTTAATTATATGATTGAATTAAGTTCGTGAATGAAGTCAAGAAATATGGTATGTCATTTTTTTATAAATTGAAGTAACCATACTTAAATAAAATATTGATTTCATGTGTTTTTTCTTATGTCATAATTACTATATTATATTGTACTGATTTGTTAATTAATAAGGTAATTCAAGAGTATAATTTAGTTAATATTATCTGTCTATTATAATTAATGAAATGTTGATTTTAATAAGTTATTGAAACCTGTATTGTTTTATTTATCTAAGTAATGAAACCCATCCTCCATTACACGTTTTGTTACCTGAATACGAATTGCAATTGACTCATTTATTCTCTGTCGTTTGAAATTACATAATTATAATTTAAAAAACCAATTCACTTCGATACTCTTTTCCAACTACCGTCACTTATTTCACCCTTATATATAAAAATAAGATCATTTATCATAACATTTTAGAATTTAAAAGATATTGTATTCTTAATTATAGTTTATTATAATGAAGTGATGATATAAAATAATTTATTGTTTCTTTTGGAAAATAAGTCACTTTCAAATATAATAGGCGCATTGCTTATTTAGTCAGAAATTATTGAAACTGCTAATGATTATTTGATTGAATTTCAACTGGTCATTACGAATTTAATTATGAAATGCAATTATTACGAGTGAAATTCGAGTTAACAATGGAATACTTATGTGATATGGGTTATTGATTGTGATCAGAGTGTAAGGCTGCGATTAAATCATCAATCAATGGATTATTAATAGAGTATTTTCATTATTTAGAATTACTGATCTCAGCTAAAAAAAATATGAAGTCTATAAATACCGTCTCCATGATACAGCTTCTTCAAATGTTAGTTAAATAATTTATTTATATTAATTATATTATATGAATAAAAAAATGTAATATAAATAAGTAAGGAAATAGTAGTTGTATGAAATAATAATAAATAATTCTTAAAAAACTAATCAATCAGTTATTATTCTCGACTTTATCAAGATTGAGCCTTCTGTGTGTGATTTTTTTGTGTGTGATTTTTTTGTTATAAAAATTAAAGAACGAATGATTTTAATAATTATGATATTATAAACCGTTCGTTCTTTAATACGAAATTGTAATTCAAATATTTAATAGTCATTCGAATACAAATAAAAATTTGAAACTAGATTGAAAAGTAATCTTACTTCATTAATGTTTGTCAGTCAAACTAAGGTGAGATACTTTATTGTGCTGACTGTTTATGGATATAGTATATAGAGAGTATACAAGCGTAATCTATTTACTAGTCTGGAGCTGATAAGTAGGCTTGAATGCACATCAATTCATGGGAACGTTCATAGAATACCTCTAACCCCTTTTATCGGTTTCTAAGCATTGAAAGGTGATCCTATTTAGATATTTAGGGGAAAATGACCTTACTCTTTCAAATTTCACATTGAATTTTGATGAAACGTAAGCAATTTCAATAAAGTAAAAAGATTTTTACCTTCATTTTTTTGTTATTGACATTGACAGTTAG
Organism: Dircenna loreta; assembly: GCA_963555665.1. Taxonomy (NCBI): domain Eukaryota; kingdom Metazoa; phylum Arthropoda; class Insecta; order Lepidoptera; family Nymphalidae; genus Dircenna; species Dircenna loreta. Next base: position 1,135,571 of record OY743096.1, read on the forward strand.
TAAATATATTCCCATAAGTGTTTAAACTTTACGAGTCGCTAACATCTCTAAAAGAGTTGCAAGTACTCGCAAAAAGTTCATTAGAATTCGAATCTCAAGTCAACTAGATGCTATCTCAATAAAAACAAATACAAGCAAAAAGCAACATAAAGTCGGCTGGAGAGTGAACTCTGTAAACCCTTCCGACACTGACGGGAGAAATTCATGGAATTTAAAGAAAGTACATTTAAACATAAACTCTATTCTAATGTAAAAAGGATACAATCTCCATTGTTTTCCAAGTTCCAAACATTTCACACGTCCGTATATAACAAAAAACAAACAACCGCATAGTTTACAACGTATTGCTTTGAAAATAAGGTGTGTTTTTGTTCGGCAAATAGACTTGGGTAGCCTCTACCGTATTGCAAAGTTCTTGCTTCGTACACTTTTGTTTCGCTGATAGCGGATAAATATTATTCGAAACTAGTTTTGGCCGGTTGATTCGAGTTTCAAGCGTTGGATTTTGATTAAAAGTCAGCTTCAGTCGCTACTAGTGTACTGTAACATAAAATATAGTTTTTAGCTAAGCTTGCTCAGATTACAAATTAGAATTCCCTTTGTCGCGTCAATCGTAGCGTTATAAAATGTAAATCAGATTTTAGTATCCAAGTGCTTTTTAACGTGTAAAATTGAAAAATGTTTATATTATCAAATTTTATACGTACCTAAAATTACATAATATGTGTTTAAAAATATATATTATTAGGAAATCTATCCTTACAGTAAATATTTATATAATTAATTTAATCTTCCCTTTCAATAAAAACTAAATTAAGAGATCATAAATCATGTATTAGTAGGTAGGCTTGTTTAATGACGTGTGGAGTAATTAAGAGGCAATCGTTCTAGGCGCGGAATTGCCGCGTTCATAATCGTGCCGCATTACTGCAACTTGTGCCGCATCGTGGATCTCAAGAGGATTTTACTGTTTTATATTGCTTTCCCAGCCCTTTAATAGAACTAGTATATATCTCATCTATACTAAATGTTTACGAACATATTTATAGTATTTATAGACTTTAACATAATGTAAGACAAAACTAGCAAATCTTATCAAATAATATACTTTGTATATAAAATTATAAATAATAAATGTAAGAAAACATACATACCATTTATTGTAAATTTAGCGTATTATGAAGATTATACTGTGCGTTTTGAGGTATAGCGCTTTGAATACAAACATGATTGAACTAGCGGGCATTCAATAAAAACACACCGTTTTCATATAGACTAGTTTGCGGAAGCTATGAAATTCAATAGCGAGGCAAAATGAATTATTTTATCACCAATCGTCGGTTTAGGACGCGGCCGATGGAATTGGCGATTTCAATGTAGCAATTGAATGGTTTTGTACCAAAATAGCCTTTATTATGTTTATCATAAGAGTGTTTGTGAAACCAGTTTAAGATAATAATTTGATTTGTTCTAGATTTTGGGTGTTTTGGAAGGCATTCTGATATATTCACTGTTAATATGTTAATACTAGTAGTTAATATTGTAAATATAATAAGTTTAATTTAATTACTATCAAAAACATTAACCTCATGTATAATATTATTACCTTTTACTTTTAGAGCAGCCTATTTGAGATAAGGTTATGTTTGTACTAGAGATACTCAATCAGCTCAATTTGGGATATCACCGAATGTATCTTATTTCCCCTCAGGGGCTAGCGTTTGATGTCAACTTAAAATAACACCAATGGATGGGATTGAACGCCTCACGATTGATTTATCTCAAACACCAGATTGATCGCACGAACTAATCTTAATTACACCGTAAATAACATTCACACGTCGAATTGTGGATATGATAATAATATACGGCAGCTTTGAATTTTATAAATAATAATAACATTTAATAATAATGTAATTATTTAAATCTTGCGTCTCTGTAATTTAATACGTAAGTTTTAAAGTATAAATTTAATTACTGCCAAAGTTTAAGATAAATATTTTCAATTATGTAAATACATTTGAGTATTTGCAATTTATTTATTAATAAAATTACATATGACGTATCCAAAATAATATTTTTGTTTCATAGCTTCATTTCAATTCAATTAACTACACTGAATCGCTCAAATATTTAATATTTATAGGAAATGTTCTTAAGATAGTTACGTCAGTTAGTAACGTTAATATTGGAAATGATGTTTGACGTCTTATATTACAAATATTAATACTTTTTTGAATCTGAAATTTTAATATGTTTGTGTGTCTATCAATACAAAAAGTGCTAGAAATATACCAATAACTTTAAAATTTATAACACTTAAAATTTTAACAAAAAATTAAATCATAAAACAAATATGAGGTGTCTCGTTTAATCTCGGTGCATCAGACAATACATTTTTTTCTAACAAAGAAACTTTTATTTTAACATAATTCCCAACTTTATTTTATGTAATTTTATAAATTTCAATTTATCAATGCAAAATGCATTTATCGGCTTTAACGTTTAAAAGTAAATGTTTAATTATTTTCCGACGTTTCCAATACTTTTCAGCAATTCGCTCTCTCGGTTATTTGAACATTATTTCTTTGTTACTGTGTGAGTTATGAACACAATTCTTTATCATTCGAAAATATATTACAAAAACAATAAAATATTATTTGTTTAACTAATTTTCACTAAAACAAATAGTCATAAATATTTTAAAATGTAGACCATGTTTGTTTATTACATTGGCGTTATATTTAACAATATAGAAATGCGTAACAAACAATGAAGTAAATGAAACCTGTGTCAATTTAATTATTCCCAGTGAAATGCATTTTCACAAAATCACTCTTTTCATAAAAGAATTTAAGAAAAACAAAGGTAGCCTTTACCAAATTTTAACCGTAAATTTCTGCCTTCGACATTGAATTTATATAGCACGTACAAACTGTATGGCATGTAATAACGCTGGATATCAAACTGTTGGGTATTGATGAGTTGAGCTCAACGCCAGCGTCCGCCGCGCCATGAATCAACGGCATTACCTGACTCCTATTATATTACACCTTATGCAACCTTCAATTAACCTACCGACTCATCCATCGGCTTCTATCAAAGCAATATCGATTTTCAGCCGTTTTGTAGCACGTAATGAATGTTAAAAGTTTTTAATTTTCAACAGGTGGCCCGGATAACATTGGATATACAAAATGTTGCCATAGTGGCCGCCAAATGTCATATATTTCAGAGGTATATATATGAAACTGCAAGTTTAATATTTAATGAGTCTGATTGACGCCCTCGGTCTTTATTTATGGGCATGACGTGATTTTCCAAACGTGAAAATAATGTTGGTGAATGCTGTTGAAAACTGTTGTCGCTTTATTATGGGGCAGCCTTGACGCTTGTATGAAATTTAAATATAAGCGAAAATTTACAAAAATAAAATGTTTCAGACCCTTGTTAGTATTTTTTTTTATAAGAAACCTACCTGATCGTATCATATAATTCATAAATGTAACTAAAGTTCAACTCCAACAATAATTTAGCTGCAGACACTGAAGTGTTGCAGGAAAACTTTTTGAAGAAACTTGCAGACCATCCAGCTCATCCAGCCAACTTGGAAGATAAATTAAGTTTATGATGATGCGAGCTATAGACCAGTAATTCTATCGACACCCATTGCATAATGCATGTCTGCACTTACACTTCACCTACTTGAGTGAAGTATTACCAAGCTCTCAAACCGTTTGAAACGTCATTTATGTTACTTCACCATACATTGCTGCATTATATTTCGTATCTCACAATGTCAACGGAGTGAAAGCGCAATGGATGAGAATTTATAAAAAAAATGAACAATATTGTTAAGGTGATACGATAGATGGTACAGTCCAGGAGGCCGCTCGTTTCGAAAGCAATAACTGAAGTGTGCACTGACGAACGCGTTTCAAGTGCCGGCCCCTCGACTAAGATCGTTTTGAATGCCTTTTTGTCGTAACGTTACCCTTAACGCATTATAAATGTCTTATCTTATTGGTACGAGCATCTGTAAGGATTTTATTAATATATATATTATTAATTGTGGTTGGTTTTTAATTACATAATATGCCAATAATGGATGTCTTATATAATTTAAGTATATAACGTTTAGCATCATAAATACTATATAGGGCTGTATGCAATAAAATATTCTTGAGTACGTGTTCTTTAATTCTAGCAATACAATTATATTAGTAATAAAATAAATAAAGCTTTCAACATAATACACATAGATGTGAAATAAATTGTCAAAAAAAAACAAGTCTTATATAACATTTGTTTTGATAAGCGTTATATTATATACTCAAGTTATATTGAATATATAAATTACTTTGCTCAATAAACAGTGTTATTTCGCGAAATTTAGTTAAGGCTTAATAATGCGGCTTCGAAAGCATGACTAGCCAATTATGGCATTAATTGGGAAAATTTACCTATCAGACAACGGGTATAAATAAAGGTTTATTACCTTGTGATAATATACCATAATGCCGGTAATCACAAACGCAGAAAACAATGCAATTTAAGTACTTAATTTCTATAGAAATAATATTTATTGTTTCGAAATAATATATTCACTTTAATCAATGGCAGTAAGAAACTAAAAATTAAAACGATTTATCACGCAATACAAAATATACCTTCTATCAGTATTTGAAAAAAATTAAAAGTGTATATTCCGTAAAACAAAAATTATTTCGTCTTTTTTTTATATATAGCTTTGATATCTATAAAGCCTTAACCGTAATATGTCTTCTTGCTCCCCCGATTCGCTATTTCTTAATCAATCTTCTAGGTCATAATATATACCAACTACTCGGGCCAGTAGAGATCAAGTACAGGCTGAAAACAGATCAAGTACAGGCTGTACGCCACCAAAACGCAGACGTGTTTATTCACCGCCAAAAGAAACCTATTTACCTTGGCTCCTACTTTCCATAATGTATCTTTGGAATACAGTGACCGACTTCAGTTGCTAGGGATAGAAATTTCCTCGAACCTTAACCTTGGTTTGCAAGCAGTCTTGGCGTCCTTGCAAAGATCCAACAGTACTTTCACAGCGGGACAATTGTTAACATTATATAAAACATAGACACGGTCGTGTGTGGAGAGCCTCAAAATGTCATCTTGCAGCTCTAGACTCAATTGAGAGGTGAGCAAAGAGGCTAATAGCCGACCCTGAGCTGGTGGAAGCTAATCTCCATAGCCTCGTTCATAGACGTAGTATTACCAACGTATTACCAGCCTCTCATTATTCTGAGATACATTTTGGTGAGTGTGCGCAGGAATTACATGTCCTAATTCCTCCTTCGCCCTTACATCACCGGAGTTTCCGAAGCACAACGGGTATCCATCTTTTTGTAGTAGACTCGATTCATGTTCGAAACAAAGTGCTATGCTTCTTTGAGTTGGACAGCGAAGGAATGGAATAGCTTACCTGGCTTGGTATATTCGTCCAAGTACAATGTGGATGTTTTTAAGGCAAGAGGGAATAGGTTTACCACCTACGACTACATTTCCCCTTCCCATTAGGTGGAATGTAATAAAGCGTCAATTTCAACAATCTATTTTTCAAGGTACCGCCTTAGCTTCATTCATGCAGAGACCGTTGTGAATTATACCATACCTTACTATACAGCACTGCAGCGATCTGCTCCATTAGATGTTGTAAAGAATGGCTGCGGGAACTAAACCCTGGGGGACGCTCACCTTAAAAGGGGGAGGGGATCGGGGTCGACATCACGCTTTCCATTCTGTATCAGAAGGAGCAATTTGACAGGTTGTACCGTTTGATGAGTACAAGTCTGTTTGACACCCTGAACTGGTATAGCTTGTACAGCTGTTTATTGTGCCAGATCCTGTCCAAAAACATCTAAAAAGATCTTAAAAGTTCCGCCAGAAAGCTCCCGTCCTACGCTTCTTAACTCTGGTAGTAGCCCTTAACAGAATATGCTCCGTGAGGTATTACACCTGGTGAATACTTGAATGATTGGCTCGAAAGACGAACTACTAGTTGGGTATGATGCTTACTCTTTCAACTTCTGCTTTGGGTCTACTGAGGATTTTTCTCTTATATACTTTATTATTTTATACAATTTATTATTCTTAAACATCTTCATAGTTAAGGTTTCGAGATTTAGTTCAGTAATGTAAAAAAAATATATATATGGTGAATAAATTAATATATAATATTTAACAGTGTTAATATAGGGTAAACTTCACAAAAAATAAAAATAAAGGAATATTTTTTGGATAAATATGCACAGTTATAAATTTAATTTTACTTACTGGCTGATTTCTCTTTTGATTATTTTATAACATCCCTAATGTTTAAAAAAGAAAAGAGGTCCACTGATGTGTTCTCGCAATTTTATATCAAAATTTGTGAATATATTAAGAATGATATTTAGCATAAGTAAATCGTAAGATAAGTAAGAGACTAACCTTTTTAGCATTCCATGGATTCACCATGCGGTTGCCGGGCCCATCGCATTGCATGGACAGTATTCCAAACAGTTCTGGGGACTTGCGACCCAGGTGTAGGTTTAAGGGTTATTATTATTTTAATAATAAGGCACTTATTTTTGTCATAACTACAATGAATATGTATTTAAAAACAGGCAAGGATATAGTTCGAACTTTAATAAAATATTTTTTATTGTTATGCACTCCGTTACAAGATTGCATTGCTGAATTTTTAAGAAGTGTAAAATGTAATCTATAATATTTTTTTAACTAGCGTAATATTGTGCTAAGTAAAGAAGAAGTTAAAATAACCATCTGCCTTTTTTACTTAACAGTAATTGACAAAAAGTAGATTACCTAAAAATACTCGCAATATTTGGCAGCTGAGATAGCTCAACATTACCATTGAAACAGTTTGGTTTTAAAACTGTTAATGAATCATTAAATATTGAAATGCCTTTCAACCTCAATTTTGTTTTCGTATTATTCTCAGACTATTATAGATATGTTAAGAAATTCTAACAGATTGCATTGCTCCAAAATTTATCATTGGAGGGTACACAACTTTCCAGTTAAAGGACGGCAGTAATATAATGCTTTAAAATTAAAAAAATATATATTCAATTTTAATTGATAACAATAAATGTATTTACAACTGTTTTATTTGTTGGAACAATGGTTCGGATGTTTTGTATCAGGCTTAGTTGTCGAACGTCTATTTTGAACATGAATCTTTATTGTAATTATAGATACCACCAGCAAGTCTTTATTTTTGTTACGATGTTTAAAAAAAACCGTCTGTAATATACATTATATTTTATTTTTATTCCTATAAATTTTATTGAATGCAACATTTTCTTAATTTAAAGATTAATTTTATTCAGGTATTCTTTTCAGAGTTTTAAAATACAATATTATTTTAATGAGGAAATTATAAGTTATGACTTTCAAAAGGTACTAAAACATAATAATGAGTGACCTAGTGCCCTGACTTCTGTGAGTTAACGGCTGAATAGATTTTGATGAGCAATTCATCCAAATAGTAACTATTCGTGTTCTTTTTGAAAAATAATTCAAGATATTTTGATAATATATCACTTTATTAATTTTTTTTCTATTTTGAAATTAAAATAAGAGTGAATATTTTAGTACTTACATACAAAATATTCTATCTTAATCTTTGACTCCATAATTCACTGTTGTTTTTTATAAATTCTGTATCACATAATTTTCATACCTTTTCATTACAATATGTATTTACCCAACCTCAAACTTCTATTTACAAACTTCCCCTAAAATTATCGTCTTTCCACACATCATTATTACATATCTTTTCGTTTGCTTTTATTATTGTTTTCACTTATGAAAATATATTAAATATATGTGGTTTAATTATTTAAGTAGCATTGATAAACAGCGACCGCTCAATACGTCCACAAAACTAATAGTTGTGGCGAGTAAAAGAGCGCAAATTGAAAACAATATGTCACGTCTCGCTGCAGAAACAACTTGAGGTTCTGACAATTTACTGCACACTATTACGTTATTGCTTGACAAAAGGCGTGGGACTTGAGTAATTTTCAAAGAAATTCAATAAACTTATATTTTTTACGAAAAAAACCGGCTCCTGAATTTGCAATATAATATCATTTATCTTAAAAATAATCAGTTTTGAAATTTATTTTTATCGTAGTAGAATTTTGAAATGCGGTACGCGTTCGATGACACAAAATAATACACTTAAGTCTTTTTAATTTAGCATTCCAGCTTCATAAATTTAATACATTCATTTATTTATATGTAGTTATTAGGTAATTATCCAAATTTGAAAATCATCATCACGTTTTCTTAAATAAGTTCGCCAACTAAATCCTTTCGACCATGGCCGAGCCATTACTCGGACAAATAGCATAGTCCAAGCAGAGCCTTTCAATGGGCTACACGTTACGTCACTCTTTCATTGCTCCTACGCTATTACTGTAGATGTCAGTATATTTTTTTTATATTTATGGTAATAAATATAGTAGGTTATTTGTTTTTTTAATAAAATAAAGTTTTTTTTACATTTAAATAACATTGTTGAAGTTGTTATTTTCTTGCATTCGTATTTAAACTTTAAAATATTGAATTAAACATACGATCTGTACCTATGTGATGAAATGAATTACTAATTAAACAAAATATAGTTTGTTTTCTTAAAATTACTCTTAGTCTAGTGTAAATAGGTCAAACACTTTCTATCCTTGTCTTTTTTGTTCTTACTAGAGCGAGTAAAAAGATTATTGAAGAGAAAATTCATTGTGTAGTACAAAGTATCTTCAAAAGACATTAAACGACTCTTAGCGACTAATTTGTTGTTCAGTCACGGCTCGGTATGAGGATTAATTCACCTTAGGTGTGAAATATATCTTTTGTACTATTCCCTTGACTTAGTATGGGGTTTATTTGCTGAAAATTATTAAAAATATAATTATAATTAACTTAAACAACACAAAATTTATCTATATATTCGTTTTAATGAAATAACCTTATCAATTATGAAATAAAACTTTTATATAAAATATCTACTCGTTTCTTTCACAAACTTGCTTATGAACAAATAACCAAAAGTTTTAGACTTACTTATAAAAACAAAAAATAGTTTAGAAAGTTTCCTTATAAGAAAAGCCTCATATGTTAACAAGTGCATTAATGAAAGCTGACATTTCATGTCAAAGATATTAAGTAGCGTTCGCTACACGTTTGCGCTTCCCTTCCCTACTCTCTCCACCCAATTGTCCCTTACAATTTACATTTCTGCATCATATTTCGTCGACGCAATGAAAAGTAAAAACATTGCAGATACGTGATTCTATGTTTCAAACTGTACTCTGTTACTTAAGAAAGAAAGCCTAAAGTGCAATGTAACAGTTAAATCTGATGCAGAGAAAGGCGAGAGTGGTAAATATGAGGTACAAGCTATAGTGCGGAATAAAACTGACAAAGAAAAACTCAATTTAAAAAAAAACGAATGGACACGAAATATCAAATAATATATAATAATAAGGGAAACTAAATTTGCATAGTACAATGAACAACATTAAAGACAAGATATGATAACGCGTTTATCGCATTTGCTACGCCTCAAGATTGTTTATTTCAGTGCAAAATTTACTCAAACTGAGGTGAATTGGAATGTAATGTTCTCTTTATAAATGATACAACTATTTTTATCGATTATACTGTAAATTTATCGTTCATAGCTATCGTTTTATCACCCACCACTTTATTCAGGTTTTTGCGCACATTTTCAGACAAATATTTTTTTTATTTCAGACCTTTGTCTTATACTTGGAGGTTAATACTGTCAATATATCTAGCGTAGTCTAGGGTAATCTTCGTCGTTGAGACACTTATGTTTCACCAGGTTGGTTCTTAAAGTCCTTAAGACATATTATTTTTTCTATAAAGAAAATAATTGATAAGATTACATATTCATAATTACTTGGGTAAAAGCAGAAGCAGCTAGTATTAGAGTTTTTCTCCCCCAGATTTGATTAGCAAAGCTGCAATCCCAACGAACTCTCTCGTACTCTCCTTTCAAGGTACCTACATGCCTCTTAAAATAAATAATGTTTCATTTAAACATTAATTAAATGTTTAAATGAAAATGAGAATGCCAGATATCTGAACTCTCTGTTTTTTCACCCCTTTTCATTCCTGAGCCAGCATTGCAATTTTATTCGATCAGTACATATTTTTTATACAACCTGTTGCATTAAAGAATGGTCATGACAACCACGTCGAAATCTAACAATACAATATTTCATTATATTGAAAGAAATGTATGGTTACCACGCTGCAAAAAATGTGTAATGGGTTGCCTATTGTACATTTTTCAACTCTCGATCTTGTACTACTACCACTTCATACTTTTTATCCTTTTTCCACTAAAGAAAAATGAATGACTGAAATTCCCTCTGCATTTCTTTTTGCCTTTCCAGCTCTTCTAGATTGAGTCAGAGAGAAGCTATGCTTGTTTGATTTTATTCATATTTTATTTATAAACATATCCAAGTATAAATAGGCATACATTGTACTTATGAAATGTCAGAATCTAGATGCACGGTTTCCAGGTGTAGGTCCATGGAGAAAAACTGGCAAAAACTCCATGAATACTCCTTTAACTTATTTATTAAATTACAATCGTCAATGGTTTTGACTATTTCGGTCACAGTCACATATGAGAGAATAAATTAGAATTTAAGTCAAGCGGGGTACCGAAAAGATGACGAAAATAACTAACCACACCGCTACGAATTCTACGATGTATTTACAAGAATTTAGAGGATCTTTAAAAATTCAAAATAATATTATACAGTGCCCTAAATTAGAACCAAGAACGCCAACAGATAACACTCCGGAACTAAAGACAGTAAAATAACATGTGTAGAATTTTCAACAAGTTTGTAATTGTCAGACCTCCCTACCATCACCATATTCATATAATAAGCTCTAGGTATAACGCGCTTTTAGGCGATTAATTAAATTCTTAAATTTTTTATCTGCTAAGTCAGTGACATATTTTGGAAATTTATTACAAAAACGAATTCCATTACCCTAAAATGTTTTTTTTTTGTTTTAGTGAGGTCAAATTTAGGAACTGTTATTTTATGATAATGTCAAATATTTATATTATGCAAGTTACTTTTTCCATAAAATACTTGCATAGTTTTAAGGGACTCCCGAGGACCAATGTTGAATACAGCTAGAGCTATTCTCCCTGGTAAAATAATTCCAAAACCTTGATTGTTGAGCAGATCACTTTTCTTGGAACTTGCTGTATAATCCAAAATTATTTATTATAATGTTCTCATCATCGAGTTATAATAAATTAAATATATATATTGTTTAACTTCTCATATCGAAATCAGTCCAAAGTAAATTCAGTGTTTTGTCGTTCTGGTCACGTATCGTCTTTACAACCGACTCAGCTGCGGGTAACCAATTTGGAAAAATGCGTTTAGTTTCATAATTTTACAACTGTCCATATTCGTGATAGAATTCATTTTAAATTCGTTTAGAATGTTACGGGCTTAGAATCTTAGGAGACTTGGTTATATTATAGGATTTATTGATGTTTACATCCCCTAAACTCCTTATCATATTGATGGTGAAATACCATGGGATGGTTATTTTTAAGATATCTTATTTATCTTAATTTATTAAATATATATATATATATATATATATTAGCAAATTGCTTAAGTTTAGTTTACTCTTTTCTTAATAGCATGAAGTAAATTGTCACAACCTCAAGTTGTTGTTGTTTTGATAGCTGCATTTTTCACAGACTTTCGTAACTAAAAGGTACAAAAATATATATTTTTATTACGTTTTTTTAGTGATATCTTATTATTGATAAACTAGTTTATACGGACATTAAAATAAATCGCTATTTATGTATTTATAAGTAGAGTATATATTATTTATATATAATATTACTCGTATATATACTTTGTATAATATAATTGTGTCTAAAACATTATGAAGTCACTAACAAAAAATCGTTCCATTTATAGTTTAAATAAGGAATTAAATAAACTTACAAGAAAGGTTGAAAGAAGTTGAATGGAGATACACAAAGTAACATTGAGGTGACGAGCGAAATTGGATAGACATAAACAAGAAGTGTTTTAAATGCCAGCGTTTTAAAAATATCCATTGCTGTGCGCCGATTGAAAACGACTTTCAGGAAAAAATATAAAGCAAAGCGTTAACAACAAGTAAATTTGAAAACCCTAAGGGATGTTCGCTGTTCTTTATGTAGAAATGAACCTGGACAAAATTTGTAAATATTTATTTTATGTTTTAGCTATAACGCAATGCCATTCTATTTTTAATTTATTTTTAATTCAATTCTACTTTAGACCAGGTAATATTAAATTCTAATTTAGACGAAGAAATGCTTAAGCTTTTTCTGTCATGTCAAGTTAAAATTATTAAGATCAAGTCAATTGACAAAAAAAATTTACTATGACACCTCGTGTTTCTCTTTTAATTCATGTCATATAGAGTTTGTAAATTGACTCGAGCTTGAAAATATCGAAGATTAAAAAAAGTTACTGCTAACAACTCGACAGAAGATACAAAAACTAGTGGAGAAAGAAATATCTCAAAATTCCAAATTAAATTTGTTTTTTTTTGTTCTAGATATATAATTCTTTACTCACGTATGCACATCAAATTTAACGTTATTTATAATACACTAAATACGTATGCTATGTAAAACCATTTTATATATTTTACACATATTAGTATTTTGATTTTAGAGAGTGTTCAATTCTAAAAGTATGTAAACATAATTTATATTTACTTATTTTTACTTATTACTTAAATTAATCTTAAGCGATCTAATTTACAATTGAATAAGTGTTAAATGACATTAATTGTTTTGTTGTTTATTACTTAATTGTTTAACTTAACAAAAACTTTGTTACCCAGCGTTCTTTATTTTGATATTCCCTTTGCTTGAGTAACTTCTGTTAAACATTTTGCTATACAATTTTTAATACAGATAATAGCCTAAGCTTTTAAATAAACTTAAACATTTTATCAGAGAGGTTGAACTTGTGTACGCATTATTAGATAGTAAGTACATCTTCTTTATTAATAGTAAAATGTGTGGTCGTCCATATTGGTGGCCATTGCATGTGAAGAAAGCTTAGACTCGTGGACTTGAGTAAAAAAGTGTTATTGAAAATATTAAAGAAACCTCCCAATGTAAAGAAACCTTTCAATATGAAGAAACCTCTCAATGTGAAGTGATGCAGCAGCTTACACAAACGCGTTAACTATCGAAAATGCCAAAACATATTACGAAGGCGACTTCATAAAATGCTCACAATCCTCTGTTGTCTTAGTAAGAGTTGTTGCTATCTTCTAATCTACAATAATAATATAAAATAACCTAGAACTTGATTGCAGTGCCACTTCATGGTGCCAATAGTATTTTTAAACTTTCAAGGGATTGTGATTAGATAGTAAATATACAATTAAATCATTAAAATTGCTCCATCCGTCTAGAGGGACAGTGACTCGTATAGAATTAGGCGATTTTTTTGTATTTTTTTTTAATGGATTCTGAAATTCAAATTTGTTGCTTTTTTATCATTTGCTTGATTGTTAGACCTAGATATAAAAATAAAAATGTAACAGATTAAGAATAGTTTCACCTCCAAAACAGTTAAAAGTTTATTTTTTGCCATCTTTTTTATATTTTCGTTTATTGTATTATAAAAAGGAATTGGACTTTTAATTATAATCAGAACATAAATCAGTAAGAAAATCTGTTAGGAAGCGTAAAAATTCATTTACAATAAATCTATTAAGGTAGTATTTACAAAATGTATAATTGCAAGACGAAGAGTAGAGCTTGCTAATTATTTACGCATGTCTCTCTACACAAATGAAAGTGGAAATCAATAAATTAGATGTAAATACGGATTCAATGCCTGTTAGTTTTGAATTTTGCAAACGAGTACGCAACATTTACTGCTATTATTAGATATTTTTATTGTAAAATAGTTTTTCCTGGACAGGATTACTTAACATAACATATTGAAAGATTTTTGTAGTAGATTATCCAGAAAAAAAGGATTATTTCGAAAAACAACTACACATTAAGAATAATAATCGTATATGTTTCATCTGTTAAAAATATTTTTGTTTTTATACAACATATTGCTGTAGGTTTCGTTAATTTTACTATTATGTGTATACATATTTCTTTTTTATCTTCTAATCATCATATTAAATAAACTTATCATTCCTTCAGAGTGAGGTTAGTAGCTTCGTGTTCTGGTCACGTATCATTTTTACAACCGACTCAAATACGTTTAACCGTTTCTTAAAAATGTATTTTGTTTTAAAATTTTTCAGTTTTTTCTCGTTTAAATTGTTATAAATTTAGTTTCTACGAAACTCAATAACAAATATTAATAATATTTATTCCATTAGGTTAGCGCAGTAGTGTATTCAGCAGCAGAACGGTTATCGAGCGACTGCTACGAGACTATATTGTGTTTGCGCGTGACCCATTACAGATACGTGTGCCTGGGTTATGAATAACCCGGCGTACATACATTTTCGTGTCAGTATTGTAATAAGTATGTTGAAGGTATTTTTGTGTAAAACTAAAAAAAAAAATATTTGGAATTGGAATGCGTTGATAAATTTGCCCTTTTTGCTACAGCATATGCGTTGATTAATATGCCCGGAGTTGTGATAAATATCACCATGACCGATTATAAATCCGCCTGGTGGTAAGCGGTCTTGCGCTACCGAATCTATAAAAGCCTTTTCATGCCTTTTTTATAAAACTCCTTACTAAAGCCCTGCAAGAAAACCTCACGGACAGTTTACTGCACCACTTGTTCGTCGACTGCAGATAAATGTTTTGTGGGTCGGTAAAATATTTTGTGGTAGGTATGTGGATGATATCACCACCGATAACGGGCGCTGAATATTCACTCAGTGATGAATAATCTAGACTGTTGGCACCGTGTCAAATAATCGATTAGAAAACACCCTATTATAATATAACCTGTATCACACGGAAAGGGAGCCACAATCCTTTTTAAGTTTTAGTGGGTCAATACCGTTTGTGAGATCGAGGTCATTGTCTTTTCTCGTAAAACGTTTCTAAAAGGTTTGCTCTAGCTATCTAGGTGCTCCTCCTCATTAATGACAGCAGAATTACATAAGGACCTGACATGCTTTATATAGCAGCAGTTTCTACCAACAGAAGTACGTTTTCGCTCTGTTTCGCTTGCGGGGTTTTTTTAGATGCCAGTTAGACGTTTTCACCTAGACGACTACGATACTATAATTGACACACGACTCTTCAAGTATTTCTAATGTACACCTTTTTCCTCGTTATGTTACTATAGCAGTGCTGGCAGTATTAGAAGAATCTAAACTTTAATCATTTTCTTTTGATAAATGCAATCTCTACATGAATACATACACATATATATACTAATACACGGATACCCACATACAATTTACTGAAGACTTTTGGCCTTGTTTTGTAGCAATTGTACAATTGTGGTATAAGTCAGGTTATAAGTAGTTGAATTATGGTTCAGCAAACCGGCATTAAAATGACGAGCAAAACTGAAGAGAAATGAACAAGAAATGAGCTGAATGCCACCGTTTGAAGAACATCTACTGCGGTGCGCTAGTTTACAACTACGTTCTGAATAAAAATTGCATTTGTGTAACTTATTTATCCTTATTATGTATAATTTGAAATATTAAAAAAATAAAACTCAAGAATGTATGCTTATAGATTTTTATAAGACAAATTGTTTGTTAAATAACCATTGTTACATTTTAAATTAATATTCTATTGTTACTAAATACTTTTTTTATGTATATTTATCAATAATGGTCCTAATTTCGACATTCGTATGCAACAATTTGCTGCTGTGTGTGCAACCAGGTCCAATCACATATCAATTATGACTGTGACTCGAATAGACAATACATTTTTTTAAAAGTTAAAAGAGTATGCATGGGGTTTTTTGTCTGTTCCAGTGCTACATACATAACCAATTATCATTAAAAAAAAAGTTTCGTCAATGTTTATTGCAAAAATCCCGCAAAGGAAGAGCATTGCGCAACAGACATGCTTTTCGTGACCATGCTGTGCTTTTTCAGGAAATCTTCAAATAAACTAATAAAACATACCCACAATTATAAAAAAAAAAAACAAGACAAACAGACAATCTAATAGCAATATAACAACTGGATGAAAAGAGTACAATATTGATCATATCTAAAGATATGGCTGCCTGAAATCCAATTCTTTTTTGCATAAAAAACATTTAATTAAATTTATCCTCAATGCAGAGTTTTATATTTTAAATAAAAATGTCAAACAAATTTAATGTTAGAGTATAAATATCTTGAGCATTGTCTTAAATATAATAAATTGTTGTTCCACTCCAGTACCTAATATAACGGGACAGACGTTTTGTAATATTCAAATATGAAGCGAAAATTCAGTTTAAATATTAAATCGTGTTTAAATGTATAGTCAGGTCACGGAGCACAAGAATATTGTGAGCCAGTTCCGTAGTATCCGGGGAATCATAAATCTTGAACGGCAAGTCTCGTTGTGGCATTCTCGATACGTCTATTCCCTGAGAACCAATAGGCTTTGACACAATGATTGTATCTAGAAACTAATTGTTATATAATCTTATTATTGTAATTAATAATAACAAATATATACTTTGACGATTATAAAATGATTTGCTTAAAAGCATACTTTTTATTATTTTAGTCTGATGTGAAGTTTACGTATATTAAATACAAGGAAATAAATCAGACGCGATGACTCGAAGAATGTCCTCTGAAGATAATCCGCACTGAATATTCACTCTTTTACTCTTTATTCTTTATTACTCTCACTGGAAGAATATAACATGGATGGGATAGTCGAGTCGACTCGAGTAGTAGATCAAGAGAGCGTATATCAACGTACTTCAGAATCATTGGAATATATTTTGTTACATACGTATTGTGATAACTAATTTAATATAGATATAAGTTATTAATAAAAGCTATACAAAGAGTACCAAGAGAATGAATAATTTATTTAAAACAATTACTTTTATTAAAGTTCTACCTTTGAGAAATATTTAAAGCTGAACTCGGTCAGCAGTTAATAAATTATTAATCAGCTGGCGATTCCCTTGTACACTTTACACACGGATGGGTGGCGGCCATTGATGGTAAGGGAGAGGTCAGGTACTTTACGTGAATATGGCAAAAGCCTTCAAAGCCGGCAAAAGGCGCGTCTTTCGAAGTTGCGTTCGTATAGGCTTCCCAAAAATGTTGCTAAATGTGTGGAATGCCCGGTTTTTCACTGGACATCTTTCATCTCTGTTCAGGATATCCCCAGTATTAATTAATAACATTTTACCGCATACAAAAATGACTTCGAGTTATTGAACCCAATACTCCTTGAAAGTCTTATTCGTACTCGTAGTGGTTTCCCCTACCATATTATAAAAACGAACAATGGAAAAAAAATTGAAAGAAACTTTATTTATAGGTAGTAAAAAAAATTAAGAAATAAATTGTTTTAAGCCATTTAATGTATTTAAAAAAAACAGAGCCGACGACAAACATACTCTCGAACTAATTAATCCTGATCGTTCCATGAAGGTATTAAACAAACTCACGGGTAACATATTTCGACTGCATCAAAGTGACCGATAAGCCGGGATCCAATATAGCGCCAAACAAAGGTTTACAAGAGTTTTGGACACGCCCCCCTTACTGCATATTCAACGCGGGACCAAAGTCAACATAGGACAGGCACGAACTGTTTTCATTCAAACTAAATATATTTTAATGTTATTGAACATCTTTATACGATGTTAAAATAGTATGGTTAGCTTTCCAGATGTTCTTTAATATATATCATATCATAAATGTAATTAAACTTATAATTTGGGGTATTAGAACATTTTGGTGGCCTTGAGGAACAACGAAGAATTAAGAACTACTGTAAGGAAAAGATCTACAGACTGGATTTCGGGCTATCTTACTCATTGTACAAAATATGGCCACAATATCTACTTTACGTAGATATCTATTTTTTTCTACCTATTTGTCAGTCTCATAAATTTTATTTTTTTTTTTTGCATAAAAGCGAAATGACTTGGTAGAGACAAAAGCTTAAATTAGAAGTGACATGTGAGTAAAACGAAATCCCTATTAAACAAACATATTTTTTTTAACTTGACATCCGCTCCCCGGTCATCTACGGTTCACTGACCACTAACCAATATGCAACGCTGTACACACACACCGCGGTTTGAATTTTCATTCAATCTTCATTGCCTTTCAATAATATCGCTTTAATGGCAATTACTTTTATGTTAATAATAAGGCATTCGGGAGTATCATATAGATTAATTATTATAATTGACAAAAGTAATTAAAATTTTAGAAATAACATATATTAGAGTTGCATTTAAATGGAATTATATTGGATTTTTTCATACAATGAGAAAATAAATTGATAGTCTTTTGTGTATTCTAGTTGTAAGATGTTATATATTTTTGTTAAGAAAGGATAATTTAATTAATATTTATTGAATTAAAATAAGTTATCAAAAAGATTATCTAAAGACGTCATTTTTTACAAGTTCCGTCTTTATATATTTTTATAACAAAATATACTAAAATATATATATTCTAGCTGTTGCCAGTGACTCCGTCGACGAGCACTTCAAAATACAGAAGTCGTAAGAAACTCCTTCCCTTGAGCTTTATTAGAGATTAATATAACATAACTTAAATCCACCGTAAAAGTTGTTTCTGAATATTGGTCAAGGAACTATTTGATTCTAATAAATTACTTTGAAGATTAAAACCAAAAAATAATTTTATAAAATATACCCTCACTAACATACAAACTCTACCTTATTATACTATCTATTAGTATAGAATAAGATGAAAGTATGAGAGTGGTCATAGTCAAAGCTTATATTGAAAAGGAGTGCTGAGTGCTGAAAATCTAAGATATAGACTATCCTATCAACTAGTTGATCAAACTGCGCACGGTGTACAAGTTTCATTAAAATCGGTTCAGTAGTTTAAGAATCCAATGCAAAAACATAATTATAATTTATACATGTTAAGAAAAAATATATTTTTTTATATATTTTAAATTTTAGATTTCCACAGAACTTTTCACCAGCGTTTTTTACAGTAATTTTAAAATGTCAATAATAGGTGTAAATCAGTGCCCAAATAATGTAAAGATATAGTAAATTTCTAACCACTATAAAATACCATAGCATTACAAAACAAACTTAAAAAGTGGTGGGTAATCTGCAACTTATAAACGTCATAAAACCTGTCTTGGGAAAACAAACATTATAAAATTTCTTGCTACCTCATTTTGAATATGGAACATTAAGAATCTTCCAAAAGCCTAGGACAGTCTAATGAAAAATATTATAAAGTACAAAGATAATATGATCGCGTCCGGAATTTTTGTTAATTTGAAACATAAAGCTAAGATACTTAAATAGTATTACATAGTAATTAAGCGAGGTTTTGTTTATTATAATATTTTAATTTACATGTGTACCGTTCGCAAGACTACAACTTTTAAAAAATAGTAAATGTTATTATTTCTATTTCACTGCTATACATATTATCGACACATACCTATAGTCTGTCATTATTTAAGATAAACTCGAATATATCTTTACATTTGACATTCGAGCATAGTTTTCAAAATATTTTTAACGGTGTCTGCAAAGAATTGTATAACAACGTGAGTATGGAATCAGTTTTTTTTTCGAGTACTAGGTATATGATTTGATGTCATAGATTAAATTACAATTTAAAGTATAAATGTCTCTTTTTTATATTTTAACAATATACTTTTATCATACCTATAATGTGATTGCGTAATGTAATAAATAATAAATTAAATAAATATAGAATGAACAATGAACCGATACGGCAGGGATTCGAACCCGCGACCTCTGGAAAACCGTCCGTTAGCTTCACATGGCTGTACATGACTTTTATAGTAATTTTTAAACATTGAGCAAATTATTTCAAATATATGTCTGGTGTTGAAAAGTTTCATACTTCTGTTTGTGATTCTTGTTATATACAAAGGATTGAATTTCATTTGTCATCGCTGTAGTTCATTGCCTCTGAATTAAAAAATTAATGGATACCATATGGGACACGACCCTGCAAGTGGTCAAAAACGTCCAATAATGTATATTTTAACATTATTTTAGTTTGCTACTTGTTTGATAGAAAAGCAGATTTTTGAAATTTATAAAGCAAGGAAAATAGAGTGAAACTCGATTACAACAGATGTCAGCGAAGTCTTTGCTATTACAATTATTCTACAAATTTTAGTGATAAGGTCTTTTTTATCATATATCATCGTGATATTATGCATCCGGTCGGTATCGT
This sequence comes from Dircenna loreta, assembly GCA_963555665.1. Taxonomy (NCBI): domain Eukaryota; kingdom Metazoa; phylum Arthropoda; class Insecta; order Lepidoptera; family Nymphalidae; genus Dircenna; species Dircenna loreta. The sequence goes on from OY743096.1 coordinate 1,156,073, forward strand.
GCGGTTGTAAATCAATATGAGACCTAGTTTTTTTTTAAAGTCTAGATTTAATTTGTATCTTTTCATGTAACAATTTTTAAAAAAGACACCTATAAGATAAAAAACCTGTACATAAGTAGTTTTAAAGTGATTCCCTACTATCCTCTATCGCAGTGGATGTAACTTTTCTTTTTAGGATGGCTGCTTTATTGCGATTGAGCTGCATCATTTATTCTTTTTTGCACTTCTTCTTTCTCTAGTAAGTCAAAAGCAGATTTGTTTTATATATTTACCAACAGGAGTTTGGGGTCAAGTGAGATGTCCAAGTGAAATGTTATAGACCCTAATATTTCAATGAATATATATATTAATGCTACATTTGCTTCTACTATGTATAAGAACTAAACCAACTGCAACATAGCAGATTGTAAAATATTATTAATTATATATATTTATTTATACACTAGCTACTGCCTGTGAGTTCGTCCGCATGGAATACTGGGAAGTGGCCGTACTAAACTGGAGTTTAAAATAAAAAAGTGTATAAAACAATCGGGTAGCAGAGCACTCATAGCACTTAATGAAAGTTGTGTAAACGTTTCGATATAGTAGGTACATTGACTACTTTTCGAGTTGAGGTAGATGTGTTACAAGCAAATTAATTACCACCGACATCTTATGAAGTTTATCAATATTATAATAAAATGTAAAGTAACTGAAAATAATAAAACTTATCAATAATATTTTTAATAAAAGTATAGCAGTAATAAAATATACTATATTTTTTAAATTACTAACTACAGTAGTTAAGTGATGTAACTTTCTCCAACTTAAACGAAGGTCGAGTTGTTTTAGCGATTAGCGTGGACAAACATCGTGGTACGACATTTTTATATAATATATTAAGATATATAAATGTACCATTACTAAAAAGTGTAAGACGGTAATTAACAATATATATTGTACGGTTGTAATAAAACTAGCAATATAATTAAAATAGCTATATATACTCATAGTGAAATAATTAATTTATTAAAATAAATTAACATACACAGTCATCTATAAAATGTACTTCTCAATGATGAATTTAAATGGATTTTTTGTTAAACCTTTTCTTATTCTTTTTTCCTTCATCACACGTTACTTCTATAATTTTAATTTATACAAATATTTGAACCAGGTAATTTAATCCAGCTCCTCTTTCGCTTTTCATTCTAATGTTGGTGTAAGTAAATCCAACTGAAACTGTCACTGAAACTGTGCCTTTTGTTTGTTCCAAATCTATTACATTGACTCCCTGTTAAAAAAAATACTTATTTTTGTACATTACAGTAATAGTACCATATAATTTACATATATATAACATGGACATTAAAATGCAAAATAACATGCCAGGAGGATAAAAAAATAACAAAGTTATTTACCTTTATAGTTTGATTTCCATTATAAAATACATTTTTATTTCGTGTCTTTAACGGTATACTTGATAATTTAACATTTTCTGTGAAAATAAGTTGACCATTACTGACTCCTATGGTTAATCCATCTGATGTGCAATAATGTATATTTAAAAGGATTGCTAACAATACAGTTAACTTTACTGCCGCGCCCATTGTAACTAATTTTCAGTACAGTATGTATGATTTGAGTGGTGCCTCACTAATACACTATTATAAGTATTTTTTTTTATCTCTGTTCCCAAAATCTTGAAATTTATCTATAGATAATATTGCATATACAAGTTTTCAAAAGATTATTCTAAGATAAATAACGTTTGCTATTTAGACGCGATGATATCATTTTTGTTTATAAAAATGGAAAAAATCTATGAAATTTTATTCCGTTATTCTATGAGTATTATTATTTTAATGTTCAGCCTCGAATTTTCATAAAAACAATTCAAAAATAAGCCCCAAGTTTATCTAGAGATGAGTCCAAGAAGACTGGGATGAATTATAGCGAAATCATATAAATAAGGATTTAAGACCTTAAAATAAATTCTCCGAGGCCGCTCGCGAAGCCCACCGTATTATTTTACGTGCAATTTGTTTGTTTTTATTGCGTTTTCGAGCCTACGGCTGCATTAATATTACATAGGTTTGCTGGAGTTCAATATTATTTGTTTTAAAGTTTTACGTTTTATATTAATTATTAATACTTGAAAATGGTTTTAAAATACTTTTGACGAATATTTCCAAGTTTATCATTTATGAAAATGTACACGGTGTATGGTTTGGTTTTATAATAATAAGAATATATTCTAGATTGTTTTCTTGTGAGTAATTTTTATCTATTAAAGATAAATCTTTTAATGTCTTTATTTCTGTAAGTACAGAAATAAAGATACACAAATAGTTACAATGAAGTCTATAATATTCATATTTATATATAATAAAAACATATAAAGAACCCTAAAATCGTATATCTTAATTTGAGTGGTTATAAAAGAACCTTTTTGTCCTCTCTTTCCCACAGCCTCAATTTCAACAAGAGTAAAGAGGAAAGGCTTTACACAGTTGTTATCTGAATTTTAATATGACAATTCATTGAGATAGGGAGTAATAACAAAAATATGGGGTAACTTCCTGTTTTGATGAAAAGTTCCGCATAATTAGTGATTACAGAAGGGCGAAGGCGTGTATACACAAACTGTTTCTGTGGGCTTATGTTAATGCTAAGGATCAAGTCAATTATATCAATATACGTATAATTTATGTACAAAATACTTTGAAAATATGTAATATCATAAACACTTTTAGTTTTGTTTCTGAAAATTAAATTGTATCCTAGATACATACGAGTATAGTCAAATATAGACCGATATTTTACTAAATGTTTTAATTTTTACTTTTTATTATTCCTTAAAAACGACTGGTATGACTTTTTGTAAAATAGCCTGTAAAAATTAATAAAATTAATGATAAAGCTGGTAACGGAAATGGCGCTCATTAATGAATAATTAAAATAACAATTCTTATTATTTTAACAGGCATCATTCCAGAGTTACGTTTTTTTATTCAATCGTAATATTTCTGTGTAATATATAAGATTGCCTTCGCCCGATCGATTGTGTTAAAATATATATATATAATTCTAATATTCTACTATTATTTAAACAATCACCGGATACTCTATCTGAACTGGCTATCCCCAAGATGGCTGATCTCTCCGTATCTCCTTGTATAATCCTATCAACCTATCCTATCAACACAGTATTAGATGAGGTGACGTCGCATTAACTGGCATTAAGTTGAATTAATTAGACAAGATCTTCTGATAATGTTCAACTGACAACTGACATGCAACTAAACCTCAAACGACGTGGGAATAACTAGAGATCTGTCTGTATACTTCAGTGTTTATATAATTTTTTAAGGTTGTAAATGAGTTGCTTATAAAATTTGATTCAATGTAAATGTTTAATTTTTACATATATTTCTAATTAATAAGCTGAAGTGTCAAAAAAATTTCAACAAGTCAAATATTACATCAACAACAGGAAGTCAATCATTGAAAAATATCAACGATACATAAAGGAGTCTCTCAGAGCGCTCGTGTAAATTGTTCATTCACTAGGATAATAACTACACCAAATTAGGATATTTTTTTACAATATTTAAACTTATAATGTGTGATAATATTTAATGTGAAGCTAGAATAATATGTGAAAATATAATTAATTATATTAATCTTTCCATAGTCTAAATATATACACAACTATGGTCTAAAACACAGTAGGTACATTTTGTCATTATTAAAAACAATGATGGACTAAACAAAACACAATAAAAGAATAAGTGCATTGACTCAGCAATGAAATGTCAGGGCAATGAAGAGCTCTGTGACATGAGCCCTCTCGCGTTGAGGGCTCGCTTGTTCTAGATACTCTATATACAAAAACAAGCTACTAAAACGAATGTCTGATGAAGACATTCTAGTTTTCTCAACATAATGAAGTTTTTTTCTTTGTTCAGATTTGATTTGGTATTTTGAATGTATATCAATTTTAGCGAGACGCTTTATTATTTACTTTATTGATTTTACACAATTTATAAAATGTGTGTGTGTGTTTTTAACACAAAATCTTTTATTTGAAAAATATAAAAGATAATTTAAGTAACAACCAAAAAACTCTCATGATTGTCTTATATAATGTATTATTATGCATATTATATTTATTAGAAAATTATTACAAAAATCCCATACTTGTATGTAAATGTATTGAATAAACATGGTCGTAGCAGCGATGCCAATAAAGGGCTCCGAGCAAGGGCACTTGTGTGAAGAGCTTCGTTTCCCCTCGGTTATCTCGAGGCTAAACAACTAGACTTATCCGTTAATTGAATACTTATAATCAATCGGTTTCCTATCGTTTTACTTTCATAAACATATTTATAGTTCCTCTCCTTAATACAGATTATTTTATAACCTAGCTAGGAGTACAGTATTTCACTTATATATTATATAATACTAAACTTTATATTTAAATAAATATTTACAGTTAATTAAACCATAGTTTATGGCTATCTATAACGATTTTGATTTTCTATAACTAGCAGTATATTTAAACTTATAATTTCTACCATAATATTATTCGTTTCTTATTATTATATTCTTTTCAATATTAAAATATCCTTTATTAATAATAAGTTTTGAATCTTTAGATAAATATTAATTTTAAAGATGCTTTTACTTAGAACGTCAAGTCTAATGGACTTGAAACTGAAATTACATTATACTCGTAGTAAATTTGTGTTATTGAAACCAAAACAGATATTGCAAAAGTGTAAAGCAATTCAGAAACAAATGAAATATTATTTGGTAAATAAATGTATTATACACATTCTAAAATTTATCTCAAAAACAAAATAAATTATTATGCAAAATAGTCCAATATCAAATTCTCTATTTTATATCTTGACTAGCGTCTTAAAGGCTCTATAGATAAAGATAAAATGACGAAACTGAAGTCTTATAAAAACCGGATGACATCAGGTAAGCGAGTAAATTTCAGATAAGTATCTTGTTAGAGACAAAGGAAGTTGCCAACAAAAGCGGGCGTATCGTTGTTTTTCATCCAGAAAGAGCGCAAAGGCTTGCGCTATGGACCAAGTGATAAATATTTTAAAGTTTTTCTAAATAATAATAAAAAACTTTGCTATGTATTTTTTAACAAAATGTTTGGTTCCAATTAAGAGAATTGTTTCATTATTGCGCAATTTAATATATATATATATATATATATATATATATATATATATATATATTATAGTTATACCTATACCTATATTTAAAAATAAATAATTATGACATTAATTTATTGTTTTGCGTATTAGAATTCCAATACGCGGTTCTTAGTTGTGAAAGCGTGGCTGCATAATTAGAACAAGATGGATAATCTGATAACAAAGTAGGTCTGTAGCTTATACCACAAACACCAAAGTCTTCAGTGTGTACGCATCTCAAGTTCACAATAGGTGGCGCTGTCAGAAACAGTCGCTGCTCTTTACAAATTTAAACAATAATACCCTCCAACTGCAGGTTTAATTGAACTTCCGTAAGTGAGTTGATACACTATGAATTGTTCCATACAGAATTATTGTTCAACTTTTAAGAGCTTTGGCAGAGACAAAAAAGGAAATAGTTTTGTTTGATTATATGAAACAGGTGTCCAACAACTGCCCCGGAAATTTAGTAACAAGCATTGAATGAAAACAAGATATTATTAAAAAGTATTTATTTCCTTCGTGTCTTAATTTAGTATCTATCTATTTTATAATCTTTGTTTTTATTATAATTGCGTTTTAATGATTTCTCTCATACATATCTTTAACTTTTTTCTCCATAAGATTAATTACAATAATACAGCCTCTGAAAATAAAAAAGTGTAAAAACATTGTAACATCCGAGTTGGTTGTCAATCAGCTTTACAAAACCACTGGCGCAAAAAATCGTTGAGCGGAAATAGGTATTGGATTTGTCTCGTCATTCCCTGATTTTTTAACTCTCCCGCGGAATCCTGGCACATTGTTTTTGTAAATATAAGTGGCTGTGTATTTACGTCATTGTAATTTTTGTAAGTATCGAGAACGTAGCTAACTTAGAAATAGGTACAGAATTAATTTAAGATTTCTGTGTCGCTTTGGCTCAAAATAATTTTAATATTAAATTATTTTGTTATTATTGCTACTCTACAAAATTTATTATTAGTATATAATTATTTACTTTTTAGAAATACGCATTTCACGCTCTTATTAAATTACATTACTTTTTGTCCGTTCTACAGGTTGCACTTAACCTTTTGTATATTTACAAGCAACTAAGCGCGCAACTACGGACTACGAAGTTATAATGCATATTATTGAATCATTGAATTCTCACCATAATGTTCAAGCTTATAAGGTTCATTATCATGTAAAAAAATCTTTCATATTTATTCAGCCGCACCCTTTATGGAGGAGCACTTACTAATTAGACGTGGCTCAGTCAAGAGGAATTCTGTACGGTCTTATTTTGTTCTAATTCAGCCGTGTGTTCATTAAAATTTATGAATCGCATCTGTTATTTTACGAATAAGAAAACATAAGGCTACTTGCATAAAATAATTTACATAAGAGCAGTGAAAGGTAGATTATAATAGCCACAGAGTTATTATAGTTGTGAGGGTAGTTTATATTATATTTCATGATAATACTGTTGTCTTTTTCTATTTAAGTAAAAATATTCCCAAAGTGCATATTTTTATTATTTGCCAGTAACGTTATAAAAAATGAAATATTTATTTATATATCCAGGCTATAATCACAACATTTCACTTCGTTGCACTTTCCATTACCTTTACGCGTTGTAAACAATAAATAAAACAATGTTGAACCGATTTGACAAGCATATTATGTAGAATTTTTATCTTTAAAAGAAAGTGTCTGTCACAAAGTCAGGATAACTAATTATCAACCTCCAATGGCTTAGTTGAGATGAATTAAGTTCAGGATGTGAATGTATTTACGTAACTGCCTTTTCTAATTTAAAATAGTCTATACATTTTAATGATTTATTATTTACTAATTTTAAATGATATGTTTATTATTTATATAAAAGTGTTAATGTCCACTTTGGAATTGAGGTATTCCCAGTTATAGTTAAATAATTCTCAATTGCAACGTGAATATAGTTATTGAATTTGTTCGTCAGCTCTCATATTTATTAAACAATTGTGACAGCTAACATTACGTAAATATATCCTCGAAACAACATAAATATGTCTTGTAACAAATATTTAATATTAATTAAATTTGTTTAATATATAATAATAACAATAAAGTCAATATTTAATCATTAATGTTATTTTAAGTCAGCTAATAATCTCACAATAGACAGTATTGTCATAACTTTGCTATACGTCATCTGTACTGCGGTTATCGTTATTGTATAGATGTATGTAGCGTTGAGACAGTCGTCACCGAATGGGAAAGCCGCTGTAATTTCCATTTTCTGATTGGAACACTCTTGTAACACCTGAGCCAGTTTGTCAAGTGACAAATATTCCTCACCCTGTTTTTGCAAACATTAAATATGTAACAAATTCGTGGCGGCTTTTAAAGGTTTTACGACAGTTCGCGTTTTACAAGTAACAAAAGTATCGGTACGTCTTATCTAAATAAAATGATAATTTTTAACAACAGCCTGCTATTTAAGTAGATTTAAAAAAAAATAGTGAAGGGTTGTCTTAAAAAGAAACAGGTTATTTAAATTAAATCTATCATTTACTGTGTTAAAACGTATTTAATGTGTATAATTAGTATTTTGTTCTTGTAAGATATCATATTTACAATGGTTTTGAAATAAATGTCGGAGGAAAAGTTCATCACAATAGGCAGGACTAAGCAGAATTCTAGTCAACGTAGGTGACTTTTATTAGGTTTGTAATTTCGATAGAAACCTTCCAGCCACTTCTAGTCAATATCAAAGCAATTATTTCGACAACTCTATCATTTATTTAATATCAAATTTCGGTTGCACAGTTGTGGAGGAAGAGGACAATGGAGGTCGTTACATTTTTGATGCATTCAGGGTTTTATTTCTAGTTATTTTTGTCAGTACAAAGATATCACATATTAAATTTATACTTCAAAAAAACTAAGTTTTACTTTTATTTTCAATTTACATACATTTTAAATATTACTAAGGCATTGAAATTGCTTGACTTTAGTAATACCTTCAATGCCGTATTATTTGATATATTGTTTACAATATTAGTTCTAATACATTTCCATCGGCAATTGTCTGTTTTCTCCGCTGTTTATTTTGCCTTAAATACAACCAACGCTAGAATTTCGAAACTTAGCTTGTTATACCAACGAATATTTTCAGTATATAATAAAACATTTGATCTTAAATCATTTGCTCCTACCTCCTGTATGCCTTACACTATTAATTTTTGTAAAGTATAATTTCGGCGAGTGGTGGCAGACGCTGTTGGGTTTGTCCCACCGTCACTGTTGTAGTACAAGAAGATGGTCGTGTTCAAACCCCATGTCCAAAACTTTACGTAATTTTTGATTGTAGGCATAATTAAAGTTTGTAATTCCCTTTCGATTTTTTTTTCTAATAAATAAGGAAAGCTAAAAACAATAGTGAACAGCAAGACGCATCTCATGGTTTGTCACGTCATAACTCTTCATTAGAAGTGATCATTGTCAAGTGTATGCTTTCAGTTAATAGAGATATAAATATAAAAAGTTCAGATTTTAACTAAACAACATGGATAAAAAAGAAATCTTCGATCTTAACGCGTCTGGAATTTGCGTAACTTTACTTTACGGTGTTAGTGAACGCGTCATACAAATGCATACTGCTAAGTTGTAAATACCATTTTTATGTACAACATTGGATTTAATATTTCATGTACTTTAATCGTTTTTATTATTCGTATATCGGCATCAAAAATCTTGATATTGGTATATAGATAAATTATATCAAAATATTTATAAAATAATGCAGAAACCGGTCAATCAATCGAATAACCAATAAAAATGTGCATAATATATATATATACATATTATGCACAGTGAGATGAAGCCGATTTATGTGCGCCAAACATTTTCAAACTAGTGTTAGTTGGTGTATTTTACACTCGCGTACCTATTTCCTAGGACCAAGGTAATCCTCTCAATAATAAATGAGACTACCTAACTTTGTGCCAGCACCGACACTCTGGCTTTCACACTTAAAAACTTTGGAATGATCCCATCTTACAGAAACCGCCAAGCAAAAGTATACCCTGCGTGTTGGAATTTAAGTAAATTTTCAAGTGTTTCTAAATTAAAGAGTTAGCCAGTAGATTGCACACGTGCCTTTGAATTAGGCATGTGTTAAAAGCTTAATGCACTAAATAGGTTATACGCGCTCTTTTTATCTCGTATGTATTATCGTATCTAATATCGTATGTAATAATATAAATAAAAGTGATCAAAATCAATGAGTCATTTTCGTATAATTGTATAATATTTAAATTGATAACAGTGTATGAAAATTGTAATATGCAAATTTTCAGAAGCATAAAACAATAAAGGACTAAAGAAGTACACGAAAAGGCCCCTCCTTTTGGTTGGGGGGGGGGGGGTAAATTTTGAATATTATTTCACTCACCATTCAAAACTTAGCTTTAACAATAATTTATAGCTGATCTCGTGAAAGGTACTTACTGCAATGGTCGTACAGAAATCATACAACCTGAAATCAAGTGACGATAGCAATATCGTAAACATTATATAAAACTCTTCCGTTCCTGAGTGAATGACATACAATGTACAGCTGAAACAACTGAATGTAAGAAACTGAAATTTAGCATGTATGTTCCTCGGAGAGTGTAGGAGAGCGCTAAGAGAATATTTTTGGAAATTCCGCGACCAAAGGGGTGAAAAACTTTTATATGAAATTTCTACACAGTTGAAGTTACTGACTACAAATTAATGAATACGTGTTAAGATAGAGAGATGAAAATTTGTAATCATACTCTATTGTAAATTAAAATAAGCACGCGGGCAAAGCCGCGAGTGGAAAGCTAGTTGTATATAAACAATTACTGTACAAAAGCTATTCCATGAGCTGAACTCGATAATATGGGTTAAGTGATGCCCCTGGCATTAGAGGTATTTGGAGTTAAAATTAATAACATTTCTGGTTCAAAGATATTATTTAAGTTCTAGTTCTTATATGTTCATTTAAAATATTTTTTTAATGTTCAAATTCAGTGTGTTTATGCGTATTTCTATATATATACTATAATAAAGCATCGGCTAGGAGAATAAATTATTCCATCGAATTATGAACGTGTAAAATATTATTTAAAAAGAAGCATTGGACAAAAATTCACTACCGCAAGTTAGTTTTATTCTTTTTAAATGTAATAGAAAACAATATAAATAAAGGATTTAAATATTGATACTAAATTTTTAAATAACTTAATTATTAATTTACAAATTTGACACATATTTACCATTATTTTAAGATATAATTTAAAAAAATCTGGGGACAAATTATAGTAAGTTTCTTGTAATTTATAGCTTAAATTCATCTCGAACAAAATCCATTGGATTCCATCAACATCGCTCATCGACAAGTTTCATTAGCGTCGCTATATTTTAAGTCAGGTGCTCTCGCTGATCAAGGACAGCAGACATTTTCTGAATGCTGAAATTGGAATTCAAATTTCACCATTTATATATCTGAATAATAACAGTTATTTAATTCATACATTGATTTTGAGATGGAACTAATATGATATAGAAAATATTTTCTTTTACCGCTCATATGTTATATTTAAAAACAAATATAAAACATTTTAAAAACTTTTCAATATATAATCAAATACACAACAACAGAAATGTACAATGTAGCATACAATATATCTATCACATAGAGCCCCTTCATTAGTGATATCGAATAAACAGTGAATTAAATTTGAACACAAAACACACAAATTCAAAGCGTTTGTTCACAAGATCATTTCCATCGCTATTTGCTTTATAAAGCAAGCAACTGATTCACCAATAATTCTAAATTATCGCCAATGTTGGACCTGTTAGTCAGCCAAATTGCCTTAAGCCCGGCTCTTGACAAAGCAGGGGCTCAACTGTATAATTACACCGATTTTGCTGTGACAGTAATAATGTTTTGCAAATGGTTACAGATGTTTCCCCGATTGGTTAATGTGTAGTCTAATTTATGCGGCGCTTCAAGCGCTTAGTTATTTATAAAAGATCCTTCGCCCATTTAAAGACTTTAATAATAATTTATATATAGCAAAATGATAGAGCAGTCATTAATACAGTTATGAGATAGCTAAATTGGGTTAGAATAACTCTATATTTAAACATCACTAATTATCGATATTCAATAAAATAATCATAATATAATATATGATAAAAATTGTTTACTAAACCAAAATAATATAACGTGCTCAAGATCACATCACTGTCTTTTTTATAAGGTTAGTATTTTAAAAAAATGTACATTTAAATTCAGCTTGTAAATTTAATGTTATTTATTAGGTATACATAATATTATAAGAATTAAATGTAGAAAACACTTAAAAAAAAAACAATGAATCCAACAAAGATTACAATTAATTTATTTTGAACAAAATTATAAAATTAACTTTATAATACTAAGTAATAAAACTAATGACTAAAATGGAATCTAAACAAAAAAACAACGTAACGATTACTTTTAAAAGAATAAAGCAAAAATAAATAATAAAATGGCTTACGTGACCACTGCCACACACAATATCTCACTAACACTGAATTAAGAACAAAATGAATATGTCTGTTCGACCCGAGAGCAAGATGTCAAGTGAGTGTCCATGTGGTTAACATGTTGTATTAATAAATAATTTGAAAGCTAATAATAAAAAAAAAAAGAGGTAGGTGCTTTTTCTCTTATACGGCCTCTCCTGACAGCATGTCGTCCTCGAGATGGTTCCCTTGAGAAATACAGCTAGGACCTGCGACGCAAGGCTCTGGGTCTTCCATCTCCACATCGTCCTCGTTCGATTCAACCGTCCCGTTATCATCAGTGTGCTCGCCTGAAATCATAATTCAACTTTACTTGCCAGTACAATTTGCCTATGCCTTTCATCCTGTCATCATTCATATAATTCGTACATCACCAATGATACTATCACCCACGCACATGGTCTTGATTGAATTATTAAACAAGATTGAGACGTCTCGTAATACAAACCAATCCTAGGATTTTACGTAGAATCCATTTCAGTAACTTCACTCTGTAAAGGTTCACCTTGCATCTCTAGGCGACGAACGCCATAATATTGCGACGAACGCTAAGGTACGGCGACGAACGCCAAGCATATAAGCTTGAGTGTCTAAGCACACGATACCTTCCACAAGAGGCGACGGACGCCAAGGTACGGCGACGAACGCCAAGCATATAAGCCTGAGTGTCTAAGCACACGATACCTTCCACAAGAGGCGACGGACGCCAAGGTACGGCGACGAACGCCAAGCATATAAGCCTGAGTGTCTAAGCACACGATACCTTCCACAAGAGGCGACGGACGCCAAGGTACGGCGACGAACGCCAAGCACATTTGCTTGAGTGTCTAAGCACACGATACCTTTACACAATAGGCGACGAACGCCAAGGTACAGCGACGAACGCCAGGCCATGAACCTGTGTGTCTAGGCACATGTACCATAAATAAGGATTAAATATCTCACCCTCAAAGAATGCAGCACACGTATCAGGGCACCATTCGCCCCGCCACGGGATCATGTGTTGGGCCGCAGCTTGAGTTATCTTCCCATAGCTCCCGCTCAACAGTCGTAGAGCATAGCGTCCACTGGGTAGTACCTTTACTACCTTGTAGGGGCCACGCATACCAGGATCAAGCTTTCCAACTACCTGCGAGAACTTGATAACAAAGACTAGGTCGTTTATGTTATACTGACGAGGTGTGTGCCGATGCCGGTTAATTATCTCATCTTGCCTGGTCTGATTGTTCTTCAACAGATGGCGAACTCTACCCCTGGTCAGTTCCCTCAAAGCTTCCCGATTTTGAGCTGGGTCTTCAACAGCTACATCACGAACTAACGTACGGATGATCGGCGTCGTAGCTTCCGTACCAATAAGGAGGTTTAATGGCGAAACCTGGGTGGTTTTTTGCTTGGTAATGTTTAGTACCAACTGCAGCCTTCCTAAGTTCTCGGACCAACAAGCCTCCTTGTGGTTTGCTTGAATGCGCAACATATTAAGAACAGTTCGCATGTACCGTTCCGCTTGTCCGTTGGCATGATGCATTCCAGGTGTAATGTAGTGAAGGTCACAGCCAAGTTCGCTAATAAAATTAACAAATTCCCTAGATTCAAACATGCGCCCCTTATCAGTAACTATTAATTTCGGTACCCCAAACAGAGAAACAGATTGAGCAATCACGCTTTTTAACTCAGCAGTGTCTTGCTTACGCATAGAATAGAGAAGTGAAAATTTAGTGAATGCATCTATGATAAGAAGAACAAACTTGTAGCCGTTAGATGTAGGCAGAGGACCTAATGCATCTATATGCACTGTATGAAACGGGGTATCTGGCTTTTCCCACGAGGTTATATTTTGGAGGGGAGCTCGTGGGACTCTTTTTTGAGAGATACAGACTAAACAGTGGCCTATGTATTTACAAACAAACTTTCTGAGCCCTGGAAACCAAAAGTGTCTCAAAATGAGATCAAGGGTTTTCTCTACACCGATATGTCCGTGCTCATCATGAAACACTCGCAAAAGAGAGAGACGATGCCCTTTAGGGATGTAACACAGAAGTCGTGATTGTTGACCTATAGGTGAGTACTTGTAATACAAGACGTCATTTCGTACCGAATAACGACTAGAGTCTAAGTTACCATCGCGCAGCTGATTAATGAGGTCTCGAGTTTCGTTATCAGCTGTTTGAGCAATTTGGGCCCAATTACGAGGTCTAACGATTTGGTTTACAGTAACGACTGGATTTCGACTAAGGTAGTCCGCGTGTGGAATCATTACCCCCTTTCGATACTGGATGGAAAAATCAAAATCTTGGAGGTAAATCCACCATCTAGCAACTCGGGGAAGTAGATCTTTCTTTCGTTCGGTAGATTTAAGGGCGTTACAATCAGTGACTAGCGTGAATTTTAACCCTATAAGATAGTGTCGGAAGTTCTCAAATGCTTTGACAACCGCAAGAGTCTCAAGTTCATAAGAGTGATATTTACTCTCAGCTCCTTGAGTAGACCTACTGAAGTATGAGACAACATGCTTACTAGAGTCGGGATGGGTCTGTAGGAGAACAGCGCCGTAACCTATGCTACTAGCGTCGGTGTGAACCTCCGTTGGAAAACTAGGGTTAAATATCGTAAGTACTGGAGCACTTGTTAATGATTTAATAATGATTTGACGAATGGCCTCACATTCGGCTGTCCAAACGAACTGATGGTTTTTACGAGTTAAGCGAGTAATAGGAACAATTTTTGAAGCATAATCTTTTATATAACGCCTAAAATAGCCTGCTAGACCGAGAAGCTGTCGGACCTGTCTTACATTTCTCGGAGGATCAGTATTAGCTAGGGCCTCTACCTTTCGCGGACTCGGCCTAACCTGACCTTGCCTTATTATTTTTCCCAAATATTCTACCTCAGTTACAAGAAAAGAGCACTTTTTAAGGTTGATAGAGAACCCAGCTGAAGTTAATGTCCTTAGAACTCTACTAAGTAGCTCTATTCCCTGCTCTACAGTATTACTTAATAAAAGTACATCATCAACATACACAAGAACATTACCCTCGTTAATATGTTCGCGAAGAGTATCATTGATAATACGTTGGTAGACTATGGGGGAATTAGCCAGACCATATGGCATTTTAAGGTACTCAAAGTGGTCTTCTGGTGTCACAAAACCAGTGAGGTGAATGCTTTCCTTTTTTAAAGGGATTTGATGGAAGCCTGTAGCCATATCGAGGCACGTGAATATCCTGTAACTGCCGAGTCTATCTATGTGATCGTCTATAAGCGGTAGTGGGTATCGATCTTTAACTGTGATCCGATTAAGGGCTCTATAATCTACGCAAAGTCGATCAGAACCGTCGCGTTTCTTAACTAAGATTATCGGGCTAGCGTATTCTGACTTCGAACGTCTAATTACACCTTTACTTAAGAGGTCGTTAGTAATCTCGCGGACTTTAAGCTTTTCTTGATAAGAAAGCTTGTACGGCCGGTATACAACTGGTGTATCTTTATTGAGTTTAATTTCCATTACTCCTGTGCGCACCGTAGTCGATGCAGTGCCGGAAATAAAAAACTTCGAGTAATCGTTAATTACCGACATCAATTTAGCCAACTCATCGCCCTTAAGGGGTGTGTTTATTTTAGAACTGTCATTTAACTGTACAGAATGGATTCTAGAGTGAGAGGAGTCAGAATGCGTAAGATATTGCTCGTCTTTTGTTCGAACATATTTTATTCCATCCCGATTAAGAACATCTGTGCCTATAATAATAGACGCATTCATAAACGGAGATGGGACTACTACTAGCTCTGCTTCGATGGATATGTTGCTAAACTCTATCGTGAGTGTTACGTAACTAGTCGAAACTATTTCTTTTTCACTTATTCCCTTCAAAATGCAATGCCTTGGAATCGGCCGACAACGAAAGTACTTGAGTACATTTGAAGAAATGAGGGACACGTTGAGAGCGCCACTATCGATCAGTACATCAACAGGGACCCCATCTATAACAGCACTGATAACGTCTTGTCCCTGAGAATACGTGGATTGAGAAGAACACAGATTGACTTTCTGCGGATTTCGTGATTCCGACCGTGCCTTAGCAAAACATTCGGTCTCAGTATGCCCTTGTTTCTTACAAAACTTACAGGTAACAACAGAAGGTAACTGCGTCTTGGAAGGTACGATAGACTTTGAAAAATTGCAATTGCGACTGACATGTCCCCGCCTATTACAATTGTAACACTTAGGTCCTTCGTTTGTATTATGTTTTGAATTAGTCTGGACACGTTTTTTATAAAATTTATCAATGTTATCACGCTTAAATATCGGCTTCGTATAAATTGACAGAAACGATACGATACTATCCGGAGTAAGGTTCGCATTCGCAGCCGCTGCTCGGACCTGAGGGCTATCAATTCCTCGTATCACTATAAGAGTCATTAACTCCTCGCTTAAGCCTGAAATAATCCGCAAACGTAATAGTGTACGACGAGCGTACTCCGCAAATGTTGAGTACCTATCAGATGTGGTGCGCATAGCCTCGTAAAGAATATTTGCGTAATCTAATTTATTCGGGCAAAGATTTTTAAATTCGCGTTTGAAGTTAGACCACGTCCTGTCTGAGGTAACCCACTCATTTAACCAAACTTTAGCATCTCCCTTTAAACAAGAAGCCACTCGCGATAAGCATTCGTGATCATTCCATTTATTAGTGACCCTAGCGCGATCCACTTCTGCACACCATACCTCGATATTATGAATCGATGGATCAAAGTTTGACACGTAATAATGCTGTGAATTAGAAGGTTGCATCGTTTGAAAAGCCTGCATTAATGCTTGTGCAAAAGTAGATGCCTCAGAGCGCGGCACGCCCGAATTTGACAAGGGTGTGACCTGTGGAGCGTTCGATTTCGGTGAAACTTTATGACATTGACTGTCTCGTCTACAGGATAACCGACGTTGAGGCAATTGCGATCCGTCATCGCACCGACTCTAATATTCTCGATTACAACAAACACTGCGCGATCGGCTCCTAGATCTACCACGCGAGCAATTCACCGATCTGTTACGCGAACGACATCGATTCTTATTACGCACGCCACGCACTGTCTTGTCGACTGACCGACGAACTTCACAATCTCGAGAGTCTGTCTGATCGCGGACACGCAAGCCATCGTCTAATTCTAATCTATGATCACTCGAGTCACGTCGTGAGACACCACCATATCGATTCCGAGACCTACTCCTTGAATTCCGCCTATTCTGAGATATACGTATAACGGGACTCCGCGACCTGCCTCGAGTGTACTGTGGATCACCACCACGCAACTCTTTATTACTCATTACGTTAGAACAAAACAACAAATCTAATAAAAATAAAAATCAAACAAAGAAACAAGTAATCGTTACAGATATCAACTTGAGAGGAAAGAAAAATAAAAAAAAAAAAAACAAAGTGACGGTAGAAAAAGAAAATAAAATTGTTAATAACTAAGTCTTTGTTTTCAGTGGACTGACTAGTCCTTTATCCCACTTCTGATATAAGAATTAAATGTAGAAAACACTTAAAAAAAAAACAATGAATCCAACAAAGATTACAATTAATTTATTTTGAACAAAATTATAAAATTAACTTTATAATACTAAGTAATAAAACTAATGACTAAAATGGAATCTAAACAAAAAAACAACGTAACGATTACTTTTAAAAGAATAAAGCAAAAATAAATAATAAAATGGCTTACGTGACCACTGCCACACACAATATCTCACTAACACTGAATTAAGAACAAAATGAATATGTCTGTTCGACCCGAGAGCAAGATGTCAAGTGAGTGTCCATGTGGTTAACATGTTGTATTAATAAATAATTTGAAAGCTAATAATAAAAAAAAAAAGAGGTAGGTGCTTTTTCTCTTATAATATATTAATTTCATTTATAAATTACATTTTTTCAGAGCTTATTGTCGAATAAATGGATAGTAATTATTCTGCTATGGACGGTAATAAATATTACATTGTATTATTAGAAAAAATAATACACTCTTGTATTGTAGTTTATTTGTTTTTTATTTTTATCTCAAAGCAACATTTATTTATAATAAATTGACTGAAAGAATCTAAAATCTTTTCACGTTAATTGTAGTAAATGTAACAAAGCAAGTGGGTTTCATATATATATATATATATATATATGTCGCGTCAGAGGTGGCCGGGCGCGACATCGTATGATCTTTTTCTTCGTTATTCATAACTTTTATTTTTGTCTTCGTTCTCGGGTAGAAAATAAAACACTTTTGCAATATTAATAATATTACAGACAAGGCCTCGATGAATGTCCGATCACTACTAAACTCAGTAATTCACTGCCCATCCTTGATACCAACCCCATCGAGGTAATGTGTAATCAATTTTATTTTAAAGAGTCAAATCACATAGCAATTGGTCAAATAAAATACTAATTAAGTATTAACAGTCAAATGACATACCAATTAGATTATAAACAATCGCTGAATTGAAATCAAATAATAACTATTCAAATCATAAAATAAAAAAAAATGAAATAACAATAACAATTAGAATAAATGACGACACTCATCATTGAATTTGCCACAGTAGCGCCATCTATTTCCGACACGGCCATTCTGATGTTCAGCCGTCCTCGGATGTGGGATCTATTTAAAAAAAAATTGAAAAAGTTAACGGTTCGGCACTCTGGCCTAGCGAATTCAAAGACGAATGCCCTTAAATAGACTTTCAACAATAATTTTTATGGACATAATATTAAAAAGAACAGAACCTTCAAGTTCCCAGAGACTAAATTAATTAAATTTAATTATTTACAAAATATTATCACATAGCCACTACAACCAATACTTAAGTCAAGGATCACAACTGTTCAGTCCATCGAACAGAGTATCTAGTCCATCAGATACTATATGGCACGGTCCATCGGCCATTGATCACTATCACAAAGTATCTAGTCCATCAGATACTATATGGCACAGTCCATCGGCCACTAGTGCAACTCGGTCCATCGGAAGCACTTTTAAAAGTCATGGTTGGTGTTGGCGTCACTATCATCATTATCATCATCGGATTGCAAACTTTTTAGGTCTAACTCTTTGGGAACTTGATGATCGGGTACACTCCTTAGACGATCGTGAGGGTACTTGTAAGTTCTATTCGAATTCAAAGCCTTTAAGAGATACCTATCACCCTCTAAGACTTCCATTACTTTAAAAGGACCTCGATATTTAGCATCTAATTTAGTTTGATTTCGTTCCTCATTTTCAATTAGTACAAAGTCTCCTTTAGTGAATTTATTAATTTTAGCCTTATTAGAGTCGAAACGTTTCTTATCATAAGCTGCGTTTGCCTCAATTCCACGAGTTGCCTGCTCCCGCACAAAAGATAGATCAATTTCCGCCTCATCATTAACTGCCATTAAGCCATAAGGTCGCGCTACTCGGCCAATCATTAGTTCCAAAGGACTAGCCTTTGTCACACGATTTAAAGTCGAATTCATAGCTAACTGAATATCTGAGAGTGCGTCTTGCCAAGAACGATTTTTACTTACTTCAACAGATGTGAGCATAGACTTAATTGTGCTCATGACGCGCTCAACCTGCCCGTTGGCTCGACATCCACCCGTAGCAATTAAGTGTAAATTTATGTTTTGGCTAATACAAAAATTTGAAAAATCCTTACTTGCAAAACAGCGCCCTTGATCTGCAATGATGCGAACCGGATTCCCAAACAAGGATATGCTGTGCTTAAGAGCTCGTATACTGCTGTTACTGTCAATGTTTTTGGAGTGAACCAGTAAAATGTATTTCGTAAAAGAGTCTATTAAAACGAACACATATTCTTTCATATCGTTCTTGCCACTCAACTTACCTGAGGCATCAATGTGGATGGTATGCCATGGGATCGCGCTTTTTGGAATAGGGTGAAGTTCTGCTTGTATACGACCCGTACTCGGCTTAGCGATCTTACATGTGATACAATTGTCAATGAATTTTCTTACATACCTGACCATGTTTGGGAACCAGTAGTATTCATATACTTTCCCCAATGTCTTCTCCCAACCTAGATGCATGACAGACTCATGAATGTTATTAATTACTGACCATCTTAGAGCTCGAGGAACGATGGGCAAACATCTCGTACGTCCATTTCGCTGGATCACGCGATGCAACACGTCCTTGCGGATTTCATAGGTCTTTCTAAGATCTTCGATCATTACCTCATTACGGAAATTAGACACGATCTTGGAAATCTCTTCGTCTTTTTCTTGTTCAGCTTTCAGCCAACCATCTGAGAGCTCAGCAATGTCTACTCGCTTTTCTACGATTCGAGCTATGTTGATATTGGAATTACCTGATACAGGGTTTCTCGATAAGAAGTCCACATGATTCATACGCGCACCCGGCCTATGAATAATGTCAAAATCAAACGACTGTAAATAAGCCCACCATCTATGCACTCGTGGTGATAAGTCAGGTTTGTTCTTTGAAGCCTTGACCGCTGCACAATCTGTTACAACAGTGAACTTCCGTCCATGCAAGTATTGGCGAAAATGCTTAACTGCATTGACAATGGCCAACGTTTCCAGTTCAAAAGAGTGGTATCTAGATTCAGGCCCTGAAGTACGTCGACTGAAGTATGCAATAACATGCTGCTTACCCTCCAACTTTTGGATGAGCATAGCACCATAACCTTCCGAGCTAGCGTCCGTGTGGAGCGCTCCACGGGTTGGGTTGGGCTGAAAATCATTAGTACTGGTTCGCTCGTCAACTTCAGTATGATGTCACGTCGAATTGCTTCATGCTCTGGTTGCCAATCAAGGTATTTACCTTTACTGGATGTAAGTCTAAAGAGTGGGGCCATTATTTTGGAGAACTGAGGAACGAACTGCCGGAAGTAGGATGCTAATCCAATAAATTGCCTAAGCTGAGCAATCGTCTGTGGTGGAGGTAGTTTTGTTAGACATTCTATCTTACCTGGATTAGGCTGGATCTGACTATTCTCCACCATGAACCCAAGAAACTCGATGCGGTTCATGAGGAATGAACATTTAGACAGGTTCAGGGAAAATCCTGCACGAGTCAATACGTCCAGGACATGACGTAACCTCTGGAGACCCTGCTCAACCGTGGAAGAGAGTACCAGGACGTCATCGACATAGCATACGACATAATCATGCGCCAACTCACCAAGAGCCTTAATAATAGCTCGCTGATAAACGGAACTTGCATTTTTAAGGCCGAATGGCATTGTGAGATATTCCCACTGCCCATCGGGAGTAACGAACGATGTCTTCTCGATAGAATCCTCCTGAACAGGGATTTGGTGATAGCCACTTAACATATCTAAGCATGTGAACCATTTGGCGCCTCCTAGTCGATCAATTTGATCCGAAATTAATGGAAGGGGATACCTGTCTGCTATGGTGTTATCATTCAGCTCTCTGAAGTCCACGCACATCCGGTCCGAACCATCCTTCTTCTTTACCAGAAGTACTGGACTTGAGAATGGAGAACAACTCGCCCGGATCACACCTGCACTTTCTAGTTCTCTTACCTTCAGTCTTATGATCTCCTTCTCTTCTGCACTCATCCTGTAAGGGCGGCATTGAACCCTCCGATTCGGATCCACCAGACGTATTTCTAGCTGACCCGTTGACACCCTTGACTTTGATATGTTTTTAGGAAAGGAATTTGAAAACTCACTCAAGATTTCAATCAGCTTTGTAAGAAATTCATTAGGAATATTAGTTTTTATGTCGCTAAAATCGTTAAATTCTTTGCAACCATGGTCTACCTCGCATACATCAACCTCATGTTTACGAGAGAATATTGTTTCTGAAGCAGACATGGTTACAGTTAAGTTATGCTGTAAAACTTCCCTACCAATCATGATATTATGTTGCAGATGGTTGTTTTGAATAACATGAAAAAGGACTTTCAAAAGTATATTATTAATTATTACTTTAGATAAAATTTGCTTTATACTATAGACTGATCCCGAACCTATACCAGTTAAAGCAACTGTATTGTGGTACACTTTTCCCGAAAACTTAGAGGCAAGATCTTCTTTCATGAGAGAACATTCAGCTCCGGAATCATAACAAAAAGGAAACGACTCACCGTCATGCAACAGTTGTCCTTGAGGATTGCCAACAAAACAGACATTGACTCGCTTCTCACTTGCTGCTGTACCAACAGCCGTAGATGCTGCTGCTCCACTGCCGGAAACACTTCGTTCGTTGCTGGTCGCAGCGTTGCGTGGACACCTTACAGCAAAGTGACCTTTGATCCCGCACTTGAAGCACGTCACGTCGATGTTCCTTTCTCGTACAGATTCCGTGGTGGTAGTTGGTTTCGGAAAGTTTCTCGAAGTCCAATCCAGTTCATGACGCTTGCGACAGTTGGCCGTTTGATGTCCAATCCTCCCGCAGTTCTGGCAACGGCTCAAATAATATGGCACATGTGGCTTGAGTCGCTTGCTGTCACTTGGTTCAACCAAAGGCGGAGCATTCACCTTCCTCTTCAAATATGAGAATGCTTGCAGTTCGCGTTGCATTTGGTCACGCGTCGAAATATCCGTCGTAAAAGCCAGGCGTTGCAGTCTACTATCGAACTGTGCCATGTGAGAAAGCACCATGGCTATGGCAATCTGTTCCATAGTCAATCCTTGCCAGCGCGAGGTTAGCATAGTCATTAAGCGAGACGCATAAGCCGCTAAACATTCACCTTCCTTTGGTCGGCCATTGCAAAAATTAAGTAACGTAGCTGCCGGAGTTTCCACACAATCATATCGTGCTTTAAAAAGAAGCTTGAGTTCTGGCCAAGTAATACCTCCATACGATATTTGCGATAGCCAACGCGATGCACTCCCCTTCAATGCTTCACTGATCACCATTATTAATCTACTGCCGCTGAGGCTACGTTCCGATAGGCATAGGTCAACCGTATCACACCAAGCACGTGCGTCGTTATCAGACTTGTCCGGATTAAATTCAGGAAGAGAGATCTTCTCATTACTAGTCGGTATCTTCAATGCATCGATTAAGCACGCAAAATTACGATTTTGCGATTCCAACAATGCATGGAGAAATGTTTCATCTAACCTTGATTGTTCCTGGGGCGTATCTTGTGGTAATCCCACTTCTGATGTCGCGTCAGAGGTGGCCGGGCGCGACATCGTATGATCTTTTTCTTCGTTATTCATAACTTTTATTTTTGTCTTTGTTCTCGGGTAGAAAATAAAACACTTTTGCAATATTAATAATATTACAGACAAGGCCTCGATGAATGTCCGATCACTACTAAACTCAGTAATTCACTGCCCATCCTTGATACCAACCCCATCGAGGTAATGTGTAATCAATTTTATTTTAAAGAGTCAAATCACATAGCAATTGGTCAAATAAAATACTAATTAAGTATTAACAGTCAAATGACATACCAATTAGATTATAAACAATCGCTGAATTGAAATCAAATAATAACTATTCAAATCATAAAATAAAAAAAAATGAAATAACAATAACAATTAGAATAAATGACGACACTCATCATTGAATTTGCCACAGTAGCGCCATCTATTTCCGACATATATATATATATATGTCGTGGAGTTTTAATTAAAGTTCGTCAATTGATTGCTTAGGAGTGGGGTAAGTGCAGTGACGTCATTTATAATGGCGGCAAGTAAACAGAGTCATTTCTGAAAGTTTGAATATTTCAATGGTCAATCCTTCTGGAGACGCGAAACTTGTCCCTTCTTCAATACGAAACTATCGGTTTACTTAAACTGGTGAAACAGTAGTCACTTTGATAAAGTGAGAAAATACTTTTGAAATGTGGGTTATATAATAAATAAACTCAATTTATAATATATACTGAGGAGTTTTAATTAATTTTACCGCGAATTTCAAAGATGCAAAAGTTTTGAATACGGCTTAACCGCTGGTAATAAAGCAGAAATTTTGTAACAGCAATAAATGTATTAACATTGTTTTGTTCTATATTTCTTAATTAATGTAAATAAAGGTCCTTATAAAATAGTAATACTAGTTCAAAAGGCTTTAGATTTTAGCACAGTGGCAATAACCTCCATTAAAAACTATATATTTAACATATTTTTTTTTCAGTTTGTTTTCAGTGACATTTTAAACTAAGAGAATATTAGATTCCATTTAAAATGCAAGCTCATACCATAGTTCCTTGATGAATAATTAGTGAACGCTATACTTTGCATAACTGTTTATTGAGATGAACTCTACAAATTCCATTTCTAACGAGAAAGGATCCTTCTTGACTTTATATCAGTTAAGGTATTCGGTGTTGTTAAGGCTTTATGGATTAAATTCTGAGTATCGTCTTTTTATCTTTAATATTGTGATTAAATTTATTTCCAATTATTATTACTAAGCAGTCAAAGATAAACTCAAACCAACCTCTACAAAAAAGATTCTTTACATTGCTCGTACTCCAATGTAAATAACTGGTGTTTAATATACCTACATTATTATTACGTCCATAGCATCAAATGGATCTTTCACATCATACCAGTATAAAAGGACTCGTGGGAGGTCGCTTGTCCAAGATAATAACAAACTTATTATATTGACGTCTAATTATCAGATTAAGCTGCCAATTTGACGGATTATTATAACATCTATTACTTATATTTGTTTGTTAAGTACAATAATTATTATTTTAATGGAATCCATGTCTACAGTATCGATATACAACGCAAATAAAACAAACGTGTATATTTAATTCATGCTCAAGTTTAAATAAACAATCAATCGATACTTAATAAGTTTAGGATGTTTAGAATATTACGCCTGATTTACAAAATTATGTTAAGAAAATTGTAATTTGTACCAGCTCTTATTGAATATTTTCTTTGTTGTCGGTGAGCCATTACTTCAAGAAAATGTTAAAAAATGTAATGTTAATGTTAAATTTAGGAAAAAATAATTGAAATACATGTTTAAAGACTTTCAATATTGGGAATACTATTATAATAAAGTAAATATTAGGATTCATTAAGAAAGTAAATAGACTTAACAGTGGACCTTGTTGCATCTTACTTA
The DNA here is from genome assembly GCA_963555665.1 of Dircenna loreta. NCBI lineage: Eukaryota > Metazoa > Arthropoda > Insecta > Lepidoptera > Nymphalidae > Dircenna > Dircenna loreta. Next base: position 1,180,938 of record OY743096.1, read on the forward strand.
AAGACCATATTTAATGACGATATTTCTTAGGGGTATTTCATGACCTAATGGCACATATTCCAACTACAGACCAATTACAAAAAATATTAACTATACTTAGTAAATTTATTTGAAATAACGATACTCAATCAAATAACAAACAATTACAACAAAAAAATAGATCTAAGAAATCTGCTCATAAAAAAAATAAAATACCGCACTAATAAGACTACTGCTAAGTTAGTATAACATTGTTAATTTCATAGCACCATCTCATATCATATACTACTAGTAGTTCCGTTGATGTAAATACCTTTTTGTATTAAAAATAAGAGCTATCCATATACTTTAAACATTTATTAGAGATTTTGTATGAGATAAGATTTAGTAAATGAAAGTACGCACTATCATTGATCAATTTGTTTTTGAACATATTAAATATGTTGATAAGAATACTGATAATTTAGAACAAGCAGAAGCTTGATTTGATTATTACTCGACCGAAGAATGTGAATATCACTCTTATGAGGCAATATGACTACACTATTTTAACAATATCCCAGTAAACGTTCAATTACTACTTGTTAAGGAAAGCTTTCAGGCTTTACAATATTTTACAATATTATTTAGAACATATTTGCACGGTTGAAATAAAATGATTGCTACCTGATTATTTCAAATATAAGTTTTGTTCTGTCAAGTTTAGTCTTTAAATATGCCTTTAAATATAAGACTTAACATATAAGACAATCGTGCTAAGTTTATGTTGCCAGCTCTTCTGAGGTCTGCGGCCAATAACTTAGCGAGCTGAAGTAATGAGAACCTTTGCAATTAAAAAAAAAACATTTTTTAAAATCTACTTTAAAAATTGATTTAGAAATTAATTATATTAAATTATTATACAAATAAAAATATATTGAAATGTTTGTAATAAATAAATTAGCTAAATGTTTTTTTAGTTTTTGTAAAATATACACCAAATCATATACTTATCATAATATTTTTAGAAAGTTGTTAAAATATTTATTACCTTAATATTACCTATGATAATTTCCAAGACATGAGTGAGATAACAAAACAACACGAATCCGGGGTATCTTAAGTTTTCTCATTACTTAGAACTTTGAGAAAATAAATTATAGTGCGCGGTTACTTTATTACATTTTCCGATAACAAGTTATAACAAGTAATGTAATAAAAATGTTTTAATATAGGGTAAGTTCTCAAATGTAGAAATATTACATAAAATATATTACCTTTTTGAATACGAACTACAATACAAAATTATAATAACATATTTTCTATCTGGTTATCAACTATTGCGGATATCTCAAACATTTTATTTTTGTAATGTAATTTATTAAAGTCGGTTCATTTCAGTCAGTTAACATTTATACGTATACCAATAGCACCTGTTTAAATAAAGTATGTTAGATTTTAGGTTCCAGGGATAGTTTCCTATCAGAAATGTTACGACTAGTTGAGATTGAGTTCGGTGACCCGCAACACAATAATACTTATCGGTGGTCACCATGTGTTACAGAAGGTTGAACAGTGGTCGTTAGTCTCTGTTTTTTTTTTAAGAACAGAGAGCAGCAGTTGATTTCTTTGGAACCAAAAATTAATAAAGACAAGTTTCTTAAGATCTTCTGACAGGCATTTTTCAAGACAATGCAAATTCTAATATACTAGCTGGTCTACTTCACTTGAAAATGATGTGAAGTTTCATATTTATTTACACTAGGATCGTTACCCAGTAGCTGGAGAGAATCGCAACCGAGTTTCAACATTTCAATTGTCTCTTCATATTATGAAGTTCAAATAGTGGACGGAATCAATACAGAGTGTCTCGAAGTTTGGTTGCACCCGTTCTGAGGAGTCAGAGTACACTGACTGAGGTTTCAAATAAGAACTTTGAAAAAATATCAGATACATAATTATATATATTATTTTTTCTTTTTTACTATTTTGTTATTGTTAATATAAATTTACATTTAATAAGAGATTGTGTGCTTCTTGGAGTAAATCCACTGTGGAAGGTGCGAAAGGAATAGTCATATGTTCAAAATGCAAAAATAATCATCATTTTGTTTAATGTTGAAGCATTGATGTCATTTCTTTAGAATGACAGTTTATTAAAGAGTCAATTTTTACATTTAAGGATAGTTAATGATGTATGAATACCCAATGTGACAATCTTACCAAATAAGTGGATATCATTGAGAAAGACATTGAATCATTAAAAACAGAAATCAGTGTTTTCGAAAACATCTTGGGATAATAATGAACTAAACAACAATAAAAAAGAGGTTCAAATATGGAAATTGATGGTGTTAAAATAAAATGAAAATTTGTTACAGATTGGGAATAAAATATCACAAAAAAATGATTTCCCTATAAACACAAATAATGATAAATATTTTACAACTCGTGTTGCGAAACAATGGAAACTAAGGAGCAATGCGAAAACCAATCAAACCCATTGTTGTTCGGTTTCTATCGCATTATAAAAAATATGACTTTTTAAGTAAAACTAGAAAATTTAAACTAAAAGCCTCTTCTTAGATTCTTAGATTTAACAGTACATCACTTTTTTTCAACGATCATATTACCAGCCAAAATAAAATCCTTCTGAAGAATGTGAAGATAAAGGCTAAGGAGCACAATTATAAACACGTCTTGGTAAAAAATTGTGCTATTACGACTCGAACATCTGACACTAGTTATTTTTTGAATATCGATAGTTTTAAGAATTTAAAAAAATAGTGTAAGAGTTTTGATTGTGTTTACTGTTATGTTATATATTTAATATATAAGTTGAGTTGGTATATCCCTGATGTCATATTTTGATTTTATTTTATCTCAGTTTTTATTTTTATATAGTAGTTGGTAATTTTAAATTAAGTTATCGTGGTTATTTCTTTTAGTACCAATATTTTTGGCTTATGCTGTTTTGTACATTACAATAGTATTGTTGACTTTGTTTCTTTCTTTTTATATTAAAATGAAAAAAAAATGTTAAGAATGGTTTATTTGGATAATTTTATAATTGTTAATAATGGCTCCTTGTGATAAATTTATTTATTTTCAGAATGTTCGAGGGTTGCGTACTAAAACAAATATTTTTTTAAGGAATTTAATGACTTGTGATTACGATTTAATTTGTTTATGTGAAACTTGCCTTCTTATTAGTATTTTTGATTCTGAATTGTTCGATTGCTGTTATCATGCTTACAGATGTGACCGTGACTATACTTCTAGAGGTGATAAAACGGGTGGTGGAGTAATTATAGCGGTATCACTTCTCTGTACTATCCTTCAATAATGTATTAGCTGATGCTATTGAGGTTGTTATAAATCTTAATAAGCAGCCAAGCTCTACGAAGAGCAAGCTGATTGCCTTAATATATATTTTTTTAATTCACCCCATGAACATTTTTTGATATTGGGAGATTTTAATATTAGTAATGCTAGGTGGTCTGATGTTGACAATGGTAAAAGCAATTTTATAAATTCTAAGGTAAACGATTCTTTAAAAAGTTCATTACATTGCTTTTTGACTTTTATATATTTTTTTCAATATAATACTATAGTAATTTTTACGTTGTAATTGGAAATATTTCTTGTAATGTTAACCATTGTTCGGAACCTTTGGTCAGTGAAGACGTATGTCATCCTGCATTGTGTATGCTCGTACTACTTGTTGCTTAAATCTGTGCCAAAGGCCTCGTCGAGCTCCTTTTTTCCACGCTACTGATTATGATGCAATTGATGTGAAGTTAGCAGAAGTTGATTGGTCAGAGCTTTTGGATTGTAATGATATTGATATAGTTTTTTTATTATTTATTTATTAATTTTATTAGTTATTTATTAATTTTATTGTTTCGCAATATGTGCTATTTAAAAAACTGTTCAGTACTAAACATCCACCTTGGATTAATCTCCTTTAATAAGTTTTAAGATCATTAATAAAGGTGATAAATGAGAAACTTCATTATCATAAAAAGTGGAAAATCTACGAAGGAGAGTCTGATTATGAATCATTTAGTAACTTGTGCAATCTTTAAAAGCGTGTCCTATTGGAGTGCTCTAATAATTATATCCCTAATGCTGAAAGAGATATAAAACGTAATAGTAAATTATTTTGTTCATTTTTTAAATCCAAGAGTAAGTAATGATAGATTACCAGATGTAATGTTTCTTAACAACAACCGTAATGTAATGGTTCTTGTAATGGTTCTGAAATTTACGATTTATTTAATGACTTTTTTAAGTCATCCTTTGAAACATATGCAAGCACTACTTCCCTTGATGTTTGTAAAAACCAGCAGGTTCTATAACTAAGTTGGCAGATATAGACTCTATTGATATTTTTTCCAACTTCCGATCTGTTTAAATAGGCGAAAATATCGTTATTAAGATGAAGTTGTCTATGTAATTTTTAATTGGCAGTCTTTATATTACGATTTATACAAATATAAAAATTAATTAAAAAAAATCATTTACATATGCTATTTCATTGTACCCGAGTGCGTGTACTAAATATAATAATCTTGACTTTATTATTATTATTTTTTTTTATTCTTTATTGTACACCACAAAATTAAAAGTTACAAACATAACTTTCTTTCTTTGACTTTCAAGATTTATAAAAACAATTATGTTGCCTTTTTGCACATGGTCTTCCCAATCATAAAATTATGGTTCTAGTCCTTAACAATTTCTTATCAATAAGCATTTAATTACTCTCTTTAATCTTAGTAACGGAACAGTTTCTTTGGAGTATTTTCCAATTACCATAAACATGTCATGTTATATTTGTTAGAAAATGTAAGTATTTAACACTTTCTATTAATTTTGTTGTTATTGTAATATGAGTTACAATAATATTGTCTTACGATAACACTTATTCTAAAAAAACAGGTACGTTAGCAATCACATATGTTACCTAGTTTTCGACATTCAAATTAGCATAGAATTTACGACTTTTACTCAATCAAGAGGTACGTTTTTGGTTTAAGAAGTTTCAATGCATTTTGGACCACGCTTTTAGTAACGTAACGGTAGCTCAATTGCGAAGTTACGAGGTTGCAGGTTTGAATTTCCGACCTTGTTGGTTTATTTTTAATTATATATTTATTTGGTTTTTCTTTTAAGGAGTTTTTAATTAGTTAAATAATTGCTATTTAATTATCATCGTAAATTGTTGTTAGCTAAAGTAAGATACCCTGAAGAACCAAAGTAAGTATCTGAGAAAAACAAGAATGACTTCTGACAGACAATTGCCTAAACTTAGACATTAAAGATGACAGGGCGAGATAAATCAGATAACAAGAAAATAATTGATTCATGAAATAAAAAATGCTAATTAACGGACATGGGCATTTGGAGTAATATAATTATTATCTTGTTATATTTACAATATAACAAGCCGGCCCCCAAAAATGGTTTTGTACGCACACACGCTGCGGTAGATTAAACAAAAAACGGAGAATCGGTCACTATGTTTAGCGTTTTTGGACTATTAATAAGCCTTCGATGCGATTAAAACGTGAGTAGTGCTAATATCTCTCTAGGAGTGCCAAATAGACTTTCAATATATGAAATTGTTGAGGTGCTAATACAGTAACGCCACCAGGTCGGTCCGAGTACAGGAGCATTGCAGCGAGATAGGGAGACGTTATCTCTCCGAAACTGTTTTTTTAATTAAACTAAGTTGACGCTTAACTACATTTCACCTGATGGGAGTTGGATGGAGGAGTAGAAGAGTTCTTTAGTGAAGGCCCCTGGATGAAGACCGCTTTATACCGGTCACTGTGGTGTTGGGGAGACCTATGTCAAAAAGTCGACACATAATGATTGATGTGACGATGATAATGATGATGATGTTGGTAATGATGATGACTCTCTCCATAAGAAAAATGTTTACCGATAGTAATATGTATTGTTTTAGGGACTCCAAATTATCATGGCATAGGATTATGCCATACTCTCTGAAACTGGTCACAAATAATTTTCAAATATTTTTTTGTTGTTCAGTTATACCAAAATATTTCTTTTGAATTCTCATAAAAACTAAAACTTATTTTTTGCATTTGCTCCTAAATTTGAAGAATATAATTTGATAATTAAATATTAATTTAAAAAAATAGTACGTAGGTACTTATAGCCCCAAGTAGTATTTAGGTTATAAAAAATCATGTTTATGTATTTTGTGGGTTGAGAAAATTTTTATATATAAAATAATATTTCTTTTTGTCGTAGATAGTATGTTTATCTAAATGACAATAACATAACAGTTAATTAAATATTTATTATAAAATTATTTGTATATTTCAAACAGTTTTAATTATTATGTAAAATTTTAATCTAAATAAGTCTTTCTGTATTTATCATAAATATCTTTCCAAAACCGATAAGATTCTTGGTTTGGCATTGTGCCCATTTTCAATACACTATCAATGTATAAGAACTTCATGTTTTCTTTAGTACTAGGAATCCATTTTACTTCAAAATTCTTTGAAGAGGGTGTAGGATTTCTGAAAAAAATAATTTAAATTGTAAATTATCAACATTGTATTTTTTTAAATATGTTTTTTCATATATAGATATATTTATAATGAACATAATAATTAGTTAAATTGTTCTGATTTAGTGATATTTATCCTATTATGAATTTATCTTACCCATATTTTGCAAAATTTGTCCACAATGTTGTCATATAGTTAATCATTTTTTTATCTTCTCTAGTAAATACTGGAGGTAAAAGAGTCCCACTAAACAAATAAAAAATATCATCTGCGTGACTTGCACCGGGCTCACTGTTATAACCACTCCGCAATTTCATATAATTTCTTTGACCAGAATAATTGAAAATATAGTTATAAACTTTCGAATGGGTGTTATTAAGTAAACACTCACTTTCAAATATCGCTGGCATCTCAAAATATAAATGTGTGTAAAATTCGGATACTTTTAATATATGTTTCATATTTATTTTATCTTTACCAAAGTAGAATTTTTCCACTTCTTTAGAAACCAAAAATCCTTCTTCATCAGATGCAAAGTGCAAATCAGACGCAAACAAATAACGTCCATGTCTTGTTGATAGAGTTTCATTAGTATCTTCAGCTATTAAAAGAAAACCCTCGTTACTTGTTGTTCCATAAATTACATCTATATTTTTAGGTTTCTTTTTAAATATATTAAATGGCAAATCTGTAATAATTGGTTCTACTCCTGAGATGTTATATTCTACACAAGGCAAATGTAAAAGTTGAGTGTCAAAAAATAGACCCAAAGGTTTCTTTGCTCTTAAAGAAGTTAGCTCTTGGTAAGTCATTTTGGAAAAAATATTATATAATTCTACCGGATCTTTTGTATTATAGCCAGCGGATTTTGCTAAGAGGCTAGCTACCCAAATAGGGTTTCTATTAATCGACCAATTAGAAACAGATGTACCACTTTGAATTATTGCTTTCTTGAAAAGGCCTGTAGTAGATTCACTTATTAACAATAGAGATGCTGATGTAGCTCCAGCACTTTCTCCAAAGATTGTGATATTTTCAGGATCGCCCCCAAATGCAGCTATATTTTTTTTTACCCATCTCAAAGCTGCTATCTGATCTTTAATTCCGGCATTTCCCGGTGCTTCCTTTATTCTTAAACACAAGAAACCAAGAATACCAATACGATAATTAAAGGTTACTAAAATAACGCCTTTTTCTACTAAATAATCTGGACCATAAATGAGTTTACCACCGCTTCCCATAACAAAAGCCCCGCCATGAATATAAACCAAAACTGGAAGAGGTCTTTTCATTTTAGATGGAACGTAAACGTTAACTTTTAAGCAATCTTCAGTTCCAATTACTCCAAGAAAAGAATTTTGTGGACATGAGAAGGTTTCATCGACAGCTTTGTAGATACCTGTCCATAACGGTGGTGGTCCTGGAGCCTAAAAATATATTTATTGTTTTATTTCTACTAACCCATGTACAGCATTTTATTAGCTTGGAACACCTTTAACTATTACAAGACTTCAAAAACAATAAATTGAAAAAAAACTATTTATGTAATAGTTACCATCGGTACTTTTTTAAAACTATTTGCTGTGTTAAATGAATTATAAAGATCCCTTAATAATCTATTTTATTTTTCTGTTTGTTTTTGTAGTTTTTATTAAAGAAAATATGAAATCATACAAGCTTTTCAGCAGGTTTGAAAAAGTATTTTTATGAAAATATTATATGACCTGATAATATTATATGAAAAATTTAATGAATAGAAAATAATTAATGATTATCATATTTTAAAACTCTAAATATAGAAACTGTACCATTATAATATGCTGTACTATTAAGCAGCATTTTATTTATGTTGGAATATAATATTTTTAACTCAGTATAATCCGTACTATTTGTGTGAAATATCGTTAGTACAAATTACCAAAAAAACGGGTATAGTATTTTTTAATATTACCTACTGTATTGATAAAGTAATCTATCTAACACATTCAATTAATCTGCTATAAACCTTGATCTGTAAAAAAATAAAACCATTGATTATAAAGAACAAAATCACTTGTTTTAAGTCAATGTTTGCCTACATCATCTTACCCTAAATCGCGTGCTACTGTTTGCAGTTGCATAAGGTATTCCCAGATATTGAAAAATGGATCCATCTCTATTAGTTTTACCAATCAAAATTCCTTGTTCAATCTTAACTTCCGGAGTTGGTTCGTCTACTAAATTCATTGCTATAAATGTTATCAATAACAGCTTTTTCCTACACTCAATTAATTTAAAACGTACCATTTTGTATTCAACTTATCTTAATAATCTCATAATTTTGATACTAGTATTAAATTAGTAAACACTGTATTAAAATAAAAACCCAACCCAAATTCACAAACACAACCGTTACGCATGTGCATTTACGTCTGACTGATATATTTTTTTATGACATGACTTATAGTGTTCAAGGATTGCGCTGAGTGACGATGTAATAATTTTAAACAAATATTTGATAACTGTTTTCAATTGGTTCTTATTATCATTTTAAAATATTTGAATAGTAAATATGAGTAATCAATAAATAGTTCCATTGTCTCGCTTCTAGCGAACCTGGCTATTGAATAGAAGAAAAAATAAGAGGAATCACAAAAAATACACTATCGCAAATCGCAGGTGGTTGTTAATCTTTATGTACATTCACCTTCTTTTCATTATATCCATGTCAATTCAATAGTTGTTATTGTGATAAGAATAAATAAAACAAAGTTATCTTTTTTAATTCATGTCTGTATTTTGCTTACAAATTTTAAATGGTCATTTTAATTTTTTTTATTACTACTTTTTTGTATAAAAGAATACATAAGTAACCACTGTGAAGATGAAAGAGACTTAGATAATTATAAATTCGTCCTACCCATTAAGCTAATATAAAATGCTACCCTTGGCTCCTCGAGAACTAAACAAACCGTTTTACCGTGGCGTCGCATGTCCAAAATTTTGTTGAATAAATTACGCAAAAGGCGCAAACTGTTGAATTTTAACCCGACGCCGCGCGTGACCAGGCCGAAACCGACCCGCGCTGAATTTTAAATATTTTATTCATTTCACATACATTTTGAGTTCGGTTAAGAAACTTCATTTTTTTCCCAAAGTTTTCAACATTAGCGTTATTAAACCGATCCGTAAGTTTTACCTGTCCTTTCTATATAGGATAAAAAATAAATATACAGGATAGAACATATATATATATATATAAAGGAAACATAATATGTGATAGATGACCTGACATTGACATAATATGTTTATTCAAAATCTGTTTATCGATTACTTGGACTCTTATAAGTTGCTCTTTATCACTGATAACTGCACGTAATCGTTTCCAAGACAAACATTCTTATCATTATTTGACAGTGGTAACTTCCAAGTTATCTAAAACTAATGATGTATGAATGACAAGTTGTACTTTTATGATTTCTTGTAATGTAATTTTGGAATAAAATCGAACAAATTATAATTTGAAATAAATGAAAAATATCAATTAGAGAGATTCATTTTATATCAAAATTCTAAAAAAAGGTCATGAATATTGTGTAAGACTATCGTAAGTAAACAATAGTTTTAGATGATAACCTTATAATAGTAATAGTAAATACCTACTTATAAAATTCTTCCTCTAAGATAAAAAATAATTAAAATAAAAAACAATAAAAATCATTATTGGTTACGATAGACATAAGAGACAATGTCTCAACTCGTGTGAAAGTTAGCCTGATCAGTAAAGCAGAGGGATGAGAGCCATTGATTCGCAGCTGGACATTTGCATCGGAGACGGAAATGCAAAATCAGCTATCGTTTCAAAAACTAATCTTCAAAGTGCTAAGTTTAAGAGTTTCAATGACGTACAGACTACTGATTGAAGGGTCATATTTTTTTGTAAATAGTAAATTTATTAGCGTGTTAGAAATATCTTACCCTAAATTGTTTTAGTTCATTATACTTAGCTCGTCTCTCTCTGAATAAAACTTATTTTAAATATCTAAATAACATATAAGTGTGTTTAACCGAGAGGTTTTGAAAGCTTTGCAGCAATCATGTTCACGGTAAGACGAGGTGTCTGTCAGAAAGTCTTACAGTGCGGCCACTGACGTGGGATTTTATATCGTTCATGAGAGGGTCCTAGGTGTTAAAAAGTTTCGTCTCTTTCTATAGGAAAGACATAAAGAAATACGTTTAAACATTTATAAAGGTAGCTAGTTACTTAAACTTAATCTAACCTTAAGGAAGTCTTATCGGTATCACCAAGAAACATTTTAAACATCTTTAATATTGATATTCATCATTTGTACTTTCACCTGTTAGTTATAGAATTAAAAAAGAATAAAGTACAACTTATTATCTAGTGATCTTCAACCCTCAATATGATTTTTTCGAGACCATCATTTTACACGGAATTAAGATAGAATATAAAAAAAAATCCTCTGTTCCTCAAACCCAAATACATTTTTTAATACGCCAGTTTTTTTTATAAGTATAAAATATATATAATAATTTTAGTTTTGTACCAAGTAATTAGATACGAAAAAAATATAATTGAAATAAAAGTATTAGGTATTCATAAAAAAAACTGTACAATATCTAAATTTAAAAAATCGTTACAATATATTATAATATTAAAATTATTCATATTTATTAACATGTTTCTTATTTTATTGTCTATTGACATTTATCATATTTTATAAATGTAATGTATTATTAAAGTAATGTTTCAAACGCAACATTTAAAAAAAAGAACCTTGGCGTTAAGCTCAGTTATTTAACCCAATTGGCACTTGGTTGGAATCCATAAGAGGGCATTTAGTTATTAAATTATTTTCATTATTTTAATCACATTCCAAACAAGCCAATCATAGGTCGGCGAATTATAGACGTTGGCTTCAAACTGCATATACGAAATTGTTAGTACGAAACACTAGTGGAGCATCCAGCCCACTTTAGCACGTACGTGTTCACTTTGTATTTTTTAAAAACACCCAAAACTCGTTTCATTTCGACGTTTCGCTCGAACATGAGAGTTAATATTGGCGCAATTATGTTCTCTTTAATGAGAAAACGTAAGCTTATGCAAGTAGGGGAAATGAGTTTTGTTTCTACCCTACAAATATGTTTCATTTTGAAAGTCTTGCTCCAATTATTGTTATTTTGTTTGGGCTTAGATTGTAATCGATTATTATATTTTAAAAATGTTATTCATCTTTCGAGTGTGTTGTTACAATATAAGACTTTATAGTTAATATAAAATCAGTTTTCATGTTTCATGCTGTACTTGTACAGCTTATACCCTTTTCTTAAAATATTATCCCAACAAAATGTATCCCATAAATAAAATCGACGTTAAATATTCCTTTCTAGCATCATGTTTCAGTATACATAACAAATTCTATCGAAGTACATCGTATCAATACATGTACAGAAACGACGTCTGCATATAAAATGTTCACATTTTCCACCCGCTTAATAAATCACCGTGTAAAAACTCTCCACTTCAGTTCACCTAAGACAATAATAAATTTAATGCTAGCGACACGTTGTCATTTTATCTGAGACGTTGATTGATCATTTCAAGTCTTTTACATTTCATTCATTTATAACTTTAAGCTCCGCGACCTATTTAGCTCTGATATTCCCCATTCTATTATTTTGGGGATTACATTATAATGAAAGCTTTAATATAAATGTGGATATATCATAATGTAAGCTCTGTATCATTGTCAAGTGAAGGTTAATCTCCCTTTATGTAATATGAAGAAAGCCATCCAGGTTTTAAGAAAATATCTTGTCCAAAATAAGTAAAACTAAATTGTTTATAAACTTTTTAAGGTCATATGACAGACACTTGAAGCGGCTCTATATTAGTTAACTAGTAAAATGATTGTTTTAAGAAGGTGGTAATGAAGGAGATTATAAGCTTAGGATATTACAAAATGAACTTCCATAACGATGTTGAAAGATTTCTTTAACAATATTATATTGATCTGTGAGATATACTTTCAAGGTCTTTTAAAAATGGTAGTATACATAGATATTTTTTTTTGTTTAAGTCAATATATATAGATGTTCTACTTAAAATAATAATAAAGTCCTATTTATCAAAATATTTTTTAAATTTTAGTTTGTGACTTTACTACTTTAGAGTATTGGTTCAAAAATCACCGTAAACTGATTTGGAAATCCATCAGACTTTAAAAAGCCAACATTATCCTATCACTAAGTGCTTGGAAACTTTAAATTTATTCCGATAGATACCACAGAGATGCAGCGAGCAGAATAATTCAGGCTTCTACTTGCTGCTCAATTGAGATGCGAAGGTCGATTCCTCTAAAATATCTAACATGTAGGGATCTGTGGTGAATATAAAAATATGTTTAACCTATTTCATTTTATTTCAGACCTGTGACAAGCAATCCAGAATATAAAATACACGGTCTTATGTAAACAGTTTGCAATAGAAATTAAAATTGTAGATGAACATTTAACTTTATCGCTAATAGTAGTATTAATTAGACATTAAAAAAACAATTAATATATTTAGTATTTTCCTGCGTTTTATATAAAAATAAGCTATGATTTTGACCAAAAAGAAAGAGATGAACAAAAATTAAAATACTTAAAGAGCAAATTTTATTTTATGTATCCTGATTTGTAGCCTTCGATGTCCTGTAATCAATGCTTTCATTCACGCGGGTGGAAAAGAAATATGAAGTATTGAATACTTTTCAGATATTTTAATTATAATAAACTTCTGGATCTTATAGATAATCTGTATATTATAGAGGAAGTAAATTTAACTACTTATTTTTTAAAATTTAACAAAGTAAGTGCACAAAGGATACAATGGTCTTTTAAGCTTCCTTTGTTTCTCGACAATACTTACGACTAAATCAAATTTAAATTTACATAACATCATGTTGCATTATAGTGTTCTTAAATCGACTTGACATATAAATGAAGCAAATTTTTACAAAATAATCTATTTAAGTATTTGTTACTGCTGTGCCAAGCGAAAATAGACCAATAGTCGATTTCGATTTTTGAAATTATCACTAATGAAATGTATTTCAATCTTTTCCACTTTGAATCATTACCAGTGATCACTTGTTTACGTCAAATGGAGTTGTCAGAAGGGCCTATTTCTATTCCATACTTGTCGAAATAAGCCCTTCTGCATGGACACCTCTCAACGTAAAATTAAAATTACAAGGGTTCCAAACGCGCCCTGGTCTGAGAAGAACCACACAAAAAACTCAGCCGGGTATTTCTTTATTGTGATCACTGTTTCACAGACGTCAATGTAAAATAAATAATTTACGAACAATTAGGACCATCGTAATCAATTCGATGGGAAGGCCTAATAATTTAAGAAATAAAAAATAAAAAAAAATCCTTTGCCAGCAACACGACCAGTCACCGCAAGCAACGTCCGTTCACGAGCTTAACGCAAGGGTCAGCCAACACCCCCTTCGCCATATTTGACGGAGAGATGGTGACCCGACCTCCAACGCTACCACAAGTAATGATTACTTCATCAAACCAGTTGAGAATTAATTAAATGCACTATTACTATCAGAAAATAATCTGCTTATTTCATAACTGTAATAAAAACTAACAACACTAAAATTACCCACCACTTGAAAAATAAACTGACATAAATGCAGACTTAAAATTTCCACGGGGGCCTCTCAAGGAAACCTCCCTTTCCGAACATTTATATATGGTACAATTTATAAGAAAAAAGCAAAATAGTATTCACGTATATCTTAATTATTTTTACGTAGTACCTACGCACTACTTTAACCGACATTGAAGGCAACGTGTCATTTCATTCAGTTAAGCAAATATATTTTGGTTCTTTAAAATTCTTTCTTACCTTAGGGCATTATATACTTTATCTTAATTTTAAAATCGTCTATATAAATAAATAATTACTTACAATATTACTTATTACTTATAAACTTATTATATCAGAATTTTTTATACCACACACCATACACGAGAGCTCCGTACTCATGGATCCGTCAAGTCACAGAGAAACATTCGCAACTAGTGCTCTTAAGGTGGGGTAATTAAGAGTTATTTTCGCGTGACATATCATAAGGCTTTGAAACTTTCCATGCACTGCTAGATTGAGACGTTCTTACGCTGCAAATGTTTTAGCTTTGAAAGTTGTCCACGAAATTAAACTGCTAAAAGGAATTATTAAAAATTTACATTTATATTTTATTTGTTCTTGAATGATTAATAAATCATAGTAAAATATTTTAAATATCTTTTCAATGGAGATACGTCAAATACGTAACTAAAATCACTATTTACACTTTTTATTTTGATGAGTATAGATTCAGTAAATAGAGCTACATAGTCATACTCATAATGTTACGACAAAAGTCAGATTTCTTTTCTTTTTCTAGGAAAGTTCCACTAATGTGTTGCTATTATAATTTTGCATAGAAATCCATAATCTAAAATGTATAATAATTTATCGAATTGGGCAAGAAGGCTAAGCTATAAAATGTAAAGGCTTAAGTATTTTGTTTCTTTCCAGATGTTTCTTCACAATTTCACCAGTCGTGGTCACGTGAATACTTAGTCTACTAACTTCATGTGAATCGTAACTCAATTGATGGATAGAACAATATAATGAGAGCGTCCTATTGTCTACCGACTACCGGCATATTGAACGCTTCATATACAAGCTTACTCACAAAATTGATTATGGGAAATGCATATATCACGAGAAATATCAACTGTAAATACTTTATGAATAGGAACGGTTTTCCACTGAAATTTAGCCTTATTTTGAAAATTAGTCGTAAAATTTGCTGTAAATTCTACATATTGTTCGAAACGTGAGAAGGGTATAAGGGTACGTATAGATGAATTATATTGACAGTAATCGTATGTATTTGTTTACTTAATATACATGATTACTAAGCGCGGTTTTGATGTTTCAAAAGTAGAAACTAGCTTTATCCACGTTGACTATGTGTTATTAGTATAGTTCATAAAATGGAATGGATTTTCCCATAAAAGGTTATCCCGAGCAATTTAAGACACTTTCATACGCCTACGATAAGTGAGAGGAGTCACTCTCCACTTCTACCAAGGCACTACTGCTAGGGATGGAAGATGATGGAAGATGACGGGTATGTTTCCATCTCCTTCTCTCCAACCTACCTCCTACGCTGGGTAATCCGCGTCAACGGCCTCGTCACAGCGGTGTCCAGACGGGGCTACTTCCCTTTATGCGATCTTATGCAAATATTTCCAGAAAGACCAGTGCCCAGTAGACACCTGACAAGAGCGTTTCAGTGGTTGATCCAACGATATAAGAACTATGAGTTGAATATTTCCTTTGTGACCAAACCAGGTAGATGAATTACAGCTGAACTATGGGTCAGCATCATGATTAGGGTACTGTGGATCATTGGTTCTTAAACCCACCATCAGTGACGCATACGCAAGTGTGTATACCGGGTTTGGTGTTGGATTCGGTGTTTGCGTTAGTAATGTGTAGCTGCAGAAACTTGGCAGTTACTCTACAGTTTTTGCAGGCCCGTCAGATTTCGAAAGCAGTAACAGGTGGAAATGACAAACTTCTGGTACGGAGGTTCAGATTTAACTATTTGATATCAGCTACCCCGTCTTTCATCTTTTGCCTGGAGGCTATCAGCAAGCTGTTCACTGTCCTCATATCAGTGAATTGATACCTTTGAACCTTGAGATTAGCCCGAACTTTCTCTAACTCACGAGTAAGGAGTAAGGAGTGAATCCTCCACTCTTAGGCGATGCCGTTTCCGCCTCAGTGCAGTCGATAAGGCTTTAACAACCTTAAGGAAATCTTATGATTAAGATTCTCAAGGAGGCCTTTTGAGAATCTTAATCATTCCTCTTTCGAAGTGAACTGATTTACGTCTGAAAAACTAAGAAAGGCCTTCTACTCTGGTTATAGAGTATATTTGTATATTCTTCATGTTCCTAATTTTATACTGATGAAATTTACTACAAAATTGTAGATATCATTTTTAATATTACAACTACAGTGAGTTTATATAATCACTCTGAATTTGATGATTTCATTGAACATCCCTAAATAAACATTCGCATACAGACCGTTCTTATAAATTTAATGCATTTTTACATTAAAAGATACCTGTCAAGTCTTAACAGAGTTCTTTAAAGGCTTAGATGTAAGCATGATTTCCCTCTGGAAATAAAAACGATGGGGTAGCTCTCGTGACGGTTTTCAATGTATTACCTGACATATTTAGTAAGACCCCTCAGATTTTATCTATAAAGATGCTAAAAATTTAGAAGTTTTTTGAACAACAAATCTGATTTTATCTAATAGGTAGGTAGAAAATCAATAGTAGTATAATAGTATATTTTCATAGCTATCATGACAGAAACTCGTAAAAAAATTCAATAAGCATGTTCAAAATATAGATATAGACTGTTTCAGGCAACACTTTACAACATTATTCATATTTAACGACCACTTGCCCTCTTATCGAAGTTATGTTATTTGCATCGCACCAAAATTCTATAGAGCTTCTTCCATTATTTGCGTATATACTTTCCGTTCTAATTCAATGCTGTATTAAAAAGTGTTTTAAAAGTCTATTTTTTGTCTGCAACTGACTATTTTTTTTGTACTGTTATGTAAATTTGCCGCTGTAATTATGCTAGGGTAAATTTATAAATATTTATTAGTATTTTTTAAATAGCTTACTAACCTAAGCCAGTTCATTACAATAATAGTTTATTTTTATAAACACGGTTACCTATGCTAAGTTTACTTACATCTATAAAATAGGATATAATGAAATATTCTTTGATATGGACAGGACTAGAACCAGTCTCTGGCGAACCGGCCCGTCGCTCTGTCAATTAAGCTACAGCGTCACTACCGGCCTCGATGATTCTAGCATTTTATATTTATTAGATTTTATTGGAACAGAGGTTACATCTATTTCACGTTATTTTATCCTACATTTATTTTAAACTTTTTTTTACTATGTACTACGTGATACTACGTAGCTGGTTCTTGTTTAGAATATCAAAGGTCTTCCGAAGGTTTTTTCTCCCTGACTGTTTTGTTTTGATGACTGCGAGCTTAAATTTTAATATATCACATCTTATAGTTAAAAGAATGATGCAAAATTGCAACGAATGTAAAGAATGGTACATAACGGTACCATAATATTTAGTCGAAAATACTCTCTAGATTTAACAAACTGGAATTATTTTTATATTTAAACTTTCGTGAACCAAGACTATTATATTTATATTTACCCCGCGCGAACTGCGCGCGCCGCGAGTGCGCCACGCTCAGACCTCATGATTAAGGACCCCGAATGGGTTCGAAACTAGTCAGGCACATTCCAATTTAATTTCTACGTGATTACAGCCGGGTAAATATAAATATAATAAACTGGCATTAATAACTGCGATCTAACGGTATATATAACACCCTATGACTAATTCTAACCACGTTCTAGTCTGAAGAGTGCTATTCCCAAAAGGATTGTCAAGTAACGTACACTATCCGAAATAGAGTTATGACGGGATATCTTGCAGCCAGCAGCAATAAAGTGAATTATGCAGACAACTGCAGCGATACTTTGTTCCCAGCCCTCCAGATTGGTGAGTGTTTTTATTGGAAAATTTAAAGCGTAAAAATAATTACTGAAGTAAAGGAAATTTTCAATATATAGAAAAAATATATTGATCAAGATTTTTGTTGTTTATTTTTTAAGTTGAGGAAAGAATACGGTCTTCCCATTTTTTTAATTACAATAGACAAAATTTAACTTGATTTGGTTATTAACATCTTTCAGTTCATATTTATTATTATTTTCATTTAATTAGGCAAAAGACTGTCAAATGCGATCTTAATATACAATAACATATATAAAGTATAAAAAAACCTTCAAAATATTTAATCAAATGTTATAATAACCTGCAAAACTACTATTTGTTTAATAAAAAAAAAACAAAATTCCACATTTTAATTTATGGCTTAAGAAATTTATCCTTTTTATTAATTAATTATAAATGCTGGGGCATTGGCGTCTGTTAGGACTCGCTATCTCTTACAATGTGTAAACTCAGCATTATATTCTTCTTCCCAAGAGACTCCTAATGCAGACTTACACCGAGGCGCAGTGTACGTTCAATTTAAACTTTAATATCCAGCCCACTGTACCGCCAAATTGGAAATAATGATATGTACTCTCAATTTTCACACTTTTTCCGCCTAATAGTCGAGCTTCATATACTAGTGCGAGTTTGTTTATAGAGAATTATATATTTATTAATGTTTCGGCAATAGTCTGGAGTTTTGTTAATGTGACAAAATGTGACTTTTATACGTATTAATAAAAAAATCAATTTCTTTTTAGTTATCTTTGTTTCGGCAATAGTCTGGAGTTTTGTTAATGTGACAAAATGTGACTTTTATACGTATTAATAAAAAAATCAATTTCTTTTTAGTTATCTTTGGTATTCATGTACTCAGACATGTCATGATAATTAGGATGCAACCATGTACCACGTGGCGAATTTCACCACAAAGGATGGTAGCTCACTCTTTGCTAGCTTGCGCTTTGTGTGCTTATTGCTAATTAGTTAATTTAAAAGGTCTCTTTTGTACAGTGACTTTAAAAATGGCTTTTATTTTACATCTCTTTCTCTTAGAAGGTACAAAATATACCTCACTACTTTTTTTGCTTTGTAAATTTTAGATAGTATAGATTTTATTTCATTAAATTATTTTGTCTATACTCCTACCTTGTAAATAACTGTGTGTAATAAATAAAATAACAGAAAACATACATATTCTTAATAAAAATAAACAAACCTATATTGATTGTTCCAACAAAAATAGAAAATGCCCCAGCTAGACTAAACGGTGACTTTAGATAAATACATATGCTTCAATGGAACGGGATAATTGTTTAAATTATAATCTATTGTATTAAATTCCTAGACGACACTGACAATGGACAAGTAAATACACATACACAGCCCCCTTGTTTGTCAGTACAAGAGGAGTGAAGTCAAACACATGTTCTTGAAACGTTCATATATCAGCTGATCAATATAGTAAGTTGGACAACAAAATATATCTTCTCTTAAGGCGATATGAAGGGTCTAAAGTTCAATAATAGCAGACCTCACATTCAGGTTCAGCCAGGAAACAGTCAATCTGGATGAACAGAACAACGCCTCGAAGTTTAACGTCCACCCGCGAATACATATTATTTGTATTCAGCACAAATATTTTCATGGTGCATTTGAAAACAATAATTATCTTGGACAACGAACAAGTGTAATAAATTGATTTCATTTAGTTATATTATTAAATATTCCAAAACAACGTAGGCTAAATTTATACTGAAACGAATGATAGCTACTTTTAATTAATATTCAACAATAAGTAAAACATTAAATATAAACATCGAGTTTATTTTCATTTATTTCTTAAAAACTTAGAATATCCTCAAGTTGGCAACATTCAATTCCTAAAATAGTACGAAATATCAGAAGCTTAAAATATCCTGTATATTAGCAGCCATTGGATAAGTATTATGGCTTCAGACAGTAAAAAAATGGAGGTGACTAAAAATGTTAAAATTATTAGGAAAAGGTATATTCAACGTTACAATAGATAAGAAAAAAAAAGAGTATTGTATGGAAAAAAAAACGAATTTCTAAAAGGTTCTATATGTGTATTAGACGATGCAACGATATTACAAAATATATATTTTTTATTTTCATTCACTGTTCGTTCGCAACATGCAAATCTTCTTAACGGATTTTGGTAAAATTCGGTAAGGCTAGCTTAATATCTGAATTAATTTATAGGATGCTTTTCATTGCTGAATTGTATCGTATATTGACATACATAACTACTCATATTAAAGTCTGGAGTAGTAATCTGTTTTCACAGTTGTTTGACGGTTATGTCATCATGATGAGGCTTATTTTTCGGGGCTGGTGGGATAGTTTATTGTTTTTCCTGACCATTTCATTCATAGCAATGTATTAATAACTCTTAACTGTTCCTTTTTAAATGATCTTAGTTTATCTTCGATATTTATGTGTTGACTTTAATGTAATTTAGTTGTAACAGAATATGCCAAAAAACATAATTATTTTTATGTAATTTGGTATTATAAAAAAATGGTGCAAAATAAAAAAAAACACGCATAATAAAAAAAAATCTGATTTCATTCCTCACAAACTCTAGACAACTATTTCAACGTTCTAGCTTAGTCACACTTAAAGTTTCCAATATTCATTCGGGGATCAGCTGCACCAACATATTTTAACAAACTGCAACGAACACAAAATAAACTAAAATAGACACTAATTCACAAAAAATGGAACTTAAAACTATCTTAAATTCAATTCTGAAAACTAAACTTCTGAATATAAATCAAAGTATACATGTATTGGACAAGTTATTTAATATTTAATTAATCACACAATTATATTTTTAAAGAATATCAAAATAAGACATTATTATTTTTAATACAATATAGTTCCATACATAAATCATATAAAATTGTATAAATATATAAATAAGTAGTATATATTCGAGACAAAATATATACATTCAAACTTTTTTTTTACTCCATTCATTACATACTCCGTAAAATTTTCATATCGCCTCTATAAATGTTAAACTATATTTATAAGTTAAATTCTTTGCAACCGGTTGTATACTTGAAACATATGATTGAATGAATGAATGAATTAGAATAGTTGTAAACAAACTGTTACACTATATAATATAAGATTACAAATATGAAGAGCTGGCGATTTCGTTTGAACGAAATACGAAATCTTGTTCTAACAACACTTTTAAATATTATCAATGAATGTAACGTGCGGCGATTGGAAATGGTTTCAAATAGTTCAGAGCGAGTTCTGTGCTTGCCTACATTGTGCGTGGTTACGGACAGTTGGCGGAATACACGTTACATTACTATTTTATGTACCGTTATTTGTTTTAATGTTAAACTTTTTTTCAAAAATTCAAATCTATCATAATTTCACTGATATGCTTAGAGCTATTACCATTTCAAGTAATATATGTTGTACCTTAAATATTTATTTATGTTTGTAACTTTTTTAATTTTGTGGTGTACAATAAAGAATAAATAATATATATATATATATATATATATATATATATATATATATATATATATATATAGTTATTACTTTAGGGTTGGTCTACTGATGTTAACGGTAAATGATAGATGCATACTTTCACCCTTTCCTAAGAGCCCGACCCCTCTCTCAGTTTAGAACAATTTTGACAGTCTTTAAAGAACAAGTAAACACCATTAAATACCAAGAATTAACATAACTTATAAAAATATATTATTAAATGTGCCCAATAATCAAATATTGACAATTATTTCTTATAATTATAATAACAATTAATATATTAAATTAAAGTTAGTCATTTATTAGTAATCAAAGCTCTATCATGGTATTTCAAAAATTATAATTGATTGTCATATAGTCTAATATAATTTTAGGAACCTCAGTAAATTTTTATGCTTCTTAGACTTCGGCGTTTAGTATCGATTTCTTTAACTTATGTTTTCACTCTTTGTATAGGTAGTTGCAATTCGCGCCACGGGAAGCTCGTAAAATGTTTGCACGGCCGTCCAGCAGATGGTGCTGTACACGGATACGCTTACAACATTATGCACTGATGCCCTACAATAAAAACCGTTTCAACTTTATTTTTTCCTGTTTATAAAATATTTTATATATTATCACAGTACATATAAAATTGAGCCATTTATTCATCTAGTAAAATATATATTTATATTATTTTATGTGTGGATCTCTAAACCGATCTTTTTCTATATATACATGACCGAAATCGAATTATAACAATAAATGTCAAAAATTACTATCAATGTAAATAGAAATAATGACTATGAATCTACCATTAAGATAGATAAAAAATATAATAACCTAAAATTATTTTAAATTTAAAAGTTTTTGAACAAAAGCATGTTATTTTTTACAATGTTATTTTTATTTTGTTTGCAAAATTTACAATTTAGGAGAATAAGTGTCACGACTTCGGTTTTTTGGGCGTGCGTGTTATACATTAAAGAAGGCAATTTTCTTACGGCCACCAATTTGAAGGTTGTAGGAATGCTTTATCATCTATTACTGTGCCTATTTATTTGATTCTTAAAGGATCAAAGGTAACCTCAAAATAATGAAAATATTCTAAGCTCACATTTTTTGTAATAAGGAACTATTATTAAACAGTACATTGATTTTATTTTTATTTTTTAGGTTTTTAATAACTGTTTAACTGTTTTTGATTGCTTAAAATTTTTAACAGGTTTTTTTTTTTAATACTTTAATATTCTAATTTTGAATTTACATTAATTCTTCTATAAATATATTAACAATTTTGGTTGAAAATATTTTAACAAGGACGTTTATAATTAAATTTTAAATCATTATAATATTTCCAGTTAAAACGAGGCGTCAAACTCTCGTTACCAATTATCCTATCTCTGACTTTAACTGAATAAAACTCGTCGTCTTTTCATCATTTTCCAAGCGCACTTTTAGTTAGTTTTTCTACGAACTGATTTATGACCTACCGCCGCCTTTTGCTGTAATAAAGGACTTTAGAAAAAAATACCTAAATTATTTTCGCTTTGAGTTTGCTATGAAAATTATACGCTGTACAAAATTGTTGACATATTTATATTGCAGTTTTTATATAACATTTCTTTGCCGCAAAGAGTTGTAATTAATTTCAGTTATTAGCTTCGTTATAAGGTAGGCATTGTTTTTGGTAAATTTTATACGTATTGTAATGGAAAAATCCATTTACCACTTAAGATGAGTTCGTATAAAACTTATTTTGAGGATAAAAGCATTAGTAACTGTTAATTTTGTATTTGAAATGGAATTAATCAAAATGCTCTAAAAAAAATACTTTGAGTTTAATTTAACTCAATTAATAAAATATTCGTGACGATACATAATAATATAATTATTATGTAATGAAAGTAAAAATTCCTACATATACATAGATATATATATATATATATATATATATATATATATATATATACATAGGAATTTCACATAAATATATATCTATATTTTTATTCACAGGCATAGCAGTCGTTTTTTATTATTTATTAGCCGTTACTCCGCTGAACTAAAATGCAGTAAAAATGGCGTCACCTCCGGGGTTTGAATATTTTAATATACCTTGTAAAACGTCTGCCAGAATTTACAAGCCTTTAGATATTTATATAGGTTAGATACATATTATGTACTGGGTGTAACTTATAACAATGTTAATAAAATGAAGATGGTATAGAATCAAATGGTAAATTACAATAAATTTATAACATAACCTTAGTGTTTATATTATTGAAATACAGTTAAGAGTAATCAAAGAGTTTAATACAATTTGTTTAGAATGCCTTCAAATACCTAATATTATAATTTGTTTAAGAGATTCTATTTTCAAATGTTTTAGCCATGTATTATTTAAATTAAAAATATTTATAACGCCTTGGCCCGATAAAGACGATTACATATATACTTATAGCGGGATATGACACGCTAGCTCAGTTGGCAGTGCCAAGAGCGCGTTATCTCTGAGTTACAGGTTGTTTGATTTTGTTGGTCAAAAAATCTCAACTTAACAGTCTATTTTGTTTTTTGCAGGTATATTATTATTTTACCTATTAAGATATGATACTATTTTTAAATTTAATATCTTCAAACTGAGATGACGTATGATAGAAAATTTCGTAACAACTGTGATAACGGCAGGTGGATGAAAAAATAATTATTAAAAGTTGAAACTAAATATTGAAATCGAAACATTTTAGAATAAAAGGACTGACACAGTTATATTAATATTTAAATATTCCATCGTCATTTTCGTACGAGCCCTTTTAAAACGGAAGAACTAAATTCTTTTCATTCTTTCAAAGCTTATTTGTTCCTTAACTAATAATATCAACTAGTATTAATAAAACTTTTGTAGTTTTTAAACATCCATTTTTTTAACTCATAACCATGTTCAAATAATATCTTACCGAACTCGCTTTTGCTTTTTAATTCATAGTTGTTACTTAATAAAGCAACATTTTTACCAATATTTTATTCAAATTTTGTGTGAAATGAGTGTGACTTCCAGCATTTTATGTAAGTATGAATATAAATAGATAAAATTAAATAACAAACATATTTTTAAGACACTTCGTTAAATAATATTCTTAATAAATTTACACGTAATTAATCATGAGGAGAAATATTTATTAAAATGGACCCAAGTTTAAACAGTGACTTTCTACAACATAATAAAACGTAATAACTTAAGAAAATCATATGCTTTTTAAACACATGAGGTACTTTTCCACCTAGATACAAACGTTTTGTAGACGCATTCGTAAATCGATCCAATTTTGTAAATAGTTTGCAATAAATTCCAGTAACATAAACGAGAACCAATCAAACGTAACAACTTTTGAACATATCACTATAATATCAGACACCCATTGAAAAAACACGTCAATATATTATATTTCTGAACACGACTTAATCGTAAATATGAAGGGTTGGGTAACGTACCTTCTGGTACCTATTGCAAAAAGAGTGCGCTCTCTCCATAAAATATGTCTGAGGGGGGTTAAACTACTTATTCTGGACCCACAGTAAAAATATCCTCCCAAAAACATATCCATCTCGCTCTAAATAAACTTGTATAAGAGAGATGCTTTCAATTCCATTCAAAAGTATAACACAGTCGGTACGCAATACGTATGTGTGTATTACTTATTTATATATGAGATAGCCTTTCTTCGCATATGTTTCTAGCTGTTTTATTCGCGTGAATAAAGTACGCTCGAGGGATATTTTTTTCTTTTCTCGGAGACTTTTTGCGGATTAATTAGATGGCTGCCATAAGCCTCGAGACAACTGTGACTGGATGAATAAGATAGTAGAGAAGGGATGTTCATTGTTAAAAATGGTAATAAGACGCCATATTTTTATGTAATTAAGATTGTTACTTGGAAGTGTTTTTATTTTTCTTTATATGGAACTTTATACATTCAAATTGTTTTAACGTATTTATACTGTGTGTGTTATATTATTCCCTGAGGCTATATACTTTATTTGAATATGATATGCCAGAAACCGTTGATTATTTGTGTATTGAAATATTTATTTTTAGGTAAGGTACAAATGATAACTTGTGTATTACTGAAAAAGAAAAAGTTAACGATTGCATTATAGTACAGATGCGCCATTTTATTTTTTTATAATTTTGCTTTTGGTTAATGAAAGAGAAAGTTCTCCAATTATTCTATAGTTATTTGTGTAATCTATTTCAAAAACATTTCACAAATTTCAAAAGTCAAACCGACATCCTCCAATTAAAGCTTGTTGTGAAGAAATAATCACAGAGCTCGTCAGAACGATAAATTCACCGCCAGACACAATGGTGACTTTTCTTAACTTTTCGCCCGCGAATAACGAGTTTTTAACTTTGTGGCAAAGCGAAAAATGTCTCTATCTCGGTTACGCATTTTCACAAGATGTAAGCTTTAGCGATAAATACAAAATAAGAGTACTATTAGTCCGTTATAATAGAAACGACATCTTTTTATTTTAATCACAAAATATGTAACGTCATATTCTATTTGCACGGTTCCAAAGTCAAGCCAGAGGCTGGGACTGTATTGAGCAAGTCCGGCCACATATGGGGTACTGAATCTATACACCGAATGACCCCGGTATCTGAATAAAAACTGCAAAAGCATTTCATGTGATTCGTGCCGCCAATTTCCATTACAATGTTTCTTCGATAAGCGACCAAAATTTAGCAACTTCTTCGGTTCGAAGTTTTTCAGATCAATATGGAAAAAATGTCATAAAAAATGTGTCCAAGTCTCCCTCAAAGATCAGTGACGCTTTTATAATTCCTTGTATCTATATATATGCGTGTAATCAAAAAGATATGTCAGTCCAATCGGAAATACCGGCACCAATCTCCTAAGATACTTTTCAGAATATATTTTAATGTGTTATTTTTTTACACTATTATAGTATTGATTATTAAAAGAATTCTTAGATTATTTTTAGACCATAAACATCCTATTTTGTTCTAAAGAAATTACAATAGAACGTATAATTATATATAATGATAAGTTATTAGGTAACTTATAAGTTACGATGAAACCAGGCGTTTTCTTGTATTTAAAAGTCCTGTATAGTTAAAAAAATATGTATAAAATACGTGCTTTTCATCCAAATCTTAGTAATGAAAATAAATAACTAATAAGTTTTAATATTTCATGTCATTTTGATTCTGGATGTTTAAAGACGATTTAAGATTCATCGTTATTCTAGGGAAGCTTAACTTTAGTGAGCTACATACTTTTTTTAATAGTATTTTTTTTAATTATTGTGTGTTTGCATTTTGGTTCGATCACAAATTATTTTTTCTTATTTTTACTGTCAGTTTATTTATTGGACTAGTGAACTATCTTTCATCATATATTTCAATAATGAAGGATAATTACTTGCTATAAACTGTTCGTAGATAAAATATTTGTCATGAAAGTCTTTGACGGTACAAAATAATGTGATATTGGTTTTAATGAAGGTTTAGATAATATTTTATAAATACGGCCGGTCGTCGCGTCGTGGATGAAGATGGTTGTGTTAGACTATGGGACAGAGAGAGCCGGGATACCAACTAAAAAGATTCCATTTTTAAATGTTATATCTTTTTATTTATCTATATCTTTTTAATCTAACAAAAACTCCTAGCAAGTTGAATTAAGATTTTTTTTATAATTGTAAGAAATAGTTTTGAATTACCCTTGATCATGGTGTTTGTAAAAGTGATAAAAAATATTTAAAACGAAGAATAAAGAAAAACACTTATTAAAAACATCAATTAATAATTTTAACAACAATGTTAGTTTAAAATCTTATATCGATTAATTATTATTATTATATCCAATTATCGTTATTGTTACAAGAATAGGTATTAAAATTTACAAGACAAAATGAAGTCATCAAAAAATATTGTTTGCATAAATTTCTCAATACAGATAGAAAAATAATGAAACATGAATGTTATAGTATCAATTTCCATTACATTCAGTTATATAGTTAATTAAATTTAAATTTTATATTATCTTTTGTGAATTGGCCCACAAGTTAGGGAGACCCGAGGAAATTACAGAAGGAAAACGGCCCTACTTTCAATAAAACTGTCGTCTTTATTTAACAGGGTAAAAGTTATCGTGGGTGCCATTCTTCTGTTATTCGACAATGAGATGACCCTTGTGTTAGATATTAATCTCTGCAAGATAAACATTTTAATACTAAAGTTATTCATAATATTAGTAAATGTAGTTTGATCCATAAATTTATTAAATTTCATTTTAGTATTTCTTTGCATGCTACTCTATAAATTGTATAAAATATTATTCTATGTGTAAGTTTTAGAAAATGTATTTAAAAAAAAAGTAATCTAAATTATAAAATTAAATAATGTTTAACTGACAATTCCAGACTGAATATTTTATAAAAATGAATTGCATGAGTTGAATTTAAGTTGAATATTTTTAAATAATATTCAAATAAATTTATATAATAATATTCAATATTTTTAAATTAATATTCGTTCCAAAAATAATACATGATTACATGTTGAAATAAATGTTGAAATAAGTACATTACGGGTTGAATTACGTCATTCCTTTTCTGACCCCAGGGTCAGAAAAGGAATGTCGTAATGTAAGACTATGGAGTCTTCAAAATACAATATTGAATTTCGATAAACATAATTTTTTCAACCTTAAATTGTTGATACAACTGCATACTACTTTTACCAACCAACCTTTCAACTGTTTCAATACATTTCAGTTTTATACAATGCCTCACAAAATATTAATCAATTATAACTTCAGTACGTTCTGAATGATACGTAACTTGAGAATCACAATTTTAAATTAATGATATTGTATGCATTAAGTGGAATATAGAGAGAGATAGGAAGAGTTTTAGTAGCCACTAAAACTCTTCCTAGCACTTTTTTGAATGCCTTATGTATGAGTATTTGATAAAAAAAATATTTTGAATTAACAGGTTTGTCATTTAGCGCGTGGCTGGCTATAAAAATATTAAATTATACTCATATACTATGCGTCAAGATACGTGAGCTTCAAGAATTGTTAGAAGTAACCCTCTCGATGCGAATCAACTTTTATAAGTTCCTCGTAGGAGCCTATTTATTGTTTTGAACGTCTTAGGAAAGTTCTTTAATCTTCGCATTAGCTTACATAAGACACAAAATAAATAAAAATTTTAACATTTTTCATTCAAATCGAAAAATCAACTACTTCTCTCTGAATCATAGTCTCTTATTTTTGCTGTTTTATATATTTTTCAGTTGTTCGTATTTCTTATCATATATTATCATTTTTATATCCTTTAAAAATAATAATGATTAGTATGTAATGTTCCCTAAATGTGACCTCCCTGGGTTACCCGGGCTCAGGTCAAAAGGTACATTAAGATGATATTCGGGTAGGTTAAATCATGAACCCAACAGACAACCGCCGGGAAGAAAAGAGGAACTACAGATCTTTAGCAAGCACGACAGCTACAAACTAATGTGCTTCTGTCAGCTATTGTATAAATTAATTATGACAGTCATAGGTTATAAATTTTATAAAGTCGGTAAAAAAGTTTTTTCTTCCTCGTAAATCTTACTCTCTCGGGATTAAGCGTAGCATTTAGTTCTGCTCGTATATTTTGAGAGCAAACGACCCATATAAATTCACTTCTGTGAGGTTACTGCAGGTTTGAATTTAGTAATACAAATGAATACGTAAAGCTTAATGAGTGAGGTTTTGTAACTTGAATCTTATTAGGAATAAACCTAATTGTATTGGGAAGTGATAATAGTAATTATTTATGAAGCTATAAATTTAATGAATAATAATTTAAATTAATTATCGATAAGAGTGACAGCAAACTGGTTTAAAATATTGACCATACACAGTAGATATAATAGACTAACTTATACTGGTTCATTAAATTATTTATAATTAACGCATCGACTTTACTGCAATGACATAAATTACTAAACAATTTATGAGATCCAGAGAATTATCAACCTAACTGATTCAATATTCGTTATTAATTATTTTATCTTGATAATTTAAGGTGGGTTTGAAATGATCTAGAAACAAATAAATCTATTTTTTTGTTAATATGTTTTTTTTTTGTTGTAAAATAATGATGACTCAGTCATCAGTGGCTCTGTGAGAGCAGTAGACTCTTTTTTTGCAGTATAGCTTTCACACTGAAAATTTAATGACTTATTCAGCAAATATTGCTATAGGTATTGATTATTGTAATTATGACAGTACTTACTTGTCTACTAACTCAATAAGTTAACTGTCGTCCAGTTTTATGAACGTTGTTTCTCACTACGAATAGCATACAATACTATATTGACCTCTCTAGAGTTATCACTAGTTTATTTTTAGAAAGTTCAAAGGTGGCATTAGTAGGTTCATTTTAAATTTGTTTAGGTAGGGTTTGGTTGTTTGTTAGGTGAGCGTAAATGCGCATTTTAAAGGCCTTAAACCTACATCTGGGTCGCAAATCCCAGGAGCTGTTTGCACTCCTCTCCCTGCAACGCGATGATCCCGGCACCCTCACGGTGAATCCATAGAATGCTAAGAATTTCGTCTCAATAAAAAAATAAATAATTATAATAATAACCGATCGGGATGGTTTATTTAGAAATATGAAATGGCTAAACTTCTTAATTATTTTTGCATAAATAAACAACATGCAATATTCAAAAGACTGCTTGGCATAACGAATTACTTCCGCTGTTACCTGAATTAAACGAGACTAGAGCTCTCCAACTAACCGGGTCACCGCGATGGACGCTTTAAAAATTATCACACCCTTATAATATAACGTTTATTACATTTCACAATATTATCTGGAGGTATTATAAAATACAATATAGTAACAAACCATTCGAGTGTCCATCCAGATGCAGGCCTACCATAATCTCTTAAAAACTATCATTGTCTTGTAGCAATATTACAGTACTATTACTTTGATACCATGAGCTCCATAAAACAATATTGTTTTATTCCGTGACGTAAAAGAATGAACAATTCTTGTATTAATGCAATCTGGTTAATGAGAGATCAACTTTAGGAAGTAAAGTGGCATTTTACAACACATTGTCAATTATATTCTTAAACGTGCACTGAATAAAAAAAATATATATATGGTAAAATAAATATTTATTATTATATATTATTATTTAGTTTCATCTAACCAACTACAAAAGACTTAATAAATAATACACGTATTCACAATATATATTTTGGCATTTAGTATAATATTAATTATCGTTAACAATACTGAGGCAATTTTAGACATGTTCAATATTTCAGGAATGTTTAATTAAAAAAGAAATTAAAATCATCAGCCTCACGAAATTTTCAATGAAACAAAAACAATAATTTGTTATTCATTTTATTTGTATTCGATATTAAATTATGAATTTAATCATAAAATATAATTTATTTAATGGTTTAATTTAATTTTACAATTTTATCTTTTTTTGTAATTAAATTTTCAGCAAAGCTTTTTATTTTACAAATTCTTTGAGCACTCTTCTTTTAGCCAAGGCGTAACTATGTCATCGGGCTAAGTGACGCGCCAGATTTCTTAGGGAATAATCTCACTTTTTCTCAAGTGCCACTCATTTAATTTTAGATGCAAAACTAGATTAAATATTCGGTAAAATTAGGTCATATTTTTAACTTTAAAGCAAAATAGAAATATTTTGAAGAGCATAATTTGATATAGGTGTATACTAATTAATGAAATTCAAATTACAGAAAGATGAAACATCATTGAAGTTGCTTTAAAATACATAATTAATACAATAGAAATATGTTTATTCTATTTAAGTATCTCAGTAAACATACTTGTTATATTTTATTTATAATATTCAAGGTTCAATGCTCCATGCACTATTCGCGCTAACTTCTCACGGGTCACTTCTCTTATTGCAACTTTATCGTGCGCACGTCGCTTTATGCAATAAAACTTTTAAATGATACAAATAAAATGTAACTAACATTCAATTTACCCATTAAACTTTGTTATTTTATAAATAATATTAAAAACTCCTTCCATAGTAGTTAAATAGTATTTGCTGAGCCATCTAAAAAAATACTAAATAATAAATAGAAATTATCATATTTTAATTTTAAAATTATTATAAAAAACATATTTATGTACTTGATGCTGATTACGATTGATGATCTCTACAATTATGTTAGGTAGTTGTTGACAACTTGTAGAAATCATAGAGACGAAGATTCTTAGCATTCCATGGATTCACCGTGCGGGTACCGGGACCATCGCGCTGCAGGGAGAGGAGTGCAAACAGCTCCTGGAATTTGCGACCCAGGTGTAGGTTTAAGGGGCCCCTTTAAAATGCGCATTCACGATCACCTCAACTGGTTGCGTTCCTCTTCCTATCTAACCAAATTTGGAATACTCATACCAATGCCGCCTTTGAAGTACGTTCTAGACATGAACTGATGATAGTTCTAGAAAGGCCAGAGATTTCGGTGTCATACCTCTCGTTCCCACTTTTACCGTGTTAATTTATATTTATATTTTTCTACTATTCTTGGTTAGTTCATTGGTCAGCTTATAACACTTGTTTACCTTAATTGTGTGATCTTTGGGAATGGTGGCTTAACATGGGACAGTAAGTTCCACAAGTATCACGCGCTTTAATTGTCTAGAGTACAGGAATATGACCGGTCTGGATGACGAGACAACAATATCCTCAGGAATTCTATACTGTTTCTCATACGTATCCATCATTATAGTCCAATCGCGAGCCGCCTCCAAGATTGAGTGAGGCTTTTGTTTTGTTTTTTTAGACGAGCCTTCTTTAACGAACTCTATGATTTTTTTGGTGGTTGTGATACCCTTTTGCGCACCTGCTACTGAAAAAAATGATTATTACGTTTTTTTAATAGCACCCTACCAACAAGCGCAAGCAAGACAAGAGGCAGTAGGAACGGCTAACGTTCCTACTGCCTCCCTACAGATATTGCAAGACTTTTCGGTGGCTTTATCTTACTAGATTACTTTAATCTGGAGGAGTCTTTAGGTATGCATTATTAGTTTAAAAATACGAAGTTCCTTGTCACGGGTTGCAGGGTGAAGCGAATCGTGTAACGGAATGAGGTATGGTGTCTGTGTGTGTGTGTATTGAGTGTAGTATTGAGCAGGTTACAAAACAAGTGCGTTGTAAATGTATTTCTTTGATTTTTCTTTTTCTTTTTTTTTTTAATCATAATACGTACTTTATTGTGAATTTTATTATTATTATATTTTAATTATTGTTAAATAGAATATATATATATATATATCCCCTCAGATAATACAAAAAATCAGTATACGTTCAGCTCTCTGTATAGCAGGAGCTCTGTATGATCAGGAGGCAGCTCAATTATTTGAGTAGTATTTAGTATCGGTACCAGAGGACAGACCACCTTGGAAGAGAGGTGCGGAACTTTGTGTTATCCTTGACCTCTTTCAAATCGTGAGACAAGCGACAAGGGTGCCTGATGTCTCATACATCCAACTGCCTGGTTCTTATGCTGACAACTGAACCAGACAGGTATCCTGTAGAGGTTTTCTCACTTTTAGGAACTTCCAATCACTGTCTGATGGAATCTGTGTTAACATACTTCCCACCAGAATCCAAAGCAATTGGTATAAGGCAAATATGGAAATACAAGTCAGCAGATTGGGATGAGATACGGCACTTCTTTGCATCTTATCCTTGGTGGCAGGTTTTTTCTATGCAGATGATTCATCGAGTTATGCGTATTCTATTATTGGGGTTATGTATCAACCAATAGCGTATTTCATTCCTTTTGCTGATGTACTTATCGGTGGAAAAGCTCGCCTATGGTTCAATGCCAAATGTGATCATGCAGAAAGGCAGAAGCATTCGGCCTATGATACTTGGGTTGATGCTAGAAACCACAAAGGTCCGGATGTAAGTTACAAAAAGAAAATCTAACTAAGTTGCTAAGTCCTATAAAAGGCACTACGTAGAGTTCGTCTCACTTGTATCTCTAGGGTTAGCGAAAAAGTTTCAGTCCAGCCATCAGGCAGTCGAGCTTTTTGGTCACTTGCCAAAGCGATGGCGTAAAATTGCTGCTAGATGGATATCTGGCTCATGGAGTGAAAAAGAAAACTAATCAATTTGCTTCTATTTTTTGGCTAGAAATTGGCATCTAATCACTGGCAACACTACCCCAGCACATTTTCTTACTGCGGAATTTCGATAACTGAGATCCGCATCATATATATATATATATATATATATATATATATATATATATATATATATATATATATATATATATATATATATAATCAAGTCATTTTACATATATTTTGTTAATATTCAACGAATTCCTTACTGGTTTAGAAAAAAAACATATATATTAAAAAATACAATATTTGTTTTGGGTGGCAGGTGGATCTAGTAGACCATTGAATTATTTTAACAACGTGGTAACATTTTTGTGAACCCCCTCAGAATAGTTTGATTCCGAAATTACAGATTAACTTCACCGTCGTTCGTTAAATTGATTATTGATTGACATGGAGTGACGGGGCCCAGACCATTTGCCTCTTTAGCTAGATTTTATTAAAAAGCGGTTAAGTAGTTTTTATTACTTTATTGGAAATGTTATCAGCCAGTTTATTGCCAATTTGTATTTGTTAGTGCTTACAGTATATTCTGTACTACAATACGCACGCATAGTGTTATTTCACGTATTCATAATTTTTATACCTATTCTGACAGTACAGATATTATATTAGTAGAATATGTCACATACATGTCTTATAGGAGATTACATTTTTATACATTGCCTATACCAGTCTCCAATCCGATATACCACCATTTATGAATTTGTCGTAAAAATTGTTGCAATCTGTATGCTTGTACACATAAAGTGGAGGATAAAACGACACTTTCACAATAACAGCAATTTACGCCGATGTTTATGTTCCTCTTCCTACAGATAAGAACCATTGAAATTCAGTGTGAATACAATCTTTAGTGACGTAAACCTTTATTTTTGTTGAAATATAAATATTAATGGTGTTTTTTTTTTTGTTGAAGTTTGAGTGATAATAACTATAAATTAAATATTGAATTGATGTTTCAGAAAAGGTAGGTACATGAGCTGACCAGTGAGACGACTCCTAGAATTATAATACAGCGTAAAAAAAGGTAATAGGGTTTAAAAAAAAAACATTGTGCCTCCTCAAAACGAAGAAAATGTATATAGTTTGTATTCAAGCTTTTTCACGCATATATTTGCTAAAGTTTTTTATTTTAAAATGCAAAGTGGCCTGATTCATATAATATTTTTATTGTTTGAAGTTGTGAGCTAGGATAGATTAACAATCTTAGCTATCTAAACTGTTAGTATATTTTTGACTTTGATTATAGAAAAACGTAGTGACAGTTTTAAAATATTATTTTTTGATAATATGCTATGAATTAAAAAAAATGGGTACGATGTTATTGCTCGGTGAGCGATACGATAGGATGATTGGTTCATGTATCATGTGTCGGGTATCGAGTATATAATAAGAAAATCAAATTTCTTTTATGGTTTTAAATTCGCGTTTCAAGTATAAAATCTCCCAGGTGGCATCTATCAAGGTACAAACAAAACGCTTTTATTGCAATACTATAAAAATCGTCGTTTACTGCCGAGTTTATGAAGAATATTCCGTGTTTACAGATAACGTTGAATGCCCACCTTTAGAAGTATTTGAGGTGTTGGTAACAATGCTTTATTGTTGGTTTATTGCGTAATAATATTTTAATAGTCCAGATCTTTTTATCTGTTAATATTACGAATTTTTTTTTTTTTTATAAAAAAGCGACAAAACTTTACGATAGTCATTCGATAAACAAACTGTATAAAATATCTCATAATTACATCATTTATTGTATAAGGATTATTAAAAGTATATCGCAAGTATAAAAAGATAACGAAAATTATTATTTTAATTATATTTTGATGTTTTATTTCACGACTACAATTTAAATACAATTTTATTTTTTCCATACATAAATGAATGAAATTAATAAAGATGTATGAAATTGTGTTTCAGGTGAATTTCTTTTAATAGCCTTTGAAACAGCTTCCAAGCTTGTTCTAATTTAGAATTCAATAAATCGTTTACCATAAAGTAGACTCCTGTAAAAAGTATGAAATAAATTTAAAGCACGCGCTTAGGTAACAAGTCACGTCTCTAATATTGGGATTGCCTTCGTATCGCGATCAATTCAGATTTAATTATTCAAATGCCGTCGGTATGTGATGTGCGGCGCGTGGTCAAATTCTTTGATTTTGATAGAATTTCCATTAATAGATTTTTTTTATTTTGTACATTACCAAAATAAAAAAAAATCTATTAATGGAAATTAAATTAGGAACAATTTTATTGATTGCAGACTTTGATCATGTTACACAAACAAGAATAGGATTTTGGATAAACAGAGCTTTAGCTTCTGAAGGAACATAGTTTTTGCTGTTTTCTAATATTGATGCTTCTTTAATTTCAATTTTTTGAATAAAGTCTCGGAAAAATAACAATTTCAATTGACTTTTGATATTAATATGAGTTTTACAATATGTTAAGATTATTTAAGGGAATTTCAAATTATTTAATTAAAAAAATATATTTTTTTATATAGTTCTGTTTATATTATTGAATGTAGCATACCTAAAGGAATATGGTAATACAGCAATCTTATAATAATTATATTTTCTGATACGGTTTGTTGTAAATATTAGATTTATTTATTTTTTGGATGAGGTAAAAACCTAGTTTAAGATCAAAGCTACAGATAATGTAGGGTTTACGGCACTTATAATATTAAATGATTGCAGTCTAACTTCTAAAACTCGTTAAGGGTGAACCAATTACTCTAGATTATATAACTGATCTACGTTAACGAAAATTGTCGTATGTTAGTGATATTACTTAGGATGTTTCTCAAGGAGCTTTATCTTCTGAGATTACACTATTGGTTACACTATTAATAATTTAATATCTTATTACTTTTAATAAATAAGGAATCATTTAATTTTTAATAGTATTTGATATATATCTAAACTTTCGTAAACCGAGACTATTTTATTTATATTTACCGATTTAATTCTGCGTGAACACAGCCGGCTAAATATAATATTTGATATACCTAATATATAATTGAAATCTTCTCGAATTCTGGAAAAATATTCACTCTTGTATTTCGAACATGAACATTTTATACTTTCACGATTACGGCATAAAATTTATTGTGATTTATGTGTAGCAGACGACCATATATCTTTAGGTATTGTATATATATATATACAATACCTAAAGCTATTATCTTACACTACAGCTATTATTTTCAAACTTTCTACCTAAAATATATATTTTTTAAGAAGTTATAAATTTATGTTAAGTAACCAAACTAAATACGTTATTAGCACATTAATTCTAAGGACTCATCAAAACTTCTTCTGAGACCAATAATAATGTGAGAAAGGTCTTGATTAGAGTAAGAGAAACCATTACTATTTAAAAGCATCTACCAACTAATGGTATTTTTTGTACAACCATTAAAAAAAATGTTATAACTGTTTAAATTTTATTTACAAGCCCTCTTTTGCCTCTTAATGGAACTAATATGTTCTTTCATTGTAGCATAGTTGCCGTTTAAACTGTCTCGGCTCATGTATTAGTTACAGAAAATGCTGACAGATGTCACTTTTATCTATTTGCCAAACCTCAACCATTTTCTTATATGAATAAAGCAAAACGAGCAGTCGTAAGACTAAATTGGGGAAAAGTGAGGAACATAATTTGAAATCCATACTAATCCAGACATCCATCCATAATTTTAACCTAATACCAAACCTTCTTATAAACAATGTTGTAAATTCAGGAATATATTTCATTTATATTTCAAATATTTGAAGTTTGTATGTTGGATATTTGTCCAATAGTAAAGCATAAAAGCACCATGGTTTTATATAAAATGTTGCTAAAGCATAGACCACGACCTGAAAAAGATTATATTATTCCGAAAAAAATACAAGCTTCCCTGGATAAAAAGACTTAGCCACTATTCTTCACAAGATAGCGTGAGAGAGCCGTAACTATTAGTAAGCAAATAACAGTAACCTTCCTGCGCAGGAAAAGCGGGAGATCAAAGCTAGTTTTTCATAAATTATGATCTACAAGAAAGCTATTTCAAGGAAATATCGTTAGAATATCTTCAGAGAATCTACAAAAGAAATCTCGTATTTATTTATCACAGTAGCTCATACAATTTATTTGTTTACTTAGTACATATTCGTCAAGCGGAAAATAGAAAAAAGCTTTATTTATTTGAGAGTTGTGCGGACCATTACAAAGGTACCTCCTTTGTAATGGCCGTGATGTTAACATTTACAATATAAAGTAGGTATCATGATTTATTACAGTTAGTTAATTAAAGTACAGAAAGGTAATTAATAATCTTTATACTGTATATAAATGAGGACTCACACAATCTTTATTATAATTTCTGTAGAGATTATAGTCAAAAAAATACACAAAAAATAAATATGACTTAATCTTTTTTTTTTTTTATATTACTAATCTACAGTTAGATGAATACCTAGTTAATAAAACCAATGAAAATAACAGAACATTGTTTTATTTGTATAAACTAAGTGTTTAACAATTTACATTTTGTTGGTAAATAATACTAGGAAGAAAAATAATATTTTTCGGAAATTTAATAAAATATTTATAGAAGTGCACTTTTCTTTTTTTCTGTTGAATATAGAAGGGCCAATTATTTCAATTAAAATAAGGATATTTGCTGTTAATTTTTCCCGGAAACTCGATCTTATTTAAAGTGAAAACTGCCGGTTCCTTGCCTTTGTTGGACGTAACTTTTTTCCGTTGAAGACCTATTACAAAAAACAATAACTCCAGTAAAAACCACAACAACTCAATTATACTCACAATAGAGCCTCCGAAGCATAAACCGAATATTCCACCTAGATTTGCTGAAAAAATAAACATAAAGAATTAAATATAATTATCAGGCTTAATTTCATTTTACTCTATATTTTTTTTCAGGAGTAGTAAATACTAGAGTAAAAATATTTAAAGGATTTAAGTCGCATATATTGGATTATATGTTTTTATTTTATCCTGATATTTAAAATGCTTTGCAGCGTCTTTGAAAAAATAAGAGATCTAACACATGAGATGTCTATCTCGTTTTATAATAAGAAAGTGAAATTCAATATACATGAGTTAATTCCGTTAAAAAGTAAAATCCAAAAATAAAAGGACTTAAGTAAGAAATGCACTTTTAGGTGACTAACATTTTCAATTACAGTAAGTAATTCCTTAACTTGTAGTTTGTTTTTTTTGCAGTATATTATACATCGTTGTATTAAAATCTTACACACCGATCATCTGATCCCACGTGTAGAGCACCTCTCGTCTGTACTTGATGCAAGTGCTATCGGCGTAATGCACTGTCACGCGACTCTCACCACTAAATGAAAGTAAAAAAATATGTTTTAATATTATATTTTCAGTTTGTTTTGATATCATTAAAATATATTTCGTTCATTCTCATTTAAGAAATATAAAGATTATCGTATTGGCTATAAAAATTTTCGTGATTAAAATTTTTTTTTAAATAACAGTTAATTTGAAGCAATTTATATAATAGCAATTGCAACGGGAGGTCTACAATTTATTGCTCTATGGCTCTAAAAATTGTCATTATTTTAAATTGACTTGTTTATTAGTATGATATATTCCTACACAGGATCCATAACAATATTTATATTATATGTATGGAGAAGTTATTGTACATTTTTAGATGTATTTTTTTTCTATCTATCAACTATCATTCAAGTATCAAGTATGTAAGGCGTGCTCTTACTTGTTGATCCCATCTATATTTACGTAGGTAGTCTTTGTCTCGTACTGCACGTAATCACACTTCTGATAGCACTCCCGCTCCGATATAATGTATCGAATGTGATTTTGAACTTTATCTGTAAATATGAAAATCTAGTTTTAGAAATTTTACATAATTGCGTTGTCTTATTATTTTTATTAGTGTTGAGCATATTAGTAGTTTAATTGTATAATTATGCGTCTAGTACATTTTACTCTAAAGCTAAAAATAAAATGTCCTGTCAACGTTTAACATCTTTTAATATTTACATTAATTAATTTACATAGTCTTCAAAAATCATCAATGTCAACAACGAATGGAACAAGTCAAATTATCCAAATATAAACAGCCTGCAATTCTGTGAGTGGTCTCATTAACATCAAAAATAATCATTTTCAACGTTACACATATGTGTCATGATACACAAATGTCACGATCTTAGGAGATTCATGAAGTACAACATAGCAGTTCCAGTGCTAGCATATAACTGTCGGTACTGACGTAATTAATAATATAGCGATAATCGGTAACAAAAATATTAATATGTACAACGAATTAAATGGAGCTAATACGCACGACTTAGTAACGATATACTAACGACAAAGTTCATCTAGTAGCCTATTTGCAACGTAACAAAGGCTTAGCCTTTGCTCTTATGCTACTAGTAAATTAAAACTAAATTACATGAATTTAAAATTTTGTGAAAAGTAATTCTGCTACAGTATGGTATAAATAGTATTTAAGCAATACGCAGTACATACCTAACATATTTTGGATACATTTAACTTTCTCCCATGTACATGCTGGAAAATCTTCAACTTCTAGTTCTGTAGCTGAAATTTTTTTTCAACGTTGAAATGAAACCTTCTAATAATATTCTTGATATTATTTCATGTAATAAAACTTTAAACAAAATTAAACATTGATTTTATGTGATAAATACATATAAATTACTCCATATTACACACGTCTGTACTTACATTCATAATCAAAAGGCATACAACGACACTGTGAGACGACTTTCTGCATTATATACAGTGTTATACAACCTTGATAGTTGTCTGCATCTTTCTTAGTGTCCTTAAAAAATATAAAAACCACACGTGTGTCGTGAAACTTCTTAAAATGTAATGATATAGTAAGTATCATTATTGATCTTTTTAGATATTTATTTGACTTGCTTAATTTTGCCATTATTTTTCATTGCCATTATGTTCTACAGTCTATCTGCTGTCATGGGTCAGCTTACGAGCCGCTCTCAGTTGAATACAAGTGCATGATATCGTCTTGCTAATATTACTTTTAGTTGATGAATCAAAAAACTACGTACCACAGATAAAAAGCATTTTCGATTCCTCAAAGGAAGACTCTTAACGTCATCAGAGAAATCAATAATCCACATGGCGACTGTGATATCAAAGGAAACAGCCCCGGTGAGAGTAATGGAGCTGTCCAGAAGAGTCAGCTTATTTTGAGGATCAAAAACGTAAAGCTGTAATGTTTTAATATTTTTAGGTAAACTATTTACGTCTTCTCTCAGCTTCATAAACATCGAATAATTTTAACCAATTTTAGTTTTATGCAACTTACAAACAAAAAACTGTCAGCGAAACTTCCATTAGAAAATTTTATCTGAGTGTTCACGGTGACTTCTAAGCCCTCTGAAACTTCCTCGCCAGCCTCAAATTTCGTATTTTCTTCTGCATGTGCTCTAAAAAATTATATTATATATAAAGAGTTGACTTCCGATTGACATTATAATTATTTTAATAAAAAGCATTGAAAATAAATACCGTTTTTGAAATTATATTTTGCTTATAAATTTTAGCAAGTATATTTTTTTCAATCATCAATTTCAATGCACTCTAATTCAAAATCTATATCGTGATCGTATAATTATTTTAAAAATCGTCACATTATATAAAATATTATATACTATATTTAATACCCAATAAAGGTAAAATATTGGCGTATAAATATTTTAATTTAAATATATTATGTAATGCTTTTAGAATTTATTTTGTACCTAAAGTAAGTCATATCGAATTGGCAGCAGTAACCCATAATGGTGAAAACTTTTCTAAACATCCTGGAGCATTCGACCGCCTTTGATCTCCACATACATTTCCGAATTAAAATGTGACATGGCGTACTAAGCTAAAAATATAAATAAAAACAAACACAAATAAAAACCAAGCATGGAAAGTGAAAATAGATGAGAATTTAATTACAAATATAATTTGCTCTTCAAAATATAAGTGTGTTTATTATTTATATAGTGTAAATAATATTTAATATCTTTGAATATGTTTAACTAAAAAGTTTTTTCCCGAATATATAATTGTCTTTTAGTTTTATTTGTTGGTAAGTTCTACTACTTCCGAAAAATATATAATGTTCTCAAAAGATTGACCTTTAGAATTTAAAATGTTCGATTCATATTACAGTGGTTTTCCAAAATATCAAAAGGAACTAAAATAATGTTTTATCGTTTTTATTAGTTTATTTTTATTTATTTGGAATGCTTAGCAGTAATTATAAATTAGCCCACCAGAAAAGCAAGTATATTTTCATAAACAGCATTTATTTAACTAAATCGCAGTCTATCTGTAAATATGTCAAAACAAATATTTATTTATTGAAAATAAAAAACAAAAATGTATGACATCGTAGTCAACAGTCGTGTTACAAAATATCGTTTTAATAATATAATAATAGAAAGTGTGTATAATTATAATATTTAATGAACCTGATCCAATAGAATATTGTACGTATATCCTAAATGTTCAAGTAACATATGCATTTTCTTTATATCATTTTGTGGTACATAATTATTATTTTTGACGTCATCGAAGCTGCTAAAGAATTTCCTTATGCTTTCTTGGTCATAGCCACGGAGTTTCCTGAAAAGATAAGTTTATTATAATATTTTAAGAAACCACGTAAATATATTACTTACAACAGTTTACGATACTTTAATTACCGACTTAACACAATGATTTATAAGACGGTTATCCATCTTAATAAAAAAAATGTTTCTTGATACGCTTAGAAGTTCTAAAACTAGAAAATCAAGAAACTTGGCTCAATTATCTAGTGATAATATAAATATTTTATTAATCTATTCACTTTAACGATACGTTTTGACACTATTATTTTATTAATTAAAAAACACTTACCAACATTGTTAATAGTTTTGTTAATATAATATATCTTACTTAAGCTGTTCATACTTACAAGATCTCGGTAATATTAACAGCATTCGGAACATAAACCATTTTTGAGTCACAGATGCTAACAGCAGGAAAAGAAATACTGTCGACGGAGTAATGTGTTGAATCCACCTATAACGTAAGGGCCTATATTTAATAACAGTGTACTGGGTAAGATTTTTTAATCACAATTACTTACCACAGTGAAAGTAGGGTTATCTACAAACTTCAACCAGATCATGTGGCTGAGATAAGCACAAAGACACATGCTGAACCCAATGATGACAATCCAGATGCAATGAAGCCAGGAGGAGGAGTTCTGGCAGAAGTAGTACACGCCATGCAGTGTGCAATGCTCGCAGAACTGCTTGAACTTCTTCACAATAGTTTTTCGTAGCTTTCTTGTCATCTCAAAAATCACAACACAAATACAATGTCCAG
The DNA here is from genome assembly GCA_963555665.1 of Dircenna loreta. NCBI lineage: Eukaryota > Metazoa > Arthropoda > Insecta > Lepidoptera > Nymphalidae > Dircenna > Dircenna loreta. The sequence goes on from OY743096.1 coordinate 1,224,314, forward strand.
TTATAGATTATTTAAGAGTTTTTATTGAAATGAGCATAGTTAGAACACGAAGGTAGTATAAAGATAGTGTTATATTTAGTTTCAAATACTGTTTTATATATTAATGTAAAGAAACTCATGATATAATAAAATACATATTTACAAATAATAGATTAAGAAACAGAAAATTACAAATCAAACAACAAATTATGGCAAAGTTATTCCTAATTATTGTGAATTCAGAAGAGCACCCAGAGCTTGAAATTGATTGAATTGTAACATTCTTTTTAACATATTTTTGTTTGAAATATAGTAAAGTAACAATACCGTACCTTGTCGGAGTTTCACAACCTTCTGAGAAACAAAGGTATTTTAACCATTAGATTCAATTAAAACATTGTTTAATATGACTTTTATAATTACACTATTCTATTTCTAGTTATATTTATATTTAAATATCACTTTAATTATACAGAATACAGAATATAAAAGTTATAACGCACTTCCCCAAGATTACTAAAGTAATATAAAATTGAAAACGGATATAATACATTTTTAATGACCACGAATACAAATTTACATTAATTACCAAGTAGAAAAAATGTTTTCAATTTTAGTTGTCTAAATTGAAAGACACTTTATTCAAGATTTATAATGATTATTTTAATATTTATTAATTGAACTACATTTGATATTTTAATTGCTTAAATCTTTGTCAATCACTTGTAATAAACGAATAATAATATATTCCATTATTATGAATATTAAGGTAAAAATTCATCCAGGATATGAATTTGAATTATGGAGAAATAAAATGACTTTACACTTTACACTTTACTTTTCTTAATCCCAAGTAATCCATTCTAACATTCTAAAAAGTTAATCTTTCTTTTTTTGTGTAATTCTTAATAAATCTTTAGGGTAATTCTAATAATAAAGAGGAGTTTGAGGTCTGAAAACCTTGTTTTGTAAAAAAATAAGCAATGATAAAGGATAAAGCAATTAAAGTTTGTATGAGGAGGCGATAATTTCACAAAAACATATATTTCTTAATATTTCATAAAAAATAATTAAGAATATTGTTTTAATCCTTTTTGCCCCACAAAGGTGAATATCAAAATAAATATTCAATATTGTTAAGTATTTATGAAGCCTTTGACTGTCATAGTTTAGAGCACGCGGCACCAGTTTGTTCCTATTTTAACACATAGGTCGCTATATCAGTATTTTTTTATATTCACAGCCCAGGCTGTGGTAAGATACAATTATATTTTTTTTTTAAATCATAAAGATACAGGAATGAAAATTAAACATTTGTAAGGATTTAGGCTTAGATACAGATAGATAGATTTATAGCTTTAAGGATTTAGGCTTAGATATAGATAGATAGATTTATACATTTAGTGTAAATAATTAAGAAATATATTAAATAATTTAATTATTTCAGTACGATACATATATAAACCAAAAACCGACTTATATTTATTGAATAAATATACTAAAATAGAAAACTATCATTCAGATTGCACAGTTATTGTTGTTGTCGTACGCCTGTGGAGTCTCGCTGACATCAAGTATTATTTTAAATGTCAAAATATACTCTCGTTACTTCTTAAAACCTAAACCACTGAAAGAATCGATAAAATTTAGCAAAACAATACATTGTATTCCTGGGGAAGAACCTCACCTTTTATCTCAAAAAAAAACCCGGAGAGTATCATGAAAGCCTTTAGAAAGCCACTTGCCTACCTCTAGGTGCCCGTGGTCTTATGTAAATCCCTACAGTTATATGCATGCCCGGCTCACAAGAGTATGATTTGAGCATGATTTTGTATGGTGGTATATATTTCTTTAGTTAAAGATATAAAAAAACATTAAGTTTTTAAACAAATAGTTTTGTATCTCACTATTTTTGGAAAATCATCCCTCAGGGGTACAAAAGAAAGACTAATATAGACAAATAGGTGACCTTAATGTTTTCAGCATTAATTTCTCCATCGATCATCATTAAATTTTGGACACGTTGTCAGTGGTCAGAAAAAGAAAGAACTGAAGTCATATTTTTCAAGTTTAAAGAAATAACTATAATAGAGTCGTTCGATATAACAAGACTAACATTTATAGCACATACCTATTCAAACACATAAAATTATTAAATATTATATTTCTATTACATATTCTTTTAATTATTGGCGTAGAACACTGCACAATTACTAAATTGTTGAGAAGTAAAAGCGCATCGAATGGCTTAAGCTTACCAACAGTAATATTAAGATTTCAAAAAGCGATAGTCAACACACAACACACACGTAGAACGAAAAAAAATAACTTTCGATATCTAAATAATTTTCTAAGTAATCTAAGCTTAGTGTTTTATTTCTTTATTTTGGAATATGCAATATCAGAAGTAACAACTAAATTAGGTAATATTACGTTGTTTGCTCAAGTGAAACTTTTTTAAAGAAAAAAGGTATGTCTCGGTCTAATAGGTAGTAATTTTCATAATGCTAAGCGGGCTTTACATATTCAAGTTTTATCTGATCATGAAAGTGGACAAAGCATAGCGAATCAGCATTTAACACTTTACGGGATCGTTTTAAATTATTTTTCTATCTATCTTTGTTTTCCCATTATTAAAAAGATTCCACTCATTACTAAAAGCTATTCTGAATTATAATTTGGATAAAAAAAACATTGAATTATATTTTCAAAAAACCGAACGACCTACTTAAAAGCGCCGATAAAATGTAATTACATTTTTAAACGTGTTAAACAAATAATAATACTAAGAGGAATATTTAATGTTGGATATCCTGTGGAACGAAAACAGCTCAGGTTCAAAACTAATTAATATCATAGTTAGATACACTAACTAGCAACACTAATTAATACATAAAACTAAATTGTAATATACTCCGTGTATTTTGTTCCTAATTATATTTTATTTGAATATCAAAATAATATACTTTTAGTTGACTAATTTAGGGTCAAAATAATTTAAACTTCGACTATTAAAACCAATGTTGTTGAAATCTTATCTGTTTCATATCAGCCCTTATAACCAAACGGCAAGCGTTCGTTGCTGTTTCTATTTAAATGTATGGAAAAAACGGAAAACTCACATTATACATATTCAAATTTCAGAGAAGAAACTCCTGCTACAATATCATACAATTATATTCCGATTAATATCTATGTATTGATATCATTTAATTCATATATATAATGACGATATAAAAAAAGTGATAACAGCTTATAATTTGATCTGAAAAATATAGAATTTGAATATTCGCTAATTTGTCAAATAATGCTGCATCCAAATAATGCCCAATAATGGCCTGCCGCAAATAAAAAAGAATACGGTTATCAGAATACTTTTATAATTTAATCAATTTTAATATTTTTCTACTACCTGAATCTGTGGGCCTACGATTGATTATATTATATATAAGTATATACAAGTATAGTACGCACCACGAAACTAAACCAAAATAATTTCCTAGCAAAAAGCTTTTCATAATTAACTGTGTTATATATATATATATTTAATGTACATAAAAACTGAATTAATTTGAATTTTACTAATAATATAGACATAATTCCTCAATAAATTTTAAAAGACCTGTCTTTGATATACCTATTTTGGTATACGAAGCAAATTACAATGGGCCATTCATAAAAAAATATAAATCTTAACGTGACCTAGAAAATATTTCTATAATTTGACATCTCTTCATTTTTCGAGACGTGCCATTGAAGTCTTTCAGGTGTCTTATAAATATCCTGTAAATATTACGATGAGAAAATGTTGACGTCAAAATTTATCCAATTTAAGTGGCTTATAATGTTTCTTATCTTATGTAAAATATACAAATTTTGTAACTTTTTATGTATTAACAGTATCGCAATCACTTTGTATGTTAATTAAATATATTGTATGTATTGAATAAAATTAGATAACTAACGTGAATATTATAAGGCTATCTAATTATTTTACCAAAGGAAAATATAAATTGAAAGAATATCTAAAGCTTAAGATTTCAAAGGGTCATATTAAACAACAGGATATATATAAAATAGTAGTTTTTATTTACATTTCGTGTCCATCTATTATTATTACTAATATCAATCCTATAGTGTTATGGCTAAACTGAATTGCTGAAATGCCCTACGAAGGCTGGACATTGAAGTGCTCTGAAAAAAAAATATCGTTCTCTTAAAAGAGCCGCTAAATCAACACGAAGAAACACAGATTCTCCTTTTTGTATCTTCTGAACTGCTTGGATATTAGTGCGGCCGTCGGTAGGACAAACACTGTTATTTAGTATTTTCTAAAATTTAAAATCTAAAAATCTAAAAAAAAAAAAGAGGACGTTGAATCCGCACACATTGAGGCTAATTCACATTTAGCCTTAAATGGTGTGAGAATAATAATGAAAAAGTCCCTTAAAAATCCACCTAAAATGTTTAATGTTCAAAGATTACACGAATGAGCTCCAGATTCTAAGTATTTCATTAAATGTGATTTAGCCTCAATGTGTGCGGATTCAACGTGCTCTTTTTTTTATGTAAGAGCAAAGCAAATAGTGAGCAAACGGGTCATCTAAGCAACTGCCACCGCCCAGGGACATCTGCAACTCAGGAGTTACAAGTGCGTTGTCAGCTTTTTAGAAGGGAATACGCTTTTTTCTTGAAGGTTTGAATGTCGTAGCGGTCTGGAAATGTCTTAGGTAAATTTTGTTGCACAGATATACCTATTGTTAGTGCCCTTTTTTAACGATCGAAACTGATAAAAATGTATCGTAATATGGTATTTATATTTAATTGAAATACAAAAATTTTAGTTGTAGCAGTAGACGCATTTCGAAGAACAATTCTTTACTAACTAATAAATAATACAAAAACAGTAACTGAAGTATTAATAAAATATAAGTTGTCGATGGTGGTCCAACCCTACTAGAAAGTTGTTTTTTCGGAAGCCAACATAATTTCATTCCAGTATGGCCATTAAGGCATATTTTTATAAATATATAATTTATATAAATTTAAATATAACCTAAAGTAAGTTATACGAGTATTATCTTTCTAGATTTATGTATAAGTACGATCACTTGTAAATTTTTAGCAAACGTATGATTGTGACGTGGGATTGTCAGACACCTTTTTTAATTTCCTTTTTATTTTAGAGTTTTTCAAAGCTTTAACAACTGGCATTATTTTAACTTACCTTATATTTCATTTAATGTTGATAAAACAACTCGAGGACACGAAAACGATGTCTATGGAATACTGGTGAAATATTTTTTCTATAAGTATAATTTCAATGGGAATGCAGATGAGCGTTTTAATTCCCCATTATTGGACTTTTTCTTTTTACAATTGAAAAGTATATTTTCTACTATAAGTAACTTAATGTTTAATTACCTGAATTATCTTGGTATTATCAGATTCTTGAGACCCAAAGCGACTAATCAATTATTGTTAATCCGGAATCACTCAATCAAAAGAATGATATAACTTTATTTACTAGTTGTTTCATTTTCGATTCACACAGTAAATGTTTTGCGGCGACCTCAGCCATTCAGATAATTATAACCATTGAGACTAAAAGAAAAACTACTTGCCGTACCAACTTTAATGTATTTGCTCGCTGTTACGACAAAGTCATTATTTTCAATGAAAAGTTTAAATTCTGTTTGCATTTAAAAATAACAAAAGTGAGGATTTTATACAATACTTAATTAACTTTCCCGTTATTTACGGATGAGAAAATAAGCGTATATTTACATTATGTTATATAATTCTAATGCTGGAAAGAAAAACTCATATAAGCTTGCCAGTATTTATTAGTAACACAAAGCTAACCTAATCTCTCAAAGTCTGCCTTGTCATACATAAATCTAACAAAGAATAAAGTAAAGAAATATAATAAATATACAATATTTATTCGAAAATATGATGAATAACTTTGCCTCCTCTAATAATAATAAAACTTTCACATATTTACTTATAAGGACAAAAACGAACTAGAAGTGTGGAAGTGGAAGTTCTTTAAACTAACTACTTTGTCAAATAATTTTATTATGACAGAAGATAAAAAACTCATAAAATAATATTTTGATAATTTATTATATTTCGTATAAAATAATAATCATATACAAGCTTATCGTTTTTGCTTTAAGCTCTCCATACATGGTAGATGAATGTTAAAATGTTTATTTATTTACTGGCATTGAAAAGTAATACCGCTGATTTGTCAGATATACCTTCTGCAAAACCGATTCATAATTTGATGTTGACTTGGCCAGTAACTTGAATGCGTAGGTTTAACAAACACGATCTAAAGTTTTCGAGGTAGACATCTTGAATACTTAGTAGCAGAGTATTTTTCGAAAGTTTTGACACAACAAAGAAACTAAAAAACTACATTTTATGTAAGGTACATAATTTATCTTTACTTTTTATAAATGTAGAGCATTACACGCAATACTAATGTATATTTTAACTATTTAACTTAAGCTGTGATTGTACCTTAGGTATTGGAACTCTATTTAGGTAATGCTATTTTCAACCGTTGGTGGCATCCTGAACTCTATGCTCAAAATTACATAACTGACTTGCTAACAGACACCCACAGCTTGTCTTAAGGTGAACAAAATTACTCCAAAGCAACTTAGAAATTTATAATGTAAAATATAAACTCAATTAAATGCAAATTAGATCCGTAAAAATAGTTTTATTTAAAGGTGTATCCTGAAAATACTATAATATTTATCATAATTCTCCTAATGTCGTCAAAGCCTACCACTTTCGACTTAATTGAGAAAATTACTTTCTAAACTTATTATCTTTTATAATTGAGAAACAAAAAGGTGAAATGTAAGGACAACACATGGACGAACGTAGTTTAATGGAGGCGTAGTTATATTATAATGATATCGTCTAATGGTAAAGGAAAGTCAGAATCCAATACAAGTGATAGCGGTGATGTTTGGATGGATAATATTTTATCTATTATAATCCTACGGACATTCTTTTGTTAAATGGATGTGGTTACATCAGAGACAACTCAGTGCACACAAACAATTTTATTTTACCCCTATATAATATTAATAAGAAAAATATAAATAGAAGTCATTTTTGTTATCTAGCTAGGCATAACTTTTTTAACATAACTTAAAATTACAACTATAACAGAATCCAATCAAAACATTATGTCAGTTATTAAAAAGCCTTAAGATGTTTTCGCCGGCACCACCTTTTTCATTATATGTACCTTATACTCCACGTCTTTATTTTGCATAACTTTTTTCTTTTCAAGTCTACACAACTTAAAAAAAATCTCCAGTAAAAACCACAGTAACTCAATTACACTCACAATAGAACCTCCAAGACATAAACCGAAAATACCACCAAGATTTGCTGTAAAAATTAATAATATTTAATATAAAATAGATTATTTAAAATATAAATAAGATTTGCCTATTGTAATTTCTGAGACTTAACAAAAAGAAAAAGCTAAATTCTATTAAATAGTTAAATGAGACCATACAGACCGATCATCTGGTCCCACGAGTAAAGCACCTCTCGTCTGTACTTGATACAAGTGTTGTCGGCGAAGTGCACAGCCAGGCGACTCTCACCACGGGAAAGATTACTAATACGTGTAAAATATTTTAAATGGATTATTTATTTTTAAAATGTAAAAGTTTTAAATAAAATGTTTGGATATATTAAATCTTTAATAAAAGTTTTTTAATGGAAATCACATGTATTATACATTTCAGGTGCATTCAATAAATAGCAACAATAAAGAAAAATTTCGCATGAATGTTAACGATCTTATAACTTATTGTAAAGTATAGATTTACTCAAGATTTCTGTCAATCTTTAGACAGATGGTTTCAGCTTCATACTGTACGTGGTCACATTTCTGATAGCAGTCTCCCTCTGACATTTTTTCGATAATGTCACTTTGTACTTTACCTGTAAAATCGTGTGTACTAAATCACGATATAATGTACATGTAACGCATTTATCTTTTTTTAATTTATTTTAAGTTTTATTTTAACCTTAAACATACAAATTTAGTGGATACATAAAATAATAGAAAAACAATTCCAGGTCAAAGAATATGGCTAAAGATTTCTATAAAAAAAACAATATCAAATTATTTTTTTTTACGATAGCACATACCCATTGTATTATAGATACATTTTAATCTTTCCCACGTACAATCTGGGTAATCTTCAACATCCAGATGTGAAGCTAAAAGCAAAATGTTATGAAACAGTAAGTTAAAACTAATTTATTCCGAGAATAAAAATAAAACATTTTGTGTCTACTTACGCTCATAATAAAAAGGCCGACAGCGACATTGTAAAATTACCTTCTGCATTATATTTTGTGTTATGCAACCTTCGTAGGATTCAACAGTTTTCTTTGAATCCTAAGAATGTCATAAACAATTATTTTCTTATATTCAATTTGAACTAATTATAAAAGAGGTTATTAATGTAGTTAATATGGGTTAAAGGTGTGAAATAGATTAAAATAGACCGTTGGTAAGTTAATATTCACAACAAAATATTAAATGCCCTTTCTTCGTATAAATATTACGTACTATAGATAAAAAACACTTTCGATTTTTTAAGGATAGACTTTTTACGTCTTCCGAGGAATCTATAGCCCATACGGCAACTGTCACGTCGTAGTAAGCGGCGCCCGTGATAATGGCGGAGCTGTCGAACAGAGTCAAATTGTTCTGGGAATCGAACACGTATAGCTGAAATAAGAGTAATGACTATTACATTATGTTTCATAGTTTGTGTTTTGTGTCTGTAAAATCTAAAAATGTTTTTATCTCAAATTGGTATATAAATATTATGATTGCGTCAGTATTTTGTGCCACATCTTAGAAAATATATCTCTGGAAAAAACCTTAATGGTTAATATTTTTATTGACAACTAACTAATTTTGTTTTATATAATATTGACTTGTATATGTATATAATTTGTGTATGTAAACAAATAAAAAACTTTGTAAAATTTGGTTCCAAAATAAGACTATACATTAGCTGATTGTAGCTACTAGTTTTATGATGCTTTTACATTAACAAGGACTATTAAATTTCAGTTGAAACAATTGAAATATAATATTAATAACTGTTTAATAAGTTGTTTTTAGATACAAGAAGTTAATAGGTGAAGGGAGTACTAATAGGGAAACCACATGTATTTTTATGCTATATGGACTATATATAGGATTGTACCCCTATTACCAACTTAGTCTTTAATAATAAATAATCTTCAGAAATAAGAATCAGTTTTATGTTGTTTTATAATGTTTAGCCAAAGATCAGATTGTTTCCTTAAGCTTATATTATTATACTAATACTCACATGCGCTACATTATCCATAGAACTACCATTTGCTAATACTGTCTTTGTATTAACTGTTAAATATAAACCTTCCGATAATTCTACACCAGCCTCAAAATTTATATTTTCCTTTACATGTTCTCTAGAAATATATATTAGATAATTTATGTATGTATGTCTGTCCGCTGTAGCACTTAAACTTTATTCTAGATGATGTTTTTGAAATAAAAAAAGTTTCAATGATATGCCCAACATGTAAAATATTAAAATGTTATATAATAATAATTATATAATTATTGGATGAGAGTTGTCAGGAGAAGGTGTAGCTCACTTCCAAGAATGGAACCAATTACAAACAGTACAGAGGATGCGAGTCCTGGATTGCACAACTTTTGGCTTGAGTGGTTTCATAGCTCGCACCACATCTTGGTAACACAATTTTAAGATGCCCTTATAACGGGTTTGCTTCCAGCATTTATGACAACTGGTTCCACATTTCTGTTAAAGAAATCGGTTAGTACCGCTGATACAAAGAACTACCATATATATTTTACCTGAAAAAAATCACGTCAAATTGGCAGCAGTAACCCACTACTGTTGAAACTCTTCTAAACATATTCGAACATTTGAACGGCTTAGATCTCCATACACATTCTAGTATCAAAACGTCGCATGGCATGCTTAACTGAAAAAATATTGAATTGAGTATAGGTACCATTTTTCGGTAAAAATATGTTTTCAGGAGTACATAGTAAACATGAAAATAAAATATCTTTAATTATGTAAGATGTAACGCGCAAATGGAACCACCACAATAACCTACAAAAGATTCGAATAAGTAAACATTGCAATATCTTTCATATTTTTAAATTTGGTATTGTTATAATTTTTGTTCAATAGATATAGAATGGAAAATTAACTAACATTTGCAGAGATCCCAATTCATGACCTCTGGGAAATCGTCCCGTCGCTCTAACAATTGAGCTACCATACCGCTGTCGGGCTCAGTTAATCTAGCACTCTATATTTTCGTCTTAATAAGTACGGTAGTGACATCTATTAAGTTACTTTACTTAGCAATGTTACTAACTTTGCAGTATAATTTAACATTTTAAAATGCCACAACCGATATTAATGCTTGAAAATATTTATAAATATGTAAGACCATGTTAATCTTATTTAAATAAATATATAACAACATACATCGATACGGGTAGGGATTAGTTATTCAATTTCAAATTAAAGTAATAAAAATAAAATATTTTTTAATGAATACCTGATTCAATAGAGTATCATATGTAAATCCCAAGAGATCAAGTTCTGTATGCATCTTTATAATATAATCTTCTGGTACATAGTTGTTGTTTTTAATGTTAGTAAAACTCCTATAGAAAGCTTCAATTTTTTCCTGATCATAACGCTGATGATTCCTGAAATAAATATTTCAGTGATATAAAATAATGACACTCTAAAAAAATAAGTCAGTAAGATTTTCTTTACTAACACAATTTTTAAAATAGATGTTATGTCAAGAAATTTGCGTAATAATTAGTAGTTTAGTTTAGTTTTACTAACAATTTAATGAAGTAATCATGGGTTCCTTATATTTTTATATAGATCGTTTAGATTTGAAGTTAATAACAAACAGTATTAATTTACAGATGTTAGGCCTTTATTTTTTTAAAAAAAATAAGCTACTTACAAGATCCTAGTAACATTATCCGTATTTGGGCCATAAACTATTTCTGAATCACAAACACTGATAGCGGGAAAAGAAATACTATCGATGGAGTAATGCGTTGATTCTACCTGATATAAATGTGAACAAAAGATAAATTTAACACATCTAATAATTATGATTAAAGACATTTTACATTAATTCAAGAGCGGATCGTTTTAGTCTATAAGTAGATAAAACAAAACTAAATGAACATTAAATTATAATATAGTAGGTTTAATCTTGCCATAGTTTCAATAATAAAGTATTCTTACCATGGTAAAAGTAGGATTTTCAACATACTTCCACCAAATTATGTGACTGAGACAGACACAAAGACACATGCTGGAGCCAATGATGAAAATCCAGATGCAATGCAGCCAGAAGGAGGAGTTCTGGTAGAAATAGTACGCGCCATGCAGAGTGCAATGGTCGCAAAACTGCTTGAACATATTATATACAACATTTTTACGTAGTCCACTTGCCATTTGATGCTAAAATATATACAAAAAGTAAAACTTTTTTAAGTCTTTCTTTATAAATAATATTTTTCTTTGGAAATAAACTTTATCTTATCTTATTTTAATGAAAATTCTAATGAATTGTATGAAAATATGAAACTCAGATGTCAGTTTGATTATATTTATTTTAAAAAGTGGCATCACAATTTAAAATATTGGGGGTGATTGAAAACACTTGGTGTTCCTTCCAGTTGTTCAAACGAACTAACGCATACGTCTATCAATTCAAGTTAATTCATCCCCTACTTTAGATTAGATTTAATATAGTTAAATCGTTTAACCAGTAAATTTTCTTGGAATGATACTTTAATTACAAGTTATAGTATAACTTTACCAAGTTTATCCAAGGAATCATATTGAAAGTGTGTTCTTTACATTATCGTATGAAATAAACACTTTAAGTGCTATGTATTAATTGCAGGTATTGATTGAATTTAAATTACCTAGCGTATAATATACGTTCAAAAATATCACTGTTTTTAAACAAAGTACCACATAAAATAGGTTTAAAATGCGCATTAACACTCATATTGACTGGTTCTCTTTACTTAACCAATTTGAAATGAACCTTCTAATGCCGCATTTCCACTTCCCATCAGGTGGAATGTAGTCAAGCGTCAACTTAGTTTAAGAGTAAAAAATATATACTATAATGAATATTATATCATCATAAATTTTCAATTGATATGTCATTTGGTAACTCTTAGGCGCTTATAGAGATCCGATGGTTTTTTTTTTAATTTAATCCCTAAATTATTTCGGTCTTTAAATAAAGTTTAAGATTCCGCTGAACGTGTCAGCCCAAACCACAACTTTAATATCTTTATGACGCTCTTCGACGCCTTTTTTTAAGGGGTGGTGAAGGCCATGTCGTATCAATCTGGAAACACCGCCGAAGGAAGTCCATTCCACATCTTTGTGGTACGTGGAAAAATTTTTCTTGAAAACCGCACAGTAGGCGGCGGGCATCAGATCAAAAAGCTCTTCGGAGCACTCCCCGTTGTAAATGCGATAGAAAACGCACAAAGAAGCCACGTCTCTACGCAATGCCAAAGAGTCCAGCCGTTCACAGAGCACTGGGTCCCCGACAATTCGAACGGCTCTCCGCTGTACGCGGTCAAAAGGTAGAAGCTGATATTGGGGTGAACCGGACCAGAGATGAGAGCAGTATTCCATATGTGGTCCGACCTGCGCCTTATAGAGCGCAAGTCTTTGGCCAGGATTGAAATACTGCTTCGCTCTAATGATTACACCCAATTTCACCGAGGCAAGTTTGGGTTTGCTCTCCAGATGACCACGAAACTGACAGTCGCTCGAAATTTCGAGGCCCAGTATACTGATACTTGGCGAGGCGTTGAGGGGTGTGCTTTAGAAGAGCGGCGGAGTTTTTGGTTGATCGTATTTCGATCAACTAAAAGGTTTGGTTGTGGAGCTTTGCTTGTTGACTCATTTGCGGGATATTCTAATGTATACATCAAACATTGTTAAATTGTTTTTAAAAGAGCAACTGTTGAGTTTCTGGCCAGCTCTTCTCAGCAGAGCCGCATTCCGAGCTGGTGGTAGCTTACTCACGGACTGACATACTGACATACTAAACTGACATTTTTTAATGTAATGTAATGTAATTGACGATTCAAAAGTGCATGTAAATTCCTACTTGAATAAAGATATTTTTGATTTTGATAACTAATTGTTTCATTAGAAGATCTAAAGAAGGTAGACCCCTTCTTTAGATGATTCAAAAAACGAAAGCTAGCAGGCAGTGGCATTTACTGGGTTTTGTCCTTAATCTGTCAGTCGACGAAAAGAAATCCTCTATTTCATTTAAAAGTACCTGACATTGTTTGGGATTACGTGTTAGTACGGCGAGATCGTCTGCAAACGCTAGTATGCATTTAGTGTATTTGTAAGATTAATATTATAAAGAGGTAAAGTTTGTATTTTTTTACTATATACGTGTATTTGTTGGAAATAATCTTCAAAATCACTTATCCGAATCTAAATATCCCTTAACTAATATTCAGAAATAACTTTTACGTTGGAATCTCGTCTATATTATATTTTATTATTGCGTTTCTTTCGACCTCTTTATTTTGAAGTCCTCGCGGAGGGACTCGCGGCAAATAGTTAATTATTTATATATAAATCAATTACCAACGTCTTAAGACGGATGGTAAAATGTTTATTTCGTTTTATATTCATGATAATTGAGTGAGTTTTCTTTGATTATATTTCAAATCAACTTTCACCATTATCGCGTACAAACAACAAGCTATTCTTATTAGTATTAATAAAACTATAATAAAATATAAAACACTATTGAGTTAATAAATAGGTTAGTAGAATATTATAGGTACTATAAAAAACTATATCTTCACACATATTTATCACAACCAAACTCAACACAATTTCCAACAAAACAAATACTTTATTCCTAACAATATATACAGTATTTATTCAATAATTTGAAGTGTTTTTAATGCTCAATTTATTTTACACTTGTGTAATATTCTAGACAACAAATAACTAAAACAAACTAAGATTACAACTAACCATAACCATAACTCTACAGTTATTTCCAGTCGCATAAATCGTATAATGTTCACGGACAGACGTTGAAAGGTTAAAATATTATAATGTTTTTGTTTACACTAATGATTCAACTTCTGACTATTCAATGTTTGCGTTAAAATCCAAAAAGTCGTGAACCTAATGTTTTTGTCTTAAATACAAATTTAAAATAGCAATACTACAGCAAACATATCTAATATATTAATAATAATGTTATTGACGTAGTTGTTAGAACCCGTTTAGAAATGTAAGTTGGTATGAGCGTAGGATGAAACACTCGTTATTTAATACTAGCTGTAGCCCGCTACTTAGTCCGTGAGGACTTTAGAACACCGCTCATAAGAAACTTCTTCTCTTGAGTTTTTTTTTGGTCACCTTCATCTTTAAAATTGTCCTCCACGAGAAGCTCTATTATTATTTCAAGGATATAATAAAATATAGCTTAGAGCCATCAATAAAGTGAAAGCTATTAATTCAGAGTTACTGGTTATGGTATTTTTGGATTTGGATAAGTAACTTTGAACATTACCTCTAACAAATAAATTTACAAAATACAGATCTCGATGCCTCCCAACGCAGTATCACCTGTACGCCGTGCGGGGCGACCCAACACTTTATTGTTAAGATCATATATATTTTAAGCCACCGCGAATGCGTCACGCTCAGAGCTCATGATTAAGAACCCCGAATGGGTTCGAAACTAGTCGGGCACATTCCGATTTAATTTCTACGTGAATACAGCTCATAAGTGTTGTAATAGGTATAGGTTAAAAGAAAAACAGTCACCATGATTTAAATATTATAATAGATTATAATATTTCTTATATATAACTATTTTTACAATATATTTTTATATTTCTATCTTACTCAACAGTATTTCAAATTTCAGTACATTCTTTACATTAGAAAAGTCAATTTTTTTTTCTGGTGAATTTTGCCTAATGTTAGCTATCCATAAATTTATCACAATTTAAGTAAATAGTGTAGTTATTCCACCAGATTTGTACATAATATAACATTTATTTGTTTTTTATTACTGCGAAGAATTATTAGTATAAGGTTGGCTATAACGTGTCTCAAAAGAATATTAAATACTTAATATTACTTAGTTGAAGTTGAATCTTTGTTGAGCCTGTCTCAGCTTTAATTTGGACGAAAAATAATTGCCTAACTTAAACGCAATTAACGCGTATAGTCGATGTGTCCGTGACGTTGTAGCATATCTGCAGAGAGTGCGTGGGCGGGAGCAGTGCGACGCGAGGAGCGTGTCACGTGGCTGAGCTGCGTAGTAGCTTGCACGCCGCTGCGTAGCGCTGGCACCGCACGCGCGTTACCGTTATGACGCAGTGCATTCATCTGTGGTAGTTTTTTTAACTCATTGATCAAATTAAAATTATTCTTATCAATTCAATAAACATTTAAAAGTCATAAAAAAGATATTCAAAAATTGGGTCAAATTGACAAAATTATTGCATTAAAGGAAATAAAAGAAAAAATGGAGAAACCTACATTAAAGGAAATAAAAGAAAAAATGGAGAAACCGCCAAAGTCAAAAAAACATATGGTTTGTTTCAGATTGACTAATGCTTGATTCATTTATTTAAAACGTAACAATTTCTTAGATAAGTATAATGTCATCCGCGCACAGCATGCACCAAGAAGTATATTCTTGAATGTTTACTGTTAAGGCAGCGTTTACCACAAGAAATAAAAATAGGCTTACAGCTGATCCCTGGTGCAGGCTTACCGCCCAATTTAATTTATCAGATATCCCGGCTTCTGACTGAAAGTGAGTACCAGTTTGTACAACCCTTTTTAATTGTCCGTTTATGCTTCTTAATCCACCATATAACATAGCGGGTATATATATATTCGAACGCCTTTTTTGGTTGTAAAGACAGGTGCAAGTTTTTATTGGCACGTTAATACTTTTTGCATTACTGGCCTGAGGAAAATACGGTGTCTATAGTAATCCGCCTTGTCATGAAATTGTTTCTGTATTATATCATATCTCTTTTTTATTTTTCACTCTATTGCTTTTTACAAACTTTAGTATTGTGTAACATGAGTTTTATTTCTCGGGATTTATAACATTCCTGTACATCACTTTTGTTTCTAAAAATGGGCTCCAGTTTATTAATACCCTACTTGCCCGGTATGGATTCTTTATTAAATATCTTGTCGCAAAATAAAGCCAGCTACTTCCATCCACTTCATTCCACTTTCAAACAAATACCATAGATAGTATACCATGGGGCCCAATCACCCTTTTACTTTCATAGCCCGTGTTGCTATTCCTACTTTCTATACATTCATTATTCACATCTCTTACTGTACTTAAATTGATTAATACGTTTTAGAATCCTCGTCTTTAACCGTTCATTTAATTTATATTTATATAGTTTTAAATAATGTCCAATTTCGTAAGCATATCACTGATTAATAAATAAAGTTTCTGAAATACGAAAAATTACTATGTTTTCTCGTAAATCGTTCTCACATCATTCTTTTTGATAAATATTTTATTCATTAAGTAACAGTGTCTACACAAAGATGATGATCTGAATGAAAATAGAAAATGATACTTATAGACACTTCACCGTCTTCAGACATATATGAAAAGATATTATAATCACAAAGTTATGAATATTTTGGAGTGACGGTATCTTTTAGGGTCTAAAGTTATAAATATTTTCAATAATGGAAGGGGGTATATATATTACGTACTTGTAAATAACATCTCTTATGTGGTTCGTGGTAATGCTCGTAATCACTTGAAGATCCATCTGGCTTCTTGTTACACCTCCACTGTGAATAATTTCAATAATTAAAAAAAAAACTGCTAGATAATAAATATAATTATATTTTTTATGTGAAATGCTTTTTTTTGAGCCAGGATGATATTAATGATGAACAGAAAAATAGGAATACCGTAAACTTGGTTTGCTGGCATACAGGTCTTCCGCAAAGGAGCTTGTGTACTGACCGCTGGAAGTTTCTAGTCATCAGGCAGTACACTATCGGATTGATAGCAGAGTTCGCGTGGCCTGACAATGAGGTTACTGTTATTTGATACAAAAGTTGTAACTTTTTTTAAATTTTGTGTGATATTAGCGCAGCTCTATAGGGAAATATTAAACCTTTTTTTAATTCAGTGTGATGTACTGGCTGACTGATGTACGCACTGACTAACTGTTAGAAAAAACAATTGTTGTCACATTTTTGCACTGTGCCAGGATGTACCTCTGGTAATAATATAATATATATATATATACTCTACCTCTACCTACCTCTAATTATAATATTCACTATCAATTATTTTTTTCAACATAAAAGTTTTCATATCATATATATTGTAAAAAATATCTGATTGGTGCAACATATTTTTTTATTTTTTAATTCAAAGACTAACAGATAATAAATTAATCTGAGTAGTATAGTAAAAATAGAGTAATTTGATATAAACTTAGGTACCTACATTTAAAACACATTTAAAATCTATCTAAACGATGTACAACAACCAAAGGTTTTTTTTGAGAAAAAGCCTCCTTACCTATAAAAAGAGCATAAGGTAGGTACATGCTCAAGTCTTTGGGGTTGACAGCGTTAATGTCTAGCAACAGCTGCATTATGTTGTAGGGCATCCAGCAAAGTGCGAAAAGAACAGCCATCAGCAACAGGATCCAAGCCACGCGTTTCCTCTCCTTCATTAACCTTAAACCCTGATAAAAACACTGGTTTTTATTTATAGTTGAATTGTAAATTGTAAATACTGTGATGGGGTTGGTTACATAACGTAATTGAGAGAAGTCGAAAGCTCAATCCATTCCTCCCATAGTGTTCGTCCCTTCCATTCTTCCTTTTGTTTTAAGTGATCTTTGTTCGGCAAAGCTGAAGCTGAAGCTTTAGTTTCTTAATACTTGTTAGTTGTAAATGAGTAAAATAAAGTGAAACTTAACTACTAAGAAATTCCATTAAAGTCTCCATCAGATCGAAGAAAACATAGAAAAAAATAAAAATTGTGTTTAGTTTTTTTTCTTTTTATTTTTACACAACATATAACACTTTTTTAATAAGATTATATTATAAACTTTTATAGATTTCACGAATATGTTAAAAACTTAATAAATAAAATATATAAATTATTGTATCTCACCTGCTGCATACTGATATTTCCCTCATCAATGTCAAACGGTGGTCGCACCGAGCACAGTGTTCTTCCCATGCACGCGTACGATAATATAGTGATTGAACCTGATAATCATATATTTTATGCGTATAAATAAATCGTTTACATTTCAACTATAACCTGCTTTTATAAGTCTGTGACGAGAACATCCTCTGTTTATAATATCAAGTTTCAGTTAAATGGTTTCAAAGGACTTAATTTTCACTAATTAAAGTAATGTATACATATGTAATTATATTTACGTTTAAAATAACAAATGAATCAATACATTTATGTTAACTTGTTTTAATTCTCAATGTTCGCGTCTTTCTTTCTTTGTACTTTTTTTAGGTTAAGTGTTTTTTAATCTGCTTCTTCTTTAAATGTAATGGTCTGGCTTATTCCAGACGAAATAAGACAGAGAAGAGAAGGTTTAAACTTTCCCTTATTTCTTTCGTTTAAAAAAAGAAAGAAATAAGGGAAGCGAATAAATTGAATACAATATAATATAAACTCATAAGCAGAATTTTGGGGATGTCAAGAAATAAAAAGATAATATAAAGCAATTTTTTAAATATTGGATATTTTTTTATTGCTAAACCATCCCAGCAACAAAATTCAAAAACAAAAACTGTGAGAAATAAGGGCGTAATTGCTAAACCCGAAGCATAAATTTCAGTTTGTAATGATAATTTCTAATGAGCCAGTTAAACTTAGCTAAGAAAATTTACGATTTTCGACTTACGTAACAGTTTATAAATAAATGATATAACAAACAAAAGTAACAAAATATTTGCAATAATGAAAAAAAAATCAAGTAATTAATTAGATCCATAAATGCATGAAGTAGAAGCTTACCAGGTATAGCATAGACTAATGTAAAGCTGAAGGTACCGAAATGTTTTCTTGTTTCCGAGCTCGGCCATTCTTCTGTACAAAAATGTACATCTTTTGTTTCTATCTGAAATAAA
Source organism: Dircenna loreta (assembly GCA_963555665.1). Lineage (NCBI taxonomy): Eukaryota > Metazoa > Arthropoda > Insecta > Lepidoptera > Nymphalidae > Dircenna > Dircenna loreta. Next base: position 1,243,621 of record OY743096.1, read on the forward strand.
CATTTTCATACAACTTTTCCTTTTGGTAACGATACGATATTAAACTAGAATAGAAGTAGTTTTGTTCATCTAAGGCATCATATACTACTTTGGAAACATAGCTTACAAAATAATATATGATGCACACAATAAAGTAAAAAAACCTTATACGAGTATACAAACAGTCATTACAATAATGAAATGAATGTGTACATTTTTTTTTAATTCAATTTATGGCTTCACATCTCGCAATATGAGACGTATTTTGCCAATATATGTTGACTTGACTTTAGCACAAAAGGAGATTGTTCGGTAGTAAATTTTGATTTTTGATAGTGTACAATGTTTTAATTTTTAGTAATACAAATGTTTAATATCGAATACTTTCGTGACAGTTTTTTCTTTGACTTTGTCATATATTTGAATCAAGAAACTTATTCTCAGCAAAAACATCGTTAGCATAAAGATTCATTCGAGACATCGTTTTTTTACCAATAAAAATATTAATTGAAGTTGTATAAGAGATCAAATTGATCTATTATCCGATTTATTAACGCACTGCATTATACTAGGATGCTCTGAGTTTGCTGAGACTCTTATTTCTTTAAAAACCAAAAAACACTATTTATTTTAAAAACACGGTTGTTTATTTGCTATTTTAACATGATATGTAATTAAAGGACATGTGAAAATTGATTCCTATCATTGCCAGGGAACAATAAAACTTATTATTCTATATATCATATTGTATTCGTCTATAAAATATTATTTTTTCTGTATGTGATATATCTGATTAATAAAGTAGAAGAAATTAAAAATTAATAAAGTTCTTACCGAAATATTTCTATCTGTCTTAAATATCACTGGTACAGATTCTTTGCTAACTGATGCTACGATAAGCAGCGGTATGAATATCAGTAGTGCAATTATCCACAACAGCGTAAGCAATAATAACGCTTGATGTCTTCCGGGGGGTCGGAGACGAGGCTCAGGAGCTATGGATAGCCAACGATCTACTGACATTGCGGTAAGGGTAAACACGCTGGCTGCTACGGCTACCCCTAGGAATTAATAAAAAAATGTTTATAGTTGAAATCTTATATCCAATTAAAGTTATACCTATATAATATCACTTTTTTTCATTCGAGCACAAAAAAGGACCTGGTGTCTTGCCGTACTTTTTTAAGAAAATAAATATCTACCACAAGGAAAAACTTAGAGGGTGATATCACTTTATCGAGAATAATGTTATAACATATTTTAATGTAATTTGAAAGATATACCTATTACAATATACACTATCTATTCTAGTGTAAAATAAGCTAGTTTTTTAATGAACTCTAAAATGTATGGAATGCGTTAATTATTTTATTTTTTTCTTAATTAGATACAGACAAACATATTACCTTTTAGACAAAAAATCATCCCAACATTTTTATTAACTGAAAGACTTTTATAACAAAATGCTTTTTCATTGTCAAATTTATCGGTTTGGAAAAGTGAACCAAATGAAAGTAATTTAACTCGCCCTTTGGTTTTTTTAAATTATATTATACTAAATAGTTACACTTGAAAAAGCTTGGTAGTAATAATTTCGAACAAACAGTGTGAAATTCTTTAAATAAATCATCTTGTAATATCATAATATCTGATAACACCCGACCACAGCCGTAAGTATTATTATATCTGCACGTAATGCAATAAATCTAAATAATATTTTTTTATTAATATCAAATTTACTTGGAAACATTTCACAAGTACATTATTTTAATTATTAATTTTAAATAATGAAAATCTATAATGTCGTTTTTGTTTGAAACTGTCGATAATAAGGTTATTGATTATAATAAATCTTTTGATAGGCAATAATCAGTATTCAGACCTTTATCACTGAAATAATTCAAAGGAAAATAAATAAATTACTAAGGTTTATTATATATTTGTTTTGAATCTAATACAAAATGAAATACTAATAATTGTAAAAAGAAATGCTTTTGAATATTTTGGTAAAATATATTTTTAAGAAATTTACTTTTGTATTAGTCCTATGTTGATAATCCTTATATTCTAAGTATTCTTATTTAAATTATATCATGACTTTGAAATTATCGATTTATTTGTTGAGTCTTCAGTTAATTTTAATTTATATGCTACGTACGTACGCTACCTATTGCCACCGTATCCTAGGTTTTAATCCCCTCAATATCTGTTCCTTATTTTCATTCTATATATATTTAAAATTTTAATAAGTCTATCATAACTAAACAGGCTTATAAACAATTTCAAACCGGTAGCAAATTGGCTAGGATCTTTGACAAAATCCTAATTAATGGTGGCTCCGCCTCGATAAAGACGATTATTAAGTTTGCTTGTTGTTATTAAGAATAATCAAATTTTTCCCAAATATTTGCAGGATCTTTATTTCTTTATACTGCAAAAAAGTAGTGATATGTAAGGTAATTTTTTTTATGATTAATATAAATATATTGTTGTCGTTATTGTTTAGTAGGAATTACTTAAAAAAGTACGACGTTCTTGACACATTTTTTTAAATTAAGAATCAAAAATACGTCCGATACCAAAAATACTTCCGGTTTTAAAAGTAACCTTGATAATAGTTTCGATAGAAGATATTGTAGACATCATCCTAATTATATTACTATATTAAACAATATTAATTAATACAGACATAGACAAGGTAGAAATCCATGGAATGATAAGAATTATCATTCCATGGATTTACCGTGTGGGTGCCAGGCAACAGGAGTGCAAACAGTTCCAGGGACTTGAGACCCAGGTGTAAGGGGCCTCTTTTAAATGCGCATTAACACTCACCTTGACTGTTTCTCCCTACCCAACCAAATTTGAAACGAACCTACCAATGCCATCTTTGAAGAACGGTCTAGAAATGAAACGATGATAGTTCTAGAAAGACCCAGATCTTTAAGTTGGTCAGTTTGTAATACTTGTTTACCTTAAATGTGTGACCTTTGGGGGATGTTTGTTTTCCATGGAACAGTAAGTTCCAGAAGTATCACGCTCTTTAATTGTCTAGAGTACAGGAATACGTCCAATCTGGATTACGAAAAAACAATATTCTCAGGGATTCTACTTATACATTGTTTTTCATACGTATCCATCCTAAGAGTCCAACCAAGAGCCAATCCAAGTTAGAGCGAGGCATTTGTTTGGTTTTTAAGACGAGCCTTCTTTAACGAACTCTATAGAACGTTTAGTTTTTGATATAACCTTTTGTGCTCTTGTTACTGAAAGACTAACCACTTCACGTATGATTTATAATACTTTATCGTGCCGTCGCTATTATTGACCTTTTTCCTATAGCAACCTTCACTCTACCTTTATGTGATACCAAAAAGCTTTAATCCGTTCCTGTTTAGCCGTTGCACTAAAACTTCTAAAAGCCGTGATAGCTTTTAAAAAGTCAAGGTAATAATGCCATGAACTGCTACCTAACAGTAGCTGATAGAGAATATAATTAAAAAAAATTAAACATTGCTTTGATTTTAGTCTTACGGTTAATGATTCTGACTGTAAATCCCGAATATCTTAGGCTTGATTCCCATTTGAAGAATGATTTCTTGTCTTATTATATTTTTGAGTATTTATGAAAACAATTTTGATGATAGATAAAAATGAATACAACAAACACTTACCCTGTATATAATTAACAATCTTGCAGACTGTTTCACCATAGAACCAGACCAGTGTGATGGCTTTACTTAGCTGGATTGGCATACACACCCCCGTTACCAGCAAGTCCGCTACCGACAGGTTCACTAGGAAGATATTGGTGACACTGAAACAATACATTTCTGTAAGTTTACAAGTTTTATACCTTTTGTTGTCAAAATGTAATTAAATAAGATTACAGTATTTTTATATTTAAACTTTCGTGAACCATTCGCGCCCAGTTCGCCCGGCGAGTCCGCCACGCTCAGAGCTCATGATTAAGAACCCCGAATGGGTTCGAAACTAGTCGGGCACATTCCGATTTAATTTCTACGTAAATACAGCCGGGTAAATATAAATATGATTACTGTATTCCTTGTTAATAATATTATTATCTTTCTTGAAAAATTATTATCCATCTCCAGAATTTCCTAATCTTTCTTAAAGACCATAAAAAGCCTTAACTTTCAACTTTATTTACGTAAAAAAAGCGAAATTTAATAAAAATAATTATTTAAGGGTTAAAAACAAAGGGGTCTTCCAATCTGCCGATGAATATTGTGACAATTTACGATATGCATGGCAAGATAAAAGGTTGCAATAACATAAAAAAATATGAATAACTCATTACTTTTTAGTATGGTTTAACGTCAATCAACTTATTTTAAAGTTTAGTAAGTAGACCACCAAATATATTTACATTTCATTCATTTAGAGAGCCATAAGAACTTTTGCTGGTTGATAGCAAGTATCTAATTTGGAACAAAATTTAAATCTATGAGTTTGGGTTGGAAATTAAACGTTAACCAAATCGACCAAACTAATCAAATCGTTAAAACTCCAGTTTTGATCGCAAATTTGTTGATGATCTAACCGTCATTATATACAGGGTGTCTCATAAATCGACGTCAAGACAATGGGTGATAGAAAAAGTTATAAGTTATCAGAAAAACATGAAAAAAAATCTGCTTTAAGAGAGAATTGCGAAAGCAATTGAATTTATCAATAACGGAAGATTCGCCAGTGTAACAATTTGATCTTTTTTAAAGAGATGTCGCGCTTGTATTGCGAAGGCACTTAGAACATTAAAAAAATATATATTCAATGTTATCATTTAAACAAAACTAACTTTTATTGAAAAAAAATTTTTTCTCTATTTATGGAATAACTCACTTCTTCATATTCAATTCTTCAGAATCTGAAAGTTACGGTCTTGAGATATACTTTACGCTAGAATAATATTTAGTAAATTCAAAGAAATTGTTGGGAACTACATTTTTTTTAATATTTTTTTGTGCCCAAATTAAGAAATCATGTTGTAAGTGTACAGTATTATAATTCTTATTAAGTGCGCAAACTTTTAAAATTGCTTCCCAAACAGGTATGGTAAACTTTATTTTCAGTACAGCCAGTTTAAGTGGGACACGAATTCGTTTTTGAATTCTTGGTTCGGTGAAAAATTATATCCTCTTTCAAGCTGAAACAATTGGATTAAAATTTAAGATAACATATTATAAAAGCACTATTCAGGACATCGCAAGGATAAAAATGACGAAAAACGATAAAAATTAATAAAGATTTATAGCAATAGGAGTTAAAGGTTATCATAGGGTGTAAAATTTCTCGTATAACAAAAAATCCTCTATAATTTTAAAAATTCATGACGTAAATTTTGTTTCTATATTTTTCTGATAAAATTTCTTTATTTATTTTATATTTTGTTTTTATATTTTTCTGATAAAATTATTGTAACTTTGCCTATCACCCGATGTCGGCTTGACGTCAATTTGTAGGATACCTTGTACGGCAAAAAAATATATACTAGGTTGTTATATTAGGACATATACTGACAACAAAACTCGTTTTAATTTATTACATAAATGACAAACAAATGCCTTCAGTTGTTATCATATTAATAATAATAATAATAATAATTTATTTAACTTTAAATAAATAATTTATTAACAAAATAAAATAAAGTTAAAATATCCCACCAGTATTTGGAGTACAAATGTTGTGTTAACGAAACATAAAAACTATTTTTTTTTAATTATAATTGTTAGTTATTTCTCTTAACATCTTAGAAGCAGTTTTACATTTAGATGTCTAATTTTTTCGGATAAACATGAAAATATGTAGATAAATATATACATTATACGCTAAAATACTAAAATGTTGACTGAAGTGAATAATAATACTTTTAGCAATTGCTATAATTAAATAATAAAATATATTTATTATAAGGAATTCAAGAGGTTCAATATTAATATTATAACTTAGCGACCGTAAGTAGAGATTTTTAATAATTAGCGAATGACAATCTGATACATGACACGTGAAGTACGTACACATTAAATACTTATATTAATGAACAAAGAAATAAATATTGTTTATCATTAGAGTCATTTATCTCTACATAATTATCTGATATAAATTAGTAAATATGATAAATTTATCTTTTAAAATTAAACACAAATTTCGTAAATGCCTGTCCTAGACAGCAAGATTTTTGCAGGCTTACAGTAATAGAACAAAAGCTGTGACCCATAAAACATAGCAGAATTACGAGGCTAACCCGGAAATAAGCTTTAATTACTTTGTATTGATCCAAGTCAATAGACAATAAACTAAATAATAATAAATAAGAAACAGCAATTTGGTGTTTTTTTTGTCTTTACTTGTCTTTTAAGCAACACGTATGTAAAAAAGAGTGACTATATGATTGAATTTTCCTATAAGCATACTTAGGCATATACATATTTAAATTTTATATTAACATATCCGATTTCAGACATACATAATATGTTTTCAATATTACCCTATATTAGAAATATGTTATGATTTTCAAAGAAGGCTAATAGATGTCAATTCCGATATATGCTGAATGATAAATCTAATAAAGCTAAAGCTAAATCTAATCATCGAGGCAGGTAGCGGCGCCATAACTCAATTGGGTGAACGACAGGAACTAATGAATAAACAATAACTAATAAATAACTTTTACTGTTTTTTATCTAATAAATAAATTTATTGTTTTTTTTTATGTAAAGGCTAACTTAATGCCTGGTCACATTCACAAACATTTAACCACTCTAGTTGGTGTGCAATCGCGTCATAAAAATAATAATGAAAAACGAAAGATAATTCGTACCACTAATATAAAACTATATACGAATTAACATATTTATAAAGAAAACATCGTTTTTATAACATATTATTTGTGTCGTGGATAAGGATATTTTTTAAATAAAGTTCGTCAATTGATTACTTAGTAGTGGGCAAGCGCCGCGACATTATTTGTAATGGCGGCTTGTAGACAGAGTCGTTTTGGAAAGTATGGATAGTCCAATGGTCTTTTGGAGGTTCGGACCCAGACACTTCTCTAATATGAAACTGTCAGTTTTCGTAGAGTAATTAGTCACTGTTCGTTATAATTAGTGAGATTGTAATTCTGTGCAATATAAGGCTGAAATGTAAAAGCATCAGTATTATTATTTTACTACACCGGCAATATGACCCGTGTACCAAGATGTTTAAATAATGACGGCTCTGCCGCTCCGCCGTCGCTGCCGCCGACATATTAATCGGAGAGGCAGTACTAGTTACAGTCTTGGTAGGCGTCATTAGGGTAAAGCGCGAGCACAAAACACAATTTTTCAATCTCATTTATTGATTATTCACTTTTATTTCTCAACCAAGCAGCGGTTTCTGGGCACCGATCTTAATATTGTCTTTTCTAATTTTTCTCTTAAATTAAACCAACTCAATCACTCTAACCATTTATATATATATATATATATATATATATTTTACATTTATATATATATAAATATATACATTAAATTATACACAATTACATATAATTTCTAGTGAAATAATCTAAGACGATTGGAAAAGGTCCATTCGTATTAGCTTGAAAGAGTTTTTTGTGAAAGCTTTTCTTATTTTCTCAGGTAGAACATTTCACAGCAATGAAATAAAACATGTAAATATGTTGTGTAAAATGTCGCTGGAATGGTAGGGAATGGTAAACTGGTGGTTTAAAGATAAAAAAAACGATAACTGAAGGATTCTCTCATATGTGGCATCAAGATACTGAAATTTCTTTTAATTTTAATGATAATAATAATAATAAATATTCTTTATTGTACACCCTGAGTATAAAATTACAAAAACATAAAACAAAAAACAGGTAAAAAAATGGTACAATTTTGGCGGCCTCATCGCTAAAAAACAATCTCTTCCAGGCAACCAATTGTAGGCATGGAGGAAAAGAATTATACTGGAGTCGCATGACAGTGGCACAACATGAAACCAAGTTTGTGTCAAGTTTGTGTTCTTCAGTAATATAAAGATAGCAAGTATCAGCGTAGTCAAGAACAGGTTGGATAAGAGATTGAGCAAGGGTAAGATAAGAGATTGTTGGAAGTTGGGGAAAATTACGCAATCTTTTTAACGATGCAGAGAGGCAAACATTTTTCTGCTCATCCCAGCAATTTCTCTAGATCTAATAAAAAATTATATCCAGAGTTGCTAAATATGGTACTTGAACACCATCAACTATTATAGGTACTTTAGGCGATCAATTTGGCATAACAATTTAAAACTACCGATAATAATAGACTGGATCTTTGTGCTATTCAGTTTGAGAGCAAAAGTTTTACACCAGTTAAATATAGATCTCAAATGATTATTAATTTTGTATTTTGTTTCTGGTAGCTTAAGGACATGAGAGTTGCAAAAGTTTTGGAGATCATTAGCAAACATTTGAAAAAGAGATGTAATATGATTGCTAATTGAGTTTATGCATACATAAAAAAGAAAGGGAGCCAACACGCCACTTTGCGGGACTCCGTTAATGGCCAAATGCATTCAGAGTATGAGTCATCCATTCTTACTCTTTTCCTTTGCCCACGCAAGTATGTATGAAGTATGAATGAACCAGTCCATCATCGTAGGAAATATTTTAAGTGAACCTGACTTAGCTATAAATACATCAAAGTCAACAGCGTTACTAAAATCTAAAAAAGTAAACACCGTAACTTGATAAAGATCAATGCTAGCTTTGACATCATCCGTGATTTTAACTACATACATTTAAATAAATGTGTTAATATTAATGTGTCAATAATAATACTACATTTTAACAAATGTATTGTACGAGCAACATAAATCTTTTCAACTTTATAAGGCATTGCATTTTTTACAATATTTTGAAGAGCTATTAAAATTCGCATTTAAAATGAGTTGCTTCGAGAGATAAAAGCAGATTATTCAATGGGCAGAACAATGTTATATTATTTTTAATCATGATTTTATATTGATTTTAGAACAATTATATATTTTTTATTTTTAACAGTAATGTTTTGTAAATGTGCATGTTGAAATTATTACTTCATATGAACATCAAGAAATATTTAAAATGTAGTAGAATTTTGATAGTTGCCTCGTAACAGAGATATCCGATTGAATATGGATTGAAATGATCACAGTATTTCAGTATTTTTATTTTGAGAATAATTAAACATAAAAACTGAAAATAAATCAACAAAATAATAATGACTATTTATATTTTGTTAATATATTATTAAAGTTTATCAGTTTTTCTTGAAATTTTAATCAAAGTAAAGTAGTAAAGTATCCTTATTGTAAATACATAAATAATTTTAATTATCTAGGAACTTATTTGTATTCAGTTTTTATTTTGTTTTTTAAATAAATTTTTCTACTTTTTTACATCAATCAGTATTCACGTATAAAAAAACGTAATTGATTTTACTAAGATTTTTGCTCGAGTATGAAAAATACATTTGTCCTCTTTACCATTCCATTTCAATATAATAAAAAACAATTTACCATTGTTATAGAGTCAAATATTCTCATATTTTATCTTAGAGGATCAAAGCTGATACTATAATGATCTTATTTTCTTTTCTGATGAACTTAGTAATATTATTTTTCCTTGTATTTTAAAAAATATTATTTGTGATTTCGAGGGCAAATAAGTAGTAAGTAATATGCAACTTACAGATAATTTGATAACGTACCTTTTTGTCATATTTGAGATTGGCTAACAGACTTGGATTTACTGTGATTACTTTATGGAATGTTATAGATGACTGGTTGTATTCCCTTACATTTATTAATAATAATATAATAATAAATATTCGGACATTAAAACACTGCTTCAATTTCTATTTTAAAAATTTTAACAGTTTGACCTACCGTTTTAAATAGTTTAATAAACTAAAATTAAATAAATAGTAATTCATTTCGGAAATACAGTTTTATACGTTTTGAAATGGGGTTAAAAATCCTAAAGAATATTTCATAAAAAATGGTTTTATATTTCAAATTGGGGTGCAAAAGTGATGAAGAATGAAAAGTTTTTGATTTATCTTTTTTCTCCAAAACAGCTAAATCAATTGATATTTATATAACTTTTGCAGTCCACAGAATTGATAAAAAAAATATATTTGAAATAAATGTCAATTGGAAAAACATGAAGTAATAACCTCTTGTTAATTCTGTTTGGTGTTTATTTATTCAATTGTTTTAAACTGTCTGATTACATAGTTATATTTATTAAAAAAATTTCAAATGAAGAAACGTCTAAAGTGACCGTTTTTTATTACATTGATATGATCTTCATGGTTCCAATAAATTTTTGACAATCATAACCGTACCGTATAGTACTGAATCGTTGTAAGATGAAGTTAACCATATTGTATTCTTAAGTACAACTTTTTTAAAATTTTATTTTTTATATTTTATATGGGATTGTTTTCAACCGGACTATAAACGGAGTATAGCTTATTACAAGCTATACAGCGACCGTTCAGACGCGGAAACACTTTAATATTATTCTGTTTTATTTCTTATAACGTAAACTCAACCTTAATTTTGAGAATTTTGTCATATTCTATGTATGTGATGGTCAGATGTAAATGAATTTATTTTTACTCCTACGAATAAATTCATAGACATCTCACCATTTCAGAAGTTAAAATTAAATTATATCTTTGGTTCTTATATTTAGTTTATTAAAGAAAAAAAAATATGTTTATTGTATATTATATTTTTTTATAGATAAATTATAAACTTAATTTCTCTACGCTGAATAACTTAAAATTGTTTTTAATTAAAATGTTGTTTAGTGAACGAACGTTTACTTAAGCTACCATAAACAGATTAAACTTAATATTAATATAATGAAGTAATACAAATAAGGGAAGAGCCACGCCGAAGAGGTATTTGCATTGTTCGTCTTCTTAGAATATCTTCCGATTTATATTAGATGTTAAGTCAGTAATGTCAGTTGGCTGCCTGACAATGCTATGTGTCGTCATACCAGTAAGGGTCGACGTAACTAGGTATTTCTATTATTTTTGACTAGATAAGAATGTTTAATCTTGATTATTATTAATCTTATAATTGATTATTTATTTATAAACAAATACGACTTACAGTTAAAAATTTAGGTAGATTATCGCGACCAAATTCGTATGTCCCACCACAAGGCTACCGCAGTAGTATATTTCAACCGCTAGTTTACGCCAACCTTTACACACCCTTACCGTCAAGTCCCCCTTTGACATAGCGATTTTTTTATTGGCTAGGGAGGCAAACGAGCAGAAAGGTTCAACAAAGCGACTGCCGTGGCCCATGGACATCTGTAACTCAGGAGCTACCAGTGCTTTGACAGCCCTTTAGAAGGGAATACGCCAAATTTTTAATACGAGCTACGTTCACCATTTTCTACTCTACATCAAAATTTTCTTACGGCTTATTCATAAGTAATGTAAAACTCGAAAAATTTCGAAATTTCCAATTTTTAGACCTCATTGTCGAAAGCGTAGACCTGTGAATTTTGCATCATACGATACATCAATCGATTCCTCTAGTCAAGTACAATAAAAATGATTCATACATTTTTTTCAAAATGTAATTCGTTAAGTTAAAAATGGGTCGAAAAATCAAAAACAGGGCTACTTCTATTGAAAATTAGTATAAAGGTTATAGGTTAATCCTGATTCTACTAGCAGAATAGTTGGCAGTTAAAACTCAGTATGCAAATTTCTTTTACGGCTAGAAGTCCAGGAAATATATTTTAATATTACTATTTTTTAGACCTAGAGGTAGAAAAGTGTTCGTATCATGCTGCATACCTACTTTTAATTAAACTTGTCTCATCAAGTTCCAAGCACAGTTTTTTTTTATTTTTTACGATAAAGCTCCATCCATTGAGCCGATGGAACTGGGCAATATTGCAAGTGTGAATCCAGGCCAGAAATTCCCCAGCCTCTCTTGCCACCGGGGTCATAGATAAAAACAATACAACGGTAAATTATACTCTACATTTCTCAACATTTCTCTACATCAATTATGTCCAGTACTTTAGGCTCAATGTCATACTTTTCATTCGTAAAATTAAGTACATACCATAGCTTCACTGTAATACTTCTAGACTATCCTTATATATTTTTAAGATTTTACGTGAAAGTTCCTATAACCATTTTGACTCTAGGTACATCACAAGTTTCCAGTCACGATGTCTGGATAAGTTTAATCGTGCATATTTTTTTTACTAAAATGAATTGAAAATTCTGAGTAAGGGTTTGTTGAATTAAGTTTTGGTACATTAGCTTAGTATACATTAATTATAACTGTTTTTTTTTTTAATTTTTTACTATAATTTTATATGATTACTAATTTCTTAGTAACATATTTACTTTACCAAAAAAAAATACCAAAGCCAAAATTGTTGTAATTATTTTGAATCAATAAAGGAATTATTATTATTAAACATTTTATAATAGTACAATAAATCTAAAATTATAATTTGTTATTTTACTCCTAATATAATCGGGTAGGTATACAAGTTTATGTAAATACTGTTATAATGAAAATTATAAAAATATATAATGGTATTTCAGCTTTCACAAAAAAAAAAACAGTAACTTGACCGAAGGCAGCTGGTGTAGAACTTCCTAACCCGTTACATAAGTTAAGAGGTTGGCTTTCCTCTAATAGAATATTAGCTTACGGCAAATAATTCAGAACACTATACAAGTATAGTATTTCAAAGTTTTGTAAGTGAATAAATATGAAAGAAAATACAAATGAAATGTACTTTTGGTGAAATCGAATTCAACAACGAAGTTTATTACGTAAAAGTATAATAAATAATTATGAAAGGTTTGATTGGTTACGGTTATAAACTGTTCATTTCAACAGCGGGGCTTAAGGCTGGATGTGGAAATAAAGGAAAAGTTATTTTTAGAAGTCGCAGCTAATAAATATTTAATGAAGTAGATCATTGTCATTCAAAGCGTCGGTGGTGAGAAACGTTCGACAATCTAATGAAAGAGGATTATTTATATAGCGAGTAAAATGTTAAGGTGAAGTGAGGTGAATTCAAAATATTGAATATCAAAAACATTTTACGTAAAAAATATAGAAAGAAAGAAATAATTTATTATATTATTGACCTTTTATAACGAAATAAAATTCTTTTTGTCATCAAACTTGTTACCTTAAATATATTCAGGGAAATAAAGAGTATAAAGTTATTTAAAAAAACTTACTTTTTAGTATAATTACACTTCACTGCCACTACTATTAAAAGTATATTTGTCACCAAGGACACTAATATTATGGGTACATATAGAGATATCAAAACTTTTTCTGGTTGAAACAAAATGTCCCAATCAGAAACAAACTGCAGTGTTCCGGTTAAATTAATACTGAGATTATATCTTTCCCAACTATTCAAATCATTCAAACTCTCGTCTGAAGTCATGTTTAGAAATGTTTGTTCACTGTTATTCATAATAGATATTATATTTTGACAGTTTTTTTAAAGAATCTCAAAATTATATACATTGTAGGTTTGTAACACTAATAATACACTTTATATTATTTAATAAAAATAAATAAATTCATCACTATTTAATACATTCGTATTTTCCTCGTTTCCCGAACCTGCAAAAGCGACCTTTGTACGCCAGATATAACACGAAACTAAACGGGCAGTTTCCCGAACGAGAGAGAGACAAATATTGGGAGGAAACGAGAAAATACAAGTACTTACTTATTTTTTGTGTTTGTAAAAATGTCAGTAAATACATATAAAATATAAACGACTCAATTTTTTAAAATACTCAATTGAGCGTAATACTACTTTCACAAAATAAAGGCTTTATCTATATTTATAACACTCCATAGCTTTTTATCCTATATTTAGTTAGTAATCATTAAACATTTCTGTCTTTTGAGATATTAAGATTGATAAAATAAATAGCCCCAAAATGAAAGAACTTCAAAGAATCTTTAAGAAAACAAGCTCTTTGGGAGTAAACTGTAAGTAACCTATGATCGTCCAGGTGATTCAAACAGAAATTATTTCTAAATTTTATAAACAACTTATTTATAAATTTAATAATATATTGGGCTCGGTTCTTTGAACATTTAAACGTATTGACGATATTATTGAAGAAAAATGCTGACGACGTCAAAGTACAACGTCAATTCAATTCAATATTAATATAGCTTTCAATTTTGTACAAATCGAGTCTTTAAAATATTTCAAGCAATTTAAGGCATTTAACATTTATTAGTTTTTAAAAGATTTTTTTTACACATCTAATATTAAAAAAATACAATATAAAGCTATTTAATGAGTAAAGGATATATCTACATTTATAATGCGAGCTAAAAGAATATTGTATAGACATTGATATTTATTAATGATATATTTATTTTAATTTTTGTGTATAACACAAACAAATGACCTAACAAAAACGCGGTTTTAAAGTTGGGTAATAATTTAAATACAACTAAGATTCATTGTATTGATATTTTTATTTCATATAAACATTATTAAATAGTTTTTGGATTTATTTAAGTGTGAAAAGATTTGGGTGCGATAACCTCCCTTCACAAACGTAGAGTAAAACTTCATTTTGAAGTGAGACTTCGTGTTGGGTTTAGTTCAGACTGAAAAAACCTTACTAATTACCTTACTCATTTCCGAATCTGAATTTCCTGGAGCCCATCCGTAAAAAATATTATTTATTAAAAGGTATAAAGAGATAAAATCTGTTTTTATTTTACTTGTACAAAATTAGTGTATTTTTTTTTTGTTGCATTATCCCTACTTACATTAAATAGGCTTTTTTACAAAGAAACTCTTGTAAAATTAATATTAGTAAACTTGATTAATTAATATAGTTAAACTTTTACTTAAATGTGTATCTTATACTATTACTTCAAACTATATACTTTTACAAATTATAATAGGGTATTTACAAAAGGTTATGAAGTCGAAAAGTTTATCTTTTTAAATGTTTGTGAACATATTATCGGAAACAGTTTTATGTTTTTAGCACAGGTATTGTAAATGAAAATTTTACACAAAATGTTTACTTTTTCCAACTTCGCCAAAACAAAGAAGGGTTACGTACTTGATACTTTATGTTTATATTTATGTAGGTAAATAAGTATGTTTAGATTATGTGGGTGAATATTCATATATCTTCCAAAACTTCTTTACTCTATTTTTGTTTCAATAATACAATTTCCATACTAATCTGATAATAACTGAAGCTTGTGCATATTACTTCAGATGGCAGATGAATCGAAATTATTTTGGACGATTTATCACAAAATTATTTTTCTAAACTCTATCTAAGAATATTTCAACAATAATAAATAGAATACTGTGATGAGATGACAAATGTTTTGGGGATAGAACAATTTATTTCTATCCATGTTTTGTACAACATTTCGTTTAATTTATTATAATAAATCATAAATTATATAATTAATGAGATACAGCAAATTTCATAAGATCTTCTAATGAGTTATTTTGGTTATTATATAACGGCAGCTCAGTTAACAAAGGAAAGTATCTTCATTATATTTTTGTTAATTAATTATTATATATATTTATATTCACAACCTTCAAAACCTTTTCCAATTGGATACCAAAGAAGAACTAGTACAGATCAACCACTGTCGCAGACATACTCAGGACCTTTTAAGCACAGAAATCAACAAGACGTTGTACGCTTCAGTATACTTCAGTATGCGATGGTATATTAGTACCAAAATAGATGACTACGTTAAGTGATTTATAAGTAAAACTAATGAGCTATTCATATTATTTTAACTAATAGAAACTTGATAACTAAAAGCCAAGTAGAAAGTAAAACCTGTCATGGTTTTTTCCCACCGCTATAATATCATTAGAAGCTTTAGCGTATAAGTAATTGAACTGTGGTAAATTGTCTTCGCGTTGTAATAAGACGCATATGTTTTGTAGTCCCAATCCTAACTTTCATCTTACCTTAAATGTAGACAGAAACATGTCCTGAATAGTAAGTAATATGACACAACATGGTTCTTCATATATATATATTTTAAATTGTGAGAGATTTTATCTAATCTAATATTAATTTCAGTTTTCTTATCGGCAAAAAAGTGAAGTTAATGTAAATATGAAGCAAAGATTGTAATTTTAATTTTTATAAAGAATATTTTATGCTGTGTTTTTTTATCGTTAGTAGTGACATGTCATAGAATTTAAAAAAAGTCATTATGTGTTTAAAGGTCATTTACAAAAATATTGTTGAAATAACAAACATTTTTATATTTTTTAAATTAAATAATTACAAAGAGAGCTGTTTTGATTATTTTTTTTATTTTAAACACATAATAATAAATATTGGTAGCAACTGCAACACTGAAGCAGAAATCTTTTTTCCAATAACTTCCCTAATAAATCTAAACGTTAGTTCACTCAGAGTAAACTTCAGAAAATATTTTTGCACTTAACTTGTCCATTTAAAGTGGCAGTGTGAATTTCTAACAAAAACACTTTTAACAGAAAAATCAGAACATATTTGGCATATAAACGTGATATTCAAATTACCCCATATTTTATTTATTTATTATCTATAAGAAGACGGCACCCAGAATTTGTATCATAATTTAAAATATCCGCTTCACTTTGTCTTCTGTTTATATATTGACGGTATTCACACTGACATATTTACCAAGAGGTAAAGTCATTTCCATTTTCCTTAAATTTCTCAGTATAACAAGACAAAAATGACAAAAATTATAATCAAATTAATGCTTTTAAACTATCGCGACTTGTAAACATTACTAAACTAATATCGGGACTATTTCAAGATATAAATTTAAGGTGACCTTTTCTATTTCCCGACGTTAGACCAGATCTTATTAATCTCGATTTTAGTTTTAAATAATTAACAAAAGTTTTAATACAAGGTGATGATGAAGACCGTTTAAAATGGTATAGGAATGTCTTTTACGACAACAACCAATTATAAGACCAACATGGAACGTGACAGCAAATACATATTTTTTTGTCAGTAAAAAGCTTTCGATGGCGTCAGCTTACAATACACACTAACTACATAAGGATGATTCACTATATTTTTACATGGATAACTCAAAAAATCTAAACTATCCTCGTAATTCTAGTTTCTGTTTCAATATTAAGTATTTAATAAATGGTGTTTCATTTATTTATCATTAATTAACGGTATCCGAAATCACTTTGATAAATTACACTTCATAAAGGGAAAATTAAGAGGCAGCAAAATACATATAGGTAGTATTTTTTATTTAAACTTTCGTGAACTATGACTATTATTATTGTATTCACTCGTCCGTATTCACGTGGAATTATATCGGATATAGGTGGTATTTGTAAAAAAAATTGAGCTTTGGAAATAAAATGAAAAATAACTTATGAAATCAATTAATTAGTTTTCTAGTTCTTAAGTAAAGATAACAACCTATTGAGATTCATTGAAGCTAGAAACTTGAAAGCTTGTAACTTTGTTCATTATATGATTGGGTTACTAGAATTGTATTATTTCATATACAGGCTTATCTCATAACTCATCAAATAACTGTTTAATTATTTTACAAGTACCATAACGTAAATAAAGAAAATTAGAATCAATTTATGTAAATGAAAAATGTAAAATATACAATATTTATAAATAGCAACCAATCTTAGATATCATGAAGAATTACTGTCTTCCATGTTTCATATTCCGTCAAAGGGAGTCTTGGAAATTGTATCGTTATGCATATTGCTTAGAGAGGATTGTGCTATAAAAGTCTTTATTTGCTAGGTCTAAGCACGTAAAACGCATTTGAGATTAATTAAACTTGTCCTAAAGGCTGTAGATATATCCATCATAAATTCAATACTCTATTCAGAAACTCTATTAGTCTAAATCTAATAGATTTGGAGACAAACTATCGAATTACGTATGTCACTCACAAAAAAGCATTACAGGAAAATAGCTAAAAAATATTGTACAAGGATTGTCTTTGTTTTCATTCGAATTGAAGAATTGATTTGCAAAATACGTTCAATATGTGAAAGTCTAAAAAACAATTTAAAACCAGACCAAAAGCGTCACCTACCGACACCTATTGTGAATACAAACCATTCAAGGATTAATTTATACATACAAATAATATAAAGATAACATTTTATGCTCTCATATATATATTATTCATTGAAACTTTATTTAAAAAATAATTAATTTTCGAGTACATTATATGTCATAATTGAAGTGTCTCTTTAATTCCGATAATGTTTTGGTGACATTACAATCAAAAACACTGAAAAGTTTCATATTTACTTGTTAAGTCTTCTATTAAGAATATAATCTTCTATAAAGTATATGTTTATGTTCATACAATTTTCTTTCATGTGATATAAAAAGCCTCTTAGACGCCTTCTCGTCGGCTTCGCGTATTTGCGACAAGCGGAACTGATTAGTTTGCTAATACTAGATGAGATCTTTTGCGCGTTCACTTAAATATATATGTATGATAAAACTGAAATGAAAATTCTGCATCTAATTTTAGTTTTAAATTGCGATTATATACAGTTAAGCTCTATTATATAGCATATTTTTATATGTTGAATGTAACAAACACATTTAAAAGATATAAACGTACTGACAGACATCCCTATAACATTGCATAAAATACTAAAATGTACTTAAAACTATTTGTAGTTTCATAAGATTTTGATTTAATATATTTTAAGATTTCAATAGGACTTTAAAGATTGCGTATCAATTATTTGTACCCTGCCTCAATTAGTCTGCGTTGGCGGTCTGTGAGAACGATTGTTTATTACCAATTATATATTTAATAAGACAATATTATTCTTAGGCGTTTCGAGATTTTCTAAGCTAACAACGACGTTTATTAAAGAAACATCATAATTGAGTTCACATTTCTGAAATCATTTGAAAATTTCCTCCGCAAATTATAAACAATATATCTTGTTTGATGGCCCATTTAAATATAATTGGATAGCAAGGTCTTGTTTGAGAATTATATATTAAAGGAACTGCGATATAATAGAGAGAGAAACGAAATATCTACTGTTATTAATTTTTAATGGTTTGTATTCTGTAATAGTTATTATACTGGAATATTGTATAAAGACTATAATTTAATCGAGTTTTGTTATTTAAGTGACTAGACCCGAACTGAAAAATGTGTTTTTTAAAGTGACGATACGACAATATTTATTTATTTATTCTTTATTGTTCAAAAAAAAATGTACAATGGGCGGACTTAATGCTACAAACCATTTTCCAACAGTCAACCCGAAGAAAAAAAAAAAGAAATAAAAGGTAATAAGGCGGTATTACTCAAAGAACTAACATTACAAAACACTTAAACTATTAAAAAAAAAAACATGTATGATTTTATGAATATGCAGATATATATTTATAATATGTATATAAATGTAAATGCGAATACGTATATTGGTATTAAAAATATGTCATTTATTTCTTAACGGTGTTAAGAAAATCAACTTGAAACTAGACTTATATAATATTTTATTTAAGTCTATAAGCACTTTATCAACATTTGAGATTTACCTTTTTAAGAATTCCGTTAGACATTCTTTAGGCGTGCGAAAGTGGCTTAATTACATTTGCAGTCACTCTTATTGAAATAAAGTTTTATTGAATAAGTTTTGTACATAAATAGACTAACAAAATTGTAAATTATTTTGTGTAGATAAATGATCTAAAATGTCTTAAAGAAAAAAATTTAAAGGTAAAAAGTTTTCCAAGTTTATTTTATGTTACTAATGAAAATAAAAAAAAAATGAATCTGGTAGTCACCATGTATTATTTTGCTTTTGTAAAATAACCTTCACGTATAGCTTAAAAATAAATGTTATCTTATCACGGATAATATTATCACGGTAACGTTAAAAATCTCTATTAAACGCCGCTCTACTAAAAACTTACACTAAAAAAAAAAGTACTGGTGCATAATATTTAGAATTGATATATCCAAAGCCGGTCCAAATTAATTCGTTTAAATATAACTAATTTTACACTATGAGCTTTAAGTTTAACGAAACATTTCGAATACTTTCCAGCAATCGTGGTTATGGGAAGATAAAATGTAGTTAAATGTCAGTAATTAGTCATCTACCTCTAACGTTTTCAAAACTACCGTGCCTAGAGTTTAGGATGGGCACAAAATGCACTTTTATAATCAATTTTGGTGTTTAGATTGTCCATGAGTCGGTTGTAAATGATAATTAGTCAGCATCTTCTCTATTAAAATAAGGAATATTTTTAATTTCAGAAATATGTTTATGCAATCATTAAATTGCAAAATGAAAATGGCAAAACAAAGAATAACATTATTTTATATGTAACCTAGCTTGACTATTAAGTATAATACTATAAAATGCTCCGAATTTAATTATTTCATAAATGTTGCAGAATTTTTTTTTACTAAAATATACATTATTTCTTCGGAAAAGTAAATATCAGTAATATTTTTATTATAAACAATACAAACCAACGATTTAACTATGAATGATTAATAGTTGTATTTATAATTTACATGTAACATTTACAAAAAGGCTTAACGCGAACGTTTATCAAAGCATAGGGAAAAATAAAAAAATAGTCTAGAAAGCTTATGTTTGGAAAATAATTATTTTATTGCGTGAAATTCTAAGTAAAGCTGATTAAATATGTGAGAAATGTTTGTATTAATATCTGATAGTAATTTTCATAAACATTAGTATTTGACTTTACAAATAGATATAAATTAATATTTAATTAAACATGTTCCCTAACTTCAGGGAAGTAGTAACAGTAATTTCAGTAGAACATTTATCCGAACAAAGTCGGGACGGGTTAGCTTATTATATCAGTACAAGAATGTAAAAAAAATATTCTTTGTTTTTTAGTCATGAAAATTTATAATGGTCTCACCAAAAGCCTGGCAACAGCTTGTTGCAAATGGATAACAATTCTATACATATTTCACTGTAACCACCTCTAAGGTATTGTCTACTAGCATTCTTAGTTATAAGCTATTATATTATTTTAAATAGATTCAACGTTTAAAGCTATGATGCTTAATGCTTTAAGCACTAGTATATTTCAAAGCACCATAAAATTTTAACGGTAATTATTTACGTAGTATTTTAAATAAATCACGAATGAATGCCCGTGAATTGTGAAACAAATATTATATCAGACAATAGATCCCAAAAGTTAATAAACACAATAACATAATATGGTAAACTATAATAATAGTCCCTGAATCTCATCTATTATACAAGGTTGTCTCTTTAATTACAAGGTAACTATGGCCCATTTAAACCAGAGATTATAAATTAATTTATAACTCAACCCTACTTTAGTTCAATGCCTCGACTTGTCCTCATTTCCTTATCATACAAGTGAACGAGCACATACGCTTAGTGCCTTATATAAGTTTCATCATATCGAAAAGAAGTGCTAAAGAAATAAATTCACACTATCTCTATATATATCACTATATAAACTCATCACCTGATAGAGAGGGTTCATTTTTAATGTTTAAATTATTTTAAATTACTTAAGTCTACCGCCAATAGATTTTTTTGGTTAAAGATTGACCGCGAGCCAACAACTTTGACATATTAATGCGCAAAACATACAAATTTTATTCTTATCGTGATTGACCGTGAATTTTTAACAATGAAGAGTTTTCAGGGAATGCATACATTCTAGATAAGATATTACGTTCCTCTGATGATTGACAAGTAGTAATATGTTCTAAGGCAACGAAGGTTAATCTGAAAATAGTAACCCACAAAATATAACTGGCTAGGAATGACTAGGCAACACAGTGCTGTAGAATTAACTAGTTTTCAAATTTATTTTTCCAGGTAGGTTCCATCTAATTTTCAATCTGTCTGATGAAAATGACGAGGGATACAAAAGCCACACTATTTTATAAATCAGAAAAGCATACTTATAAAATATATAATAGCAAGTTTTGTGGTGACTTAAAATCTAAATCAACATTCAGTATGCTTTCTTGACGCCGAGGGAACATATAGGGATTTTGTATATTTTTTATTTGATAGGGGATTATTTATTAGATATTTTCTCAAAAAAATATAAATATGGATCAATTTTAATCAATGTGCTGTTAACATGGTAATGTCTGCATTCATTTCATTTCTATGATAAACTTAATGAATAAGATAAGCTAAATGAAGAATTTTATAAAAATACATTTATAAGCATGCTTTATGAACAGAATACTTAAAGTAGTATGGTAAATATCTCAAACAGGTACATAATAAAACAGCATAAAGCAGGTATAACAAGTAACTATACTGCATCCAGTTACATGACTAAGAAAAAAGGATATTATATTGGAGTGGAATTTGAAGGCTTCTTAGAAAACTTGAAAGGTTTTCTAGCTACACTAATTTCAGCATGCCTATTGAAATAATACACTTCGAGCTTATCGAAATCTTACTATTCATGTAATACTTCGAATTAGTCTTTGGGGTTCAAATTTATTGCATGAATATGTCAAGTGAATCCATGAGGGTGAGAAATCAGGGGCATATGTTCGGATTACGAAATGCCATCCGGACCACTTATCTTATGAATGTCACAGAACTTTTTTTTTTCGTACTCCTTTATGTATGAATATTATATATAGTGGTATTAAGGTCTGATACTGGATTAAAGACGGTATGTTTCCATATACATTCAAAGTAAAATTTGGACGATTAGAAAGTTGACTGACAGATTGGATTCCTCTTTTACCGTAAAGTCCAGTGTGTTCATGTCCAAGTGGAACAACATGAAGGACGGCTGGATAGAGTTTGAGTTTTTGAGTTCGTATATCTTAAGGAATAGTCCTTAAATAATCTTAAAATTATAAATTAATTTGTAAGAACTTAATCCTCAATAAGGTGGCTAAAGGTAGTCTCTCAATAGTCAATTAACTAAGGCATTTGGTCTCTTGATAAATCCCAAAAAGTCCCAGTGTTTGATTATTGGAAGTAGATAACAAGCAAGGCAGCAAGGTTGATTTTAATAATATACATCACATTGTATATAATAAGACCACCATATCATTATCTGACACTGCCAAAAATTGACATCCACTTGTATTGGTCAGCGCACATAAGCTAGGTAATTAAATGTCTTCACTACTCAGTTCTCTTTTTGAGGAGCTTCCAAAACTTTCTCCCTTTACAAACAAAAATACTCAATCTTTATTACTACCTCTTCTCGACTAAGCTGATGCTATTAAGATACAGGGGAGCTCTAGACAAACTAGATCGTCTTCAGAATTTATGTGTTCGTTTCATATACGGCCTGCGTAAATTCGATCATATTTCCGACTGCCAATGTCAATTAATTCTGAGAAACTCTGCACCAACTTATCTGCGTCAACGGTTTAATCTATTAGTACCCACTGACAGACAAAAGCACTCGTGTGTAGTTTTTAAACCGCTAGACGTTCCACGACATAAATCCATCTTCTACTCTAATTCATTTACTTTTTAATATTTAAAATGTAGGTATAGTCGCCGCACTGTTAATTCTTTCAAATATAGATTGATGAAGCACTATTTATCGTTATGTATGTAGTTATGTATTTTTTTTTTGTATATCTTTTAGTATATATGTATATATATTGTAGATAAGCATTTTTATTATAAATTATTTATATGTATATTTGGATTATTATTACATTCATTTATCATCGTTGTTGTTACTTTCCATTATGTTTTATTTTTAACGCACTTAAGACCTACTGTTTCTATAATGTTTTTTTCCTTATTCTGCGGGTAACTGGAAGAGATCTCTTTGAAGAGATAAGTTATCTTATGTAGAAAATTTATGATTTAAGTGATTGTTGTAAATTTGCGTATATAAATAAATAATTTTGTATTATTAAATAAAAATTACAAACATCCTTTTGAAATCTTGTTATAAAAAGAAACGAAAATAATTTGTAATTATTAGCCCTTTCCATTCAATACAATTATTCTGATATATAAAATACTATGAGAGCTTAATTTGAAAACTGATAAGTGCCAGACTAATTTAAGGAAACTTTGAACATTACCTATAGATCTAGCATTAACCGAAATTGATTGATATCTAATGTGAAGAGGAGCCGGGGATACAAATTCCC
The DNA here is from genome assembly GCA_963555665.1 of Dircenna loreta. Classification (NCBI taxonomy): domain Eukaryota; kingdom Metazoa; phylum Arthropoda; class Insecta; order Lepidoptera; family Nymphalidae; genus Dircenna; species Dircenna loreta. The sequence continues at coordinate 1,267,837 of OY743096.1, forward strand.
TTTTTATTGCTACACCTCTATTAGATTTATTGCTCGGATTAAGCTTCGAGCAATTGGACCTTCCTGAACCTGAATTTCGTTCGATGAGATAGCACCAACTTTGATCATACGATAATATAAGTCTAAATAATATTTAAAAATATAACGATCTGCTAATAATATTACACTTATTAAAAAAAGTACCTACTGTTAAAAAAATATATACATTTTTAAGTATTTAAAAAATGAAGAATAATTATTAATTTGGCTCCATTCCGTATTAATGACAAGCTCTACATTTCTCACTAATTAACTAAGTTTTGATTGGAATACTGTATTTAGTTTTATTTGTACATTATCATTATAGTTTTTAAGGTCAAAAACTAATTACTATCATACACTGTATTTTGATTCGTTGTTATTAACAGTTGTATTGTGATAGCAAACTTTTACTGAAAAAAATGCACTTTTCTATAAAATCTATTTTTGATAAAATAACAACATTACACGGGACAAGACATATTGTTAAAAAAACAGGATTGAAATTGTATATCTGGACAGCAATAATGATCGCAAATACATTATTAACCATTAGTTATATTCAAGTTATTAAAACAAGATTCAATAACGACCAGATTATAACGCGGGCAAGTATTAAATATTTTATCATAAACATTTATTTAATAAAAATTCAGTTAAACTATTTTTCTTAAATAATTAACCCTGAGAGCAAACCACAAATATATATTGTTATTCACTGATACTAAAAGCAATTGATTTATAAATACTCAATAAGTTTTGCATATACATTTGTTATATATTATTTTAATATACACCTCTTCTTCTAAGTTTCTTACTTCAATCTTATCAAAATAAGGCTATCTGGAATACATCACTACGTAGCGTTAAGACAACCGGTAACTGGTAAGCCAAAATAGGATTTTTATTTTTGCTTTTCTTTTTATCTTTGTGGTTTGAAATAAATATGATTATCATACCACACCCAACCAACCATATATTTGCTTGAAAATGCTTCTCAGGCGCTCCTCATCTTGTTTCAATATAGTTTGTAGGAGGGGGTCCTTCACACTATATAGAAGGTCTACATCAACTATATCGTGCCAAATAACTTCTCCTTATAAATTTATTTTTATTCCATCTTTGAATCTCTTGTTCTAGATTAACGCAAACTGTAAAATTAATCAAGTGCCATTCCCTGCTGTTAGCATTTGTAACTTTAATATCGTTTCCCTAAAACAAACTTCTGATATATCTAAAATACTGTAAGTATTATAATATGTTTTTAATATATTAGAGTGTTATATAGCCATATATTTACTGTACATTCCCAATGTTAGTTGTTAAAACCATTAAATCATGTTTTAAATTATATATAATGTATTAATTTATTAAGAGCTCTTTCTTTGGATTAAATTTAAATAAATCTAAATAATGACTAAATATTTTAAAATAAAAAACAAAAGATACTGACTTATTTTTTTTAATGTGGTTAGAATAAAAAATCCAATGATTTATTTTTCAGAAAACGTCATAATCTAACAACCCATGAAATTAAACTATTTTATAAAAATTTACCTTTGCTTACGAATTTTGGTAAAATGGGAGACAGGATTGGTAATTTCACTCGTATTATGTCTATTTTAAAGGAACATTACTTTTCTGTGGACACTCTAATGGAAGAGGCAAGTCTTGCGAAACCTTATCAAAAAAAAAAAACTTAACGTATCTTTTATATTTTTCCTCGATCACTGGTTTAAAATGTTTTTTTTTTAAATACGTTGCAAATTATCTTGAACAGGTTCATCAAAAATGCGAAGATCTTCTAGTATACTGCGAGTTTAATAAAAAAGCTAAAAACTGTGCAGATTTGTTCAATTTAATAAAGACCTATGAAGGATATTGCTGTGCTTTTAACTATGCAGCTCTTAAAGATGTCAATGTAGAGTAAGCCACTAATTAGAATATATTAAGTATTTACAGTTTAAATATATTAGAATTTAGTTGTTTATAATACAAATTTTGATTGTGTTTATTTTATTATAAGATACGATAAATTTTTTCGTCAATTTTCATTAAGTCAATGGAGAAAGTCGTGTTTGTTTTATAAAATATAATTTGTTCATTTTAAATCATTATTGTCATTTATCTTTTCAAGTGAGATGTCTAATGAAGACGATAAGGAATACTACATCGATTCCAGCACACTAGAGAAGACTAACAGCATTCTTGTCACTTCTGAATCCGGCAGGTTATAACTAGTTTTGATATAAATTTATATATTTTTCCAGCTTTATTATGTCAAAAGCGAATAATGCGGGAAAACAACTCAAATAAATAATCGTAAAATTAGAAGTCTTTTTCTAATAGATACTTAGTACTTTTATTTACAGCTCATTATTTTTACTTGTCACTGTCTAACATTGTTTGTTTCGGGCAATGGAATGCCACTGCCTCATTATTCACTGTCTCATAGACCTACTTTTATTTTGTTTCAAAATTTTATTCATAGTATTTCTATATATTTTAACTGTATATATAAACTTACTTTCTCTCTTCTCCAAATTAATACAATAGCACGTAGTTGTAGTAAAGAATCAATAATTTATTGTTCTAGAGGTTCAGGGCTAAGTGTGGTACTTAACGTAGAGCCTCATGATTATCCAGATTGGTCTCTTTCACCATACTACGGAGCAAAGGTATAAGTACTGAATCATAATTTTAGAACCATGACTTTTTATAAATGTTTTCATTTCAGATTCTTATAACAGATCCAAATGATTACCCGGAAATTACAGTATCATATAAATACGTGAAAGTAGGTGAATCGTTGGACATCAAAGTGGAGCCAATGATATTTCAAAGTGAGGATGGGATTCGTAGTGTACCTGTAGATAAACGAGGGTGTGCATTCCATGATGAGACTACCTTAGAATACACAGACAGATACAGCACTGAGACATGTAGAACTGAATGCAAAATGAAGATATATAAGGAATTATGTGGATGTGTACCTTACAAATATCCCACAGGTAATATGTTTTCTCAAATTGTCGTTAATATCTAGATATATTTTAATATACCTATAATGTGTTACTTTACTTTAGGAACTTTAGTTATAATAATTAATTAATCTTTCCATTTCTGATTAACATTTCGATATCTAATTCATTATTTAGAATTAAATTAAATAAATCATTATAACCAACTCATAAATTAAAATGAAAAAAATATTCTCATATTCAATTTAATATTTTTTATATTCTCAGAGGCTTCTTCACGTACATGTGCTTTTGAAGATTTAGGGTGCCTCAGTAACTTGCGAGGTATTTTTTTTACCTATAAGCATGGATTTATAATATTTTTTTGTGTTATAGTAATTAATATGAATTACGAATATATACATATTTTAACAGTATTATATAGTTATAAGTAATTTATTATGTTATCCAGTATATAATATTGAAAACACAACCTGTCAACCAGTGTGTCACATAGAATGCAGGGACAAGAAGTATAGTATAAGTAGTGACGTCATGCCGCTGTTTACAGAATTCGACAAGTACGTAACTTATGCTATTATGACACTTATATGAAAAAATTATCTTTAAATTTCGAATATTAAAAAATATGATATCCCATCATGTCGGTTGTGTTGGTTTTTATAATACAGAAACTATTAAGAAACAGCTCAAGAAATCCAATGAGTTTAGAATACCTGCTGGGAACAATAAAATTGCAAAATGATACATTTTTTTGCCAATTGAATCTAAGAATATATAATTTGACTATTGTCAGTACGCTAAAATATTAAATGCAATGTCAGGTAGCATTTAAAAAAAAATTTAGATAAATAGCACGTATTCCAATTTTGTATTTGTCTATTTATAAAAATATGTTTACTAACTCAACAGTTCGTTTCAGAGTATATCAAAATAAAAGTGATTTATCATCGCTAGAAGTATATTTCGCCAAATCAACCTGTAGTTGCTATATAAGAATGCTCTTTATCGATTTCAACAGTATTATTGGTACGAATTTTTTTTAATAAACTCACCACACCGATTTTTTTTTTCTGAAATAAAATATGATGATTTGTGTAAGTCATCCCATGAAATTATCAGTATTAAAAAACCTATTAAATGAAACCTATGAAGAATTTATTATTTTTCGTTTGAGATAATGGTTCTTTTAAGCTCTTATATTATTATTATTTTCAATGAATTTAATATAAAATATAAATCTGCAATAGCGAATAAGATGTTGAAACTACGGAACTATATATCTTAAAACATCTGACTATTATTTAAAAAATATATACATATTTCTTATACAAATGAAAATTACATCAACAAAGATGTAGCTCAGTTAACGTTTTCATTATATATTTGATGGTACAGGTGATTTCAAAATAAAAATTTCAGGGAAATAAAATAACAAAAAGTGTCATATACATATATTTAATATTCATAATTAGTCTGTTCGTTAATAATTAAGGCCACTAACGGTGGCCTCTATTTTTTGTTCAATCAAACTCATCTCATTGATGTTTTTCGTACCTTGTAACATTTCACATATATTTAATATAGCATATATGGTGATTTACATTTTATGTTGTACCTATAGGAGCTTTTGATTGAACTTTTATAATTAAGGTTCCTTTGGGTTGACCTTTTAACTGAACTAATTAGTTATTATGTTATTAGTTTTAATGTAATTACATTATATTAAAGTTTGAGTTTTAAGTGTCAGTGTTAAATGCCTAGTTAAAAGTTTATAATTAATTTAAAAAATAATAACACAACTTTTTTAAATTATAATATTCATCATTATTTTAATTTAATAGAAATGTAATTTATTGATGATGGTGTAGACACCATATATGGAAATATTAAAATCTATTTATTTTTCAGCGACTTATGGAGGGGTAATGTCTTTGAGCTTTGGCGCCTCAATAATAACGTTGATCGAGATTTTTTATTTACTTTTGTCAATATTAGTAAAGTCTGTTTTGCGCTTCAGAAACAAATATTATTAATCTAATGTATAAATTGGGTTTTATTATAATAAATTACTAGAAAAGTTATTATTATATAGTTTTATTTTGTATCCATTGCATTTATTGTAAGCTACCGTTCAAGCATCTACTGTAGTATGTTTTTTTTTCGTTTGATGACGAAGATATGAGATCGTTGAAGGCTATAATTGGGTATACGACTACTACGTAATACTACGTAAATGTGGACGGTGTTAGGTACTCCAAATAATCGAAAGATTTGGGAATCATTGATCTCAGAATCTTGAGCTCTTCAGTCACGAGGGCTTTCAATATCTCCTCAGGTATTTAATAGTGTTCTTCAATGCTGTCCGGTTAAAAAATACCGTCACGCTGCTTGTACGGTTTGTAAGTATTCGTTTCTCCAACGTCATCATAAGGAATCGAAAAGGTTTTTAATTAATGTATCACGTGAGTGGACAAAAGAAGTGACCCAATAGATATGACCCAATATGGATAGTCCAATGACTATCCATACTTTCCAGGAACAAATATGTCTACATTCCGCCATTACAAATAACGTCACAGTGCTTGCCCTCTACTGAGTGTTAAATTGATGAACTTTAAGATATATTATCCATTTTTTAATCCATAAGTAGTTGAAATCTTAGTTGTGTATATATATTGTTGATATCAATATTTCAACTTACCTTATTCCTTAGCTTTAAATATTTTTTTATAGTCGCTCTAATCTAAAAAGTAACATTTGACAGTTTAGCAGATTAAAAATATACATCGAAACAATAAAAAAAAAGGTTTATAAAAATTTCATTGATAAACTAATAAAGTCTTTCAAAAAATATTTAGTTACATATAACATTATTAATAGATTAACTATTTCTATTTAAATAACTTAAGTTTATTATAACAATTGTTCCATAAAAAATGAAATATGAATTAAAGTAAACAAGGAGAAAATCAACAAAATGTCTATTCAATCATATTAAAATTATATTATTTTATCTCATTACGTGTGTCGAACTCAATACTACCAAGCCTACTTAGCATATGTAATACAATAAATACGTAATAACAATATATGTATATATATGTATATATATATATATATATAGTTTTTTTGTGACGTGTATTTACTTATGCCTTTTATTCAATTAAATAACGGCAGTCTTCATTTTGTTAGTAATTTAATATTTATCGTTTTATAGAGTTTTTATTAACATATATCTTTTTTGCAATTTATTTGAGTATTGCAATTTATAAATGTAATTGGAATGTTATAAAGATTAAAAAAATACCTATAATATAAAACTAAAATATATGTCAAAAACAATGTTGTTTTAAATAAAAATAAATTTGTCTTATTTAACACGATTTCAATAGTATTTCATCATAATTTAATATTTTTACGGCTTGGCAACCTACGCCTTCAAGTTGTAATATTATATTAGTGGTAATGAGAATAGTCCTAAATCAACAAAGGTACGCAAGAGGAGATTTTGTGAATACTTTCGTTGATATATAATATGAAAAGATTAAAATATATATTTGCATATTTATTTACTGTTACTCTGAGAATGCTCTATTCTAGATAATTTTTCTAGAGAACTAATTTCAACTCATACAATTCAGTTACTTTTCCCAAGTTAATTTTTTTGATAAAGGCTAAAAATTCCCAGAATTTTTTATTAAAGTAAAAGATTCCCTTTTTTTAAGACTTTTATTTAACCTTGACCCATATTAAATTTGACCTATAATGATTCAGTTGCAATGTCAATCCATGTTTATGATAAGCGTGATCTGATGCTGTTAAGGTTGGCTACAGACGAGGAAACTCCTCAACGGCTAACAGTAGGGGCTTGAAATTGCACACCCATTGGGGTATGGATGATGTGTCAACCGAGAAATTTCCACATTGCTGTCACCATTGCTTGGCCCCCACTAATATGCTATAAAAAGTTTCTTTTTTCAACATCACGTTTATTTAACTATAGAAAAACTTTTTTGTAATACTGATTCGCAGAACACAATAATGTTATAACGAGAAATAGAGGTACGTTAAGTGCTAGTATTTTTGTTAGTTAAGGTGCTATTTATGTTTAATTAGTAAATTTTGTTTAAGCATAAAGTAAATTATACGAAATATTTCTGACTTTGCCGGTCCTCTTTGTTTCGCCCTTGTTCAACATAACACAACTGGTCCCATTATATGCAACCATACGTTCGCCTACCATTGTGTCGTGAATGATCTTGGCTGTATGATTGTTGTATATGGTTGCATCTACCTCCCTAAGTTTCAGCTCCAAGAATTTGCGATTACTGATTTTATAGGCCTGAAGAATTCCTTCAAGATTTGTTGTGTTGACCTGCTTCGTCGCTTTCGTTATAGCTTTAAACTTATGGAGCTCACGCGATTATAAAGTGATCCAGTGGCCCCTACGTCAGACGGAAACAGTCCACCCTGTTTCCGTCAGACTATGCCCATTTTTGCCTTCGTTCATATTTGAGGTTCTGATTATTTCTATTACTGTACAATCTTCAAGTATGAACACGTCCACCTTGAGTATATTTCTTGAAAATAAATTTTGTATCGTGGAAGTGAACAAACAAGGAACATGAAAATTTGTTACTTATATCTATTACTAGATGTAGTTATATATGTGACATATCTTTGTATTAAATTTACGGAAAAGTATTTAAAAATCAATTTTAAATAGTCATAACCACATAAAAAACTGTTATTTTAATATATTGTTTTATTATTTCATATTAGTTATAGTTATTTGAGTATCTTAAGTTTTAATCCTGTTAATCAGAAGATGCTCATTTTAAAGAAATGAAATTAAAAGCTTATTTTCCATATTTATTGTGAGGAAAGTTGTTGTAGCTGGTTTTAAAAATGAGATTTTAATTACGAGTGTATACCCATTTTCATTTTTATTTATTTTAGGACAGACAAGCTTGAGCAGTAAGGGAGATGTAAAAAAAGTCTATTATCGAAAGATTCTGTCATTAGTGGCATCAAGATACTGAATATTATATTTAAGATACGAGAACGAAGAAGGGTTGTAACGACTAGTGGGCTGAATTTTAGAAAGAAATGATGGCGAAAAGGATATCACGGTTAACTGTGTTGGGATTTAAAATATATACAAGTACCATTTACGTTTTTTTATCTATACCATGTCGTTTATCATCAGGTATCTTGATGAGAGCAGTATTTGTACCGTGACCTAGATGAAACTTAGACTAATAAATACTGACTAGGTTACTACGTAACACAGGCTCCTAAAATATTAAGTAGGGATGGACGAACATAGATTATTCTATAGCGTCTAGGGAGAATAGAAAGGCAAATTTTGGGTAACAAACGAACAAAAGCCCTATCCCACATTGTAGATAATTTGCAATAACTTAATGAAAAGTTAATTATATATATGAATGAGGCAATCTAAAATATTAAATACCATATTCCTGCTAATATTATTACCGCCCACTGCTTTCGATTTAATGGAAACAAAAACTATCCCAACTTTATTCGGTTTCACAACTAAGAAACAGAAAAATGGAAGAGAAGCTCGACTAAGATTGTATATAAATAAAAATTAAGCTATCGTTTGAAAACAGTACACCAAACAGACAACATGGTCGAATTATGGCGTATTGTCAAAATGAGTACAAATTTCATCTAGTAATACGAAAGCCACAATGACAAGTCACAATCCACCGCAGATGGACCATAGACTCAAAAAGTGTCCACATGTCAGCGGGAAAAGAATTGAATATATTGTTATGGCGCTTAAACCGATTTCGCGTAGTCTTCTAAAAATTATAATTCTGTGCAGTTTGATTCTTTCCAAAAGCTCAAAAAGCGCGATCCCGTCTAACTATTGCCTAGTCTGAATAGCTTCAATAATCTACGGTGCTGGAGGACACCTAACTTCAATGCATGTATTGGGTCATGGGCGTAAAAGCATTACCATTAATGCTGCGCCAACATGTAAAAAAAAATAATTAGATAAATCATGTATGGAATATTTATAAATTTAAATTATTAAACTTTTTAAGAACATGATGTAAGGACCAAGAAGTTATTTATATTTATCACGTTTTATTATGAAACTACAAAAACTGCTCCTTCCTTCTGTACCACGCAGGGTCCTTCAAGGACCTTCTATTGACCCCACAATGTTGTATAGGGGTCGACGATGGCCGGTTCTGATAGTTGCTACTTGTAAACATTGCTGTCGTACATGTTCTCATGCTAGACGTGTTGGATTTTGGCCGTAAACCTTGCACCTGAAATGTTTTTTATTTTATTAATAAAAAGAATAAATAATGTTATCTAAGAGTAGTATTATGCAAGAAAAAATACTTCTAAGCAACAAACTTAGTGGAAAAATGGTATTTAAAACTAGTTTAATAGACACTTGTTGACAATTGCAAAGAAACTATTTTATCAAGAAAACACGGAAAATAAAAATCTTTGAACCTTCATTGAGCTACAATGAAAAAGACTATCAGATACTGATCGACTGAAGAAACGATTAATAGTGATGATGTATTTTTTAACAATAAGAATGAAATTTCAAAATAAAAAAAAAACTGCTATTATGTACCAACAGCGTTACAAACTTACATTGAAATGGGTACTAGAGTGGTTGTTACCGGGGTCGTGGCAGAGCAGCTTACGAAGCGAACGACGGAAGTTGCGCGTCATGAGACAGTACACAATTGGATTGATCGCAGAGTTTGTGTGCCCTGCAATTAGGAATAGCAATAGAATTAATAATCTTTATAAGATGAGAAAAATCAATGGGTTATATTGCCTAAATCGTATTTGATAAAATGAGACTGAACAATTTTATATTTATAAGTAGCAAATTAACCAATTACCTAAGAGCAGCGTATATGGTAGCACAAGTGCAACCGACTCTACTTGAACTGCATTAACGTCAATTAAGAGCTGTAGAATATTGTACGGCAGCCAGCACAGCGCGAACAGAACGGCTAGCAAAAGCAGTATCCACGGTACTCGCTTTCGATCACGTACTAAGCGCAGTCTCTAAAATGTCTTTACAATTATATTTTGCTATCAAATACTTACATACATATATACATTTTATGTATATTATACAAGAACCATCTGATCCGAAATAGGTATTGGTATACAGAAATCATCATTAAAGAAAATTTATTGTATTTTTTTTTATAAAATGTTATAATGATTCGAAATATATGTTTCAATTTGTTATCGTATCCGAAGATAAAAATGGGAAATACTTTTGTTCATTTTTGATAATTTATTTGTATTACAACTGACTTGAATATCTAAACGGATCAACACCCTGACAAAACATAAAAGTTGTAAGCAATTGACTTAATTTATTTCATCAGAAGATACGATATTAATCTAATCACATTTTAATTTCAAGCAGAAAGAAATTGCAGAACTAGCCCTTATCAGTTCCAGCACACACTTAAAAAATACATATATATATATATATTCTTATTTATTTACAAACAGGATAGTAGAGTGCCAGTGGGTTATGTACTAGGTCTTCAAACTAGAATAGATAGTCACCGGATCAATGTAGACTTATTAATTTATAGACATCTTCATAGCTTCTCCCTAGAAAAGGCGTTTTGATACACTATATAAATAATACAACGCCAATTTAACATTGCTATAACAACTATTAGTAATTTTATCTGCTGATTGTTATTTTACAGAACTCACCCCTGGTTTAACAAGAGAACTGACGCAAACATATTATTTAACACAAGCCTCGAGATACATTAAACAGCTTATATGCCATCTTGAAACAGTTGATTTTTTATTAAATTTTGTTTCTCTCAACGTATTTAAATTTTATCCTGTTGCTAGAATACAAATCACTCTTCTAAATATTCAAATATCATTAATATAATTGTAATGAAATAATAATATTATTTGTTTATATAAGGAATTGTCACTGGAATTACAATTTTCTTAAGCCAATCGTCAAACACTAGTACTGACCAAGAAAGGGTTGATGTAAATTAAAGATTAATTTAAAAATAAATGTTTAATATGTTATCTAACCAATACAGCTCTTTTTATATTCAGAGTAAGTAAAGTATCAAATCACATTTCTAATATATATATTTTATTCGTACATGATATATTTATTTAAATATATATTATTTTTGATGATACCCTCAGAGGTATTTTATAAGAACAAATATATTTAAGTTATATAAACATATTTAATAAATATGTCCAAGGGTTTTTGTATTTATATGTGTAAACAATAAAGCCAAATTGTTTATTCACCTTTCCAAATAAAACAAAACAAAAACGTCTATACAAAGATCGGTTCAAACATAAATATTATCATATATTCAATAACTGCGATTAATATTTTCGAAATGGGGTTTTGGGACAAAGAACATTAATTCTTCTCTGCCTGTGGTAAAAAACAAATGTTAATCATATTGGTTTCCTTATAAAAGTACAACTAATCTATTAAATCAAAACAATATATATATATATATATATATATATATTGCAGTAACAGTTACATTAATACTTACAGTTGCCATAACTTTCTGACTTTCGAGCTTACCTAAACTTTACTAATAAGCTTATTGGCTGAGATATAACTGTACATAATTTTTTTTTAAACCCTAAACAAACAAATGTGCAAAAAGGAAGAATTGTTGATACATATTAATAATGTATCTATAAAACAAACAACAACATATATATATTATATAAGTCATTTAAGATATTTCAGTTTATGACTTATTTATTGATATGCTATGATGATTATTCAGCGTTATATAATATAAATATATATACTATAATATATATATATATATATATATATATTATAGCAACGATTTATTACTATTGACTCAGTACACTTTTAAAAATGAAAAAAAAAGTTATACGTTGTCAATAACCCGGGCCACATGAGACCCCACACACAGATTAGGAACCTGCCGGGGCGTCACGGTGAGTGTGAAAGCGATCCCGTGGCGTCCCACTACGGCGATGAGGATAAAGGTTGGTTTTTTAGACGGTAGCCTTAAAAATGGTAACGTCATCTATGCTGCCGGATAGTCCCATCTAACCACCCGGTCATCATCACCTTCTTGGTCGGAGGTATGAGTAAAGGATTTTTCTAACGGAAAAAAATATGTTTCAAATAATATTAAATTTACAAATAAACCAGTCTATCATTATTATTTCTTTATATATATAAGTAATTCAATTTACCTGTTGACTGTTGGCGCTTCCGATCGTCTGATCGAATGGTGGCAGCACGGAACACAGTCGTCTGCTCATCAACGAATAAGATATGACGACAATGCATCCTAAAACATAACAAGTACCGACTTGAACTAACTTTTCTTGACCAAAGGTACTGCTATTACTTTAATAAGAATTTGTTTTTATTTATCATGACGTATGATGTTTACGCTTTATTATATAATAAGTAATTATTAAACATTTTTTTTTATTTATAATTATTACATCCATTACGAGTAATTATTACTTAAAATATATTATGTTGGTATTTATACATGATAGATAAAAAAACATACCTGGAACGGCATAAACCAGAATGAAACTGAAAGTCCCAAATAATTCTTTTCTAATGGAATCTGGCCACTTTTCTGTACAGAATTCGATGCTTCTTTCGAACAACACCTGTGACAAATCAGTCTTATATTATTTGTATGTAGTATTTGAATAATTTTGTACTATTTTGCTCCGAATATACTATAATATAGTATATAAATATTAATAACATTTAGCAATACTTTTTGAATAATATATTTAATATTTTCTTATGAAAAACGATATAGCATATACCTAAATCTAAACAAAATTTTGTTTTTCATATAACAAAGACAAACTTCAGATATCAGATATAATGATAAGAAAACTTATTATAAACTCGTGAAAGCACAAATAATGTAATATGAGATTTTCAGTATTGTTTTCAGAATGTATCTGTAATATATTTATTATTCATCTAAACCTCTAACATTTTAACACATAAAAGGAAAATGTTTAAAATAAGTAAACTTACAATTAGTGCATATAAGTTGAAAATGAAATAATATAGCAATTGCCCGGTCACGTATGTCGCAGGACCGATGGAGCAGACGAGTTCTGCAGTGGAGGCCGAGTCCACATTTCAATTCTCTGAAGCAATCTTTTCCGGCAGCTTTCTCAGCAAGCTATTGAGCGTCAATCAGTGTTTTTGTATGTGCCGAGAGCCATCATGTAAGCTTTGAACTGGATACTGCTACGTAAAACAATCTAATAATATATAACCTTATTGAAATCGAAAATTTTTAATAATATTTGAACCACTAAACATCCTTATATAACGAAAGTCCTTAATAAATATAAAATATATTTTTCATTACAAATTCCAGCATTTTTTTCGGGTTCCATAAGCCAGCAATGTAGTCGTTATAATATCCGGCTCTCAACAAAATACATTCGACACGGAACATGGGTTTTATTTATGTCTGTATATATTAAAAATAAACCAGTAATGAACTAAGTTTCGATATACCAGGAATCAATACATATTTAAAATAACTGTACAAAATATATACTTTTTTTTTGTAAACGTAATATTTATTATCTCATTATTTATAAATATTAAATAACAAATCATATAATTAAAAGGCGGCATGTTAATATTTATTAATCGGTTCCATAATATGATTAAGATTCAAGCAAATATTGTAATACAAAATTTACTACATTAATTAAATTAATAAAGTTGTCTGTAATTACTTTTCATAAAATAACATTACCCTTATACCAAAACTTTCTTACTTACTGTACTGTACTTCAAAGTAAAACACTTCAAGTCTATTATCAGTACACTTGGAATCAGTTTTACGAATATAATATAGAAAGTTTGTATTCGACACGAAGTTAGGGGTATTGTTTTGAGGTTAGTCTCAGCTCACGTAAGCTTCATAAGCCAGTATGCGCACTATTTAATATGTAAGGGAATTAAGATAACAGACCACCAAAATGAGATCAAAAATATTTTTTACTGTTTTTCACAAAAGATTCTCAAGCAAATTGTGAAGTCATATAATTAAATTGATAAAATAATAAATTACGTATACACTTTCAGTTTTGGTACCGTCATTACTTTTACTTTTACTCAATTTTGGACAAATTATATACTATCATAAAATTCAGTGACCAGGGTGAGATCATTCGTAAATAAACCAACGGAGACTTTTAAGTAAATAACTTTATTTAAATATACAGTTTTTACTTTATATTTTAAAAGGTTTAACACAAGCCACCCTTTTCTAAAGTAAACATCAATTAAATGTAAATAACGAAATATTCATTGTTAACTTTTTGAATAAGTCAGTAATTTTTTATTAGTTAAATAAAACCTACAAATATTATATTAAGTTATGTTTTTTTATTTAAACTTTCGTGAACCATGACTGTTATATTTATCTTTATCCGGCTCACGTACTTTACGCGGTACTATACCTTCCGACGATCGCACAGTACTTCAAGGGGCTTTCGAAAAGCTACTTTGACAGTGCTGTGGATCACCCGAACCTACTGGTGGTTGAGGCCACTAATTACCACCCGCGTAGGACTCTTATAGTCAAACTTAGGAAACCGAAGTTGGTACTCGCAGACCCCGACGATCCAATAACATTGGCTAACGCGGTAGGAAACGCGGGCATCACACCAATCAATACACACAAGCACCGTCTTCGCCGGCGAAGACGAGGTCGCGGCGTTCTAAGCCGCGGTCCGAGCCTCACATGAGGCGCCCTTAGAACGTGCGTTTCCCCGGGGCCCTTCAGGCCCCCGTCCCCCCTTTTTTCCCGGGAGGCCCTTCAGGTCCTCTCATCCCCCACCAGGGTGGATCCCAGTACCCACCCGCTCCTCCGGTGACGCTGTAAGAGCCAATAGGGCTAACAGCAGAGACATGACAAAAAAAAAAAAACAAAACGCGGTACTATAAACTTTTCCCTTGATAATACGGACGCTTTGTCAAAACATATGTAATAAGCAGCCGCCGAATCTAAAACGTTTTCCGTTACCGGAACCGCTCATTACATACGTTTTCACAAACCGTCCGGATTTATCATATCCGTATAAACATTTTTAACCAATAGGAGCTTTTTCTCTTCAAAGGTCCAAAACACCTGTATCTATCCTTAAAAAAAAACTCGAGACCGCTAGAAATGTATACCTACATAAAGTTGTGCATATATATTTTTTATTTTGTAATATTTAATAAGCACATAAGCTCCACTGATTTAAGTACAGCAGCCTAAAATATTCAGACTGGATCTTTGATACAGAAACAAGTAAAGTTTTATAAAATCTATTTTTTTTTATTATTGTACTAGCAGGACTTAATATTTCAGTTATCCATTTGATTTAAACATTAAAAAATAATATTATTAATGCTTTTGGAAATAAGTGTTCACTTAACCCTCATGAAAATCAGCTTACCGTAAGCTATGAAAAGCTCTGATATGAAAAATAAATAATAAGTTGTTTATTCGTTTGGAGTTGGCCAGCAAACAATGGATATTTTTTTTTCTATATTGTGTTATTTGGGTTGGTAAAATTCACTCATACAGACGTGCTTGTGACATATGATGGATAGTAGAAATTTTATGAGTAAAATGTAAATAGCAAATAAGGAGAGGGAAGGAGAGATGCAACTGCTTAGGCCGATGCCCTCGGAGGTAATTACGAAACCAAATAATCACTAATTAAATATATAAAGAGAAAACAAGAGGCTTACCAATATCTTAAAATCGGAAAAATTGGGAGAGTAAATATTGTAAGCTTGTCTTTTATTTATTGCCCAAAGAATGACCTCCAAAGTTCCAAACGCGCTCTAAAAAGAACTACACAACTCACTGCAACATGTTAAAGACGATGTTCCATTCAAAGAAACCTTAAATTACTTATTATGTATTGAATCAACTTTCGAAAATTCAGACAAATCGCATTTATAATATTGGTAGGATGAGGAGAATAGTAGGATAGGATATAAATACATATATATATTTGAAAGTAAACTGATTAAAATTACTTATAAAATATAAATAATTGCTACTAGAAATATATTTATTTGAAAGTATTTTAGAAAAATTAATTTCAAAATACTTTATTTTCTAATATCTATTAGAAATTCTAATTTCTAGTATTAACGAGATTCAATTTATTAATTGAAAAAAGTACAGTGTATAGTGTTCTCTAAACATTATATCCGTCATTATTAAATTTCTTCTTTTCATTAAAACAGTACCATAATTTAATAAAGAATTTAAGAGTATTACCCCAGCAAAGTTGCCTTTATTAAAAAGACGGCTGGTTGTATTGAATTTAGTACTCTCTTAACTTATTAAGTACGTTTAAATTCTAGAAAAGTTTTTAGTTTAATTCTTGATAGCAAAAAATATACATTCTTATTATTAAAAATAAATCAATATGTAAGATTTCTTTAAATAACGACTTTGAAAAAAATGTTTAAGTTTCTTTATTAAAATTGTATGAACATTTTGGATTTCTTATTAGGAAGTTGAATTACATAATAAACTTAGACTTAAGTAAAGTAATTTTCTACCTCATTCGTGGAGAGTTACGAAGAATCGTACCCAATACGAATATTCTTGGTTATCTTTGTGATTTTTGAATATATACTATGTGAAATTAACTATTTCTTACTATAACATATTATTTACTAATAATCACACATTTCATGAAGTATATCACATTTTCTTATAACTTATATTTTATGTATCCAAATACAAAAATAAATCTAGGGGCAGATTTTAGTCCTATTAATAAGATGGTATTGCAAATAGAAAAACGCTGTGTTTTTAAACTTAAATTTAATAAACGTTACAAAGAAAAACGATTTAGGTTGGTAAGGTTTGAGTCGAAATGCTCTGCATAAAATAAGGTACAACAGGTGTACACAATAAGGGTTCGGTTTCGTTTTTAATCATGGTTTTATACTTTTATATTTTTTTTATTTATAAAACCCTTAGAAAACATTCTAAAAAATTGTTTTAATAATAAAATATTGTAATACTATTATAATTTTGGGAAGCGTTATAAGAATTCAAATCAAAAATAAAAATATAGTAAAATAAATTATTTGTTCTCAGTACTAGTTTAGTAAGTTGGTTCAGGAAATTAGGCAGACTTCACATATTTGTAACTTTAGTTTAGAGACTTTATTTGATTTAATAATACTATATACATATCTTAACTATATACATATATATACTATACATACATATATACTATACATATAAATACTATATACATATCTTAATCTTATAATAACAAATTAAAACAGATGGTAAGTTATTTTTATTAAGTCGTTAACCCTTAAATTAAGTGCTTGTTCGCAACAAAGGAGCTTCTTTCCAAATTGAATTCTCTCACTTTTGGATCTGGAAATTCAATAGACGTAACATGATATGTCTTGTGGTTACTCTTTTTAATCATATTTCCTATTACCAACGTATTGATTTATAATTTTATTCTGAATCTTTTCCGACAAAGAAATATATATTTTTTATATTTACATGACAGCATAATCATGGCATTTTAGATACTTATTTACTTAAGTATAAACAAACTTTTACGTTATGAAACTTTCACTTGACTTAAAGTTATGATTTTAATATTTCGATTTCATAAAATTACTTAATAATTTAAAATTAATTATTCTCAATAATGTCGAAAAATTAATATAGTATAAATATAATATATAATAAATTTATATAATCTTGGGGATTTTCCTTATCTAAGGGATAATTTTAGATATCTATACAATATTTTTTAACATTGGTGACACTTCTGAGACACCATCAATCTTAATATTATCGTTCAATATCCCTTGAGAATGTGATTTTGATTTTTTACTACTACTAGATGAAGTCTAGCCATATATTTATTGGATTTCTCAGAAACATCCCATATTAGAAATAAAATGTAAAGTTCGTAAATTATATTTTTTTATAAGTAGCCTGAACATAGTTCGATCATGGCCTGAAAAAATTCCGCAACAGTAATATGCCATAGGCGCGCTGATTGACTGGTCTTAAATGTTAGGTTTCAATCTTAATATCAAAAAAATGTTAATAAATTTGATCATTTTTATTCATAAAGCAATCAAAATCTAAATATCCTAGTTTATTTGTTACTCACCGATCCATTTGGACTTCTTGACAGCATTGGAACCATCTCCCTTTCCACAGCTGCTACAGCCAGCAGGGGTGCAAATATAGTCAAAGATACCAGCCACAGTCCTACAAGAAGGTTGCAAACTCCTCGCCTTGACGGCATCCAAGGCTGGCGGAAAGATTGCGTGATGGCCAGGTACCGATCTACTGACATTGCAGTTATAGTGAATACACTGGAGGCTACTGCGACTCCTGCAAATTATTTATAAGTACTTAAATAAATAAATAATTATAGCGGGGAGTGAATAGACATATTGTGCCGTCCGCCATTAATTGGCAGGGATTGGCGGATGATATTATATTCTAAAATGTTCGTTGTGTACACACTCGCCTGAATTTAAAAACTAGGTAAGAAGAAATAAACAAATTATTTTAACTTTAAACTAATAATGTAAATCTAAAATTTGTTTGAAGATGGAGTTTGTTTCCAGTTTCTATTTGAATTGCTCTTTTGATAAATTGAGAATGCTAACGCTAATTTAATAAAATTAATTGAGTACACAATAAACATTTGATAGTAATTACTTTTAATAATTATTTCAAACAAAACCTATTTATATTGAATGCTATCAAGAATTCAAATCTATTAGAGGAATGGGCAAATATAATAAATTTATTTATGTACCAAAAACTTACAATATAAGAAAAAACTATTATATTGGAAATAAAATATTGTAATCTTTTTTTGTCCTCCCTTGACTCAAATGTTGCTAGTTGTACTTAATGACCATATATAAATGAAAAAGTACAATGCATTACTTATATTTAAAGTACAAATGAGCACATCATTTCTGAATATTCTCTTTTTTTTATCATCAGTGCAAATAACTTCATATTAAAAGGTTTAAAAGTAATCTTATCCATATGTGAATATATGAATATTCATTGTATATTTGTTTGTAAAAATGTTGTTCTTAAAACTTAAAAATAATTATTATTATATGTCATACATTACAAGTGCATTTAAAAAAAACAAAAAAAAAAATCCAAACCAAAAAATTCTGACACTCAAATTTTCTTCGATCCAATCAAATGATTTCACTGTTAATAAAGGATAAATTAGGAGTTCGAATGTCTCAGTAGATACATATTACTCAGGTATCAAATTCTATAATTTATTTTCCTTGTTTCGACTAAATATTTTCCTTGTTTCGAATAAATAATATTCAAACATTTTTGAATATGTAGTGGATTTTGTAAAAAATATTCATGATTATAGGTACATTTTATTATTTGGCAATAACTTGACCTACAGGCTAAAAAATAACATAATTATTTTTTACTTTATTTCCTGTCAAACACTTATATCCGAAAATAATAATTTAATATTTAAATAAAATAACCATATCCGATTTCGGCCTCGTAATACGTATTTTTAGGATAGTGTACACTTATATACATAATTTAGGATGGCATACTCTTTCATTTTTTGTAAGTTTGTAAGAACCAAATAAGTATTTTTTCACGGGTAAGATATCGGAAAATCCTATTATAAGCCATGACCTTACAGCAGGGTATTGATTACTAAACGTAAATACTGCGGTTTTATTTCACTGGAGGTATTGTTTAGAAAGCAGTACCAAGCAAATTAACCTTAATGCCTCAAAATAGTCACAATGAATGCGTTTCAAAGTCGTCAAGTATATGTTTAAAATTAATTAATTATCACTATACATTAAACAAATACGGAAACGCGAAAGCTATGTTAAATTTATTAGCGTCATAAATTTGTTACATACTCAGACTTAACTATATGTTTATTTTACGAAGCTTTAAGATTTCATAGTATAGTAAAATAAGAAACAAACCATGTTTTTGGATGTGATGTTGAGCTCACAGTTCAGACTGATAAGTTAATTAGGGAAATTTACCAACTAACATTTCTATCAAAAAAATCACAACATTGTAAAGGGGTTAGAAAATAATATACTTTAATATTAATTAATTTCATTTAAAATAAATGTTAAGATAATTTAATACTTGTAACATATTAATATATATATATATATATATATATATATATGTATATATAAAAATGTTGCAATCCTGCATCCTGCATAAGAGAATAATCTCTGTGTAGCTTGGGGTATATAGTAATGACAAATGTATATATGGTCTGAAGGCTACATTGGTTCAGGATTTTTGTACATTCTTTCTGTAGTAATTAATTATTTAACCACTTAATTTCACCATTACCTGCAAATAGGTAGTAGTATAAGTAGAAGACTTTATTTATTTTGAGACCCAACTAGAGTATATTTGCAGATGTTCGGTGACTCTTCCCCACTTTCACTCCTACAACATTTAAACGGCTCAACCGACTTTCATCAAATATGTCTGAGAGCCCTTGCACATGAGTACCTTTAATACAAAAAAATAATTAAACAGCTTTATCCGTTCGGGAGCTAAAATGCCACAGACAGACAGACACACACACACACACAGACATACACGTCAAACTTATAATACTCTTTTTGCAGCGGTGACTAAAAAATACTCAACTTTATATAAAACTCTAAAACCCCATTGATTAACAATATTTTTAAGCTCCATTCAATTTCGTCAAATATTTCTTATTCATTTTGGATAGCTCTAAGCTGTTCTGAGATAAGGATATAATATTTCGTTTTTTATTTTAACTGACGGCTTTGCGGAACTGTTACTTTAACAACAGGCTTTGTGACGCTTTTAGGCTTTTAAAATATATCGTATTATATATTATTTTAATAAGGTATAATTATCCATATATATAAGTACTTTTTAATTGTTACAACTTGGATATTGACAGTTTTTAGTCAAAAAAAGTGTTTTGAACAGAATAATATTCTTTACACAATATTTAGTTTTTCTTACTTATCGTTCGTTATATATTTATCATTATTCGAATATACTTAAAAATGTGGCAATAAGTAATGATTCAGATTTTTTACGCAACTGTTTCTTTTACAAAATAATTTAAATAACATGGTATACAAAATTTATACTTTATTAAAGTCAAAGGGTCGAAAGGTTAAGTGGGCTAATTAAATCTCGTTACTCACACTAAGTTTTTTTATATAATTATGAATCTATGATAGCTTTTGAACAGCTATACTATTTTTTTTTTCGAAATTATTTTTCAAGATAATTAATATATTTAAATAGCTAAGAGGTATATAAATGAAAATATAAATAACTAAATGGAAAATTGTTTTTAATATGTATGATATTAAAATATTTTCTAAAATTATGTACCAAAATAATCTGCCACCCGAAGTTATATCTTTATATTATATCGCAGAATTAATTGCGAAACTTTAAATAATTTTACTTGAAATGTAAACGAACTAGACAATTGTTATTTTATTCAAAAAAAAAAAAAAAAGTTTTATTTACGAGCCACACTTACATTTATATATACAAGTATATGTTAAATGAAAAATATACCTAAGTTATAACAAAAAAAACTTAACTGAAACCAAAATAAACAAAATAGGTATAGGTCGAAGTAAAAATTATAAAAAAAAACTATATACAAATAATATGCAAAACATGAATTAATAACAAATAAAAATAATACACAAGAATTGCTCAAAAATGTGACGCGTAAAATGGTCACCACTCAGTTATTGTTGGAAATAACAATTCCCAACACTGATTTTCAGTGGTGGCCGGTAAATATATATATATATATATATATTATATATATATATTATATATATATATATATATTTTAGCCGATAGTTGACAAGGGGCATATACAAATAACCCACATTAATGTTGTATGTAATAAAATAAAATAAAATAAAATAAAATAAAATAAAATAAAATAAAATAAAATAAAATAAAATAAAATAAAATAAAATAAAATAAAATAAAATAAAATAAAATAAAATAAAATAAAATAAAATAAAA
The DNA here is from genome assembly GCA_963555665.1 of Dircenna loreta. Classification (NCBI taxonomy): domain Eukaryota; kingdom Metazoa; phylum Arthropoda; class Insecta; order Lepidoptera; family Nymphalidae; genus Dircenna; species Dircenna loreta. Next base: position 1,290,020 of record OY743096.1, read on the forward strand.
TAAAATAAAATAAAATAAAATAAAATAAAATAAAATAAAATAAAATAAAATAAAATAAAATAAAATAAAATAAAATAAAATAAAATAAAATAAAATAAAATAAAATAAAATAAAATAAAATAAAATAAAATAAAATAAAATAAAATAAAATAAAATAAAATAAAATAAAATAAAATAAAATAAAATAAAATAAAATAAAATAAAATAAAATAAAACAGACTCAACTTACAAAATATCAAGGTCGTTAATAATAAGTCATTCTTTTTATATTATGTTTTCATTGTATCCCGGTAATTGACCATTTATTATTATTATTTTTTATTATTAGTTTTCCAGAGTTGTTTCAACGACATGGGGAGGTATTGAACATCTTGTCAAAATTTGGAGACTTTATTTTAATGTAACAAGCAGTTGAGCGTTCTAGAGGAAAATGGAATATGTATATGTGTTTATAAAATAATAATGATTTTATTCAACTACTGTATATTCTTTTATAGTTAAATACATTTACACATTTAAATAATATAATTTAAGAAAAAACTCAATTTCAATTATAACGGCTCCGATTATTTTATTTATATTTGCAGTATCTAAAGGCAAGTCACAACTAGAGATAATTTATTTTTTCCTAATGATCTGAATTTTAATAACGGATCGAGGAAAAGTTTCTTTATTTAAAAAAAATATTAAGCTTACAAAAATTAAAATGTCACATTTAGTGGTTCTTTATTAAACGATATTAAAAATAGAGCTGCTATAATTGAATACTGATAAACATGCCTTCATGTTTTCCAAGATTTTTTTTTTATATAAGGATATGAAAGTCATTGGTTATATTATCCGTAAACAAAACTTTTTTTAATATAGTAATAAACTAACAAATAAAGCAATTAAAACATTAAACATTTTAATTTAAATAAGACAAAAAATAATAAATAAATTGCAAGAGAAAATCAATCCCTGATATTTAGTTATCTTTGGGTATATTAGTGCCATAATGAGGTAATGTACTCGTATAGATAGCTGTGGTTAGCGAATTTACTATTTTAAAGAAAAATATATCAAACTAGGTGTGATAATTACCTTGTAAGAAGTTAACAGTCTTGCACATGACATCCCCAAAATACCACAACAGCGTAACGGACTTAGCGATCTGCACCGGCATGCAGAACAGCGTCACGAGCAAGTCTGCTACGGACAGGTTCACTAGGAATATGTTTGTCACACTGCAACAAAAATTATCAGTTACTCTACATTAACAGAATATGTGGATATTTATTATAATATTATTAATTAATAAAAGATAAATAAGTTAGTAAGTAAGTCTTTTGTACGAAAATAATATGATAAGTTAAGAAATACACATATATTATAAGATTGTAGTCTATAACAACTAAAACTAAAATAATATTATGTTAAAAAACCTTTTGCATAGACTTGACTTGATATTATGGGTCCGATATCAGCATCAAAGCGACCTACTTAGACTACAAGCAATGATCAGTTTTAAACAACATGAAATGACTCGTCGTTAGAAAAAGCTGTAGAAAAATTTTCCTCGTAAACAGCGCGTAAGCCTAGAGATTTCTGAGAATACAGTAAGTATAAAATCCTATATCAAAGCCAAAGGTACCATTTTCGAATTTATGTTTTTAGTTTATCCCAAGTCTTCAATTAATATTTCGATATACTGAGATTACATTACTTCATAAATAAATAATGCATCTTTCTAACAGAACTTATGGCTAGGTATCATTTTTTCTACTACTAGCCGGCATACAAAACTGTACTGTGTACTTAATATTTACTCTTATTACGTAAATTAAATATTATAACATCCCATATTAAAAGTCATATTTATAAATTTAAGAAAATAATCATGTAAGTTATGAAGTAATTGTGTTTTGTTACCTTGAACTATGAGTAGTTTATAATTACTGTAATTTAAATGAAGGGTTATTCATTTATTTTATTATTATCCTTATTACTGTGCATAAAATAAACGCAACGTAAAATTGTTCGAAAACAAATAGTATGTCAAGCATCTCGCAAGCAAGCGTCTCGTTTCAAGTGCTATAATTGACTTACAATCAGGTTATTAGTCATTATAGAAGCCCATTCTGATGTAAGTCTTTTGAGCTACAATTTTTACAACCTTACAACACTAACCTTTATTTAAATAAAATATTTAATAATGAATATTTATTCTGAAAGAGAACATTAAAATAATGAAATCGTATTTCGCACAATTCGAAAAGCCCCATTATAAAACCCTCTTCGCAATTTCATTTCCTCGAGCCTCTTTCTCTTTCTCGAGCTCTTGAGATTATTTTATTTTATTGAAGTCATCCGTAAAATTCGTATACAATAATTGTCAGTCTCTTTTATTTTATTAAAGTTAAATGAAATACTTTTCAGTTGCCGACACCGAATATTAAATGTTTACGTGATTTAGAGTTTCGAATATACGAATTAAAATTAATTATCCAAACATATTATAATCCTGGGAAATTTCAACTACTCTATATTTTTTGGTAAAATATGTAAGCTCACTAAACGGATAAAGCTCCACAGACAAAAATAGCATGGATAATGGTAGTGTTTCTTTTGAGGATTCACCCAACTGATTTTAGATTCCTTTGCGAACTATTGTGGGTAAATATAGATTTTCCTTCCTGTTTCGTAAATATACCGAAATTATTTCTATTCCCAGGTCTCTAATGCAAACTCGACGTTTCACCGACGAATTGTTATTAATTTTATAAATTATCATAATATTTATTCCTGTCATATTCATAATTGTATAAAAAATAACTGCCCACCTTTATGTGTTGCGTGAAACTTGATAATTGCCAACAATTGGCTTACAACATTTACACCGCCCCTTGTTTGGTTGTGAAATGTTATCATTTCACCCTTTTTTTTCTAAGCTTGTAGGATCGATTCTATCATCATAATTTAACGTCGACATCAACAAGATCACACTTATTTTTCTTTGGTATATGAGATACTAATGAGATGTTTTTTGAAAACAAATAGTCCAATAAAAGCTTAATTCTGATGTGTGATATAAGTCACAGTATATTTCTGTGGAATGTCGCTCGCATGAGACTTATTCAGATGTTTGTATAAATTACCATTCCTCGTAAAGTAACATTAATAATAAATAGGCTCCAACACTCACCAGCTGTTTTGGCATTTGTCAGGTTTTGGCATTTCATGCCTTGTCTTTCTCTTACGATATTTTCCGACCAAGTACTCACCTACATTAGACCTGTTTTCTCCTTTTTTCTCTCGTTCCATTTCTCCCCAACAACTCCTATTCTATTTCGCATTCAAAGCTTTCTTTCACTAACATTGTCAATCTCTTGGTTACTACCAAATTCTTCGGAGCAACTGACTTCAGATTCTTCAAAAAGACGTAATAATCTGTTTTGGTTATATTTGTAATATATTCTAAATTTGTGTCCTAAAAATAAAGTGAAATAATGCATATATTAATAAAAATAAAATAAAATGTGTCTGTTCGATTTCTGAGGCAGCGTAAGGCAGCGCACCCGCGGACAACTTCAACCTCATCTGCAACATTCGCCGGGCGGCGGTTGATTGACGCAGTGGCAGTTGATGTTTCCGTACCTACTCCCGCGCAGCCACTTAATCAAAAACATTGATCCGTTTCTCAAGGTGTACCACACCCTACCTAAGCTAAGTGTTACTATGAATTATTTATTTTCTTAATTTAACAATACTTTAAATTAACTGAACATGTAAACACATTTACAAAGAATCATCCACATATTACTAATAAACGTACTTAGCACATTTGCTACGGCAAGCAAAGTTGATGAAAACACTCAGTACACTTCATTGGCAACGATTTCAGTGCTTTCTGATGCGTGAAACCTATTCGTGCGTTCAACAACGGGTTAAAGCGAACCTGTGACCTTTAATTCATCCGGCCCTTTAGTCTCTTTAATTATGATGGTCTTTTATTAAAGTTTAATAACCTTTTGACTTCTTCGAGAGACCTAAAAGCTGTTTCTTTATGTTTAATATTTAATATGCGGTTAATTTGAATTACTTTTTTAGTTTATTTATTACATAAGTAAAGAAGAATGTATAAAAAACATATTGAGTATAATATAACTGCAATACGTAATATGTGTTTTTTACCTAAAAAGCCGTTAAAAAACTCTCGTTATTTTTTCCTTTTAATTGGTTATCGTTCGATCGAAAAATGATGCAGCTTACTTACTTTTTATATGTGATCACAAAAACCCTCACATTTTATTAAAATTAATTGCCAACGTTTTGAAAAACGACTCTTTTGGAAGGTTTAGTTATAAAGAAAGAAATTAGATTTCTAATTATTTAAGTTATTTATTATTAATTAATTTATATTGTTTTTTGGTCACATTTATCTCAACTTTAGTAAAAAATTTGCGTCTTACTAATATTGTAATAAAAAAAAAACAATTTAAAAGACCTTTTCTTATCGTCTGAGTATAACTGGCACAATCAGTAGAGTCGCGGTACTTATAAACTCAACTGTACGGTTCTAATAGTACGAACAGCGAGCTACTAAAGAGATCCTTTGAAGATGAGAAATCTACAGGAAATTCCAGAAAAAAAGGGAATCCTGCCTTGAGGTAAGTTCCGGCAAAAAATACTGAGTTTGTTGTGAGTACTTTTGCTCTTTTTTTCCAAGTTTGTTCCAAGTTCATTTGCTCTATTTCCTGTCCTTATTTTAGTATAATTTAATACATATAATATTATTACTTTACTTAATTAATTAATAAAATTTCAATATTTTTTTGGTTTTATTGAGGCTAAAAGGCCACACAATTCACACAGTAGGTAATCATATAAAATATCTTATAATCGTATTGTTATCCATTGTTAACTTAAAAGTATACTTACAGCTAAAGCTTTTACATGTGGCTTCAATATTGGGATAGTACTATACAATCAATTGTAGACATTTCCGATATATAGCACTAAACTTAATTTTTTTTATTACTGTATAAATGAGGTATAGTACTTTATTAATTTAATAGATATTAAGTTTAATAAAGAGTAAGCTTAGTGGCGCCGCTATAAATGATATCGAAAGAGGTTAAGTAAGCTTATTAAGACAATTAAGAGAAACTAGAAATGAGATTTAGGATATGCCAGACAAGTTAATGTTAACGCATTAATTGCACCCAAAATCGATTAACGCTGAAGCATAATATGGCAAGTGGCTTAGAGAATTAGTAGATAGACACTATATTTATAATAAAACTTAAAATGATTTTATTGTTTCGGAGCATTTTATAAGAAAATAAAAATTAAAAGTAATAATAGGTGTTAGAGTATAATGAGACCAGCAACCCTAAAGTTATATATTGTATCAGTTAGACCAAAGGAAGCTTATTTAATATACAATACACAAGCAAACCTAAGTGCAGATATATTATTTACTTCACAATAAAATCCTAAATTCGAACAACCTACATTTTACCAACCTAATAATTTTGCACCCTCATTTAATAGCAAGTCTCAATTTATAAATCCTTTTTTTTTAACTCCAATGAAGTAGTTATATATCACAACAGTATATCATAACCAGAAATGGGTAAATTCCATGTGGAAACAATAGTTTGTCTTTTAAGTCCTTTTTTATATCTCAGAAGATACCAGGTAGATTATAGTATAAATATAACGGCAGTATTTCGAGTTGTCATAGCCCTCTGACGAAATCGAAAATAAATTCGATGAAAATACTAAGCAGAATTTTCACAACGGGAATCTCAAAGACAATTAAATTCAATCATTATAAAAATCTTTTACTCTACATCAATGAATATTTTATGTTTTGTGACATGAAGGTACTGAAATTTATTTTTAAGGTAAAATAGGATTGTATAATATCGAATAGAGGAGATGATGGGTTCTAGAACTACACTTCTGACGAATGGTGAGCCATTTAAGTTTATTGCGACATTGGGAAAGATATATCGAATAAAAGAGTAAAGAAGGTGCTCTAGCATAGCAGCCTGGGTAACCAACATCTGCCTAATTAATAATGGGTAAAGGGTTCCAGCTTCGTCTTGAGGGGTAGGAAATGTTTCTTACGGAAAAGAATCGGAAGTATAGCCGTAACTTTATAACTGATTTCTTGTACATGGAAGTGGGTATTCGTTTTTCTGACAATGTACAACCCTAAATTCTTGATGTTGCACTTTTGCTACTCTTGTATGCAACTGGTGGCAAAATTATTTAAATCGTTCTTAACCCGAATTTTCGAGATGCCATTGATTATAGCACATTTATCAGGATTTACCATTATACCAAACTTAGATGACTATTGATTTAATTTATTTAGGTTATCATTAATTTAGCTAACAGAAAACACTCATTATCTAAAAGCGTACCGATTTTGGATAACGAAACCATTTATTCATATTGAGATAAGGAAAGACGTGCCTTTTAATGTTTTGTATCGACTCCAATAGAAATAAATGTCTTTGGATTTTACAGAAGATTTCTAAATATAAAAGATATTATTTCTTTGTTTTTTTATCCCTGAAGTAATTATGTAAGAGGCTTTTTTTTTCACTGACGACTGCGACAGTCTGTATTATAAATACGTAGATATATATTACAATTGGTTACAGAAATACATAAATATGTAACCAATCTTGTAAAAATTGTTTGAATCTGTAAGAATAAATCAATTCATTTTTATAATTGTGTATAGAAATGTAACATTCCCCGAGTAATTAAATTCACCCAAATATATATCTGAAAGAAAGTAAATATATGTAAGAACTCTCTTACATATATAATAAATTGTTCAAAAACCTAAATAAAATAAATTATTTAACCAGTCTTTTAGTTATTTTACACTTATGTTATGTAAAAATTTATGTTTATTACAGTGAATTATTGAAATATTTAATCATTTACACCATTTTTATTCTAAATTTTTGGCAATAAATAAATAAAAAGTGCTGATGTTAGCATAAATTTACTATAATATATTTGAAACTGTCGAGTATTTACTCAGCAGGTTTGATTGCATCCAACTTCTGTTTACTACATACTAGTATATATTATGTACACATTCAGAAAAACTGTAACAACTTTTAAATTCAATTAATAATTAATTACATTTTTAATTGGAGAAAAGTTGCAAGTAATCAATAATATTTAAATTGTCGGAATAAACGAAAACTATCGATGAACTAAAGAATAAACCACAGAATAAAATAACATACAGATGGTATCATCACCATTTCACCAAGATGGTATCATCACCATTTAATGTCTTAACATTGCTGATGATTGAAAAACACAAATTGATCATCAAATTCTATCAAACATTACAAATAATAATCCTCATTCAATGTTTTATATAATAAAATGTACCAACTACTACCGGTACTAGTAACTTCTTTTTGAAGTAGAATTGGTTAAGTAATTTGAGGCTATATGAAGGTATTAAAGCAATATCGTAGTTTGTTTTCGAATATGTATGTATACATATTTACAAAGAGCATTTAAAACATACATTTTGTACATTGAATTGTTGGATTGGATTGTTTACTTTTAACATCAGACAGACTTAGTGATGTAAAACTCTATTTAATTTAAGTCAGTTTCAAGAGTATACTTAAAGAAAATTACATTAAAAATATCATTTTAAATTTATCACTACTTTGGAATGTTTAAAATTACATTTTAGGTTTAAATTTCGAGCATTTGGAAATGTAAGATCATAGGTGTGGTCAATTATTCTAGTCTTCTGTTTGGTTCCACACTTTATTACGTTCCTAATTTTACTCTGTTCTTACACATTATAACTATTTTTGTGACCTGAGTAATACTCAATAAATATAATAGTCAATACTATATATATGAAGTTCTTTTCCGTGGGACAACCCCTTCAAATCCAGCAATGAGAGTCGGACGTATTCCGAATATCTCTTCAACAAGTACCTCGAGTGCCAACGATAAGTCATCGTTTCGTTGTTCGTCTCTATATAAAGCCAAGGAGAGTTAATAAACAATAGTCTCTTTTCTTTTGTTTGTTCTTCAGTTTTGAGAAATCGTACGTACACCTCGTACATTCTAATGTGGACTTGTTAGTTACAGTTCAAAGACAAAATAAAATTTATTAATTTTACAACGACGATAGCTTTTTGTACCTAACTTTGAATCTGGACTGAACTTTATTTGCAATTAACTCGCGATGAACTTCATTATTAAATTGCTATTTAAAAACTTTTCTTTTCTTTCACTTCGAAAATGAATAGTTAACAAATATACTACAAGTATTTTGAATATCATCATCGTCTTTTAAATAAAACTTATTTAAGTCGCGTATATTATTTTAAATTTCAAAATTAACCTAACGCGAAATTTTAAATGCTTTTTCATATTTTTTCTACAGTAAGAAGAGGTGTTTGTTAATTCATAAAATGGTTTTATTTAAATGTGGAAATTTTAAAAATAATTTGTTTTGTGAAATAATCAAGTTAATATAATTAGTTAAATTTACGACCATTCGCAAAAATGTTAGTAATAGTCTAGAAAATACTTTAATTACTATAAGTAATACTTTAGAAAATCTCTTATTAATAAGCTTATTAGAAGCATTGAATTTATTATAAGACATGTCCAAGGCACTATTTTGAAACTTTTAAAAAATATATATATTTAATACGTATCTTAGAACAAACGCTTACTTAATCAGTCCGGAGGTGTACATGAAAAAAGTGTTTGTTAATGATAGTCAAATTTTTTGTTTTTCATCTCGTCCATATACTAGAAATGAAATAGTGCTATGAGATAAAAATGAAATAAGAGAATTGAGACGTTGTTGTTGCCTTGATATTTTCTTATCCTTTAAATAATATTTGTTTGTTAGTCACTTTTTTTTAATATTTATGGACAAGAAGGGTCAACAAAAGCTAGAAAGAAAATGCAATTTTTGTTTTGTTTTTCGTGTGGTAATTTAACGTCGAATTATGGTAATTTATCTTTCTTAACCATGCAAGTGTACTTCTAGTTAAGTTCTACATTTAATTTTAGTATGTTATGAAAAGTATAAATGAATTAAAAGTTTAAAAAACTAACGTAGAATTTCAAGGATATTGCAATAATATTATTTACAGAACATTTACGTGGTCTGCAATTCTTCTCACAAAATAAAGCAACTAAGGTATGTGTTGATTTCCATATACAATTTTGTACACATTCATAATTTGCAACAAAAGTTAGTTATACACAGTTAGTTTTATTTTGTTTTAGAGCTCTTCTCTCTAAACAGAAATATTGGATCAAAAAATCTGTGACAATGAAGGAGTCATAATATATGACAAAATGTATTACAGTAATAAAAAAGTATATGTTTTAAATGAATTGTAACTGTATGATTTGTTGTCGTCATTTTAATTGTATATATTTGACATATGTTGGGTGTTGTTATTGAAAAGGATTCATTTTGAATAGATAAATTATCATATGGAATGCAATATGGAATATGTTACGGACAAGTAACAAAAAAACCTATAGGTTTTTTGTACACATAAATCATGAAATATATTTATCCTAGCTCAAATGAAAATTAAATCATAGTTAATTATGTTTGTTATCTGTATAGTTGTGAAGTTTATTTCTGTACAATATTATGGCTTGATACAACTTGTTCCAATACGATATTATACTTTCTGAGTGGTTAGTATTATTTTAATGTTTAGATGCTTAAATTAGGGTTAAATTTGTTAGTGTTAAAGTCAATAGTTAAAGGTCAGTTTTTAAACCATTGTCACCATATGTAGGAGGAATTTAATTTTTATAACTTTTATTGTATCTTGGGATGCGTGTTATATTTAATTTGAGCAGAAGCAGTATAAAAAAGTAGCAGTCAATTAACTTTTATTACGATCACGGCATTCCAATTTTACAAGTGATGGAAAAAATGGAGATATTTCGAATTAAAGACGTCACCAATATCCCAAGTTTATTAATATTTTCTAATAAGCATTAAAAAAGCTTTTCCAATGCCTATTAGCAAATATTAATGACCGAGGACAACCGATATCAGCAGTCATTACTCATAAATTCACTTTTGTGTATATTTTAAAATTCCAAGGAGTGTCTTCCTCAAAATTGCCAAAATATGATTGAAGAGAACTTTGGCTTGCATTCCACAGTTTTTTGGATCGATTACATATGTAAGAGCAGTTCATTCACGCGATGAGTCTATTTTTTGCATGATTAGGACAAAGTGTGATTTTTTAATGATTTTTCTCTTATTTAGGATATTGCTTTCATAAAAATAGTGAACATTCGAAGTCGGCTCCTATTTCTACTTATGAATTTAAATTCAAATTCAAAAAAAATATTTGGGAGTCATACACAGTTCAAAACAAACATTACCTCTACACAATAAAAGGAAAAATATATTAAAATTATACTAATCAAAAGACAAAAAATAAATATATAAATAAAATCTGTGAAATCAAAAATGTGGAACCACTTAGCATTTGAAAAGCAAAAGTAATAGGATAAATAGTTTGATTGTACTACTTCGCTAAAATTCCATGGCTACAATAACGGATATAAAAAATGGTTATCAAATCGAGGAAAAAAACTAATTAAAAATAAAAGAAGGGTCACCCTTCTATTATTTTTCATTTTTCCGTTGTCAATCACACGCCTTTGTGACCCCGAGCTATTACATTAATATAATATACAATAAAAAGAAGATTTTGGTCATAGGATTGAATTGAAAATTCTGGCGAATTGTTGTCAAGATATATTGTTTTACAGTCTATCAGCATAATACAAATATAATAAAAAGTATATTAATATTTTTTATATTTTACCAACCCTAAAAATTTTAACAGCGATAATATTTTTGCGATGTTTAAAGGAATCAATTGATGTTAATCAATGGCTAATTTACATTAAGACAAATATAAATATGATTTATTATTTAAGGCCTAATTACAGTTTTTTTTAAAAAAACACCAAGATAAAAAAAGACATTTTATTGAATAAAATAATTAGTTATGTTAAATCCGGTTGTCAGAGACAAAACATGCATTTGGAACTAAATTCTTTTTTTGTTAGGACAGAAAATTTAGTCATTGAACGCAATGGCTATGGTAAATTATTATTTAGGCTAATCTTTGGGCCCTAAAATTAGACAAATTACGGGTATTTAAGCTAGGTTAAAATGAAATATGTGGCATGTAATTTTATCTGGTAGAAACATTATGACGGGGACATTGAACAAGTGTATCGCAAATGCCTAAGCCGTTACATAGTTGGAGTTTACAGACGAAGTCATGGGCGAAGTCATGCGCTAAAAATGTACGGAAATGCTAATTTACATGTAGTAACCGCATCAAGTACGTCAGCAGCTGTAGTTATTTCGGCTCTTAGAAAAAAATTCACTTGTATCGGGCTTTGAAAAAGGTATAGTGAGTAATAATGGTCCGCCATTATTTTTTGCTGAATACGAGAGAGATTTTACTAAACTCTTAGCACCCGTCGATTAATGGATCTGCAGAAAACACTGTGAAAGTAAGAATAAATTTCGTAGAAAGGACTTGCCACTTGAAACTATTTATAATATTGACAGGATGTTTTGTAGCTTTTTATTTACTTTCTATACCCTAAGGAAATGGTAGTGGTAGGATTGAGCTAAATTTTGAGGGTATTTTTAGATTTGTTCCGACCGAACTCGGGTCTTTTAGTTAAAGAGGCTCAGCAGGCAATGTGGTATTGGAGGTGTTTGTATTTAATTATATTCTTGTTTTCTTTTAATAATAAAAATGAACACACATTATTAGGAGTTCAATAATAATATCTTTATAGCATATAAAAACGTAACAGCATAAAGTAACGGCAACATTAAAGTAATCTCATCGAGTCATAATAAGGTTAAGTATATAAAATCAAATAAAGCTTAATAGAGAGTTTGAATTAATACTGAATGTTGAAATTATTTAGGAGATGTCTGATTTCTAACACTGTATACTTCATTGAATTATTCTAATTAATTTTATTTTATTTGTTGCAAATGGTGAATACGCCAAAAAATATTCTGCTGACGTTTTAATATATAATAGGCAAGGAATGATTACTTTTTTAAAAGTTTTTTTTTTTAAGTCAGACAGAAAAAAAAATCTTATTCCTACTTTTATAATCTGTTGTGGGAACTAAAAATGATAAGTTAATAAAATGTCTCAAGTACTTTTGAACTAAATATCTTCTTTTTATATACAAATATATCTTGTATGCAAAAGGATATTACATATTAGGATAATATGTGTATTTAAAATGCAAGAATTGCTTATTACCAAATATTACACATTAAACATTATTCTATGATTTTATCCCTTTTGTTGTAAATACGATTTAAAGTTCTCGGTTCTCATTTTAGCTTTAGATTACAAAAAGTTGCAAAAAAATCATAATGTAAGTTATAATAATAATGTATTTTACAAGTGCCCATATTTTTTATTTTTTTCTGTAATGTGAGAAATGCAAACATATAGATAATACGATTCAAATACGATTTAGAATTATTTACTATTGGTAGAACACGTCACAAACGTTCCAATATAATGATCATTAGTCTCTCGGACTGACGCTTTAATATCACGGGTTTGATGATATATTATATCATAAAGGTTTTTGTAATTCAAAAAGTATTTCTTTCATCCTATAACAAAAAGAAAATGTAAGTAGTAGGTTGTAAGTATATATCTCAAGTTAGTCAAAAACCTAATTTGAGATGGTCAGCACGCTCGTTAGACTTAAATTCGATAGTGTTCTTTGGGATAAACTGGAAAAACCAATTAAACAAAAAAACTTAGTACTATCTAACCTAAGGGAGCTCAAAACCGCATTGATTGAAGAATGGATCCTAATGACGCAAAGTTTCATTGATAATTTAGTAAAAAGTAGGCCTAAAAGAAGGCCTAAATACTGATGGTATCGCGAAAAATAAACAAAATTTAACCAATATTAAATTCTCATAAGGTTACGTAATTCACATAACTCCTTACAATTAACGACTTACAACTTTTACTTTATACAATTTTTTGATAAAATTTTCATTTTTATAAATGTCAATTCAATTAATGAATCGCATATTTAATGATGGTATATATAGATAGCAGTCCGAAATTAAACAAATATTTCTTGTTATTCTGCCTTTTTTGCGTTCCTCTATATATGTGTCCATGACTTGACAGAATGTTTCGCAGTTTTACGAAATATAAAAACACACATTACTGTAAAACGGAGTTAAACGAAGTTTAAAATAAAAGGTATCTCTCTCAACTACCAACACTAATTAGAGGCAAAACATTTCACCATATTTTTTTAAAAAGCAAAAGAAATTAAACACACAGTCAACTGAAACGTTAAAATAAAACTAAATGTATTTAGGTTGTATTTAGAAAATAATAGTTTCACCATTAGCTTATTTCAACTCTTAAGTACTCGAAACGACAAAAAGCTTTTAATATATAAATATTTAAAAGTTTTTGAATATAAATTTACAATAAATATTTATTTAAATTCGTTTCCCAATTCGATGTAGCTATGGGTTATAATAATTTAGACATAATATTATATATATTAAAAATAGATGACAATTTTTTTACAAAAAAGTTTTCTGTATTTTAATCTAGAAGCTTTCATTCAATTATATTTTATAAGTAGTAAACGCTTTATTATTTATTCCAGCCAGAGATTTATCTAATGCGGTAGGTGCCACCTAATATATCATAAAATATCGCTTACGTATTCTAGACCAATTTGTTTTATATAAAAAATCTGTATTGTAGGAAAAAAGCCATTAGTCTTTCTCACGTCATACCACAATATCGACTGGGAGTTGAAAATCATGTTCACATATTAAATACTATGTTTTCCCTGCATGTTAATTCAAGTTGGATTAATATTCAGTCTTTATCCGACTTTATGTAAGAAACTTTCTATTTTAAGTTGTTACGTAATTAGCTAACCTAACAACATCCTGTAGTTACCATATCAATATTTATTAAAAACCTTTATGTTTTAAATAATATATTGACTCTGCCATCACTAGCAGACACAATATAAATACAAATAATACATTTTATATTAAGTAAGATTGTTTAGTGCGATTGCCAAGTCAATTTATTTATAAGTAGGGAATGACTAAATTAATAACGATTGGTGTAACATGAATCTTACAACGTTTTACGGTAAAAGAACTGCGTTACGAGACTTGGATTTTTTAACAAGTATTGTTTTTTATAGGATCTCATTAATTTTTGTAGATAGTCTTACTTTTTCCTTTTTCGCATCTTCTTCTTGAATACCAACAATGCTTTTCTACACCTACCTACCTTTTTCTTTTTCTAGTAAACTGATTAATTCACTGCAAATGTCACATTGTAATCCTATGTATTAATATGGGATTATAAAGATTTCTATGCAGTTGGTTTATCTAGAAAACTAAACTGAAATTGCAAAATATTAAAATTTTGAATTGATTTGTATACTAGGCACTAATTTTATTCTAAATTTGAAGCTTCTATGTTTGCTATAAGTGTCTTAGACTTTTGAAAATCGATCAGTGAGAGATTGACTTTATTATACGTTAGGAACTGAATACTGAATCTTTCATTAATAAATAATTGTCATTGAAGCCCTGAAAATAACATTTAAAATAGATAATTTATTTATATAATAACTTGAGATGTCTTACTCACTTATTAACTAGGGGTATTCAGTATTTTTTAATTATGGACTAATGTAACGATTTACGTATTTTTAAATAAATATATGTATATTTAAAATAGAGTCTATCATATATGTATATAGACATAATGATAACAGCGTAAAATTCATTGTATAATATGTTTGAATGTGATGAGATTTAAGAAAAAACTCTTTGAACCATTGAATAATATACAAAAAGTTTGAAGAAAATCAACTTTATGTCAATGTTAAAAGATATCTGGAAGAATATATGTGGTTACGTCTTAATAGTGTATTTATATGATTTTAAGATTACTCTTACACACACTAAAGAATAATTGTAAATAATTATAGTTTAATTATTATTTGTAAACATATTACATTATAGTAAATTATCAATTACCCTTCACACGATACGACTTAAATACCTGTCTGTTAGTATGGAGTTGTATTCTACATTAAAGTTAATATTATAACTTATATTAAAAATATTTCTTGAATTTAGTTATGTTCTATCAAATCAATTAAATATTAATTATTAGGGTTTTATTACGTGTGTAAAGTTATTATTCCAAAACTTCATTTAATTGGACTTCACAAATGATCCGAGCAGACCGGAAACTTTTTTGTATGGTATTGACGCCATCTTCAAATTTTGGAGTTTTGGAAGTGAGTTGACATCCATAGATATAAATGACGGCGAATGACCTACTGCACGTGTAACGGGTAAATCACCACCACCTTACTTTATAAAAGGCCGCTCGTGACAGGACCGGCTGGATTATTTGTACAAGGTTTCCCAATTATACTAATTAAACTGATACTATTCAAAATTCATAAAGAAATATATATTTATATAAAAAATATATAAGAGTATAAAATTGTAAAATTTTACGTGAGAAGTTAGATACGTATAGGGGAAGCTAGCTTATAGCTTAGTTTACTTCACGTGATGTTATTGTTTTTTTTTTTTTAAATGTAAAACTAATGTAAAATATAACTTAAATTTGAAACAGACTATCTAACAGATTATTCAAATGATGGCAAAAATGCTTCCAATATGTTGTACGACTCGGTCCCTGAAGGAAATGAAATAAAAGTTCTTTTAACCTAGGAAATTGAATTTATTATCAGTTGAAATTGGTTCCTTCAACTTTATGATTCATCATGTTAACTTTTAATACCCTAAATTAAATAAAAATAATAATATATATTTATAATGATTTTAATTTAGAATTAGGAAAAACTATATTACAAAAGAAAAAGCCTTGTATTTCTAGCAACTTAATTGTTAACAACATGATCTCTTATCTCAGAAAGGAAGACGATGTTGTCTGTGAGAAAGAGATGACTTACACACTCTTCTTTAATCTTTATGCCTAACCCTTTCAAATCAAGTTGCTTAAACATAGCTTCTGGTGTCGCTGAAAATAGATTAAGGAACAATGGGTCACCTTGTCTCACATCTTTTTGAACGGAAAACCATGAACTAATTGTTTCTAGTTTTACTCTATTCCTGCAGTTAGTATATATGGATCTTTGGATACTTTTTATCTACTTTCGGAGTTTGAAAAGATTCTCAAAGCCTGGCGTGTGACACTGTGCCAAGAAATATATATTTCATCATATTTATTTTGAATGCAAATCATTTTATCATTATTTGTTGTGTTGGTATTTTTATTTATTATAATATCTTTGTCATACCTTATAACAGCAAAGATACCTTTCTGAATCTCAGTTGCTTCATCTTCCAGATATTAATTATTTTTAATTATTTTACGATGTTTACTTACGTTAAGATATTTGATTGTAGTGTTTGTATCTCAAAGTATTTTTTTGGTTACTACTGGTGCTCTCTAGCCACTGTATATCTTAGCTAAGTAATAAGTGTTATTTGTACCTAGCTTCAGCTAAATCGATTGGTGCCTAATATTATTTTGCAAAACAGGTAGATATCGCTCCATGTAGACAAAACTTCGATGAATAATGATAAATTATTGTTTAGTAAGTATTGTTTATAGGTTATTTTGTATAGTTTACAATAGTTTGTCACTGTTCCAGTCAGTACCACTTTTATAACGTCTATTTCAGATCTATTATAGTTCAGTTTTAGTTCTATATAAGACAAGAGAAGTTGGTGTGTTAGTTATTTTTTTGCAGCACGTTTTACAATATTTTTTTACGAAAATCTACTTTTTATTTATACAAAATATACGTTAATAACGCGTGTTGTTTGTTTTATATGAGTATGAAATGTATAATTCAAAGTAAGATTTTTCTTTGTATTAACGAAGAGTTAATACGTTGCATTTTTAGGTTATTTTAGAGAATCACTCCTTTGAACAACACTGAAATTGTTTTTGTAAACTGTTGTGTCTTTTACTTTTTGTATACTGCCCATAATAAATATTACTGAAACAATTTTACTGAAAATTGGAAAAAAACTATATTTAAGTAAAAACGTTAAAATGGACAATTATGATGGCCATATTCTGTGTGTATCCACTAATATAATAGATTTCATAAAAATAAATTTTGCTAAGTTGCAGAAAAAAAAAAATAAGTTATTGCCTTGCGTCCTTACCAAGGCTGTCTCTTGGGGCGCCTCTTGTGACATAGAAAAGGTAGCCATCAACAATTATAGTTATAATAAAGATTAAACTGTCTTATCAGGTATCCGATAAGTCAATCAAAGTTAACATTTTTGAGGTTAATTAAAGTTTGTCTAAAATAAATGGTTTCTGGTTTATAATTAACTCGCAAAACCGAGTTTATTTAACAGGATTTTTATTACAGAGACTTGGTTTTTACATGGTTTTGTTAATATTTAATTTACATGGTTTCTTTAAATAATAATTTAAAGAAAAAATGTCAAAATCCTTCAAAATGTGAAAAATAATACTACAGAAATAAGTTCGTAATAAATTTATTAAAAAGTACTCATTCAGAATTAACGCTACTAATTCAAGCCACAACTGCCCACAACTATTCTCCTTTTAGTAAAATGTTCAAATACAATCTAATGTGATAAATAATAGCTTCGATGTAATATCTTATAGTTGGGTCGTTACCACTAAACCACAAAGGGTAAAGACATGACAATTAATGGCACACACGCTTTTAATACCTGCAGAGTCTATATTGTTAAATATGTGGTAAAACAAAAAAACATTATAAGGACATGAATTCAAAAAAATGTTTAAGAAAAAAAATATACTTACCTTTTCCTGGGATATAAATTTTATGTCGCTCTTTGAACTGACAGATTCCGGGTTTTTTCGTTAAAGTTGGATTAGAAGATTAGAAGAATTTCGTTAAAGTTTTTCTCCAGCAGCCTTATAACTTCTTGTTCATTACCCCTAATGACAAACCCCTGGTACATAACCTACCTAAAATGATTCATGCATAGTTAGCTTGAAGGTAATGATGGTACGATGGAAAGTGTGGCGTTGTCCGTAGACTTTTTAAAATCCAAATGGATTGCCACTCTTAACAGATGGTATGAAGGGTGATATTAACGTAAGGGACGAAGAAATTTAAGTAAGGAATTGAAAAGGTGGTTCGCGCTTCCGGCTCACCGCTACGACTTCACGAAACATAAATATAATATCTAGTTTATACCAATCTTCTGGAAAAGGTTAATAATTTATTAATAATATAGGTTCATTTTTCATTTTATATTTATTAAAACCTATTTAAAATTAATTATTATTTTAAACAATAATTTGCTGCGTACAGACCTTGACTTACCGTTCTTTATCATTTTTATTTGTTAGTTACCACATTATCGTATTTTTTTAATTAAATATGTATTATAATACAATAACACACTATTGGCGGTGTTAAAAGTTAGTAAAAATATTATCCATATGACATATTTATTGTAACAAAAAATATTTGTAATATTTCGCTAAAAAGGGTCTGTTTTTGAATTAGGTTCATTTCGTTACAATAAATAACACCTCGGGTTGGTTTTCAAAGAGGGTACTTGTCATCCGCATTTTCCTAAAAGGAAAAAAATAATGGAATCACTTGACTAGCCAACAGTACTCAATTCCATTCTTTAATTTATTTTTTAGATCAAAGTATCAAAGTAATTTTGCCAAAGATATGATTGAATCTGAGATTTAGCTATACAAGACCTATTTTTAATTTGATTTTGAATATGAATTATTAATACTATTGTCTTTCGAGTATGACCACAGTCAAAAGAATTAAATATTTGAATACACGTAGATTGATTGAACACACGTTAGCAAAAAAAAGTCAGAATTACAATTCAGTCACTACAGCTGCATTTCTAATAACAAGAGCAATGATGAGTCTTTTACATATTTTCAACATAAAATTCATAATATTCATAATCATCAATTAATTTTGAACCTGATTTTGAACCTGATTTTGAACCATGTTACCTGCATTTAGTTATCCCCTTCATGTTAATCTCTCATCCAACGTCAGATCACTTAGGTTTAGACTCTTGTTATTATTATCCTTTATCTACTATATGTAAGATACAAGCCAATTGATAGTATACTGTCTCAACTTTATAATACAGTACACTTTTGTTTAATATTAAAAAAAATATATTATTTTCCTAATAAGACGTAGGACGCAGCAGCTCGCGACCAAGTTCCCATGCCATGTTTATATCTCTATATGCTAATTTATGCCAAGAAGTGGCCTTTTCACACCCCTACAATCAAACTCGCCTTCGAGCTAGAGCTACCCAATTTTAAACGAGCTACGTTTGCCGTTTTCTACGCGACATAAAAAACCAACTTACGTAAATACTATTTTTTAGGCCTAGAGGTCGAAATCTCTTTGTTTCGTATTATGCGGCATACTCACTTATCATTAAACTTGTCTCGTCAAGTACAAAAAATTTTTTTTTTTACGATAAAGTTTTACGGGAAGTTAAATTACATCCATTTTACTGATCGAGCTGGGCTATATTGCAAATATAAATCATTATTGCAAATATATTTCAAATTTAATACATGCTTTAGTTTGTTACATAATTATATGTTATTCGTTAATTAGGGTGAAGGGACAGAGAGTGAGAATGTTAGTTTAGTGTAAGTGGTAGTGAACGTAAGTAAGTGGTAAAACCAAACAATATTGTGTATATTTATTTATTTATTATTAATTTATTCGGTAACAAGTGATACATATTTAATATACATTTTATCATATTATTTTGACGTTAGATCAGTAAACTTAAGACGCTTTAGAACTGTCAATTTAAGATTATAAAGTTTAGAGAGGTTTTTTTTATCTTCGGGCAACAAATATTTATAAACTTAAATTTAGGAAGGATTAAAAGCTCTCAATTTTATATCCACAAAAGTTTTAAAGCCTTGAGGATTCATTGAGTTACAGCTATCTACTAGCTTATTGACCCCTTACTTCCTAAAAAAAATAATAAATGAACGAACGAACGTATTGTTTTAAATTAAACAAAGCTTCCTACTATTAACATGAGGAATATTTAATTTTCGATATTATTTGTTTCAAAATATTTTTAATCTTAATTTATTTCACGTGATATTTTGTTTAACTACTTTTCTATGATGGCAATGAAACACAATTACGTATATATTTTTAGTTTTTAAAAACACAGAAAAAATAAATTCATAATAAACCTAATAAGTCGTCAAACTGTTGCAAGCAATTTCATTAATAGATTACTTACATTCAATGAATTATATAAGTGACTCTTTCTATTTAGAAAAAAAACAGATTCATTTTTGGAGTAGTCTAATAAAACTAGTTACAGTAGTCTAAAATGCCTGTCAATTATATCAAAATTTATTTTATATTTTCTTATTGAGGACGAACTCGCTGCACAAGTTCACGCCTCGGTTTGAACCTGGTCTGAAAATGTTCGATATAATTATTGACTGAGCGAGCTCTTATAAGCTTTGGGCTCGAGGGGTTAACTACTGGGGGACAATAAGTTACTCCGAATCCAACATTCAACTCACTCACGATTATTTTCAGAAATAAATACTCCATAGATCCTGAGTAAGAAGATGGTGAGGCCGTAGCAATTACTTTGAAACTAATGTTATTTTGTAAGTATGTCGCTACATCACCCCCACCTTTCTTATTTTATTTTTTTATTAATATGTAAAGACTTTGTAATTAGTTAACCATCACATTGAACAAAATTGCTTCAATTTATATAAAACACATCTTTATATGCCACGAACTGATAAATAACGAAAATATTACCTGTTTACATATGGCTTCGAAATAGTTGTGGCCGAATAGGCAATGGCTCCCATGGCTTTTCGGACTTTAAATACGCTGCTATGCTATTTAATATATTAAAAAAACAAACGATTTTAATTACTATTATTTGTGGACACTTTTTGACTGGCGCCCTGTTATCATTGTATTCTTATAATCATAAATGTTTGTATGTAAAAATGGGAGTTAGCAAAGAATCGTAATCGTTGAAAAAAGTGCATTCACTGATGTAAGTAAGTAGCACTTAATTACTAATTAAATATAAGAAATTATAAAAAAACTTTTTAATCATTAAAAAAGGTAATTTATTACAGTTATATTATATTGCCACCAATCAGTCGTCGACCGTCCGGATGGTTTGTTGGATATTTTACCGAAATCCATAACATTAAAAAAAATCTTAATCTCTTTTTCTTATACAAATCTCAACCAACTGAAACCTATCGAATAAGAAAATTATTAATTTTCTTCCCTTTAATGTACTAATCAATTTATATAAGGTTTATCGAAATAAGCCCTAATTCCAATTCCAAATTTGCAGAAAACCATAAGGTAAATTATTTTTACAAAAAATTACTAAATTAATTTACTAAAATTTATAACTAGATGGTATTTTTTGACGAAAGCTGTGTACCATTTACATATTATTATATTTTTCAATAGTGGTACTATCTCTGCAGACGTGTATTATTTCCCTTACAGGTTTTGCAACATATAGTCGAAGCAATGTTTACGATTCAGGTCGTTCTTCGTATTGTGTAATTTTATTAACTGATTCTTAAAACTGACTAGAAATATCTCAGTTTACCTTTAGCTGCATTAATAACATTTATTTACAGATTTAAAAAAAAGTAAGCTAAATACTAAATACACAGGGCGAAGTCGACATCAACCCGACACCGGGTGATGGGCAAAGCTATAAACATTGGTATGAATCTCAAAGTAACGTAGTGAGATGGGAAGGCACTAGCTCTAATGAATATACACTCTCTTGTGGCGTAAGACAAGGTGGTTTGACCTCGCCACTCTTATTCAATCTTTACATAGATCAGCTAATCAAGGAGCTCTGCCAGGCCGGCGTTGGGTGCTTCATAGATGGTATTTGCATGAATAATTTAAGTTACGCGGACGACATGGTCTTGTTGAGCCCCTCGGTCGGTGGACTAAGAAAGCTCTTAGCGATTTGTGAATCCTATGCAGGTAGACATGACCTAATCTATAATGACACTAAATCAGTAGCGATGCTCTTCGGTTCCACCGCTAGAGATTCCTATTTACCTGTTCATCTCAATGATCAACCTCTTAAATTCGTCTTAAGTTTCCGATAGCTTGAACATATTGTCACGACTGACCTGAGAGATGATCTTGATATAGACAAAGAGAGACGTTCTCTGGCTGTTCGTGCCAATATCATAGCAAGAAAATTTTATAAATGTAACCATGACGCAAAGATACTTTTATTTAAAACTTATTGTACAGCCCTGTATACTCCGCAATTATGGTGTAAATATAAAAAAGAGAATTTCCGAATATTTAAAGTTCAATACAATGACTCCTTTAGAGTTTTATTTAAACTTAATCGTTGGTGTAGTGCATCAACGATGTTCGTTGAGGCCCGCGTGGCGACTCTCGATGCATTGATCAGACATCGGGTTGCCAGATTTAGACATACTCTGTTTGAGTCGGGCAACTTGATAATCGCTGCACTGCGGAGTGTTTCAAATGAATTGTTCTCACTCTATTCTAGGCTTCTTCGTTAAACCGCAGAAATCTAGCAAAACATTTGTATTTTTAGCTTTAATTATAGTTTTTTTTTTACTTCATTTATTTTATCTTTGTTACGGGTCTTTGTTACCTACTGTTATTATTATTTTAAATAAAGGAATTATTATTATTATTATAAAAGTTATCAGAAAAATATGAAAAAAAAATTTCGGTCATGAATCTTTCAAATTTTAGTGATTTTTTTTTTGAAAATATGCATAAATATACAACCTATGACAATCTTTTAACTCCTGTTGCTACAATTCTTTACTTATTTGTCTTTTTTTTTCTTACGATATGCTGAATATTACTTCTGTAACTTGATATTTTAAACTCCAAGCCAAGTGCACCAGCTTGAAAGAGGGTGTAATTTTTCGCCGAATCAAGTATTCAAAATGATTTTTTTATCTTAGTTGAACGGACTGTACTGAAAAAATATATAGAGGTAAGTAGCTCTAAAAACTAAAAAGAAAAGCTGGCTACGCTATATCAAAGTTTTAAAAATGCAGCTTTTTTAAATTTATCCAAGGACGTTTCATTGTCGCTCCACTGCTTGTATATAAAAATGAATAGCTATGATTAACTTATTAAATAAAAAAAAAGAATTTTTTTTCATAAAATAAAAGAAATTAGAACTCGAATTATTGCTTTGAAAAATAAAATAATACTGAATATTTCGAATGGAAGAAAATAATTAGATAACTTGAAAATTCTTTTGGATTTTTATTTTAAAAGTCATTTTAGGATAATTTTTAAATATCTCTATTGGATACTAGAAAAGAAAAGGATTCCACTTCTGATTAACTTCTAAGTTGAACTTCTATATCACAAACATTAAATTAATGTATATATCTTAACGTCACACGTATTGATTAGGCACTGTACCTGCATAAAAATTTAAAATAATAAATCATTTAAGGAAATTTATGAAAGAAATTAAAAATGTTTGTATAAGGATAGAAAAAAATAATAATTTGTTTATATATATTTCTTATTATATTCAATATCTCGTTTTAACGAGAAAAAAGCCATGAATTCTAATGCTATTTGCTCTTGTATGCTGTAGTTAACATTCTTTGACATTTGAGAGCCGGACTTATAAAGCTCAAAATAAAACGTCAACTCCATATTTTGATCTAAAACAAATTCTACATTAATTCGTCACAAATGCTGTATATATAAAACGGAAACCGTAATTCAAATTCAAAATATCTATATACAAGTAAGTATTTACATTCACTTTTGAATCGTTAATTATTACATTATAAAAATATCAGTATAGTGGTTAAGTTTGCATAGCAATGTTTGATAAAAGAGCAAATTTCTTATTAAAAGCCTACAATATGTAAACTGTTTAGATATTACAGGCTGATGTGACCGTAAATTTATTACGATTTCAATTATGTGACCATTAAGTCATGATGTTTGGAAAATGTTGCTAGAGATTATTTTTATTTTTCTAAAAACATATAATATTAGATGACGATAAAGGATTTTTTTAGAGAGCTCTAATATCTGTCCTAATGAATTTCTTTATATTTTATAATTACTTTTATAAACATCGCTTTATCATATATTTTACATATAACTCGTCTACTATTTTATTATATCCATAGATATAACCTAATTCTAAACTGTAGGAAAATAATAAAATTACTATTTATTTGAAAATACAAGCCTAACAATGTAAAAACAATGGGTTTGGATATTGCACTATAAAAAAAAATAAGAACAACCCCCTAATTTAAACCTATGTTCCTTTTAAAAAAGGACATACAACGTTGAGCCTGATGTAGATCTCTGATTACAGGACATCTCAAGTATTTGAGATATTCAGTAATCAGAGTAACATATTAGTTTCGTAAAATAAACCGCTTAAAGGAAACTGAGCTAAAGTAAAAAAAAATCCAAGGTGAGACGTTACTTTGATATGAGATAAGAATAAAACAAACTATTCATTTTAAAGTATTTTAAATGACACTAACATATCTTGTACTTAATGTGAAATAAAATTGAATAATTCATTAACTCGGCTAAGATATCTCAACGCTTAGAATGAAATTCTTCGGAGAATACAGCTTGAAACGATTTTCTAAAATTAGGTATCTAATTGACTGACAATGTTTGAGGGTGCCGATGAAACCATAACTTGAATTAATTGAAACCATTTTCCGTTACAAAGTGACGTTTTGAAGTTCCTTAAATGATTTGCTCACTCATTACGAAATAATAATAGTTTATTGATTTATGAATCTCAAATTACAAGTTTACTTCTTCACTAACTTGCAATTTACTTCTTAGGTTAAAATTACTCAGTTAAATATGTTTGTTGGGATTTAAGTAATATGTATTTTTATGTTAAAGATGTACGAGACAAATAGTAGCAACACATTATTAACTACATTGACAAAGCTTGACTACGCACACATACGCATGTCGCGAAATAATGACTACATGAAACAATTGTGATAGATTGAATTTATTGGTTTTTCAAATGTTATACTTCTAATCATTTATTTATTTTTTTATGTTAAATATTATGTTTTTTATATGATATTAGTATTGTCTGTGACCTGAAGGTCCAAATGTTGTACGAAACGGAAATGTTTTTCGTTTACGTACTCTCGTACGAAATGAATACGTTTTACGTTTAAAAAAACAAATCTAAACTCGGTGCACCTAGTCGAATCCTTCTAGGAGATCTAATAGCATCCATCCATCAGTATACCTCAAGGACATTCTGTAAAGTCTGAATGTAAGATCTTATTAAAACTAACAAAACAAGCCTTAACTCGGTGTAGTTAGTCCAACATCAGCATCCATCCATCAGTATACCTTCAGATTAAATCATCATGTCCAACGGTAAAATCTTATCAAAGTAAAAAAAAGAATCCTTAACTCTTAGCACCTAGGTCTATTCATCTAGGACATCCAATAATACCCATCCACCAGCCTACCTCAAGGTCACTAGATCAAGTCTGACGGTAAGATCTTATCAAAAGTTACAAAAGAAGCCTAAACTCGGAGCACCTTACTCTATTCGTCTAGAATATCCAGTTGCTACTGGATACTTCCATCCACCAGAATATCAATATCTATATGTTTACTAAAAAATGATAATACAAAATGATTCTTAATTTATCTAGCCGACAATATAGAATATTTTGTACTAGATAAAGATCTTATCAGCTATACACGGAGCACCTAGTTCTATTCATCTAGGAGACCCAATAGCATCAAACCATCAGTATACCTATCAGAACTAACAAAATAAATCAGAACTAACAAAATTAAGGAATTAAAAATAAAGAAACACTTTATATCTGTTAGTAAAGGTTTTTGCACGTTAAAATTGATTTTGTAGCAATATGTACCGAAAAGTTGATGATTTTCGGCAAAACTGTATACGCGTCCTTAATAACACTTTCAAAGTAACAAAAAATTATGATTAGTGAAATCTTTAAAAGATCGAGTACGAAATTTTATGATCAGCAACACTTATGATATTTAAAGAAGTATATTATTTTTTAATTACAAAAATGATATATACAAGTTTATATTTTGTAAGGATCTAATTTATTTTTACTTACAGAAATAAATTAACTCTACCTAATTAGATTCATAAAACAACATCATTTAATAATGTTTCAAACAACTTTGTTTTATAATCTCTTTGTCTTATACTCTATAATTAATTTACGAGAAGCTTACTTGACGTAATGAAATCTCGACCTACTATAAAATGTTTCAGTATATTGTAACGGTTGTTTCAATTGCGAATGTAATGAAATAAAAAGATTCATCAGAATTTCACCCTCCTAACGTCTTTCAAGACTGCCTATTAAAATCTTAATTTGCAAAAAACTTATATGTAGCAATGGGGTATTCCATACCAAATCGACCACTTTTGAACCCGACCTCTTTAGATATTTTCTGAAAGTTTTCCTGTCTTTTCTGTCCTGCCAAAGACGTTTCTTAGATTAAAAAAATACCCAACTTAAAAAAGTTACAATTAAAAAAAAAACAAGTTTTTAATTTCAAGTACTAGAACTTTTTCAAAAATTATGGGTTTGGGACCGTTTTTTTAATTTTTTGTTTTTAAATGTAGTTTTTGGAAAAAAATGCGTCAAGAAAATCAAAGTTTATCCTATATAAAAATTTTAAAATTTTCTAGAAAAGTCATCTGTTTTTCGAAGCTCGCCATTTTTAATTTTATTTTTTTTCTCATAAGAAACTTCAATCAATTCTTAAACTATCCTTACCATCCAAGGAGTGGGCTGATTTATTTTCGATTATTTATTATAAAGTAAATGGCAACCTTGAACACAAAAGTTTAGCAATTATTTCGGATTGTAATACTCATGATGCCGTAGCTGTTCATGTTTTTATTAAAATTATTATGTGAAAAGACTTCTTGTACGTTGTTACAAGATTTACTATTTTTATGATAGGCTCCTCAACAATTTAAAAACTAAAAACTTTGTAAATTTATATTATCATGAAGATGATTTTGACATTTTAAAGGTCCATGTGAGAGTATTATTGGTGGCATCATCAAACAATATGCAGTAAAAGCAAGTCTCCAACTCACGGTTAGATTATAGGTCAGCAGATTGGGATAGGATGCAAAGAAAGTCAGCATCCCAAACCCCAATCTGCTGACCTATAATGCTATACACGGTGGTAGCTTGCGAATCGCAGTCGTGGTGCGACAGTGAATGGCACTATATTCCGGATCAGGCAGTGGTCCGAGGAACCAATTCATCCTCTTGAGTACCAGTACATCCTCAAGAAGATGGACTGACGAACGAATAGTTCCTATAAAAAACATATCTACATAACTCATTACTTAACTATAACTTGCTTAATTATCAATACACATATGGTAATGTATGCGTTTCTAATAAAACTAAAGTTTTTATACTGTGTCAAATAAAACTTAATAACCATGAAACAAATGTATTTATAATATGTTACTGAATAAAGAGTAATTTTTTATTGTGTATTGAAAACGCTATATTATAATAAATAATTAATTAAGACTTAAGAGAATGCAAATGAATCCATATTATTAAATAATTCAGGTCAATTTCAAGTTGAGATCGAGAAGCAAATTTAAATTGATGATTGCACATCAAATAACAAGTAATGACACAATTTTATGTCATATTTGCTTATTTACTACCTGCGGTTTGCAGATTGATTTAATGATTATTGTTTATATAATATTAACAAGAGAAAACGAGCATTGGGTTCATCTGATCGTAACTGTTAATGTCACCCATGGACATCTATAAATATGGAAACATGAGAACCCTTCAGAAAAAAAGATGAAGGAGATTTCATAGATACTTTCAACTGTTCTTCGTCTGTGTATATACGGATATCTCACTCACTGCATGTACTGTAGATATATCATCTATCTCGACCCGGTCTTCTGTGAGAGATAGAGATAAGCTATCTACGAGCAGCCTACTAGATCTAGACGCTGTCAATTTTAAGGTTCCGTTCATGATGATACTAAATTAATGTTAAAAAGCAATAGATAACATAACTTCTACGAAATATTAAATTCTACTTAATTATGAAGAACACTCCTTAGTTATCTTTGATATAACATAAGCATTTTGCTCAGAATAACTTATGCCTACCTCCTCATGTACTGAAACTTGATCACGATGAAGATGAGCAGCGTGTTCATAGATAGCGATGCGGTCAGCACTATCACGTACAGCACTATTATGACCACATCTGGCTTGTAGAACACATCAAAGTCAAATGCATTCAATTCCCACAACTCAGTTTTGTTCCACGCGTGCACTGACGAGTTGAAAGTTCGAAGCTCCATTGTTTTATTTAGTTCTCATAGTAATTTATGGAATTCCCGAATTTAATTCGGTGTAGACTAATAGAGAATTAAAAGATTAATTATTTAAACGCTTACACGTTATATTGTTGAACTTACGTTAATATTGTTGAAGTTCTTTAGAATACTAATTTTAAATACCAATATTTACAAATTACATGTATATATTATTTATATATAATAAGATAAGCTATATAAAGGATTTATATATTTTTAATGTAAAAATACTAGTTTTTACATGAAAATAGTAATTACTTTCAATTTAAATAAGTAAAACAGAACGTTATTATACGATGCACGTCGTGCTTTGTGTCAATTGTTTTTCTATATTCTTTAACTGTATTCTGGTGTACAATAAAAGTATAAAATAATAATAAATAGTAACGTTCCTAAAATTATGATTATTTTCCCAATCGAGTTGATGATGTTGGTCGAAGTATATAATTAACGATGAAATATACAAATAAATATGATATAAATAAAAAAACAAAACGTTATATCAATTATTTCGGGACTACAGTCTTTTCACGAAAACTTTTAATTAAAAAAGTTGCATGGTTTTACTGAAAAAATATATAAAAAATAAGATAAGTGACGTTAGTCCTCGAAGATTGTCTCCTTGCGTCAGACAGTTTTATGATACCTTTTTACATTATAAATATTAACTTGCTCTACGCGCTCTCTTTTTTTTTTGACACGCGACCGACAACTTACAAATACAGTCAATTTTTCTAATATCACTATGGAGATTTACTCTCAAGACATGAACAGCTGTCCTAAAAATGTGTTTATTTTTGGTACACTCTTTGCTTTTTTAGCGTCGGTTCGTGCTAAGTAGATAAGCTTTATGAAAAATTTCAAACAATTTTCTTCCAACCCCGTTCTCCTCTGCTATTGATCTTTTTATTTCAAAAAACAAAGAGTAGTTTTACCAAAGTTAAGGTTTTTGATTTAAAGTTCCAGAGACTATATATTTTTTATTATTTCTTAAATATAACATAAATATAATAAAATAAAAAAAAACTGATAAATTGGAACATATATTCAAATGACTTTTATGTATTTTACTACATTCTTTTTCTTCAAATACTTTTTTAATAAAAATTTAATGATATATTTTAACTTGTAAATAAAACTAATATCTGTTGGATCTTCTTCTTGGTATATGCATGGATATAACCGTATGTACAGGTGAAAAGAGTTATAATTCAAAATAGAGACCGGCCCTGCCAGCCGTCCAGGCTATTTTAATAATATGGGTTCATCGATGTTTAAAAAGCACCAAGTACTTTTATCAATGGGTCTGATCGATTTGAACAAATGTACAATTCAATCCATCTATTAAAGCTTAGTTAACAGTAGATCAACAAAAAGCACGCTTATCAAGAAAATATGTTTAATTTATATTCTATTTTTAGATACCTAACAAAATAACTATGATACAATTCAAGTTTTTAATTTAATATTTGATTCGTAAACAACGGAATTATACAATAATGAAGGAAAGTGGGCTTATGCAATAAAATTATTATAATTATTTGAAAGCATGCTAAACACCACGTTTCAAGAAAAATATTGATATTGGAAAAAAAAATGTTTGTGACTTTCTAACTAAAAATATAATGTTTCATTTGACTTAGGTACTTATACGCTTGGTGTAGATTTAGGACAGTTTAATATAACATATCAATGAAGCCAACAAAAGTTTATTAATGGCTATGATTTATTTATTTATTTCATGTACCACAATAAGTTCCACATAAATGAAAATGAACAAAGACGTATACATTGGACAAGCTTATCTCTACAGAGAGATCTCTTCCAGCTACCCACGAGTGTTGGATAGGTTTTGATGGCAGAGATAGGTATTTAATACTTAATTGTAATACTAATAAATGATAATAAAAAAAAATAAAAAATATATATACATATAAATGATAATAAAAAAATACATATAATAACAATATATATATAATTTGTAAAATCAATAAAAATGAAGTTTAAATTCAACCTGTTTGAAATGTTTAAGGCGGCTTCCATAAATGGTGAAACATCGTAATGTAATTTAACAGTTTATCTCGTCTCATATAAAGTATAAAAGTTTATATCTCGTTTTATTTTCAGCTCGTAAACCGTGATTACGAAGTCTATTTTTTAAAGGTTATCTTAATTATTTATAAAACTTCAAAGGAATAACAAGATTTAAAACAAAATAACAATATTTAAACTGATATAAAATAAAAATGTATGATATAAAATCTGTAGGTACATAAAAAATCTATAGAAGAGTAAAATTTTGTATATGAAATAAAAATTTAAAAAACGCCTTTGGGTCTTCATGTAAGTATCACAAGTGAAAAAAATAATTTTAAAATTTTGGTCTGTATGTCTGTTCTGTCTGTCTGGCATTTACCCAAAGACTCCTACTGTACCGATTTTGATGATTTTTTTATATACATATTAAAAGCTATTGTCCTTGGCAACATACGATACGACACGATACGATATTCTTTATTGCACTAAAATCAAAAGAAAACAAAAAAAATATAAAAACAATATCCAATAAAATAGATAGCACAACGGGCGGAATTATTGCTAAAGAGAAATCTCTTCCAGGCAACCTTTGGGTATACGATATGAAGTACGTATATACATATACATTATACATATATGACATAATATAGGTACACTAAAGTACTACAGTACACACAGAATGCATAAAATGTGTGTATATATAAAATATACGTAAATATATATGTTATATATACACAAAGCAATATTATTATTTAAGAAATATAAGAAATATTATATTAAAACCTTGTGAAGGAAAAAATAGGATTTTAGGTAAAGGTAAGTGAGTCAAGATAAAATATAATTAATTTTATTGAAGATCGGAATACCAGATTAAAATTGTCGTCTGTGTTGTCCGGATTAAAAGCAAAAACTACTAGACAGGCGCAAGCGTTGTCTTTACAAAAATATCTCCCTGCCATAGAGTAACTTGAATATCGGGTATAAAGCTTAAAGCCAGCGCCATCTATTTGACTACCTGTCAAAGTACAATATAACATATTTATAAGCATTACGGAAAGTATAATAATTTATGAAATTGTATCAATTTTATGTGATGATATATGTTTTATTGTTTGAATTTGAGCAGAAAAAAGAACAGAGTTAGGCCGACGAAGTTGCTGGCGACAGCTAGTGAAAATAAGCAATATTGATAAATAAGCAATATCAATAAAGCTCAGTGTACGTAATTTCAATATGATGTAATACAAAGAATATAATTTGAAAGTATTTTATATATTATATTTTGCCTACTATCTGTGCATATTTTTCATATCTTATATTAAAATGTATAATCGCAAATTTAATATATGATTTTTAAGGTTATTTTTGGTTTGTATGAAAATGTGTATTATAAATGATTATAAAAAGTATTATCTAATTTAATAAAAACAAATGTTGACGTATGTTTTGAATGATTTAAATATAATATACACGTGTTAAAAAATGCTTAATTTCACTACACTTTCACAAGCCCAAGTTTCTAAACTTCGTGATAGCGGGACGCGTCGTCACGCTCAGAGCGATTGAATATGACTGGATGTAAAAACGATCGTATCGGAAGCCGAAAACGGTTCGGATTTTAGTAAACGATAGTACTCAAATTGTGACTTTTACACAGAATTATTGTTGTATTATGTCTATTCTGAACAGAATTTAAACAAAATAAAATTCCTGCCATGGATATATATTTTTAATATAATATAAATATTCAATTCAATAATATTTATTTTTACTTTGATTATCGGTGTAACGGTACGCTTTTAGAATTTCATTAGAAAATTATACCTAAGATATTTATTTAAGGACGCGTTTACAGTTTTGCCAAAAATCATCAAGTTTTCGGTACATATTGCAACAAAATCAAACTTAAAATGATAATACCTATACTAACAGCAGATATAATGTTTCTTTGTTTTTAATACCTTAAAAAAATATACCAAATATTGTAGCTTTTAAAATTAATAAAAAGATTTTCCATCATTTATTCACACTTATCCCACGATTTCAGCCGAAGCTTCAGTACATTTTTTTTGTATTAGTTACCATATATTTAAGAATAAAAAAATACGTTTGTATGAAAACATACTCAACTACAATCCTATCAAAAAATAATTATCAATACTTTACAAAATATCTTTAAAAAAATAATAATATATTTTTTATTATTTTCACGTCTTTGTAGTCGACACATGAATCTTAACTAACTGTAATAAGGTTTATTTTACTTGCATTTTTGTTGATTCTTTATAACAAATATTTCTAAAATTCCTACATGACCTCAGTCGATTTACGACCATGGTTGTGAGTGGTTCTGTATGCCTTTGAAGCGAAATTTCTGTTGATAAAGATCGCTGTACGAATACAAAATATTTTATAAACTTGATACTTTACAGTTTAT
The DNA here is from genome assembly GCA_963555665.1 of Dircenna loreta. NCBI lineage: Eukaryota > Metazoa > Arthropoda > Insecta > Lepidoptera > Nymphalidae > Dircenna > Dircenna loreta. The sequence continues at coordinate 1,323,133 of OY743096.1, forward strand.
ACAATATTAATAAAACGATTGTAGACTAGATAAATTATAAAACATATTCCCATTATTTTTTAGTAAATATATTGTTTTGCTATAAGTACGTAAGGAATATTATCAATTAGTATTGACTGCACGGCGTCACCTTGAGGTATACTGATGGATGGATGCTACTGAATCTCCTAGACAAATAGAGCTAGGTAGTAGCCTAAACTCGCAGCTCCTAGCTCTATTCGTCGAGGAGATCCAATAGCATCCATCCATCAGTATACCTCGAGGTCACTCAATCAAGTCTGACGGTAATATCTTATCAAAACTAAACTAAAGTCTGACATAGCCTTTTTCGTCTAGTAGATCAAATTGCAGCCCTCAACGTTTGAAATTTCAGTTCACAAACAATACTGATATTATCTTACAAAACATAATATTTTACATAAAAAATAATTTTAAAATAATTTTAATTTTTAAAAGTATAAATATATGACCAATAAATTCAAACTATCAAAATTATTTAATGTAGCCATTATTTCACGACTAAACATGCGTATGTGTGCGTAGTCAAGCTTTGTCAATGTATATATGTGATTTGCGACCTATCTGTTTCGTAAACGCGTCCTAAACTGTGTGTAATATGTGGTTCCACAATAGATAATTCATATATTGTACAAAACTCCATCAAAACATTACAAACAATATATAACTTATTTATAATTTATATTTGTATGTCACGTTTATTCCCTATTCAATAAATAAATCACTATATAATTTAGGAAGAAAACGCCACGCGTATTTAACTAGTCGCATTCATTAAGCTTAAAATACTAACGGCCTTACTTACGTGTATAAACAAAGTTTAACAAATTATATCGAGTGGTAGCTCACTGACGGATTGACATACTGACATTTAAATGTAATATAATGTAATTGACGATTCAAAAGTGCATGTAAGCCTACTTGAATAAAGGTAGTTTTGAATTTGAATTATGAAACTCGAAGTAAGCAAGATGCCAACTAATAAACTCGTAACTTACACCTAGTATAAAATAGGTGTATGTTATTAAACAAAATATACCACCGTTATTACAAACCTCACCCTAGTTTAAGTTTGGTGTAACCAACCAGTTACACTTTTATTCAATTTTAAAAACCATTATCTTGTTCTATTTTCCACTGCACTTACAAAAGTTCAGGTTACTTAGTAAATAATAAAAAATAAATAACTTAAAACGAAGAGTTCAAGAAATTGCGGTCAATCAAACGCAACAATCTTAAAAATAATCTAAAATGTGTGAAATGAGAGAAAATCCTTTTACTATTTGCGATGATAAAAAGTTTCATATTTAATATCAGTTTTCGGAAACAACGGATAAAATAATTGTTAAACATTGTTAAATTTATCATGTCCACCATTTTTACCTATTTTATAAATATAAAGGCACGCACGAGAAAATCGAATGTATTTTTGTTTTTTGGAACATTTTAAGTGAGCATGTACTCTTTTCGGTTTATTTACCAAAGCTGATTAACAATCTGTTTTTGATATCCGGCTATAGAATTAATTACATGAAATCTGAAACAAACTTTGTCTATGATATTATTTACATAAGATATGAGTCTATAAGGGTATGAAATAATTTCTCAGTTATACAATTTATCCTATTAGTTCTCGTATGTGTTTATGCATAAACATTTAAATATGATTATTATAATTTATATTTATAGCTTTATTACATTTCAAAAAAAAAATCTGTAACAAAAATATATTATAAGCAATGTAAAATACAATAGCAAGTGTTGATTTCATATTGTAATAACATCGTGAACATTTTCTTTCCTTCTTTTTCTAGTAAGTACTTACTGCGCTCTAAATTAATAAGGATTATCTGACGTTATACTGCAATCTAAAATTTGTAATTTTAAACACATATTCTTGAAAGAGACTAAATCTTTTTTCTATTCACCGTTATTTTTTTATAATAAGAGTAACTTTATATTCATTACAATTTAAATAAATATTGTATAAAGTTAATCTTAGTAAAGAAATGACAAAACTTCGCAGCCTTTAAGTATTGACAAAATTTGTTTTTTTTTCTTTCAGCTTAATTTATTTTTCTTTGAGCTTAAATTATTATGCAATGAGACCTCATATAATTTTTACGAAATGAAAAACCTTATTTCGTGTTGCACTTAAGTTAATTCAGTGTAAGAGTATGGAAACTGAAATTTCAAATTTACGACAAAGTATACCCTCAACAATGTATTTATTACTTTCACGTTCAAACGTTAGAGCGGAGATATTCTTCCTTATAAATAAAATTTTAAGAACACGTGCAATTTTGAAAAAAAAATACACTGAGTACATATAAAACTTATTTTATAAGAATTACATATTAATATTAAACAGATAATGATATTATCTGATATTATATTTACACTTGATGATTAGTTTACCGTACCTTGTTTGTTAGGAAGAGCCGTGTCCTGAGCTATACTCTACCCTTGATTACAGATTTGCGCCATTCTATGTTCACTCTGTACGCCCACCCTAATATAGCAATCATAATAAACTGAATTATTATAATATTTACTATAACAGAATATTAATAGATAATTGTCACTTTTTTTTTAATTATTTATGTCTGGAACCGATTGCGATATTAACATATTCCATGCTGGCATGTTTGTCAGCATGGAATAAACAGACAGTGAAAAAGTACGCAAATGCAAATTTACCACGCTCTCGTTAAATAAATAAATGTCAAAATATTCTTTCAATGGTTTTGCGGTAGCGAAATTTTTTTAAATTATAATTTCATTCATTGAAATGCGAGCCGTTTTGAATCGACTCGTAAAATCCGTCTGTTAATATTAGCAAGATTTTTTATTGTTACGGATGTCAGACTTTAAAAACTGGACAAAAAGAGTATCTAATCACTCTAGTTTTTTTTTATTTATATCTTATCAATGTTAATATTTAGATAAAATCATTTGAACGAAAGCTATTAAAAAAAAAGGTATAACTGGGTCATTAGTAGTAAAACGGCCAATTAAACAACTATATATTCCTATTGCTTCTAACATAATTTAAAAAAATATATAGCAAAATAACTTGTTACCCTTTTTAATTTCAACAGTAATAAACATTTTTTTCACATTTATTAATATATCTAACTTGACTTAAACAAAAAAAACTGCTATAAAGAAGATTATTGCTTTTGGGTTACATGTGTGTTCTTGAAATTTTTATTATTTCGCTAAACTCAAACTTGTATTTATAACAACACACTGTTATTTACTGTTGTTGATAGGAATGTATTTAATCACAGAACCATCAACCTCAGCTCTACTTGAACATATCGATATGATAATAGCCTGCCAGTGCTAAAATAAGCTCTAACTCATGACAGTGTACCTCACATACCAGAAATTGAATTCTGACTTAGCGCTTACAAATTTCGAACTAAACTATTTCAATGTACGTTTTGTCATAAATATGTGTTTGTATGTAATTGTATCACAGATGATTTCCATAAGAATTATATCTTTGATGATGCAATCCTGTGCTACATAAGTGGCGTAATGGCAATAATTTTTCTAAGAATATATTTAAAATTTAATTTCATATGTTTATTCTGCAAATTTTAAAATCATATAAAATCAATCTGAGATGAAGACTGGGAAACTCTACCTATATACGGATTTAGGAACAAACAATTTCCCTTTTTTTTTATTTTAGTAAACTCCTGTAGGATAGAATTGGTATTCTACATGCTAAAATTGGTTAAGTAGTATCTATATGTAACTGGAGTAAAATAATTATAACTTTTTTTTTAATTTGTAAAGGTTTTTGAACTTTTTCTTCTACCGACACTCATATATTATTCTTTACCAAAATGTTTTTGGAACAACTTTCATTTCTCATAGTACGTTATTGGGTTAACGTTCACAAACTATATTAATGAATATTGCTGTCTGCTTCCTGTTTTATTATGTAGAAATCGATACGGAAACAAAGCTCTTTTCATTAAAGACTGAATACAGCATGTCGATAAATATTATTCGATATCAAAATCGTCGTAAAAGTCAATTATTTGCTATTAACAGCTTAGGCTCGAAATACATAAACTTCATGTTTCAAATAAAAGTTTGGTTAGTTAATTATAAAGCTCTATACGATACATATCTTAAGACAAAGTCACTTTTCAACCACAACGAAAAAAAGATGTATCTCTTGCACGTTGCATAAAATATCTTATACCAATAAGCTTAACCAATAAGCCTCAATAAATTTTTGATTAATACTACTTTCTTTTCTATAACGAATTTACTTTGATAGAGGACAAGTTGATTGCTTATTCCGTTGACACCTTAAATCTACTGACTCGTAAGCACCTCAAATTATATAAAAGTACACTTACAAATGTAAAAAACATGCTGAAGACACTTCGTCTGTCGGAATCCGCTATATAATGAAGTATAACTGGTATTGTGTGTACGTCTGTAGCTCTAAAACGGGTGATCCAAATTTGATTTAGTACAAATTTAATCCATAACAAGATTATTAGTAAACGTATTGTTTACTACTCCAATAATCTTGTTATGTTATGTGATTCATAGACTTTGAGGCAAATATCTGACAAGGTTCCTATAGCAACCTCTCTTATTGATAGCTTTAATATATCCCACAAGGAACAAAACATTTACTTTAAAGATATCAAAACCTAAAAGCACCCTTAAGAATAACAATAAATAACAATTAAATTTTATCTAATACCGGGCTATTCTATTCTATCCAAGTCTTAAGAACCTTGTAATAATCTCAAACTGGAATTTATTCCATTCTATTCCGCAAAGTTTACGAAATGTCACAGTAATTCTTCTTCTTTTCTTATGAACCCATTGTCATCCAAGCTTATTAGGTCTCCGCATCCAGAGAGCCATTATTTTTATTGTATGTGCATGAAGGGCAATAGAGCCTTAATACGTCACTCCGGTAACTACGGGTTGGCGAGTCTACTCTTTTTTGACGTAATTTATTTCATTTTATTTAGCTCTCAATTGATATTTAATTAGCCTCATATTTTTAGAGATTAATGACAAACAGTAAAAATATGTGATTTAATATATAAATGATTGCGGAAATAAATCTTCTACGTAACTCATCCAAGGTATTGAGCACAGGTGACCGTTAAAAACCACCAACCGCCAATCTATTCTACCTACTTTCTGGTTGATGACAATTGTATAATAAATAAGTTTTGCGATATATTATTCGTACCACTCTCTATTGTATTGTGTACAAAATGTTGAAGTACAAATATATTCACTATTATAGGGTGACATAAATCGTTAACTATGTAATTTAACTTAAATATAATGTAGTTCAATCACAGAACAAACAACTGCCGATGCTATATTAAATTTATGCTCCATTCGTGTTTCCGAGTTTGTTATAAGTTTAATAACTTGACTTATATATATAATAACAAAGCTGAAGGTTTAATAAAACAACACTTTAATTTATAGGATAATAGATCCATCAAGCTACTTGTTTCCGGTTTACTTCCTTATAGTTGAAGGGTCAAATGCGTATCCACGTGCTAGCTAAGCAAGTTTGAAATGTAGTTGGGTGTAAGATTTACCTACTATATCAAGTTATTTTTTCTGTTCGTATACATGTACCATCTACATTCATTAAAATTACATGATAGAGGACAAACCTAGTTCCACCTCCAAAGAAATAAGACGTGACAGTTTTGTTTAGTTATTTTTTTTATTTTCTAACTAAAACCTTAAACTCTAAATATTATGTGTTCTGTTCCATCATATGTCATCTCAGTGCAGACTTTCTACTCTTTCTATCATCAGTGCTACTTTCAAACTACCCGTAGATACCTTATGAAATTTACTTTTTTTACTTTTTGATAACTTATTTCATTAGATCCAACCAACAATCTAATCTTAGAACATCTGTGTTTTAACGGTTTTTTTCGATAAAGTTTATGGTTTTTTCTTACAATCAAATGCATAGTCCATGTCAACTGCAAAAATCTCAGGGATATTGTTAATAAAGAAAGTAACGTGTGATTTTGGGTAAAAATATGACTCTTGGTACATGTAGATATCGTAGGTAGGTAGGTATATAGAGATTACTAAGCTTCCCAAACTGTGATCCTATTGATACTATCTATGAGAGTAGTACGAATACGTTAAACAGCTATGTACTACACTCACACAGAAGAACGTCGTGAAGCAGCGACCAAGTCAATAGTGTAGCGAATTCCAGCTTATATCCCCTTTTTCAACTTCACGTTATTAATCATTTCATTGATAACGTATTTTAAACCTTATGTGAAAGTAAATACTTACATTCTTTGAAATAAATACAAGCCCCTTCATTAAATTTACTTTCAACCTGACACTTAGAATTAGACTCAGGCCAGTTCTAAACGATTCTCTTCCAATCTTTTTAATCTAACAATTATATAACTGGCTTATAAAGTATTTCAAATAATATGTTGGTCTTGTTTAATATTATGTATCAGGCATTAAGGGGCAGATTGTGACGGATAAGACGAATGTCGGGGCACAAGTGTTTAATAGTGTAGCTAAGAACTCATACAAGTCAAACCTTAAGTTAAAGTTAAACTGCGCTGGGCTACTTGTGTTAGTTTGTATTCATAACAGACTATAATAGTTTCAGCAACAAGAATCGCAAATATTGTGCTCTGAATATATAAAAAAGGTAAATTATGTTAGCTTGTTAAAAATTATTGTCATATCTTTAAATTAATATTTGGTATTTTATATCTATAAATCTATTCTTAAAATATATTCTGAAGAATATCTATTCTTAGAAAAATAAGTAGTTATATTGTATATCAATTATGATTATTTAATATTTATTAGGATATATTAATGTTAGTTGAATTTTTAATGAATTGTTTTAATGTTTGGTGTTTCAGTAGTTCAATGCTGACTTACGGTAAAAATGTCAAAATGGAATATGGTTCCAAGATTTGTATAAAAAGGAATTCACCTAGCAAGGATATTATCTGTTCTTTGTGTACTGTCAAGTGAAAGCTATCGAATCTAAGTGGTGGAAATAATAAAAAGCATTGTTTAAATTATTAACGTGAACAATATTTTACAAATTTAAATTCAATATACAATAAAATAAGTTTTTAATTCAAATCTCATACTATAGTCATTTATAAAAGAAGAAAGTTACTAGAACATAAAATACAAATTTTAAAAATATGAATCGTTCATTTTCTTAACAATTGTATGCCTTGAATGGTATCACATTGGACGGTACATTGAATACATTGGTAGAAACAAATATTACTTATTTTTTTAACAATTATTTAGCAACTGGAATTGTGTGAAAAGTGCACTAGTTATTACAGGTGACGTTATGATTTATCTGATTAATTGTCTCAGTCAATTTCAAAATAAAGGAATGAGGAGAGTGCAGCTGAGCGACCCATACGGAAACCGTAGTGTCTAATTTATTAAGCAACTGGTAATCTTCTAAGTACCGAAGGAGCTGGCATTTGACAAAGGATTCCATTATCAACAAATATTTTATATTATAATATATTTTTATATGGAACTAATTGTCGCCTAAGGTTTTTTCGGACTGATACAATATTTTGAATATTCTTTCAAGAAAAGAGCGTATTCCCTTGTAAAAAGCTGGCATCGGACCTGTGGCGACGGAAGTAGCTTATGTGACCCGTTTGCTCGCAAGCCTGCCTCTTACATAAAAAGAAAAGATTCCCTATATTACTTATATAATTTTATATATGTAGTAGGCTTCCTTCTAAAGGTAATTTGAAGATAATTAAAAAACATTAAAAAGCATAAAAATATTTATTTACATATTGTAAGATTAGGCAGAAATTGTAATAAATCATTCTTTTAAGGAATATATTTTGTACTACTTATAAATGTTCAATGCACTCCATACAGTCTATATGTAAAAATAAACAATAGAGAAATTGTGTTTGTTCTTTTTATTTTTCAACAATTATTACGCTAAGTATTTTTTTTTCTCTTTAAAAATACCTCCTTTTAAACATAAATTTAAGTTGATAAATCAAAATATTTTCTATTCGATTACGAAAATTACAACCATTATAGCCTTAGACGTAAATAAAGACTGTATTCTTTACTGTATCTATGAAAATAAATACAATTAACATTATATAATCAAAGCATTTATATAATATTCGTTAGGATATTACATGTGTATAATATTCTAACCACGCTGTATAACTGCTTCTCTAATTTTATCCTTATTTACATGACCGTTTTCAACTCCCATCACCAAGTAACCGCCCTAAACGTTTGTCCGTCTTAGTAAAATGTTTTGATATTACTTCCTTCTAAATAACTTTTAATTTACATTTTTACTGCTGGTGATAATGTGGTTATCAAATTACCTACCATATAATAAAGTAGTCTTAATATCATGGTATTGAAACGAAGTCTGTCAAGTCACTATTATCTGTCTATTATTATTAATAATATTACGTATATATTTCTACGCGTTGTTATAATATATTACATTTATTATATTTGGTATTCTAATTGTGTATTATTATATATGTACATATCTCGGCCATCTAAGACACAACACGGACAGAAAGTTCAACACTCATAAACAGCTGGAAGAGATCTCTTTGTAAAGATAAGTTCCTATGTTTACGTCAGTTAATTAAAACTATCTCTTTTTTGTACATATACAAAGGAAGATGTCCTGACTGACTTGGAGACAACGCACAGGCTGAACCACTGGTGGTATAAACTTGAAATTTGGAGAGCATGTATGTCTTAGTTCTTGGAGATGTACTAGGAAAGGATTTTTTTAAATGTCACCCTAAGATTTTTTGAAATGTCACCCCATGATTTTTTAAATATCACCCTAAGATTTTTTGAAATGTCACCCTAAGAATTTTTTAAATGTCACCATAAGATTTTTTGAAATGTCACCCCTAAGAGACTTAAAGAGGATAAAAACTGAAGTATCAATCTTCTTTGCTTTTGAAGTTATTGTCATGAATATCTATAATTAAGTATACCCTTGTAAATTAAAAATACTATAATCATATTTTTTTGTTTGGTTGGCTTAAGAGGGTTAAATAAGGGTGGAAGCGAATATGTGAAACTTCTTTATTGATTTCAGTAGGTCTTCAAACAAAAAAAGTAATGTTATAATTTTTGTAATGGACGGGAAGGGAGGTTATGAGGGTAATGACAATGGAAGAGCACATATGAAACTTATGAAACTATATTCACAAAAATCGATAAGGGCCAACATTTGTTTAAAAAAACTTAAATGTTTGTTCTCTTTTGGGGTGTTTAGTGTCTAAGTAGTATTTAGATAATTAATTATTTATGGACGTTTATCAGCTGGCTGATTTTCCATGACACACGCTCTGCCTAGCTTGGGATCAAACGCCCGTGTATAATAATGTCCGCAATATTTATTAATTTACTAATATTCATTTATCTTTTTAAAAATATTGTTTCAACTATTTTTGGTGAGGGTTCAAGATTATAAAAAAAATCTGTAGAACTTTATAGATGGAAATATGTTTATTTTTATTGAAAATTCGTCGACAAACAGAAGCTTCTTTGTAAACGTATATTGTAATAGTTGCGTAAGTGTTTATTTTCATACTCAAGAAATTACTTAGATTGCTTACTTGCGCATTTTAAAGGGGCCCCTCAAACCTACACTTGAGTCGCAAGTCCCAGGAGCTGTCCGCACTCCTCTCCCTGCAACGCGATGGGCCCGGCACCCGCACGGTGAATCCATGGAATGCTAAGAAGCTTCGTCTCTTATTTGTTAATTTAATTTAGATAACTATTAATGTGTGATTGTTAAAGTCTCAAGTAATTTTAACTTACCGCGACGAAGCCAGTTTGATCTAGCCACCAGCGATGATCGCAGATACTTTAATTTATATATAATGAATGATGAAGCTGTGAATCTGATTTATGTACATTTCATCATCTTTAAATATAATATACTTTTTAAATACATACAGTTTCGGTTGAGTAAACTATCATACGTAATCATCTGCGCAATAAATAAATTAATATATAATCCTTTATTTATATAATAATTATGCAGTTACATAATACAATCTATCAAGTTTCCGTATAAAACTACAAAAACTGCGGGTTTCCTCTGTGCCACGCGGGGTCCTTCAAGGAGCTTCTATTGACCCTGCCATATTGGATAGGTGTCGATGACAGCCGGTTCTGTCTGTTGCTACTTCTAAATGTTACAGTGGTACCTGTTCTCATACTAGACGTGTTGGATTTTTGTCTTAAGCCTTGCATCTGAAATATTTACGATTTTATTAAAAAAATTAAGTAATGTGATCATACAAATTTAAGTTTAAATATAACATCCATTAATACATTTATTATATAGTTACAATAGCTGTATTATTGAATGCCAAATAGTATTGGTTATAAGTGGTATTATGTAATAAGACTTTCTAAGTAGCTAATCTACTCAAAGAATATTATTTATAACTTTTTAATTTGATAAGTATCGAGAAACGAATTAGCCATCAAAATTTCAATTACGCTACCAGTAATCATCATTATAATGAGAATTAAAAACTTTGATTTGCCTTCGCCGAGATTTAATGGAAAATATTTACCACCTAACGATCCGAGTGAAGACACAATTAATATTCACGATGCTCTGGGTTGTATCATAATAAGGAATCAAGCTCCACATACTTCAATAAATCTTTTTGTTAGTAAATACCAACTGCCTTATAAACTTACATTGAAATGAGTACTAGAGTGTATGTTACCGGGGTCGTGGCAGAGCATTTTGCGCAGCGAGCGTCGGAAATTGCGTGTCATGAGGCAGTACACTATCGGATTTATCGCGGAATTTGTGTGCCCTGAAATATTAGCAATATTATTTATAATCTTCATTAAATAAAATAAGCAAAATTAATAAAGTTAGTAAGCTTGTTAAGTTAAGTTTATTTGCTTAAATTATATTTGACCAAATGAGAAACTGTTCAATTATAGAACAGTTTATTTTTTATAAGTAACTAACAGACATATAAATTACCTAAGAGCAGCGTATATGGTAGCACAAGTGCAACCGACTCCACTTGAACGGCATTAACGTCAATTAAGAGCTGTAGAATATTGTACGGCAGCCAGCACAGCGCGAATAGCACGGCTAGCAAAAGCAGTATCCAAGCTACTCGCTTGCGCTCACGTACTAAGCGCAGTCTCTAAAAATTTCCTTGTATTTATATTAGATATACTAAGTTTCATATTTTAATTACGTTCCTTAGTGGAAATAAGTAAATACTAGCTAAATGTAGTATGAACAACAACCCTCCGACTGAAAAGAAACGTATTAGTCAATATTTACATTTATAATTATATATATAGTAACTAATATATAAATATTGACTAGGGTATTATCACGTCCGTTATGTCGGAATTTAGTCAGACTATTTTTCAATTCATTCTATGTTTTTATTTAGGCCCTCCGCACATGGAGCTTCTACAAAGTAACTATTTACAAAGTCAAATCACTAACGAGCTACTTGAGCGTCACCGCCCATACATTCTCATATAAGATTCACACACGACGCGACTAGTCACTAACCAGTTAGCAACGCGTTAGTAACTGAACGCGCGCGACCTGTCTAGCCGGTCGCCACGCTACAGGTTTCCAATCTTTTTCGAAAAATGAACGAGAAAACCTTATACATTAAATTGATGCAAAAGGTGAAAAATATCCATGGCTTTATAATTATAACAAGAGCTTGGAGTGACGTGGGAAAAACCTTTAAATATTTCACTAATACAAATAATGATTCTGTTGCGCATAATACAGAACAGAAATAAAAATCCATTCATGAATAAAAATTGTGATTGTAAATCGACTCTTTGAGTACTATAGTATTTAATAATTAAACACCGGATCGTATGCAACATACCTAAAAGCAATGTAAAAAAATATATGATGAGCGATCAGACTTTTTAATAGTTGATTTTTTCACTTCGTCCTATGTCTAAAGGCTAGCCTGCCCACAGATATTGTAAATATAAAAAGAATATCCACCGTCACCAGATCTTAGATAATTGTGCAAATTCTCTCTCTCTCTCTCTCTCTCTCTATAATTATTAATAAATAAACAAGAACTTATCTTAAAGTTATTAACATGCTTTCTTCTGCGCCCACGCACTGTTTAGTTTACGCATGTTAGTATTTTTTTTTACAAATATTTGGAGTAGATATTAACTGAACTAAATTTAAATAACTATCTGTGGACGTTCTTTAGAATTCTATAAATTTATTATCTATTTCACGCAGCTCTCGTTCTGCAACTGACATTCTGCAGTTCACATTATTTCGAAAATACGGGTGAATCCAAAACTTGCTAACATTCTTTCGGCGGCGTGTATTAATAATAGTATAATATGATGTCGTCGTCATCCTCGCGTGATCCACTTGACATGTTTACACAAAGTACACAACTTTGTGAATAGAAGTGACTGAAGTCGCAACTTGAGTAGCGTCGTGTGCAAGATACAATTGCTAACTAGTTTGTAATTGTAATTACAGATTAGTTTCGTCTTTTTTGAGTAGCTCCATGTGCGGAGTCAAATATATAATGTAATACGTATCAACACTGACACACGGCAGAGTTTCAAAAGTAATGGTCGTAATTATCACAAGATAGCTAAAGAACATACCATTACATATATTTGTCCAAAAAAAAATTTAGGAAGTGGTCTTAAAAAGACAGTATTATCTAAATTATTGAACAATTAGGTGTAACTAAATGTCTTTGAAGAAGGAATATTTGTCAGAAATAAGGAAGAACAATTTTAAAAATGTTCCGTTACTTTTCTGCATAAGTAACGTACTGCTTCGCTTCTCTATTTTAACTTGAAAATATTCAGCAATAATGTAAAAATATAAAAAAACTTAACCCATATCGCTGGAGTCGACATTTTCTTAAGCCTCATCTTTTTTACTATTTTTTTATTTTTTCTAAAAGGAAAAATCTTGCACTGCAACGTTCGCCTGACGACCAATAATGTGAGGAAAGCATTTGTGTCCGGCAAATGACCATATTTTGAGATTACAGTGTTACAAAAACTGAAAAATATGATCTTAACATTTTTTTTTATATTTTATATAGTTCAAGGCTTTTATTTGATTTTTTAAAAGTTTAATATTCTCAACTTTATTAACGTCTAAATGTACAAAGTTAAATTATCTTAAAATATTGGTCATCCCGTCTCATCAATGTAAAGTTTTGATAGTTGTAGATGGATATTATGACCCTTTACTATGTCGCTTGAATATTGGACATATCGACATAATTTATACGCAAAATCAATCAAAAAGATCTCTTCACATATACTTTTGACTTAGAATTAAGACATTACTTAGGATTAATGTCGTCTTTTTAAATGTCCATGGTGCTATTTTGATTACCTTGGAAAAAATACAAAACGAAAACTAATTTGGGCTTATTGATAGCATCGAACCATTGAACCAGACAGACCTATTTTATATAGCAAACTTAGTTAATTCTAGTCAGCCTACAAAAAAGTATCAAATAAAAGTTATTCGTAAGGCTTGAAACTAAATAAAACAAAGAAAACATTTATAAATTCCTTATAATATTCTTTATCAAGCCTCGAACTCGAAACCCTAAATATAAACAAGCCTAACAGCCATATATTACATATATTATAAACTAACACTGACCAATTACAGAATAACTTAAAGTTAAATGCAATATTTAAATGGTATCATTTTAATACAATTTTCAGAGTAAGTAATGGTTTTAATCTTTTTTAAGATAAATATATCATGCATACAAATACTCCTAGAGGTCTTATGTAAGAACAAATATATGCAAATTATATATACACATTTAACGAATATGTTCAAGGGCTTATCTGTATACAATTGAAAGCAAATTTTTTAAGTACCTTTCCAAATAAAACTTATCAAAGAATGCTGTAGAAAAATCGGTTCAAACATAAATATTTGCATATTTTTGTTTGAGCAACTTCAAACAACTCCTGAAATTTTTTCAGAGAGGAATTTCTGAAGAATGGAAACCTTTCAGTGCTTATAAAAAAAACATATGTTAATAATCGTTGGTTTAACTGTACTTGTAAAATTGAACTCTACATGCATCCTCAAACTATCAATTCAAAATTACATAATGATTTCATCAAGGGAAAATTATTCAGATAGATATTTTTAGAAATATCATAATCAATTGATAAAGAGTTGTTATAACTTACAAGTAATATTAAAACTTTTGTGAACTGTTCTAATGAATACATATCTATATACCCGGTTGTATTTATCGGACCAGTTTCGAAGCTTGAAGCATGATGGATCAGCGGCGGGAATAGGTTTGATTCAAAATTTTAATGGTATTTTGGACAAGTAACATGACGAAACATAACCTTATACAACGACGTTTCACTAGCCCTGAAATTAAATAAGCCACCTATTCTCGTTTCAAATTCTTTATAAATACCTAATAGGTGATTCAATTTACCTGTTGACTGTTGGCGCTTCCTTCTGTCTGATCGAACGGCGGCAGCACGGAACACAGTCGTCTGCCCATCAACGAATAAGATATAACTACAATGCATCCTAAGAAAGAAAAAGAACCTACAATTAATATTTATCCTATAATTATATATGGTAAATTACGCACGAAAACGCCTTGACCGTAAATTCTGTTCGAATTTTATAACATATTCATAACATATCATACGTTCTGATAAATAAAAAATGTTTGCGCATTCTTGTGAAATAAATTATGATTGAACAGTATATTAAATTTGAAATGATTTATGATAACTATAAGAAACTTACCTGGCACGGCATACACCAGAATGAAACTGAAAGTTCCAAATAACTCTTTTTTTATGGAATCTGGCCATTTTTCTGTACAAAACTCAACGCTGTTTTCTAACAACAACTGTAACAAATAAGTTATTATTTGCATGTACAATATTAAAAAAATACTTTTTTTACTCAAAATTTACAATAATTCCTAAAACGTTATATATATAACTAGCACCACGCCCACACGCCGCATACACCCAGCAAGCACCTTGCATTCACGTCGTAAGCACTCCTCATACCCCGAACACACCCCGCCAACATCTCGTACACACCCCGTGTATGTACCCCAGACGCACCCTGCATACGCGAAGCACATGCACCTCGCAGACGCCGCATACGCGCGGCATACACCCCGAATACAACCAACATTCACCCCGCATACACCCCGCATACACCTCGCATCACCCCGCATATATCACGCATACGTGCCACACACACGCCGGAAGCACCCTGCACACGCGCCGCACAGGCTCTGCCCACACCCCGCATGCACGTCACCTACACCCCGCATGCACGTCGCCTACACCCCGCACACACCCCGCAAGCACCTCGCACACACCCTGCAAGCACCCCGCATACACCCCCTATATGCGCCGCACAAACGCCGGAAACACTTCGCAAACACGCCGCATACACGCACACCGCACACGCCCCACACACATGCCCCATACACGCCGCAAGCACTCTGCACGCACCCCCACACGCACGCCGCAAACACGCCGCTCACACGCCGCATACAAGCTACAAGAACCCTGCATACACATTAAATTATATTATATCTCTTTATTCATGTTTTTTATATTTAATCAATATGATCTGTATTTTAAAAGTATTTCCACATTCTTAGACTATTAGCTATAAATGATATAGGCTACATTTACCATTGGCTTGTATATCATAAGATATTTTATTACGTCTAATTCCAACTGTGAAAAAATATTATCTAATAATGTTCATATTTTGTTACATTATATTTGCTTAATTCCATTTTATATACATGAAATATAAGCATTTCTTTTATTTTATGAAACATAAATATAGATCTGTAAAAGTTCCATCAATCAATATGTTCGTTTTTGGGCTATAAAATACGAGTACAGGTTAAACATTAACAAGATTTCAAGTATCATCGTCCAATTATTCGGGTTGGCTCAATATGTGTCGGTTATTGCAAGAGATTTGATTCGAGAATGTATTAGTGGGATCTCCTCATCTTAAAAGTCAGTGTAGGATGGTATCTTATGGTATTTTAGTCCCTTAGCCAGTACTTACGGTTCAGTCTAAAAGATTTGGGGCTATCCTATATAAATTTATATTCAATTTCTAATTCTCTAATGTGACATAACATTTAAAGTCAATGAATATTGTCACATTACATAGTATTTAACACAAATTACATTAAATCGATGGTTCGATTAATGTTACATCAATTGACTACTTTTAATGTTTAATGTAACATATTTCAGATGTTAATATTTCAACAATTACCAAATAAGAGAAAAACGTTATGAATCTGACCTCAAAGTATAGTTTCAATCGATGCAATTAAATATAAAGCAATACTTCAATTTGGCTTCAAACCCCGCGTCAGCCCAAGTTGATAAACATTAACCAGACACTCCAGGCCAGCCCTGATATAGCTGACAACCTACCCTCTTTTTTCAAGGGCAGAGACAGTAGTAGTAGCTATATAGCTAGCAGAGTCAATAATCAAGGTTATCGAATGGCGTTACCGATTAAATGCTTAGCACTTCACTTAAGTAGTGAGTACGTAGGAAAAACCCTGTGTAATGGAATGATAACATAGTAGCAATTTCAGAGCTTCAGTGGAATAATGAAGGAGCAGTGAAAGTTAGTGAGAGAGAGGGAGAAATATAGAAAAATGTGCTAGTCGTCTCACTCGTAAATTGTAAAATAATTGTGTGATAATAATTGTATTAAAACTTCACGGTTGATAGAAAGATTAAGAACATTTATAAGACTATTCATATAAAGAATTGTACACGTTGTTTTATAACACAAAAATCTGAGTAATCAAATATATTTTATAACCATATTTTTCTCGTTTTAAATTTATAATTAAAACAAACCCGAACTTAAGCAAGCAAATTATTTAATTCAAAGCAACAAACAATCAAGTAGAATTTTGTAAACTGGTTTATTTCAAAAATATTCTACATTATATCTGGACAATAACTTAAGGAGAGTATTGGTGTACGAGAATTAATTTATTAATTAGTTAAAATAAATGTTTTACTCACTGTTCCTGAAACAATATTACCGTCATTATTAAATTTCATATCTTAAAGTTAATAATTTTATGGCTGTTACTAATTAAAACAGTATAACAATTTACGAGCAAAGTAATATCACAGATCAAAGGTAGAAGTATTGCTTTAACAGAGTCTCCTTTATAGGGAAGATGGCAGGATACATCGAATTTCGTTTCAATTATTTATTTAATTAAGTAAAATAAGTACGTTTATCTCTTTTACGTCTTTTAGAAAAAGTTTTTGCAAGCAAGGAAACTTTCTTTACAAAAAAACTTTCTCTACTTTGTACTGTGGAAGCTGGATATAAAACTTAAATACAAAATAATTTTTTAATCATCTTTTCAACTTTAAGAGTTTTAACAGAAAAGAACCTTTGTTTTTTTTATTGATTCGAAAGTATCTTTTCTAAAACGTGTCTTTTCGAATCCAATAATGATAATAATAATACTTATTGTACATTAATAAAAACAAAAGATTAAAAACAAAAACAATACAACACGTACACAAAAAAATTAAAATGTATAAATAGCGATTTAACTAGAGCTAGCGCTAGTTTTACACAATCAAGTACTTTCTTGATAAACTCTTCAATTATAGCTCAGATTATTTGAACTCTTCGATATTCTAATACACTGTTAGAAAGTTATTAGTAATTTTTGGATATAAACAATGAGTAACTAGACTAAATACTAATCACTTGTAAACTACAGGGTAGGTCTATATGTGCAAATAATTTACACCTAAATATCTTTTGTGTGTTTGTAGTAAAATGGGATTGATAACTTGGCATTGTACCTATTGAGGTACAGGATTTAATTTAACTAGACCTCCTACACATGCAACAGCAGTTACGTTAAAAAATATTATGTGGTATACAAATTGGTATAATAACCTATTAGAAAATTTTATTTTAATGCTCTGAAAGTAAATAAAACTGAATCAACTTATTTACGGCATTATCCTTGCAAAATAATGGAGCTTTTATTAATTGCGCCGAATTCTTTAATTTATTGTTATAATTAAAATACTTAACATTTAATAATATTTTACTTTTATATGAATTTCATCCATAATATAAAAATAAACCTAGGAACAGCAACTAGACGTGGATGAAGATGGAATTTGCAAATATAATAGCGTTAATATTTTAAACTCAAATTGAATTAACCTAACAAAGAACGCTGAAAAGTTGTTAAGAAGATTCGAGTGTTAATTCGCTGTAAAAAAAGCGGGACAACGGGTCTTTTTAAAATGCTTCAGCCTCATTTTTAATTAAAGTTTTATAATTTTTATTTTTTTTAATTACACAACTTCTAGAACTCATTGTTGAAACTTAATAAATAGAAAAGTATTGTTGGCTTGTTATGGTTTTGGAAATGAAGATTCAATTATACAATAAAAATATTATTCGTTATTATTTCGTTCATGTATTATTATTTTTCAAAGTACCTTTAAAAAAATTTAAGCTCTTAGCAAAACTAGTCAAGTAAATTAAATAAGACAAGACTAAATAAGAAAATATTTGCCTAATTTATAAGAACAATTTACAATTAGTCCAGCGATTTAAACTGACGTTAATTTTTTTTATAAGCTGAATATCTTTCGATTGTGACATGAAAACACTTGTAAAGAAATATTTTTACAAAGCTATAAGCGTGCTGATTGACTGACCTCAAATTTTATTAATCGAACATTACAAAAAAAAAGTTAATACATATTCACATTTTTCATCACAAAGCAATTAAAATGAAAATATAATAGTATTTTTACCACTTACGGATCCATTTCGACTTCTTGATAGTATTGGAACTACCTCCCTTTCCACAGCTGCCACAGCCAGCAGTGGTGCAAATATGGCCAATGAGATCAACCACAGCGATAAAAGAAGGCTACAAGCTCCTCGCCTCGATGGTATCCACGGCTGACGGAGAGATTGCGTGATGGCCAGATACCGGTCTACTGACATTGCAGTTATAGTGAATACACTGGAGGCCACTGCAACTCCTGCAAATTAAATATAAATAACTAAATTTATAGCAATAAATAAAAGTAAAAAAATAAATAAAACTGGGCGACCAGGAAGGGCATGGATAAAATGTATAAAAAAATAAAAAGGATGGAAAAAATATATATCTGCACTGAAATGAGGTGTAATAGAAGAGCGTGGAAACAATTGACATATTGCGCTGACCCCAATTAATTACCAAAAGGGTAGGAAAATTATATTATTTTCTAAATTGTATTATCTTGTGTATAATTACTCGGCATAAATTGATCAGTATCAATAAATTAAACCTAGCATCTCTAAGAAATCATTATTTAATATTACACTTTGCAAATCAAAAGTTTGGAGTATTGAATTTGTTGCCAGTTTCTATTTGAATTGCTATTTTGATGGATCCAGAATACTGAAGATAATTAAATCAAGTTAATTGGATAAACAACATCAATATTTTGATAAACTTGATTACCATTTAAGAATAAACAAATAATAATATTATTTCAAAGTGCAGACCTTAAAAAAATCTTGTTTATTTTGGTAACTTTCAATAATGTATGGTAATTAGAGAAATCAGCAAATAATTAATAATTTAGTGGGTTAATTGACAAAAAAAAAATGCTACGAGAAACCGTTCCATCGCTCTGCAGGTTGAGTTACCGCTACCCACTTTGACACATTTAGCTATATGTTTAGCTGTATATATATTTGAGCGGTCATATGTTTATTTATTTTATTTTCTCAAACCAGAAAAATATTTTTTTCCCTACAAATTTATTATTGCGTCGCTACCACCAACAGAAGCAGCAGCACGACAACATTTATTCCGAATCTATCACCAGGTTCAGCAGTAGTATGAGCATTAAAAAAATTTGGAATAAACCCCCTCCCAACATGGTTTTATAACAAAGGCCCCGGCAGTTTACCCCCATGGGCTCCACTAGTCCCGGCCATGGTCATAGCCAAAGAAACGGTGGCAAAAGATGCTAAAAATTACCGAAAACGACCAGGCTACCCCACATGACGAACTTTGGCCCATGCAAAAAACAAAAGTTCAGACATTGCGGACTGAAAAGAAGTCCACCAAAATGGAAGAAGAGTTGAGTAAAATGCGTTAGCACATAGTTGGATTATCGAATGTCCGAAGACAGAGAGAGGACTCGATAATTCTTAGGTCTGGCAATCCACTCTAGTTCAGGAATTTGATGAACTGTCTCGAGGTGTCGGTGGTGTCGGGTTCCTCGTGCACCAGGGATACAACGCATGCAACCTGATACTCAGAATCACCCAACGGTATTCGCTGAAGTTCAATCAGGTATACGCTCCGACTTTGGCACACTCATCAATTTACTTAATTATCGCTGAAATTGAGGCTGTGGATGAGGACATTTCCAGGGCTATGCATAACTCAAAAACACATTTTAGGGATATCATGGGGAACATTAAAGTAAAGCTGGGTAAAAGAAGCGACGATGAGTTGATAGTGGACAATTTAAATTTTGTTGACCGAAATTAAAATTGTCCACTCTCAACTCATCGCCGATGCTGACTGTATATTGATTACATCTCGTTAACGAGACGCCAGTTATTCGGCTATTGAGCGCAATATAGGTTCTAAGGTTTTTTCAAGAGATCTTTTTAAAAAAAAAAAAGACAGAGGATAGCACCATTGTCTATTGAACCGTCACCCGAACTTTAAAGGAAGTCGAGAGACATTATGGACAATTATACACATCCACATGGATGCTTGTTATTAATTCGGCTAAAGATCCTAGAGTCAAACTAAACCGAAGATATTCCGAACGTCAGCCTTTGAGGGAACTTAAGAAAAACAAGGCGCCGGATGTAAACGGAATCACAGCAGAGCTTCTGAACGCCAATGGCAGATGCTTAAAACATTTCAGAAGTGGTGTCAGACAAGGCTACTTTATATCGCCGAGGAAGTTCACCGCTGCGTAAGAGTAATTGATTGATGTGAAAATAGCTAAATAGTTTTTTACATTTAATGTTTTAAATTATTTACAATATTTCTGTTCCTGAAAAACGTTTCCTGTAGTATAAATAAACTAAACAAACGTCTTGATATTTCAAACACTATAATAAAACATACTTTTTTATATATGGTTATACTTTTTCTTTTCTATAATATTAATAACAGATAAAGAATCAGTTTCTTTATATATTCATAAATATGAACTAAACTTACAACATTTAATATCAATTTTAAGATATTAAAAATGGAGAGCACCCAAACGGTTCAAACATGAATGTCCAAATTATTACATTTTATATTTAGATAGCTAAACTAGAAGTTTAACCAGGTTTAAGGAACCAACTTTGTTTAAATCCTATATTAAAATAATAAATTTACAGTTAGATGATTAATTGAAACACAATATTCATTGATATAATATAACAATATTATTGATAAATTACGGCAGTGAATCAGTAACATACATTTAGTTATATTCTGTTATGTTAGTATTATAAAAGACTAGTGTGTAGAAAACTCATAAATCTGTGGTTAGCGACTTTATTATTTTAACAAAAAAATATGCCTAATTGATTCGTGTTATAATTACCTTGTAAGAAGTTAACAGTCTTGCACATGACATCCCCAAAATACCACAACAGCGTGACGGACTTAGCAATCTGCACCGGCATGCAGAACAGCGTCACGAGCAAGTCTGCTACGGACAGGTTCACTAGGAATATGTTTGTCACACTGCAACAAAAATAATCAGTTACTCTACATTTAAAAAACAGTTTTCTTGGATATATCGTTTTTTAATTATTCTAGTATTACCATAAATGTAAGATTTAAAAATTAATAAACCGTTTTTTTTTTCATGTTTATTTTCGTAACACATGTTCAATGTAAGAGACATTCCACAGGGTATATAAGAAGTAAGTTTACGTGGATTTTACCTTAGAGAATTCTGAAATAGACGTGAATAAAGATGGCAGGTAACTTTGTAACAATTTATCTGCTGTAATCAAATAAAAAAACGTTTAGTTATGTGTAATATAAGAAAAAAAAGCCCTTCGAAAGGTTATTATTGTTGCTAGTTTAAAATTATATCGGATCAATAAAACTTCTTAAAATTATGAGAACTAAAATTTCAAAAAATTGCAGAAAATTAATCCATCGTCCGATTTTACCAATGATCAGCAGCATATGATGATATATAAATAAATATATACATTTCAACGGAGCTCTTATTTTTACTGGTACTATTGGTAGATTCTTAGAATGGAATCTACCTAAAAAATGTTTTAGTTACATAAAATATTTAAAAATATTATATTGATACAATGCTTAGCTTAAGTAATATAGAAAATAAAGGTAGATTTGGCATCAGGCCAAGTCCGAACACTTCAAAAATTAATAAATAAACTCACAGAGTGACAGAACGGCCAGGGGCAAAGGGACGTGAGAAAAGAATAAATATAGCAACCAATTTTAATATTAGATGCGCAAAAAGGGACCAGGAATCTACCGAAATCTATTTTTATATTTCAGATATTATTTAGCATCAAAATATCCCTTTCTTGTTTCTTTTACTTATTGAAAGCAGTCATCGTATCTTAAACTAGAACATAGAAGCCCGTATTAAAACACTTTTCGCCTAGTTTCGAAGCAATTAATAATAATGTATGGTTTTCAAAGTATTTTAAATTTTATTTTTATTTGATATATTTTTATGAATATTCCAAATCATCATTAAAGTGATTTTAAATTATGTTTTTGGTTGTGTTGTAAAGTTATTATAAGAAACTACATTTAGCATTTTTTTCAAAAATATTTTGCTTTGTATACAAAAATTCAAAAATTGTTCAATTGGTTGAAAATCAAGTCTTAGAAGAATATGTATTTTATAGCTTATGAATTAGTAAAAAATAATAATTTTACAATATTAAACCTTAATTAACATGGTTAACTTGTTTGTAAAGCATTTCACATATTAGTAATAAATTTGCGATCTATTACATTTCTCACGACAAGAAAATCATTAGAAACAATTTCGTTACTTACTGATGCGGAAAATTTATTCGTGCACTCACAACAGGTTAAGTCAAATCTATGACCTTTCAATCATCCGGATGATTAGACTCTTTAATTGGGAAGATTTTTAAAGCCTGTTAACATTTTAGTTTATTTAAAAAGCTGTTTATTTATATTTGCATTTAATATGCGGTTATGTCGCATTAATGTTTATAGTATATTAATTTCATAAGTTTATAAAATAATTTCCGTTCGAAGGTATCCTAGTTTATTTCCTATACACTGAAAGAATAAACGCAAGAAATTATAAGAATGAATGGTCATGAAATCAGTCTACACATTGTTAGAGTTAGAGACTTTATTTATTTTTTTACATCAATGTCTATATCTCTAAAGTTATATTCAACACTGATATGTAGCCCATATCATCACAAAGTGATAAATTTCGGTTTTGTATAAAAGTGTCAAGTATAAATTTAAATCAAGCCTCATTTTAAATATATGGTGATTAATTAATCTCTTGACCGTCTCGTCTAATTAGTTCTTTTAATAACATTAATTATGTTTCTGTACGAGTGTAAAATCATTCATTATAGAACCCGTACTATCATACAGACCAGTGAAATATATATATCTATACTAGAAATGCCGAGCTAATTCAAATTAAAATGTTATGGGCCGATTATTTTTAAGTAGACTTACATTTCAAAAACATTTAATATGATATAGTCTTAACTCTTGATTACATTGAAAACTAAGTATAACCTTTTTCATTAAATATAATAAGGTATTTATCTTTTTTATTGTACAAAGTTTCAAAAGAGTCGTCTGTCAAAACGTCGAGTAGTAAATTTTAATAAATTGCGAGGGTCTTCGTAATCACAAAAACAAAAATTTGAGACCATCTGCGAAACTTTTAGGTCTAAGTTAGATTAATAGTGTAATCTTAATTTATAAAGTTTTATTTTTATTTTTATAAAGGGATTTATCGTTTTCTATCGTATCTATTTCTTTCTTGTTTCGTATTCTATCCACACAGGTTACGATCAACTGTGGATTAACTTACAGCATCTTCTTTAAGCCAATACTTAAATATTTCTTTTTAAATGAAGTTTATATTTAGCTTGGCAAATCTAATCTAATTATACAATTATGTTACACTTTAATATTAACGCTCTTATACCTAGTCTTGCTATAAATATTATAATAAAGAAAAAAAAAAAATAACTGCAAATATTACATTTATTACTTTTACAGTATGTTAGTTTAGTACATAAATATAAAACAAT
Organism: Dircenna loreta; assembly: GCA_963555665.1. Taxonomy (NCBI): domain Eukaryota; kingdom Metazoa; phylum Arthropoda; class Insecta; order Lepidoptera; family Nymphalidae; genus Dircenna; species Dircenna loreta. The sequence goes on from OY743096.1 coordinate 1,347,638, forward strand.
TAAAAATATATAAAGCTTATTCGAAGTGGTCTCCATTGGCTGCAATACAGTCCTTTAAACGCTGAGGCGAGTCATCAATAGAAGCACGCGCTCTTTCCATGGGAAAATTCTTCACCGCCAATTGTATAGATTGTTTTAAGGACTCCAAAATATCATGGCGTTTAGAGTAAGCTCTACTCTCTTAAATTGACTATAAATCATAATCCAGCAGATTAAGATCGAGACTAGACGACGGCCAGTCTTCAGCTCTGATTCAGCTTATTCCGAAACGTTCGCTTCCAACCAAGACGGCGTGGAACGAGCTTTATGACCCGGCCCCGAATCTTGCTTTAAAGACCATACTTGGTTATTGAATATGGTGATATTAAGAGACTTAACTACCTTCTCAAGAATGGTATCTTAATATACTTGTGCCGATGTTAAATATGGCTCAGTAACTCCTTCATAGCTAACACTCCACCAAACCATCACTGAAGTCGGATAATGTCCACGTTGAACTCTGTCGACTAATTGGGAAGCTTCCTTAGAGCTTTGAGCATGAATACGGTCATTTTGTTTGTTAAAATGTTGCTAAATTGTAAAAATTTTCTCATCCGTAAACAAATTTTTTCAGTGTCCTTCCTTTGCGTACCGCTTCAGTAGTTGTTTCGATTTTACCACCCTTTTCTTCTTTAAATTATCAGATTATCAAAAATTGATTGATGCAGAGAGAATTATCAAATATTGAACAATGTATTGGCGCCAAAATGAGAAAACACAATGAATAATCATATAAAAAGGACAGATTCGAAATTCAAATATAATGTTTTTTTATTTTTAAGTGTAACAGTATTTATGGCCAGAATAAGTATATCCTCTGGCCGTAGATTACAAGGCTGTGGCCATTTAAATATACATAAAACAAAGATCGCAGGCGGGCTAAGTGACTATAATGGTCCGTCATATTCAAGATATTACACTGACCGTGTAAACAAACGTTTGTTTATCGTTATAAATAAAATCATTTAACAAAATCACTAATATTTTTAAGATGTCACGGATTATAAATCGTTAATAAGACAGAGAAAACGTGGAAATTCAGATGTTACTCGGCACGACCTACAATTATCAAAATAGCTCTTCCTAATTATTTTTCTAACCAACTTGTTGATTGTCTGTTAACACGTTAACGTTTAAACTTCTTCAAGCGTACTAATTGACGTTTCCATTTAAAACTGGCCACTAATTGACGCTGCGACATGACATATATATATTTATATAATAGAGATAAGGTTAAAAAAGGTGTTATATGTTTGTTTATCATATTTACTATATACTATACTTACAAGTTTATGAAGATGGCTTCACTCGCATTTCATAAAATAAAATAGGTTTGATTTTATAAGAACATTTAAAAACATCTGCCAACTTTATTTAAGTTTTAAAACACGGTGTATATACACTCACTCGCTTATAATATAAGTCTATAAACAACATTTATTATTTGTTTAACATTATAATTTTAATGAAGTTCTGGTTATAAGGGTATTATATAAGGAATTACTTTGCGTACTGTTTCATTTAAAATTATGAAATAAGACAAAACCTTTTTTTGCACAAAAATGATATTATCATAAAGTTTTAGTAAAATGCCTTATTTGAATCCAATAGCTGGCAACACAGGCCCAGGTAATATGTCAAAAGTGTAACTCTGTATAAAATATTATAATTAATTAGTTTTATATATTAGAAGCAGCAGTTAAGTAAAATAGGGTTTTTACTCAATAAAGTTCATTATTAAATCTATAAATAGCATTGAAAGCTAAACCAATATCAACAAAAGTGTGTATGAAAGTGTCTTTGAAGCTGTCAGTTTTTCAAAAGCGGTATTTTAAATCTTCAAATAGAACTGTAGAAGAGTCAAATTCAATTCAATTCAGTTCAGTTCATTTCAATTCAAAAATAACGATATGTATATAAATAAATAATAAAAAATATTGTTTTCTCAACCTTTCTTTCATCTCTCAAAAACAATAAAGCATTCCAGTTACTGAATTCTGAACGACTAGCCTACATAAGACATTTCAACGTTATTCAATAATTACGGGACACCCTGTATCAAATACAATTGTTAACTATTGATATATATTAATATTTTGATTTATACTACTATTCAATTTTATTAATGATCCTCAAGAAACATTAACTTTTTTTTTATATATAAAATCACTTTAATACCAGTTTTGGTGAAATTATTTTATTTTCAAGAAGTAAATCAAATTCTACATTAATTTACTGAAATATTACATAGCCGGACTATCAAAATCACTCAGAAGTATGTAAAATTAAAAAAATATAATATAAATATATAAATTATTTAGTTAGTATTTCGTTTCTTTGTTATTATATAATTAAAGTTATAGTTTTTTGATTATTTTTATAATAAGTTATAATTATTATCGGAGCGATTTTTTGAAATCCTCAAATATTTACACCGTTTGTTTGTTTGTGCTAATAAATCAAAGGAACCGTGTCGACGTTAGCATTTTCTACTTATTCAAATTTCTCGAGTATTCACTCAGCTGATTCGGTTGCATCAAACTTATGTTTACACTTTATCTACTGATAGATTTTATATTAATACAGAAAACTGAAAAGACATTTTATTTTATTAGGTTTATGACTGAAGTAAAATTGTACATAACAAATTATATGCAATTTGTCGAAATAAAAAAAAATGTTAAACTTTAAATGAACATAATACAAGCGGCATAATACAACGATGACCAGATGTTGATCTTCATTAAAAGTCATAAAATTATCATAGAAGTCAATCGAATATTCCGATTTTATTATTATTAAATGTTAAATAAATAATGATTTGTTTTCTACCGCCGGTAATAGTAACTTTCCGTTAAAGTAGAATTTATTACATAATTATTATGTATGTGTAAGTTTGATCAGACAATATTGTAGTTTGTTTTTTTATTCTAAATGTCCAGTTTATGTTCAACAACAGACAGAATGAATCAATTATTATTTTGCCTATAAGATTTGAAACTAATTTTTAATATTGAAATGATCTCTATTCTTTTATTTATGATTCTTTGATATAAAAGTAACAAAAAATATATACTACATACATATTTATAACCATGTTATATAGTGTAGAGTTATGAAGTTTATTTTAGTTACAAGATTAGAACATTTTGGCGTGTAATTTGTTCTTATACCATATTTTACTTTCTCAGTGGTTGGTATATGGGGTAATAGTAAATAATTGTTAAATAGACGAATGATTTTAAAGAGTTTCATGTTTGGTTTTCTTCATGAAGCAGTTTAACAATATTCTGACACTTCATATGCATTGTGAGCGTGTAATACATGTATGCATTTCTGAAATAAATACCATTTTTCAATATTATACTAACATAGTCGTCTAAGCTACAAATTCAAATTCAAAATATCTTCATTTATTTATTTGTTTGTTCCAACACAAAAAATGTTACAATGGGCGGACTTAATGCTAAATAGCATTCTCTCACAGTCAACTTTAAAGAGTTGCAGAGAGTTAAGAGGCGGTACAATAAAGAAGGAAATTACAGAGAAGATTAGAGTTTAGAAGAAAGTATCATACATATGATAGATAAAGGTATACAAAAATATTTAAGTAGGCAGTTACATGCATGCACTTTTGAATCGTCAAATAATGACATTATAAAAATGTCAGTGAAGTCAGTTCGTGAGTAATCAATTACCAGCTCGGAATACTGCTCATCTGAGAGGAGCTGGCCAGAAACTAAAAAGTTACTTTTTTTAAATAAATTTAACAATATTTGAATGATGACAAATGAGTCAACAACTAAAACTCCACAATCTAAGTTTTAAGTTGTTCAAATGCTTAAAACTCTTGTACGCTAGAATAAGCTTAATTTAACAATATATTTTTAAGCTTAACTTAAAGCTCTAAGATATTTTGTGGAACTATATTTTATATGCCTACACTCAAGCCCATAAAGGGTTTCTTAACTTATACAGTAACTTCTTTTATATTCATTTTCTGATATTCATACAGATTTGTAAGCGCCATGATAACGGAGTAATCTGATGAGGACATTTAATATTGTACACTCTTTTATATTTGTTTTCTAGTCAGTGTATTTCACCGACATTAATTCGTAACTTTATAAAAGTCTCCACATAAGGGTATCGATGTATCATTTCTGTATATATGTTTTCGGTGGGTGGAACCCTACTTTTCAGTTACACTAAGTGCTGTTTGTTGTAAGGTCTAAGTGCTTTAATATTTTTATTCAGAATTGACTAATAAAAATAATTTTAAAAAGTGTAACGTAGTTTATGCACTTTAAGATTTCATAGAGTGTAAATACTTCTAATTTATATTTTAATATTATTAATAATTTTTAATTTGGCAAAATTAAAAAAGTAGAATATTTTTAATTATTCTTTAAATGTTCGAGGTATGTCGCTTTTTTAATTTAAAATAAAGGTAGAATGAAAAACTCGTCAACAAAGGATGACCAGGTTCGGAACCAATACTTTTACTTTTTGTTCGAGCTGGAAGAAAGTCAAATGGAACATTTTACCAGCCCCGAATATTAATCAATTTAATTAACTAATGCTTAAATATTCCAATCGAAAAAAAAATATTTTTTTTACTAAAAAATACGTGAAACGTAGCTCTTCCAGTCCACTAAAATAAGAAGCAAATCTGAAATATCGTTTTTCTTTACAATGATTATGGTATCGTAACGGAATTTAATAATTTTGTTAAAATCCGTCACACCTCCAAGAATGGATAACGCCGTATAATAGACTCCATTTGTGGAATCACTACGGAATCCACATCCACTAATAGAATCATTGTATCTTATGTTGTACAATTTTTAAATATTATATATTCATTTAATCCATTAAAAAAAACAGATAATTAGCTAGTATATACATTTTGATACAAATATAATATGGAATTTGGTGTTTATTTACTGTATTTTATGACTTTTATTTTCCTCTTACAATAATTGTCACATCTTGTGAGCAAACAAGACTACGTATTTTTAATTAAATACAAAATCTTTATAGCAATATATTAAGACGTAATAGCATAAAAGTTACGACATTATTAAATATGTCTTTAGCCATAATTTGGTATCTTTTGGCCGCTACATGGAGACAGAAATGTGCCAAAAAATATTATCTTAACATTATTTATTTATTTAGGGAAGAGCAAAGAAAGTTTAGTAGAGACAGCGTAAATCAATGCTAGTGTTAAAAATAATAGATCTCAAAAGCTTAGTTTTAATAGCTTTTCTATTAAAATCATTGCTATTTATTATTATTTGCTGCAAATAATAAATATACCAAATCTTCCATCTCCAGTTGACATTTTAATATATAATACAGAAGGGCTGACGTTTCTCTAATACGTTTTTCTATAAAGTAAGTATAATATTATAATGACATTCACAACCCACCCCACGACAGCTTGTTTAAGATTAACGAGCTTGTAAAAATATACAGGGATTTAAATTACACAAAAGGTATTGGTCTGTTTGATGTTGACTTTTATATTTTTAATCTCTTATATACATTTATTGGAGACCGACGAGTACAGTGATTTTAAGGATTCAGAATTCTTCAATGTTTCAAAATATATAATATTATCGTGTTAAACTTATTTACTATCTTATGGCTTAAATATTTTTTCTACAAATAATACATATGTTCTATATAAGAGAGAGAGTAGATGGAAAACAGGAGCCTCGGGATCAAAATTTAGGACAAAAAGATTTTTTTTAAATAAAAAATCTCGGATTGACGGTTACGGTTCGGTACGGTTACGGTACGTCTCGGGCAAACTCTTAATTTGTCTACGAAAATAATAGTGAACATTCTTCTCTGACATTTATTATAAATACACCAAATTGTAACAAAAGAATTGGCATCTCTCATCTAAATTTTAACTTATGACTTAGGCTCCAGTCAAAATGAAGGTTATAATTAATTTAGAAGGTTACTACATTTTATCTCCTGTATCTGAAATGTAAGAAATGTAAGCATCAAGCAATAAATGCTCTATTCACTTATTCCAGTCTTGTTTAGTATTGCTATAACATGACACAAGTGCTCCAAGACAACAGCCATTAATCTTACATACCTGACACCATAATATATTTCCAGGGTAGAATAATATATGTCATTTAGGTGGTTTTAAATGATAAAGGAAATGTTAATAGACTGTATTTCGCATGTAAAGTCTATTTAAGGAATTATTCCAAAAGAAATAAGTGTTGATTTAAGTAGGTACTCACAAGAAAAAATAATGAGTATATTTTTTATATGTTAAAACGAATTAAAGTTAGATATCATATATTTAACCGTGTTTGTAATTGATTATTAGAAAACCAAGCTAAAACCCTTGTGAGGTTCACGCGGATTAATTTTCGGCCAACATCTACCACTATATTAAAATACTAAATCATCATATTGAGCTTAGAACAATATTTTGAAATATATATAAATAATAAAGCATTTTGGTTCATTTCATTTTGAATAAGACGTAGTTCTTACCTTGATAGCTGTTTGACCTTTTAGTTTGTGAAATAAATAATTTCCGCTCTTGATATCACCAATAATCGGAATTGGGAAATTGATATTTGAAATAATATTGCTTTTTGTAATTATTACTTAAATAAGTTTAGAATAAAAAGGTTATCTACAGAAATCGAACAATTGTGCCATAATATATAAATATAAAAAAGGTTTTAAATATTGAATTTACAACCGATTAAAAATCATCATTAATTTACAAATATTATGTAGCTGAGAGGAATCAAAACTGATACATTATTATTTAAAAAATTAACTAAACTAACAGACATTAATTTTCTTAATAATTATATACATTCGATATTTTTATAAGCTATAAATAAATATTCAGACAAATTATTTCTCCAAACTTATCTCAAACTCAAATTTGAATTTTGTTTTCTATAAAAGGACTATTTTATTTATTATTATTGTATATTTACTGGAAAACACACGTATGCGTCCCGAACAGAGAATCATCTACCAAGATTGAATATCGTTTATATATTCTTGAACCGTTTGATTTACACCAATTAGTCTTCCTCACGTGACGCCGCGTGTCTTTGGGGAGTCAAGTGACATATTCTAATATATACTGTATCTCGAGACACCATACTCGTAAAATACAATTAAGGGTATTTATTTATTATTATACGTTCGAATACTTTTTTTAGAACTACTGATTGAACCCGGGCAGGAAACGGTAACCGCATAGAAACTTTTACTACAAATCGTATAAAATAATTGCATGTTTTAAGTATTTTGTTTGGACTTATACTACCCACAGATCGCAAGATTCGCCATCGCCCATCGCGACAAAATCTCAACCCTCACCACCTCAACAGTTGGCGCTCCAATAGTGTACTATTCTTTAGAAGCTTTTTGCATCGGACGACGGATCTGTAGAAAAAATTTTCACCTAAGGTATTTCCGGACCCATTCGATATTTAAACCTTTAAGAAAAGACCGTATTAGTTTCTAAAAGACTGGCAACAAACTTGTAACTCCTGAGTTGTTCTTTGTCAACGGCAGTTACGTAGGTGACCTGTTGGCTCGCTTGCCTCCCTCTTCCATAAAAAATAAAATCTTTTTCGCTTAACACTGTCATTTCAGTAATACCTCTTAAATAAATAATAGTTTTAGAAATTTTAATTTTTAAATACATAATAACAATTTAATAACTGAATAACTAGCGATGTTCAGTATTTTATTGCTTAACGGCTAAGTAAGTATACATTTTCATTTTAGTATTGTCTTACACTTATACGAGTAGGATACATTTAAATAAAAATGTTTTTAACGTCCAGTTAAATTTTAAGTTTTTAAATGGTAATGCATTTAAATGAAACTAGTATTATTTTTAATTTAAAACAAATTATTTGTTTTTAATACAGTTTAGTATATATATTAATATGAAATATAGATATCAATTACTGCCCTTATATTTTCCATAGTAATAACATTCAAAGAGTGTAAAGAAAATCAATGGTCTGTCGTCGTAAATATTTATAGAACCATTATGTCTTTACTAAAGTATATAATACATCAAGATAAAAAAAAAACATTCTATCACAATACACTAGATGGAATAATTCTAGTTTAGTTTAGTTTAGTTCTAGAATAAGTCTAGTAAACATGTCTCAGTGTTATATATTATCCGTTACCCTTCAAAGGTTACGACTTATGTTACTCAGATTGATAAAGTTGTATTTTACATTAAACTTATTGTTACTTAAACAATTAAAATTACTTCAATTATCCTATAAAATTAACAGTATATAAATTATCAGTGAATCACAAGATTTCACTTACACTTTAACGCTTAAAACTTATTTCATTTATTTCAAGCTTTATTACAAGCACATAATAAATAACTCAATACCAATATATAGCCGACACTTATCACTTATAAAATGTATATATTTAAAAGATAAAATATACTCCACTAATAACTTATACGAAGATAGCACCTTACTCTCAGAGAGAAAACCATATGTATTAGAAGTCATTCTAAAAGTTTAAACAATATCAAACGGGTGGGCTCTACCCTCGGGTGCGCTCTACCCTCGGGTGAGTTCTACCCTCCCGTATGATATTAGTTTGAAAGAGAATAGTATTGCGCAGATACCAATTAATAGTACCTGACTTTGCTATAAATTACGTCTCAAATTCTATATTTTAATGTCAACACATTATTGCTTACCGTTATTAATAATGAGGTATTTTTTTATAATATTTTATATATATATATATTTAAATTATATTCGACTAATACTAGCTCGTCATGCTACTTCAGTCACTTATAATCTCAATAGCAGATAATTAAATGTATTTGAAAACTGTGCCATTTTTATTTAGATTTAATTTAATTTTAAAATTTAAATTACAGTTTATTCTTTCTTTATAACAGAATTGGATAGAAAAATATATTTAACCAGTACTGGATTTCAAGATATAAACTGCTTTATGATAAAGAAGTAAATTGGTTTTTGCTATATTGTACCTACTATTTAATAGATTTTGGAAATGTTGTTTTTATTTATAGACCCGGTATTTGAAATAGGATATTTCTTTAAAATAATTTCCAACCGTTTCAATCATGGTGACCACTTCGTTTCAAAACTATCGTTTTGCAAGTTACAAACACAGTATATAATAAAACTAACGAGAGTTTCGAAGCTTTGGGCAATTTCAACTGTCAAATAGTACCCATATCAATTTATAATAGGTTTTTCTGTATTTTTTTTCAAGTAGAACTTATACCACATGTAGGTTACTAAAGTAAATAGTTTTTGGTTACGAAATTAGGGCAACTACCAGCGTCTTTAAACATTTTTAACGATTTTGTTTTATATTTTCATTCATTTATGTTAATATAAAAGATGATATAAAGGATGTTTGCAATGATATTTATAACAATTTTGATTTGTTTTTCTTTAATTATATCGTTAATATCTATCTTATAATTGAAAGTGAAACTTCTTTGAATATGGTAAAGGAAAAAAACTTTAATAAAAAAAATAGTAATAATAGTAATAATACTATAAAAATAACGTTCATCTAAAAAAAACACAAACTTAAAATTAACAACAATAAAATAAATACATACGGCTTTAAAAAAAAATGTTATTTAACGTTTGAAGATAAAATGAGTTACTGGTTTTATACGTATTCGGATGAGCACATATTGGTTGACTTTATTAATATAACTATATAAAAAATGTAAAGCTTCGAAGTTTGGAAACAATACGTTATAATACTAGTTGAGCTGTTATTTATTGGTTTCTAGGTTTTACATTAAAATTAGTTAGCGCAAACTGTTTGTTGATTAATGATAGAGCTAAACACGTATTTTCCAACTAAAACTGAACATTTGGTTTTGGAATTATGACGGACCTAACTTACCCTCAGGCTGTCGACTTCGAAAATAGATCATGTACAGTTACTTAGAGAGAAATAAAGGAAAAAAAATAAAAATCTTTGACCCTTGAGAAGTAGATATTTGGGTTATATTAGTGGTAATATATAATAGCTATTTTACGGCTTTTGTTCTGGAAAATGGTGATACTACCCGGTCGAGCGACATTACTATAGCAATGAATCTCAACCAAAACCATTATAATCTTATTATTATCCCAACAATGAAGAAGATATAAATTTGATGGGCACAAATCTTTCCAGTCTGACACCTGGATAAATTTTTTTTTAAAACACCATCATTCAGATGGTGTTTTAAAAATATTTCGATAAATTATAAACTCATCACTCAAATGTTTTACTTAGAACCCGTCAGTGCAAAATCCTACAGCAAATTTTTGTACAAGATTAACATATATTTACCCAAAAAAAAAAAGGTTATTAATTCGTGAAATCAGTATATTTTTATTTACCGCTTATTTTAAAATATACACAGCTATTAAAAGCGTGTGTCATTAATTGTCATGTCCTTACCCTTTGAGGGTTAGTGGTTTCGACCCGACTCTAAGATATTACACTGAAGCTATTATTTATCACATTAGAACAGACCAGTTGTGACTTGAATTTGTAGCATTAATTTTAAAGGAGTAATTTATTATCGAATTGTCTTTGACTTACTCCAAAAAAATTTTTTTTATGTTCATTGTTATACCTTAATAATTTTATGATATTAAACATGTTATATTATAGAAATATTTATATATATAATTGTTGACATCTTAAAATATTAGCAAACAATGCAATTCTCAAACATTTCTAGTACCTAAAAGATAACCTGTTAGTAAACTCGCTTTTGCGAAGAATTGTACAGTTTAAAAAAAAACAGCTTATTTCAATTCCGATTTCATTAACATCAAATAAAGTAACTTTGATTGACTTAAAGAATACTTTTAACCATCAGTTGAATTGTAACCACAGAAATACAATATACAATTATTTCTGCACTCTCATACTAACACTGGATTATTTTGGTTCAACCAGTTTAAACTTTTGAGGAGATAAGAGATTTACATGTGCGAACTCACCGCGATAGCTCTGGAACTACAAGACCTAGAGACTGGCAATTTGACAGTAAAATTCCTCTTGCCAAGTATGTCATATAAGAACGGATTTTACAAAATTCCACCCCCAAAGTGTATTTATGTATATTTATTGGAAAAAAATAAGTATCAAGACTACCAGAATATTCTTTTTTGCGTATAAAAAATTACCAAGAGCACATTTTACTACATTCCGCCCACTAATGCTATACAAAAATTAAAAATTTATATTTTTCAATCTATAGCTCCTATAGGTGTAAAACTTGGGCAGAATATTTTTTAATTCACACATCCAGATAATGATTTAAGGTTCTATAAGTTTATATGAATTTAAAAGACACAACTTTTCGCATCACCACGTACGGTATCGTAATTTACAACCTCGTCATTTTACATCGCGGAATCCCCAGTAGGCCCACACCATGGATAGACGAGAGCAGTAATGTACTGTGGCTACCCTGGCTGCCCTAGAGCCCTAGGGCTTGGAATATGTTTCCCGTGCTTGCAGACATGTATTTTACGTAAATATCTCGGAGTCAAAAAATAAATTTGAAATACTATAAAATAACAGACTTCCGGGACATTTGAACCAAGAACCGGTTTCGTTAAAAAACGTTAAAGTCTATAAAAGCATTTATAATTGAATATAAGACTGGATGAGGATGAATAAGATGAGTTTTACTTCACAATACGGTTTTCCTTGAATTGTATGTATTTAAGTAAATTATTCATATTATACAAATAAATGACACCTCCAATTTTAAAATGTTTGTTTTTTCCCATAATTTACTCTTACCAATAATACGAGGAGAAATCTGTCAAAATAAGACTACTGTCTTTTACATAATGCTGGGCCGTTGTTAGATACAAGCTACTTAATAATATATTGGCTTATCGAAATCGAATTTTTAAACTATGTGTTAATAAAAAATCTTTGTTTTCAATACCAAAAAGAAACAAATTATATAAAATATTTATATAATAGATTCTTACAAATAGGCTAATAACTGACACAAATAAACTGACTTCCTAATAAGACGTAACTTTATTTACATTTGAAATAGAAATGTTTTGAATTATTCCCGGGCCGGCTTCTTGCTCAGGTCCTACAGAAATTTAATATCTTTTATTTACGTACATCTGTTTTTAGGTATTCATTATAAGATTGTAATGAAACATTAAGGAAATTTGTTTTTAATATTTATATTACCGTTATTAATTTAAATTACTAAAATGTTGAAAAGATGATATTCAATTATAAGTTTGTCAAAATGTTTCAAATATTAAATCATGTTTTACGTTGTACAACATAAAACATGATAAAACATAATACATATTTGGGTAATTTTCACGAAATCCCGAAATTCTTGTCCTTGGTGTTTATATAAAAATCCAACCAAGAAATGGATGTTACTAATATTTCTATACAATCCACATAATTATATCTAAAAGTTTCACATAAGATTTTAGAGCCGTATAAATAAATAAATAAAAATGCATAAACATAATGTTCCTAACATCATTTCCTTACTGTGTCCCAAGTACCAATTTTATTTACTTTTATTTACCAAAAAAGTACAAAAATCATTCGAATCATATTGAAGTAAGTTGGATTATTTAAAAATATTGTAAATTAAAGGGGAAAAACCGAAATTAGCGTTGTAAAGGAAAACACGCGTTCAAAATTTGAATATTTATATGTGTCTCACAAAAATAAATCATTCCCTCACACTATTACTGGCAGTTGAATTATGAACGCATTTTAAATAAAATACAAACGCTACCATTAGTTTTTGAAAGTTGGCACTAATGTCAATTTGTCAAAAAAGCATATTTTCTGTGATTGTATTCGGGTGTGCGCTGCAAAAAGATTTTATAAATTATATGGTTTAGTAAAATTTTTGATCGTCATTTCATCACATTCTAAAAAAACAAAAGGTAAGTACTTTAATTGATTGTAAGTTGCATAGATAAGATGACGTTTGGGAGTAATTTCCTTAAGCAGAAAAATAGTTTTAAAAGTAAGGTTATGTCACGAGTTCTTAACGGTTATTCTTTATTTCGTCATTCCCTCACCATCATTCCCCCATACAAATTTATGGTGAGGGAATGATGATATATGAGGGAATGATTTTTGGATAGGCTTACTGACTTTTTTTATTGTTTGCTTTTATTAACTCTTGAATTTATTGTTAGAATATTGTTGTAGGTTAAAAAATGTCAAGAAATAAGAAGATAAGCAAAGAAGAAGCTAAATTAAAAAAGCAAGAATATGACCGAAAGCGCAGGGAAAAAATGAAAGCTGATCCTGTAAAACTTGAAACACTCCGCCAAAACGAAAGAATTAAATACCTAAAAAAAAAAGAAAAAGGCCAAGTAAAACCTATATCCGCAATGAGTTCCCGAGAAAGAAGGCAAAAAAGGAAAGACTGGAAGAAAAATAGCCAAACATACAGAGACAAAACAGTGAAAGTGCGAAAAAATTTAGCAAGACTGTTAGATGAGACACCACCTCCTAGCCCAGGACCTATGCAAAATAATGATGAATTGAGAAATCTGGCAGTTCATCGGAGGAGGCAGCAACTCAGAAGACGTAGAGGAATACTTTATGCAAAAATATCCAGATTACAGGAAAGACTGAAACAAGAAATAAGAAGAAAAGAGAGATATCGAAAGAGATGTCAAAGACAAAACAAAAATAATCAAACTTCACCGGAAGCCAAAGTATCAGCTCTCTTAAAGAACGTCCGAGTTCCTAAAATTGTGAAGAAGAAGCTTCTTTTATCAGAAATTATTACTCAACAGCTAAAAGGCAGGTACAGTACTTTAAAGAAACATAGTGAAAAGAAAAAGTACTATGAAATAGTAAAACCCGATCTTTTGAAGAAGCATAAACTACTCAGCTTATCAAAACAGTTTTTCAAACATGATTGTTACAAAAAGAGCGTTTCTAGGAAAGTCAGTGCTAAATTAATAAAGGTAAAAAAGGATGTTCAAGATTTTTTGGAAAAGGACAAAAGTTCTCGGATGTGTCCAGGAAAGAAAGATTTTGTAAAGTCAAAAGGACAGGTAAAACAAAAACGTTTACTGTGCGATACCATGAAAAATTTGCACAATAAATTCCTGACTACAGTTGAGTATAAAATAAGCTTGACAACTTTCTGCAGATTTCGGCCTTTTTGGGTGACTTGGGCAAACATAAAAGACCGTGACACATGCAAATGTGTAATCCACGCAAATGTTCAACGGATGATCATGAAGTTACATGAAAATAAAGTATTGTTTTGCTGTAATCTAACTAGATTTTTGACCATGAAGACATGCAATGTTTATTCAACTAAATGTCTTTTACGAGAATGTGAAGGTTGCGCAAATAAAATGATAGAGTATTATCTTCCACAGCCAAACAGAATAGTGACTTATAAACAGTGGATGTATGAAACTGTATCCTACGAAAAAAATGGAAAGATGAAGACAGTAAGAAAACCTATTTTAAAAGAGATCAAGGTTTCACTGAGGTCATTGGTACTTCAGTTAGAAAATACTTTGCCTTCATTTTTTAAACACATTGCTACGATAGCACACCAGTATCAGATCATATCTGAACTTAAAAAGACTTTAGCTGACAATGAAGTCCTTATTCACATAGACTTCAGCGAAAACTATTGTTGTAAATATAACGAAGAGATTCAGGCAATACATTTCGGAGGTGCAAGACAACAAGTTACTCTACATACAGGAGTATTATATTTACGTGAAAATGACACTGTAAAACCCTACACGTTTTGCTCTCTTTCTGAGAATAATAGACACGATGCAATGGCAGTATGGGCACATTTATTACCAGTTTTTGAGTGGATTAAAAATCACAATACAAACATTCACAGAATACACATGCTAAGTGATAGTCCAGTCAACCAGTACAAGAACAAGTTCATGTTACATCTAGTATATCATCATATAAATGATTTGTTTTCGGGTGCGACATTTTTTGCGTGGAATTATTCAGAACCAGGCCATGGCAAAGGTGCTCCTGATGGCATAGGTGGCACATTAAAAAGAACAGCTGATAAAGCGGTGGCTGAAGGCAAGGACATCGTAAATTTGAAATCTCTCAAGGAAATTTTATTGGCAAGATGTTCTTCAATAAAGCTGTTTGAAGTTACCTCTGCTAATATCGCGAAGATAGAAGACTTAGTCAAACAGTCAACCATCATTGCTGCATTTCGTGGAACCCAGAAAATTCGTCAATTTGTCTTCAGTAATGATGTCTTGGAATTTAGAAGTCTTTCATGTTGTCAATGCGGAGAAAAGTGTAAACATTTTCACATGGGATATTATAAATCTTCAAAACGTTGCATTGAAAAACCAAAGTCCTTTGAATTAAAAACACAAAACAAATCTTATGATGATGGACATTCGTCAAATGATATTATTTGTACGGACACTAATATCACTCATAATATTGGTGATTATGTACTTATCAAATGGGACGAAAATGTTTACCCAGGGGAAATAATATCAGTTTCTGTGGAAGGCGCTTTAGTAAAATGCATGAAAAGAGGAACTAAATCTTGGAAATGGCCTAAAATCAGAGATGAACAGTTATATGCCTGGCATGACATTCTTAGGTAGATTGAGCCTCCAAAATTAATCAGTAAGGGTTGTTATTTTATAAAAGACTTAAACTAGTTTAAAATATCTGATTAAGACTTGTAAGAATTGTAACTTTGAGACTGAATCGTTTAAGATTACAAATTTTAAAAGTAGATAATTTCACTCTTTATTAGTACCTACTAAATAAGAAGTATTTTTTGTTTGGAAAAAAGCCAGTTTAGTTATAGATGTTGATTTTAATATTAAACATTCATTTTATCTATGAGACTAAAGTTTAAAATAAGAAGTTTTTCTGTTGTTATAAATGCTGTTAGATGAATCTTTAAGTTAGCAAGGATTTTGTGGTCATTGTTATTTAATTAATAAGTGTAATTGCCTTAAATAAGTGCAATATTATATAAAAATAAGTTTAAATTACAGTTATGCCAAAGTGCTGCAATAATTTTGTGATTTGCTGGAATTACTCATTGATCTTACTTATTATTTAAGAACAAAATTTCATTTAATAAAAAGAATTCTTTAAAAGAAAACTAATTTCATTTAAAAAGCTTCATGACTTGTCTGCAATAATCATTCCCTCACCTTAATTGTCATTCCCTCACTTTGTTTTTTTTTAATGTCCTCAGAACTTTCATAAAACACAATATTTTTTGGGACCACTACATAATTTAATTCTAGTAATATTAGTACTATCAAATTCACATAAAATAATTATCAAATAATGTCAATATTTTTTGTCATTTTAAGAAAGCCGAATTTCGGGATTTCGTGAAAATTACCCATTTATGTATTTTATTAAAACAATATTATTTAATAAGTGACGTCACCTAAAAGGAACTCTCCTTTTAGGTGACGTCACTTATTCTATTAAAAAGGTTGCGATGTATAATATACTACAAGTATAATTATGTACTTGTAATTTCTGTAAAATCAATCACTGCCATTCGGGTAGCCCAACTTAAATAGAGTTAAGCCTGGATCATTTCACAAAGGATAAATTACCAACCCCACAATAATTTTGTCTGACAACTAACAAATATCTAACTCAATCATTTATACTATATTGAGGTATATAAACTGATATATAGTATACAAATATTAGGTTTAATCTTAAAATATATACATAAGGCCTAATATTGATCTTTTTCAAAGCCTTATTAAAAACCTTCATAGCTTATAAACTTACAATGCTTTGTTCCCGTTACAGTTTTCATCGTCTTCATCAAATTATTTTTTTAATAAGGACGTCGTGTAATATGATACCTAATTTGTTTTATGGTCCTTCTATTTATTATGAGAAAACAATTCCATAGACATTTTTTTTTCAAGGGTGTCATTGACATTTTTTTAAATTCTTAACAACTTACTCAACTTAACAAAAAACTTAACAAAGTTAGTTTAATAAACTTAAAACGTTGTAGAAGAGTATCAGATTAGTATTATACCTTATTTAGTTCAAAAAGGTTTTTTTCATTTTTGGGCAAACTAATTGAGCTGAGTACAGCTCCACACAATATGACTATTTCTTGGAATCATCATGGATCATGAAAACGGTAATATGTTATATTTTCTTTATTATAATATATATTGAGATACAGATATTGAATTTATATGTTAATTTTATTGTATATTAGTTTGCCTTTTATGATATTTTTTATGTATTTATCAACAGTAACATGTTCTATTTTAGGTAAACGATTTTTGATTTACATGGAAAAGATGTTGTTGAAGACTTTCATTGAACCAAAGAATAAAGGGCTCTTTGCAAAACAGCCTTGTTTTGAAGGAAAAATTATTTATTTTTAACAAACCACATCTCGGGTTGTTTATTAAAGAGGGTACTTGTCACCCGTATTCTCCGAAAGTGAAAAAGCAATATGAATACTTGGATACCCAAAAGTATTGTAGTATACAAAGAGATTATTATTTGTTTTCAACGTCAAAGTAACAAAGTTTGTTAATATTGCCTTGACGAAAATTATAGAAATCATTCTAATACCTATTTAAACTTGGAATTGAAATTGAAACATTATTAAAATTCTCAAATCAGGAGCACCTCAAAGTGTTTTCATCTTAGTATATATAAAGTACCTAAAATTTTTGCAAAATACAATAATTTTCAGTATGTGTTAAACCAACAAGTATCAATGAGGTTTTATTTACTTATTATATTGAGAGAAACAAGCATCCAGTTCCCCTAAGGGTATGAGATCACCGACGCCCGTAACAACTTCACCAATGTCATGTTAACTCCTTGTTAATATGACATGCGCCTGAAGCAAGTACATGACATATATTTTTAATTTCAGGTTTCAGAGCTACATGGTGTAAGCGATTTTTTTTTGTCTAATACCTCACTAGGTATTACACTTTATTTACATATTAATAATATCAAGACTGCACATAACTTCTTTTCTGAAATTAATGTCTTTGTTGTTTGTATTTAGGCAAAATAGTCGAGCCTTTGATTTATTTTAAATGTGAAAGTATAGTTCAAGTGTTGATATAAATATCAAACAGAACACGAGAAAATTATTTATTTTCCAAGTCTGACAATAAATTGAAAACGTCAAATAAGCTGAAGAAAAATGTAATGGTAAAATAGAGCGAAGTATAGACGATATAGACGACGGGCAGTATTCAAACCGACTTACATTAAATGTACTTATTCTATCTATCGTTAGGGTTCCTAAGTCGTAATTCTGATGAAAGATTTTTATAATAAATTGAGCTAAGTAAGATAAGTTTAAATAAATTAAATCTGATGAATAAAAAATATCATCTAATTATTAAAGCAACAACAGTTTTCCTTCTTTATTATTCGAGTACAACGGGTTTTATGAAAACTAAAATCATTTATAATCTAGTGTCTCCTCCGTGAACTTTCTTAAACTTTACTCTAACATACCACTCACAATCAGTCTTTCTTTACACTCTCTCACACGTATTTCATACATTTTTCCTCTATTTTTATACAACTCTACTGATGCCTACTCACTAAATACTAATGCATCAGTAACAAAGGATATTTTAGTGCTAAATTCCGAGTTAAATCAATGAATAAAAGTACAAAAAATCATAATATATAATCTTGCTTTCCGCTCGCGGCTTTGCCAGCGTGGAATTAGAAGCGTACAGACGAGGTCTAAACGTCAGCGTTAACGAAATCAAAATGGAACCCTTCATAAGCGAGTCCGACGCTAGTTATTTAATTTTTTTATGAATTAACATGCCCTAATAAAGTTTCCTGTCGCGTATTAATAGTTATTATTCACGTCTATAACTTCAAAAATCTTTATTTAATCTGAATCCCTTATATTTGGGAGATTTATTTGCAGCTTTCTATCTTAACACGTATTCATTAATTTGTAGTAAACAATTAATATCCAAATTTTCAAGTCACTTCAACGGTGTAGAACTTTTAAATATAAGATTTTCACCCCTTTCAACCCTTTTGGAATGGAATTTATAAAAATTCTCTAACATACTTGCCAAATGTGGGCTTGTTGCGTTCCGTAGTTTCGGCTGTGTGTTATTGGTCAGTGATTCAGTAACGGAAAAGTTTAATATGTATACATTAGCGTTGGATTTTCTTTGTATATGTTTTGTTTGTTGGAAATGTTTTAAAGTAAATAGCATACTAAGTCATTTTAATTTTACTTATGCGTTCGGCAGTTACTGGTACAAAAGTAATTGTCTTTTTTAAAATCGTGCTGTTCTTGCTTTTAAGTTTGATTTATGGACCACAGTGATCAAAATCTAGTATATTCGTTAAAAATTTGAAATAAGGAAAACTAAACTTTATTTCGCAAAAAAAAAATCACTTACATTAAATAGCCCTGGAACGGTCATAATGAGCAAAATTTTGGCGCATAGAACCCACCGTCACTTCGCTCTCATTTTCACAACTGTTGTCCCAATCCAAGTCGTGTTGCTTAAACAGTCTTAGGACAATTAACCGTTTAGCCAAATACTTTATTGTGTCGCTTGAAATATTTTGCACTTCATCACCGTAATTAATTTGAAACTTGAAACATTTTAACCCCAATTTCATTAGGTTTAAAATGTTTTATCAAAAGTCAATTTTGGTATGAAAAGTTCCTTAAATCATTAATAACTCGCTTTAAGAAGTTAAAACTGTAAAAAAACAAGTTTAAAAATCAAAATGTAGTAAGACAATAAATACCTAAATCATTTACAAGTCACGCTCTTCAAGTAAACTCTAGCCTGGGATGAATCACCGAATGTTCAAGATTCAATCTTAGGCCTTTTTGTAACCTTAGGGTCTTTTTTGCTTTTATTATAAACATTCTGCAATATTTTTTTTTTGTAAAGTTTCAATAAATCTTTTTTTTTTTATATCTTTTAAATATGGCATAAAAATAAAGTACTTTACACTTCTGTAATAATTTATTTCTTAATTTTTATTTTTTTACTGTTTACATATTCTGTTTAACTACAAAATACATTTTTGCAGTGTTACAAATTAGAAAAAAAAATACAGATTAAAAATATAAATATAAATTATGACAATTATGCCCACTTTTTTTTTAAATATCTTTGGAAAAAAAAAATAACATTATATTATTTTTATTTTACTTGTGCTATACACACAAAAAATAAATACGTGCTTCTCTAGTACCCTTACACTGTAAGATAGGATCCTGTAATATGTGTCGTATATGACGAATGTATCTGTTATTGTGTTTATAAATATACTTCAGATTATTTTGTGACATCGGTTAAAATAACTGTTATATTTAATGGAAATTGTAGTACCTTGTTTGTTAGTTTTCATTTTTATAGCTATATAAATAGTTAAGAGCCATTATTTTCCATGGAATTTAACCATAAAATGCAATATTAAAATATATATATAAATTTAATAATATAATTTTGTTGTCAGGAGTTGGGTTATAGGTTATAGGACTTCATGTTTAATTATATTATCTGAATATAACAAAGGAACACATTTGGATGTAAATTTGGAAATATTATTTCAGCATAACACATAACCGTCGTCATATTAAACGAAGCTTGAAGTAAACATTCTCATAAAGCCTATAATTACATTCTCATATTCACTGTTAATTTATACATAGGCAATTCACAATATATGGTAAATAATTAATTGAAATATACAAATAACTCACTAAATCAATAACAGAGATGATTTTTTTTTTTACATTTATTCCACTCAAATTTTAACTTATTGTCGTGATTCAATGGTGAGAAAGGTTTTCAAGGTTGAGCATGTATCTGGATGTCGTCTGCATAGATGTGATAGGGAAAAGTAATTGAGAGAATTATACTATTTATAAAGATGGGAAAACTTGAGGTAAAAAAATCACTCCTTGAGGTACCCCGGCATAAATATCACGTTAAGATGACATGACACAATTATCAAGCTAAATTCACTGCCGGAGACCTCGAAGATAACTTTGAAACCAGACAATCACGTATGTGTAGACGTACGTATTAATAATAGAGAAGCAAATTCAATAAGATGTCATGATAAACGACATAGCATGGCGTCGTTGTGCATTCATACTATTCATAAAATACATAAATAATAATAAATGTTATACGTAAATATAATACTACCATATAATATAACCAAATCTTTTCTTAGCTTGCAAGTCGATGAAGTTTTAATAAAGTAGCCCGAGTTTTGCCGTAAGTTTGCCGGCAGTTTTCTAATATCGGCTACTATTGCCGTGCTACAGTAGCAAGGCAATAGTAGCCGATATTAGAAAACTGCCAACAATTTGGAGATATTTGTAGATGTATCTTCATTTTGTGATACCTCTCTACTTTAAATAATTAAAATAATAAAAAATACAAGTACGAAAAAAGAAATGATTTCATTTTCTCACCTACCTTCCACAAAAAAATTGTAACTTCTTTTTTTTTATTTTTATAAATAAAATAAATGTGATTTTTTTTGTATTGTAAAAAAACATAAGACACAATAACTAAGAGTGAACACATATCTCTCGTGTTAATGAACATACGAATTCATCTGACAGACCTCACGTTGTACATTTATTCGCTAGTCGAACCCTTCGCTTCTGGAATATTTATGCCATTGGCGTCTAAATTGGTTTTTGTGGGTAAGAATAAGCTTTAAAAAATGTTGATATAAAGAGTTTGCTCATGTATTTACTCTTTTAGTATAGAATTAACTGATATCATATTATTAATTTTCTGTGTGGAAGTGAATAAAATAAAAGGTTCACAGATAATAAGAATATTTATATAGATTCAAATTCGAAATTCAAAATTCAAAAATATCTTACTCAAGTAGGCATTTACATACACTTTTGAATCGTCAATTACATTACATTACATTAAAAAATGTCAGTATGTCAGTCCGTGAGTAAGCTACCACCAGCTCGGAATGCGGCTCTGCTGAGAAGAGCTGGCCAGAAACTAAACAGTTGCTCTTTTAAAAACAATTTAACAATGTTTTATGTATACATTAGAATATCCCGCAAATCAGTCAACAAGCAAAGCTCCACAACCTAACCTTTTAGTTGATCGAAATACGATCAACCAAAAACTCTTGTATATTGATAATTATAATTTACAGTAATAACTACGATGAGTTTTGGGTTACATATTTTTTCTGACTCGATGTGACGTCATGACGGAAACTTATTACCAGACAAACACAATCTGTGTATGTTATCTAGCTTTAGATTAACCCATACCTGATATCTAAGCTTAACTTTCTGGATAGCACATATTACAAGTCTATGGTGTGCATCGGACACTGAGAAAGCAATTATATGTAACCCATATAATTGACACGCAACCCTCGAACAGTCAATAGAAATGAGACAAAAATTATACTATAAGCAGAGAATGCGAATCAGGGCTGTCTCAAATTATTAATCATAAATAATTAACAATATTGGTATATTAATTCTATAAAACAGAATTAGTAATCCTTAATAATTAATACGTACAATTATTACAACCTATCCAACACCCGGTGGCAAGGAGCACTAATTTTGAAAACTCGTATTTTTTATGATATTCAAATCTTTAAACGCGATTCAACATTGGAAGTATTAAAATAACCTGTGGAATTTTGAATGGATATTGTGAATATCAAACAACTTAAAAAAATGGTGTCTAAATAATGTTCACAAATTTTAATAGCTGGCGGTAGTAAAAAAAAATCATGAAAATGAAATATAAAAAAAAAACTCTTATCCACCGAGGAATGATATAAGACGGATGCAAAGAGTAACGTTAAAAGTTTCTCTTTTGAATGCCTTCCTGCAGTCGAAAAGTTATAGGATTTCATTTATAAGGCTTTTAAGGTACAACGATTAATTTACTAATGAGAAAATACCGTCAGAAAAAAATATTGTTTTAAATAATTGTCACTCATATATAGGTATATTATAATAATATTATCTAGCACATATCCTAATATTATGTTAAGCAAAACAAAGTTATTTTCAATATTAGAGAATTTTACGATAAAAATGTTACTAGCTATTACCCGCGGCTTCGTTCGATAGAAGCGATTCGTGCGATAGTTCGAAATGTTTGGAATTATCCTTTCCCGTCGGAACCTCAAAATAAAAAGCATATAAAAACACTCAATATTGAATTTTCTCAACATTGACTACTTTTCGAGTTTAGGTAGGTGTGTTACCATCAAATTAATTGCTAAGAACTTATAAAATTAATCAACATTATTTTTTAATTAAAATATCACGGTCACTAATCACAATAAAACACAGCCTATATTTTAACTTAGACAAAGTTACAGAAATTTAATTAAAATCGGTCCAGTTGTGTCGGATATTAGCCCGAACAAACATTCTGACAGGAAACTTTTATATATTAAGATACATATAAATGTATACATTCCAGCTTCCAATACCTATTTTTAATATATATATATATATATATATATATATATATATCTATAATCTACTTATTATGCAACTAAGACTAAGACTCTTAATTGAATATTAATTTTTCAGAAAATTTCAAGATGTTTTTCGATAACACATTTGAAAGTCATGTTAGTAATTAAATCATTCTATTTAATGATTAAAATAACGGAAGGTTAGGGCGTCGTGAAGGTTACTCGTGACACGCAAAAATTTAAAAATCTGTTAGATTTTACATAAGTTTTGTTACCTGTGAAGTTAACCAATAACGAAATCAGAACCGTCCCTCGACTAAAAATAAAACTAGAGAAAACTTACATTGAGTGAATTTAAAACTTTTGAATAAAGAAGCGCTTGTTCCATGTCATATTTTATGCCACTTAATATATATATGAATTAAAATATTGATCGAATGTAAATACCAATAATCTAATTTGAAAACAAACGAATTATTATTTATTTTCATTTACAAATACACAAATTGTAGGAATAATAAAAATTATTATACCGTAGTCTAACTAAAAGATTTCCATTATTGGTCCCAAGCAATTATGTAAATAGTGAAATGATTTAGAGCTTATCAGCGTCGTTCGTATAATTGAAACAGACGTTATTTAATCGGAAGATTAGATTTTATTTTACTATATTAATAATAAATAATATCAACATAAATATATTGCCTAATTTCATTTACGTATCTTTATTGTGCTTGTTTGAATAATACGATATTTTTGTGCCATTACTTACGAAATAAACGTAAAAAGCTTTTGCAATAAATATATAAAAAATACTTCAAATATGAAAATTCGAATTAATTGAATTTCAAAAATAACTATCTTTTGAGTAAAAATTAAATATGTTATAATTACTCAAAAGATCGGAATTCTAATTCAAATCATTTAAATGCGAATATCTCAATATGATAAGATCAATATTTGAATTATAATTAAGAAATAACCAAATATTTTAACAATAAAATACATTCAAGTAATAAAATTATAACAGAGTATTCGTTTCCAATCCTACATAATCATCCCATCCTTATCTATAATTGTTATTCTTATCCTATATAAATATTTTAATCTTAGTAGGCTTACTATTTTTTAACACAATTATGTTGTACGTTTTTGTTTGTTTTATTTAAAATAATGAATTGTCCAAGGTCTGTAATTAACTTTATGAATCGAGTCGAGTGTGTAGAACGTGAGGCTATGCAATGCAATGGTCCGTTCCAAAACAAACTATTGAATATATACAATTCGTCTATTTGAAAAACATCTATTTCATATGCGTGAATTCTTTAAACACTGTTGTTGCGTCTTCGAACAGTCTATTATAGTTCGTATATTTGAAAGTTACTGTCAGCAGCTTGCACAGGAACACTTCCCAGTAAAGACAACATTCCATTTCCAACTTTTTTCTTTAAACACTGACAGTTTTAAAATCAATTTATTGAATTCGGGTGGGTTATAGCAGCAGTCTATCTGCGAGACTTCTGGCCAAACAGATATTCTCATATTTAATGCATAAAAATTAATAAAAGTATTAATACATTTTTTTATCTTCAACGATGCTAACTTATAACGGGCATTTGCTAAAATCTTCAAATTCACTGGCATCTGGGCAGTTAGCAATATTTTAGTACAATAATGAAGGGAAGGGGAAAAAAAGTCATGAGCTCCTCGGTTTACATAAATGTCAAACGTTTAAACCTATCTATATAAATACGATCTTTAGTACTTACAAAATATGGGCTTATCACTTATAATTACATTTTAATGTTTTTCATTTTTATTAAGCCGTGAAATTATTTTAATATCCTATGTCCCTTCTCTAATCTCTTTGTCGTGCCATTATCTATCTCTAGAGATTTTAATTATTGTTCTTACAGTTTGTGTAACATATACTCCAAGCAGCAGCAATGTTTGTGCGATTCAGATAGCCTTTTTTACTAATTTTAGAGCCGACTAGAATAACTGCGTTTCCTTAAACCTGCAATAATGCTTTTGTTCCACATATCATATTAAATAACAAGAAAATAATAAACACTGTTTTTTTTCCAATTAACATCGTTTAGTTACAAATTAATTAGTAGCAACAAAAATAAAAAAAATACAAAATTCATAAAATATGAAAAAAAAATTATTCAGCAATATCATAAATTTTGCAAGTTATCACATTTTTGAATATTAAAACTAGCAAAATTTATAATTTCAAATCAATGTTTAATCTTTAATGATAATCTGAATTCAAATTAATATTCTCTTCTGAAACTAGCAATCTAAGATATCACCTAAAGTTTAATGAACGGGGCGACCCTAGGAATTCACAGGAGTAGACGATAATAATTCTATGACCTTTACAATGAGAGGCAATTTAGTCATATTCAATAACTCAACATATTAGAAATTATTGAATTATTTTGTATATTTTGTTTAAATGTATGGTAAATTAGAAACTTATGAATAATTCATGGAATATTATGAACATTTCCTGAAATTTCTTATAGTGCTAATATAGAAATCTCGCAACTACAATTTCGAACTTCACATATATAATCTAGTAAAAATCAGATAAAGAATTCTGCCTTGGAACGTAAGTTAAAATAAATATCTTCTATCATTTTCATAATAGACATTATTCCAGTTTTGAAAAATGTAAATGCTTTTCAAATTTTAAGGTATTGAATTCAAAAATATAAAATGTTTTAGGATCTTAATATAAAGAATATGTCCGATGCGGGGTGATTGCGGGGTGCTTGCGGGATGCTTGCTGGGTATATACAGCGTTTGTGAGGCGTGTATGCAAAGCATTGGAAACATCGGGTTGAATTTAAAATATATAATGTAAAATATAAATTCAATTATACGCGAGGTAGATCCGTAGAATTAGTTTTATTTAAATGTATACTCTCGAAAATCTTAGAAAATACAAAATGTACATATTAGCATTAAAGCGTATGTATTTATTATTAATATTTAACACTTAAAGGAATTCTTTATAATTATAACTAGGTTACTCCGAGAACAGCTAGCTAACGTGGGAAACGTTAGCTTATTTTCTCGATGTTGGAAAATGCTTATAATAATATTTCTATTAATTGTGTAATCAAAATATTAGATGAACTCCAAGTGGGTACTACTATTTGTAATTACTTGTGGTATTTTTGAGTGAAAGGCAATTTAAAATCACAAGCTTTAATAACGGTAATACTTTGATTAGGACCCTTTTTCTCTACTGCTTTTTAATATAGCAACATATAAAATATGTGATCTGATCCAGAATGCTATGATTTACCAATACGCTGACGACTTCGCCTTATTTGTAAATCACAAAAATTTTATTATTAAGGAAAATATATTGAAGTTTTTTGTCAAAAGAAAAGGAATTATCGGCTGCAAATAAATTTCTATAACGCTATGGAAATCTTCTGAAGATGAATATGAAAAGTTATCATTTTTAATAATAAAATTTACCAATCGGACATATTATATTAATACTATAATGTATAAATATATTAAGTTATGAGATATAACAAATTATAATAACTTTCAAAATTTACAGTGCAGTTAAATTCCACAGCACTTGGGATAAGGCAATAATAATACAACAAAACCTTACAATAAAAAATAATACTAAACACGAAAATCATGAAACTAATATATATGTTAAAAAAAAGATACTGATTTAAACGGTTATTACTAAATTCGTCTACACTTGACATAAGGTTGACACTTGACAGTTGGCGCTTAGCGCTCTTAAGTTCAGAAACATCGTAAATTATAATTTGGAAATTTACTAAGAAATTAAGTAATAGCTAAATGGTTTAAAAAAAAAGAGTAAAATCTTACAACTATGCGATATGTGACGATAATATATGCAATAAGTTTGCTGAGTATTATTGATCAGGGTTTAATAACGCAACGAGTTGTTATAGTTTTTGGAAATTGAGCTAACTTTTGTCATTGAAAAAAGCTGTCAGACACAAATAGTAGTTCTGGTAATGATACGATCCTTATCGTTTCTCCTCGTTTCATCAGACCAGGCGATGACTATGTAATGATCAGAAATGCAGCAGTTCTTCATACCAAATTATTTTCTAGCTGCCACGGATACCTCTTACTTAAGCTTCGAACCTCCTACACGGTGATGCCCACTTTATTGTGGTTGTAGCCGCCTCAATATGGTTTTTATTTTTCATATTTGCGTCGTGTTCCAAAATTGTGATCGGTTTATCCCTTTTAGTGCCCAGAAGATTATTATACATCAATGCAATTTTACACAATTTGTTCTGTGTTCACAATAAATTAAGAGGATGAATGACGAAGACCTGACGACATCAGCGAAGACACAACTTCCTCTTCTCCTACTACCACCAGAGTGCTGCTGCACGCAGTTCATGCCGCGGTTCCTCCATATACCGAATTTATGAATAACCCACGAATGGGTTTTAAAATGGTCACTCAATTTCCGAAAAAATAAAATGTCTACACCCGAATAAAGCATATTATAGTGGTAGCGTTATTAAAGTTTACGTCTACAATTAAAAACTCTGTTTATATTACTGCTTACGAAATAGACAGATCTAATTCGTATTTAGATACCTAATATGCCAGAGTCAACAATTAACATATATTTTGAAAATTTCGAAACTCTATATTTTGGATAAGTGCTGTAACATGATCTATTGTTTTTATTATAACTTCAAACACAAATATTCGTATTGATTCTATCAATTTAGGACTTAAGGTATTATAATATATTTTCGATATATATAGGTATACAGTTTTATAGGTATTTATGTGTTTAGATAAATGGATACAGAATATTCATATTGAAATATTTTAGCAAATGAATGTCTTGAGAGAATCTGATATATTAAATATCGTGCAAAAAGTTTTATACTAATAAGATATAAAAAGAGACTTATACAAATAGTATTTCTCCGCTTAATTTAATAAAAATATATGAATTAAAGTTTAATTATTTCTATATTTATTTTAAAAAATTAAGTAAGTACAACATAGTTAACGTTTTATAAAAAATAACAAATTAAAAACAAACTTCTTTAGACATTACATAACCTTAAACAAAACAAAGAAAAACCATTTAATTTCAACTAACGTTGTTAAGAAAAGACTTACAACGTTAAGCTTGTAGGTAGAATGTCGCAGTGATTTGGGATATTCAATAACTTCGAAAAGAAAAAAAATCATATTTAATATGTCATCATAATAATTTTCCTAAAGGCTGTATTTTTTTTTTGAATACATTAGTCAAACAATTGTAATCCTACTACAAACGATAAACAAATGTAACATTTGATTAAACAATGACCACAGATTACTAAAGATTTCATATCTGTTACAGGGAAGACCGTCCGTCTGTATCAAACTTAGTAATTGGGCCAGCATAAATAATTGTGATATTTAGTATACCAGTACAAGCATTTAAAGCAGTTATCTAGTAGTACTGCTACATCTAATAATAATTGTTAATTGATATTCAGCAATATTCTTTCCTACATTAATTTTGCTTAATTCTTTTGGAATTACTGATTTTTTTATACTATAGGTAACTTGTACAGCACGTGTGACATATTTGCCTGACTATAAAAACTAACGATACATTTAGTGTTAGCTTGACTTTTAATGGGTTTGGTTTATCTCGAGACCGTTCTTCGCATTTCATCTCTCTCTCACCTATATATAAACTGTTCACCATACAGTTCAAAGTTTACTTACTGAACTAAAGTGAAGAAAAAATATAAGGCGTTGTTTTAATTTACCAATGGACCAGGATTTACTAAATATCATGTACACAACTGAAACTCTAAAGTTAAGGTTCTAATTATTTATAATAATAGGCTTCTAATTGAATGTAAATGTTTAAATGCCGATAAAACCTATACATTAATTAAATTAAAGCAAATTTCTTGATAATGTAACTGTTTAAATCCTTGTTTAATTACTTTTGCTCACTAATTACAAAATAATAAGTATTTATTGATTTTAAAGTCCTAAATTACAAGTTAACTTTTTCTACACCCTCTTGGAATTTACTTCTTTTGTTTACAAATTAACGTATTTCCGAACAAACTTCCCGATTCGAATTATTCAATAAATCGTGTAAAAAAAATATACTTTCATATAAATTAGCAAAAATTGTAGGAATAATAAAAATTATTATACCGTAGTCTAACTATGAGATTTCCATTATTGGTCCCAAGCAATTATGTAAATAGTGACTGATTTAGAGCTTATCATTTAGAGCTTATCGTTCGTATAATTGAAACAGACGTTATTTAATCGGAAGATTAGATTTTATTTTACTATATTAATAATAAATAATATCAACATAAATATATTGCCTAATTTTATTTACGTATCTTTATTGTGTTTTTGTGCTTGTTTGAATAACACGATATTTTTGTACCATTACTTACGAAACAAACGTAAAAAACCTTTGCAATAAATATATAAAAAATACTTCAAATATGAAAATTCGAATTAAGAGCATTCGTTTCCAATCCTACATTATCATCCCATCCTTATCTATAATTGTTAATCTTATCCTATATAAATATTTTAATCTTAGTAGGCTTACTATTTTTTAACACAATTATGTTGTACGTTTTTGTTTGTTTTACTTAAAATAATGAATTGTCCAAGGTCTGAAATTGACAATTGAATATTGACATTGAGTGTGTAGAACGTGAGGCTATACAATGCAATGGTCCGTTCCAAAGCAAACTACTGAATATTTCCAATTCGTCTATTTGAAAAAAATCTATTTCATATGTGTGAATTCTTTAAACACTGTTGTTGCGTCTTCGAAAAGTCTGTTATAGTTCGTATATTTGAAAGTTACTGTCAGCAGCTTGCACAGGAACACTTCCCAGTAAAGACAACATTCCATTTCCAACTGTTTTCTTTAAAATACTGAAGGCGTATCTCTATAAAGAAATTTATTGAATTCCGGTGGATTATAGCAGCAGTCTATCTGCGAGACTTCTTGCCAAACAGATATTCTCATATTTAATGCATAAAAATTAATAAAAGTATTAATACATTTTTTTATCTTCAACGATGCTAACTTATAACGGGCATTTGCTATAATCGTCAAATTCACTTGCATCCGGGCGGTTAGCAATATTTTAGTACAATAATGAAGGGAAGGGGAAAAAAAGCCACGAGCTCCTCGGTCTACATACTCGTAAATCCCAACCGTTTAAACCTATCTATATAAATACGATCTCTAGTACTTACAAAATATGGGCTTATTACTTATAATTACATTTTAATGTTATTTATTTTTATCAAGCCGTGAAATTATTTTAAAATCCTATGTCCCTTCTCTAATTTCTTTGTCGTGCCATTATCTATCTCTATAGATTTTAATTATTGTTCTTACAGTTTGTGTAACATATCTTCCAAGCAGCAGCAATGTTTGTGCGATTCAGATAGCCTTTTTTACTAATTTTAGAGCCGACTAGAATAACTGCGTTTCCTTAAACCTGCAATAATGCTTTTGTTCCACATATCATATTAAATAACAAGAAAATAATAAACACTGTTTTTTTTCCAATTAACATCGTTTAGTTACAAATTAATTAGTAGCAACAAAAATAAAAAAAATACAAAATTCATAAAATATGAAAAAAAAATTATTCAGCAATATCATAAATTTTGCAAGTTATCACATTTTTGAATATTAAAACTAGCAAAATTTATAATTTCAAATCAATGTTTAATCTTTAATGATAATCTGAATTCAAATTAATATTCTCTTCTGAAACTAGCAATCTAAGATATCACCTAAAGTTTAATGAACGGGGCGACCCTAGGAATTCACAGGAGTAGACGATAATAATTCTATGACCTTTACAATGAGAGGCAATTTAGTCATATTCAATAACTCAACATATTAGAAATTATTGAATTATTTTGTATATTTTGTTTAAATGTATGGTAAATTAGAAACTTATGAATAATTCATGGAATATTATGAACATTTCCTGAAATTTCTTATAGTGCTAATATAGAAATCTCGCAACTACAATTTCGAACTTCACATATATAATCTAGTAAAAATCAGATAAAGAATTCTGCCTTGGAACGTAAGTTAAAATAAATATCTTCTATCATTTTCATAATAGACATTATTCCAGTTTTGAAAAATGTAAATGCTTTTCAAATTTTAAGGTATTGAATTCAAAAATATAAAATGTTTTAGGATCTTAATATAAAGAATATGTCCGATGCGGGGTGATTGCGGGGTGCTTGCGGGATGCTTGCTGGGTATATACAGCGTTTGTGAGGCGTGTATGCAAAGCATTGGAAACATCGGGTTGAATTTAAAATATATAATGTAAAATATAAATTCAATTATACGCGAAGTAGATCCGTAGAATTAGTTTTATTTAAATGTATACTCTCGAAAATCTTAGAAAATACAAAATGTACATATTAGCATTAAAGCGTATGTATTTATTATTAATATTTAACACTTAAAGGAATTCTTTATAATTATAACTAGGTTACTCCGAGAACAGCTAGCTAACGTGGGAAACGTTAGCTTATTTTCTCGATGTTGGAAAATGCTTATAATAATATTTCTATTAATTGTGTAATCAAAATATTAGATGAACTCCAAGTGGGTACTACTATTTGTAATTACTTGTGGTATTTTTGAGTGAAAGGCAATTTAAAATCACAAGCTTTAATAACGGTAATACTTTGATTAGGACCCTTTTTCTCTACTGCTTTTTAATATAGCAACATATAAAATATGTGATCTGATCCAGAATGCTATGATTTACCAATACGCTGACGACTTCGCCTTATTTGTAAATCACAAAAATTTTATTATTAAGGAAAATATATTGAAGTTTTTTGTCAAAAGAAAAGGAATTATCGGCTGCAAATAAATTTCTATAACGCTATGGAAATCTTCTGAAGATGAATATGAAAAGTTATCATTTTTAATAATAAAATTTACCAATCGGACATATTATATTAATACTATAATGTATAAATATATTAAGTTATGAGATATAACAAATTATAATAACTTTCAAAATTTACAGTGCAGTTAAATTCCACAGCACTTGGGATAAGGCAATAATAATACAACAAAACCTTACAATAAAAAATAATACTAAACACGAAAATCATGAAACTAATATATATGTTAAAAAAAAGATACTGATTTAAACGGTTATTACTAAATTCGTCTACACTTGACATAAGGTTGACACTTGACAGTTGGCGCTTAGCGCTCTTAAGTTCAGAAACATCGTAAATTATAATTTGGAAATTTACTAAGAAATTAAGTAATAGCTAAATGGTTTAAAAAAAAAGAGTAAAATCTTACAACTATGCGATATGTGACGATAATATATGCAATAAGTTTGCTGAGTATTATTGATCAGGGTTTAATAACGCAACGAGTTGTTATAGTTTTTGGAAATTGAGCTAACTTTTGTCATTGAAAAAAGCTGTCAGACACAAATAGTAGTTCTGGTAATGATACGATCCTTATCGTTTCTCCTCGTTTCATCAGACCAGGCGATGACTATGTAATGATCAGAAATGCAGCAGTTCTTCATACCAAATTATTTTCTAGCTGCCACGGATACCTCTTACTTAAGCTTCGAACCTCCTACACGGTGATGCCCACTTTATTGTGGTTGTAGCCGCCTCAATATGGTTTTTATTTTTCATATTTGCGTCGTGTTCCAAAATTGTGATCGGTTTATCCCTTTTAGTGCCCAGAAGATTATTATACATCAATGCAATTTTACACAATTTGTTCTGTGTTCACAATAAATTAAGAGGATGAATGACGAAGACCTGACGACATCAGCGAAGACACAACTTCCTCTTCTCCTACTACCACCAGAGTGCTGCTGCACGCAGTTCATGCCGCGGTTCCTCCATATACCGAATTTATGAATAACCCACGAATGGGTTTTAAAATGGTCACTCAATTTCCGAAAAAATAAAATGTCTACACCCGAATAAAGCATATTATAGTGGTAGCGTTATTAAAGTTTACGTCTACAATTAAAAACTCTGTTTATATTACTGCTTGCGAAATAGACAGATCTAATTCGTATTTAGATACCCAATATGCCAGAGTCAACAATTATCATATATTTTGAAAATTTCGAAACTCTATATTTTGGATAAGTGCTGTAACATGATCTATTGTTTTTATTATAACTTCAAACACAAATATTCGTATTGATTCTATCAATTTAGGACTTAAGGTATTATAATATATTTTCGATATATATAGGTATACAGTTTTATAGGTATTTATGTGTTTAGATAAATGGATACAGAATATTCATATTGAAATATTTTAGCAAATGAATGTCTTGAGAGAATCTGATATATTAAATATCGTGCAAAAAGTTTTATACTAATAAGATATAAAAAGAGACTTATACAAATAGTATTTCTCCGCTTAATTTAATAAAAATATATGAATTAAAGTTTAATTATTTCTATATTTATTTTAAAAAATGAAGTAAGTACAACATAGTTAACGTTTTATAAAAAATAACAAATTAAAAACAAACTTCTTTAGACATTACATAACCTTAAACAAAACAAAGAAAAACCATTTAATTTCAACTAACGTTGTTAAGAAAAGACTTACAACGTTAAGCTTGTAGGTAGAATGTCGCAGTGATTTGGGATATTCAATAACTTCGAAAAGAAAAAAAATCATATTTAATATGTCATCATAATAATTTTCCTAAAGGCTGTATTTTTTTTTAAATATATTAGTCAAACAATTGTAATCCTACTACAAACGATAAACAAATGTAACATTTGATTAAACAATGACCACAGATTATTAAAGATTTCATATCTGTTACAGGGAAGACCGTCCGTCTGTATCAAACTTAGTAATTGGGCCAGCATAAATAATTGTGATATTTAGTATACTTAATAATTGTTAATTGATATTCAGCAATATTCTTTCCTACATTAATTTTGCTTAATTCTTTTCAAATTACTGATTTTTTTACACTATAGGTAACTTGAACAGCACGTGTGATATATTTGCCTGACTATAAAAACTAACGATACATTTAGTGTTAGCTTGACTTTTAATGGGTTTGGTTTATCTCGAGACCGTTCTTCGCATTTCATCTCTCTCTCACCTATATATAAACTGTTCACCATACAGTTCAAAGTTTACTTACTGAACTAAAGTGAAGAAAAAATATAAGGCGTTGTTTTAATTTACCAATGGACCAGGATTTACTAAATATCATGTACACAACTGAAACTCTAAAGTTAAGGTTCTAATTATTTATAATAATAGGCTTCTAATTGAATGTAAATGTTTAAATGCCGATAAAACCAATACATTAATTAAATTAAAGCAAATTTCTTGATAATGTAACTGTTTAAATCCTTGTTTAATTACTTTTGCTCACTAATTACAAAATAATAAGTATTTATTGATTTTAAAGTCCTAAATTACAGGTTAACTTTTTCTACACCCTCTTGGAATTTACTTCTTTTGTTTTCAAATTAACGTATTTCCGAACAAACTTCCCGATTCGAATTATTCAATAAATCGTGTAAAAAAAAATATACTTTCATATAAATTAACAAAATAATAATTAAAATTAATTAATATGTACATTTTTATATAAAATATGTCACAAATTATAAAATATGTCACAGATAAGACACACTAACAAAAATTATATAATTACTTTTAAAAACCTGTTTTTCCCATCTATGCAGATCTAATTTGCTTTCACCAACCAATGTAATTAAAACATCATTTAATAACGTTATATCTCAGACACTCTAATTAATTTAAGAGACGCCTTCCGGATGTTATTTGAAACGTTTCAGAAAGTTATCTTCATTGGAAGTTACGTTCGGTGAGAAAATACGAATGATATCTTAAATTTGCAGTTCTAAAATCTTTCAAAAGCGCGTATACAACTTCGTCAATCTTATATGTCTAAACTACTTTTTAAAAGTAATATCAAAAACAATTTATCATCTATCTATATATAACAAATTTCGATATCAATATATTTTTACTTTTATAAATAATTCATAAAGAAACGATTTATGATAATAAAAATAATTTTTATATTTAATCTTTCGTGAACCATGACTATTATATATATATATATACATTGTCTCAAGTGAAGAGGTAAGGTACAGTTTGGACACATGACTATTGAAGTAAACTAAATATATATTGACTAACTGAAATTACTCTAAAATTACTGATATGAGCTGACGGCTTACATTAATTGTCACACTCATGAGAGCGCAGCTTGTAGATGGCGTGTTTTGTGTTAAATTATGACAATACAGTGAAACAATAATGATTCAACTTTCGTTAATATATCAAGTCTGCATTTTGAAGAATCTATAGCGAACATAAACTAACAATAAACAGTAATAATACTATTATTTCGTCTGCCGCCGAGCCTTCTCCGACTCAAATAATAAAATAACATTTAAACAAATCCATACTTTTTAATATAATATGTTTATATTAATCAAATTTCTTATGTTTTTTCCTCTCAAAATAAGACAATGTTCATTCAAAAGTATATTATGAGTAAAAATTATTACATTGTTAACTTTGATATTAAGTCTGAAGAAATTTTGTTAATTAGTTTAAAGTATAAGAATAATGTCCTAAATCGGATTATGTTCGTTCGTTAAAATGAGAGAACTTTCCTTAGGAAAGTAACCTAAATGTTCAATTATATAATAAACCAACTCTACACTAAATTTCATTTACATCATTCATGTATTTTTGTTGTTTTGGAATTATACCTCAAAACTTTTTGTGATTTCACATGAAATATAGTGTACTAAACGAAGTAAAATGTACCCTATAAGTTGATTGAAAGCTATAACCTGTAACACCACTAAATTGTAAAATAACCCATTTAGTAAATTATGCGTCATGATCGTATAAACAAACAGACTAAAAGATTAATAGACAATCATTAAAACTTTATATTTACCCGGCTACATTTACGTACAATTATATAGGAATGTGCCCAACTAGTTTCGAACCCATTCGGGGTTCTTACTCAAGAGGCTTCACGCCGCGAACCCGCCACGCTTAGAGCTCATTCCGATTTAATTGTACTTGAATACAGCCTGTACATATACATACTTATAAAATAGTCATGGTTCACGAAAGTTTATTTATAAAAATCATTAAAACTGTTTTTTTTTTCTATTATGTGTTAAGCACGTAGCTAATATGTAAAAAATCATATATTTTTTTTATTATATACACATAAAATAAAACCATTTTAGGCAAGACGAACTTATTATAATCTAGTTAATTAATCTCATGCCAGCGCCTCTTGGGAGAGCGACAGAGCTTAATTAGCAGATATTCACTCTCTAAGGTTTTCACATTACAGTTTTAAGGTGACATGTTTATATATATTTTAAAGAGAGACCTAATTTGGCACATTTATTTTTTAATTTACGGCGTACTATTAAGAATTAGGTAGGTAGGTAGGTTTACTCCAAGCTCCTTTGCAATATTCAAATACAAGTGAATCTTCTGTAAGTACAAGAACTTGGAACTTTAGCTTCAGACAACTTTTGCAGTTCTCCGATCAGTTTTTGTGAAAGAATAGTTCCAACAATAAATATCAATCTGTCATTTATCGCGTTTGTTCTTGCACGTCGCAAACTTTCCCGATAACAAATAATAAATTTCTATACATACCTTTTACATGTTTGTGAAATAAACTGAATAACTATTAATTAAATGTTATTATCTTCTTATTCTTTCGTTGTTACATTGAAAGGTAATATTGATTTAGTTGTATTAAATTGGTCAGTCAAGAGTTGAAATCAATCCGCAAAATACTACCTACAGTTCGTTGTTAATTTGTTTCATAATACTAGTAAGAGAAATAGTGCATGGGCTCCATCTGATAGTAAATAATACTGCCACCTATTGACATCTGTAAAAATGGAAAGTTTCACATGCAATATAACCCTTAATAAAGAGAAATGAAGAATTTCCTTAACACTTACACCTAACCTTCAACTGTTCTTCGTATGTATATCACACAGAAAGATAAAGAGGATGATGATGAAGAATATTCTTTACAGATATCTCACTCTTTATACGAATTGGAGATATAATATCTATTTCTAATCATTATTATGTTAGAGGCCGAGACAAACTATATAAGTATACGAGCATCAGTCTGCTATTTATTGACTCTAGTCAACATCAAAGTCTACTTCATCATAGATGATCTTAGATGATCTAGGTTCTAAAAAGTTTGAAGGTTTATATTTAACAGCGATTTAAGATAATAACAACACAATAAAATATTCTACATATCTATTAAAAACAATACATTAATAGTTAACATTTAGTTATCGAGTAGATAACTGAAATGATTTCCAGAATTATTCCTTACCTCCTCATGTACTGGAACTTGATGACGATGAAGATGAGGAGTGTGTTGGCTGACAGCGACGCGACCAGTACCACCACGTAAAGCACTATGATGACCACATCAGGGTTATAGAACACGTCCAGATCAAAAGCACTCGCTTCCCACAGCTCAGTTTCGTTCCACGCGAGCACTGACGAATTGAAAGTTCGAAGCGCCATTTTGTTATTTATTCCTTATAATACCAGATTCCGTATGTTGGTAACAATTTAAAAATTAAAATATCCCATATTTACACATTACATATAAATCACATTAAAATAAAATACAATTATAGAGTATTTTATATATAAAGTATTCTTTATCATTAAATAGATACCAGCTTTTAATAACAAGTCGAGCTCTGTAGTAATTGTTATCAATTAATATAAGTAAAAGGAATGTTTCTTTATTTATGATAACTTTGCTAAAATGGTGGATGTCATCATGAAGTATACAATTGTATATCTTGAGTTATTTCGAAACTATAGTCTTTTCACAGAGACGTTTAATTACAAAAGTTGAAGGTTTTTACTAAATAAATGTATATTTGATTAGCAATGTTAAGGAGTCCTTGGCCTCTGTTAATGGCTGTTACAGATTGTCTCTTTGCGTCAGACACTTTTTATGATACCTTTTAGATTCTAGTTTATACTAAATGAAATCACCTTTATAAAGATATTGAAATACTACAGATTCGTTGTATAGTTTTAGTTTAAAGTGATTCATACTACGACGATTTGGTGCAAATACATCAGTGAGTCTGATTAATTTTGGAGATCAAAGATGACGTATTCTATTGCCAATGTCAACATTTTATCATAGTACAGTCCCTTATATAATATTCTAAGGTAATTATGGATACAATGGGTAGTGCGATATACACGTATCTATACGGTTCGTATTTAGATTGTGAATATATGGACACATATTTCAATTTCGTCAACAGCTCAAATAGCTTGGTATACCTCTTCACCGGGATTGGAATTTTCTTTTTCTGCTGTACTGTGTATTATTCCATCCAAAAATACACTCATACCTAAAGAAAATGTCTGAGTTTCTGGGGTCACCGTCCGGATTGAGATCATTACAATTTTTAATTATCCGAATGCCTGACTACTACTCCAAATGGTGTAAGCACTCTGTTAGAGTACTTGTCTTTTCTTTTACAGACTCTATACGGAAAGCAAGATCCTTAATTTTTTTTATCAAGGCTTACTTTTTGTTTAAAGATAAATAAGACTGCTTATACATAAGCAGTCTTTTCTTCAATTAACTATTTGTGTATAATATGTCAAATAATATAAATAAATGGCAGTTATTTTTTTATTACTATCAATATATTTCAATCTAATAATAATAAAATATTTATTTTAGTATTTTGTATCTTATTGTCTGCAGACAGTGTAAGAATATTTATAAATATAAATATACATACTAGTATGTAGCTATTTGTATGCACGGTTACTTTACTCCATTAACTTTTATCAACGTTTAATATTTATCCTAAACCTAAGGTTGCCAGAAATCGACGTAAGAGGTTAAGGCCACCTTATAATTAATGAAGTGATTTTAACTTAAGTAAATTCAACTAAATACTTTTTCACCTTCATGCTTAACATATTTTTAAAGCATAATAGCTGTAGAAATGAATTATGTGTCAAGGAAGTTGAGAGTTTATCCCATTCAAGAGAGAAAAACAAAAATGTTTGAAGAGTTAACGACTCAAGAAGTTGGGGTACCAGAAAATATGCGTTTAATTTCTCGTATTTTAATTAATATTTGACTATCCCTCAAGTAATAAAAAGAATATTAAAAGTTAAAACTTCATTTGAATATTCTCGCTCTATCCCTTAAATATTACAAAGAGCTGTACCTAAAAAATACGAACAGGAAAATGTCAATGTCACAAAAAAAAAGAAAGGACAAATTCTTTTGAAAGACATTTCAAAGAAAACAGTAATTGCATTTTATGAGAACATTGAAAAAAATGACTTATTAAACAAATATATCATAATTATATGTTCGGAAATGAAGTGTTCAAACCATTATGGCTTTCAAATATGTTCATGAAAAAGTTACTTATTACGTAAGACTATACCTTATTATGGTATGAAGAAATATCCGTATTGCGGTAAACTAAGTATAACGCACCGATTTATATCTTTGAAGTAAATTCTTCAAAGAACATATTTCTGATCGTAAACCAACGAAATATAAACTGTTGAAATATGATGTAAATTGAATCTTTTTGGTGGAAAAAGATAACGAGCGCGTCAAGTGATTAAAAAATAACTAATAAAGTACTAAGAATATCGCTGACAAAATCTTTTTATTAAAGTTCCACTGATCGTATGACCGCCGTCGTTACTGCCACGACTTCATTAACATCTGTCTCATATATTAGGAAATGTACCCATACCATGTGTCCCGTTTTGGGGGGGGGGGGGGGGGGTAGTCTTAGGTTTTCGTCACATATTTATATTTTCTTCACTTGTAGTTATAAGGTTATAGGTTAGCACGCATTTGCCCCTCACGCGGCAAGCGTCGTGATGGGCAGTCGACAAACATGAGACAAAACACTACTTCGGAATTACTACGTGAAAAGTAAAAGGGGGTCTTATCAAATACTACCGGTGGTCACCGAGGGAAGGCGTAAAAAAGCTGGTCACGTAATATGGATACGTTCCCTTATTTCAGGTAAATAATATACGTAATAAATAAGAATATTTTAATATTTTTTTAATTAGAAATTACATTCGCGTGAGAAATGATAGAAGAAAAAAGCTACTTTTATCAGAAGTATGGTGATTCATAAAAATAAAATTCAATCAATCAACCTAAATTGTTGCCCAAGAATATCTAAAAGCTTTTTTTATCATTAATTAAAATTATATTTGGAACAGCTGCTTTGAAAAGAAAAGTGTATGTATTTAATATATCCCGACGAAATTTATCAAGCCTGTTAGCGTTATTGAGACGCAACCAGCCAACAGACAGACAGAACTACTTTCGCATTACTGACATCACTATGGAGACTAACTATCAATAAACGAACAGCTGTCTTCAAAATAATGATATATTTTTTGTATTGTCGTTAATGGAACCACATGCAGAAATGATGAAGTATGAAAAATACGATTTCACTGTATCATATATTTCCCAACATTATTTTCTATTTTTATCGATTCTTGCACTTAAAAAATCAAACAGCTTTAACAAAATTAACGTTTACGTCTCTTAAACTGACACTTTCTATACATTTACAAACAAATAAAAAACAACGATTAATAACGATTAAATTATTATAATTGATTTAATTAGGTTTGATAATTAGGTTTTACCTACTACGTTTAATATAAATAAAAAATATATTTTTTTTTTAAAGTAAAATAAAATATATATATATATATATGATATAAATTATATTCGAAACTGAAATAAAATATATATATATATATGATATAAATAAGATACATATTGTTTAGAAAGCACGGTTTAAGTAACTTTAGTAATGAGGTATTGATACTTTATTCCCTCTTAATATAGATTTTTCTTTTTGTTCACTGACTGAGATAACTGATTGTTAACGAAAGACGTTTGTCTTAAAATAGTTGATTGTGGCCTTTAAAGTTGTTAAGGATATAGGTTCAAAGCCCTATTATTTTTTACGTAAAGTTTAAGCTTATTTTGAATAACTAAATAATATTTAATATTTTCTGAAAAAACTGACCTTTAGGAATGCCTCTCATAAATGTGAAGAGCTTTCAAAGGCAACATTAAAGAAAGCTAAGATTCGTCCCTCAACAGGCTGTGAGAGCATTTGGGTTATAATTTACGACTCAAATTAATTTTGGTGTTTTTGTCAAAAGAACTGTGTTAAATTGTGATACGGTTAAAAGGTTAGTATTTTATAAAAAACCTACTGTACTACTATTAACATATATATATAATTAAATGTTGTAACTTTCTATGTACTTTACTCCTATTTTGAGTTGAGTTTAAGATATAAGTACGTCAATGTTCTTAAAAATAAAAAGATTCCGATTGATTTCTACAAATGTACAATGCAATAAATATATTATCGCTGCGTTGACAGTTTATCAACAGAAAGCACGCTTCGCAAGAAAATATGTTTACTTTATATTATATTTTTAGATGATAACCATCAGACTATTCACGCCTGTAAATTAAATATTTTAATTGTAAGTAAATAAATTAAAATAGAACAATACAGTAATTAAGATAAATTTAAATAAAGAAATATCGTCAATTAATGCAATTGCAATTATGCAGTTAAATTATTTTAAAGCGCTTTAGCGCTTGTTCTCGCCATGACTCAAGACATCGTAGTGTTGGAAAATGAGCCTTATTCTTAATTTAATAAAACGTTTATTTGACAACCAAACCAAACTTTTATGTACGATATATCTATAGATAGAGGAAAATATAATTTAACCACACTAAGACAGACACCAAAGGTTTTTTTTTAACTATATGAATAACTATGATTTAGTATAATTTGCAAAGTTTAAGCTAAAAGATTAATATCCACCTTTCTCGAATGGTTCTACAGGAGTTTTCCATAAATTCTCATTTCCTTCCAAATACTTATGAACTGGTGAAACTTTATAATTGTATTGAATGGAAAGAAAATTGGAAAAATTGCGTATAATATGTTCAATATTAAAATAATTTATTTTGTGGCAAATAATTTCAAATAATATCAAATTTAAAGTAATTTAAATAAAAGCAACAATTACTTAAAGATATCAGGTAAAGCTTTTATAAGTTATGAATTTATTTTGCATTTCTCATATCCACTACTTTATTCATTAACACAAACGTGTTAGTGTGGGACTAATACTGGAGATTTTCACTGTAAATGCATTTAGCGCAAATATTGAATAACCGTGATCCTGACTTGGCTTACATTATTCTCGGTTTACATTCACGGTTATTATATTACTTAGAAGACGTAGTATTTATTTAAATTTATTTTCATAAAAATATCTTACTCTTTTAGATAATATTTTAAGATATGCCTTAATATCGGATTGGATAACTGCAGCATGGTTTTGTGAAACTCTTATTTTTTAAAACACTCTGCTTTCAAACGCAATATTCAGTATAAAATTAGGACTAGAAAATCATTGATCATAAATCCATTTAGTTATTTAAAATTTCCTCAAACAATCAAATTTATTTTGAATGATAAACTATTGCAATCGTAAAAAAAATCGACACAACCTCAATCTCATATAAAATATAAAAGTATATATCGTTTTATTTCCAGCTCGTAAGGCGTGACTAAAGTCTATTTTTAATAGGTTATTGTAAATTCTTTCTAAAACCTTAAAACTAATGTCTAAATAACTAAAATGTAGTAATGTTTAAATAAATTGAAAATGTGATATAAAATGATAAATAAATTGATGTATATAGGGAATAGCAATAAATTATAATTAAATTTTATAATGTCTAATTAATTGAATCATTTATGAATAATAGGAATATAATTTAAAAGAATTTCTATTCAAAATTAAAATAATTGTAATCATAATTTCAGAATATTAAATTTTAACGTCATATTAGCATTGTGTAAATATGTGGACTGCACATTTTTATTTATAGATTAAATAAGACTTTATAAAAACAAATGTTTACGTTTGTGATTAATATTTTTTACATGTTATTTATTGATATACACGCGTTAAACAAGGTTTAATTTCACTACACTTTCACAAGCCGAAGTTTATTAACTTTGTGATAGCAGGACGCGTCGTCACGCTCAGAGCGATTGAATATGACTGGATATATGCCGAAAACGTATCGGATTTTAGGAAAAGATGTTACTGAAATTTTGACTTTTATACTAAATAAGTATTTTTATTCAGACTAACACCAATTATTATTCTTAAAATGGTTTCAAATCCTTTATAATTGTAAATTTCAAACATTATTTCTTGTATATTTGTATTTATATTATTTTTCAGAATTCCTTTTTGCAACCAGAACATAATGCTAAATCGTAGTCTTACAAGAGGTACATCAGGATAAAAATTTGATTTCAAACATTCGAAAAGGACAAAATAAAAACGTACGTTCAAATAAAAGTCATTAAGATTTTTAAAAAATTAGGTTAGATTATTTTATATATGTAAATATTCATTCTGTGATGTTGTATAAAGTATAGAAAATACTTTTTCAATAATATGTATTAAA
Source organism: Dircenna loreta (assembly GCA_963555665.1). Lineage (NCBI taxonomy): Eukaryota > Metazoa > Arthropoda > Insecta > Lepidoptera > Nymphalidae > Dircenna > Dircenna loreta. Next base: position 1,391,980 of record OY743096.1, read on the forward strand.
GTTATTATTTATATATTTTCTCGGTACGCTTTCACGTTTGAAAATTGTATTATCGTAATTTATATATAGAAACTGTATAATATTGTATTTACATAACAGATCTATGGGTACAAAGTTCCCCCCAAACATGTAATACAAAATTATATTGGTTGCTTGATTAAAGACGGGGTATAAAATTTAGAAAAAAAAAATCACTCTTATTTATCAAATCCCATTAATTAAGCCTAAAATACTAAATTCACAAATAACAGCTTACGTTAGTCCAGTATTGTCTAAATATTTAACCGGCGATAAAATTGCGAGAGCCTGATTGTTTGTTCAGCCGATACCAGATAAATGCTTTGCTTTACTTTGGCTCTATCACAGAACGCAATCTGTATACATGTAAATGGATGGTTAAGCGAAGTTCGGCATCAAATACCTTACAAGAAATAATAAATTATTAATTCCGTGATGTGGTCACTGCTCTCATTTTCTAAAGCATTTGTAACCCATCTTAGGATGTCAGAAAATCGAATTGTAATTAATGAATTACAACCAAAATCAAATAGTATCAACTTAATAATTTTTGGTTATATATACAAACGCTACATTGTGCAAAAAAATTGAGAAAGAGTAAGGATTTTTTTCGTTTAAGCACTTATGTTAAATTATGATGTAATATTCATATTTCATTTCAACAAAAACGGACGCAGGCACCGACACCAAGATGTAATTACTCGTTCGTACGTCATCCTATGAATGTATTCCTATACACTCGTAGGCGTTACGTCGGATGAATAGCAGCGAGTCTTTCAAATATGTCAGTCTGCATTTGTGTGTAGACGTGTGTGCGTCCGTGTAATTATAGATTTTTTTTAAAGAATATATTCTTATTAAATGATAATTATGTATTATGCAACCATTCTGAAGATGAAGAAGAACTCTTAACTTTCTGAAGATGAAGTTCTGAAGAACACTTAACTTTCTTCAGGAGAGAAAATATATTTTAATTGGTAAATAGATATTGAAGATAAGTTTATTAGCGTTCTGGTTATATATATTTATTTATTTTATTATTCATACTTTACCAATTACTAGCGTACAATCACCAAACACTGGAACCAATTAAAACATTTCATCCTCAAATTGCTGAGCTTTTCATGAAAACTAATTGCATTTATTTTGAAGGCCTAAATTTTGAAAGCTTTTTCAATAATAAGACAATATTCATCCAATTACGAGGTTTTAAGCTGAAGGGATAAAATGTTATGAAAACGGGCGTGAACTTGAAAAAGCTATATGAAAACTCACCACACGTAAATAAAACATATAATGAAAAAAAAATATTCATAGATTTTTCTCAGGCATTTTTCCTTTGAGGTGATATTGATAGTTCTTTACCCCATCATATATAACATATGATAATAATAACAAACCTAAAGGAACCATTTAAAAAATAAAGCATTTTTTATAGCGGAGTAAGCAGTAAAACTCTTAAACTCGTAGGCAGTTACGGTAAGCTCGTCCATTTATCTAAACTGCCCAGCGCATTAAGTCTCAGTATCACTTTAAGTAAGAATCAATAAAAAATAATTAAGCCTCTTACAGCAATAATCCATGCGTCTTCAATCAAACAGGGTACTTTTTTCGAAAAACTAAAGAGCTTTAAGCATTAAATTTGACCTTGGAACTTCGGTGTAAATCATTCCGTCGTTTGTTACGACACATAAAGCAGCTAGACTATGGTCTATATTTCTTTAATCAAGATTCTTTGACGTCATACTGCAGTCTACAATTTGCAATATTAAACCAATTTTCTAGAAATATACTTGAGGATTTTTTTTCCTTTTAGTTGTATAATAAAAGACTTTTTACGCTTCGCAGTTTAAGTTAATATAAAATATTATTAATTATAGTAAAAAATGGCATGGTACGACAAAAGAAGCAAAATATATATATATATATTTTATAAGTACTCATATCATTTATACGAAATGCCAAACATTATTTCTTGTTGCACATCAAATTTTTCAGTGAAAATGAATTGAAATTGAAACTGAAATTTAACGTCAAAATATTTTCAGCTACATGTTAATTAGAAGAGATAACCTACTTTCACCCTGAAACGTAAGAGCGGAAATATTCTTCTTAATAACTGAATTCTAGAGATACATGACATTTTGAACAAACCAAACTCTTAAGTAATTTTTAAACAATTAAGATAAACGAATCACATTAATATAATATCAGATAATGATGTTTTCTGATACTATATTTACACTTGATGATTAGTTTACCGTACCTTGTTTGTTAGGAAGAGCCGTGTCCTGAGCTATGCTCTACCCTTGATTACATATTTGCGCCATTTTATGTTCACTCTGTACGCCCACCCTAATATAGCAATCATAATAAACTGAATTATTATAATATTTACTATAACACAATATTAAAAGATAATTGTGATTTCTTTTCATCACTTTTTATGTCTGGTTGTAATATTATTAACAATAATATATGTGTTTGGTCAGCATGGAATAAACAGACAGTGAAAAGGTCAGGACAGTTAAATTGCTTCGTTGAAAATTTCTTTGGATGGTCTTGCGACAGCGATATTTTTTTTTAATATAGTAAATATTTTCAACGAAATGCGAGTTTTTTTAGTCGACCCGTGAAATCTGAATGATAATATGGGCAAGAAAAATTTCTTGTTACGTTTTTCAGACTTCAAAGACTAAACTGAAAGCTCTTTTATTGAATTACTCTAGCTATTTCCTATTTCAAAATCATACTAAAGTTTTTAAAGTGTATCTTAAGTTAATAATAATATATCATTCATTTGAATATACGTATTAAAATATTAAGGGATATTAGGGTAATATAAGTAACAAAAAAATAGTGTATTTATTTACCCATAAAACCAGTAAAACCAAACAGTCCTATTGCCTCTAACATAATTTACAAAAAATATATATAATAGCAAAATATTACCTTTTTATCAACTGTTACAACTTTTTTATTTACAATGATTTATATATCTTACTTATATTGAACCAAGAAACTGCTATGAAGAAGATTATTACTTTTTTATTACTTTTGTGTAACTTGAAGTGTATATTTATTCGCCAGACATCACTTGTATATATAATATATTTTCTTGTCTATTCCTTATTGTTTTTGATACAAAGTAAGTTTTTAATTATAGAATCTACCGAATAATTTGAAATACTGACTAGAACCCTTCCAGGGTTAAATAAATTATAATTCTACAGAAATATATTTTAGACTTAGCACTTTCAAGTTTTCAACCATACTATTTCAAAACAGCAAGAGACGTTCGGTCTTATATTAAATATGAGTTTAAATATAAGTGAGTCACAAGTAACTGTTCAAGCAATCTTGTGTTACATAAGTATCAGAATAGAGATTATATTTGTAAAATAATATATATTGTTCAATTTGTTTTTTTTTTATATGAAAATTTGACTTGATTTGAAACTTATTTTAAATTCACTTCTATTGTTTCAGTGAACAAATTAACTTTGTTTTATTAAGACCATTTTAAACGTTAGCAAACATTTAATATAATAGTGCAGCTCTTCAGAAGTACTACAAACTATAACGCGTATACAATTTGTATTTTGTGTTATAAAAGTAGAAAAAAGCTATGATTTTTTAAATAAACAGGATACATTTTCCGAATTAAGCGCCATATCTAGGGCAGTTATTTAACCAATTTTTACACATTCACCAAGTGTTATCAAAGTAAAATTCTTATTTATATGTAAATTACTGAAAAATAATCTCTTACTTAATAATGCGAGCTAGCTCTGAAAATTATTTACCAAAGACCTGAGAGCAGCTACTGGCCGCAACTCAGTGCTCTTATGTACTATTTACAATGGAAAAATATGTAGCAAAAATAAATTAAAAAAAGCTATGTGAATTAATCACTATTGGACTAATTTAAGTGTAGTAAATACGTATAAGTATTTTTAATGATTTGAGCCCTTTTTTTTCTCATACCTAATTTTAAAACAATATCTTAAATTATATATTTTTGATTTAGTAATTTGTATGAAAATTATTAAATTGATATGTATACAATTAATATACTGTTAAAAATAATATAATGAAATGATAGAATGTAATTAAAAATGTGTCTCTTCGCCCCGTTTGTGACTTGACCTTTGTGTAGCAACTACAGTAAAACATTCGAAAACAAGTAAAACTTTTTTTATTTAAAGTTAGTCAAAAATAAAGGAATGTTTTATGTGGATATACTTTTTAAATTTGTTACTTGACATACCAAATTATTTTTGGAATAACAATTTTTTCTCACGTACCTTCACAAAAAATACAAAATGAAATATTAGCAAAGTTTTCTTACCAAAAATCTTACCAAATTTTAAAGCAGATTGTTTAAAATTAATGAAGAAGAAATCGATACAGAAACAAACCCTTTTTAGAATAGAGAATGTTTTAAGAAATGAACTAAATGACAATAAAAAACAAATTAAAATAAATAGTAAAAGTGAATAAAAAAAGGACTAAGCTTTGAGTGAATCTACAAAATAATGACTTTGAATAAAACGACAAAATCACTACAATCAATCGTGTGATAACTTATGATACCATATTTTATTTTGAATGAATGGCGTCTTTATAATAACAGAATAGGCTCTCTATACAGTAAAAGTAGTGCACTAACTCATTACATCCACCAGTCGCGAAAAAGTTATTAAATACTTATTTTTTTTTATTTATACCTAATAAATATTACTAAAGCTAATTATTTATTAAACAAAGCATTAAATAGTGTGTAAGTTTTATATTTCTTGGAAAATGAGTCAATAAACGGCAATGAATCTTTAAAATGAAGAAATTTTCTTCATTATAACGAATTCACCTTGAAAGATCACAAGTTGATTACTTATTCCGATAACACTTTACAACTGCTGATTCGTCACCAACTGAAGTTCATTAAGCACACTTACGAGTTAAAAAAAATCTGGAATCTTCCACGTAATGTAAGCATCCACTTCAATCCACACAATCTTGTTTGAAAAAAATATCACTTTTGTTTGGCCATAAATCAGAAACATTATAAGCTTTCGTTAAAAAATGTGCAGCCGTTTGAAAGTCACCGTCTCTCTTCTAGTTGATGGAAGGTTTTTAAATGTTTAATTTGATTCAGTTATATTTTCCTTTACTTATTTACGTTGTACTTACTGGATCTAAAGCTAAATGATAGACCGATCTAAAAATGTGAAAATGTTATATATTTGTGATTTATAGTGTGAAGAAATTAATTTTGAAAATAATTGTAAATTTATTATGTCATAAAATCATAATAAGTATGGAATCAAAGTATTTTGTATTTTAATCTGAAAGTAAACAAGAAAGAATAATAGTTTTATTTGAATTAAAGTAAACTCTTTAAACTATTTTCTACCCACAAATGTTTTCATTCAATACTCCGATATTAAAAATAGTGTGCCATAAAAGCGCCCAACGATGGTCTCGAGTACGGATAGAACTGACATTTTATAGCGACGTTTATATGTGTTAGTGATTTATAGTGAATAGCACTAAACATTACACTATAAAATAAATGCTTATTACGTAAAATAGTGTTTTAAAAAACAATTCAAAAAAAAATAACGCCTGGTTAATTTGTATACAGTTTTATTAAAAACCGTAACGTAAACGTAAACGTACCGTTTCATGTCCATTTGGTCACTGTAGAATAGAATGTTTGGTCACTTTTGTCATTTCAATTCCATTTGGTCACTGTGGAATAAAATAAATAACAATAATAAAACATTTTACTTTTATAATATTTCGTCTCATTCGCACGATCCCGTACTTTTTTTTTACATTAGTCCTTTCATAGGAAGGTTGTCTGTAAGAGATTGCTCTTAGCAATAAGACCGCCTTTACATATTTTAATTGTTTAAATCCGCTTGTATATGGTTTTTTTTAAATGTTTATTTCTATGTGCAATAAAGTGCTTATCTATCTGTCTATCTAAACAGGTCCGAACTTAATTAATATTACTAAGTAAATGTAAGATGTTTTTTGAAATTAATTAAAAAGTTATACTCCAAGAAATATTACTACGAATTAATAATTATCTACTTAAACTAGTACAATTTTTCTTCTACTCTTTACTGTAGTGATTTTTTTAAATATCTTTTAATGTCTAATAAGGATATTTTTTAAATATATTTTAATATCAATTATAATAAACATATAATGATTGATATTAAATATTTTTAATATTATTTTTATATAAAAAGAAATATCTTTTGATATTAAAATATTATAGGATATTTATTTATTAATTCCTGCACTATTCATAGAAGTCAATCATTTTCTTCATCCGCCACCTACCCTTATCACTACCCTTCTTTGGAATGCGTGTTACTGGACTATACAACTAATAACTTTAAAATAAAAAAAATGTATATATTTTATATAAACAATCCCATTTAATATGAAGTTTACTTTTTTATTTTTAATCAATATCTTAACGGCTTTCATACTTATGTTAAACTCGTTTGATATAAAGAGGAAGAACATAAAATCCGTTAATGATGGTACATTTACAATAATACAATGACCGCTCAACTTTCATTTGTTATAGACATTTTGTAACCGTTAATTGAATGTATAATTCAATTGTTGAGATGAAGTCTTTTGTTATTTATTTAGCATGCAAATTGCAAACTATTGTCTACGTGTCTTTTACAGATTCCTTTCCTTATATAACCCAAATTTAAACGAATCAATTTGAAATCTCAAAACTGATTTGTTCATTTACACAGATATTATGAAATGTTTATTATAAATATGTATTTATTTTTAAATAAAGACGTTGTTTTATGCTAATTGCTAAATTATCCTGTAAATCCACCGCCACGTCTCTTTTATTTTAAAAACAAGCCATGTCTAATATTGAATACATTTTTAGATTGTGGCAACAAAGAATATAGAATTAGGGTTTTTTCTGTTCCTCAAATATTTTCATTCGAAGATTCGTAATTTAGAATAATGTTGAATAAAACATTTCTTGGCGCTGGTCTGCAGTAAACGCTTATATTTTGATTTTATATCGCCGTTATTAGATAAAAAAGGTAAAATATTGATGTATAATACTTATAATTATTTACATTTCAAATAGAATATATAATAATTTTAAGAATAATAATTCTCATTTATAATTTGTTATAAAAAAACTTCCATCTTTGTATATCTCTTTTCTCTCTATATATTTCTCTTTATTTTCCCATCTCTCACTCTCTATTAAGTAAGCAAAATAATAATAAAAAAACCCTTCTGGTACTCAGATTCTTACCTGAACATTTTAATTTATAACTATATCATTATTTTGAATGAAACTAAAAGGAAAACATATCTCGCAGACTTAGGATGAACTGAAAGTTTATAATAAAAATCACAAATATTTCTTACAACTGAAATATTGAAAGCTTAACTTAAACTATATTGGAAACGTTCTTTTATCTGAAAATAAATATATCTAACACAAATATCTATTTCACAGTTATATTCATAATATCTGAACCAGACAGAATCAAGGGATTTACTTCAAGCGAACTATTTAAGTATAATATTAAACAATTATATTCTTATTAGGCTAATTTGCCAAAGTAAAACTCACACATATATATTGTTTTAAATAGATCGACTTCTATTTATATCGTGATTTATATCAGGTTACATTTTTATTCGGTTTCCTTTATATATGTCTGTTATATACGAGCATGTATTTTAAACTAAGTACATAGACGGAGAACGATACTCTCTACGTACAAAGGACATAATATAATTACATCCAGTGTTACATCATAGGAAATTGTGGGTTAATTGTGAAAATGTCGTTGTTTAAGACTCATTGTCTCTTTCATTGTCAGTAATAAATAATTGGCATCTCTGTGATAAGGCACTTGTTTAAATTATTACGGTTTGGTTCGTAACATACATTATTTTAAATATATTTTGTTCTTTCATAAATATTTACTGTATTCAACATTAATTTTATTAGTATTTATTAGTTTTTTGTAGTATTTATTAGTTTTTTATTAGTATTTATTTGTTTTTTATTAGTTTTATTTGTATTTAGTTTATTTAAAATTGAATGTTTATTTAATTCAAACATGAGAAATAATACATAATCTCTTTTATTCTTATTAACACTTTATTTTATTTTAAGCACTGTCATTTCTTTTTAGTTGGTATCGCTTCCAAATATCTTTTCTTTTCCTTTACAAATAGTTTTTTAGATGCTTGTGTCATCCAGCTTAATATATTAGTATTAGGCATAGTTTATTGGTAAAAAACAACAAATTAATTTCTGATTCATGACATTTGTATTATATATTCAGTTTGGGATACATTACCCGTACACTTCATATTTTCAAAGTCCCAATTTTACTCCCATTAGATTTTCTGACTCAAATTATATATTAGTAAACTTTAATATTTTATAAACACTAAGTGATCTAAGCGATAATTCTAAAAATGCTAGCGTCAAGATTTGTATTAACTCGTCAGACAAAAATACTAATTAACTAGCACATGAATTTATAGGGTAATAAATGATTTATGTATTTGTGTGTGGATTCCTTCTTTATTGTTGTTGGCCCAATTACTTGTGTGTGTGCAAACAGGGCATGTTTTGAATGTAGTTGTTTTGTTATATTTACGTACATTGTCTATATTTTATAAAACAGATCATAACAGAGAATATAGCAGATGTGATATATTATTAACACTAGATCATGTTATCTTTAGTATCTAAAATAGTCAAGTGTATTAAATGCTGACATTAATTCTTAACTGAGCAATTTAACTTAATGCAGTTTAATCACAGAACAACCAACTGCCGATGAAACAGAACGTATTGACAAGATAATAGGCGTTCTGTTACTGGAACGATTTCGAACTGACAGTTTAACTGCCACTACACTATGGAGGGTGTATCAGAAGTAAATTTGTACTCCGTTCGTGTTTTTGATTTCTGTTAACGTTTTTATTTCTACACCAATATAATAAAACTGAAAACTTTGCTAGGACAACTAACTTTTTAGTTTTTAGGGAAATACACCGATGAATGTACTTGTTTATAGATTTTTTCCCTTTGGATACTCGAATTTGTAAGCGGGTGTTAAGTGAGCAAAAATACACTATTAGTAGCGGTAGAAATAATGTTAAAATGTATTGATGAAAAACATTTACTTATTACATTATAAGTTATTTTTTCATGTTTGTAAATATGTAACATTCTTACCAAAAATCTTGATTGAAATTGACTGAGCAAGGAAAGTACGAGCTCCAAGATAATGAGATGTATTTACTTTTTATTATTATTGTATTGTATTTTATTAACTTCTTAATTAAACTCAGTGTTTTGTTAATATAAATAGTAAAATCATAGTATTATAAGTGTTTTATTGGTGTATTGAAAAATACAAATGCTTCAAAATTGTATTGTATTGAAAAACAAACAAAGTGCTTGTAACCTTCATTTTAAAATTACACAATTTAAGTGATTACTCTTAGCTTAATCGAAACACTGTTTTTGTATAACTGATGTTTAAGTAAGGAATTGGTTTTATTATGGTCTTGCATTGCATAGTGTCCAGGAAAATGTGAGATTGAATGAGCTTATCAAATCAAAGCCAGAGTATTCCACTTCACTAATACTTTCAACAGTTTCACTAAGTAACACTTAAAGCTTTTGCCGAGCTTTAACTTCAAACAGACCTGACAGATAGGGTGTCGATTGTGACAGAGACATTTGATAAAAATTAAATGAAACTTGCGATTGAAGGTTGAGTAGCAACAGATGTACCACAGCGGTCCGGCACAGATTTGATCCATAAAAATGCGATAGTCGAATCAGACAAAGCCAAAATACAGTTAAAATTTATGTGTCAAATACAATAATATGAAAATGCGTATTACTATTATGTATAAATTTACATGAAAGTTTAAAATCAAAAATATAATTGACACAAAATTTATTATTTTTAACATAAGCAAAGCGTTCGTGAGTAGAGAGATTCATAAATTTTAAACTGTTATTTAAGTAATTACGCGTTTCCATTTAATAGCACAAATTACATTCAGTTTTAAAACTATTATCACTCACTAAGGCTGTAAAGGTTGGTATTTCATTACTCGCAGTAAAGCTTTGATCCGTCGGTCTCCGGATCTAATTTCCGAAGCGCTCTAAACAGTACAATATACTAAACGAGATTATTATTTTAAGAATTTTTAAAACGTTCACCGAAGTAGCAAAAATATCAAGGCTGTGGGATGGGGATAAAGAAACGAATGTTAGATTTTAAATATATATGAAGGTGTGAGTGCGGTTATATTCATATTTGCTGATAAGAGTTTACGTTAATTATCAAATCACAATTATCACTAGAAGGCCAGCCAGCCTGATTTTGATTTTTGACCGATTTTGCTTTTCCGATTAAATTGCCCAATTATAAAATAATGACCAATTAATGTCTCCATCAAATTCGGGGATGGTTATGGGCGGTAAATTTGGAAATTAATTATTATTAAATATATTCTGTTTAAAATCTACTTTTGAATTAAAATAAGAGCAAAGAGGCTTAACTTTTAGTGCCTATAAATATCCTCAAAAGCATTTATGGTTAAAATTTAGAACTATTTAGGGTCACTCATTAATTTTAATATTTTAATTTGTTCAAGGGTATTTTGGAAATTTGTAGGTAATCCACTAACATTTGCTGTTAAGATACAAATTTTTCGGCGTGTCATTTGGAAAACTTGTTCTTATTAATAATTACAAGAACCTAAACAATAATTTGCCTAAAATTTCTAAATATTATTAAATAGAAATAGCTATTCTGAAGAAATGGAATAATTAATTACATTCCATTAATAATTAGTAATTCATTCTAAAATAACTAACCGATTTAAATATACTTAGATTCAGTGAATTCATACATTATAAAATTTTGGTACATTCGAGAGCGCGTAGGATGCGAAAACCCAACAAATATATTACGCATATATGGGTAGTTCTACAAAATTAGGAATTTTTGGCGGGTCATCAATCAATGTCAATGGGTCATATGTATAATAAAAAAATAGTTTCAAACTATTTTCTTAGTACGGTTTTCTGTTATTATCCGCTGTTTTTATTTTTTCACTAAAAATAGTTAAGTTTGACAGTTAGTTTACAAACAACGAATTAAAGTTCAAAGTGCCAAATTCTCAAATACTAGCTAGGCTGTTTTCCATGCGACATACAATAAACAAATACTAACTACGCTGTTTTCCTCGCGATTTTACTGTTTAGCTGCGTATATTGTGCCTACGAAAAAGACACAGACCATCCACCTATTCGCAACTATTACGTTATTATTAATTTAGCCTGGAGAAATAACCGAAGGAAGTGACGTCATAATCAGTACTTGGAATTTCCAAGAAGCTGGCTGGCTGGCTGGCTGGTATGGTAAAGGAGCGTCAGATGGTGTTGGCACCGTGTGCAAAATAGCTGCAAATGATATCATAGTTTATGAAAAATGAAATTAGTTACTGGCTGGGTCTATAATAATACTAAGCAGAATCAGTCTATAATTAATTTTCTATCTTTCTAGACATTTCAAAAGAGCCATTTAAACGAGAGAAGAGCTAAGATTATGTACAACCCAAAAAAAAAAAAATTAACGAAAACATCAAAATATTTAGACGCCGCGGCCGGCTGTTATTGCTAAAGAAGAAGCAGATATAACGACCAAACCTTTGCAATTTTTTAAGGCTCATTTCAGAGTTTGCTTTTGTGTCTCCAAGTGCTATAGTGAGTGACAAAGCAGACATGGATCGTCTCCTGGGCCAAGTTGAAAAAAATATTGGCAACATATTGTCACAAATCCTCTCCCCTGATTTTTTATTCCTTGGTGACCTTAATGCGCACCACACTCAATGACTCCGGCAACGTGCTTCGTCACGTGTGCTGTTAAAATCGACAAAAATACTTTTGAGTGACTATCTGTCTGAGACAAAAAAGCTCTAGACATTCCTGCCGCTTTTACACTCAGGAAAAGATATCTTAACCCATAGGGCAAATAAAGCCGGTCTTTCATATATTTGCCTCAAACTAGACTTCGAATGCGCGCCCTCTATTCAGCGGTGTCATATCTCGATGCTGGACATTGTGTTTAGGCAAAAGCTGTACGTCAATCTTCTTCAAGTCCTTGGAAATTGATAAGATAAGTGGGACTGATGGCATTTATAATAGCAAATGGTTTTTTTAAACATAATTAATTAATATCTAAGCAATAAATGTAAGCAATTCCAGGAAGGACCGCTAATTAATTCCTGGCATTTATATTTCACGATAAATTTTCTTGGAGAGAAGTTTTTCTAGTAGCAATTTATGTGCGGCCAGCTAAAACTTGTAAAAGCATTTCTAAAAGTTTACGAATCGTAAATAAATCTTGTAGAGTCTTCAACTATAAGAATCCGCTAAATCCGTCGCGAAACAAAATAAGGGGAAGATCAATGAATTCGATAACATTTGTCCTCGAATACTTTACTTCGTTCGTCGTTTTCGTAAAAATATAAATATTAAAGATATAAAACGAAATAAAATTAAAATATAAAATTTATTTATATTCATATTAAATTAAAAGTAAGTGAGTAATCTTTGCATTTTGTAAATTATTTGTATGTTTTCCGAGACGGTTATTCCATATATAAGCTTTTTAAACATGAGGTTTTTTTTATAATTACTATATTTATTCTTGCGATAAACAACTTATTCTATATATACATAAAATTACAGTATACACTCATGAGAGTGTATACTGTAATTTTATGTATGAAGTTAGGGTTTTTTTAACTGAACGTTACGTCCAGTATTATTTTGGATGCTGAAATACTTTTATTCATAATCCGCCATTGAGAATAAATCGCCGAACTCCAATCTCAACTGCGGATAACATCGTGAATTTTAAAGTGACGTTAATAGATACAAATGAGTGCAAATAAATAAACGTAAAAAACATCGTAATTAACGTAGTATATAATTTTATGTTATTAAATACATTTTTCATTGATTTTTTACCTAAATTCCAAGAAAAATTATATCCTGTTGTTTAAAAACAGTTATATTGAAACATTATATTGAATTTGTAACTAACAAGCTATTCTCCACCGCTTTTACTATAACAGTGGATCGCACTCAGATATACCGTTTATATTACCGCCTATTTAAATTGCTGTAAAATATAAGGTCCTATAATTTGCTGTTTCGTTACAGGAACAATTATTTTTTATATTATTTATTATTATAAGTCATTAAACTAACCGAAACCGCTTTTACTTTATTTTATAATAGAATAGTTTCAGGGATTATACGTAGCTTGCCAACAAAAACAATGTGACTGATTCAATTTTATTATATCTCGCCTCTTTAAAATAAAATCATCAATTTTATAACTAAGTTATAGTATGCGACTTAAGTACAATACGAGTAACACAGAGTTCGCCACGCTCAGAGCTCATGATTAAGAACCCCGAATGGGTTCGAAACTAGTCGGGCACATTCCCATTTAATTTCTACGTGAATACAGCCGGGCAAATATGAATATAATACAGAGTAAATAATTCTTTAAGCAAATATGTTTCTTTACTGTCTTTAGGAAATATTTTTTATATCATATTTCAAGTTCATAAGTAATATTTGTTTTGTTGATATTTTTGTGTAATTCTCATATTTTACATCTATCTATACATATGATTAAATAGCGACAAGACAAAACCGATATATTCTGATTCTGTATTTTTTTAATATGATCCCGGACCTCAAAGAATAATTATTTTGTTTGTATATTTACCTCTGCTTGTTTGTCGCTTCACGGATCATCGAAAAATCATTGGGGGATTTTCATGTAATTTGATTTGGAATTACGACCATCAAGTTAATTATTATTTCTTGCTCGAGAAAATAGTTTGGGCTGTAATTATAATACAGCAAAACTTAACTCATTTTGATAAGAATTGAAGCGGAAAAGGCAAGTTATTATTTGTACTGAAATAGAAAATAAGTTTAAGTCTAAGTCAATATAATTAATAATTTTCAATCTTCTCATGATGGTTCCAGAATACAAATCTAGTCTTTCAATAATAAAAACTCTTTCCACAATTTGTAGTTAATATTTAAATAATATTAGAAGATTTTTCGACGACTTTGTTTTCCGACGTAAATGTCAATTTTAGTTATCAAATTTAGGTATCAAAATAGGTACTGCTCTGGCGGTGAATTTCCTGGAATAAAGAAGATTTAGATTGATAATTATGATAGAGAGATTGGATTGGATACGTAAAGAAGATAGAGAACGCTTTATTAATTAAATGAAAATTGGCCACACGCTTTAACATAAAAATAAAAATATATTTGCAAAATATGAAAATTATACAAGCTAAATAGCGATTCTCGAATTGAATTATTAGGGTGTTAATTCAATATTTCGTCCGCTTCAAATTAAATTTGTTTTAACACGGATTTTATTTCATTTGTGAACATGTCAAGATCAATATTATTTAATTTAATAGGAGTCTCTTTGTCTATCAATGTCACTTCAATCAAAATTTAATCAGAAGCATCATTAATTAACAATTTAATTATTACATGTTGGCATTAATTTCAGTTGACAAGGATGTCTACAATTCCCATGCATAAAATATTAAATTCAATTATACTTTTACTTGAACATTTAATATAAAGTTTATTATTTTGCGACTAAAATCCAATCCAATTACTATTAGAAAGCGTTTCCATAAATCAAAGTCTCCGTAAATATTTCCGTTTTACACTTTTTTGAATTAATAAAATTGGACAAAAATTCACTTTCACAACATGGGTTTGCACTTGTAAGGAATACAGTAATCACATACAAATGAACTGCCGACAATTTATCACTTTGCATTTTTTTTTTGCATTCAGTGATTTGACATTACCGTATTTTAATTTATTATTTGTCATTGCAACGTATTTCGGAGTAAATATAATAACACAAAAAGAATTTGACTCTACTTATTAAGGCCCTTATTAGAAGTAAAAGCCATAACAAGTCATGGGTCATAAGAAGTAGCCGTGAGGAGTAGGCAATGCATTTGTCTGATCTACATATTTTTTTTAGAAGAAATAAACCAATCATTGTACAAAAATAACCGTGTTATGTAAACTTTAACTAACAACGCTAGAAATAATCACTTATACATAAATTTCACATAAAGCTAAGCTTATTGGCAATTCATAATGTACGTACAAATACATATCAATAAATTCCTTGTAAAATTGAGTGGGACGCAATAATGATGGACGTAGAACGTTTTGACTAGTCAATGAATTAGTTATCTTTGAACCGGAATGATGCTGAGTACGGATGCTCTTAAAATATTTAAGATGTAAATAAATTTGTTTTTGCACTTAGAAATTTTTAAATGATAGATATATTATGAAAAGATAAAACTGGTCGATAGCTTAGTCAAGAATAGCTTTATTAATCTTAATTTTATTTAGTTGAAATTAAAATATTTTACTGAATTAAAGTTACATTTAAATCAGACCTTTTTGTGAATAAAATATATATTATAATATATATATTAAATAAAATTTATATAAATATATATATATTACAATATATGTATAAAATAAATTATTATAATAATTTAAGCGTGCGAATACAAATTATGTCGTAGAAAATATTTACTCTAAAATGTTTTCATTCAAAGATTCGTAATTGAGAAGAAGTTTGAATAAATTATCTCGAGACGCTCGTCTCCTGTTAACGATAACATTCGGTAATTTCAAAGCGACGTTATATAATTTATAACGGTACAGAAGGTAGTTAAATTAATATAAACAAACAAACATTCATGTGTAATAGAATCGTAGCGAATTTAGTTTAAAAAAATATATCATTTGTATTTTACGTTTCAAAATGTATATACAGTATTTATTATGGTTTGACAGCTCCGGACACCATATTACTGGGCTGATATTACATTTGGTAATTGTAGATACTTTCGGGTAGTTTTAAAAATGTTAATTACTGACTTACGACTCTTTCGTACATATTACACTTATCATATGATAATTAATCCATTTTGTTTCTAATATTACTGAGAATAATAAATAACAGAAATTGTCGTACTAATTCAATAGTACAAATTCGGAATACTTTTTTAAAGTCTGTTTCTCCTCTGTGATGTATGTTTAACGCGTGCAGCGACGATGGTTTTCCTGACTTTACTGCCTGACAACCAAGCGTTGAATGAATCTATAAAAGCTTTACTGCAA